>OX387715.1:57100343-58472843 GCA_947577245.1 Andrena bucephala | reverse complement strand
TTTTCATCTAATTTCCTTCATTATGCTCCGAATTACGTCGTTCTTGGTGTTAGTTTCATCGGCGAAACATAGAGAATCGATTGGTACCGTTTTCGCAGAGATCTGATGAGATATGTGGAACTTGGATTTTTCCACTTTTAATGGTATTTCAAACCCTTCGAGGGTCGAAAGCCATAAAATTCGGTGCGGCATCACGGGATGTTGACCTCGCCACGTGGTGCCAGCCGGCATATCTTTGACAGGCGTCGCTCCAGAATCACCCTGTACAATACAGTATGTACATTTACATATGTACATATAGAGTCTCGAGGACGAAATGAGACGACGATTCGTGGTCTGTGAAGTTGGCACCCCCCAATTGCGAATTTTTAGAAAACAATGATGGCATTCGTTTGTCAACATTTGTCCAACAAAAGTTTGGTTTGTCCCGCCGTAAAAAAAAGATATACCTAAAGGATAAAACTGTAAACAATAAGAATATGCATGTTAGATTTGTAGTAGTAATGAAACATTCATTGCACAGATGTACTGAAGCAGGGTCACAGAAGTATTCAAATGGCAATAATTACCTATACGTACCTTATTTTATATTAATATTACGTTCTTTCGACGTTGTTGTATGCTGTGCACTAGCTTTTCAATTATTTTAGATTCGATAGAATTCCATATTTCTAAAATCTTTTATTGTGGGTTGTCTTTCGAAGTTATGTCGTACTTTTTTAATCTTCTGTGAATTTCCACCCACACATATTCGATGAGGTTAATGTCCAGACATTATGGGAATATATGACATGTATGTAATCCATGCGGCATATTACACAATAATCATTCTTGCACAATTCAGGCCGCTTGCGGTCGTTGTCTTGCTGTAAATAAAAATACCCCACTAACTCCAATTTGGTAGAAATAATTTTTAATATATTTTTAATACATTTTTAATATATTTTCAATATATTCAGTTCGGATGGAGGCCGTTATGTCTGATGAAAACCCAATTCAGAAATGAATACTAAAAATTTACGCCCTACTGTAAAGTACTGTGGTGGTTCCTTGATGATATGGGGGTGTATGGTTACAAACGGCACTAGAAATCTCGTTTTTATAGACGGCATTTTAGATGCACATAAATTTTTAAATATTTTAATAAACAATTTAGAAGAAAGTGCTACCAAATTGGGGTTAGTGGGGAACTTTTTATTTACAGCAATGCAACGACCGCAAGCATTACGGCCTGAATTGTGCAAGTATGATTATTGTGTAATATGCCGCATGGATTACATACATGTCATACATCCCCATAATGTCTGGACATTAACCTCATCGAATATGTGTGGGTGGAAATTCACAGGAGATTAAAAAAGTACGACATAACTTCGAAAGACATACCACAATAAAAGATTTTAGAAATATGGAATTCTATCGAATCTAAAATAATTGAAAAGCTAGTGCACAGCATACAACAACGTCGAAAAAACGTAATATTAATATAAAATAAGGTACGTATAGGTAATTATTGCCGTTTGAATACTTCTGTGACCCTGTTTCAGTACATCTGTGCAATGAATGTTTCATAACTTCTATAAATCTAACATGTATATTTTTATTGTTTACTGTTTTAATCGCGAGCGTTCGAATACTTTCGTGAGTCACTGTATCTAATTATCCTGTTCTTTATGATTATAAGAACAAGGAGTACAATAATTACGGAATGAAAGTAGATGTGAGGAGAGATGTTTTAATTAAATTAAACAGGAAAGGTAAAGTGTTTTTCAATTATATTTATTTCTTTACTGTGCCTGATTTTATTTATTTTTATTTATTCTTTCATTATATATGAGGCACTTAATGAAGGCATGGCAGACCGGCGACGTGTTGCCGCGATGCAAAAATTGAACTGGCATTATTTCTAATGCCCCTCCTGCCACCAAATACGTTACGACACAACAGCTGGACAGTTTTTAGGCTTAATCATCCATTGCTACAGGCTAATCTCCCTACTTTCGGCAGGCAATAAACCGTGCTCCGCTGCAGAAGAAATAAATTATAATTATGCTCCGAACGCTGATCGTGACGAAAATTAATCTTGTGGTCCGCACGATGACCGAAACAAGATGTTCTTATGTTAGATTGCAAAATGGTTTCCTGACACTGGAGTAGGAAACGAAATTGCTGTGAAGATGTGCCAGTACGCCTCGCGGTGAGACATGGGAAGAAACAGGGTAGGGTAGTCCGCTGATTTCGCGTGGTCCCGCCTGTGTTGTCCTCCCTTCAAATTAAATACGCATGCCGTTATCTCTCAAGTATAAACACGCACTCAAATTTCAAAACAAAAGCACGCATTGACGTATTCCGGGAGCTTGAACTCCGATTGGTCCATACCTAACCAATCTGCCCTGCATCCCTCCCAAACGGCCACTCTCTTGAAGAGCAATACCTCCTCCACGAGGCCCACCTTCTCGCACACGGAATGCGTGCTTTTGTTTTGAAATTCGAGTGCGTGTTTATACTCGAGAGATGAGGGATCCGTGTTTAATTAGACATAAGGACCATGCAGGCGGGACCACGCGCTGGCAGCAGGTAACCGCCTTTTCTTCCTGTGTTAACTTTGTTCATTTCGTCTCAACAAATAATATAGTAATATGAATATAAAAGTATGCATGAATACCTCTCAAGTCAGGTATGTACATTGAACATACATATACCGATACCAGGAGTTCATACAGTACAATGTTTCAACTTTCAACTATTTTACATTTTTCATTTTAATGTATAAAGAAGAGAAAATATGATGGAGGTAATTGTTGTTGAAATTTAATTATAAAACACACATTGGAAACACCGTTCCTCAAAAAGGGGGATTTACCTCTGTGAATTCGGCGGCGGAGCAGGAATCTTCTCCCTCTTGACGAAATCGAGGGGGAAAACCCCACATCTGGTGGCAAAAAGTTAGTCTGGCTGATCGGCCAGCTCGCCTCGACAGGGTCGCGGTTTATAACCGTACTGTCCCTCGAGTCGGCGGTTAACAACGGCACGCGCAGGTCCGAACTCATCGCGTGTACCTACTACCCATCGGCAGAGCAATATATGGATTAACTCAGATCGAAGAATGCCTAAAATTCTTAAAGACGGCACGACGGTCATGATTGCCCTGTTGAAATGCTGGCAAACAGATGTTGTCCAACCGTTCTTGGGAAAAATATGAAATTACGGGTCAAAAACAACGAATGAATTCTCGCTGAGCTCTGAGCCCCCTATGTTCCAACACACAATGGGCGTCAATCTCAAGAGTAGAGAAAAAAGTCGACATGACATTTTTTCCAATCAAAATGCCGAATCATATCAAGCTACTTTATAAAAAAAAAGTTTTTTGTCCTTTTTTTGGCGAAGATACCTTGAAAACAAATCTACTACTGGATCTCAAGAAGTCGATAAAAGGTTTAAAACTTCTTCGTTTGTATTGCAATGAGACTATTTTGTACGTAAATACAATCTTTTCTGTACTTTTTAAAATCTTCATTTCTGGCGTCTTGGGTCCCTTCTCCCAATTAGCCGATTGGAAGCTTGCCCAAATATTATATAATTTCGTAGGAATGTCTTAACACTTTGTGAACAGTACCTATTTATTTAGTAGGTGGTACCGGGATAACATGGATACAGGTTTACAATTTTTCTGCACATTCCATAGTATGTATATTTATCAAATTCTTTTAGTTTTATTGGAATTATTAACGTTATTTTTTAGATAACGTCGAACCTTCGTATGAGTTGTATGTTAACTCTTCCTTTATGAACTTCCTGCATAATGTTCGTCATTTTTAGTGCTAAAAATGGGATGTATTTTTCCCCTAATTATTGGGATTCTGTCCCACTGTGCGACATGGAATACAATTGTAATTACTCCATGATTGGCAAATATTGCCAAATCTTGTGTTCGCAGTTGCAAGGACAAGTATATGTTGATTATAAAACAAAAAAGAAATTTGCTTGGAAGTTCCCGGAGGTTAACTAAAAGGCCGACAATTGCTGATATTTTTATTTGCTACTGCTTATCGGAAACGATACTACTCATTTCGGTTCCCAAAATATTTTTCTTTTATATCATCGAAATTCAAAAGCCTCGACTTAAATTTTTCCACAAAATAAAAACATACAAACTTTGACACGTGTTTACACACAGATCAGAAGTAGCCGCCATGATATTTTTTCCTTTTTAGGTGCTCATATTATTAGTTTACAAGAAATATATAAAGAAAACATAATCCCATAACTTTTGGATTCCAACTAGTTTCCATATTTCTTGGGATTCTGTCCCACTGTGGAGATGGATCGCGCGGCGGTCTCCGCTAGACTCAGTTTGAAGCAGTCAAGCTTTTGGCCGCCACGATTAGCCGCCCGCCAGGAGATTCCGCCATAATGGCGGAAAACAGACACTCATCGCATTGTGTTGCGTCTCGAGTAGCCTAGGTAGCTGCCTAGACAGACGCACTGACACAGCGGTTGGAAAACGCGCCTAGGAAAACAGATACACGCTTCTCCATAAGAGCGGTGCTTAGGATTCGCCGCCGCGATCCGCCGCCGCGGCGAATCGTGTCTAGGAAATCCTACCTTTAGACACCGACCCGTGGTAATGCTGTGTGGAGAAATCCGAAACGCAACACGGAAAGAACAGTCGAGACAGAATCTCGAGGAGCGGTAACTGCTTCTCAACCGAGGTCATAGAATAGCCACGCGCCCAACGCTGTTCCGACCGAGACGCTCGGACGGTCGCTCTCCCTTATAGATACCGAAAGGCCGGCCGGAACGCCGGCGCCGCCGTACCTTAAGGGGGTAGACACGTCACGTGGTCTGGCCGATTCGGCAGGTCGGTATTACAGCAGGTTTTTTCTGCACTGAAATGGTATTACCCATAGATACGCGGCTGCCTGTGCACGCGAGAGGGAGCTGTTTGCTATTTCCGTATTCTATTCTGAATAAGGAAAGAAATTCTCAGCTGTTGCGTTGTACTTATAAAAATTTAAACGGAAAGTCTGCTGGTACTGCAAACGTAGAAAATTCATTGTACATTTACTTGAAATGTGCTTATGCTACAATATTCTACGTTGGCAGTAAGGAATTATAAGTGAAAAGGAAAAATAGATGAGGGCATGTCCCCAGAAAATGAAGTTTGTTAGGATAGACATTTTTTAATTAGCAAAACACTGAAACAGAACATGAAATACACATCCTATGCAGAAAGCAGTTATGAACAAACATATATAAAATTGTGTTTGATGATCAATCCAACGCGTGATTATTATGTGGTCCCTCCTCGAAGTGACAGAAAATATAACCTATGTATATGCTATAAGACAATAAATATTTAGCGGCTATTTCGTTGTATTACGCTACATTTGTGAACTTTTCATCATCCTTCCGAAACATTATTATTACGCCGCAACAGTATCTTTAGGAAATCGGGTATAGCATATAGGTTATATTCTCTGTCACTTGGAGGACCGGATTTTCTGTCCTCGAAGTGAGAAGTGACAGAAAATATAACCTATATGCTAGACCCGATTTCCTAAAGATACTGTTGCGACGTAATACTAATGTTTCGGAAGGATGATAAAAAGTTCACAAATGTAGCGCAAAAGATAGCGTATACATAGGTTATATTTTCTGTCACTTCGAGGAGGGGACCATAGACATATATAGACGGCGGAGCGTAAGCTGAGGGGGGTGGCAAGGTTCGCGGTAAGGGGAGCGATACGAGTAAATCGGATAACGCTGTGGTTATGCATGCCGAATGCATCCGAAGCTAACCGACGTGCCTGTATCTGAACCTATGCCTTTACCCCTCCAAGTCTTCCTTCCCCACGCCGATAGTCCCATCTTCTGATCCGGCTATATATGTCTATGGAGGGGGCCACGTAATAATCACGCGCATCCAGCCTGCGCATTTTTTTTATGAAAAAATTATTTAAATCGGACTATTTTTAACGAAACGGGCTTTCAATTCTGCAAACAAATTTTTCACGTAATTTCCTTAATTATGGTTTGAGTTGTATCATTTTTGGGGCCAATTTGATTGAGAAAGTATAAGGAATCGATTGACGCCACGATCGCAAAGATCTGATTAGAAATTGCAAAACTTCAGATTCATCAGTGCTTAGTGCGCAACACGGTATGGTTTCAAGCGTCGAAGCCGACGAAACTCAGCGAGACACATGTGTAAAATAACATATTTGCAGTTTTATAATTGAAGATGTAGTGAACGTTACAGGACTGTCTTTATATATGGCTCTCACAAACAAAATCGCCTGACTTGTTAGACATGAAACTGGGCATACAAATGGTTGCGTATATCGCCGAAAGCATCAGAAAGAATATGTACAGTCTTCCAATGTTTCAATTGTTGAGAAGCCTTTGGGCACAGTTTATCGGGAAAGACCTACCCACCCCACTGTTTTGCTTTCTCGTTGCGAGCGTGGACCTTCGGGTCCTAGTAGACCGCCCGTTGACAGCCGAGAACAATAAAACCGACGAGCTAGATAAAATACCCAGTACAGAAAAATAAAATGTTCGTGTTTTTGATAAGTATTGATGAAAGTATTACCGATGAATTTTTTAGGATTTCCCGATGAAAATGATATCAAACATGGAGCAATTCGATCAATTTTTATTGAACGTAGAGTGTGTTCTAATCATGTATTCATAAGAAAAAATAGACTGAATTGCTTCGTGTCTTGACTCACCAACAATCCATGAATGGTAACACTCTCATCAAGGTGTAATGAGAAATTTTGAACATTTCGTATGCAGTACTGGATGACTCAAGTCGCCGTCGACCGAGGGTGTACCGCTGGTGCGCTATTTCACTCGCACTCGGTTCACATCGTTCGGTCTCCTTGTCAAGCGGTTCGAGCGAGGGCCCTGATAGGGGTGAATTTATTTGGGAAACAGAAGTCGCGTCATTCATGACACCTACTCGCGAACAGATATACATATGTACGAGAAGAAACAATGCAATTGCCCGATGACTTGAAGCAACATTTCAATAGGTAAATGCATGAAACTCTGGGATCAGGAATTCCGAACCCAGTGCACAGTGGTCTGGAAAGCGGCGTTTTGTGGCCAAAAGTCAATTTTTCAACTTCAATGTTTACAGAAATTTTTTTTCCCTATGTATTGATAACCCCCGAAACCTTCAAACTCCAATCATATTATATATTTCAGGCAATTCTATAATCAGATATAGTGTTATAAAGTGTAAATCATGAAATTTTAAGTGAAACTAATTGTTCTAATTACTCATTATAGAACAATAAAATATGGGTTTGTATTACACCAGTATGTAGGTAAGTAAATATATTTTAGTTATTTATATGTGTTATAAGCATTTCTTAATGCGTGTATAAACAATGTAAAATTTATAACTATTTACACTTTGAGAAGGCTTATAAAAAAATGATTAGAAGTGATACACATCGGACCTATTTTATACGAAAGCTTAGACAATTGCTGTTCCGATCATGTAAATTTTAAGTGCAACTTCCTGCAACCTTTGGCTCTATAGGGATTTTAAAATCCGTCGCGCGAGGAGTTTTGGCGTTCTGAACGCGTGTCCCTATGCAACCACTTGAAAGGCGCCTGAGGAGGTTGAGGGAAATCTGAAACGCTTTCAGTGCATGGACCTTATCTTCTGTTAGTATTAATTCGTATAAACACTGGATATTGGCTCGTTCGAAGTGTCTTTCTGCCTCCTCGGATTAGTATTTTACCGAATGCGCACAGTGAATCTCTTGCAGTTTGAAGTTTTCATTTAATTTTATATATTACAGTATAAATTCTCTAAATTAAAATTTAGTTATATATGTATATTATAGTTATATTTTACATGTATTATAGTTTTATTCATAAGTTTCATAGTTTAGAGTAAAACAGTGTATAGTGTACAGTGTTGTAGTGTATATTGTGGACTTTTGTTATCATTATATCAAAGACTTTATACGTATAATAATGTCGCAAAATTCTTCAGGTATGTTTCACTTCTATATTGCATCGAACATTTTTTTTCGTACAAAGGGCACACAAAAGTTTTTATTTTTGTAGACCAGTACTACTTCAAGAATGAAGACCTTTTCAACGCATGGCACAATGAAAGTAATTTAAATAAAAAGATAACTGCCGTTTCCGCCTTTATTTTCGACGGAATAAAACAGACTGATATTTCTGACAGTTACAAAAAATCAGTTGAAGATAAAGTGCGCGTGTTCTGCAGTAATTTGTCTAATAAGTGGAAACGTTCTCACCGAATATTATACAAATTTAAATCGAAGCATCAGGAATGGTTAGAGGGGCATTTCACTTTTGAAAAATATAGTAACATTAATTCAGAAGCTTCAACATCTGTAGGACGGCCTCGTTTATCATATGAAGAAAAATCGTCGCGATCACAAAGACGGGAAGCAGCAGAACTTTCGGAAGAAATGAATGAAGAATTGGGTTTAATCGTACATGCAACAAGTATGGCAGCACGTAAAAGAGGAAACGAAAATTTAGCTGTAGTTCTAAATGAAACAGTGAAAAGTCCTAACCGCGCCAAAAAAATGAGGAAATTGCTTTTTTACAATAAACAAGAGCCAATACCATTTTCCATTGAGGAAGCTGTAGCTTTTCTTTACGATAATAATCTAAGTAAACGACAATATGTCAATATTAGATTAGAAAGTAAACAGCGACATTGCGACATATATCCTAAATATGACGCTATATTGGAATCAAAGAAAAATTGTAAACCACCCGGAATTATCGTCACGGAAAGAACTGCACAAGTTCAATTGCAAAATCTTGTAGAGCATACTGTACAAAGAATTGTGTTGTTACAAACAGAAGTAATCGACAGTATTGTTTCAAATAGCAGTGATGATGTGATTCAATGTGAAATTATTTTCAGCTATGGTTTTGATGGTAGCAGCGGACATTCTATATATAAGCAAAGATTCGAACAATCAGAAAATATAGTTGGCACAGATGGTTCCCTTTTTGCAACTACGCTAATACCGCTAAAATTTGTAACAAGCAATAATATTATTTTATGGAACAATGACACTCCCACTCTATAAGATTTTGTAGGCCAGTGAAACTTGAGTACATTAAAGAAACCGCAGAACATATTCTTAAAGAAAAACAAAATATTGATCATGAAATCAGTAATTTATCAGATTTAAATTTGTCACACAAAGACAAGATTTTGAAGATAAAATTCAAATTAATTATGGCGTTAATTGACGGCAAGGTGTTGAATATATTAACAAAAACGAAATCGTTTCAACGCTGTCCTATTTGTGGTGCAAGGCCTAAACAAATTTTGGAAATTGTGGATCTTCGCGCAATAGAGTTTGCACCGAAAGAAGAGGAAACGTTATATTATGGAATCAGCCCTCTACATGCCTGGATTCGATTTTTCGAATGCGTTATACACATATCCTACAGAATTAAAATAAAAAAATGGCGGATAAAACGAAAGGAAGATAAAGAAATATTTGCATCACGGAAAATAGAAGTTCAAAATTTATTTTGGGAACGTTTAGCATTGAACATAGATAAACCTAAACCAGGAAGAAGTGGCAATACAAACGACGGCAACACAGCTCGTCGAGCTTTCCAAAAAACGGAAATATTAAGCGAGATAACAAGTTTAGATAATTCCCTTCTTCAAAATTTCAAAATAATTTTAATCACAATATCGTGTCAATATGCGCCATTAATTTAGAGAAATTTGAAGCATTTTGTTTTCAAACTGCACGCATATTTAAAGAAAGGTACCCATGGTATCCAATGCCGCCAACAGTCCATAAAGTTTTAGTACATGGGAAACAAATTTTAGAAAAATGTATTTTACCTCCAGGATATTTATCGGAAGAAGCCGCGGAATCCAAAAATAAATGTTACAAACACGATAGACAGTTCCATGCTCGGAAATCTAGTCGAAAAAGTAATTTAGAAGATATATTTAAACAGGGCTATGGAAACCTCTGATCCATTTATATCTAATATTAGTTTAAAGAGCAGGATTAGTTTAAACAGCAGCTCAAAAAACTCAAATTGCCTCCTGAAGTTTTATTGTTGCTGCGTTCTCCATCTATCGAAGAAAAAGCATCGACATCTAGTTCTTCAACTTCATCTTTCGAGGAAACGACTGACGATGATGAGGATTCAGATGAAGATAATGAAGAATGGGAAACATTGCCCATACTTAGGCATTTAAATAATTTAGAATTGGATTCAGAAGACGTATAATAATCAGGCATTTATATGTATATTTCAGCTATATTTATCAATCAGTTTTCGTCTTACTTCTTTACTCGTACTTTCGTTTTACGTTCTTTTTTTATCTTTTTAATATTGTCTACTTTTCCAAAAATGCTAACTTAACTAAATGTAATCGAATTTTATTATAAAAGCAATTAATTTTGACTTACAAAATAGCCATAAACGTGTCTAGAATTTTGCCGTGATATTTCATTCTTTTGTGCACAGTAACAATTACTATTCTTTTAATAATTCACTGTAAATAATCATATTACATCACAATTAGTATAAATAGTCGTAATAGATCAAAATATGTGTGGAAAGAAATCGATATAAGTATTATTTGAATTTTGGCCACGAAACGCCGCTCTCCAGACCACTGTGCATTGTCGGTTTTCTTCCACGCATCAAAGGGAGTTTGGAGTGCATTGCGTTCAGCGTGGAAGATAGAGGCAGAGATGTGATACTTTTCTAAAATCTTCGATGTCTCGGATTTTCATGATATTGAAATACATATATGGTAGTCCATATGAAATTAGGGAGGGTTAAGTCCTCATTTTTGCAGATTCGAAATTGTTTAAAAAATACAAATCTTCAAAGTTTCCTGCTTTCGGTGATTTTTACGCAACCCGCCTGCAGAAATTAATTTTAATGACCTACATTATTGAAGGCATAGACTTGCGTCTTTTTTTTTAATCGTGAAGGATGGATCTATGTGAATAAATTTAATCCATTGCTAATATTGTCATAAACAGATAATCAAAAATTTAAAAATTACATTTTGAATAATAATAATGCAATTACCATATGATAGACTTTAAAGCTCTATTTTACTGAATAATTTGTCTTTCTTTTCTTCACTACACCCTGCATTGTTCTTAATTCATACAGCCTGACCGACTCGCTGTTGTGTTAAAAAATCACACGAGATTACTCACGGGGGGCAGCAATACGCCTCGTGGAGGGACGCAGGTAGAAAATGGGGTGTCCGCTGACTGCGCGTGATCCCACGTGACGTCTTCCCTTCGAATTGGAGACTGATCCCTTATCTCTTCAGTATAAACACGCGCTACAATATCAAAACAAAAGGACGCACTGACATATGCGCTGCGAGAAAACGTGGGCCATAAAGAGAAAATATTACTATGAAGAGGTGAAAACGTTGCGTCTGCAACGAATGCAGGTCCGATTGGTCATAATATAATCTCCCCCCTACGCCTCACCGTTTCTCGCAGTGCATACGCCTGTGCCTGTTTTTGTTTTGATACAGTAATTCGTCGTTATTGTCCCATTTTTACCATGCGTAGTACACCCGGTGACTATCCCCACCATTTCTTGGAATCCTTCGGTCGAGAGTGAGAGAACGAAAGAGTCGACGGGAACTTCGTGTCAACTGTTTCATTCCCTTTCGCTCGCTCTTCGGAATTCTCAATCGCGGCATCGGCCGCACGGAATAAGGGCCCTTTACACGGACGTTCCGGCGCGCGGTCCGGCGCGCCACACGCCGTGCTGCACGCAAAAGTACGTGAAGCCGGATCGCGGCGGTCCTTCGCGCAGGCCAGGAGGTCGTACCCGTCACTACTTAGAGACAGCGAGTTCGGGCTCCCATTTCTACGTCAACTCCACATGCTTTTTACACGATCCACCGCAGTGGTATATTGTGTACTACCTGTTCGATGTATATCATCGATCTGCGAAACGATCGGCAAGACACGATCGCGATATACGTTCGCGAAAAGTATACAAATTACTCGATATACCTTATCGAGGCTTATAGAGGATATCATAAATGCTGTTACTGTAGGGTACACTGAAACATCTGTTTTTACGAAGCTATATTTGGTTGACCTGAAGGTGCTACAAATTATGGAAATGGTTTATGACTCAGTTATAACGAGTGTAAAATTTTACAAGGGTACATTAAAAAATATCCAAATGTTTCCCCGGCAATGCGTTGGCAAATGAAATTGCAGTTAACACATTCACTGTTGTGACAATCATAATTATTACTTTTGACGGCATTAATTACCATGTCATTGTTTGTTTTAATATAAAAACTAATATTCATAGACAATAAATACACATAGGTATGCAAATGATGTTATATGTAAGAGTAAGATAAATGCTGAAGAGATGTAATATGCAAGATGTTTTGAAAAAAGGGTGGAGTCTTCGGATTGCGCATGATGCAGGTCAAATTTTTCACCCACGCTCTTGCGTGGCGCGCAAGAAAGCACCACAGTCCTGCCCGCGCGCCAGAAAGCACCACGCTCCTGCCCGCGCGCAAACCTCGACTCCAGAAGAGTTTACATAAGAGACAGAAAAGGTAGTTGGAAAAGGACAAAACGGCAGTTGAAACCAGGCTCGTCGCGCGCCTCAGGATTTCCAACAGTGCGGAAATCCTGAGGCGCGCGACGATCCTGGCAGCCAAGCCTCCAGAGGCAACGCCGTCGATAAGCCGTGCCTCGATGGGTTTCGAGGACTTCGACCCTCGAGACCAGGGGGGCCGTACGATGTTGCCCCCTAAGACGTGACGAATCGAAAATTCTACATTTCTCACCGGATCTTGGCGAAAGTGACGTGAATCGTTTCCTTATGTTTTCCCGATGGAAATGGTCCAAAAACGACACAAATCGGATTGTAATTAAGGAATCTTCATAATAAATTGATTTCCATAACTTCGTTAAAAATAGTTCGATTTATATGAAAGTCAGTAGGCATAATTTTCATTTGAAAAACATGAGAAATCCATCGGTATCATGTCCATATCGATACGATAAGAGAGTGCGTTGAAGAAATGCCTACTCCTTTTATAATTTGTATTGTTTGTGTAAAAGTAGTCCGATTTGCATGATATTTGTGATAATTTTAATTGGGAGAACGCCAGGAATCCATTAGTGTTGCTTTTATATCGATACAACGACGAATAAAGAATTTCTTAATACGCTGTAATGAATATTTCACCCTCAACTGTGAGTCGCCGACCTCGATTCGCTGCGGTCGGCCAAGGATTCATACCTGTTTCAGAAAAACTGTATACTTTATTCTTTATCGTATCGATATGGAAATGATACCGATGGATTTCTCATGTTTTTCAAATGAAAATTATGCCTACCAACTTTCATATAAATAGAACTGTAGCCTTTCGGGTTGCAAGGAAAATGGAAAATTGCTGGACAGACAAGATTTATTCGGATTAGGAAGGAATACATGGTTTGGTTGACAGGAAGGGCTACAAATTTCGAAGGTCAGACGTTACGTCTCGATGCATTTATACAATTTGACAAGATTCTATTGTGCAGACGGCACTTGACTTTACCCTAATGCGGCGTCCAGGAGTTACTCTGTACTCTTCCGTTCGATTGGCGTCCAGGTATTGTCGCCGAACTCTCCACATCGAACGGGCGTCCAGGCATATTCTCCTGTACTCTCCTCTCTTTTCTAATGAGATGCTCTGTACTCTCTCGACCGGTAGGCGTCCAGGTATTATCGCCGTACTCTCCATATCGGTCGAGCGTCCAGGAACAGACTCTAGTTCCTCCAGCAGGCGTCCAGGTATTATCGCCGAACTCTCCTGCCGGAGTCCCTAAGCTGTCCGAGAGCGGCCGTGTGTCGTACCTCGTCCTCTCTCTCGGAACAGCGAAGAAGGAAATGCCTTTGCGGTCCTCTAATTTATACCCAATCGTTGCTATCCGCGGCCGCAGAAATCAACAAACGCGTCGTCAAGCGCGGGCCTCGCGAGTCGCGGTTCCGCGCCCGCACGCCTCTCCTCTCGGGCGGCCTACAAGCGTGATCGCGAAACTTCTTGATGGTCAGCGTTTCTCAATCTTCCTTTTCTGCATGCTACAGAACTATTTTTAACGAAGTTATGGAAATCAATTTATTATGAAGATTCCTTAATTACAATCCGATTTGTGTCGTTTTTGGACCATTTTCATCGGGAAAACATAAGGAAACGATTCACGTCACTTTCGCCAAGATCCGGTGAGAAATGTAGAATTTTCTATTCGCCACGTCTTAGGGGGCAAGATTGTACGGCCCCCCTGGTCTCGAGGGTCGAAGTCCTCGAAACCCATCGAGGCACGGCTTATCGACGGCGTTCCCTCTGGAGTCTTGGCTGCCAGGATCGTCGCGCGCCGCAGGATTTCTGCACTGTTAGAAATCCTGATGCGCGTGCCGGGCCCGTGGATTCAAGTGTCGTTTTCCTTTTCCAACTACCTTTTCTGTCTCTTATGTAAACTCTTCTGGACTCGACGTTGGAGCGCGGGCAGGACCGTGGTGTTTTCTGGCGCGCGAGCAGGACCGTGGCACTTTCTTGCGCGCCACGCAAGAGCGTGGGTGAAAAATTTGACCTGCATCACGCGCAATCAGAAGACTACCCCCTTTCTGCAAAACATCTTGCATATTACATCTCTTCAGCATTTATCTTACATATAAGATCATTTGCATACCTATGTGTATTTATTGTCTATCAATATTAGTTTTTATATTAAAACAATGACATGGTAATTATTGCCGTCAATAGTAATAATTATGATCGTCACAACAGTGAATGTGTTACCTGCAATTTCATTTGCCAACGCATTGCCGGGGAAACGTTTGGATATTTTTTAATGTACCCTTGTAAAATTTTACACTCGTTATATCTGAGTCATAAACCATTTCCATAATTTGTAGCACCTTCAGGTCAACCAAATATAGCTTCGTAAAAACAGATGTTTCAGTGTACCCTACAGTAACAGCATTTATGATATCCTCTATAAGCCTCGATAAGGTATATCGAGGAATTTGTATACTTTTCGCGAACGTATATCGCGATCGTGTCTTGCCGATCGTTTCGCAGATCGATGATATACATCGAACAGGTAGTACACAATACACCACTGCGGTAGATCGTGTAAAAAGCGTGTGGAGTCGACGTAGAAATGGGAGCCCGAACTCGCTGTCTCTAAGTAGTGAGGGTACGAACTCCTGGACTGCGCGAAGGACCGCCGCGATTCGGCATCACGTACTTTTGCGTGCCGCACGGCGTGTGGCGCGCCGGACCGCGCGCCGGAACGTCCGTGTAAAGCATCGCTTCGTACGCCCGCTGCCAGCCCCGTTCGTCGGGTTTATTACGACGAATTACTGTATTGGAGCGCGTGATTACTCGGAAGATATGGGATCCGTCTTCAATTTGAAGGGAAGACGACGCAGGCGGGAACCAGGCGTCCCTCCAGCCTGCAGGTGGCGTATTGATGGTGGACAATTGTTAGCAAAATATCGGAACCGCACACGTCGCTGGAACTGGGAACTCGCGAGAGGGTCTCTTGCTTTATGTCACTAGTTTAATATTACAATAAGTCTATTTACAGTAATTTACAATAAAGTTTGTGGAGCACAATTCTTAACGCAATGATTTCTAATTTTAAGGTAGCACTAACTTTCCTACGCTGTAGGAAGTTTCCAGACGTTAACAAGCGCGAAGCACGTGGATTCGGCTCGAATCCAGTTACAGAGCGAAGCGATAGAATAAAGCGCGTAGCACGTGGAATCGGCCCGATTCCCGTTACAAAGCAAAGCGTTCAAGCAAAACGCGGCAAGCAAGCAAGCAATTATTCCGGTGATACCTCTTAGACGGCTCGTCAATTAGTAGCTCAAGGAAATCGCTGTCGATTTCCTCGAATCCGCGTGCTCTCCCCCCTCCATCGATCGCCGATCGATGGAAGGGCGGCAGCATCCACGCTCCACACGAGTCAGCGCGCCGTTGCTATTGCCTAATTACCGGGGGGTCTAATAGATGGCGGTAGACTGCAGATTTTTCTGAACAACAATACTTTTTAATTGCTATATTGGTGACATCTTTTTCATATGCATGAAAGTAATTGTAGTTTTAATATAATTATGAAACACACATTGGGAACACCGTTCCTCGAAAAGGGGGGACCTACCCTCAGTGAATTCGTTCGTAGAGGAGGAACCCTCTCACCCTTGACGAAGTAGAGGAGGCCACATCTGGCATTAAATAAACTACTAAATAAACAGTTTTCAAATTTTTTTATAACAAGTTAAAAAAAATTGGAAAAAAAACATCAAATGAACGTACAATATATTCAATTATAAATCATTAGAATGGAATAATTTTTTCATTTGATGTTTTTTGGCGGCATTCCGATATCTTTTATAGTGTAAAAGTTACACAACACGAATGTCACTAACTATCCCTATCCCGACCACTGTGCGGCGTCCGGCCGGCTGCCGGCCTGCACAGTGCGGCCTGTGCAGGCCAAACTGACAGGCCGGCCGGACCGTGTGTGGCGACCTTTAAAGCGGTCTTCTAGAAATCACTGTTGGCCATATGTACTATTACCCGGCCGAAAGAAGATCCCCAAGAGGCGGGCTCGGGCGATACAGTCCGTCGCTATGACGATTGGTCGGAATCACCTATTTGGGCACACTTTTAAAGACGTGGCACACGTATTTTGGTTATTGGCTGAAGTAGGCACATACATTGTCGCACCGCGCGTCATAGCGACGGACTGTATCGCCCGAGCCCGCCTCTTGGGGATCTTCTTTCAGCCGGGTAATAGTACCTGAAAACTGTACATATATTCAAGTGGACGGTGAGCAAACTCGCCCGAGTGCTAGCGGTGTAAGATTGGCCATTTCCAGGTTTCCCGTTTCAGATGAGAAACATTGCCGACTCCGTGGAAACATCAACCTGTGTATTCATTTGGAGTTTTGTCACCTGGTTATCATCATCAGGTGACACTCGTATCATGTGTTGTGTCGGATTTGCAATTCATTGATAATATTGTTACGTTTCGCGTACGGCATAATAGAACGCGATGGTAACGCAAAGGGAACGGAACATCAACTCGGTAACAAGAACGGTAAAAGGAATGTAATGTAACAAGAACAATGGGATACAGCGGCAATATGAGAGAGATCGCCATGTCGGTTCGCTATGGCGGCTGACTCACGAATGACAGCTTGGCAGGCGATCGATCCGATCGCCTTCTTCTCGCTGTCTCTTGTCTTCGTCGCGAGCACCAGCGAGCCGTGGATTCCTATCCAAAGGGTGCTCGCAACACTGCTCCCCCCTCTGGAAGAGCGGCCGTCCCGGCCGTCGCAGCTTCGGTGTCGCCTGTAGCCGCCCCCGGGTCCGGAAGGGTGGGAAGAACGTTGTGTGGCCCCTTCCGTCCGTCGCCTCGGCATTTGCCTTCACGCCCAGGGGAAAACCATCCCAAAAACCCTGGGCAAGGCGTGGGTACATGGTCCCCCCGAAGGTCCTCCGCGTCCCTGCCCTCCGCTTGCATCTTCGGGCTTGTGTACTTCTTTCTTGTACGGCCATCCTCTTCCTCGATGGCGCCTCCTCTTCTTGGGCAGAGATGGGCGGGGGGACCTATTCCTCCGCGGTCGGGACTCTGCGAAGCAACCCGCACCTCCTCCCGGTGCGTTCCTTCCTCGAGCGGTCCCGGAACTCCAGCAGCGTCCTCGTCCTCTTCCGTGTATCCCCCGATGAACTCTCGTTGCAGCTGGTCGCATCGGGCTGCCGCAGCTCCTCCTCCATCCCCGTCCTTCGTCCTCGTAAACCGGACCCCGCAGGCTGGAGTTTCCCGCCCGATGCTCCCCGGGTTCTCTGGTAAAGAAACATTAGACGCATGAGAGGGCGTGTGTCCGTCGGTAGCCCGTTGAGGCTGCACGAGCCGGGGAACCAGAAGGGGAGGCCGGGCACGCAAGCAGGGGATCGCAGCTAGTCGCAAGCATGCAAACGGCCCAGCCCTCAGTCCAGCCACCGGACTCGTCCACCCTGGCCGTCTTCGCTCTTCCTTCTTCAGGCTCCTCCAGCACTCCGATCCTCGCCCTCAAGATGGCCCCACTCCTCTTCCCGGCTTCCGGTGCTGCTCCAGGCACCTTTGCGGCCTGTCAGCGCTCCCGCGCCCGCGATGCCCCCCCCCCCCCCGACCGATCCGTGCGTAGCACGTCCGTCCGGTGAACGGGGGCACCTGTTCCCGACTGCTGTCCACCCCTTGCGTATAACTACCTGGGGATCCCCTGAGTACTTCCACATCGGGGCCCTGCCCGGGACTCTGAGGACTCACTACCAGGGGGGTTAGCGGGGCGGTTCCACGTATGTCCGCGCCCCGCTGCGGACCACCACGTTATTGTGGCACACTCGGGGAACTCGGGGGTGCATCCGAGCCGCGGTGGCAGTCCCCCGACACCTTGTCCCTCGTCGTGGGGTATCGTGTCTCCTGAAACAGATTCAAGAACGGGGGCCGGGCTACGGGGGTAGCCTCCGCAGCCCTGTCCACTTATTAGCTTAGGCTAGTCTTCCTCCTTGGATCCTCGCCGTGGGGGTGTCCCTCGTCGTCCTCAATCCTCTTGAAATCGTCTCTCGTATTTTGCAAGGCGGCGAATGTGGACCACCTTGCACTTCTTCCGGGGCGAACGCTGGATCCGGTAGACGACGTCGTTGATCTTGTCCACCACCGTAAAGGGGCCTTCCCAATCGGCTTGCAGCTTCGGGCATTTCCCTTTCACTCTTCGTGGTTGGAACAACCACACTCGTTCACCGGGCTGGAACTCCACTGCGCGGACACGGCCGTCGTACCAGGACTTCATCTTCGAGCTGTAGACGTCCAGGCGGCGTCGGACGAACTCATGGATCCTCCTCATTTTCCCGCGGATCCAGTCGGCGTATCCTTGCTCGACGTCTTCTTCCTCCTCCACCTCTGGGGGCAGTCCTCTCCGCAACTGCAGGGGTACGCGAAGCTCCTGGCCGTACAGGATCATCGCTGGCGTCAACTGTGTCGCTTCATGTCTTGCCGATCTATAAGCGAGGAGGAACATGGGAATCCATTCGTCCCAATCCCGCTGGTGCTCTGAAACAAACATTGCGAGATATTGGAGCAATGTTCTGTTCAAACGTTCCACCATCCCGTCGGACTGGGGGTGCAGGGGAGTAGTTCGCGTCTTCCTGATTCCAAGCAGCTTCAGCAATTCCCTGAACACGGAGGATTCGAAGTTCCTTCCTTGGTCCGTGTGTATCTCCAACGGAACACCATGTCGGCAGACTACGTTGTGTAAAAGAGCCCTTGCCACTGTGACAGCTCGCTGATCTGGCATCGCGATTACTTCCGGCCACCGGGTAAAGTAATCCGCCACGACCAGCATAAACCTGTTCCCGGCCTGAGACCTCGGGAGCGGACCCACAACGTCCAGGGCAAGCCTCTCGAACGGAGCTCCCACGTTGTATACCTTCAGGTTCCCCGCTCCCCTCTGACGTGGTCCCTTCTTCGCCGCACAGGCGTCACACCGCCGGCACCACTCTTGAACGTCCTGTCGACATGTAGACCAGAAGAACTGCTGGCGGATCTTCGCCAAGGTCTTGTTTACTCCGAAGTGTCCAGCTGCCGGCGCATCATGGAACTCCCTTAATACTTCCGCAACCCTCCCGCGCGGCACCACCAAAAGCCACGAGGTCGTCGCACCATCATGGGACACCCATTTCCTAAAAAGCAAACCTTCGTGAACTTCCAGCGAGTCCCAGATAGACCAGTAATACTTCAACTGCGGGGAGAAACGAGCAACATCTTGCCAGCCGGGCTTCTCCCCCTCCCCCTTCCTCTTAAGGATGAAGCCGATCGCCTCATCCTCCTCCTGGCTCCGTTTCCACTCGCTCTTCCCCTCATCGCAGAATATCCTGTGGATCCTCTTCGCGGTATGCTCCTCCTCGACCGCATCTCTCCTCTCCAAACGGTCGCAGTTCCTACAATTTTCCTCGACACAGGGTCTTCTTGAAAGTCCATCGGCGTTCCCGTGGGCTCTTCCTGGGCGATGGCAGATCCCAAAGTCGTACTCCTGTAGCCGTTCGATCCAACGTGCGACCTGTCCTTCAGGCCTCTTGAAAGTCAGCAGCCAGCGCAGCGCTGCATGGTCCGTCCGTACGAGAAACCTTCGTCCGTAGAGATAGTGATGGAAATGTTCGACGGATTTCACCACTGCCAGCAGCTCCCTTCGGGTAACGCAGTAATTCCTCTCCGCTTTCCCCAGGGTCTTGGAGAAAAAGGCCACGACTCTTTCCTGTCCTTCGTGCTCCTGTGAGAGGACGCCGCCTATGGCGAAATTAGAGGCGTCCGTGTCCAGAATGAAATCCTTGTCCACCGCTGGGTAGGCTAGCACCGGGGCTCCGGTGAGCCTTCTCTTCAGCTCCTGAAAAACCCCTTGGCACTCCTCGGTCCACTCATAATTCCGTTTGGCCTCAGTGAGGCGATGCAGGGGCTTGGCGATCCTAGAGAAATCCTTTACGAATTTCCGGTAGTATGTGCACAATCCTAAGAAACTTCTTAATTCCGTGACGTTCTTCGGCCGAGGCCACTCCAAAATCGCTCTGATCTTCTCCGGATCCGTCTTGACTCCGCTCTCGGTGACAATGTGTCCCAGGTATTTGACTTCCCGGCAGAAGAAGGAGCACTTCTTGGGGCTCATCAGCAATCCGGCTTGACGTAAGCGCGAGAACACCGTCCGTAGGCGTTCGAGCTCCTGCCCAAAGTCGCTCCCGTAGATGATGATGTCGTCCAAGTAAACCAAGCAAACCTTCCAGGTCAGGTCCCGCAGCACGTCCTCCATCAGCCGCTCGAATGTCGCAGGGGCGTTGCAGAGTCCAAAGGGCATCACCTTGAACTGCCAGAGCCCCGTCCCAACTGAAAATGCAGTCTTCTCCCGGTTCTCCTCGTCCATTGAAATCTGCCAGTATCCACTCTGCAAATCCACGATAGAAAACCACGACGAACCCTTCTTCGTGATCTCGTTCAGGCGTCGGAAATCCACGCAGAACCTTATGGACCCGTCCTTCTTCTTAACGAGGACGATCGGTGAAGACCAGGGACTCTGGGATTCCTCAATAACGCCCTGCGCTAACATCTTCCTGAGTAGTTCTTCGACTTCCGCCCGACGATGTAGAGGCAACCTCCGCGGTGCCTGCTTGATGGGCCGGTGATCCCCAGTGTCCACGGTGTGCTTCACCCAGTCACAGTTACCGAGCTGAGACGCATCCTCAGCGAACAGCCCCTTCTGTTCTTCTGACAAACCTGAAGAGCAGCGTGTGTACAGCTCCTCTAGATGCCGCGGGACGACCGTTTCCCCTTCTCCTTCCTGCTCCCTCCTCCCGGCGGCCGGCGCACCGCAGCGTATCTCAGGCCGGCCGGGAATGCACAGCACATTCCGGGACAAGTCGACGCTGCAGCGGTGTTTCTTCAGGAACGCCGCTCCCAGGATGCACTCCTCCACCATGTCGACGACGTAGAAGTCTTCCACGCCCGAAAGTCCTCCAACGCTGACTTCCAGGCCCTTCTTCCCGTACACTTTCATCTTCTCCCCGGTAGTGGAGCGAATGTCGGTCTCCGTCCTATCGAAATCCCTCGTCGGACACAATCCCTTCTCCAGAAGGTTGATCGGAGAACCCGTATCCAGGATAATCTTACAAGATCCCCCGCCGACTTTCCCACGCACGAAAATCTCGTCGGCCGGATTCCATTGCCGCCCAGTCGCCTCCTGCACCGCCACACTCTTGACGACCGGGGGACTGCTCTTCACGGTCCGGCGTCTCCCCCTTACGCCGTCCTCTTGGCGTTTCCCTGATAGGGCTTCCTGGCGGGGCCCCCCGCCCCCGCCCGGCCGTCCCTGGCCTTGAAACAGTCCTTCTGCAGGTGTCCCGTCTTGCCGCAGGACCAACACTTCGGCGTCCTCGGCGGGTCGTCCGTTCGATCCTCGGGCCTGTCGGCCCTCCACTTCTTCGCCGGGTACCTTCCAAAATTGTCGGAGGGTTTAGCTTTCCGTTTCTCCGAGTACTTCTCCCGTGACTCGACCGCGGGGCCGCGAGACATTCTCTCGACGGCCTCGATCTCGAGGGCTCTGGTCACGGCGGCCCGTAAAGATGTAAAACCGCCGAGTCGCAGTTCCCGCTGCATAACCGAGCTCGACAACGCCGTCACGAATTGAGACGCGGCGAGCTTGTCGCGGGTTTCCGCCGGGCAGTCGGCAAACGCGGACTGCGCTAATCGTTCGATCTTGGTGGCGAGCGAGGAGATGCTCTCATCTCTCCGCTGCCTATGGCTCTGGAAGAGCACATAATTCAAGTTCGAAAGATTTTTCGCTCCGTAGCGGAACTCGAGTGCCGAAACCAAGTCCGAGAAGTTTCCGCATTGGGTGGCGGAGAGAGTCGTAAGAACGCTCCTCGCCGAACCCCCAAGGGAAGCGACCAAGGCCGTAGCCTTTTTCTCGTCGTTCCACCCATTCGCGCGCGCGATTGTCTCGAATTGCACTTGGTACTCCTCCCACGAAGTTTTCCCGTCAAACACCGCAGGTTTGACTGCGTACCCCAGACTGAGCGTGCGAGGCTCCGACAAAGGAACGGTGGCGGGCGCTCCGACGGGAGCTCGGTTAGGAACACTATTTACAACACCATCCCGAGGAACACTATTTACAACACCATCCCGAGGGTTCGCGCCGCCACCACCGGAACCATGGCCGTTTTGAAACAAAGCGGTTACGACCTGCATCCGCTCCTCCACGTTCGACATGCGCGCCTCGAAGGCCGCCTGCGTCCGTCGGTCCTCCGCGTCCTTCTCCCTCCTCCGGGCCTCGTCGTCCCTCCGCTGCTCCTGCAACTGCCCCACGATGCTGAGCTGGAGGGTGGCGAACATCTCCTGCAGGGAGGCGTCACCCGACAGTCCAGGGGAAGAGTCCACAGAGGCCGCGGAAGCGCGAGTGGGCATCCCACTTCTGACACCAATGTTACGTTTCGCGTACGGCATAATAGAACTCGATGGTAACGCAAAGGGAACGGAACATCAACTCGGTAACAAGAACGGTAAAAGGAATGTAATGTAACAAGAACAATGGGATACAGCGGCAATATGAGAGAGATCGCCATGTCGGTTCGCTATGGCGGCTGACTCACGAATGACAGCTTGGCAGGCGATCGATCCGATCGCCTTCTTCTCGCTGTCTCTTGTCTTCGTCGCGAGCACAAGCCAGCCGTGGATTCCTATCCAAAGGGTGCTCGCAACAATATATTCTCATAAACATTTAATGAAGATGGATATATGTATATACACATTACATTTTTAACGATATGCATTGACTATATGATGTACTGTAATAGTACTTTACAGTAATTATTATTAACATCTCCTTTTTTTCTTCAATGCGTCCTGTATTGTTGTTAATCTTTCCAATCCCACTACCTCCCTTTTGCATTAAAAAATCACACGCGTTTACTATATCGTCAATACACTTGGCGGAGAGACACAGGAACAAAAGGGGTAGTTCTTTGACTGCGCGCGGCCCTCAAAGTTGGGAGTGAAAAAGACTCGTCCGCCGCAATATCTCGGAAAGTAGGCACCATAGAGAAAATCTTTGAGACGAAACTGATGCATCTTTTTATAACAAATTCAGCCAATCGTGATCAGATTACGAATAATACGTCAATTTGTTAAAAAAAAATATATAAAAATGAAGTCATTTTTACTCCTTTTTCTTATAGGTTGTTGATCTATTTTGGCGTAAATTAGTCAATGTAAACTACAGACCAAACTGTGAAATACGGATAATTAGAATTCTTCAATTTCGGCAGTTTTAGTAAAAACTAAATACACTATATTGAACTCGCTATGCGTAGCGAACGGGAACCTCAGATATACATTGTCGTAAAGGATGTAAAATTTTATTACACGCTGGGCCTAATGGAACCAGTTGTTTCGGAAAAACCGTCTTCGAAACTTCGGAATTGCCAACCATAAACGATTAATGAATTTTCGCTTCGCTCTGTAGTCTGAACTGTTACCTCCGAGAGCTCGCTTCGTTTGGAGACCCGCACGCGCCGGTGTCCACGGCCGCCTCGCGGGACAATACTGTCATAAACCGCGACTCTATCGAGACGCTCTGGCCGATCAGCCTGGCTAGTTTTTCCGAAACAACTGGTTCATTAGGTCCAGCGTGTAATAAAATTTTACATCCTTTACAACAATGTATACCTGAGGTTCCCGTTCGCTACGCATAGCGAGTTCAATATAGTGTATTTAGTTTTTACTAAAACTGCCGAAATTGAAGAATTCTAATTATCCGTATTTCACAGTTTGGTCTGTAGTTTACATTGACTAATTTACGCCAAAATAGATCAACAATCTATAAGAAAAAGGAGTAAAAATTACTACATTTTTATATATTTTTTTAAACAAATTGACGTAGCATTCGTAATCTGATCACGATTGGCGAAACGCGTTTCTTTTAACGGGCTAACAATTGTAAGATATATACATTAAGGGGGTAGACACGTCACGTGGTCTGGCCGATTTGGCCGGTCGGTATTACAGCAGGTTTTTTCTGCACAGAAATGGTAATACCGATAGATCGACGATTGCCCTGTAAACGCGAGAGGGAGCTGTTTGCTATTTCCGTATTCTATTCTGAATAAGGAAAGAAATTCTCAGCTGTTGCGTTGTACTTATAAAAATTTAAACGGAAAGTCGGCTGGTACTACAAACGTAGAAAATTCATTGTACACTTTAATTACTTGAAATGTGCTTATGCTACAATATTCTACGTTAGCAGTAAGGAATTATAAGTGAAAAGGGAAAATAGATGAGGGGATGTCCCCAGAAAATGAAGTTTGTTAGGTTAGACATTTTTTTACTAGCAAAGCACCGAAACAGAACATAGAATACACTTATTACACGTCCTATGCAGAAAGCAGTTATGAACAGACATTATATATAAAATTGTACGGAATCGATTGACGTCACTTTTGCAAAGATCTGATTAGAAATTGCAGAACTTCAGATTCGTCACTGCTTAGCGTGCAACATTGTATAGTCCCGCTGGTTTCGAGCGTCGAAGCCCACGAAATTCAGCGAGAAACATGATTGTTGGCGAGCATCGCGTTTGACGACTCTAGCTAGAAAATCACGCCGTATGAATGCTAAGAAACGATAGTGTGAAGTGGCGTGCGTTTCAATTGCACATTGACAATATCGTAGATTCTAGGGCCTAGAATATTAGCTACGTATTACGATGTTCTTCACCAGAGCACTACATTAATGAATTAAAAAATAAATGAATAGGTCAATTAGTTAAAATTAATGAACTGTGCATGATTTTAATGACGCCTAATTTAATTGCACTTACAAACTGAATTACTAATTGTAATTAAAAGAATTTTTTGACGTGCAACATGAAGCTGCGCACGCAAATGGTTGGGCTCGGATTATCGGGAAAGACCTACCCATCCCACCGTTTTGCTTTCTCGCTGCGAGCGAGGACCTTCGGGCCCCAGTAGACCACCCGTTGACAGCCGAGAGCAATAAAACCGACGGGCCAGATAAAATGTTCATGTTTGATAAGTGTTGAGGAAAGTATTACCAATGGAGTTTTTAGGGTTTCTCGATGAAAATGATGTCAGATATGGAGGAGTTCGGTCCATTTTTAGTGAACGTAGTGTGTGTCCTAATCATGTATTCATAAAAAAAAATAGACCGAATGCTTTGCGTCTCGACTCATGTTCGTGGACATAAACTCACCAATCCATCGGTGGTAACACTCTTATCAAGGTGTAATGAGAAATATGAACATTTTCATATTCAGTACTGGATGACTCAAGTCGCCGTCGACCGAGGGACTCTACTCTCTCGCTGGTGCGCTATTTCACTCGCACTCGATTTACGTCGTTCAATCTCCTTGTCAAGCGGTTCAGACGAGGGCCCTGATAAATGTGAATTTATTTGGGAAACCAAAGTCGCGTCATTCGTGACACCTACTCGCGAACAGATATATGTATGTGCAAGAAAAAGCAATTCAATTTCCCGATGACTTGAAGCAACATTTCAATAGGTAAATGCATGAAAAGGTGGGATCAGGAATTCCCAATCAAGTGATGCATATGAAAGAACTGGCGATATTCAACAATAGTTTGTCGTCTAAATTTTACAATTAAAGTATTTGTTTGACATGAATATAAAGTTTGTCAGCAAAGTCTTTCTCGATTTGAGTTCTATATAAGGCTGACTTTCCTTCGCCATGAAAAGTTCCCTCTTGTCCTGCACGCTGGCAAGAAATCGACGCTCGAAACCAGCTGGGCCATACAATGTTGCGCGCTAAGCAGTGACAAATCTGCAGTTCTGCATTTCTAATCAGATCTTTGCGAAAGTGACGTCAGTCGATTCCTCATGTTTTCTCGATCAAATTGGCCCCAAAAATGATATAATTCGGACCAAAATTAAGGAAATTACGTGAAAAATTGTTTGCAGAATTGAAAGCCCGTTTTCTTAAAAATAGTCCGATTTAAATTATTTTCGGTCAATTTAATTGGGAGAATGCCAGGAATCCATTTGTGGCACTTTCATATTGATACGATGAATAATAAACAAATTCTGTTTCTTTATAATCGATGACACATCGCCGAGCACGGCGATCTCGCGCGGCTCGGGACACAAAGGTTCTCGTCGGTTATTCGAACTTCTAAGATCGTATTCACATTTATTGGCTGGTGAGTTTCGTAACTAGGGGTGTGCGGTTACCCGATTTTTCGGGCTCGGGACGGGCCGGCAACTTTCGGGCGGGATCGGGCGGGGTCCCGATACTTTCGTATTGCTCGAGATCCCGACAGTTTGGGGACCCCGAGACTCGATTCGGGCTACAAGCATAGCCGCCATGAGGGGACAATTAGATTTCAGGTCGGCTCGGCAAAACTCGGACGCGATCGGACGATATCGTTACCAGTAATAGATTAAAATTATTACCTGAGAACATAGAAAAATTATGTTTCTTACACGTTAATTTGAAATAATAAAATATTCGCCTCCTGTATATTGTTATTATTATGAAACATCCAGGAAATATTCCTTTTTGTATGCTTATAGTTCGTACGTTTTCTATTTTAAATCTGAACCTATCCGGAAAAAGATAATACCCTATATATTCCCTTTACATAAAGTACTAAGTATGAAGTATATTTTATTCAGATTTTAAAATATTGTCGATATAAAAATAGTCTTCTTCCCAAGTTCTGAACATGGTATTTATTTAAGTACGTATATGGACGTATTCAGTATTCACAGACTATTTGGTAGCAATGAAAATACATATATATATAAATAAATAATAAGATACAAATTATGATTCAACAGGAGACAGAAAGGTAAAAACTTATCACTCTGGTATCGATATAAATGATATACATAATTCTTTCCGTCTCGGTCCCCTCGTAATAGCTGGCTTTCGAGCCGATCGCGTCCGAGTTTTGCCAAGCCGACCTGAAATCAAATTGCCCGCTCATGGCGGTCATGCTTGTAGCCCGAATCGAGTCTCGGGATCCCGAAACCGTCTGGATCTCGAGCAACACGAAAGTATCGGGACCCCGCCCGATCCCGCCCGAAATTTTCCGACCCGTTCCGAGGGCCGAGAATCCTAGCTGCGGGACGATCCGCACACTCCTATTCGTAACGCGTATTCTCTCGTCATCGCAGAACACGAGTGAGCCAGAAGTGGTGGGGATAGCGCCAAGCTTCTGTCATGTATAGGCCAAACCGAGCTGCAGCGTAGAAATACACGCATCAGAATAGGTGTGCCTTAGGCCTTAGCTCCGAAAAAATTCAGGAGCTTTATTGGTCAGAACATTGATTCTTTCTCGATAGCTTCATCTCGTATTGGTCATAACAGCCACACGGCTACGTTCAGACGGAGCCGCGCAGCATTCCCGTTACCCCACCATACCCTTGGGTGGCTACGTAACTCCAACAGACAAATCCACGATCGTCAGATGGTGGTGGCTGATTTCTCCTCGATCGCTGTTCGCGAAAACGAATCGACCGGCCAATATATCTGAATACGACCTTAGGATAAAGATATAATGAAAGATGAAACATTATTCGAAGCCCAAGATGAAACGCCTTCGAATAAACAAAGGAAACTAATAAATACCCGAAGCTAAATAAAATTTTAGATTTAGGGTACACACACCCTACCCCAAACATCGTGTCGATCGGCCACTGGGGCCATTCGGAAGTATATTCTTTTATTTAAATAATGCCCATCTCTGCATAGGACCGTAAAGAATTACAAAAAAAATCAGGGAGTCAACTGTTGACTGATTTAGAGACTTTTCCTTGTTGTATGTTATATACAATAGTCGGAAGAATAATAGTAAGAACAATAATTGCAAATAATTGCTGTAACTTCCACATTCTGAAAATATGATATCAGTAAATCAATATTTCCAGTATTAGTAAAAAAGTTCCAATCTCTTTTTTTATTTTAAATAATGTGGCCATATAATTATAACATAAATTCGACAGCGGTTTCAAGTGATGTATGTGTTACAATAAAAGCGTTAATTTAGTAAATGTACACAGTTCCCAGCAGTTATATGCCTAAAATGCATATAACCTAACCTACAATCGTCCGAAAATTCATACATTGACTGCATCACGCTTTTACTGTGGCTTGTGTATCCAGCTAACGCTTCAGTTTTGCTATAACTCCACGTTGGCAGTCCTCCCGAGTAGGCGCCATCTCGTGTCCACTAGCTCAACTAAATTTGTCACGTGACTTGCTCTGTATTATCGCCAATATGGCGGAACTCGTAATTGGGAATGCAATTACGAGAATACGCTTTTCGTCCTTATATGAGCAGATATTGAGCTGGGTGAGGTCTCATTCGAAAGAGGAAAGTTCAGTGCAGCGCGCTCTGGTCATCGTTTGAGTCACAAGACGCTTTTAGTGACCTAAAAATACGTTGGTTCATGCGGGTGTATTTTTTCGATTTTTGCTCTACTTTGAACACTCATATTATTAGATATCAACCAGGGGTGGGCACTTCCATTATAAAAACTGTTGGCAAAATTTAGTTAGGGGCACTATTCACTCGTGGCGCTAGGATCAAGAAAGTTGAAAGAATTTGGTAACAGATGGCGCTGATGAGATTATTTTGTGGCGGCAAAATTGAATCCTGGAATAATGGTATTGGTTACAAGAGAACATATGGAACCCGCACACGCCGATTTTAATGGAGCTTTTGTAAGATGTTGTTCTCAAAATATTTTTCTGAGAACTACTTCATACAAAAAGCCCCATTAAAATCGACGTGTGCGGGTTCCACATGTTCCCTTGTTAGGCAAATTTATTTAAAATGGGAAATAAATAACTGGAATATAAATTTCATTTTTATTCTTTATTTTATTAAGAAATTATTTTTTCGTATTACGCGAATTCATTGCTGCACAATACCCCTGCACATATATTCTAACAATTATTTTAATAACATGTTCCATAATTAAATCTTTGTGGCATTTCAAATTAAAGCAAATGAGGTTTGCACACAATATTGTTATAATTTTCAATATATTTTGGGCCTCCTTTTTTGAATTGATTACATAGGCCGTAATGTTGTAAATTTTTGGACAACTTCCAAAAACTCTGCTTTATAAGAACTTTTCCTAGAGTCATCTATTTCAAATATTTCTCCAATGCAGGTTTGGCACTTGTGTTTAGAAATTGTTTTTTTTATTACATTTCCAATATTTATTATCACATCAGTGCTGACTTCGTGTTCCAAAATATTGCTATTTTCGAGTTCCTGCATATAAATTGGATTTGCCACAACTTCTGCTGTGTTTCGAGTCGTTGTTAATAATTCCTCCAACTGTAGCAATGACGTCTCAAATGTTTCACTACAATTGCTTCCTAGCGAATGTTTCCCCGAAATATGTTTAACCATAACTGCTTTATAAGACTGTTCAAATTGTTTTGGTGATAAGTAATTTAATCGGCATCGATGCTGCCTTATTTGTCCAAAGAAATTCTCTAACGAATCTTGATTCAAATTACGTGGCGCATATTGACTCGTATATTTTAAAATTTTTTTTGACACCAAGATATATCCTTGAAGGGTCAATATAAAATTTTTCAGGGACGGAGGTACTATTTTGTTGGAACATCCCTCTTGAACAAAATGCATGTTCTCTAAGGCTTGTATTTGCACTTTCCAAAATGCGATGTGTTCTGATTGCTTTGAAACGGGTCCTTTCAACCGCTTTGAACAGTCGTCAGTTCGTACGCGACCTCCATTTACACTATCAAATAGTGTATCGAAGAATTTACATAGTCTAGCAGTTCCAATACTATTTACATCTAATTTATATTTTCCATTTGGATGTTCTTCATCTGTAACAAATTAGTTTTTTATAATTTGTGCAACAAATACTATGAAACAAATATGAATGTAACACAATATAATTTTATTTACAAGATATTATAATCCCAACACTTACTATTTTTGGCCATTGAAAATATAGCCACAGCCATGGAATTACTCAAAACTTGTGTGGCATATGCCACTTTCATCTTCTTTCGTTGATCGGGATTTATATGATGTGGCTTGATCCTTCCCAACATCTTTATTTCTTTCAACTGGTCTTTACAGTCATCGATTTTATACGCCGCAATAAGGTCCCTCCATGTTGCTTTTAATATAGTTTCTTCTTGCACCCATATTAAGTCTTTTGTCAATAAATTATTCCTTATCCCTTTAATAAGGTGGGGAACATCATATAAAGGCACTACTTCATAGCTCCCAATTAGCACACATCGTTTTGGTGACATATTCCTTTGCAAATAATGTATTCTGCTCTCTTTCACTAAACTTTCGACTGCGGCCCGATTGGTCGAGCCCTGGTCGCATATTAATGAAATGATATTTAATTCTGCAAAATAAAATATACATATTATAATATAAACTTGAAAAATAGTTTAATATTATTTCATTATATATTATTTTTCTTTCAATTTCAAAGTGATAAAGCTCTTCTTTACATACCAGTTTGAGAATTTATAGTTTGTACTACATCCTTAATAACCTGTTTTAATTCCAGAGATTTTGTTGTAGATTTACAAAATGAGTATAGTACGGCTTGTTTCCAGTGTCCAACTACCGCCTTGATCATGAATACTATCACGTGGTCGAATATAATTGAATTCTGATATCCCACTAACTTATCGCTGGATTCGTCGTACTCCACATAAGGTATTAGTGACATTTCATCAAATATCAGGGAACACAACTTGTCCGTCGGTTTTAATTTTTGCGCCATTTTCTTCAAACTAGAAATGACACACGGGTTCATCCCGCTTTCAATGGGTATCATGTGTAACATTCGGTTCATGGTCCTTCTGGATGGCAATTGAAACCATCTTGATAATAGTTGGTACCCTGCCCCTGATGTTTTATATAAAGCCAAACTCATTAACTTTTCGTGGAAAGAAAAGCGTTGACCTTTCGTAGTTGCGCGTTTTTTCAAAAGTTGCTGTAAACAAAACTGAACTGTGCCTTCAGGAAGGCTTGATTGCTCATAATTACAAAACTTCTTCGCTAATTGTAATCTACTCTTAAGCGTAGCATTCCTAAGCTGATAAACACTAGTTTCTTTTTTTAAATTTCTAACTTGTTTATACAAATATTTTGCCTTGGGTGTTAATTGCGCAGGTTTAATTATAAGTGGCATGCTTAATCTAGGAGGAGAATCTATAAACAAAAACAAGACATGTTAATAATCAAATTTGTATAATTTATTATGTGTAAATTCATTAAGCACATTTTGCATATTGATGACATAGTGCATAAATATTGTATGTCCACTTTTAGTGTTTGTGAAAAACAGGTTTAAACATGTCAATAACTATTTGTTGCATATAAAAACTCTAATTACACAAAAAGTGGACATACAATGTGCACTACACTGTTCTCCACATTACAGCGTACTCGGTCACAAATTGGTAGGGGCACTCTTATACAGTGTGTCCGCGGGAAAGCTAAACAGCCGGCTTCCTCCTAAACTATTGGAGATAAAAATATAAAAAAAATAGGGAATTGCATGGTTCGAGGGGGCCAATTAATTAGCTCGAACGAATTTTTCTATCGATTATTATTTTAAAAGATACGATGGTCAAGTTCGGTTTTACAAATGGAACTATTTTTTTTTAATACCTGAGTTGATAGTGCGTTCCAAGACAAATTCAATAAGCTTTAATGTATACACTTTATTTTCACTGGTTTTTAAGATATTGCGCTTGCAAATTTACTGATTTTCACTGGAAGAAAACTGTCTGGTATAGCACGGACCGGGGACGGTCTTACTGGATCCACGGGTGGCACTGCCTGCTGAAGTAGATACCTACCTGCCAAAGGTCTACGCCAGGAATGGCAGGCCTAAAGGCTGGACAATTCTTTTCCGTCAGAAATGCTACTTAGGTTGGTACATCTGCGGGATCGAGAAGCGCACCGTTACTTTTATTTCGCACTTGCTTCTACGCTCGGATGGCCGGTTCTTTTGGGAGGAATGCAAGTTCGATTGGTTAGGTTAGGAGGAGTGAAAGTTGCTAGACTAAATTTCAATCTCTTCACAGCAATGCCCACCTTCTCTCGCACGGAATACGTTAACGCTTGCTTTTGTTCTGATATTGAAGCTCGTGTTTATACTCGAGAGGACCACGCGTCGACAGCGGGCTACCCCTTTTCTTTCTGTGTCTCTCCACGAGCCGTATTGACGGTGGATTGTAGGAGCGTAGATATCTGGATGCCAGTTATTGAATTCAGGAGACGATAGAAACATTTTATTACAAAACACACATGTACTATAATTAAAGTAAATCGTATTCCTCTCGGGCAGGAGTACTGATAATGATCGAACTTGCGCCCCACTTCGCGCAGACCAATTACACGGAGGGTAGTCGGGTCACACACTGCCCAAATGATACAGGGTAATTCTGGAGCAACGCCCGTCAAGGAGATGCGCTGGCACCCCGTGGCGAGGACAGACCTTCGCATTGCCTCACCCGATTTTTATGGTTTTTTTTCCGGAAAAAGGTACGAATCCTGGGCCGAACGTAGCGAATTGAAGTCGACCCTCCGCAGTCGAGGGTGAATTATCCATTACAGCGTATTAAGAAACCCTTTTCTTCATCGTATCGAAAGGGAAGTGACGCCAATGTATTCCTTATGTTTTTCTGACGAAAATCATACCAAATGTCATACAAAGCGCACTACTTTGACACAAGCAATTTGTATTCCTTATGTAAGAGTTGTCCGATTTCCACGACACTTGGCATGATTTTCATCGGAAAACCCCAAGGAATCCATCGGCGACACTTCCATATCCATACGATAAAGAATAAACAATTGTTTTATTTCCTAACGGGCGTTGCTCCCTAATTACCATGTATCTGTTTAGGAAATAAAATAATTCTTTATTCTTTATCCTATGGATATGGAAGTGTCGCCGATGGATTCCTTGGGGTTTTCCGATGAAAATCATGCCAAGTGTCGTGGAAATCGGACAACTTTTACATAAGGAATACAAATTGCTTGTGTCTAAGTAGTGCGATTTGCATGACATTTGGTATGATTTTCGTCAGAAAAACATAAGGAATCCATTGGCACCACTTCCCTTTCGATACGACGAAGAAAAGAATTTCTTAATACGCTCAAATGGATATTTCACCCTAGACTGCGGAAGGTCGACTTCAATTCGCTACGTTCGGCCCAGGATTCGTACCTTTTTCCGGAAATAAAACCTTAAAAATCGGGTGAGGCAATGCGAAGGTCTGTCCTCGCCACGGGGTGCCAGCGCATCTCCTTGACGGGCGTTGCTCCAGAATTACCCTGTATCATTTGGGCAGTGTGTGACCCGACTACCCTCCGTGTAATTGGTCTGCGCGAAGTGGGGCGCAAGTTCGATCATTATCAGTACTCCTGCCCGAGAGGAATACGATTTACTTTAATTATAGTACATGTGTGTTTTGTAATAAAATGTCTCTATCGTCTCCTGAATTCAATAACTGGCATCCAGATATCTACGCTCATACAATCCACCGTCAATACGGCTCGTGGAGAGACACAGAAAGAAAAGGGGTAGCCCGCTGTCGACGCGTGGTCCCCTCGAGTATAAACACGAGCTTCAATATCAGAACAAAAGCAAGCGTTAACGTATTCCGTGCGAGAGAAGGTGGGCATTGCTGTGAAGAGGGCCTCTTCAAGAGAGCAGCCGTTTGTGAGGAATGCAAATCCGAATGGTTCTGATACAATCTGCTCCCTATGATTGAAATTTAGTCTAGCAACTTTCACTCCTCCTAACCTAACCAATCGAACTTGCATTCCTCCCAAAAGAACCGGCCATCCGAGCGTAGAAGCAAGTGCGAAATAAAAGTAACGGTGCGCTTCTCGATCCCGCAGATGTACCTACCTAAGTAGCATTTCTGACGGAAAAGAATTGTCCAGCCTTTAGGCCTCCCATTCCTGGCGTAGACCTTTGGCAGGTAGGTATCTATTTCAGCAGGCAGTGCCACCCGTGGCGCCAGTAAGATCGTCCCCGGTCCGTGCTATACCAGACAGTTTTCTTCCAGTGAAAATCAGTAAATTTGCAAGCGCAATATCTTAAAAACCAGTGAAAATAAGGTGTATACATTAAAGCTTATTTAATTTGTCTTGGAACGCACTATCAACTCAGGTCTTCAGAAGAAATAGTGCCATTTGAAAAACCGAACTTGACCATCGTATCTTTGAAAATAATAATCGAAAACAAAATTCGTTCGCGCTAATAAATTGGCCCCCTCGAACCATGTACCGGGGGCCCTGACCCTTCAGTCAACTCTCTCCCCTACTTCCAGCCTTTCCACCATCTCCCTAGTGTCCTCATTTCCCAGCACGTAGTCTATTACGGATATCCCCCTCCCACCGGTAAACGTCCATTCCCCCTCCTCGTCCCCTTCTACGCTTCCATTCAGTATCTCCCACCCCCTTTCCCCCAAGTATTTACATAACTTCCTACCTTCCCCGTTCACCTCCTTATCCTTTGATCTCCTGCTCCTCACACTCTCTCCCTCCTCCTCTCCCCCCTCCCCTCCTCCTTCCTCTCCTGTCCTTGCATTAAAGTCCCTCCCCCCTATTACCTTTCTCACGGCCCCCTCCCTCTCCTCCGTCCATTCCGCTAGCTCGACGAGCTTCATATCCAGATCTTTGCTCACATAAACCCCTACTATCCTCCACCACTCTCTCCCCAATCTTACCTCCTTCGTCAACATCCCCTCTATTTCTCCCCTTACCTCCCCTCTCGTTTCCATCCCCTTTCTCACCCCCATCAACATCCCACCCATTGCTCTCCCCTTCTTATTCTCCATCTTGGCCCATTGTATTTCCCATACGTACCCCCTGGGTAGCTTCCTCTCTACCCACTCCCACTCCCTCTCCTCCACCCACGTACCGCTCAACACGAACACGTCCCATTCCTCCAGCCCTTTCCATAAATCCCCATCTTTTCTCCTTAGCCCTGCCACGTTCTAAAACCCTACTTTATATCTCCCCCCTTTACTCCTTCCTTCCTCCCTATTGTTTCTTCCCCCCTGCCCACTTCCCTCGTTTCCCTGCTCCTCACTCCATTTTTCCCCCAACTCATCCCACATCCTTATCTTCCCGTCCACCCACATCTTCATATACCCCACTTGTACTATCCTTCCTCTCTCCCTCTCAGCTTCTGCCTCTCTTTCTATCTTCCATCTTGTCTTTCTCTCCTCCTCCGTGAGGTTATCCTCTATTCTTTCCCTCCTACTCCTCAACTTTTTCTTCGCCTCCATCACCTCCCTTTTTTCCTCCCCCCCCCCCAGTTTGACCAACACCATTCCACTCCCATCCCTCCCTGTTTTACCTCTCCTCACAGCCTCTTTTATCCCTTCCCCCCTCTCATTCTTTCCCATAACTTCTTCTTTCCACTTCCTCCTTCGCCTCCTTCCCCTCTATTTCTATCCCCCTTACCAACACATTATTTCTTCTTCCCTCTCTTTCCTTTTTATCCTGCTTTAACTCAATTCTTCTCACTCTCATTCTCCATTCTTCCCCTACCCCTTTCACCACCCCTTCCTTAACCCCTTCGCTCCTTTTTTCCTTCTCCCATCCCTCTACCTTCCCAATCACCTCCACCATCCTCCTGTCCCTTTCTTCCATCCTTTTCTCCATATCTTCTCTCCTTGCCTTTTCTTCTCTCATCTCCTCCTCCCACCTTCTTCTTTCCTTTCTCCATATTTCCTCTTCCCTCCTTCTCTCCTCTCTCTCCCTCCTCATTTCCTCCTCCACCCTTCTTCTCTCCTCCCTATCCTCCTCCTCCATGCGGTCGGTATTGATTTATTCGATATCCAGATCTCGCGCTTATACCCCCACCACTCCGCCATCTCTATGGCGTCATCCGTCGCGGCCCGCCCGCGCCCGCCCTTTGAACTCAAATATGGATTTCAAGGTCGGAGGAGTATAGGGGGGAAATTATGCGGAAGCCAAATTTGAATTGGAACCCGCTTTGCTATACTACTGATATCTATTTTTATTTTAAATTCGACTTTGTTACAGGTGGCGCTGCTCAAATTGCGTCGGAGTGGGGTATGCTAAAATCCGGGAATTACAGAAGCATTGTTTGGTGCACCCAAAGGAACAATTAAACCTCGAATGCGCGAAGTGTGAAAGAAAGTATAAAAACATCAATTCGTTAATTAAACATGTGAAGGGCAAACATGAAGATGTTACTTTATAATTATTCAATTAATTATCCAATTTGTTTAATATTTCCTACTGTTTATTTTGTTCTCTATCCTAAGTTTCAGTTTTTTGCTTGTACAAACCCTGTATATTAGTTTTAAGTTTAAGTTAAGTTTAAAGTTTAAGTTTTTAGTTTTTAGTCTATGTATAACCCTTTTTCTGTGCTATACTTTTGTTAACTAAAGGGCGTGATGCCCGTGTATCTCAATAATAATAATAATAATAATTAATATACAGGGTGTCCCACCTAAGACTGGACAGCCGGTTTTCTCCTAAACAATTGGAGATAAAAATATAAAAAAAATAGGGAATTGCATGGTTCGAGGGGGCCAATTAATTAGCGCGAACGAATTTTTTTTATCGATTATTATTTTAAAAGATACGATGGTGAAGTTCGGTTTTTCAAATGGAACTATTTTTTTTGAACACCTGAGTTGATAGTGCGTTCCAAGACAAATTCAATAAGCTTTAATGTATGCAGTTTATATTCACTGGTTTTTAAGATATTGCGCTTGCAAATTTACTGATTTTCACAGGAAGAAAACTGTCTGGTATAGCACGGACCGGGGACGGTTTTGCTGGCTCCACGGGTGGCACTGCCTTTTGAAATAGATACCTACCTGTCAAAGGTCTACGCCAGGCCCAAAGGCTGGACAATTTTTTTCCGTCAGAAATGCTACTTAGGTAGGTACATCTGCGGTATCGAGAAGCGCACCGTTACTTTTATTTCGCGCTTGCTTCTACGCTCGGATGGCCGGTTCTTTTGGGAGGGATGCAAGTTCGATTGGTTAGGTTAGGAGGAGTGAAAGTTGCTAGACTAAATTTCAATCATAGGGAGCAGATTGTATCAGAACCATTCGGATTTGCATTCCTCACAAACGGCTGCTCTCTTGAAGAGGCCCTCTTCACAGCAATGCCCACCTTCTCTCGCACGGTATACGTTAACGCTTGCTTTTGTTCTGATATTGAAGCTCGTGTTTATACTCGAGAGGACCACGCGTCGACAGCGGGCTACCCCTTTCCTTCCTGTGTCTCTCCACGAGCCGTGTTGACGGTGGATTGTAGGAGCGTAGATATCTGGATGCCAGTTATTGAATTCAGGAGACGATAGAGACATTTTATTACTATAATTAAAGTAAATCGTATTCCTCTCGGGCAGGAGTACTGATAATGATCGAACTTGCGCCCCACTTCGCGCAGACCAATTACACGGAGGGTAGTCGGGGCACACACTGCCCAAATGATACAGGGTAATTCTGGAGCAACGCCCGTCAAGGAGATGCGCTGGCACCCCGTGGCGAGGACAGACCTTCGCATTGCCTCACCCAATTTTTATGGTTTTTTTCCGGAAAAAGGTAAGAATCCTGGGCCGAAGCGAATTGAAGTCGACCCTCCGCAGTCGAGGGTGAATTATCCATTACAGCGTATTACGAAACCCTTTTCTTCATCGTGTCGAAAGGGAAGTGGTGCGAATGGATTCCTTATGTTTTTCTGACGAAAATCATACCAAATGTCATGCAAATCGGACTACTTTGACACAAGCTATTTGTATTCCCAATGTAAAAGTTGTCCGATTTACACGACATTTGTAATGATTTTCATCGGAAAACCCCAAGGAATCCATCGGCGACACTTCCATATCCATACGATAAAGAATAAAGAATTATTTTATTTCCTAACCAGATACAGGGTAATTATGGAGCAACGCCCGTCAAGGAGATGCGGCGGCCTGGTACCCCGTGGCGAGGACAGCCCTTCGCTGTGCCTCACCCGGTTTTTATGGCTTTTTCTAGGAAAAGGTACGAATCCTGGGCCGGACGTAGCGAATTGAGGTCGAGCCCCCGCAGTCGAGGGTGAAATATCCATTTGAGCGTATTAAGAAATTCTTTTCTTCGTCGTATCGAAAGGGAAGTGGTGCGAATGGATTCCTTATGTTTTTCTGATGAAAATCATACCAAATGTCATACAAATCGCACTACTTTGACACAAGCAATTTGTATTCCTTATGTAAGAGTTGTCCGATTTCCACGACACTTGGCATGATTTTCATTGGATAACCCCAAGGAATCCATCGGCGACACTTCCATATCCATACGATAAGGAATAAAGAATTATTTTATTTCCTAACCAGATACAGGGTAATTAAGGAGCAGCGCCCGTCAAGGAGATGCGGCGGCCTGGTACCCCGTGGCGAGGACAACCCCTCGCAGTGCCTGACCGAGTTTTGCCAAATCGATCTGAAATCAAATTGCCCGCTCATGGCAGTCATGCTTGCAGCCCGAATCGAGTCTCGGGATCCCGAAACCGTCGGGATCTCGAGCAATACGAAAGTATCGGGACCCCGCCCGATCCCGCCCGAAATTTTCCGACCCGTCCCGAGGGCCGAGAATCCGAGCCGCGGGACGATCCGCACACTCCTATTCGTAACGCGTATTCTCTCGTCATCGCAGAACACGAGTGAGCCAGAAGTGGTGGGGATAGCGCCAAGCTTCTGTCATGTATAGGTCAAACCGAGCTGCAGCGTAGAAATACACGCATCAGAATAGGTGTGCCTTAGGCCTTAGCTCGGAAAAAATTCAGGACCTTTATTGGTCAGAACATTGATTCTTTCTCGATAGCTTCATCTCGTATTGGTCTACGCATTACTTCGTGACGCACACAACTACATATGTACTACGCTGACAATAAGAATAAATAACAGCCACACGTCTACGTTCAGACGGGGCCGAGCAGCATTCCCGTTACCCCACCATACCCTTCGGTGGCTAGGGAACTCCAACTGACAAATCCACGATCGTCAGATGGTGATGGCTGATTTCTCCTCGATCGCTGTTCGCGAAAACGAATCGACCGGCCAATATATTTGAATACGACCTTAGGATAAAGATATAATGAAAGATGAAAAATTATTCGAAGCCAAAGATGAAAGGCCTTCGAATAAACAAAGGAAACTAATAAATACCCGAAGCTAAATAGAATTTTAGATTTAGGGTACACACTCCCTCCCCCCAAACCTCGTGTCGATCGGTCACTGGGACCATTCGGAAGTATATTCTTTTAATTAAATAATGCCCATCTCTGCATAGGAGCGTAAAGAATTACGAAAAAAATCAAGGAGTCAACTGTTGACCGGTTTGGAGACTTTTCCTTGTTATATGTTATATACAATAGTCGGAAGAATAATAATAAATGCAATAATTGCAAATAATTGCTGTAACTTCCACATTCTGAAAATATGATATCAGTAAATCACTACTTCCAGTGTTATTAAAAAATTCCAATCTCTTTTTTTATTTGAAATAATGTGGCCATATAATTATAACATATATTCTGCAGCGGTGATGTATGTGTTACAGTAAAAGCGTGAATTTAGTAAATGTAGACAATTCCCAGCAGTTCCTAGTCAATGTATGCCTAAAATGCATATAACCTAACCTAAAGTCGTCCGAAAATGCATGCATTGACTGGATCACGCTTTTATTGTGGCTTGTGTATCCAGCTAACGCTTCAGTTTTGCTATTATTCCACGTTGGCAGTCCTCCCGAGTAGGCGCCATCTCGTGTCCACTAGCTCAACTAAATTTGTCACGTGACTTGCTCTGTATTATCGCCAATATGGCGGAAATCGTATTTGGGAATGCAATCACGGGGATACGTTTTTCGTCCTTATATGAACAGATTTTAGGCTGGGTGAGGTCTCATTCGAAAGAGGAAGGTTCGAGACAGCCTGCTCTGGTCATCGTTTGAGCCACAAAACTCTTTTAGTGACCTAAAAATACTTGGATTCCTGCGGGTGTATTTTGTCGACTTTTGCTCTACTTTGAACACTCATATTATTAGATATCAACACAATCTCGTCGAACCATGACCAGAGCGGGCTGCATCGAACCTTCCTCTTTCGATTGAGACCTCACCCAGCCCAAAATCTGCTCATATAAGGACGAAAAACGTATCCCCCCAAACCCATGTTTCGGGCACATTATGTGGGTATTACAGCGCGCTGCATTACCCGTGTCTACCCCCTTAAGAGGTCGCGAACTGAGAGAGTGTGTGTGAAAAGGAGGGGATACCTGGCAAGCCGGCCGACAGAGGCGTTCCCCAATTTGAAGTAATAGAAGTCGAACGATTCTAAGCATAACACGTGCGATTGATTGGAGTGTGAGCGATAAGATTTCGGAGTAACAAACGGCGTACGGGCAGTTGTGAAAACCGATAAAAATTGCACAATATAAACTTCGTTCCGCGCGCACGGGAGCGGGTGTATTCTCGAAAAAGGTGAACGGACCTAATAATATATGCAGCGCAAGTGCTGCAACGAAGGCATTTATACTAAGGACACAAAAAGGTGAACGGGCCTTTATCCAATCTCTTCTAAATATCAAACAGCGACTTTGCTCTCATACTCTGTAAAAAGACTAAAAATATCAATTTGTTTATCTACAAACGCTCATCAAGGTTTTCGCTTATAAACCCTACAGTAATTTTTATCAGAAGTGGGATAAAGACTCAAGTGCCGGGAAGTAAAGTCGGTGGCAATTGCGGTAATTTCCTCGAGCGAACAAATCGCGTTTTTCGGGCTACTTTAAAATCCAAAAGTTCGGAAAATCCGGGCGTGAAAATTAACATTTTCAAAGCACGTGGTGGAATTCGTACCAGAAAAACTGTGGCCGGAAGCTGCCATATTGGTTTTCGCTCTAGAAAAACTGTGGCCGGAAGCAGCCATTGTAAATAGAGAACATTCGAGAAGGTCGGAAAACACAACAGAAGGCAAGAAAGGTGAGATCTATGTTATTGACGGGTCGATACTCGCCCAAAACAATATCGATTGCCGACCTTTAACGAATCTCATCATTATCATGAACCGCGTGCAATTGGAACAGCTGACGGTAGAGGGGCTGCGAGAGCTAGGCCGACAATATGGCCTGGATGTAAAAGGAGCACGAGCATCGCTGTTCGATCGTTTAACCGGCCATTTTGAAGCAAAAGGATGGCCTGATCAAATAGGAATTACAGGACCTACGTTTTCAGAAGATAGGACAACCGAGCCGGAGGACGATCTAGGCCTTAGGACGAGTGCATCCCAAAATACAGAGCCAGTATCCACTGGAGGAGCCTTGGGTGCCAACGATTTACAGGTAATAGTACAAGCAGTATTACAGGTACTAGGGTCAAATCAAATGACTCGAGAAACAACAAATACAACTCAAAGGGAGGCACCGACACCAAATGTTATTGTTACTCCCACACCGAGCAGCAGTTCTCAGTCAAGTGCTCTTCACAATTGGAATCAAGTAAAATTCACATCGAAATTAATACCGTCTTTTGCTGGTTTAGAACAGGAGCATGTTAAAACATGGCTAGATAGAATTGCCAGTGTTGGACAGCTTTATCAAATTAACGACGAAGTACTTGTTTTAGCAGTCGTTAACCAGCTAAAGGACCGGGCGTTAAACTGGTACAACCGACAGGAGGTCGAATCTGTGGCAACATGGGAAAATTTCAAATTGCAAATATGTGCTTATTTCCAACGCACAGAAACTGTCACCACAACGTTGGCGAGAGTGAGCAGCCGTACGTGGAAGGCGCAGTCGGAGAAGTTTGCCGACTACGCAGAAGACAAACTAAAGTTATTGCAAGTTCTCAAACTAACTGAAAAGGAGAAAATAGAATTATTAGCCGATGGAGTGAAGGACCCTTCATTGAGAAGATTCGCACTGAACACATGGGCGACAAGTATTCCAGAATTTATCGAGCACATTCGAAGAATAACTGAGGACAGTGTGGTTGGACGAATGGAGCCGGAGGCCAAGGGGGTGAACAAAACAATCGCACCGCAGCAGGACAAGAAGTGCGACCATTGCAAACGTGTCGGTCATTTGACGCAGGATTGTCGAACGGCCAAGATGACGTGTTTCAACTGCGGCCAAAGGGGGCATTCGAGCTTGAACTGCGCAGCAAAGTTAAACCTACTGACAGAGGAACTATCACCGGAACTGGAAATACTTACGGAGGAGACTTTCCTGGAGGAGACGACCCTAGAGACGACTAACATTCAGGGAGTACACTTGTTGGAGAAGGGGACGCCCTGCGTAAATGTATATAGTTTGGGTAACCAACTCAGGTCTTTTCGTGCGCTAGTGGACACAGGTAGTCCGGTAAGCTTAATTAAAAAGTCTATTTGTGAACAATATTTCTATAATAGCAAGTTGTTGCAGGTCAACAAGCATATGAGTTTAAGAGGTGTGAACAGCTCAGTAATTACAATATATGGAAAAATAGTAGATCGAGTCTGCTTAGGGAAACTAGGGAATGAATGGAGCGATGTAACCTTGCTGGTAGTGGATGATAGCACCATGGACTACGACATGCTTCTGAGACGTGAATTTTTTAAAGAGAATAAAATCAGATTAATTTTTCAAGAAGGTAATTTTAGTTTCGAGCATCCGACGGTATCTGAGAGGATAACAGAGGACATATCTACTATTAACATAATAAATGAGCATGATCGCTTTGATACGGTGATTGAAAATTTAGATTCAGATTTAGATTCGAACCATCAAAAAGAATTGATGAACACCTTGCGGGGAGTCGAGAGTATGAAGGTAGAGCAGGTTAAGGATAATTATAAAATTCGAGTACATCTGAAGGATCCGTCTTTCTTTAGATACGCACCCAGAAGGATGTCTATCCAGAAGAGAACGGCGTTAAGAGAAATTACCGACGACCTTTTAAGCCGCGGTATAATTAAACCTAGCATCTCACCTTATTGTGCAAGAGTTGTTTTAGTAATTAGGCAAGATGGGCGAAAGCGTATGGTATTGGACCTGAGACCATTGAACCAGCGCATTCTCCCCCAAAAATATCCTTTTCCGATAATTGAAGATCAGCTGGATCAACTGCACGGGAAGGAGATCTTTACGAAACTTGATCTGCGGGATGGTTTTCATCAAATTGATATACATCCGGACGACACCAAGTATTTTGCGTTCGCCACACCATTCGGCCAGTACGAGTATGTAAAGATGCCCTTCGGTTATTCGGAAGCGCCTGCAGAGTTCCAGAAAAGACTCATACAAATCTTAGATGTTTATCTACGTAGCGGTAAGAATTTAATGTACATAGATGATATCTTAATCCCGACCACGACAGTGGCAGAAAATTTACAAATTTTGCGTGAAATTTTAATAACCTTAAAAAATTACAGTTTAGAGTTAAACTTATCGAAATGTAAATTTCTAAAAAATAATATAGAGTTCTTAGGTTATGTAGTATCAGCTGAGGGCATAATCCTAAACAAACGGCACACGCAGGCCATCTCAGAATTTAAGTATCCAACACATATAAAACAAATTCAAGGGTTCCTAGGACTATCAAATTATTTGAGGAAATTCATTAAGGATTATGCCATTAAGGCCAAGCCATTACATAATTTAACAAAAAAAGAATACGAATTTCGATTTCAACGATGACTGTAAGCGAGCGCTTGATCTGTTAAAAGAGGAACTAACGTCGTTCCCGGTTTTGCGTATATACAATCCGGCGGCGGAAACTGAATTGCAGACTGATGCGAGTAGCCACGGTTACGGAGCGATATTATTACAGAAGCAGAATGCCGGCGATATGGCGCCGATAGCGTATTTCAGTAAAGCCACTAACGAAGCCGAAAAGAAGTATCATGGTTTTGAATTAGAGACACTAGCTATCGTAAAAGCCTTAGAACGTTTCCACGTTTATCTGCAGGGGATAGTTTTCCGCATTGTAACAGATTGTAATTCGCTCGCACTAGCTGTGAAAAAGATAAATATCAATCCTCGCATAGCGCGATGGACCTTAACTTTCCAAAATTACAAATTTGAGTTAGTTCATAGATCAGCGGATAAAATGACACATGTCGATTTTTTGAGCCGTTATATACTGACTGTAAATGCCATTTCCTCGGAGGACGAATTATTATTTAGACAATTATCCGATCCGAAACTGAAAGAGATAGCAGAACATGTAGAGTTACACGGCAGCAAATCGTTCAAGCTAATTGACGGGATTTTATTTAAAGACTATAAAGATAAGGATTTATTTGTTGTTCCCGAAGGAATGGTTAACAATGTCATACGATTATATCATGATGAAATGGAACATGTGGGTGTTGAAAAAACTCAATACGGAATAATGAAGCACTACTGGTTTCCAAATCTTAAACTTAAAATTAGGCAATATATTGATAATTGTGTTAAATGTTTATCGTACTCAATAGCCGGAGGAAAGACCGAAGGGGAAATGTTGATCTATGAGAAAGAAACGATTCCTTTTCAGACAATTCACATAGATCATTTTGGACCTTTGGCAGAAACCAAAGATCAGTTCAAATATATATTTGTAATCATAGACGCCTTCACTAAATTTGTGTAGCTGTTTTCAACCATATCAACAGGGACAGACGAGGCAGTAGATTGTCTAATTCTGGTATTCAACTTATTGGGATACCCCAAACGGATTGTTAGCGACAGGGGTTCCGCGTTTACGTCTACCAATTTCGCGAACTTTGTAACCAAGCGGGGGATAACTCATGTTTTGACGGCAGTAGCCTCTCCTTGGGCAAACGGGCAAGTGGAACGGGTTAACAGATTCCTGAAATCAACCCTGGCAAAAATAGTAGCAGACCCGAAAGAGTGGAAAGAGAAGCTATCAACGGTTCAGTATGTTATCAATAACACGTTAAATAAGGCTATAAATTCCACACCCAGTAGGGCTTTGTTCGGTTTTGATCAACGTCGAATAGAGGACGAGCACTTATGCACCGTAATTGACGAACTACGTAATGTTGACCATGATTATTCAAAGCAGCGAGAACATACGCAATTAACTGCGCAAGAAGTTAACCGAAAGCTTCAAGAATATAATAAAATTCAATATGACAAAAGGCATAAAAGGATATCGCAGTACAAGGTGGGGGACTACGTCCTGGTAAGGAAACTGCAACACAAAATCGGCACCAATACCAAATTAGAACCTAAATTCAAAGGTCCCTATCAGATAAAAGCTGTACTTAAAAAGAATCGTTTTGTGGTTACCGACATCCCGGGATACAATCTTTCCTCCAGACCGTATAACACCATTTTGTCAGCGGACAAAATAAAACCATGGATTCGCGTAACAGAACCAACCATGAGAACCGAAAATGAAATAACCGATGAAAATAAAAGTTAGAAATGGAAATCAAGAGTGAGCCCTATTTCCGACACGTGTATTATAAGTTTACTTTAAGTTTATTACCAGATTTTCCTATGTTTATTATAAGTTTACTTTAAGTTTATTACCAGATTTTCTTATGTTTATTATAAGTTTACTTTAAGTTTATTACCAGATTTTCCTATGTTAATTATAAGTGTACTTTTGCCATACGGCTAATCATTGTTCGGGACGAACAACATTATCAGTCTGGCCGAACTGTAAGATATATACATTAAGAGGTCGCGAACTGAGAGAGTGTGTGTGAAAGGGAGGGGATACCTGGCAAGCCGGCCGACAGAGGCGTTCCCCAATTTGAAGCAGTAGAAGTCGAACGATTCTAAGCATAACACGTGCGATTGATTGGAGTGTGAGCGATAAGATTTCGGAGTAACAAATGGCGTACGGGCAGTTGTGAAAACCGATAAAAATTGCACAATATAAACTTCGTTCCGCACGCACGGGAGCGGGTGTATTCTCGAAAAAGGTGAACGGACCTAATCTCTTCTAAATATCAAACAGCGACTTTGCTCTCATACTCTGTTAAAAGATTAAAAATATAAATTTGTTTATCTACAAACGCTCATTAAGTTTTTCCCTTATAAACCCCACACAATTTCACGGTCTCAGGTTTATCTAACATGAGAAAGACCATGATTCTAGTGTTCATTAATAAAATATCTACAATATAGTGTGACGTCCCACTATTTTTCGCGCGGTATTAAAACAAGTCTCTCTCTCCTAAATCACTCCACAACTCCAATGAAGCCTCAACTCATACCTTTTTCCCGACCACTGATCGCCTTGGCGATGTACCTTAGTGGTCCCCATCTCAAGACGGTCAGCCACTAAAATCCCCTTCCCCTCTTCGCCCTATGAAGCATTATCCCCTTTATATCGATTATAAACAAGTCCCTCGTCCCAAACCCACTCTTAAATCAAGACTATGTCTCATCCCCTCTTTATGACCAAAGAAGTTAAAGCCACACACATCCCTTCCCAAATCAAAACCCATCAAATAGGTCGATTATTCTCCACAGTAAAAGCCCAGAAACGTTTCGTACATATAAAAACCCCGGAAATCTAATATTCTATTGTCTATAAGATTAACTTTAGAATAACCTTTCGTATCTATAAAAACCACGGAAATAATACTGCGACGCATGCCTGGCGTACGTGCCATGGTGCATACCGCGCTCAACCTTCACCCCTAACAATCTTCCAAATAGTATAAATACAAGGGCCCAGAGGCCAGGGAGTTTAGTATCATTATCATTTCTGCAACAAGAACATTCTTATCTTACGCAAAGTGCTAATCATTATCATTAAACGCACGTAAATTCAGTGCAACTCCTCGTACAAGGATCGTCTTGCTACGATCATCATTGTAAGCAATTATTATTATCATTATTATTATAACATTGTATATCATCCTCATCCATCTTATTTTGTATTACTAAATCTCAGTGCTTTTATTATAAATGCTTATTGCACATATTGTTGTCTTTGTTAAAACTAGTTGATTGTTACGAGCCGGGGCTGCGGCAACGCGAGAGGCCGGCGAGAAGGGTATTTCCCAAGGAATACGGTTGATGAGTTTGTTAGTTAGGTGCGCGGACGAACCTGATGCGAAATCAGGGAGCCGCTAGGATTGTTGACGGCGAGGACGAACCTGATGCGAAATCAGGGAGCCTCTAGGAATGGAGTCACACGCGGACGAACCTGATGCGAAATCAGGGAGCCGCAGGAGGGTGAAACGTCGTGAACGAACCTGATGCGAAATCGGGGAGTCACTAGGATAGAGTTCACAGACGAACCTGGTGCGAAACCAGGGAGCTGTTAGGAGGTTGCATTATTCACAGACGAACCTGGTGCGAAACCAGGGAGCTGTTCGGAAGTTGGTAGATTTACAGACGAACCTGATGCGAAATCAGGGAGCTGTAGGATACGGACGAACCTGATGCGAAATCAGGGAGCTGTAGGATACGGACGAACCTGATGCGAAATCAGGGAGCCGTAGGAGGGTGAGGTTTCGTGGACGAACCCGATGCGAAATCGGAGAGCCACTGGGTTGGAGAAGATGCTTTGTTTTGGTTGAAGGGTTGCGAACGAACCTGATGCTTGATCAGGGAGTCGCGGGAAATGTTAATAATGCCTCGTAACTATTAACTTATGTTTGATACAACTCGAGCGGTAAAGCTGTATCAGTGGGTGAGTGCTACTAATATTATAAGGATCGCTGGGTGAAAGATGGGTTTAACGAATCTACTCGATTTATACGTGAACACCATTCATATATTGAATAATCAATTAAGGTACAAATGTAAGTGTCGCGATGAAATAATAAATAAATGTGTGTAGTTACCACTAGTTTGCACGGTGTTGACGCACTGGCGATGCGTGGACGTACGAGTTGCTATTTCAAAGTGCCAAATAGAATATAAACCGAACTCGCGGATCCTATGAGGTTAACTTTGATTCTGAGGGAGACTTTAGTTCGATCTTAACCAACTCTGTACGAGCGTGACACGACGTTACTCTACGCGTGACTCTATAGCTTTTAACCAACGAGGGTAGAAACCAAAGGGTTTATATAGTACCAAAAATGAGTGGGGATTCATTAGGAGTTTCCATATAAGGAAATTCTTCGGGGTCGTCGTCGTGTCATTCCCGTTCCCATGATCGTGATCCAGATGGTCGAGATCATGACCCCCCTTAGTGGTGTATGATAAGCAAAAGGATTTTAGGGCGTTTTCCCTTCTCAGAAGCGAGCTCGAAAGTGGTTGAGAGTGGCGTATGGGAAGATTCCACATACGTAACATGATCATATTCTATTCTTTACTAAGCTTACCGCTCATACAACTGAACCTTATCAACGCATGTAGCGGTTCTTACATTATTCTTTTATATCGACGCTTGCTGTAATTCATACACTCTCTTTTACTTATCCTCATGTACTCATGTTCATCATCTATTATTATTATTATTATTGCTTAAACTTCTATCGATGTGCATATATTCGTAGCCTAAAGTTAATAAACCGATATGCTTTAAATCTCGCTTCGCATTATTGTGTTTATCCTGTGGTCGTGAAGATTCCAAACGATAACAGACTGCTGCAACAGCTGATCTCGGTTCGCGAACTCAAGTGTTCTTATAGTGTTTACTAACGTTCTTTTACATGGGCCGCGTATAGCCAAGTGACTAGACATATTTCGCGGAACCATTACGTGTGATTTCTTATATAGATGCATCGGTAAATCCAATTACCAAACCGGAACAAAAACACAAGTGCTCTAACGGGTGTCCCCCAGGTACAATTTCGCCTTTAAACCATCCCTGGTCGTTCAGCGTGTAGGATTCAAGATCCTCGCCTAAAATCCCTCTATCCCGAGTGTGCAGGATTCAAGATCCTCGCCTCAAGTCCCTCTACCCGAGTGTGCAGGATTCAAGATCCTCGCTTCTAGTCCCTCTACCCGAGTGTGCAGGATTCACGATCCTCGCCTCTAATCCCTCTACCCCGAGTGTGTAGGATTCAAGATCCTCGCCTCAAGTCCCTCTACCCCGAGTGTGTAGGATTCAAGATCCTCGCCTCAAATATCACTACCCCGAGTGTGTAGGATTCCAGATCCTCGCCTCAAATCCCTCTGCCCTCAGTGTGCAGGATTCAAGATCCTCGCCTGGGCTCCATTAACCCCGCAGTGTCATTGTCCCCAAAGACCTCCACCCGGGACGTGACAATAGCATACGGATTTGAGAAGAAAAAAATTTATTGTACAAATAAGAGCAAGGTGAATATCACTATTAATTTTTTACCTAACAAGGCAAACGTAAAATGATATGCTACATTTTAGATACCATTAAGAATATGTGTAACAAGTTTCAAATAAATCGGACAAATAGTTTTCGATCTGATGGAAGTTCATTCGGCCCGCTCGCTTCTTTTCAATCCGCCCTGTTCTTTCGGGCCGCTTGAAAAAAATCAAGTACTTATTTGGTTATATACGAGCCGCTCGGTTCTTTCGGGTACCTGGCTCGGCTTGGAAACCGGGCCCCGGATTGATTCGGATTTCAAGGTACCCGAATATTCAGGTACTCGGACAGCTCTAACTACAAGTCAATATTTTTCTTACATCGAGATAGAAATGAGTATTTCGATCGTTCGTGCTACCTCATCCCGCTCCCCCGCACGTACCGCAATGGCCTTTAAATTGTGTTAAAATCTTTAGTCGTACAATGAGAAACATTATGTTGCAAAGCCTACAGTGCTAGCAAAAAAGACAATTTAGGGTTATTCGATTTACGAGTTTCTCGGGTTTTCGAGCAGCTTGCAGCACTGGAAAGGGTCGATTTTTACGACGAGGGGCGCGTCGAAAGGTGCCTCGCAGCTCCAAGAGTAAAAATCAAATGGCGAAGAAATATGGACACCAATAGATTCCTTGTGTTCTCCCGATTAAAATTATACAACATGTCATGTAAACCGTGCGTGCGAGGGAGTCTGGCCGTCGGTCGGCGTTCTTTTAATTCGATTCGAAAAACATGCGAACGGACACGGATGAGTCCGCGGGAAAATACGGTCATAAACCGCGACCCTGCACAGTGGTCTGGAGAGCGGCGTTTCGTGGCCAAAATTCAAATAATACTTATATCGATTTCTTTCCACACATATTTTGATCTATTACGACTATTTATACTAATTGTGATGTAATACGATTATTTACAGTGAATTATTAAAAGAATAGTAATTGTTACTGTGCACAAAAGAATGAAATATCACGGCAAAATTCTAGACACGTTTATGGCTATTTTGTAAGTCAAAATTAATTGCTTTTATAATAAAATTCGATTACATTTAGTTAAGTTAGCATTTTTGGAAAAGTAGACAATATTAAAAAGATAAAAAAAGAACGTAAAACGAAAGTACGAGTAAAGAAGTAAGACGAAAACTGATTGATAAATATAGCTGAAATATACATATAAATGCCTGATTATTATACGTCTTCTGAATCCAATTCTAAATTATTTAAATGCCTAAGTATGGGCAATGTTTCCCATTCTTCATTATCTTCATCTGAATCCTCATCATCGTCAGTCGTTTCCTCGAAAGATGAAGTTGAAGAACTAGATGTCGATGCTTTTTCTTCGATAGATGGAGAACGCAGCAACAATAAAACTTCAGGAGGCAATTTGAGTTTTTTGAGCTGCTGTTTAAACTAATCCTGCTCTTTAAACTAATATTAGATATAAATGGATCAGAGGTTTCCATAGCCCTGTTTAAATATATCTTCTAAATTACTTTTTCGACTAGATTTCCGAGCATGGAACTGTCTATCGTGTTTGTAACATTTATTTTTGGATTCCGCGGCTTCTTCCGATAAATATCCTGGAGGTAAAATACATTTTTCTAAAATTTGTTTCCCATGTACTAAAACTTTATGGACTGTTGGCGGCATTGGATACCATGGGTACCTTTCTTTAAATATGCGTGCAGTTTGAAAACAAAATGCTTCAAATTTCTCTAAATTAATGGCGCATATTGACACGATATTGTGATTAAAATTATTTTGAAATTTTGAAGAAGGGAATTATCTAAACTTGTTATCTCGCTTAATATTTCCGTTTTTTGGAAAGCTCGACGAGCTGTGTTGCCGTCGTTTGTATTGCCACTTCTTCCTGGTTTAGGTTTATCTATGTTCAATGCTAAACGTTCCCAAAATAAATTTTGAACTTCTATTTTCCGTGATGCAAATATTTCTTTATCTTCCTTTCGTTTTATCCGCCATTTTTTTATTTTAATTCTGTAGGATATGTGTATAACGCATTCGAAAAATCGAATCCAGGCATGTAGAGGGCTGATTCCATAATATAACGTTTCCTCTTCTTTCGGTGCAAACTCTATTGCGCGAAGATCCACAATTTCCAAAATTTGTTTAGGCCTTGCACCACAAATAGGACAGCGTTGAAACGATTTCGTTTTTGTTAATATATTCAACACCTTGCCGTCAATTAACGCCATAATTAATTTGAATTTTATCTTCAAAATCTTGTCTTTGTGTGACAAATTTAAATCTGATAAATTACTGATTTCATGATCAATATTTTGTTTTTCTTTAAGAATATGTTCTGCGGTTTCTTTAATGTACTCAAGTTTCACTGGCCTACAAAATCTTATAGAGTGGGAGTGTCATTGTTCCATAAAATAATATTATTGCTTGTTACAAATTTTAGCGGTATTAGCGTAGTTGCAAAAAGGGAACCATCTGTGCCAACTATATTTTCTGATTGTTCGAATCTTTGCTTATATATAGAATGTCCGCTGCTACCATCAAAACCATAGCTGAAAATAATTTCACATTGAATCACATCATCACTGCTATTTGAAACAATACTGTCGATTACTTCTGTTTGTAACAACACAATTCTTTGTACAGTATGCTCTACAAGATTTTGCAATTGAACTTGTGCAGTTCTTTCCGTGACGATAATTCCGGGTGGTTTACAATTTTTCTTTGATTCCAATATAGCGTCATATTTAGGATATATGTCGCAATGTCGCTGTTTACTTTCTAATCTAATATTGACATATTGTCGTTTACTTAGATTATTATCGTAAAGAAAAGCTACAGCTTCCTCAATGGAAAATGGTATTGGCTCTTGTTTATTGTAAAAAAGCAATTTCCTCATTTTTTTGGCGCGGTTAGGACTTCTCACTGTTTCATTTAGAACTACAGCTAAATTTTCGTTTCCTCTTTTACGTGCTGCCATACTTGTTGCATGTACGATTAAACCCAATTCTTCATTCATTTCTTCCGAAAGTTCTGCTGCTTCCCGTCTTTGTGATCGCGACGATTTTTCTTCATATGATAAACGAGGCCGTCCTACAGATGTTGAAGCTTCTGAATTAATGTTACTATATTTTTCAAAAGTGAAATGCCCCTCTAACCATTCCTGATGCTTCGATTTAAATTTGTATAATATTCGGTGAGAACGTTTCCACTTATTAGACAAATTACTGCAGAACACGCGCACTTTATCTTCAACTGATTTTTTGTAACTGTCAGAAATATCAGTCTGTTTTATTCCGTCGAAAATAAAGGCGGAAACGGCAGTTATCTTTTTATTTAAATTACTTTCATTGTGCCATGCGTTGAAAAGGTCTTCATTCTTGAAGTAGTACTGGTCTACAAAAATAAAAACTTTTGTGTGCCCTTTGTACGAAAAAAAATGTTCGATGCAATATAGAAGTGAAACATACCTGAAGAATTTTGCGACATTATTATACGTATAAAGTCTTTGATATAATGATAACAAAAGTCCACAATATACACTACAACACTGTACACTATACACTGTTTTACTCTAAACTATGAAACTTATGAATAAAACTATAATACATGTAAAATATAACTATAATATACATATATAACTAAATTTTAATTTAGAGAATTTATACTGTAATATATAAAATTAAATGAAAACTTCAAACTGCAAGAGATTCACTGTGCGCATTCGGTAAAATACTAATCCGAGGAGGCAGAAAGACACTTCGAACGAGCCAATATCCAGTGTTTATACGAATTAATACTAACAGAAGATAAGGTCCATGCACTGAAAGCGTTTCAGATTTCCCTCAACCTCCTCAGGCGCCTTTCAAGTGGTTGCATAGGGACACGCGTTCAGAACGCCAAAACTCCTCGCGCGACGGATTTTAAAATCCCTATAGAGCCAAAGGTTGCAGGAAGTTGCACTTAAAATTTACATGATCGGAACAGCAATTGTCTAAGCTTTCGTATAAAATAGGTCCGATGTGTATCACTTCTAATCATTTTTTTATAAGCCTTCTCAAAGTGTAAATAGTTATAAATTTTACATTGTTTATACACGCATTAAGAAATGCTTATAACACATATAAATAACTAAAATATATTTACTTATCTACATACTGGTGTAATACAAACCCATATTTTATTGTTCTATAATGAGTAATTACAACAATTAGTTTCACTTAAAATTTCATGATTTACACTTTATAACACTATATCTGATTATAGAATTGCCTGAAATATATAATATGATTGGAGTTTGAAGGTTTCGGGGGTTATCAATACATAGGGAAAAAAAATTTCTGTAAACATTGAAGTTGAAAAATTGACTTTTGGCCACAAAACGCCGCTTTCCAGACCACTGTGCAACGGTCGGCTCAGGCCATGTGCCTTCGCCGGCATTCGCGAGTCGGGTCGCATGCGCCGAGTCACCACGAATGACACGTCCACACCTGTGTGAACTTAGCCCCCCTTTTTTCGAAAACTTAAATTTTCGATATTGTACCAGTTTGTACTAGGTTTGTACCGCGTTGTACCGTAGCGAGTTTTCAAAAATTCGAAATCGGTTTCGAGAAAATCAGAAAAAACCAATTTTTAGGCTAGCCCCCCTTTTTTGGAAATTATCATTTTTCGCGATTGTACTGCATTGTACTAGTTGTACCGAACATTGTACCGTTCCGAGTTTTCAAAAATTCGAAACCGTTTTCGAGAAAATCAAAAAATAAAAAATCAAGCTAGCCCCCCATTTTTGGAAATTTCGATTTTTAGCGATTGTACTGCATTGTACTAGGTTTGTACCGCGTTGTACCGTTCGTAGAAATTGTTTAACCCTTTTGGTTTCCGAGAAAAATCGAAATAACCAAAGTGTCGAGTCGTACTACTGGGAAAAAAAAATTTGCGAAAAATTGAAAACTCGAGGTATCAGTTTGTACTAGGTTTGTACCGCGTTGTACCGTTCGGAGAAATTGTTGAACTCTTTTGGTTTCCGAGAAAAATCGAAATAACCAAAGTGTCGAGTCGTACTACTGGGAAAAAAAAATTTGCGAAAAATTAAAAACTCGAGGTTGTACCAGTTTGTACTAGGTTTGTACCGCGTTGTACCGTATTTTCAAATAATAATATAATATACTTCATACTTACTTAACACTTCATGCAGAGGGAATATATCAGGTATTATGTTTTTCGGGATTGCTTTTGATATCGAATAAAAAATGTACAAACAACTATAAGCATACAGAAAGGAATATTTCCTGGACGTTTCATAGTAACAAAAATATACGGGAAGGCGAATATTTTAGTATTTTACATTAACATGTATGAAACATAGTTGTTCTGCGTTCTCCGGTAACAATTTTTTCATCAATCATTATATTCTAAATTTGCAATATTTACCGACAAAACACAGACATAAACATATTCAAGGCATAATAGTCAATTCATTGACTACGCGGGGCATAATTAAAGGAAAACAGGTTTTTATCACATCAGACAATGTTCCAAATGTTGTTAAAGCCATAAATACACGAGCAAACTGGACTCGAATACCATGTTTTGCACATTGTTTTCATCTGGCTATTAGGACTTGCTTAAAAAATGATGAGCGATATGAAATAATTCCTAAGAAGTGCCGAGCTATAGTGGGATTTTTTGCACGTTCAACATCTGCGAGAGAAACATTTATACAATTACAAAAATGTATGGATTCCGAAACAAGGCCTCTGCAATTAGTACAAGAAGTAGACACCCGATGGAATTCCACGTATATGATGTTTCATAGATTTTCTTTACTGTTTAAATAATTATTTTGCCAAATTCAAAATGTAGTGTTCCAAAAAATCGATGAAAATTGTGTACTTTGAGGGTCTACATTTTTGAACAATTTTCAATGTGTAAAATTTGACAATTTGAAACTTTCTTATTTTCACATGCACTATAACGTGTTTCAATTTGAACAAAATCTCAGCCATCGAGTGCGCAAAGTGATCCGCTTGGTGTGAAATGAACCGTAAGGTAAACGCACCAATAAATGAGCGCACTTAAGGCTAATGAATGAAAAATATTATCAAATTATGTTTGCAGCGCGATTGATTCCACGTGCTGCAAAAATTGTTTGGATATGAAGTAAGAATTTAAAAGAAGTCTCTAATTAATTAGTTGCTTATTTTAATAACTTATTTTACTCATTTTAATATAAAATGCCCATTCACTACGTATGGGCATTTTACGGGTATGTGTTCATTTACTGGTACATTCACCCTATATACGACATTGTACATTCCAACCGAAATGGATCACTTTTGCCCGCTTAGAAATAAAACCCATGACATTAATTAATAAAAGAAGGTTTTTATTTATATTTAAAATGATATATAAAATTTTTTTACGTCGCCTCCCCGGCCACTTCCGCTCCATCCTCCGCGGCCACTACCGCTCCATCCTCCCCGGCCACTACCGCTCCATCCTCCCCGGCCACTACCGCTCCATTCTCCCCGGCCACTACCACTCCATCCTCCTTGGCTCCTACCGCTCCATCCTCCTTGGTCCCTTCCGCGCCGTCCTCCCCGGCGCCCCCCCCCTGTCCTCGGCGTTCATATTTAAGCTTTCGCAGCTGTCTTTTCATCTGAAACAATAACCTAAAAATTAAATTTTCTATTTCTACCTATACATACAGGGTGTCCCATCTAAGACGAGACAGCCGGTTTTCTCCTAAACTATAGGAGATAAAAATATAAAAAAAATAGGGAATTGCATGGTTCGAGGGGGCCAATTAATTAGCGCGAACGAATTTTTTTAACGATTATTATTTTAAAAGATACGATGGTCAAGTTCGGTTTTTCAAATGGAACTATTTTTTTTGAACACCTGAGTTGATAGTGCGTTCCAAGACAAATTCAATAAGCTTTAATGTATACACTTTATTTTCACTGGTTTTTAAAATATTGCGCTTGCAAATTTACTGATTTTCACTGGAAGAAAACTGTCTGGTATAGCACGGACCGGGGACGGTTTTACTGGCTCCACTTGTGGCACTGCCTTTTGAAATAGATACCTACCTGCCAAAGGTCTACGCCAGGCCCAAAGGCTGGACAATTTTTTTCCGTCAGAAATGCTACTTAGGTAGGTACATCTGCGGTATCGAGAAGCGCACCGTTACTTTTATTTCGCACTTGCTTCTACGCTCGGATGGCCGGTTCTTTTGGGAGGGATGCAAGTTCGATTGGTTAGGTTAGGAGGAGTGAAAGTTGCTAGACTAAATTTCAATCATAGGGAGCAGATTGTATCAGAACCATTCGGATTTGCATTCCTCACAAACGGCTGCTCTCTTGAAGCATTGCTCTTCACAGCAATGCCCACCTTCTCTCGCACGGAATACGTTAACGCTTGCTTTTGTTCTGATATTGAAGCTCGTGTTTATACTCGAGAGGACCACGCGTCGACAGCGGGCTACCCCTTTTCTTCCTGTGTCTCTCCACGAGCCGTGTTGACGGTGGATTGTAGGAGCGTAGATATCTGGATGCCAGTTATTGAATTCAGGAGACGATAGAAACATTTTATTACAAAACACACATGTACTATAATTAAAGTAAATCGTATTCCTCTCGGGCAGGAGTACTGATAATGATCGAACTTGCGCCCCACTTCGCGCAGACCAATTACACGGAGGGTAGTCGGGTCACACACTGCCCAAATGATACAGGGTAATTCTGGAGCAACGCCCGTCAAGGAGATGCGCTGGTACCCCGTGGCGAGGACAGACCTTCGCATTGCCTCACCCGATTTTTATGGTTTTTTTCCGGAAAAAGGTACGAATCCTAGGCCGAACGTAGCGAATTGAAGTCGACCCTCCGCAGTCGAGGGTGAATTATCCATTACAGCGTATTAAGAAACCCTTTTCTTCGTCGTATCGAAAGGGAAGTGGTGCCAATGGATTCCTTATGTTTTTCTGACGAAAATCATACCAAATGTCATGCAAATCGGACTACTTTGACACAAGCAATTTGTATTCCTATGTAAAAGTTGTCCGATTTACACGACATTTCTAATGATTTTCATCGGAAAACCCCAAGGAATCCATCGGCGACACTTCCATATCCATACGATAAGGAATAACGAATTGTTTTATTTCTTAAAAAGGTAGGTACAGGCTGATTCTGGTGCTGCGCCCGTCACCCCGTGGCGAGGACAACACCCCGCAGTGCCCATCGAATTTTATGGCATTCGACCCTCGAAGGGTTTGGAATACCATTAAGAAGTGAGAAATGTTCAGGATTTCAAAAGTTTGCTTCTTTTCTTCATCGTATCGAAGGGGAAGTGGCGCCAATGGATTCCTGGCGTTCCGTCGATTAAAATCATATCAAATTTCATGTAAATCGGACTATTTTTAACCAAGTCAAGTCAGCTTGAAATAACATAAATCGATATTCCATGGAATTTCCTTCATTATGGTCCGAATTACGTCGTTCTTAGTGTCAGCTTCATCGGCGAAACATAAGGAATCGATAGGTGTCGGTTTTGCAAAGATCTGATGAGAAATGCGCAAGTCGAAGATTTCTCACTCCCTATTAGGCACTCGAACCCCTTCGCGGGTGGAAAGCCATAAAATTCGGTCAGACACTGCGAGGGGTTGTCCTCGCCACGGGGTACCAGGCCGCCGCATCTCCTTCACGGGCGCTGCTCCATAATTACCCTGTATCTGGTTAGGAAATAAAATAATTCTTTATTCTTTATCGTATGGATATGGAAGTGTCGCGGATGGATTCCTTGGGGATTTCCGATGAAAATCATGCCAAATGTCGTGTAAATCGGACAACTTTTACATAGGAATACAAATAGCTTGTGTCAAAGTAGTCCGATTTGCATAACATTTGGTATGATTTTCGTCAGAAAAACATAAGGAATCCATTGGCACCACTTCCCTTTCGATACGACGAAGAAAAGGGTTTCTTAATACGCTGTAATGGATAATTCACCCTCGACTGCGGAGGGTCGACTTCAATTCGCTACGTTCGGCCTAGGATTCATACCTTTTTCCGAAAAAAGCCATAAAATTCGATGGGCACTGCGGGGTGTTGTCCTCGCCACGGGGTGACGGGCGCAGCACCAGAATCAGCCTGTACCTACCTTTTTAAGAAATAAAACAATTCGTTATTCCTTATCGTATGGATATGGAAGTGTCGCCGATGGATTCCTTGGGGTTTTCCGATGAAAATCATTACAAATGTCGTGTAAATCGGCCAACTTTTACATAGGGAATACAAATAGCTTGTGTCAAAGTAGTCCGATTTGCATGACATTTGGTATGATTTTCGTCAGAAAAACATAAGGAATCCATTGGCACCACTTCCCTTTCGATACGACGAAGAAAAGGGTTTCTTAATACGCTGTAATGGATAATTCACCCTCGACTGCGGAGGGTCGACTTCAATTCGCTACGTTCGGCCTAGGATTCGTACCTTTTTCCGGAAAAAAACCATAAAAATCGGGTGAGGCAATGCGAAGGTCTGTCCTCGCCACGGGGTACCGGCGCATCTCCTTGACGGGCGTTGCTCCAGAATTACCCTGTATCATTTGGGCAGTGTGTGACCCGACTACCCTCCGTGTAATTGGTCTGCGCGAAGTGGGACGCAAGTTCGATCATTATCAGTACTCCTGCCCGAGAGGAATACGATTTACTTTAATTATAGTACATGTGTGTTTTGTAATAAAATGTTTCTATCGTCTCCTGAATTCAATAACTGGCATCCAGATATCTACGCTCCTACAATCCACCGTCAACACGGCTCGTGGAGAGACACAGGAAGAAAAGGGGTAGCCCGCTGTCGACGCGTGGTCCTCTCGAGTATAAACACGAGCTTCAATATCAGAACAAAAGTAAGCGTTAACGTATTCCGTGCGAGAGAAGGTGGGCATTGCTGTGAAGAGCAATGCTTCAAGAGAGCAGCCGTTTGTGAGGAATGCAAATCCGAATGGTTCTGATACAATCTGCTCCCTATGATTGAAATTTAGTCTAGCAACTTTCACTCCTCCTAACCTAACCAATCGAACTTGCATCCCTCCCAAAAGAACCGGCCATCCGAGCGGAGAAGCAAGTGCGAAATAAAAGTAACGGTGCGCTTCTCGATACCGCAGATGTACCTACCTAAGTAGCATTTCTGACGGAAAAAAATTGTCCAGCCTTTGGGCCTGGCGTAGACCTTTGGCAGGTAGGTATCTATTTCAAAAGGCAGTGCCACAAGTGGAGCCAGTAAAACCGTCCCCGGTCCGTGCTATACCAGACAGTTTTCTTCCAGTGAAAATCAGTAAATTTGCAAGCGCAATATCTTAAAAACCAGTGAAAATAAAGTGTATACATTAAAGCTTATTGAATTTGTCTTGGAACGCACTATCAACTCAGGTATTCAAAAAAAATAGTTCCATTTGAAAAACCGAACTTGACCATCGTATCTTTTAAAATAATAATCGATAAAATAATTCGTTCGCGCTAATTAATTGGCCCCCTCGAACCATGCAATTCCCTATTTTTTTTATATTTTTATCTCCTATAGTTTAGGAGAAAACCGGCTGTCTCGTCTTAGATGGGACACCCTGTATAATGGATCCAAAAAATATTCGGACACAAACGGAATAACATACGGTTAAGTCAGTTTCATTAAATGCAATGCTGTATGATTATATACATAATATTGCAGCTCATTGTGAGACAAATTGATAGAATATACAATAATATTTCGTTTCATTGAAACTTGTGAAATATTGATAAATCTCACATGAAATCAAATACTATCGTATATCACACTGTTCAACTCATCTCCAACAGAGGTACATTATTACGAGCAAAAGAATATAGTATTTAATATTGCATATAATTACCTTATTATATTTTCTCTCCCAATTAATGTCATCTCTTCCTCCTTCCTCCCTCCTTTCTGTCTCCCTCACACTCCCTCCTTCCTCCCTCGTTTCCTTCCTCGCTTCGCCCCCCTTCCTCTCCTGTTCCTGCCCGTTGACTTCTTGCGACACATCGATTATTGCCCGGTGTATCTGAAAATGAAATAATGAATGTATTATTTTATGGTAAATAGTATGATTGTATGAACATACAGGGTGATTCTCTCGCTGTCAGTACGTTAGGGTGGAGCGAAAATATATATTTTTTTCAGATATAATATTGATGTATGTGTCAAAAGTTGCCCAAGGTGGTCCATAATCTGGGTTTGAAAGGATTTTTTTCGCGGACTTTATCTTCAGGTTGAGTATTGGCACCAAAGTATACAATATGTACTTTTATTATGGATATAATGATGATTAGGGTGCCTGTACCTAATATCGCCCAGAGATGGGCATTATTTAAATAAAAAATTATTTAAATAACGTATCAAATAAAAGAGACTTTATCTTTATTTGTCATGAAATAAAAATAACCCAGAGTTACTTTTATTTGAAACGTCACAAATAATTCTTCTTGTTCGACGTGAATTTATCCGACGGCCACAAACAATTTTTTTCTTCGACGGGAATTATCTGACGGCCACAAATGATTTTTTTATTTGACTGGAATTCATTTTAACCTTCAAATAATTTTGTCGTCTTTTCATTCATTTGTATTTAAAAATAATTTGAAGCTCAAATAACTCTGGGAGTAAAGAGCGAGAGAAAGGGGGAGCGTGTGCTAGAGAGCGGTAAGCAGGAGAGCATGATGCGAGGAGGTAGTTATTAGAGCGAGAGGGAACTGGGATTAGAAAGAAAGGGGGATATTAGGAACGGACCTCTCGCTCCGTTCCTCTGCTCTCTAGCACACGCTCCCCCTCTCTCTCGCTCTCAACTCCCAGAGTTATTTGAGCTTCAAAGGGTATAGCCGGTTAAGATGGTCAAATGTGCCCCTGAACCGAATTCAAATCACGATGAGTCATTCGAAAGCTTATAAAAAAAGAATGATTTCTGTCAAGTTTCAACTTCGTATCTCGACCCGGGGGGTAGTAAAGGGTAAAAATAGAAAATCAGGTTTTTGCCGAATTTCTCCTATACCAGCGGATGAAAAATTTTGAAAAAATTCAGAGACATGTCTGTCATCGGTGCACAAATTAGGGAATCGCGTCAGATTTTTAAATTGAAAAACCAAGCTGTGAAAAATAAAAAACGCCAAAAATGCTGAAAAATGCCGGTTTTGTATCGAAGCAGTCTTGATACTATAATTATATTTTTACTGTAAGTCCGCATCGTTGTTACTATTGTCTTGAATTTTTTTCAGATTTTTCAATTTGGTGCGCCGCAGTTAAAAAAATTAAAAACCGATTTTTTCGCCGTTTTTTCCGTGTCAGAGTAACTAATAGGTCGAACTTTCGTACATACTTTATGGAATAAGCCTTTTATGCAATCTTCAACGTCTTCACATGCAGCAAAACAGCGTAGAAATTAAACGAACTAAACATGCTGTGCCATTACAGTCTAAAATGTCTATCATATTTTCAACGGCGTCAATGGCGCAGCGGTAAAGTGTCCGACTGTTGAATCGCTGCGAACTTTTTGAACGTAGGTTCAAGCCTCGGAATTTCTATGTCCCACAGGGTCATTTTTTTTCACATTAATTATGTATTTTTTCGATTTCTAGCTATATGACAATGATCGATATTTATATACAAATGTTTTAAAAACATATTAAAATTATTTCAATAGTTGAAAACTATTGTTAGGTATCATGCCAATTATAGCATTGTTTAACTTTTGAATTTTGGAAACCAGAATGAGTTGTATGATCTATAAGAAGAGGCGAAATAATTACAAAACAACACACAATTGTTGCTGTAATCCATCCACAATTGTTAAAGGTAAGAGATTGGAAAATCAATTTCATATAATATTAATTTAGTGCAGGGAATGTTACAACAATACTGTAATTGACGGGATACTTGATCAGAGAAACGGTGGCATCAAAATCTTCTCAAGTTATGTTTATGTATATTTCAATTATTAAAATATTTTTAATGTTTTTAAAACATTTGTATATAAATATCGATCATTGTCATATAGCTAGAAATCGAAAAAATACATAATTAATGTGAAAAAAAAATGACCCTGTGGGACATAGAAATTCCGAGGCTTGAACCTACGTTCAAAAAGTTCGCAGCGATTCAACAGTCGGACACTTTACCGCTGCGCCATTGACGCCGTTGAAAATATGATAGACATTTTAGACTGTAATGGCACAGCATGTTTAGTTCGTTTAATTTCTACGCTGTTTTGCTGCATGTGAAGACGTTGAAGATTGCATAAAAGGCTTATTCCATAAAGTATGTACGAAAGTTCGACCTATTAGTTACTCTGACACGGAAAAAACGGCGAAAAAATCGGTTTTTAATTTTTTTAACTGCGGCGCACCAAATTGAAAAATCTGAAAAAAATTCAAGACAATAGTAACAACGATGCGGACTTACAGTAAAAATATAATTATAGTATCAAGACTGCTTCGATACAAAACCGGCATTTTTCAGCATTTTTTGGCGTTTTTTATTTTTCACAGCTTGGTTTTTCAATTTAAAAATCTGACGCGATTCCCTAATATGTGCACCGATGACAGACATGTCTCTGAATTTTTTCAAAATTTTTCATCCGCTGGTATAGGAGAAATTCGGCAAAAACCTGATTTTCTATTTTTACCCTTTACTACCCCCCGGGTCGAGATACGAAGTTGAAACTTGACAGAAATCATTCTTTTTTTATAAGCTTTCGAATGACTCATCGTGATTTGAATTCGGTTCAGGGGCACATTTGACCATCTTAACCGGCTATACCCTTATTTTTAAATACAAATGAATTAAAAGACGACAAAATTATTTGAAGGTTAAAATGAATTCCTGTCACATAAAAAAATTATTTGTGGCCATCGGATAAATTCACGTCGAACAAAAAAAATTATTTGTGACGTATCGAAGAAAAGTAACTCTGGCTTATTTTTATTTGATGCGTCTAGAATAAATTTTTTTTCTTTTCATTCGAAATCAATTTTTTATTTGACATAATTTTTTGCCCATTTCTGATATCGTCCATGTTCCTAATATCGCCACTCATTATATCTCGCAAAGTAAGCACTAAAATTCATCAATTATGCACTGAATTAGTACCTAAACATATGTAGGAAGACATACTGTAATTGCACAGCGTCATGTGATCAACAATTACAGAAAGGGAAGTATTTTACAAAATCGTAATAGTGTAAAAATTTATTGGACTGCCACAATTTTACTGTCTAATAATTCTGTGAATGCAAGAATATCTACCAGAAGTATGTAATTAATGATGTACTTAAGGAATGAAATCGGGTCAAATATTTTCGTAATGAAAATAGCGTTTTTCTCTAAGCAGTATATTGTCAATACCGCCTACCAGAGAACAATGGTTTCGATGTAATGTTCGTTACAGGTGGGGTCACGAAATTTGTAAAGCAACCGAAATAAACTTTATTTGTCGAATATGTACATTCGAACGTAAAAAATAAAATATTTTAAAAATTGTATTTCTATATGTTTGTAATAAAAATTGAAATCAAAGATAGAGAAAAAAACATTTCTAGAATTTAAACAATTAATCAATATTTCTTGAGTAGGTGATATTAGGTACACTTTTTTCAGGACCGGATTTTGGCATGTCTTGCGTTTTTTAATTAATAATTAAAAATTTCTAGGTTTCAGCGATGCTAACTTCTGCTATATGAAAGATGAATAATTTCTCTTTACTTTGAAACAAATTGTATGCAAAAATATCGATTATTCAATTGACAGCGGTTTAACCTGTGCTAGGCGATATTAGGTACGGTTACCCTATGCTAAAATATGTTTGCGTACAATATTCAATCTTTCGAATGTCTAATTCCAGAGAAGATAATATTTAAAAAGTATCACGTCTTGCTTTTAAGCGAATATCAGCGAGAGAATCACCCTGTTTGATAGTATAAAATTTTAATACTTACAGGTGTCATATCTTCCATGGCTCTATCCTCCATCTGTGTTTTCGACGCACAAAACTGAACTTTTATCCGAGATGGTTACTCGAAGACTGACTTCCCCATTTCAGAAACAGGGATGCTAAGCAAAATTTTCTGTGGTCACTTATTTTGGGAGGGGGAACACCTACAGGAGTGGTGGTAATGTGTACGTAGTCAGGAAAGTCCCTTCGTGTTGCTGGCGATTGGCTTTGCCGGGAAGTGGGTACCTGCAAACTATTCGTAGTGGAGGGGGAACAGGAACCAACTTCCTGGCAACACTGCTAGTGTAAAGTCCGTACGGAGCCTTGACTAATTTATGATCAGGGCCGGCGAAACCCAGTATGCAAGGGGGCGCTAAAACTATATCGCCCGCTTAATAATAAAGGAATGCAACTCACGCATAAACAAAATGTTAATGTAATTCTTTTTTTTGTACTCCGTAAAGGCAAAACATATTAAATAGAAAACAGGTGCAAAAAATTTGGGGCCCCCAATCATTTTCTTGCATTGGGGCGCCAACCATCCTCGCACCGGCCCTGTTTATGTTGGGTCTGGCGTCTGTACCCGTCGACGCCGCGCACGCCTTAAGGGGGGATTCTCGTGTAACAGCCCCCGAAATGTATGCATTTGTTTTAAGAAACTATTGTTAATATTGCATTAAACTCTTTTGGGCTATAAGGAGGCGTCTTCAAACTTGCAGAAAATATTTTTTTTATGTCGATCCTTCTTATAATTTATTAATTATTGTGGAATCTCTTCGACGATGTTGGCGGGATGTGCAATACCTGTCACAGTCATCCGATTGCGAAAAGAAGAAAATTTTCTGAATTAACGCCGTTAAACAAGTTACGCTTATATTGGACCTCATATTTTAATCTTACTTTGTATTTATAATACTTTTTTCGTCGATATAAAGAATTTATAATATAAATTTTTCAATTTTTTTTCTTTAAAGTGGACCAAACCCAGCGTAAACTATCTAACTTTAAGAAACATCTATTCTTTTTTACAATCAGATGACTGTGATAGGTGCCACACATCCCGCCAACAGGAGTTACATCATCAAAGGGGTGGATAAGATTCCACAATAATTAATAAATAATGAGGATCAACATGAAAAAAATATTTTCTGCGACTTTAAAGATGCCTCCTTATATACCAAGAGAGTTTAATCTAATATGACCAACAGTTTTTGCAAAAAAATTCTTAAATACCAGTTACTTCTGGGGGTGTTAGACGAGAAACCCCCTGTCACGTCCCGGGTGGAGGTCTTTTGGGGACAATGACATGTGGGGTAGGAGTCAGGCGCGAATCTAAAATCCAGCACACTGAGGATTTGGAAGGAACCCAGGCGCGAATCTAAAATCCTGCACTCTGAAAGTTTTGGGGAATGTCAGGCGCGAATCTAAAATCCAGCACACTGAGGATTTGAAAGGAACTCAGGCGCGAATCTAAAATCCAACACGCTAATCGACCAGGGAAGGTTTAAAAGGTGAATACACACCCGGGGAACACCCGTTAGAGCACCTTATGTTTGTTTTGATTTAAATGATAAGATTGACCGTTGCATTTATGTAAAGAATACCACGCGTATGGTTTCCGAGATTAGCACGGCTAATGCGAAAGTACGTTTGTAAACAGCGAATGCGCTCTCGCGTTTACTAACAGGAATCAGTTGTTGCGGCAGCCTGCCTTAGCTTGGAATCTTTATACCCCAAGGATGCACACAATAATTCGAAGCGTGATTCGAAACAAAGAGGTTTATTGGCTTTAAACATGAGTACGATAAAATGGTTAACGGTAATTAGCCACTATATAAGTATATGAACATGAAATACAATAGCTGATGATAATTACGTGAAATAATGATCGCAATAAGCGTATATATATATATAAGCAATAGATATGAATAGTAATGTGAAATAGTCAATGATCGCAATAAGCATATATATATAAGCAATAGATATGAATAGTAATACGAAATAGTCAATGATCGCAATAAGCGTATATATATAAGCAATAGATATGAATAGTAATATGAAATAATCAAAGATCGCAATAAGCGTATATATAGAAGACAATGTGAAAAGCAAAGATCGCAATAAGCATATATATAGAAAACAATAGTAATAAATGGTATGGTGATGATAAGCACGATAATATTAAATGATTATAATAACTTACAGTAGTTGCCGTAGAACACTGAAGTTACTTGTAACACTTTTATAGATATACTTTGAATACGATGTCTCTCGGAGATAGGTTTCTGTCGAAGAAAGAGGTCCTGGCCTCTCGATCCTTTGTATTTATATGGGTCACATGGTGTGTTGCGGGGGGTACGCGCGGTAGGGACCTTGACATATTTAAGAAATACGTCGTAGTAGGACTTCCGGGGTTTTTATAACTGGTATGTCTATATTTAGACTATGTTTATGTCACGTACGCCAAATTTGCGTCGCAATTAGACTTCCGGGGTTTTTATGACTGTGATTTTGAGATACTCATCCCATCGGATGGATTTTTGGTGTTTTAATGGGAAGGGGTTAAAATGGCTTGGGCTCAGTGAGTCGTATGGAGGGGAGTGAGACGTAGTCTCGATTTAAGAGGGTTTTGTTACGAATGACTTGTTTGAATTCAAGTATTGAGGAGGGATTGGTGCCTCGTAGGGCGAATAGGCGAAGGGGTTTTGTACCGACCATCTTGAGATGGGGACCACTAAGGTACATCGTCAAGGTGATTGGTGATTGGGGAGATGGGGTAAGAGTTGAGTGTGAAGGACTTTGGTGGAGTGGTTTTGAAATTTACGATAGGTTTTAGGATAGTACCGCGCGAAAATTCCGTGGGTCATCACACCCCCTTAACGTAAACACCATTAAAATTGATTCCGTCTATTCGATGGAACTTCTAAATGCAACAAGTTTGGCTTTCAACGAAAGTAATTTGAAAATTTTTATTTCCGATTGTTATCGCAGGATTTGTGGTGTGGCGTCACAATATCCACTACAGTGTTACATTAGAGTTGATATTAATCAAATACTCGAAATTATTTGCAATGAACACGCATTCGACCAAAAACATCCAAAAGTAAAAGATTTTTGTATGGCGCTATGTTAATATAGAAGCCCACCACATTCCTGACATCAGTAATCATTAGTGGTTGTATAAATGATATACATTATATTCTCCGTCTCGGTCTCCTCTTAAAGCTGGCTCTCGAGTCGATCGCGTCCGAGTTTTGCCGAGCCGACCTGAAATCAAATTGCCCGCTCATGGCGGTCATGCTTGTTGTCCGAACCAAGTCTCGGGATGCCGAGCAATACGAAAGTATCAGGATCCCGCCCGATCTCGTCCGAAATTTCCCGGCCCGTCCCGAGCCCGAAACGTCGGCTACAGTATCTCTACGAGCTATAGTAACTAGAGATGCAGATTTCACGTATACAACGTGTACACGTGTAGTTAATATATCCGTGTTCTAATCCGTGTACTTCTTAACACACGGGTACATGGGTATTAACATACACGGGTACACGTGTATCAAAATATACGGATTCACGTATATTAACATATGCATATTTTATTAGGTGTCATTACTTATGTATAATTATTACTTAATCGTTTGTTTTGATGTAAGAAGGCTAAGGTGTTAATATTTTCTGGTAATAAACATTTTTTTTGGTTACAATACTTCCAGCACATGAAAAACATCGTTCCAACATCGCCGAGGTTGCTGGAATTGTTAAATATTTTTTGGCAACTACGGAAATCGCCGAGTATTTAATTGTCCTAGCTTTCCACCAGTCAAGCGGATCTAGAAATAAGTTTTCTTCGTTCCATATTGTCCACCCATAACGGAAGTCTGCCTTTCAATATTTTCTACAGCCGTGTACGCGGGTCGCTTTATAGCTTCCATTGTTTAATATTTTCTACCATTTGAATATTTTCGACACCTTAGAATCCTTAAACAATAGGCAAAGGTCCCGTCATCTAGTTGACAGTCGGTCTCGTCCGTGGGGTAGGTACTACCGGAGCACCGAACAACAGGGTCGTAAACCCGCACCTTCGGCAGGCGCTCGCGAACTCGGCGCGGCCAAGTTAATCCTTCAGCTCGTATATTTATTACTATCACGTGCACGCATCACGGTACTAAGGAGCGTGACAATGAAATGAAATTGATTACTATTTGGACACAGGGTTATAACTACGGTTTTCACCGTATTACTGTAATCCGCATTAACTCGATACCTTATAAAATATGGATGTTAATACACGTGAAACTGTATATTTCGATACACGTGTAGGGGAAACTGGGGGTGGTTGATACGTTTCTGAGAAAAATTATTGTGTAAACGAAACTAAATAATATTTTACTGATCTTTTTGCATATTTACATTCAGCATTCTATTCTTTAACAAAAATGATCATAATTATTTTAAAATGAAAGAAAGAATGTATTAACAAAATGTTATATTAAAATATACAAATTTCCGTCATAATTTGTTTGCTGAAGAATATCTATTACAGATTACGCTAGGTTAAATTACTTTGGGGAGGTATGATACATGTATCAAATCGCTCTTGAATGTATGTCTCATACCTCCCCAAATGTAGAATTTTAAAACAATAATTTTAACAACACTTAACCTTAAACTGAAAGCAACGAGAGTTGGCACATATGTGTAATATTGAGTGTATTTTTCAGTAAAAATAATGATATTTCATACAAATCAATACACAGTGACAAAAACCTTATATAAATGAAGTACAAACTTACGTTTCTCAACACGAAAATGCACTTCCTTTAATAATAATAATTTCAGGTTAATAAATTAGCTTCAAACAATTGTAACTGAACGCGATCTACAAAACGTCCTCTATTGCTGAAGTGTACGCTTCTCTTTTGTTTTTTACGTGGGAAATATAAGGATGTATCAAGCCTCCCTATGCATCAATGGTATCCCTTGCAGCAGTCCTGCAAGAGGGAGTAGGGGGGCACGTTTAGCTGCCCGTACCCAGCAGGGTATCGGTTAAGCTGATTAAATGTGGAGGAATCACCAAGGTTCCTGAAGTGGGGTGGTTGTCTTCGCGGACAACCCTTGGTGTGCGTCACCATGTGGAATTTCCCTGACCCGTTACAGGGACAGTTCTAGCTCTTTGTGTTCCGAACTAAAGTAAAAACGGAGACTTCGAACCATGGTACCTCCTGCCACATCTGGCAATAGCCATAAAACAATTTATTCCTAAGCCTTCGCGACATAAAAGGGACGCGATTGACAGGCTGCAGACCCTAACTAGCCACGATGGCCGACAATAAGGACGACGCCGCAACAAATATGATTAAGGTTTTGTATATATGTATATTCGGTAAATAAGAATATATAAAATACAAATATAACGGACTTAAAAAGCTCTATGGCGAAATCGATCCGGTAAGACTGTTGTTCACCAAATGCCTGGTCTTCATTTCCTCTTCCCCCGCGATGTCCCGCGCCGGACTCATCGTTTTCATGTGCGTCTCCAACAACGCAAAGTATGGAATCGTAGCAATGACCATCGCAACGACGACTTAACGTCAAAAACGAGAGCCGTCATGGGATGAAGCCGAGAGCCAGCGGTCGGTGATAAAACACGCTCCCAATCTGTAACACATTATGTAATGGAAATACTTAATTGTTGCGTAATAAGCTTACAAAATTTTATCGTAGAATTAAAAGGCGTGAAACATTACCTGAAATATGGTACTTATTGCTTTCTGCTTTTAATACCGACTGCTTTTTAATCTTGAAAAAAGTCCGCCTGTAACAAATGATCGTAGACATTTCGATAAGTGTGGTATAAAAGTAAAAGATTGTTTCAATACTTCGTCGAACATCATGCATACCTGCGACACACCTGTACTAGCCTGGCGCAGGTTGACCGAACCGGACTCGGCATCCTTACGTACGCAAGTAATTTGCAACGTAGATCATCATCTGCATGTTTTCTTCTGTCTTCTGTTTGTCCGCTCCTGTGAACTTAGAAATGGGACTGAAAAAATTAACGGGTGAATTAAATTTATTATTTCTTTCGCCACTTTCATGGGAATCTTACGGCGGCGTCGACCCACTCGCGTGATCGTAAGGATCCGCGAGGAACAATGTCATTGCAGACAATTTTGACCACTGATACAGTCAGTGGTCCTGCGCTGTACAGCGCGATACGACGCCTAATTGATCGAATGTATTATATCTTACGCCACTTTCATGGGAATCTTACGGCGGCGTCGATCCACTCGCGTGATCGGAAGGATCCGCGAGGAACAATGTCATTGCAGACAGTTTTGACCACTGATACAGTCAGTAGTCCTGCGCTTACAGCGCGATGCGACGCCGGGCTGATACAATAGTTTTACTATTTTCGGAAAGTCGAAAAATACGGTCGGGTATACGTTTAATCTAGACGCTACCCTTAACATATATGCATAAATGCGCCTTTAAAGCTAGCATCTGCTGTATGTATTTCGGCTTGTTTCTTAAGTCATCGTACTCGAACCAGCGATCTTGCTGGTTTATGAGCGCCGTGTAATGACCAAGGGATGTCATGCTTGAACCCCCGTAGTGAGGCACAACACTTGCCAACACGTAATTATCGGCCTCTATTTGTAATGTTAAAGGAAATTCATTTAATAATACTCTTCTACTACTATCTTCGTAACTTATCTCAATAAAAATAAATAGTCCGTAAGAATATTTTATATGCACATGCTTGTCACAACACCGTTGCTGAAAATTTGTATCATTCATGATTAAACTTTGTAAGTCTTTCACCCCGCATTTTTGCATCGTGTTGTGATTGATTGGAAATAACACAGACTTTCGGTCGGATGTTGATCCGCATATATCACAGCGTGATGTTGTAATCACACTTGGAATATCGATGAAAACTTTTTCGCACAAATACGCAATATTAGATGCAGCATCTATAATCTGTATATTATTTACCACTGTTGGTTTAACAAAAAATTCTACAGTTTTTAATAATAATGCTCGCATTTTATAAATGTTGTTACACGGTCCTTTCCGTAAAAATTCTCTTACAAATAGAAAACATTGTTTCCCGCTATTTTCTATATTGTTTCTTACATTATCATTATAACATGAATGAGCTAATATTTGCATTATACTGTCAAAACCACATGTATTTTTAACTACTGTTTTTTTGCTGCTCATCGTTAGAATTGTACACAGGTTTCCATTCACAAGTATTCCAATGCCAAGGGATCTTGCTGTTTTTGCGTTCGGATCCCAATCAGGCCTCGTATCTAAGTATGTTCGATTAACTTTTTTGGGATCGTTTTTGTTGCGCCAATTTTGTTCATATTGTAAATCCTGATTTGAATCAATTGCGGAGTCCGACTCACAATCAGGTGTATCGGTTGTTATAATAGGATCGTTTCTGGAGACAGTAGTTGTTGGTTCTGTTTTATTGTCGTCTTGCGCCACTTCTTTTATTTCGATGTATCCGTCATTCCCATCAGTGTCCGATGTATGTGCATTTTCTCGAGTTTCGTTGTCGTCTTGCGCCATTTCTTTTATTTCAATGCATTCGTCATTCCCATCAGTGTCAGATGTGTTTGCATTTCCTCGAGCTTCTGTCATTGCTAATTTTGCTCTACCAGAAAACGATTTTATGTGAATACTTACAAATTTGTCCACGCGCAGCGGTTTTGGTAAACCATTTAATAAACGATGTTTGATATCGTTCATTTCTGATTCGACGGCACTGGAACTAGCGTGTAATTTGCCAAATTGAAATTTCTCCATCATTAACCCAGTATATAATGGAAAATATGGTAGTAAATTACTAATGCTTCCAGCCATTTGCGGGCTATAATATGGATTTATCTCTGTACCATTTTTTTCATTTTCTCCTTGATTTTTAATATTTAAGCTAAACTCGCGACACCATGAGAATACCAACGCTTCATCGTTAAAATCTTGTGACTCTAATTCGTGGTCTTCAAAATTAGACTCGCACGTGGGATCATCATTTGTTTCGACATCTGCCATTTCCGCGAACTTTTCCTTACCCTTAATGACATTTATCATGTAAATGCGAGCCTCTTCCGATAATGTTTTTTGTCCATATTCGTCTAAACCGCATGTCTGTGCATAACATAAAATTAATAAATGTTTGACGAAGACTTTAAAGTTTTCAAAAGCTATTTGATTCGTCAGTTGCCCCATAGCCAATAGATAGAAGGTTTTGACTTGCGGATGAAGAGATTTTATAGGCTTCCAACGTGATACAAAATGCATGTAATGGCAAATGTCGAGTCTTACGAATGAACGTGGCAAAGTCAGAAGTGACTCGTTTGATAAGCATAAAAAACATTTGGATAAATAATCTTTTTTAGTAAGTAATTATTAAGTTAACGACGTAACTAGTAAGTAGTTATTTAAAGTTATTACTAACCTGAGAATAATAATTAGTAATAACTTAGCTTCGACAACTAAGTGGCCTACAAAGCGGCCTCCAAGGCAGAAACCTCTCGCTAAACCTGGCGACTATGGCCTTAGTTTAATACGATCGGCACGACCAAGTGTCCTGCAAGGCGGCCTCCAAAGTTGGAGCATTAAATTTATGTTGGAATCGGCTATTAGCCTTAAATGATTCGTAGTAGGGTCTTGGTTAGACATATGAATATATAATGATCCTCTCTGGGCGTTCTTGCCCGTATTTATACATATTCGGAGTACTGGGAGCGCACCAATAGGAACGGAGTTCGACTATTACGCCTCAATTATTCTCGTCTCGCTCGATCCGTTCTCTAGTCGGTCTACTAAGCGACTGGTTAATGCGCAAGCGCACGCGTGGAACGCTCGGTTCCCTCTCTCATTTGTCATGCACAAATCACAGTCACTGCTTCTGATCCTTGCTCTCGTCGATCCGCCGATCGACTGAGGATCGCGCATGCGTTTGATTCTCCCACTCCTTTACACTCAATTCTCTCTTTCGTCATACTCGCGTCTCGCGGTATCCTGAACTAATATTAATATTAATGCTAAACACTCTTATAAAAGTAAGAATAATAGGAATATAATAAGAATATAAGTATTTAAATGATTATTAATTAAGTTTATTAATGAAAAAAGAAAGGGCAGTTTTGGGGTTTGTTACATCTCGCCGCCCGGGGTAATCTCTCGTCCTCGAGAGATAGAGATTTGGGGAATGGTCTTTTCAAAAGGGTCTAGGGGAGGGCTTGGGCTGTCCATTTCTTCGTCCATGTATTGGAATTTTTGGACTTCATCATCCACCATCGGTAATCTTTTTCCAGTAGTTGGAGGTGGTGCATGTCCGGAGCCGAAGAGAAATATGTACTTCCATGCTCGTTGTCGAGGTTCAGAGGGGGATAATTTAGAATAGTCGCACCAATCGATTTCAGGAATATCTATTTTATTTAATTTTCGCCATTGTGTTTCTATTCTTTTGTTTTTTATTCTTTTTATGCCCGCACGACGATGCGTCATTATAATAACGATTTTGGAATTTAGAATTATGATAATTTTCGCTATTAATTGCCAACTGATCCGTATCGGCTGCTGTCGATTACTATTCTGCGCGTGATATTCGATTGTTCCGGTATTGTTTCCCCATCTTCGCGACCTGTTCTCTCGCGACCCCTTTTTTTCTTCCCTATTGACGGAATTGATACGGAGATTCACTGCGCAGTTTGGATAGGAAAATAAAATTTACGATTTTATTATTTTGTGATCACCATTGGGTGATCACATTTATTGCGTGGCCTTGACGCAACAAACCGTCATCTGCTCTCTCCTCATCAAAATTAAAAAACATCTCGATACACTCCGGGCACCGTCTCGCATAGTACACGGTGTACAATTCCGCGTTACACAATTTGCAGTCGCGGAAGGCCAGGGCACTGTTCTGTGAGGTAAGCAGGTGATTGAAGGCTTGGGGGTAAGATAATCTGTGATTTTCGGGTAAATGCACGTAACATTTTTGGCATATCTTTCTTTTGAACACGTCATACCGATCTTCGTATATTATCCCCGGCCCTTGAAGGCACACCAATCTTAATAATTTGATATAAATAGTGGGATAATTTTCAGGTAGTATCCCGTCCCAGGGCCCATAAAACTCGTCATCCATATCCGTGGGACGGAATGCCAGGTAATGGAAAACAGGCATTCTTTAAACAATTAGAAATGACACTTTATTAATGTTACTTATTTATTAATTTAATTTAGCTTACTAATTCCTTTACTCACTTCACTTTCTCTAACTATCTTTCTTGTCTGCCACTTCTCTATCACTACTTATCACTTTTATGATTTAGTTTTTGTGATATGAAATCTCAGTGCGTACTAAATTTTTGAATTCGATCGCGTACTAATTAATACCGCGGATCTCCCCACTTCTCGAAGTCATGGTTCTACATTATTACCAATCTGATTATGGTCCCTAGTACACTCCTCACATTAATTAGAGGATCACCTCTAGGAGCCCGAAAAATAGGGGCAAGTTCCCATGGTCATAACTCCGGTAAAAATAGTCGTATCGATATTTTGAAAATATGGTTTGAAAGCGTGGAACCTCTACTTTCAGTTGCTTTTTCCAAATTTTAGATGCATTGCTTTTCGGTAAAGTTATAGCAATATAAAGAGCACTTGGTCAATTTTAAAAAAAATTCTTAAACTTTGCGATGTTCCACGGCGTGCATTAAATTTTTTACACACATTCCATTCACACCAATCGAAAGCGGCTACTTTCCTGTGTAAAAAGCGAGTAATAAATTTCTTGTGCGATTTTTTTTTGGCCGAGTTATTCAACTTTGAAACAAAAACCGTTTTTTTTACTTTAGTTGCTTCTAGCAAGCGAAGATATCATCGTAGAACGTTCCTGAAAAAAACAAATAGAAAGATCAGACTTTCCTCTTTAAGACGGAATCTTCGACTTTTTCGATTCGGTTAAAATTTCGGTCTCTGATGTCCTTTCCAAAATATGCTTAAAAATTTCACAAATTCCATTTTCTCTTCAACTCGCTGTATCTTCGCGAGGGATGATCGGAACATCAATGTCTTAAGCTCATTTTAAAGCGGAGAGTCTGCCGATTCTTTTGAGTGCCACCGGAACCCGCTGCGATAATTTTTTACCTGTGGCCTTTATGTTTGAAGTTACCGTTTCGGAAAAAGCTGTGGCATCAGCGGCCGCGTGACAGCCGTGAATGCAGTACCGCCGGCATTGGCGTCACCCAAGAGTAGGTAGGCTATGCCGATTCTGGCCCCTAGGGCGAGGGGGTGAGGCGGGGCGGGGGGTACCGCGCTCTTACACGAGATGGGCGAGGGGGTGAGGCGGGGAGGGGGTACCGAGTTCGTGGGTGAGGGGGATGACGTCACAGGGGAGGGGGGATTCCAAAATGGCGTCAAACGAATTCGTGGGTGAGGGGGATGACGTCACAGGGGAAGGGGGAATTCAAAATTTTAAAAATGGCGTCGCGCGCGCAGGTCGAGTTCGTGGGTGAGGGGGCTGACGTCACAGGGGAGGGGGAGGATTTTCAAAATTTCAAAATGGCGTTGCGCGCATTTCGTATTGGCGCCACGTATTGGACGTTTAAGGTACTTTGGGTCCGCGTCGGTATTTGGGCCCGCCTTGGTACATTTTCCAGATTTTTCATACATTTCGTATTGGCGCCACCTGTTGGATGTTTAAGGTACTTTGGGCACGCGTCGCCGCCGCGCAATCTCCGTACGCGTGCGGGGATCGGTGCGCAGGCGCGACCGCAACCGATTCGTGGAAATTCAAATCGCGTCTTCGATTATGATTTCTGAGAAAGAGGGTGGACCAGGAGAAAAGATTTTTCTGAGAAAAGATAAGGAATCATGGCGCGCGACAGGATTGAACGCGTTATGACACCTACGTGCACGCGCTTCATGCCGTGTGTTTATATTTGAATCGTGGGACCGGTACAGCGCACGTGCAATGATGTATACATATAGCGATAATTATTGTAAATCAATCATCGCGATAGCCCATGGAATAAACATTGCACCGCGCTATGCCGTGTGTTTATATCCGAGCAGGATTGAACGCGTTTTTGGTGCCTACGTGCACGCGCTTCATGCCATATGTTTATATTTGAATCGTGGGACCGATACAGCGCACGTGCAATGATATAATCATAGAGCGATAATTATTCGGGGAAAAGTTCCGAGTATTTTCACGATCGAGGAGGCTGTAAGTTAATTGTCGCGATAGCCCATGGAGTAAACATGACATTGCACCGCGCCATGCAGTGTGTTTATATTTGGTCAGGATTGAACGCGTTTTGATATTTTGAACCGTGGGACCGATACAGCGCACGTGTAATGAAGAAATTAACTATGCGTTGCGTTCGCGTAAGCAACAATCGTAAACATAGAGCGATAATTATTCGGGGTAGAGTTCCGAGTATTTACATGATTGAGAACGACGTCTCAAGCATCATTCTCGAGGAGCTGTAAGTCAAGCGTCGTGGAAGCGTGTAAGGGCGAAAAGAATTCGTACATAGATTTTCATGATTTTAGTAATTTATTTAACTTAGTTATCCCACTCGACAACATCATCGTTGAATATAGCATCGTCGATATCGTTCGTAAAGAATGCATTATCGGTGATTTTAGTAAATATCGTCGCGGTAGCCCTTGGAGTAAGCGCGACACTGCACCACGTGATGCAATATATACTTCCACACATTGACTTGTACGTGTACGTGAATCAGTATAAAATGACGTGGGTCAGTCCTGCGGACTTCATTACACCACGTACGCTCGAGTGCCAACAAGTATCGGTCGCGTCATTTTTTCCGTCGATGAGAATCATACGTAGTGCATATAAAAATGTACAAACGCAGCTTAAACGATTCATCCTGCGCATCCGTCAACGATGGTGGGTTTCCAAATAAACGTCAACAACAACAACATTATCAACAGTCCAATATGAGGTACGTATACGTTACTATACACTTTTCACTTACTTCATTCGCTTACTTCTTTCACTGTAAACGCAAATGAACGAAGCATTAATTTCGTGTACATGTTTCATACGGTTCTAGATCCACAACACCAAAAACAACGTTGAAAACACCAAAACCAACAATCGTACGGATCCTAGGGCGTGATTACCCACTGACCTCAACAGCTTATAAACGTCTAATTATTGGAATTCGCATTGGAATGGATTCGTGCCACGTCGAGATTGCCATAGCCGACAATAAAGGCTGCGAGGTGTGTTTTTCAATGTCAACGTGGAAGCTCCTACTGCAAAACGAGACGGACATACTCCAACGATTACGCAACAACGCAACATCGCCTCAAACCCACATCGTAATTGATCATTTGCGAATCGAATTCACGCGTATGCATGATGATCAACTTATTAAAATCACCGATAATCACGTTACCTTATACATGACGGAAGTTACGATGCGTAAACTGTTCGCGTATGAACATTGCATCGATCATATGTTCACTTGGTTGACTGAAAATATGTACTCTGTAAGCAGTAAATATGCCACCTTCGTGGAAGTTCTACGTACCGCTTCCGTACCAACGAATTATGTGAAATTAATTTCCGAAAGCGAGCATTTCGAAAAGCATTCATTGATCGATTGTGAATTGTTAGTGTTAGGATTACAATCCATGTTGCGTGATGTAAACCACGTACCACTATAGTACGTGCATATATATGTTTAATAATAAATGTACAATTTTTTAAATAAATGTATATATTTTTTCAAAACAGCGTGTGTTTATTCATGTACAATGTAAATCAATCCATGCGTACTTAAATTATAAAATCAGTATTTGCGTGAAACAACATTCGTACGGGAGGGATATTCTTGCTCGTGGGTAAAGGGAGCAGTCGCCGCTGTCGTTGTGCTCGTCTTCGCTGCAGTTCTCATTGCTATAGAAAACAAAAAAATTGTTACATATTCGTTTCTCTACATATAACGCGCAAAGTAGATGCAATGCGTGTGTATGACTTACATTAGGTGACGCTACGTATATAATTCCATACTTTATGGACATTTTCCAACGCGCAAACACCGCAGTTCTTGTGAAATGCACATCGAATTGCATTCGTCGAAGGCATGGACTTCAAGTTAGGAACGTCAGGACCCACGGTGTCAGGCGTGATCCCGCAATAATCGTCGTCAACGTCGTAACCACCATCGTCTTCGACAGTTCGAGCATTGTTGTTGTTGCTGTTGTTGCTGTTGTTGCTTATCTTGCGCTCCTTCAGTTCGTACAAATTGCATACATCCTCGACGATTATGTCAGGTAGTAGTTGCAGCATCCACGTTTTCTTTTCCGCACCTTTCACGATGACGAAGTCAATGTTCGCGAGTACGCTGGTGAGGAGTCCCGGAAGTTTGGAGTATGGAACGCAGCCATCGGACCAGCGGAGCCCATGATGATGCTTCGCGAGCCAGGATGCTTGACGATTCTCCCACGAATTCAGATGTTCCCAAAAGTATGGTGGTTCGAAGATCCAATGGCTGATCGTCGGCGTTTTATCGTTGTTGTTGTGTGCACGAATCGCGATCTCTTTGGCTACGAACTCGCGCTCGATATTGAAACCTTGCAGATCGACAATAGCGAACATTATTATTCGTTTGGGCAGTACCGTCGGCGGCGGTGTCGGAACAGTAACTGAAGTCTTCGACGGTGACATGTTTACAGTAGCAGTATCCGCAGTAGGAGTAGTAGGAGTAGAAGTATTAGTAGTAGTAATCGTTCACGTACGCACGCTATATTAGTTTGCGTACCACGTTCGTTAAAGGGCCGTATTCGACTATACGATCGTGTATTATCAAACAGAATGCAGAAGTATTAGCGGGAACATTTTCTTTGAATTCGAAATCTATTCGCACGTCCACCGTAGCGCTCTTCAACGACTCGTTTTGCCTAGAACAATCTATGACTGCAATAGGTGCGTATTGCAAGAATTCGATCGCGTTCAGCAACGGTTCTCCGTGACCGTAGTACGATCGGCCGAATTTCGCGTACATTTCATACAGGAGCGCGTATTTATACTTATCGAAATCTAAGTTCAAGTCATCGTACGGATACGTCTCGGAATTTAGGTAGAGTCGAACGTTCGTGAGATGATTCGGGTCGAATCCACCAGCGCATTTATCGGGACGATTCTTTCGATTGGTTTGCGTGGCGAATATCACGAATCGGGGTTTCTCAATTTGCGACGTAGCTTTCACGGTCCACGTGTGTTTCGTTGTCGCTTGTAGTAACGGGTACTCTTGCAGGCTCCACGATCGGAAACTCATCGCGATCGGCCGGCCGCTTTCCAGGATACGCAGCATCGATAATTTATTCACTTCCTCCAAAACGACGTGAGGCATACGCCACTGCACCTTGCGTATCTCTTGTCTCGGTATCGCAGTGGCGGAGTTGCAGTGCATCGCGTTCGAATCTACTCGCGATCGTATAAGGATCAGCTCGTGCCGCGCGTTCATCACGATGTGTTTGTAATCCTCGCAGAATCCTAATAACATGTTCAGGGGTACGCAGAAATTGAAAGCGCCCGAATAAAAAATATCTTTATCGTAATCGATGGTATAATCCCAACCGGCATTCGCAAGCACTTTGCTTCTATCGACGGACAACGAAACGTAATTTTTCAATGTGGTAGTGATTCCTGGATTTCGGCAACGATCGATCTCGACACCGTTCAATTCGTATCGAATCTCATCGAACATAAACGCAACGCAATTATTGTCGAGAACAGCGGTCGCGGACGTTGCCGGGCCATTCGTGTCCTGCGCCGTCAACGTGCCACGACCTTCGATGTAGAGAAAACTTTCGCACGGAAGCGTATACAGATCTTGCTGCTGTATGGGGATTCTTATCTCGTCGTTATTATCGAACGTCGTGTTGGCGTACGGATTGTACGTGTGTAACTCGATCTTCGTGATACGATTGTCGAAGGTTGGCGTATTCGCCACGTCCAGAATAACTGACATCGTGGTTGCGTGTTTAATAGGGTGCGATGAAACCTAACGATCGTGGGAAACGTACGTTTCGACGAGTCAATGACTTTCTTCTCCTTATAGGTCCTCTTCTTATCACTCCTCCCGTCTTTATTCTTCTACTTTCACCTTCCGATAAAGGATTGCGCCGATGACTCGAGACAGAGACGGTAGGAGTAGCAGCGACAATTGATGATTCATACGTGTGATCTAACACTAACATACTACACTCGCGCTAGACTATCGCGCGGACGTCGTTGAACGTGCAATCGAATCGTTATTTCTTCTCCGCGGAAATCTATAGGACGATCGTGTTGATCGACAATGCCCAACGTTAGATCGTGTATTGCTCGTGCGACGATCGGCAGGTAAATGACATGTCGCGGAGTTTCCGATATCTTATATCCCGGCGGCACGCGTGGTGAAAATTCATGGATCGTGTGTACCGGTTTATCGTTGCTGTACGCGCCGGTAGTGACGTTGCACGTTACTCTGATCACGTTAACGTTTATAATATTCACAGGTACGTCGGACTCGTGCCAGATTGTCGGTAATAAGACGCGATTCGAGGAAAATCCTAGCAACGAGCCCACATTGTTCGGTTGCGTAAAGTCTACAAAGAATGAGCAGTACAGCTCGCTTTTCATGGTGTTATTGTTAGCTCGTAGCATTAGAGGGTACTTGTCTTCATCGTTGTTCTCGTTGTTACCGCGTATTCGAGGATATCGATCGAGTAATCGTTGCTTCAGGTACTCGGCGATAGCATCTAATTCGTAGGAGCCGTGGGGGATCGTAATGCATTCATGAGTGGTGTCAGCGATGGTGTTGTTTTCGATGGAGTTGTTTTCGATGGAGTTGTTTTCGATGTCATAGTTCACGACGAAATAGAATTTATCGTTGCTCGAGTCAATGTTCGGTATCGTGTGAAACGTCTCCAAGTCCGCGAGTCCTAATTCGTATTGACCATCACCCAAATCTATCGGCGGGAAATAGTTTACCGTGAGCACGCTGCTGCGACCCGTTAACGTGAGCGTGAACGACATATCATAGATTACACTCGCGAGACGGAGAGAGGGGAAGTGACGCGCGCGTACGAGTACTCGGCAATTTATTGATACTATTGCTTTTATTATAGAAGATGTGGATCGTCATTACACATGGATACATTATAATAAAATCTTAGTATACACCGATATTAATATTAATATATAGACCATAATTCCATAGACTTTTGCTGTAAAAATTGCATGCACAAGCGACCGCAATTCATCTCGTCGAAACGTTGAAAACGATTGTGATTGTACGTGATCGTTGTACCGCGGCCGAAATAGTAGATCAATTCCGCGGGAGGTCGCAGATTCCCAAAACTATCAAAGTACTGTACTCGTGGTCCGCGTTTCGCGTACGCGACCCAGTGCGTACCGACGCCTCGATTCTCATCCAGATTCACGATGCCACATTCGTTGTTTCGTACGCGCGTGGGAAGTGTGTCCCGCATGAATACCCCTCGAAAAAACGGTACGTTTGCACATTCACGTTCTAATTGCAGGTTCGTCATAGGTTGTTGCATTATCGCCGCCACCGTCGCCACGCGCCTACTCGATCGACGTTTTTTTTTTCTTTGATCGCAGTCGTCGTTGGCTTCGGTGTCTAGGATTCAAACCCGAGCCTCGCTTGTATGGCGTCAGATGCATCCCTCGCCCTTCCATCGCCCGATTATGACGCAACGTCTCTTCCAGCTGTTTTCGAGAGGCCTTCGAATCGTTGACCGCTTTGGTTATACCAGCCGCTCCACCGGCCAATGCCCCGATAGCCGATAAAGCAGGTAGCACGAACGGAAGAAATTGAAGAAAGCCACCGCGCTTCGCCACTCGTAGATTACGATGTCGTCGTCGTCGCAGTTGCCGATGTTTCTTTCCAGACTTTCTCTGTTTACGTTTCGTCCTTCTCATACCCATGCCGAGTTTAGTCTTAGCCTTCATCGTTGCCCACACTCCAGTCGCGGCTGCTTTTTCGCCAAAGGTCGCGTCGTTCGCGAATACTCGTTCTCGCGCTCGTTCGGCTAACGCACGATCCGCCTCGTGTCGTCCCTCCAAATCCTTTCGACGAGAGTACGCGATATCGTGGTTTCGGCACGCTGTGTCCAGGGGATTCACACCTTCGTCGCCACGAGCCAATCGCTTTAGCAAACGCGTTCCCGGCCCGCAGAACTGATAACCCGGAACGTGTAGTTCGAATGGTAAGCGGTTTATGATGCCGTTCACGAGACCCGATCCGATACACTTCTTCTTCTGCTTCCCTACTTCACGAGACGTCGCGGTCGTTGATGCGACCATATACCTACGTTAGAATAACCACGATAGTTACTACAATAATAAACGCGTACGCACGCTTAGCCGATCACAGTGATTGTGACCTGCGCGACGCATGCCACGAACATAAATAGTCATCATTCGTCACACGCGCGCGCGCGAGTACCTGAGAAACACCGCAAACATGCGATTCTCGAAACAGTCGGACGTTATTCGCGTGACCGCGAACAGAATGCTCGAGGATGATAGGGATGCGAGTCGATCGAACAGACACGGCCCGTTGTTGCCGAATAGCGTGCGAGGCGTGATTTGCGGACCGTCAGGATGTGGAAAAACGAACGTGCTTCTAAGTATGCTAGAGAGTCCGAACGGTTTGCGTTTCGAGAACGTGTACGTGTACTCGAAATCGTTGCATCAGCCAAAGTATCAATATCTCGAGCAGGTATTGTCGCTCGTCGATGGAATCGAATACTTTCCCTACTCGGACAATGCTGAGATCGTCCCACCGAGAGACGCTCGACCCGATTCGATCTTCGTGTTCGACGACGTGGCGTGCGACGAACAGAACGCGATACGTGAATACTTCTCCATGGGTCGTCACGCGAACGTGGATTGTTTTTATTTATGTCAGTCATACGCTAGAATACCTAAACATTTGATCAGGGACAACGCAAATTTTCTCATGCTATTCAAACAAGACGGCACGAACTTGCGTCGCGTGTACAATGATCACGTGAACACAGACATGACGTTCGAGTCGTTCAACGACTTGTGCGCGAGATGCTGGCGTCGACGATACGATTTCGTGGTGATCGATAAGGATAGTTCCATGTACGAAGGTCGATATCGAAGAGGATTTAACGAGTTCGTCGTAGCTCGCTGACATCAGTAAACCGCGAGTCATTCATCGAGCAACACGAAATGTCCAACGAACCGACGGTTACAACTACGATAACCTCGAGCAATGTCGACGCGAATCATACGCGAAAACATCACCGACGTCATCGACAGAAAGAAACGAAACATAAAAAAGGAACGAAACATCAAAAAGGGGCGAAACGTCGAGGTGAGAATGCAAAGGTGGAAAACGCCAAAGTCAGTCACGTTATACGTAAAAAGTGCTTGGCCTTGAAAATTGGAAAAATGGCTACGGAAGCGGCTGTGGAGGCGAGCACGCGTCCTATCGTCGAACCGCTGAAACGATTGATTGAGAACTCGTCCGCGTTGAATACGCACTCAACACCTATATCGAGACCAGTGAAGAGAAAACACGAATACGATCAACAACAATCATCGAAGAGACTTCGACCCATTACTCCGTCGACAATCAAGGAACGTCCGAATAATCCCCCAGATTCTAGCGACGATGACGATAACGACAACGACACCGACAATGACATCGACAATGACATCGACAATGACATCGACAATGACATCGACAATGACATCGACAATGACACCGACAACGACATCGACAACGACAACGATAACGACAACGACAACAACAACGATGTTGATGATGAATATGATGCTGTTGATGATGTCGACGACGAAGACGGCGAAAAAATTCAAGATGATGAGTCGTCAGCAAAGGTTCACGATTTGGATGCGCTGCGCAGCCCCATCGATGATATCGAAGTGTATGTACGGAACGCCAAGGGACCCTTGTCACGAGAATATCTACGACTGTTATTCACCGATACGAAGAAACGAATCGACAACGTTTACGGCGTATACTTGGGGTCTGACAAAGACCTAATGATCGGTGATTCCGTGCTCACCATTGATACGGACGGCGACGACGTTCGCGTGAATGGAATGCGATACGCGGGAACTCGAGGTTTGTACGAACTGCTATTCATGCGAATGCCCAACGTTCGCACGTACACGGACGCGGATATTCACTCGTACCGACGCATCTTGTTATCGACGAATGCGCATAAGCAAAACCATTCGCTGAGTAAGCGCACGATGGGTAACAAGGGGTACAAATATAAGAAAATCATATCCACGATAATCGGTGGGGTGCGAACATCGGGTATCAGACGCGTTAGGGGCAGGGGTAGCGGCGCGGACGGTGCGGACACGCGACAAGGTCGAGGATTGCCCATCGACGAATCGATGGCGGTCACCGATAACGCGGTCGATTACGTGTACTGGGACGATCCGAACGAATTAGTCGATAGACTGAGATTACTCATGGCATCACGCGCGGCAGGTCACACGGGTCACGATAACGAAATCGCATCCATCGTGGAGGAACTTCGCGAGGATGGACGCATCTTAAATTGAACGATCCGGTAACCGCCGCGTCAGTAGTGTTCGCACGCGCGCATCGTTATGTCGGTGAACAAGTTTGGCACCGCGTTAGGCAACAACAACAATAACAACAACAACAGCGACGAAGCGAGAATGATAATGACGAGATTATTGTCCTCGGTGGACGAACGCTTTACCCAAAAAATCGAAACGGCTATCGCGAGCGCGCGACTGGACGCCGAGTATCAACGATCTCAACTCGAGACGCGAGTACAACGAACGATGACGGATATCGTTAACGCGCAATTGTCTCGGCTAGAGGATGATTTAAATAACGCGATGGAACGACGCTTGGATCACTTGAATGATAGACTTGAAGAGTTCACGATATCGGCAACGACGCCGACTGCGATAACAACCACGGATCTGCACAAACGAAAGGAGCCGCGAAAAGCGAACGAGGGTCTACGACGACGACGATGATCACTGACGGTGACATTAGCGGCTACGAATCCGAAACGCCTAATAACGAACGATCGCGAATATCGTGCATCGATTGCGTTTGGCGAGCACTAGAGGAACTCATACTAATTCTAATGTCCTTGGAACGTCGCAACCATCCCCCGCCCACCCGCGAAGCATGAGCAAGGAGCGAGTACAATTAGTGAATGAATTACACGCTCCCGCGAGACGAAATTTCCCGCGGCGACGCGTCGTGATTCGCGGCTACGATGATTTATGGCAGGCCGATTTGGTGGAGATGCGTCCGTACGCGAAGCAAAATCGAGGTTATCACTACATACTAACGATCATCGATGCGTTCAGCAAGTATGCTTGGGCCATACCCGTGAAAACGAAAAGTGGACGCGATGTGACCGCGGCGTTCGCGATCGTGTTGAGGCAGAGCGATAGATGTCCGCGAAATTTACAAACTGACATGGGTAAGGAGTTTTACAACACGGAGTTTCAAAGATGTGTGAAGACCCGCGGGATCAACCACTACTCCACGTACAGCGTGATGAAAGCGTCGATCGTTGAACGTTTCAATCGCACGCTGAAAAACCTCATGTGGAAACAATTCTCCTTGAACGCGTCCTATCGTTGGGTTGACCTGTTACCTGCGCTCGTACACACCTACAATCATCGCAAGCACCGAACGATCAACGCCCGACCCGTTGACGTGACCCCCACGACGCGTTTGTCGTTCGCCGCGACTGAACCCCCCCTCACCCTCCGCATCGAAAGGTGTTCGACGACGCGCGAAATTCAAAGTCGGTGACAAGGTACGCGTGAGTAAGTTCAAGACCCTCTTCGAGAAGGGATACACTCCGAACTGGTCGACCGAAGTGTTCGAAATTGTAACCGTACAACGAACATGCCCGGCGACGTACATTCTGCGCGATTCCGCGGGAGAGCCGATCTCGGGTGGATTCTACGAGTACGAACTACATTCGGTCGCGAATCCGGACGTCTATCTGGTCGAGAAGATTATTCGTCGCAAGGGAAACCAGGTATACGTTAAGTGGCTCGGATTCGATTCGTCGCGGAACTCGTGGATAAGCAACATGGATATTCTATGATTCCCGATTATAAACGCATTATATGTTACTGAAATAGATAAAAAATAAATACATATAAATATATATACATTGTCCGTTTATTCGAGTATTCTCCTTCTTCATCTCGTATATGTGTACAATTAATCATAATACAGTAAGAAAAAAATATATACATATAATTTTGACATACAAACATACAAACATACAAACATACAGCATACAAACATACAAACATGCAAACATACTATACAATGGGGTTCTCGAGGGACTCGTCAGGCTCGAGTTCGAGGCGCTCGTGGGTCTCGAGCTCGGGGATTCGATAATGTCCCCACGGAAGGGTGCTGACCCGATCGACTAAAATACGCCGCTTGTCGTCGAACGGACTGAGAGCGTTCTTTTCCCCACTCACGGAATATACATTATGCTCTTTGGAGCGTATATTGTTCTGTCGAATCACTTTCTCCGTGAGATCGCGGAGACAACGAATGTAATCATCGAATTGTATATCATTCGCGACCACGTGTCTCCGCACACCCTTCACCTTCTTAGTCTCACTCGTAGACCCCACTGTAGCGTTAAATGTTCTAGTTGCGTACATCTTAGACCGTAGTCCGACGAACTCGGTCATCAAGGCGCCGTTGTTCTCATCTTTCATGAGTCCCGGAACCTTTTTGTTTACGCGGGGCATACCGTACGGATTGTCCACCGCGTAATCACTGGTGTCGAATCGGTCGATGTCACGCTTCATCCTTTCATACAAATCCTCGCATTCCACACTATACATTAAACTGTCGGTGTCGGTGTACAGGACCTTACACCGATCACCGAACTTCGCGTGCATATATGCGTAGTGAAATTCATACAAACATTCCTTCGATACGTCGAGCACACTCATACCCACGTATATCGGTTTGTCGAACTTCACTTTTAGTTTGCGCATTTCGATGGCCACCAACTCCTCGGAGAAAATCGTACGACTGTGAAAGTTCGGTTTCGCGATCAGCGCTTCCGCACCGTAACGACCGTCCCACCGCGTCACCAGTCGCACGTCTACGCGATTCCGCACATTCTCCATTGTCTTCCCGTACACCGCGTTATTCATTAATTTAAATAGCGTCTTCTGAAATTCACTCGTGGCTCGCGTCCTCAAACCAGTGTTCAATTGGATATAGTCGCGCAACCAATGCGACTGATCGAATCGTAACACTCGATGAATTCGTGTCACGCGTAAACCGTGTCGGACGCACTGTTTCAGGTAGCGATAATGGATGACGTATCGCTCCTTATCGTCGAGCGTGGCAAGCAGCTTGGTCTGTTTTCCTCCTGGCGCGTGCTCGCGCACCGGGCAGAATGGAAGGTCGACTTGGGCGTCGTGGATCTCCTTGGGATATTCGATGTCTACCTCCAGCAGGTATCCCTCAGATTCCTCGGAGTCCTCGCCGTCGGGTAGGGATGATACGTCGAGCGCGGCCACAGTGGTGCATCGTCCAGCCATCGAAATCCTCCTTTCGGCATAGCCTGCGACATCGCCCAACCGTACAAGTTGTTGACGTCGAAGTACATTAGATACGTCGACGGCTTCGACTCGTCGTACATCCCTGCAGGCAGGTGCTTGTTGTTGGCTTGCGCGTACCTGTGCGAGCACTGGCTCAGACCGCCGCGTATGCCACGCTCCACGAACAGTAACATGTCCACGTCCGTCAAAAGCTCCAATCGTACACCGGTGTACTTGAGCATCGCGTCCCACGTGAAACTTGGTAGTGTGAAATAATGCGCGGGATCCAAGTCGTAACTCGCGATACAGTCTGTGCGGAAACTCTCGAATACGTCGGCGAGTAACAGCACATCTGTTTTCAAATACAAATCACTGTACTCGCCCAAAGTCTGCACGCGAAAAGAGTTCCACACGTTCACGGCGTGCGCGTAATCAGGCTCCGACGCGGCGCGATCGTTCAGCTGATTATAAAACGCTTCGCGGGACGGTAAACGCGTATCGTTCAGTTTGGCGTATGACGATACATAGTCGTACGGGAAGACGCCCTTCCTGGTCAGGAGGTCGAACTGATCGTTCGACAGGGATTGAAACTCACGTCGTAGAATCGCGAGTCGTTCTTTGCCGAGGTCCGAAGCGAGTTTCTCCAGACTAGCGGCCAAGAACTTCAACGAATCTATGAAACGAAACTTCAATCCCCTCTTCCAATCATTGTTCTCGGCGTCGATTCCCTTGACGTGTTTCGTGAACGATATGTATCGCTCCTTCGTCACCGGTAGCAGGTCGATCTGCCCCTCGAACGCGGACGCCAACTCTTTAATTATAAAATGCGCGTCGTAGCCTGATAGATTGTGAAACACTACCGGTATCGTGTACGATCTTTGGAATTGTAAGTTACACGACACGTGGGCCGCGCCTCGGTACTCGCCCGTCGAGTGGCAATGGTCGCGCACTTTTTTGTCCGTATCGACGAATGGTTTCCCGCACACGTGACACACGCTCGCGTCATTAAGAATTTGCCACTGTTGCTTCGTCAGCGGGATCATCGGTTTCGCGTTCCGCAACCACGAATACGCAATGTCCGCAAAGTCTCGAAGTTCTTGCACGAACCATTTCACACACTCGGTTTCGTGACGATACGCGCGATAACGACACAGAGACGTGTCGGTGGAACAATGGATGTAGTATCCCACGCTGTACGCTCTGTGCTGCTGGTACGAGTACGTCTGAATCCGCTCCGCAGGCTGGACGTCCTCCAGCATGCATTCGAAGTCCGCGTAGATGATGAATGGTGCCCGTTCCTTGTTCTTGAAATTCTTGAACTGCAACCATTTATCCTTCGCGGACGGCAATTCGATGGCACACTCGTTCAGACGCTGGCAGTCCACGTTGTGCTTCGTCAATTGGTTGGACGAGTGAAAGAAGCTTAGACATCTGCAACGATAACAACATCAATAATAAAACATAATAATCAATAATACATCGATCGAAATATACCATATTTTACTTACCTTTCGCAAACGAATACTTGATGTCCATGATTGCCGAGTTGTTTCGATATCAGTCTCGACATGCTGCGAATGCACGCGAAATGATACCGTTTGGGCTCCTTGGGGTCCTGCATCAGTAGCAGGTTCGCGTGTCTCTCTCGCTTGTCCTCGGTTAGACGCAGTGGCATGCAGCTTTTGGCGGTCCAGGTATACACGTTCACCGACACGTCGTTCAACCTCTCGAACTTGGCCAGCTGATCCAACGTCACGGGAAGCGTCACATCGTCCGTGCGAAGCACCGTTGAGTAGTGTGGGTATGACGCGTACCTCTCCCCGTGCTTAGCAGCAGAGTACAAACTTGCAACGACGGACCACAAGAAACACGCACTGTCCCCGCTCTGCACATTGATCACTGCCCTTTTAAGAACGACCTCGCGCGGAAGTGGTACGTCGCAACCGGCGCGAAGAGGGTTATGCTTGTTAATGTTTATTATGAGGTTTAGTACAGCCCTCAGAGCCCATCCACTGTCGCGATCTTGGAATTCCTCGATCGCCACTAACGTGGGAGTGACCACGTGCTTCGAATACCACTCACACACGTTCGAAGTCATTAATAGTACACGATTTCGCGTACCGAAACTTTTCATATCGATATTCTCGTTTAACATAAACTCCGCGTTCAGGACCGTATTGACGGATACACCAGAATGTTCCCTGATAGCGTCTGTCACTCGCGAGAGCACCACTCGTCGGGCACCCTCCAAAAATTGACGCAGATCGATGTAACCCACGTTAATGACAGCACCAGTCGAAATACGATTCCGAAACGCGGTTTCGACATCCTCCCATACGACCTTAGGTACCGTCGATCGACCCGACACCCCAAGCCCTACTCGCGAAAACCGTGCCCGCACGATCGTACGTAATGTCTTCGTACGCGCGATTAACGACACCAGGCGTTGTTTCGCGGCCACTGACACTCCGCCGCTGCTCTGGTATTCGATGATGAGCTGCAGGCTCGTGTCGCATTGATCCGCCCAGTCTTGGAATTCCGCAACAGAGCGTAAAAGCGTGGACATTCGGGATAAAACCCTGTACGTGTCCATGAACACCTCCGTGTTCACTTATTCCCAAATACTTTTGTCTACCAGACACGCACGAATAGTGTCGAATGGGTGATGCGGCTCTTCCAGGTGACGTGATCCGTGTTCGGATATCGGAAACCCAACGGCAAAATGATACGCTTCGATTGTCGTCGCACAATCGGTGTCGGGTGCTCATCCAAAAATCTTGCTAATTCATGACACAAAAACGAGTCCACGGTAATAGTCAATGTTCGAGGACACAACACTTTGTACACTTCGATCGTACCGTTCTCAATGTCCTGCAGAAGCGTTAACGGTGTACACACGACCGCGGTAAAGTACTTCGTATGCTTAAGATACACGTCCTTATCACCAACGATGCAATATAATGTGCACTTGCTCACAGTACTATATCGCGCGATATGACGTAACAATTGACGATGTTCGCGCGACAATTGCATAAATCCGTGTTGAAAGATGCTGATCCATGACGTCTCGGATAATGTTGGTACACTTAACGCGTCGCGGATCTTATGTCTCTCAATCGTCAGTGATTCATCGTCCAACTGCAGCAACGTCGATAAATGGTTCACCCCAAAATCGTTATCGTCATCGGAAGATGATGATGCGAGCAATGCATCTCGCGCGTCCAGTTCAGCGACTATGCACGCTATTTTACTTCGAACACACGTTCGCACTATTTCAACACTACTCATAAGTAATGTCAAACGTTGTTGTTCCGATTCCGATACTCTTCGGATCTTAAAATGCTCGTGGATGAGACGCAAGTACTCGTCACATGATTTGAACCATTCGTAGCACTGTTCGTCGGTACGTAGCAGTGGGATCATCCCCGCAACAATTCGTATGAATTCACGAAAAAGTTCATGTCCCGTGATACTTATGCACGCGTAACGTATTTCACCATATTCACTGAGCGACTGAAGGATTTAATATACTAAGCGCATACCCTATCCGAGATCCTTATGACGCCATCGCACTATGTTTACGTTAGATGCAGTTCGAACGTATCTTCGTATGAATTCTTTTCACCCGTACACGCTCCCACGACGCTTGACTTGCAGACCTTCGAGAAGGGTACTTGAGACGTCGCCCTGTTCTCGATCGTGGAAATATTCGGAACTCTACCCCGAATAATTATCGCTGCGTAAACGCAACGCCTAATTTATTGCTTCAGGGCCATTGCGTTTTCTCGAGGGTACTTCTTAGAGGCATGGTCTTGGGAAAAGTCAATGCTTAGATATAAACACACGGCATGGCGCGGTTCGCTCTATGATTTCTCAGAAATTATGTACCACCCTCTTTCTCAGAAATCATCATCGAACGCAATGTCGTGTTTACTCCATGGGCTGCCGCGACGATTGATTTACAATAATTATCACTATATGTATACATCATTGCACGTGCGCTGCATCGGTCCCACGATTCAAATATAAATACAGGGTACGAAGAGCGTGCACGTAGACGCCAAAACGCGTTCAATCGTGCTCAGATATAAACATACGGCATGGCGCGGTGCAATGTTTATTCCATGGGCTATCGCGATGATTGATTTACAATAATTATCGCTCTATGTTTACATCATTGCACGTGCGCTGTACCGGTCCCACGATTCAAATATAAACACACGGCATGAAAAACGCACGACAATGTTTATTCCATGGGCTATCGCGATGATTGATTTACAATAATTATCGCTATATGTATACATCATTGCACGTGCGCTGTACCGGTCCCACGATTCAAATATAAACACACGGCATGAAGCGCGTGCACGTAGGTGTCATAACGCGTTCAATCCTGTCGCGCGCCATGATTCCTTATCTTTTCTCAGAAAAATCTTTTCTCCTGGTCCACCCTCTTTCTCAGAAATCATAATCGAAGACGCGATTTGAATTTCCACGAATCGGTTGCGGTCGCGCCTGCGCACCGATCCCCGCACGCGTACGGAGATTGCGCGGCGGCGACGCGTGCCCAAAGTACCTTAAACATCCAACAGGTGGCGCCAATACGAAATGTATGAAAAATCTGGAAAATGTACCAAGGCGGGCCCAAATACCGACGCGGACCCAAAGTACCTTAAACGTCCAATACGTGGCGCCAATACGAAATGCGCGCAACGCCATTTTGAAATTTTGAAAATCCTCCCCCTCCCCTGTGACGTCAGCCCCCTCACCCACGAACTCGACCTGCGCGCGCGACGCCATTTTGAAAATTTTGAAATCCCCCTTCCCCTGTGACGTCATCCCCCTCACCCACGAACTCGTTCGACGCCATTTTGGAATCCCCCTCCCCTGTGACGTCATCCCCCTCACCCACGAACTCGGTACCCCCTCCCCGCCTCACCCCCTCGCCCATCTCGTGCAAGAGCGCGGTACCCCCCGCCCCGCCTCACCCCCTCGCCCTAGGGGCCAGAATCGGCATAGCCTACCTACTCCCAAGACATACCGCGTGGAGGTGGCTCGGTCGGATCTATGCCTCTTTTGTGTGAGTGTGTGTGTGTGAGTGTGTGCGTGCGTGCGTGTGTGAGTGTGTGTATGGGTGTTTGTGTGTTGGAGATGGGGGCGAATCGATGGATTCGCAGGTAATTCAAAATCTTAATATGGTGTATTACCACCGCGATTTTGGATAACAGCCCGCAATCGCTGTCTCATGTTAATACAGCGACGTATTAGACGTTGAGGTAATCTGCGCCAAATTTCCTGTAATGCTGCCTCTACCTGTCGCAGAGTTGTGGGACGAGGATTGTATCGGCGCAGTCGACGACCAAGCATGTCCCAGACCTGCTCGATCGGATTCAAGTCAGGGCTTACAGGAGGATGAGGTAACACGGCAATGCGGTTTTCTCGAAGAAACCGTCGTGTAAAAAGTGCTGTGTGACAACGAGCATTGTCTTGCATTATTATGCATCTGTTCCCAATTCTTGCGCGTATTGGAAGGACGTGCGGTTCAAGTATCTCAGCCACATACCGTTCAGAAGTTAATCCAGGAGGTGGTACCACGACCAACGGTGTTCGAGTAAACCTGGATACGCCGGCCCAAACCATTATCGAACCGCCATTGTAAGCAACAATGGGGTCGTTACAGTTCTGGTGAAACCGCTCCCCACGACGGCGCCAGATACGTACACGCCTATCGTTACCATGCAAACAAAATCTGGATTCATCCGTAAATAAAACATTTGACCAATGCATCTGTCTCCATCGCATATAACGGCGAGCATAGTTTAAACGCAACATCCTATGAGTCCTGTTTAGCATAGGAACGCGTACTGGTCGACGGGAACGAATACACCTCTCTTTAAGCCGATTTCTGACGGTCTGCGTAGAAACAGCACGCTGCAACCTACGATTCATCGTATTGCGAGCCACATCAATTGCAGATACGTCACGGTGACGAAGAACGTATCTTACAATACTTCTATCATCCCTCGCGGTTGTCTCGCGTCTGCGGCCCTGGCCGCGTTGTCTACCGAACAGGCCAGTCTGCTGAAATCGAGAATGTGCTCGACTAATAACAGATTGGCTTACGCCCATCTCACGAGCAACCTGTCGTTGACTCGAACCATTTTCTAAAAGGGTAATGACACGCATTACTTCCATTTCGGTAAGCGAGCGCAGTGGCATATTAACAGCGTATTCAGTGGTATCTGGCAGTAGCAGAAGTTGAAACATCAGTGAGCTGCACATTAGTGATGCGCGATATTTATCGATAACTGCATATATCGATATTTGCCTGTCAGAATATCGATATTTTTTATCGATACTTCAAACACCGATAATTACACGTATCGATACTTTTGATCCACATATCGATGACTTTTTTGCACCTTAAAAAAAAGGAAGCCAATTCATTTTACCTTCCTTTTTTGCACCATAAAATATATATCGATATGTATTATCGATATATGGGACCAATATCGCCCATCACTACTGCACAGAGTGTCCAATGGACACTTCCAGCCTCTTATGTAAAAAAAATTATCGATATTACCAATATCGATACTTTTTGAGTAATATATTTTATGTATCGATATTGAACGACAAAATATATATCGATATGTATTATCGATAGATGGGACCAATATCGCCCATCACTACTGCACATGTGCTTACAGGTCGCCGTAGCTCGACTCGCTTTCGCCTACGTAAGTAGGCGAGTGGGGATAGAAACAAGAGCCGATCGCCATCGCGGGAACGACAGTCCGGCACATTACCATTGTAGCCTTATTTTTCCGAAACGGTAACTTCAAACATAAAGGCCACAGGTAAAAAATTATCGCAGCGGGTTCCGGTGGCACTCAAAAGAATCGGCAGACTCTCCGCTTTAAAATGAGCTTAAGACATTGATGTTCCGATCATCCCTCGCGAAGATACAGCGAGTTGAAGAGAAAATGGAATTTGTGCAATTTTTAAGCATATTTTGGAAAGGACATCAGAGACCGAAATTTTAACCGAATCGAAAAAATCGAAGATGCGTCTTAAAGAGGAAAGTCTGATCTTTCTATTTGTTTTTTCAGGAACGTTCTACGATGATATCTTCGCTTGCTAGAAGCAACTAAAGTAAAAAAAAACGGTTTTTGTTTCAAAGTTGAATAACTCGGCCAAAAAAAATCGCACAAGAAATTTATTACTCGCTTTTTACACAGAAAAGTAGCCGCTTTCGATTGGTGTGAATGGAATGTCTGTAAAAAATTTAATGCACGCCGTGGAACATCGCAAAGTTTAAGAATTTTTTTTAAAATTGACCAAGTGCTCTTTATATTGCTATAACTTTACCGAAAAGCAATGCATCTAAAATTTGGAAAAAGCAACTGAAAGTAGAGGTTCCACGCTTTCAAACCATATTTTCAAAATATCGATACGACTATTTTTACCGGAGTTATGACCATGGGAACTTCCCCTATTTTTCGGGCTCCTAGAGGTGATCCTCTAATTAATGTGAGGAGTGTATTATTATGGTTTGGTGAAATGTAAGCCTTCTTAATCCTGTCCTGATGTACGATTCTGGTGAGACGGGGACTTATTGCCAGTTTCACGTTATTATTCTCCAGTACGTCCATAATCACATACGGTCCGTCATAGTCATTGCTAAATTTGTTCCTTTTTGGTTTTAATAGCATTACTTCTTCGCCTCTATGGTATTGGACTGACGATACTTTCCTATCGTAATAATGTTTTTGTCGAAATTTCGAATTTTCTAAGTTGTGCCTACCTATTTCGCGAATATTTATCAATTTGTTCATCAAGTTATCGACGAAATCTGGATATATGTTCAGTGAATCATTTGGTACTATGCTAGATGGTTGTCTAGCCTTTTTTCCATAAATGAGCTCATATGGAGTAAATTTTGTGCTTTCGTGTACACTAGTGTTATAAGAAAACATTGCTTGTGGCAACCACTGATCCCATTGTCTTTCTTTTGTTATATAATGTTTTAAATATTCAATTAGTACATGGTGACTTCTTTCTAGTGAGCCATTCGATTGGGGATGAAATGCGGATGTTTTATATTGTTCGATATTAAGGACCTTGGCAAATTTCTTCATAACGGATCCGATAAACGAAGAGACTTGATCTGTTAAAATTGCCTTGGGACATCCGTACTGGCATATAAAATTTTTCATAAATGCTTCTGCTATTTCTTCACTCGTAAATGAGACTAATGGTATGGCTAATGAATATTTAGTTAAATTATCTTGTATCGTAAGTATGTAACTATTTCCTGCTCCTTTTAATGTTAATGGCGATATTCGTCCTGATTCTGTTCCACTGGATTCTAAGTTTTTTCCTTTTTTAGGAGGGATGAGTTTGATGCTGCTACTAGAAAAAATTATTTTAGGAGGATCACGATATACGTGGGTTTTAGGAATTTCCACTGACACCTGAATGTCCCTATTTACCTCATAACTGCCTATTGACCGTTCGATTCCAAAGGATTCTTTGACTAATAATTCTTCTTCTTTTGTCTGTTTTCGGACTGGTCGACCTGTCGGCGAGGTCGTCATAGTTTGATGTTTCCGTTTTAATTGATAATCATACATCATAGAACTGTCAGTGTCGTCTGAGTCATCTGAGTCCCATAATGAAGCATCTCCCTTTGATTGTTTTAACAGTCTTGGATTCCCGGATTCTGTATTAGTGGTCATTTGCGAGCGAGTTCTTTTCTCACTTACTTGTAGTGGAAAAGTAGGTATTGGATCCCTTGATCGGTTCGGTATAGTTACCTTGCAATTATCGAATGGTAAAATATAATCTTCCACTACTACAGCTGATCTAGAATAATCTATCTTAGCTCCAATCTCCTTGAAAAAGGTCGTACCTAATAATCCATCTTGTGCGATAGGCAATGTTTCGACAACATGGATCTCTATTTCTGTGCTTAGAAATTTGACTTTAATATATCCCATAGTGGGAAGATTACTTTCAGTTATTCCTTTTAAGTTGTACACAACATCTGTATAAATTGGAATTTCAGGAGAAATTATTTCTTGCTTAATAACGTTCAGATCGGCACCTGTGTCTATCATCATTTGGATTTTATGTTTGTTAAATTCTGGCCCTGATAGAGTAATATTCGGTGATCTTCCAACTCCTAACATCTGTAAATTAAGTGCACCCTGTCTTTGTACTGGAGCTTGTGGTGTATTATCTGGAACGTTAGATGTTTTTGATTTAGAGTCTTCGATTTTTTCGCGATTCTTATTATTATTATATATTCTTCTACGGCATTGGTCAATAGTATGACCACTGATTTTGCAATATCTACATTCTATTTGTGATGTTGGTCGTAATACTGAATTATTCTGTGGATTTTTTATTCTACATTCCTGAATAGTATGTCCTACTCGTCGGCAATGATCGCAGAATTTTGACTGCCAGGATATCTGTGATATTTGTCGCTCGGGGAGTTGACTACTACAGTTCGTTATTGTATGCCCATAACCAAAACAATTAGTACACCGCACAGAATACGAGAGGCCCTCAGCAAATCTGTTTCTCGTTAAATTCTCTTGATTTTCTGCTTCAGCTCTGATCGCGGCGTTAATAGTACTATCCAAATCAGCGAAGTCAACTGTTCGCATTCTCGCGTAAACCTCCGGTCTCAATCCTGTCAAAAATGTCCGAATAGCATTTATTTCCGCAGTTTGATTGTACTGCACGACATTCTGGGGAACTTCCGTTTCGTGACACGTTTTTATTTGTTGGAGAATTTCCGACACACGGCTACTGTAATCGACAGTTGCTTCATCTGGCAGCTGAGCGATTCTGGACATATCTCCGTATAATTGAATTGACGAATGTAGTGGAGCAAAGCGAGAATTAAGTACTTTAATTAGTTCATCTATGGTGTTGTAATCACCATTCAAAACAACTCGTGAGGCTTGACCGTATAATTTATTTTTTATAATTTGTACTAATCCATACTCGGCGTTTGGTGCGACCATATTCTTTGCGTTTCTGCAACATTTTGTATACTGGTACATGGAAATATTTCGCCCATCAAATGTCGGAACCGTATCTGCGGCATCTCTAATTCTAATCTGAGGGTGGCGCATATTTTCCTGGTCTAAGTGCAGGTTTTGCATATCGACTAACACATCGTTTAGATGATCATTTTGCGCCATGATTGATACTCTTACTCCGCAATTATCTAAGAAGAAAAATTCTCGTTCTTCGCTATAGGAGGGTTACTCCTTTGCCACAAAATTCGCGGTTTTGCAAATCAATTATCCCACCGCTGCCACCAAAAATAACACCTGTAGGTAACGGTTTCGAGCGTGGCGTAACGCTCCTTACAGGAACTCCAGGAGCTCCAAAAGGAACATTTTCGTGGTCCATTAATAGAAGATATTAATAATGCAAGCCAATTTAAACGTATTAGATTTAGTAATTTTATTTTACAGATCCGGCACCCTAACAATTGCTGCCGTCTCAATGATGTAACGGTTTCGAGCGTGGCGTAACGCTCCTTACAGGATTTCGGGATTGGTTCGAGTGGCGTGCGATAAAGAATTAAAATTCCAGAAGAAGAATTTAACTTAAATAGTGTTTATTCAAGAAAACACTTTCAAATGATACATAAAATGTAACTTAACGCCTTAATACTAAAGAAATTAAAGAAATTAATTAGGTTGCGACACTAGGTCGTTACAAAAAGTAAAGCTGATCGTCTTGGGTTGCGACTCTAGGTCGTTACAAAAGAAATGCCCGTTTAAACGATCGATTTGGAATAATATAACTTAAATAATTAATAGTGACGTTTAGTCGAATGAAAGGAATTAAGTTGTGGATAATGACTCTCGGTCGATGTAGGAATTAGTTTGTGGATGATGACTCTCGGTCGATGTAGGAATTAGTTCGTGGATGATGACTCTCGGTCAATGTAGGAATTAGCTTATAAATCTAGGAGATTGAATATGTTAAGCTGAGAATCTTTTGATTCGTTTCTTTGTTTCATCAGGGGCGGTATTGCCACCTGGAATAATCTCTTTCCCTCGTCGCTCAGGAGTAATATTACTAACCTGAGAATAATAATTAGTAATAACTTAGCTTCGACAACTAAGTGGCCTACAAAGCGGCCTCCAAGGCAGAAACCTCTCGCTAAACCTGGCGACTATGGCCTTAGTTTAATACGATCGGCACGACCAAGTGTCCTGCAAGGCGGCCTCCAAAGTTGGAGCATTAAATTTATGTTGGAATCGACTATTACGCCTCAATTATTCTCGTCTCGCTCGATCCATTCTCTAGTCGGTCTACTAAGCGACTGGTTAATGCGCAAGCGCACGCGTGGAACGCTCGGTTCCCTCTCTCATTTGTCATGCACAAATCACAGTCACTGCTTCTGATCCGCTGATCGACTGAGGATCGCGCATGCGTTTGATTCTCCCACTCCTTTACACTCAATTCTCTCTTTCGTCATACTCGCGTCTCGCGGTATCCTGAACTAATATTAATATTACTGCTAAACACTCTTATAAAAGTAAGAATAATAGGAATATAATAAGAATATAAGTATTTAAATGATTATTAATTAAGTTTATTAATGAAAAAAGAAAGGGCAGTTTTGGGGTTTGTTACAATGATGGCAGCATTATTATTTTAGAAAATATTATCATATCCGAAAACGAGCAGAAAATAATTGGCAGACAATTTTTACAATTACTAGATTTTTATGACAATCCGTGTAACTCTTCCAAATTAGGAATTTTCGAAACGCTACGCAACAACAACAACAACTTAGGTCCTCGTCAAATTTTCAATGTAGCAGAAATAGCGTGTAAATGTGTGAAATTAGAAACAGCAGATAACGTTAAAATTTTCCCCCTTCTTCACTCCACTCTTCCGACATGCAAATAAAATACTTATCCAATGTTTCTGGTACATGTACACTATGTCTTTATGATGTCTTTATGATGACAACAAGATTCAGATTTCGAGGTTTTCTTGTTGGTTCACTGGTCATACCTTTCCAAAATTTAGATGATATCAGGGGGGTCGTGGTGGTTTTTAGTGGGTAAACTTGCGGGACCGACACCTGCAAGGAGTCCCACACTACCCGGCACACAACATCTCGCCGGGTGTGCGTAATGCATTTTCCCCACGTAAAAAAAAAAAAAAAAAAAAAAAAAAAAAAAAAAAAAAAAAAAAAAAAAAAAGTAGCAGTGCGGCCTGACTGTCGATGAATGCGGATCCTGGCCGCCTCTCCCAATGAAGTGCGGTAAACATCCCGCAGTAGAGCATCGTTCACGAGCATGGAAGAAGCGCAACATTGATAGGGGAGTCGCTGCCTTCCCTAGACATCAAAGCTGGAGCAACATTCTGCTACGATCAACAAAGTATATCCATGGTAAAGCGCATATGTGTATTGGTAAATTCTGTGAAAGCGCTATCTACGGTTGTAAGCTCTGCAATCGGGTCAATCGCGTTACAGGACTGGTCTCACACAGGTATTGAAATAGTGCAATAATGTTTTTGTCATTAAATAGTCTGTTAAATATTACAAAATCGATCATCAAATAGTCGAAATTCACAATATTGCCAATTACATGTGACACCTAACCCGATTTGAGTGCTTTAATTTTCGCTACCAGATTGCGTAGCGGAAATAAGAAAATGCCAATAAGTATTTTCCAAACCACAGAACACGTTTAACATTAGCTGTATATAATATACTAACCACGACGATGGGTGTTAAGGGGTCATTCTGGTTAGACGGTTTGAAAAAATCGATTTTTTAAAACATTTTTCGAATGTACATATCCTCAAGAATGTACTGTTAAATTTTCATTGAAAAATTCCAATTATTTTAGCTTCTACATAGGCATTTTGTAGGGAGCGCAGAGGCTGCTCGACCACCATAGATGAAAACTTTGAACGCGTTTTTCTCGGAACGTCATTTTTTCACATGGTGCAGGTAAAATTTCAAAATGTATCAAACCGAATGCTTTATAAATTGAACTGCTTATTCTGCACACCTATGCCTTTGGCCGGGACTACAACTAAGTATTTCAGTTGAGTTTAACCTACTTTTAAAATCGAAAATAGCACATAAAACACAGCCGAAATACATTTATTCTTGTATTTTGCCCGCCATTTTGTTAATTTTATGGATAAATCATTTATTCTAGTTCGGGCCATAGCGACAGTCATATTGATCAAGAATCTGTTTGTATTTTTGGTTTCAGATAAGTCCAACTGCTGAAATCACTTGCACGAGCGAAGCATAAATTTTTAAACATGTCATCAAAATCGCCTTCAGAAACCATTTTAAAAGCAATAATTTAATTACTTTTATATTTTTTATTTGCTGTAGAAATGTAGTTTAATCAATAGAAAAAAGTTTTATTACATTACTATAATTCCTATCTTCGCAATAAATTCCTGAAATTCGTTTAATTTATCGGCGCACTAACCAGAATGACACCTTAACATGACAGTATTTCAAAATCCCTGCCCTCGGCATGTCTTTAAGCGTTTGTAGCTCAGCGATTGTAGCTAACCGATTTAGATGGAATTTTCAGTATGCGTATATCTTACTTGAATCTAGAAAGGGCATTTTTTAAATTTTCATTATAAACTCACATAAAAAACTTTGAAAAACCATTTTTTTCTTGTTATTTCGAAAATGCCAACTTTTCAAAACGGCGAATAAAAGACATATCTATTATACATAGTAAACCGATCTTTCCAACTTCTAAAAAAACCGAACTCGTTTAGTTCACTTTTTGTAAAAAGTTATGCGATTTTAAAAAGTGTATATGTATACGTTTGTCTGCCACTGTGTGGTGTATCTACTACTCTATCACTACTGTATATTCTATAAAATCCGATATGTGTATTAAGTACTCTAACGTATGTTATATTTTTATATATTTTATGTATTGTACATATATTTTAAGTGCGTATGCGATCTGTGTATTCTGTGTACACTTTGTATACTCTGCTTTGTATATTCCAACCAACTACAGGTGTATTCACAACTTATTGTAAGTGCATTCTACAGTCATTTCGCGCATGCACGCACCAGTGATTTGATTATAGAAATATAATAATTTAATTTATAATTTATAACAAATAGAATAATAATATTGTAGTTTTTCAATATTTGTAAACACACATAGTGTAATGTAGTGGATGATATAATTTGTAGTGTACTGTAATGAAATAAATGGAAATATATTTTTATCAAATTTCATTTTATTTTAATCGTATCGATAACCGTCTTCAACACCGTCCCAATGCCTTCAGCCTAATTTAGACCCGATAAAATACAAATTCTCAGGTTGTACTATATTCGGGTCCATATGACTCCCCACTCCCCGCATAGATTTTCGAAAAGAAATTCGTACACCTCTAACGCACGTACACGTCTCTACACCTGCCGCCTGTTTCAAACTCTCGCTCCAAACAAATCTTTTAACATTTCGATACATTTTAGAGTAGTTCTTGAATTGCACGCTGTCCATAAGCAGAGGGCGCTACGTCCAGTCTTCAAATTAGGAGTCGGTAATACACTTTCACTGAAATACTCTTTAAGACTGAAATGCATCTCATAGTATAGACGACGATGTATAGATGGCGTTAGTGCAGGTACACGACTGACGACGCCAAAAAGGCGCCTTACAGGCGCCTATAAGGCCGTCGACAGTCCCTCAAAAGGCGCCTTGTCGGTGCCTTATAGACGCCTGTAAGGCGCCTGTGAAACTTTGTATAGATGGCCAGTGTAGTTACAAGGCGTCCCAAAGGCGCCTCTAAGGCGCCTTGTTACAAATCCGGACGCTCAGGCGCTCAGGCCTAAAACAGGCCGAAAACAGGCGTACTACCCCTGAGGTGGTGAGGAAATTTACCGAACCACCAAAAATTGTAGTATTTATATATTATTTGGTATGTAATTATTAAAAAATGTCGTATATTTGTATCAATTTTTCTAAAAAAGCGTTAATCAACGTCTATCAACTGTTGCGATATCCGCTGGTGTGAAAGCGTATATTATATGAAGTTAGCCATAAGACATAGGGATACCAAGGTTTGATGCGAGAGCGAAATTCAAAATCCTTTTGTACCGAAAGATAGATATATTATAATTAGATTCAAAGCGAACGGTACATCTGGAAGGTCTTAAGCAAGTTTGAAACGGGGGACAAGGTGGAGTTTATTGTCAGGACTCATAAACACGAAGAGCGCGTTGTGCTTTTCGAGGGTTATCCCTGCCAGTTTTTCCAACGCCCTCGTGGAATATTAATAGCTAATACCTGAACTCAGAAAGCGTACGAGAACCTGGGGTTGCATTCAGTAATTTTCAAAACTACAGTTAGGTCAGGCGAGGATAATAAATAGCTTAACTTTTCCTTCCACATCTGCGTGCCAAATTTCGTCGAGCGAGCAGCTGCTCGTCTCGTAAAACCATTTAAAACTCTGTCCTGCCTTTCAATAATTGCCGATGTCCTGTTAGGGTAAAAACTCAGCTCGAGAGCAGCTGAAAGTCATAAAGTCATAACCTTTGCGCGGGCGACGTGGTCTTGACCCTGAGGGTTGCGCGTACCTATGTAAGCTATGTACTCGGAAAGCGTGCCTCGACCATCAGCCGAGAGTGGAGGGAAACGCGAAGGAAGGGCCAAGGACGGAGAGGTGGCTGAAGGACAACCCTCTGACGAAGCTTCAGGGACAACATCGTCTTGATTGGACGAAGGGATCCGAAGAGGGAGTCAGAGGAACGCACCGAAATTGGAGGAGTAGGGCGCTCGTAGGCGACAAGCGAGGAGTTAATTTGTAAGAAGTCAGATCGAACTTGTTAACAGAACAGTTAACGTCAAACAAATAAAATCCAAACATAGAATTTATTCAGAAGTGTTTCATTCGTTTCATACGTAGTACATTGAAATTCCCGCGCATATTCGCGAGCTGAGTGCGTTAGCGCTCCACGGGCACGAACCGGCGCTTCATTTGGATATCTTCAACAAATCGCGCAACACAACAAAGTTCGCCGCAACACGTGCCAGACTCCCAAGATTCAAGAGTCGGACTCGGTCGGACTCCCGATTCTTACATGAGCGGTGTTGCCACGTTGTTCAGCACGGCTAGTATTAAAGACGGCTGTGGCCGTGGACGTTCAGACATAAAATGGACGTAAAATGGACGTTTTTAAAACGTCCTGTGCTATCTGGGTAGTGTACGTGTATAAAACGTCCAGTAGACCTGCCCCGGCAATATAAGAGCCTAATAAAGCTTGAAAAAGATGTGGGAACTTCCCCACTACGCTCTATATTGCCGGGACAGGTCCACTGGACATTTTATACAGGATATTTTAGTATTATACACGTATGTCACGTAACGTAAATTACGGTAAATTACGTTGCTTTCTAGTGATTTACCCATCACGAGTTCTGCAACGGGCGGATATATCACGGGTTTACCCGTCCGTTACCCGTCCGTCTTTCGATTCACCCAACCCGCCCGGACCCGCCGGCGGGTAAGCGGGTCAGCGTCGATTTCTATCCGCCCATACCCGCCCGGAGTTGACGGAACTTTTATCTGACACGCCCGTATCCGCGCTATACCCGCTAATACCCGCGCTACGCTATACCCGCTAATACCCGCGCGTTCAAACCGAGTTAATATTTTATTTATATTATAATTATTAACAAAGGGAAAGTAACAAAAATTCCAATACTGCAAAAAAAAATAAATGCTTTTAATATAAAACATTTTTTGTGGTAGTATTCTACTGTTCCATTATGTACATTACATATTCTGAAACAAAACGTATTACAAGTATTTTTGTTGATTCATTATTTCAATTTAAATTAAATTTCTGCATGTATCCATAATTTCTTGAATTTGATACAATGCATGCCATACTGTTCATTCGTAGAATGAAATAAATCCGCGTCTTGATATAACAACTGCCGAATAAAGTGCTAGTAAAGTCGGAATTGAAGTGCAGCTAAAGGCACGGGTGCGAACGGATAACAGCGCGACTACGGGTGAGTCAAGTACGCGTCGCGACAGCTTCGGGCGGGTAGAAATCGACGCTGACCCGCTAACCCGCCAGCGGGTCCGGGCGGGTATGGCTAGCTTGATAGCGGGTACCGCCGGGTGAGTGCAGATACGGATACGGGCGGGCGGGTGAAGGTCCATTTATACATATCCGTTCCGGGTCCGTTCCGTTCCGGCGTGCCAGTGGTAAGAAGACGAGACCCTCTACGCCTCTCTTCTTCTGACCACTGGCACGCCGGAACGGAACGGACCCGGAACGGATATGTATAAATGGACCTTGAATCGACGTCACGGCCGGGTGATGGGCGGGTCAAACCCGCCCATTGCAGAACTCTGCTCCACAGGCACCAACCCGCGCTGTGATGCCAGATCGGAGACGGGTTCAGGGGGGCCAAGCCGTCATTGTTTGGCCGAAGTTCCCCTTTAGTTAGCACCAAATAGGTAGGAGGCGCTAGGTACATCACACACACATACCTAGGTGTATCAGTGAGCACGACACATAACCTTTCGACGTTGGTGAAATGTTACCATGACGACCGTCGTCATTCCTTCAAATGGCGTCCTCACTTTCCCTGGTTTACCTTTTCTAAGGCCGTCTGATCATGGATCGTCGCGTCAGTGACGCGTATGCAGCAGATAGAAGGATATACAAAAAAATTGAATATATTTTCTTTTCCTAAGAAAAGAAGAAATATTCAATTTCAATGTTTATCCTTCTATCTGCTGCATACGTGTCGCTAGCGCGACGTTCCGTGGACAGGTTATAAAGTAAGCGGTGCATTACACGTATACACATACACATACGTCCCGAATCACACATTCACAGTTTAGTACGCACCTAATAGGTAGGAGGCGCTACAAACTCTGCTTCAACTTTCGTAAGAGGGAAGCTTGGCCCCCCTGGACGGGTTCCCTCGAGAATTTCCCCCACTTCGCGCACACTACGCCGGAGCTGCGTGTCCGTGAGTTGGACTCCGAAGCGCCGAGCTCACGGACACGCTGCTCCGGCGTAGTTTGCGCGAGGTGGGGGAAATTCTTGAGGGAACCCGTCCCTGATCTGGCATCACAGAACCCGCGTTCTCATCGCAATTTCCCCACTAAAATACGTAACCTTACCGTTCTCATTTGTACTACAGTGGGTCCAGGGACAGTGTGGCCAATGAGCCGGAAGTCGCCATTTTCAGTTCCAGCCAGATCAAACGCGCGCGATATTTGAAAAGCATGGAATAGTATATATATAGTGACGTGTATGTATAAACTTAATATTTAATTTTATTAATGAAAACTTAGATAAATATTTTATAGTTTATATCAGTTTATAATTATATATAAATTACAAACTATTTCCATTACAAAATATGTATGAATTTTCATAACAAAATATTATAAATACATATGCTAATGCAAGTAAATTTATACAAATTCACATAATAAGCTTATTTATTATTGCATGTTTTGATACTATAATTTAATTTAATTTATATCACTTCACACAAAGCAGCTGAATTATGTATTAGTAATCCCTCATCCATTCCACCAAGAGTCGTGCAAGAGAGTTTCCAACTCTCTCTTCTTTGAGGGTCTCGGGGAAAATAATTCATTTTAGCCCCACTCTTTGAGCTATTTTTACACCCTTTGGCAAAACAATGAGGTATCTGAAATAGTGTTTTAATTATCAAGATGTAGCTTAAAATTTGATGTTATTTTAAAGTTATACTATAATTTATTGTTATACTTTGCAAAATAATTATATTTACTTTTGGTTATATTTACCTTTATTTCCGTATTTCCGTGACGTATTTATTGCACTTATAGAGTACATCTCTGAAGTTGTAAGTACAACTTGAGAATGTGTAAGTATATATGTATACTGTTCTATACATAAGAGCTACAGGAAGTTGGCTGAAAATGGCGGCACCAATCAGCGGCGAGGAACACATTGGCCACACTGTCCCTGGACCCACTGTAATTTGTACTCGCGCGAGCGCCGCCAGTCTTCAGTGGATAATATTTCCTGCGAACACTGCATCAGTGTACCATGCAATCCATGCGCGTGCATACCATGCATACATATGTGTGTTGTCAAGTTCTACGCTAGCATCGCGCGAAAAATTGTCGCGTTCAATTGTGAATTATCATATGTGAGATTGGAGTCCGGTGATCATGGATAAAAGGAAATTGAAATTAAGAGGCGGCTTGCATAAGAATTTGACAGCAAGTCAAGGATCATCAAAAACTGGAACTACTCTTGGAGCTAGATCGTCGAGCGAAGAAATGACAAATAAACACACTTTGTTACGCGGGAAAACGTTCACAACTCAAAGTAAGCCAGTCGAAGTAATATTCTGAAATCAAAGCAAATTGTTACTCAAAAAACTGTCCGTAGGTGAGAATACATCATCCAGTGAATGTCTGAAGATATTCACAGATAGCGAAAAATCGCAGAGTGATGAAACGGTAATTCGTAAGGGTAAACCATCGCCTGAAAATAGATTATCGCGTAAACGCAAATCGACAAATCTTAATGAATCCAGGAGCGAAAGCGATGATAATTTTGGACTACCTTTGGCTGAATCTACTGTCTTGAAAAAAAAACGAAACGATTCAAATATTATGCAGGAAGAACCTGAACGTATTAATTTAAACAGTACTTCGAATAATCCATTAAATATTTCAAAGAGAAACGTTAATGCTGCTTCTACAACAAAGTGCAGATTTGTTAAATTTTTGCACGAAGCTGGCATTCAATTGAATTCCAGCGCCCCACACACGCTCTGTACGTGTTCAATAAATATTTAAAGCTTAAATTATACGTTCGTAGATTGTATTAATAATGCCAATATCTGATACAACGTATAATATTAATATTTTTAAAATATGTCTGGTTAATATTGAAGTTTATTATAAATTATTACAGGTAAAGACATTATAATAGTTCAAAAGAAAATGAAAGACTTATTGACTTCAAAAAGATATAACAAAGAAGAATTACTTATATTAATGGAGAAGTATTTCGAAAATGAGGAGAATCTTGAAAACGCACTACTAGATATGGAAATATTTGTTAACGACAAAGTATCAAATGTCCTACATAGTTCATCTCTTGTAAAAATGTTATTACAAGTCTCAGAATTGCACCCAGAAATATATAGTAGTCTTCTGACTAAACTGAATGAATCTGTGCTCATAGCGTGAGTCTCTCTTCGAAGAAGTACGCGCAATAATCCTTGAAAGCACTTTTTTAAATATTCCTTCAACCATTGTTTTCAGTGATTCCATTGAAGCAGTACCGTGGGCTCTTTCATTGTTGGAACAATTTCGTTTTTTAGACGTTGTAACTAATTCTGATGCCTTAACAACTAGTTTGGAACAGCTTTTAGAATCATGTCCTGTTTGGTTTCAAAGTGAATTAATTTTTTTCTTACCGGACATTGTGATGGACAAACAACATCAAATTGTTGCTGAAATTTTGAACAAAGTATTGGAAGAGAATTCGGAATTAACAAGTTTAATATTAAATTGTATGAGTAACTTAAATCTTGGGAAAGAATATTTAGATGAATGTAAGGATAAAGTATTGAACTTGTTGAAGAGAAATGTGAACCTAAATACAATACCTGCTATTGTAAAGTATGTTTAATTATCTGAGGAATATGTTTAATTATATGTGAGTTTCGCTTCATTTTACAGTAGTAATATCAATGACTTTTTTATAGATTTGTTTTAGATGATGGCGCAAATATGGAAATGTTTAAAAAAACTGTAACAGTATTGCGCAACACTGACATACAACCCCTTGTTGGAGAAAAGGTTGAGGAGTGTTATCAACATCAATTAAATATAGTTAATACTTTAAAAATGAATATGCTTCTGTCAAAAAATACAGTAAATACAACAATGACAGTTATAAAAGACATTACCAAAGATCCAAAACCATTAGATATCATCCTTTTATTTCTTATATTTTCAACAACAGAAGCAAAGAGGAGAAACGTTGAAACTATATTTAAACAGCATATACGTTCTGGTTTTTATAGGACAAGTTTGCTGAATTTGTTGTATAATAACTATAAAGAGGTTTGTACAGTGTGCGCTTGAAACATACTATTCAATATTCCTTTAGAAACTTATTGAAATATAAATCAAGATTCGATTTAGGTTGTACGCGAGTTACAGCCATCGGCATTACAGTTATCAAGTAATTTGCTGAGAACAGATGAGCGAGTGTTTATTGATTTTGCCATTGAGTGGTTTCGCTTGACATTCATAAGCCATAAGGATAATGTGTTTAAACAACGTGAAATTTTAGAGAGAATCATATTTCTTATGGGCGATAATGATCAAACAGTGAAAAATGCTTTGGCGTTTCTTTGCAAAATGGTAACAACGGAAGAAGAGAGACAATGTTTAGTGCCGCATTGTAATCACCTTCGAATCTTGCTTGAAAAGTTGGATAACTTGAGCTTAGAAGAAGTTGGCACGCTCAACGATTTATTGCAAAATTTATGTATGAACGCTAGTTCTATATCTGATTCCTTACGAGATGACTTACTCATACTACTTCGAAAGCAATTGTGTAATTTCAAACCATTGTAAGTGTTAATTAAGATATAACATATTTATTTTTCTTTTTATAACTAGTTGTATTGCGTGTCGCATTTTTTATAGTAAAGGAGAAATATATGCACAATGCATATGATTATAAAAAAATTTTATATTTCAGAACTAAGTGTAAAGGAGTTTTGGCAGCGGTTATGGCAATAAAACATTCAATGAAGAAACCAGAAACATCTAATACAGCCTACAATTTATTTAGTATGTATTACATAGCATTTAAATACAGTGGCAGACGAAAGAAAGTTTATAACTTTTAAAATCCCATAAATTTTTTAGAATTGGTCCAAACGATACGAGTTTTTTTTTTGAGGAGCTGGAAAGATTAGTTTGTTAAGTGACGTGTTTCGTCGTTTTGAAAAAAATACAATTGGTCGGAATAGCAAAAAAAAAAATAGTAAATGGCGGTTTTTACATTTTTTTTATGAGCCTGAAATGAAAATTCAAAAAACCTGATTTTGGGAATTTCGCGATTTTCCACCTTATTCTGCGATCTTTAAGCTTTTATAACTCAGAGCAATGTTAACCGATTTTTATGAAATTTTAGGCATGTATACAACTTACTTCAATCTATAAATGGGTTTTTTTGAATTTTCATTACAGGCTCACGAACAAGTTTAAAAAACAACATTTACTATTTCTTTTTGCTATTCCGACCAATTGTATTTTTTTCAAAACGACGAAACAGGTCATTTAGCAAACTAAACTTTCTAGCTTCTCAAAAAAGACTCATGTCGTTTGGACCAATTGTAAAAAAGTTATGCGATTTTAAAGGATGTAAACATGTATAGAAATAAGTTAAATTATTTGCATAGAATTATTACACATTATATTTTTGATTTTATAGAAACAGTACTGAATAATGTGAAGAATTGTCCAAGATCTCAGGCTTTATTCTATGATCAGTTGACACGTATCATCTCCGAAGCTGAAGAAATTGAAACAGATTTCATAAAAAATCTCACAGGTTACATTGAAAAAGAATTTGTTGACACAAATATGATAGATACAGCCAGCTACAGGTACACAATATAACATAATCGTTAACGCTTACAATAACACATATTTTATATTTCACACATAGCGGAGAATTAGTTTCTAAATTTGGACTAAACAAGGCGGAAGATCCACCACATGATTGTGTTTTAACCTTTGAAAACAAGAAATATGGTGCGATTGTGCCAATATCATTTAAACTTCTCAGAACTTGCTATATGAAAATTAGTAAAAATGGAGATTTAGAGGACATAGATTCTCTTTTGGGATGCGCAATATTGATGCCAAAGAATTTTGACGTCGCAGAAAATTCAATAATGGACTTAGTAATAAGTTGCATTAATTGGTAAGTTAAATATTGAATTAGAAACAAGAATGCAAAGAAGTAGTAATTTTTTAGAAATTGTTATACCATGGAATTGCAGGTTTCGAGAAGTAATTAGTGGTTTTGTTACTCAAAAGGATCCTTTATTACAAAAGCAAGTACTAAAGCGGCTTGGGAATTTGATAAATTTACAAAGCGAATTAAGCACATTATTTTCTTTATGTGATACAAAATATCAACCACCTCCATGTTATTTCCAACGTTTCCCAGTGCCACCTTTTGTGCAGATTGAAAAGAAGGTTGGCAGAAAGGGTAAAAAGGGAAAGAAAGGTACCAAGGAGAAATCTTTGAGTCTTAGCGAAACTGAAAGCTGGGAGTTAGGTTCCCGAATATGTTCTAAAAACCCAATGTATTTTAGAAGATTGGATGCAATGGTATGAATATATTTATTAACCGACTTTAAAAAGAAAGAGGTTCTCAGTTCGGTGTGCATGTATGTATGTGTTTAAGTATGTATGTATTATGTTTGGCCGCGAATTTCTCCGTAACTACTGGACCGATTTTCGTGAAACTTATTGCATTTACATAGTTTAACACCAATCAACTTAGGTCATGAAGAAATAATTATTAAAATCGGTTAAGTACACTCCTCACATTTATTAGAGGATCACTTCTAGGAGCCCGAAAATAGGGGCAAGTTCACGTGGTCATAACTCCGGTAAAAATAGTCTTATCGATATTTTGAAAATATGGTTTGAAAGCGTGGAATCTCTACTTTCAGTTGATTTTTTTCAAATTTTAGATGCATTGCTTTTCGGTAAAGTTATAGCAATATAAAGAGCACTTGGTAAATTTAAAAAAAATTTCTTCAACTTTGCGATGTTCCACGGGGAGTATGATTTTTTTTTACACAAATTCCATTCACACCAGTCGAAAGCGGCTACTTTCTTGTGTGAAAAGAGAGTAACAAATTTCTTGTGCGATTTTTTTTGGCCGAGTTTAATTTTACCGAAAAGCAATGTATCTAAAATTAAAAAAGAAAGCAACTGAAAGTAGAGATTCCACGCTTCCAAACTATATTTTCAAGATATCGATACGACTATTTTTACCGGAGTTATGACCACGTGAACTTGCCCCTATTTTTCGGGCTTTTAGAGGTGATCCTCTAATTAATGTGAGGAGTGTAGTTGTGAAGTTACACCAAAAATAAGAAATTTGTTTGATTATTAACACATTCTTAACAATTTCATATTTTTTTTTGTATTTCATTTACTCTTTTAATGGAATTTTAAATAATGGCATCAAGTGTTGACTATCTCATTTAAAACTTTAACATGTTGTTTATTACTTATCAAATTTGCACGTATATTTTTATAATTGAAACTATTCTTATAGATAGTACATCTGTTGGATGTAAGATTGGAAGTACATACACAGCACTCGACACAGTACAGTATATCTGTGAAGCAAGTGTGTTTCATTATTAAAGAGCTTTTAGGAATCTTCGAGCATGAGAATAATGAAATTTTCATAAGAGATTTAATCGAGTTACTACCCAAAATTTGTGCGAAGTTGCAGGATGTTGTCAATTCTTTGAGGGAGGAAAATGCTGATGAGAATAGAGAAGCTGCTAGATTACACTTGTGTCTTCTAACGAAAATTTTTAACTGGAAGGGATTTGAAAGTGTCACGTACAATATGTTATTACGAGGTATGTTAATGTATAATTGTATAATAGCAACATAAATTGTCATTATTTTATTAACTTTCTTAATTGTTCTTTAGAGGGTTTACGAACTTTAGCAAGCCAAGTAGATGAAAGAAATGGTACGCTACGATCTTGTAGAGAACTTGTTGCAGAAGCATGCAAATACTTTGAATTATTAGCTGATATTGCTACACGAATATCATTAGCTATTGCATTAATTAATATGTGCCAATCAGTAATGAAACACTCTGAGTCTTATACAAAACAAAATAAAGAAAAATACGGTAAGTAATATAATATGTAGGTAAACAATTCATAATTCATGTAACAAGTGCGTCAAACTTTAAGTTTCAATTCAGCACTGAAGAACAGTTGAAAAAATCTGAAGCATAAATCTATTATGTTGCATATTTTACGTAGAAAGTCCAGTGGCGCACCCAGAATTTTATTTTGTAGAGGGGCCGAGACAGACGACGCGCGACTCGTTGATACTTTGTCTCGCTCCGTCTTTCAGACGCTTGATTCAACTCCGTTCCTTTTCCCTTGTTTCTCTTTTTGTTATGCGTGCGCCACTGCTGACGTCATCTGACGAGGGAAGTTCGGTTACCCGAACATAACGATTTTTTTAAAATTGTGCAGATTTGTAGAGGACCTCAATAGAAGTATCAGGATTTTTTTTTGTTTATGTCAACACACCCCCTAAAGGTTAATCAGTGTGTTCCTATTTTTCAGCATGTCTTGGAAACGATATATAAAAAATATATGTTGTAAGTAAATACAAATTTTGTTATAGGGCTTGATAACAGTTCGAGAGTACAATCTTTAGCAAAATGTCAAAAAAAAAAAAAAAAAAAAAAAACGACGCAAAATACAGGCTGATTCTTTAGCAAGCTTCGTCAAAGCCGACACCGTCAGCAATCACGAGCCTCGCTGACTTCCGTGGTCTTCGATACTCGAAACTAGTGATCCTCCAGGGAGTGATCGGTATAACCGCAGCCATTTGTCACGATTTGGGGCAAAACCGGAAATAAACATGACCTAACTGTTCACTCCATCTCTTCCTATCAGTATTTCTGTCTCTTTCTTTTTTACAGTTTCTTTCTCTGTCCACTTCCGCTTTTGCTCCAAATCGCAGCAATCAATCAGCGACGATACACGTTGTTCCGATCACTCTGTAGAGGATCACTACTCGAAATCAGCGGGGCCATACAATACTGCGCACTAGGCTGCGGCGAATCTCGAATTCTGCATTTCTAATCAGATCTTTGCGAAAGTGAAGACAATCGATTCCTTATGTTCTCCCGATGAAATTGGCCCCAAGGACGACATAATTCGGACCATAATTAAGGAAATCTCGTGAAAAATTGATTTGCATAATGTAAAATTAGCTTCGCTAAAAATAGTTCGATTTACATAACATTTGGTATGATTTTCATCGGAAAAACACAAGGAATTGGTACTCCATTGAAATCACTGCCATATCGATTCGATGAAGAAAATAAAGAATTTCATTTTTCGAATAAGCTGTGAATCATCGCGTGAGCGACCGGTGAAACCCTGCGACCATGAAACGGCACCGCGCGGTAGAACGAGAAATACATACTTATACACTACATTCTGCCGTTCTCGTTCATTTTCGCGACGCTGTCTGCTTGCTCAGAGTCAAGTGATAATAACGGGTCATATAGTTTTAGATGCAGCGTTCCATCTCTATCTAACGCTATAAAAATATTCTTACTGTCTCTTTCAGTTTGCGAGCAGTAACGGCGCAACGTGGTTGCATATTTCGGGACATCGAAGTCTTAATTTGGGCCCCCATAGCCGTTACATACCTATATAGTTCAGGGAAAGACGTAGTTCTACGTCAAAAGTTCACATCAATATATGGCCGGTTCGACGGTATTTATGTAAATGCACGGTGTAAAATAATTATTTTTCGCGGGTTTTACGTGTGATGTCGGTGGAGATCAGTTAAAAGAATGTGCTGCAGAAGGTTAGAATCGGTAAAACAGTTTTTGGGTTCATTGTTCGAAACTTCTTATCGAAGTGAGTGAACTCCTGAAAAACGTTTTAAGAAATAAAAACATTTGACCTTGAATTTCCAGATCAAGGTCCATTTTGCAGTTCATTCGATAATTATTTAGAAGTTTTCTGCCCTCACCGATTTTGATGACTTTGAAATATGTTGTCAGGGCAATCATTCTGAACAACTTTTCTATATATATGTTACCGCCGCTCGGCTTTAGTTTTCGAGATATTGGTCAAAAACTTTGGTAATTATTTAAAAGTTGGCCTTCCTTACCGATTCTGATGACCTTGAAATATGTGGTCAAGGTCATTGTTCTGAACAACTTTTTCCTATACAGTATACCTCTTACCGCCGCTCGACCTTCGTTTCCGAGATATTTGCGAAAAACTTCTTTTGACTTATTCCGACGCAACGCATTCCACTTTCCAACTTGTCCGAGTATTAGTATAGGTTGGAGTTAGATCAGTGCGGGAGCGCGCGCCCGCTCGCGGGGGCGTAAAGCATGGTTGCGAACCGATGTGAGTCGGGGTGTTGACGGGAGCCTCCACAAACCTAAAAGTTGCTATCGAAAGCACCCTCTTTCTAGCAAAACAATTGTTTTAGAACTACAGGCATCCTAATATCCAGCTGCGTTGGCGCCGCCGAACAGAGTCAGAGTTGACGGGCATCCGCAAGTTTCTGGTTCAAACCTCCAAACTCACATCGGTTCGCTGCCACGCTTTACACGCGGTCTAGCCCCAACCTATACTAATACCCGGGACCAGTTGGAAAGTAGAATGCGTCGTGTCGGAATAAATCAACAGAAGTTTTTCGCAAATAGCTTGGAAACGAAGGTCGAGCGGCGTTAACATGTATAGGGAAAAGTTGTTCAGAATCGTGTCCCCGACAACATACCCAAAAATCATTGAAATCGGTGAGGACAGAAAACTTCTAAATAATTAACGTTCATGCTTTTAACACAGGGTTGACTAACTGGTGGCCACCGGGGGCCCCTCCGCCTTGCTGTCACGCTGAACGGGCCCCTCCATACCTACCAGACTCTGACGATCGCAGTCGAAAAGAAAAGAAAGAAGCAGGAATCGACTGCGATCGTCAGAGCTGGTCGGTATGGAGCAGAGATCGGGGGACTCCGGCCGGTGTTGATGGAGGGGGAACACCTACAGAAGCGGTGGTAATGTGTGCGTGAATTGACGCCAGCGCCAAGCCAAGCCAAATGCGCCACGGGCGCGTACAGCAGGGGGGCCAAGCTTCCCTCTTACGAAAGTTGAAGCAGAGTTTGTAGCGCCTCCTACCTATTAGGTGCGTACTAAACTGTGAATGTGTGAATCGGGACGTATGCGTATGTGTATACGTGTAATGCACCGCTTACTTTATAACCTGTCCACGGATCGTCGCGCCAGCGACACGTATGCAGCAGATAGAAGGATAAACATTGAAATTGAATATTTATTCTTTTCTTAGGAAAATAAAATATATTCAATTTCTTTGTATATCCTTCTATCTGCTGCATACGCGTCACTGACGCGACGATCCATGGTCAGACGGCCTTAGAAAAGGTAAACCCAGGGGGGCCAAGCCGTCATTGTTTGGCCGAAGTTCCCCTTTAGTTAGCACCAAATAGGTAGGAGGCGCTAGGTACATCACACACACATACCTAGGTGTATCAGTGAGCACGCACATAACCTTTCGACGTTGGTGAAATGTTACCATGACGACCGTCGTCATTCCTTCAAATGGCGTCCTCACTTTCCCTGGTTTACCTTTTCTAAGGCCGTCTGATCATGGATCGTCGCGTCAGTGACGCGTATGCAGCAGATAGAAGGATATACAAAAAAATTGAATATATTTTCTTTTCCTAAGAAAAGAAGAAATATTCAATTTCAATGTTTATCCTTCTATCTGCTGCATACGTGTCGCTAGCGCGACGTTCCGTGGACAGGTTATAAAGTAAGCGGTGCATTACACGTATACACATACACATACGTCCCGATTCACACATTCACAGTTTAGTACGCACCTAATAGGTAGGAGGCGCTACAAACTCTGCTTCAACTTTCGTAAGAGGGAAGCTTGGCCCCCCTGCCCCCTGCTGTCCATCTGCTGACAGCAGCTGACAGACTGCAGGCAGGGTGGTTATCAGGGCATTGATTGCTTTATCCTTTCGAAACACTCAGGTGTTATTGACATCTGCTAGAAATATTCTTGATAGCGTCTTTTCTAAACAGTCAAACGGAATAAGATATTTTAGCCCACTTTATTAAATGAATTACGGGAACACAAAACTCGTTAAAACTTGGAAATAAGGTCAAGTCGAACATATGTTTATGTGAAGTTTTTTAATTCTGTTTCAGTACTGAATCCATTGTTGAAGTTTGAGACACTTGTTATACTTAAAAAAGTTACTTCTTACTATCATTATTATATTCTAGCAAAATTAGCATTCGGATTCTTATGCCTTCAATGGCCAGAGGACAGACATTTTAGCCCTCAGTATAAAGCAGCAGTAATTGGATTATTAAATAGTTGGTTTGATAACGAACCATTGCCATTAAAAACAATTACTTCAGTTTTGGAATGGTTACCAGATGAAACTTCTGAGTTGAATGGGGCTCAAGACTGTTTGAATAGAATACCTTCCATAAAAAGAAGTAACTTTCATTTTTTATTTAAGAAAATATTCGATGGTCTGATTAATGGTGTGAAAACAGAGCTACCATTAGCTGATAGGTATATGCCTTTTATTCCACTTAACTTTTTACCTAAAATAAATGTTTCACATAATTAATTTTCTGCCAGAGATCCGAAAAGAATAGAATTATGGTCTGAAGTTGCAGTAAATGTCCAAAAATTAGTTCACATATCGAAAACATTAACGGCAAAAAATAATATATTAATCTTTTTGAAATATATGCCAATGTTATTAAAAATTTTTCTGAACCTGGGGATGCCAGTTCTGGAGCACAATTTGAAATATCAAACAGATGATGTAACCAAAATAGTGAAATTGATGCAAGGTATGGACCTTAATATATGATGATCGTACAGTGAAATATAATAATGTGTTACACACAGTGTTAAGTACAATATTATATTTTAAGTATTAATAAGAATATTTATATTTAGGGAGTTCACGATATTTACACACAATATGTTGCGACAGTGCAGAAAAAAAAGATCTTACATTGATGAAATATATTCCTGCAGCTAAATCTGTATTAGAAAGATTAATTTATAGTGTAAAGGGAATGCTAGTACTTAATAACAGTCCTGCTGCTTTTTGGATGGGTAACCTCGTTAATAAAAACTTGGAAGGCCAAGAGATTCTTTCACAGGTTTGTCAAAACCATATTTAAAAATTTTTATAATTCTGTACATTTTTTGTTCAAGTTTAGTTTCATACTGTTACTGATATTTCCAGAGTGTATCCTCGGAACCAAGTACTTTACCAAGCTCTGATGTGATCGATGATGTAACCAACGTATCATCAGATATATTAGACAGTGATTCGAACGATGATGTTGCTGATGATGACGATACATAGTAATTTATTTATTATAAATGAAATGAAATATTGGTTATTATTATAAGAAATTATTGATAAAATTTATATTTTTTTATATTAATGTTATATTTTAAAAAATGTCTATACACATCAAGGCTATATTGAAGACTGTACATTAATAATATAGCTAATCTGAAACTAGATACAAACTTAAGGTTTATTTTCTCGGCCGATCCCTAACCCCACTAAAGGATGGCGAAGAACTAGAGGCGCTGGTGGGGGTAGGAAGGTGGCAATATCGCATATCTGAATACCCTTCGCTAGCGCTGGCGCTGGGACAGGTGTGTCATGTGATAAAGGAGCTGGGGGAAGCGATGGACGCCACTTCGAAGGGGATGGCGGTGCCTCGTTTTGAGGAATGCAGGTACCTGCAGAGCATTCTGTGGATAGCCTGCAGGGATGAGGTCGCCACAGAATGGCTAAGGGCGACGGTAAAAGATCTGAGGCCTTGAGATGGTGCAACTTTCCAATTAATGGAAAGAGAGAATGCCTACCAAGCTTTTGGCAGATGGCGGCCGCCATTTCCGGACTCCTGGAGAAGACGGAAGTGATCCTGCAGCGGATCGGCCGATAGAACCCTGGCCTCCGTACCCAGTTATGGAGGGTAGTAGAGCAGCAAGGAGTCGGTGACGTCCGTTCACCTGGAGTCACAACACCAGAAGTTCAGTGAACGGGGCTTTGTTGCCTACGTGGGACTGGGCTCTTCAGGGAGATCTCTGCCCGGACTGGGGCGTGAGACGTGGGAAGCCAGGAGCGGCACCCCAGCTTGGGATGGCGGGGGGGGGGGGGGAGATGGGCACGAAGGTGCGGGCCGAGCCCCGCACGCGAAGGCAGCGTCCGGAAGACCCGCTTCGGCATCTCAGGACCAATCTGAGGAGGAGACGGTGGATAGGAATGATGACCCGATGGAGGTGGCAATCGGCGGCGAAACTTCCGGGGCACCCACGAGGGGAGCCGTCCACCCATCAAGAGAGAAGTCGCACTTACCTGCGAGATGAGAGGGATACACTCGAGGTGGTCCACGAAATGAGGAACGCGTTCAGCTGTCCGTAAGACGTTCCGCTTACCTTCGTGTGCCCCTCAGGCGCCTAAAACTTCGATGTACGCGTATTCAGCTGAAATTCAAAGTTAAGTTATTACTTGTAAACGAAGCCTTTGCTGCAATTTCGCCACTCTTGATTATCGTCTTATTTCCGCCTGTAGAATCGTCCCCTAGAGCAGGCCTGTCCAACTTTTGCTCTTGCCTTCGAAAAGCAACCGCATGTGGTTGCGAGCGAAGGCAAGATCAATGGTTGTGCCCCACCATGGGGACCGTTCGCTCTTGACAGGCGCAAGGGGTCTGGCTCGGTGCCTTCAAGAGCGAAGAGCAACTCGCGGTTGCTCGTACGAGCAAATCCCTGGACAGGCCTGGCCTAGAGTATTGACTATCTGTAGAGCAGGGCTCTCCAGCATAAGGGCCCCTCACGTGTATGCTTCCCCTTCCAATCTTTAGCTGTGACGGCGTGTGTCACCGTGTGTCACTAATACATACGTCGTATGGAGCGTCCGAACTCGCTCGACGACGGAGACGCTGGTCTGTCATGGTCGCCTCTTTAGCGTTGCGAAGTATTCCTGACAACGCGGACGAAAATGGGAGAACCCTGAGTGTACGCGTACGCAACCTTGGAGAGCCCTGCTGTAGAATAACACCCTGTATGATACGTTGATCTTCAAATAACGTTGAATGTGGAAGAAGCATGCCAGAAAAAGGGAGGCAGAAAAATTGAAAATTTTTGTATTTCTGTTAAAAATCTTTATTTCAGAAGATATTCAAAATGGTTACCATTAACTTCGAGACATTTTCGAAAACGAAAAATAAAAGGTTTCATTGCGTTTACGATTCTGGTTTGAAGCATGGCAATGAATATATTTACTGTCTCTTGGATGTTTTCTGGTGTGGCGGGGACCTCGTTGTACACTTGATTTTTTATGTGACCCCGTAAGAAATAGTCAAGCGGCGTCAGATCTGGTGATCGGGCTGATCAATAGATTCTTGAAAAAACGACATATCCCACGATCCAGAAATATTTCGTTACTGTATTAAACAGGCATCATGTTTAAACTGAATTCTCAGTCGGTATTAGAATGGGACGTTTTCGAGGAATGGTGATAGTTTATTTCTTAGGAAATCGGCGTACTTTTCTCCATTTAACACTGTGAGTGACGCCGGTGTGTTTTCACACGAAGGGATTTGCATCCTCTGTTCGGTGATGGCGTATTTTCACGTCGATACTTTCTAGAGAACATCGAAAGTATTGTCCGATAGCCATCCAATGTATACTTTGAAGTCAAACCAAGCAAGGAGTTCGCTTTTAATGCTTTGTACAAAACTTTTCCGGTAGATGCGACGCTTGGATGAGTGTGATTGATTTAGAGTAACAAAATAAAACGAAAATTAAGAATGACGAATTTGCGGTGGAGGCTTCGTTTTTCAGGTATTAATGTTTGAAGATTCGGGCCAGATACGCTTGAAAAACGACAAATCGACGATCAACGGTGCGGGTTGGGTTGGTCAGTCGAGCGACGTACCGTCCCCGTCGGAAAACAAAGACGCATGAGTATATCGCCGCAAAAGTATATACAGTAATTCGTCGTTATTGTCCCGTTTTTACCATGCGTAGTACGCCCGGTGACTATCCCCACCATTTCTTGAAATCCTTCGGTCGAGAGTGAGAGAACGAAAGAGTCGTCGGCAACTTCGTGTCAACTGTTTCGTTCCCTCCCGCTCGCTTTTCGGTTTTCTCACTCGCAGAATCGGCCGCACGGAATAGTGTCCGCATCGCGTCGTACGCCCGCCGCCAGCCCCAATCTTTACTACCAATCAACAGTGTATCCCTGCGCGAAATGAGTATGCTCTAATGTGGAACGCAGTGTAGTGATAACTGCGTCGTTCTTTTTTAATGCGACTGTACGCGGCCCGATACTGACTACGCAATACCCCACCGTTGATCACCGAATCCTCAAACATTAATAATTAAAAATTGAAGCCTTCACCGCAATTTAATTATTCTCAATTTTCGTTTTATTTTGTCATTTACAATTAGAATCACCGACTTCACTTTTTACTATCTGTTGTGGAACACTCTGTATATATACAAATATAGAAGACTACATTTTATAGATTGCTCTGCATACGATATTCTTAGGATGCTACTGTCTTATACTGAGATGTTTTATTTTGTATATATTATATACCATTAATTTGCAAAAATTATCACTTCCTATTTGGTTTGGAAACTCGCATACTTATATACTCACATATAAATATTACGTCAGTAAGTCTATAGTTTCACAATTGAAAAGGTCGATTAATATAAAGTAAGGACAATTATTATAATAGACGAATTAAAGAAATATTGCAATATGTACATAGAATGTTTATACTGTTGCAAAGATAAAAACTAATTTATGCAATTACTCCGTTTAATAAAGCTTGTACGAATCTCATTTGTAAAGGGGAAATTCTGTACTGATCTTCCATTTCGTGTAATATTCTTAAACTTTCTGTTTCCACAAAAAGTGATGAAGCAGTTCTTTAGCTATTTTTTGTACGTATGTAAAAAGCCATTCATATTGTTTATGTTAATAAAACGCAAATGCTTATAATTGAAGTTGCTTAATTATTTTCACAATATTTAACATATAAAAAGAATCTTCACTATATTCGATTTTTAGGTTTTATTAGTAAGCTTTTTATGTAGGTACATAAAATCAGTAATACTAGCATCGTGTGTAAATTACAAATTTCATACTGTTAATTAATTAGGATAATGTAGTGATTGCATAACTGACAAGTAGCAAGGCATTATTCTTTCTTTATTAAATGTAAAAGTTTATTATTTTCCATTGTAATTTCTTCTAGGTGTGCTTCCGTTAATTGAAAAATATTTGTTTACAAAAAAAATCTAAGATTCAATCCCATAATTTCACTTGCCTGTTTTTGTACACACGTAAATCTGATTGAGAAAAACGATTACTGATATTTCTATAGACTTCAAATAATGTTACTGAAGTTTATTCTCAAAATTTAAAGCTCTAAAGTGCATAACCATTATAAGTGACTTATAACAATAACAATCTATAGAGTAGTTATTTCTTTGCTAAAATACTACAATCATAATACCATCTTAGACTAAATTTGCATTAAGTCATTGCTTTTATTATGGAACTGAATATAAAAATAGTTAGTTGTCATAAATAGTTTCATCTTAATGTCATAATTTAAATACAAACATAATTTTCTCGAGTAGACGCCTTTCAAAATATTGCTATATTATATGAATATAATAAGACAATATTCAGATAAAATACTTGATACACTTCTAAGTTTTCCAATAGTGTATTTTGTCGTAAAAAAGATATTCTAATAATCTAAAATTCGTTAGTTAAAGTTACAGTAAAACTCTTATATAATATTCCGGTAATCTTTTTATAGTTTTAGATACGAAAGAAGAACATAATACTCCATTAAACCTCTGAAATGACAGCAATTCTGTATACTTGAAAATATTGGTTAAAAGTACTCTCGTAAAATCACATTTAATACATTGTTGTACAAAAACGATCGTACAAATAACGAACTCGTAATTAATAATATTACAATAATAACACCATCATAGTGCCCGTATAAACTGAAACTGCACATAAGATTCAGAAAAAAAATACGTAATTTCTACGTAGGAAAAGCGTAGTCGACCAATGAATTAAATAATCTCAGGAAAAATATCAGATTTGAATGTATCTTGCTAATACAATTCATCTGGTTAATTGTCTTTGATCATGAGTGATAAAACCAAAATATTTTAAACTTCCAAGTAGTTTACATTGGATTTTCATACTGAACTTTCATAGTTATCATGATGTTCCGCAAAATTCTTTTATTTAGATTTATATTTTACTTCATCTGGGAAAGCCTCTCTTGGTGGTAACAAGTTAAGCATCACTACGTGACGCTGGCAGGCTCTCGAATTACGAAATTGTGTGTCTGTACCGTGAATACGGTCTAATACGCCCAGAACTCCGAAACATTGGTTAAACCTGGAACAATAAATTGATTTAAATAGTCGATGTTCAGCATAAAATAATAACTTTTATAATCTTGCCTAATATGAAATAACATGTTCAGTTTAGCAGCATTTCTTGTCGATTTTCATATAGTATGATATGGGTCAATTATGCCCTGTACGGGACTAAAGAGTTGCTTCGTGTCTATTTCGATAAAAATACAATACGCACTCGTTATAAGCCCGTTTCTACCATACGTTATACGCCCGGCGACTATCCCCACCATTACTTGGTCTGCTTCGGAAGAGAGAGAGAGAGAGAGAGAGAGAACCCGAGAACGAGCGAGAGGTTCTTTCGTTTCCTCTTGCTCGCTCTTCGGTTTTCTTATTCGCACCATTAGCCGCGCGGAATATTGTCCGCAACGCGCTGTATGCCCGCCGCCAGCCCCGTTCGTCGGGCTTATAACGAGTGCGTACTAAGTGGAAAAATAATGGAGATATCTCCTTAGCACGGTGCTCCTTAGTAACATGAAAGTTTAATGACATGCAAACTGCTAGGAATGTAAGTATACGGTAAACATATTACTACGGTAAAATTACGCTAAAATAACATAATAAAATTACACATTTGTAAGCATTCTTTTCATACACAAGTATATAATAATACACTGGGTGTTCGGCAGCAGATATTGCACAATGAAATGATTTATGCTCGTGACAAAATAAAATGAAAATCAAAAGTCAAGGAATTGCGGTGGAGGGTTCGTTTCTTAGTTACTAGTGTTTGAAGATTTGGGTCAGGAACGCCTGAAGAATGGCAATTCGGCGATCAGCGGTGCGCATTGCGTAGGCCAGTATAGGGCCTCGTGCAGTAGCTGTCAAAGAACGAGGCATTAGCCGGCTTGACACGAACAGTTTTTCTCACCGTTTTGGAGCGTACGCTCCAGGCTGAACTGTCTGTCATTGAACTATCTGCCGGGCCTCACAAGGGAACACCGCGAACCCGGACTCACCAATTGGAACGCAACTTTGTGGGTTGATAGAGTGACTCAAGACAAGAATAACGGTTTGTTTCATTTGGGCCCTATCGCCCTTTAAGGGGGTGAAAACTAACCTCAAAGTCAAATTGGCACTTCCAATTTTTCGCATATAACTCTCAAAGTACAACAGACAGAAAAAAATGTTTCAAACAAAAGTTTAATGGTGCAATAAACGCTACAAATTTGCGTTAACAAAATTTTGAAAAGAGTTTTAAAAAAATATACCTAAACGGAAAAAAACTTTTTTCAAAATTTTGTTAACGCAAGTTTGCAGCGCTTATTGCACAATTAAACTTTTGTTTGAAACGTTTTGTTCTGTCTGTTGAACTTTGAGAGTTATACGCGAAAAAGTGAAAGTGCCAATTTGACTTTGAGGTTAGTTTATACCCCCTTAAAGGGCGATAGGGCCCAAATGAAACGCACCGTTGTTCTTGTTTTGAGTCACTCTATAAATCCACAAAGTTGAGTTCCAATCGGTGAGTCCGGTTTCGCGGTGTTCCCTTGTTAGTGAGACGCGCCTCTCCTTGTTGTTTCATTAATTTTTTTTAATTCCTCACGAAAGGCTCCACGTATTCTTTGATCTTTATTTTGCACAAAGTCTTTATGTTCATTAGAATAAATTTCACGTTTGCTAAATTCAAGAAGTTCGTTGTAGAGCGCGATTTTTTAAATTGTTGTTTTTGTAATCGTCTCAGTTTATTTTCCGCAAGCAGGGGAAACTTCTATAAAGGGTATAGCCGGTTAAGATGGTCAAATGTGCCCCTGAACCGAATTCAAATCACGATGAGTCATTCGAAAGCTTATAAAAAAAGAATGATTTCTGTCAAGTTTCAACTTCGTATCTCGACCCGGGGGGTAGTAAAGGGTAAAAATAGAAAATCAGGTTTTTGCCGAATTTCTCCTATACCAGCGGATGAAAAATTTTGAAAAAATTCAGAGACATGTCTGTCATCGGTGCACATATTAGGGAATCGCGTCAGATTTTTAAATTGAAAAACCAAGCTGTGAAAAATAAAAAACGCCAAAAAATGCTGAAAAATGCCGGTTTTGTATCGAAGCAGTCTTGATACTATAATTATATTTTTACTGTAAGTCCGCATCGTTGTTACTATTGTCTTGAATTTTTTTCAGATTTTTCAATTTGGTGCGCCGCAGTTAAAAAAATTAAAAACCGATTTTTTCGCCGTTTTTTCCGTGTCAGAGTAACTAATAGGTCGAACTTTCGTACATACTTTATGGAATAAGCCTTTTATGCAATCTTCAACGTCTTCACATGCAGCAAAACAGCGTAGAAATTAAACGAACTAAACATGCTGTGCCATTACAGTCTAAAATGTCTAACATATTTTCAACGGCGTCAATGGCGCAGCGGTAAAGTGTCCGACTGTTGAATCGCTGCGAACTTTTTGAACGTAGGTTCAAGCCTCGGAATTTCTATGTCCCACAGGGTCATTTTTTTTCACATTAATTATGTATTTTTTCGATTTCTAGCTATATGACAATGATCGATATTTATATACAAATGTTTTAAAAACATATTAAAATTATTTCAATAGTTGAAAACTATTGTTAGGTATCATGCCAATTATAGCATTGTTTAATTTTTGAATTTTGGAAACCAGAATGAGTTGTATGATCTATAAGAAGAGGCGAAATAATTACAAAACAACACACAATTGTTGCTGTAATCCATCCACAATTGTTAAAGGTAAGAGATTGGAAAATCAATTTCATATAATATTAATTTAGTGCAGGGAATGTTACAACAATACTGTAATTGACGGGATACTTGATCAGAGAAACGGTGGCATCAAAATCTTCACAAGTTATGTTTATGTATATTTCAATTATTAAAATATTTTTAATGTTTTTAAAACATTTGTATATAAATATCGATCATTGTCATATAGCTAGAAATCGAAAAAATACATAATTAATGTGAAAAAAAAATGACCCTGTGGGACATAGAAATTCCGAGGCTTGAACCTACGTTCAAAAAGTTCGCAGCGATTCAACAGTCGGACACTTTACCGCTGCGCCATTGACGCCGTTGAAAATATGATAGACATTTTAGACTGTAATGGCACAGCATGTTTAGTTCGTTTAATTTCTACGCTGTTTTGCTGCATGTGAAGACGTTGAAGATTGCATAAAAGGCTTATTCCATAAAGTATGTACGAAAGTTCGACCTATTAGTTACTCTGACACGGAAAAAACGGCGAAAAAATCGGTTTTTAATTTTTTTAACTGCGGCGCACCAAATTGAAAAATCTGAAAAAAAATTCAAGACAATAGTAACAACGATGCGGACTTACAGTAAAAATATAATTATAGTATCAAGACTGCTTCGATACAAAGCCGGCATTTTTCAGCATTTTTTGGCGTTTTTTATTTTTCACAGCTTGGTTTTTCAATTTAAAAATCTGACGCGATTCCCTAATATGTGCACCGATGACAGACATGTCTCGGAATTTTTTCAAAATTTTTCATCCGCTGGTATAGGAGAAATTCGGCAAAAACCTGATTTTCTATTTTTACCCTTTACTACCCCCCGGGTCGAGATACGAAGTTGAAACTTGACAGAAATCATTCTTTTTTTATAAGCTTTCGAATGACTCATCGTGATTTGAATTCGGTTCAGGGGCACATTTGACCATCTTAACCGGCTATACCCTTTCAATGAATTTCCCTAAATTGTCTTTGAACCACACTTTGGCCGGTATTCATAAACGTGTCTTAAGATTAAGCAAACGCTTAAGCATGCATCCTCTACTAACCTAGTAGCTACTTAGTAAAAGATGCCGCATGCTTAAGCATTTGCTTAAGAATAAGTAGCGACTATGAATACCGCCCTTTGACTATTATACATGAATTGGTGTGTGGAAATAAGTGCAAGTTCAGAACTGCAATCCAGACCAGAGTTGGACAAAATATAATCTAATTACAAATTACAAATTACGATTAAAATGTAATTGTGTAATTGATTACACATTATTTTCTGTAATCGTTAATTTAGATAGTAGACAAAATTGGCTACAATTTTAACATTTTAAACATTTTAATCGTAATTTGTAATTTATAATTAGATTACATTTTGCCCAACTCTGATCCAGATTCGCGCGTCGGGAACGCGCGATGGACCTGTATCACGTCGGAGGCTTTACACATACAGTTTTGGAGCGCACGCCTGGAGTGTAAGTACGGTCCAAAACTGTAAGAAAAATTGTCAGTGTAAAGCCGGCTATTTATTACTACTTTTAGCGACTTTACGTGCTCCAACTGACCTATGCAACGCGACCTCCTGACCCGAATTTTCAAACACTACTATGTAAGAAACGAAACATTTAATACTGCAATTTTGTTACTCTTAAGATTTATTTAATTTTGTCACGTAAAATAACCAATTTCATTTTCTACTATTTGTTGCCGAACACCGTACATGTATTGTTATTTCATTTTTTTAATTTTAAAAGTAAATAAACCCTAAGGATGAACATAGTGCGAGTCAATTTCATCTCATTCTGAAAGATTAATACGTATGGTGTGATAAGTAATACAAGATCAAATGTCTACAAATATATTACAAAATTACTTACTTTAAATGATGGAAATCGTGAGCTTCTGGAGATGGGAAGAATGGTAAATGGTAACCAGAGTGAGCATTCAACGTGGAGAGAATTGCAAGCGAAAACCAAAGCCAAGCAGTAGCCACATGAGAACCTACGATGAAGACTCCCAAAAATGGTGGCAATAGGTTGGAGCCAATGTGTTCTAACGGGTGGCAATATAGCGACGTTACAGCTATAGGAGCCGTCCATTCATGATGCTGTTTATGTATATATTTATACAAAAAGCGGCTATGTAGAAATCTGCAATACAATTTCAACATTACACAATTATTCTATTTCTTTTTAACATGTTAGGGGATAATCGTATTTCAATCTACAAATGGACATCTCTCGGAGAAAATGTTCAATTGAAAAATTAAATGTAAGACAGAAAATCTATCTATCAGCAAACATGTTTTATTTTCAAATATTCAAATAAAATTATAAATACAGAGTGTTTCATAACTAATGGTACAATCGTAAAACTAATTATTCTGTACGAACAAACGTTGAAAATGTAGACGAAAATTATTCTATATGAGGCTTCCTTTTGTAAGAAAAATTATTGTATAGTTCCCAAGTATGCTAACATTTGATTATACCTCAATTTAATTGATTTCACTATAAATTATCGATATTTGTGCTCGTGCTTTTTGTATTTCACAATCAAAGACAGATAATAAAACAATCCGTTTACTTTCGAAGAAATCTATTACTGAATATAAAAAATTCTGAAAACGTTAGGTACTCCTGCCTAAGTACATTGGCAGAAGCGTAATTACCATATGCACCTGGCATGAGAATGGTATGCACTCATTTACTCCTGATTACTATACATATATACAGGGTGTTCACTCTAATAGTCCGCACGAATTTTAATTGTTTCTAGATAATGTGATAATAGAATTTATTAACAAAAATGTATTTGTGTTGAATGGGCAACATATGTAGGATGACAACAAATATTTTGAAAATACTTTTTCTTTCATTACAAAACCAAGATCATCATGAGTTTTTGTAAATAGAACCATGATTTTTTCTCATAATATTGTAGAGGACATTAAAACGAATAATGTAACACTTTTATTCATAATAATATTAAATTCTATGTTGCGTGTTGAACGCAGTTAAATTTTCGATAATAACTTCTTTTATCACATTCTCCTAAGACCTAAACCGTTAAAAAATCACCCGCTCCGTTAGAATGAGCACCCTGTATATAAACTAAATCAATAGAATGATCAGGAGTAAGAATTCGTATCAATAAAAGTAAGCTATATAGTAGTGTTGACACAAAGAAAGTGAAAAGATTTGGCAAAGTTTATAAATACAAACATCAGTAGAAATAGAGTGGAACAAGATCAACTAACAATAAGTTATGCAACAGTTGAATGTATTTTTACTTGACAAACTAGTTACAATAATTTTTTTGGAAGGAATTTAAGCTTTGCACAAAAGAATTTTATTCTACATTTTCGACTGACCGTTCCATCCAGAATTATCAACTTTCTGAAAATGCCAAAATATCAAAACACCAGTTCTGGAGCATCCTTATTCGACACTGTGAAACTCAGCTCAATTATGCACTTTCTATCTAAATTGAATAAGTAATCATAGATTTCATTTAAAAGAACAACACTAAAGTAATCTTTAAGTGTATTTGATATGATTTTATCCACTCAATAATATAGCTATGTAATTAAGTAATTATAAAGTTTCATATATTAGGACATTAGGTGATCTAGAAAAAAAGGGGGTCCATGACCTTGGAGCCATATATTACTCAGAAAAATATTCAAAAACTAATTCCATTAATTGTTAAAAAGACTAGATAAAGATCGTTGTTTATTTCAAGTCAGATTTTTATTTTGTTTTCCTGCAATAGATGTTCTATTTATTTTTCTTCCATTTTACATTTGAGTGATTTTTCAAAAGGGTACATTTCTACATAGAAAAAATGTTCAATAACCGCAAAAAACTATGGTAACTACGTTTATTAAACAGAATCTCTTTTTTTTATTAGTGTACCAACATTTTATTCTTCCATCTGATAGCGGTAATGTTTTAAATTTAGCGGTAAATTGTTTTAATAGTTATTTAAAAAAAAGAATGGAAGTGTTTTGATAGAAGCTATAAAAAATATGTCCTTTTGTAATGTACACATTACTTTGCATGACTTTGTAAAAAAGTGGAAACAAGTATAGTTGAAAGGATTCAAACGCTTGATAAGATAGTAAAGATCAGGAATAATCTCTTCTGCCATTTTCAAAATATAATATAATGTTTATGGCTACTTTGTTTTGCCACATTTAATTCTACAGATACCATGACGGTGGATACATCTTTAAACCGATTTAGTATGTTGGGTAACTCTATGGAATTAAGTTCCTTTTGTTTCGAATTCATTACAATTTCCTAGATGAGTATAGGAAATTTGTCCGTTTTGTTTCAGACTAAAAAATGATTTCACTGTTTCATCAGACAAACTTGGATACAACACTTTTTGTACGAAACATGTATTTTCACTTCAATTTTGCAAAAAGGAATTAAACATATTTTGTAGTGTTTTGTGCCGCGAGGGGATGTAATTTAACATTATTAAGGCGAAGCCATCAAAATGTGCTTCAAGGTCAAAAATGGAAATATGCCCCTTTGAAAAATCAGTCCTCATTTAAAATCTTTACACCAGAGAATTCTATATATTTTGAAAAATGCCTGGCTTATATCAAATTGTTTCATAAGCATTCTCTATTCATTATTACAAACCTATTATATCACAAGTTCAAGGTAAATACATTAAATATCTCATGTACCCCCTGAAAAAGAAATCTCAAGAGGGTGACAATGATCAAGAATATCAACAGAAGAAGTTCATATACAGTCCAACTCGTGTGTTACGGCATCACAGTTTGTATAGAATTGGATTCCACAAATAAACTATATTGCCTGTATCTCCGGCAACCTTGACTCGCGCATGTATGTTACCTGAACATTTTTTGGTAGATCACGTAACTGGAACCACTACGATAACTCCGTACTTAACGATTTTAGCGGAAATTGGTTCAAGAGAATGTTACGTAGCTCGAAGATGCTACATAATGTAATTTTTAATTTCGTTTTACCATTCAGACTTTTAAACATTTCATAGTAAACTTCAGTTTTTTAACTGAATCAATGATTCAATTGGAAAATTGATCCACATGTAACATATTGATTTGCATATGCCCTTTGGACAAGAAAATTCCACATTTAATCCCCTGAGCACAAGAGGGACGGAAAAAAGGAGTGAAAATAGAGGGTTGTCCTTAAATTACGTAAGGCTTTTGGGGGGGGGGGGGCCGAATTTTTTCCGTTTTTTACAGTGGAGGGGGGGGGGGGTCAGGTAGCTTCTTACGTAATATTTTTCAACCTAATTTTCAATAAATACAAATCCTACCATTAATATTTCAGAAAAATAGCTGAAGTTTAAATTTCCCGAAACCGAGTTAAACGAATTATAAAAATTCATTAAGAATTCTATAAAGAATTTTAATAACTGAAAAAATTCAATGCAGAAAATAGTACGTAAGGAGAGGGGTGGAATATCAAATCTTACGAATTCTTATACTGGGGGAGGGAGGGGATAAGAAATCGCCAAAATTACCCTTACGTAATTTAAGGACGGCCCCATAACTAGTATCTACTTTGAACATTACACACTCTGTTTCTCTCGCGTTTGAGACCGATAGAATATGAAACTTTCTTGCCAAAAGCTGTTTGTGTTGGTCAACATGCTATACAGGAATGTATTTGTTTTCTCAGCAGCTACAAGAATATGACGATAGAAACATATGAATCCATTAAAAAAAACTAAGGTGAACTTGAAATCATGAAAAGTACAAATAATAAAAGAATTTGTAATAGCCACTCAGGTATTTGTTTTATCACTCTCGAACTATCCAATATTCAACTCAATCAATCATCGCTACCACCAATATTTACAAAATTACCAAAATTGTTTTACGTGTATGCCTCACCCTGTATACAGTGGCGGACGAAAGAAAGTTTACACCTTTTAAAATCGCATAACTTTTTTAGAATTGGTCCAAACGACGTTTTTTTTTTTTTAGAAGCTAGACGGATTAGTTTCCTATGTGACGTGTTTCGTCATTTTGAAAAAAATGCAATAGGTCGGAATAGCAACAAAAATAATGATGTTCGTTTTTTAAACTTTTTTTATGAGCTTGTAATGAAAATTCAAAAAACCCGTTTGTAGATTCAAGTCTTATACATGCCTAAAATTTCATCAAAATCGGTTAACGTTGCTCTGCGAAATTCCCGAAATCAGCGATTTTTTACCTTATTCTGCGACCTTTAAGCGTTTATAGCTCAGAGCAACGTTAATCGATTTTTGAATTTTCATTATAGGTTCACAAAAAAAGTTTAGAAAACGACCTTTACTATTTTTTTTTTTGCTATTTCGGCCAATTGCATTTTTTTCAAAGCGGCGAAATAGATCACTTAGCAAACTAATCCTTCTAGCTTCTAAAAAAAAAACCATGTCGTTTGGACCAAAACTTTCTTTCGGCCACCACTGTATATACTCATAAATTCATCAACCTCTGTATTCGATCACATTGTATTCAATTTTTTCAGTTTAACATATTCCTTGAGACAAATTCATTTATAGATTAGAGTAAGTCATTATTAGTCATCCTATAATCATATTGCTTTAGTGATAAAACGTTCTCTAATATGCGTTACAAATAGTTTAAGAAGAAAGTCAGTAAAGTATTTTAAGGGCATGTAAAAGTCACGTACCTGTGCGAGTAATAAAATCCAATTTCCTCGCATAATATGTGAATGGCGATTTCAACGAGTACCCAGTGGAAGGTCGGCAATTCGCGCATAGGGGGGTAACCGCGCCATTCCATAAACTGATAACTGACATACGCTACAGGAACTCCGACAATGATCTGATTGAATACTACTTGAGCGATTACTTTGCACAATTCTCTCGTGTCGACAGGCTCGTTTGTGCCCGGTTGTATTTTGTACCTCCGTAAAGCAGCTGGTCGATTAGTTATGTCTAGGATCATATAAATACCACCGAACACCCAGTAGACGACAAACGTCAATCCCAAGGATCCTGAAACAGATTCATCTGTTATTGACTCTGCACAGTTTTCGCTCGCGTCACATACTGGTACTCTTCCGTACCATAAACCCAGAGCAGCACAGGGTCGTCTCCGAATTTGTCTAAGATTTTGTCCCATTGTGCTTGCCAGAAATCACCGGAAGCACCCCAGAATCTCTGCAAATGCCTGAAGAAATAAAACAGATGGGACGTCAGTGTAACGATCCCGATTGTGACTGTCGATTCTTCGAAACAACGAAGTTTTCGAAATTTGATCCACAAATTTTAGAAACGTAAGAAGCCATGTTTGTATACCTTATTTGAGAAAATTTACCATGTTAGTGAGTTGCAGAATGCGGCGAATCCGATTACTACGGTGCCGATTACGAAAAGGACGCTTCTCAAACTCGAAAGGAGAGTCGGAGGTGTTGGATTCTTACAACCATCGCCGCTTGCAGCCGTCACTGCAACATTCAATTTTTATTAGTGATTTTTACATCTGCGTAATCCGTAACTGAGAATATAAAAAAATCAAGTAGCAAAATTCTACGATTTGTCCAGGAATTAATATGATTATTAATCATTTGAGTGTATTTGAGTATCGTCAATTCGCAGCACTGCAATTGTAATATTTGTAATACAGCACGCGCTTCGTTATAAGCCCGTTTCTACCATGCGTTGTACGCCCGGCGACTATCCCCACCAGGGCTCTCCAAGGTCGCTTACGCGTAAGCTCGGGATTCTCCCACTCTCGTCTGCGTTGTCAGAGATACCGCGAAGACGCTAGCCCGGCATGGCAGCCTTCGTAGCGTCCCGCGGTCTCCTTGACAACGGAAGGCACGCTGCGCGAAAAAAAGATTGGAAGGAGAAGCAGGCGCGTGAGGGGCCCCTACGCTGGAGAGCCCTGATCCCCACCATTTCATGGAATCGTTCGGTCGAGAGCTAGAGATCCCGAGAACGAACGAGAGGCTCGTACGTTTCCTCTCGCTCGCTCTCGGGTTTTCGCACTCGCGCCACTGGCTGCGTGGAATAGTGGTGTCCACAACGCGCCGTACGCCCGCATCCAGCCCCGTTCGTCGGACTTATAACGAGTGCGTACTGTATTATTGAATATTGTAAATTATTTATTTCTTTGATGAATGAAAACTATGAAATAATTACACGCACCATTAGTACGATAAAATGTGCATACATTTTTTAATGAAATATAATATGGGACGTAGGTATACAAAATACAACGGTCCCTCGTTGTATGCATGCGTTTCTACTCGTTATGTATGCATATATATGCGGACAGGTAATTCCCTCATAGTACACATTTTTTCGTTTACATCGCTCGAGTAACAATAAGGCGATAAGCCTCGTGGACATTAGCAAGCAACTTGCGACATTTATTGCGCAAGCAACTTGCACGAGTATTTATACCACGGCAATTTTTCCCGAAGGTTCTTGCTTGCAAGTAGTTGCGAGAGAAATCTCAGTTAGTCTTGCCACGACTTCTCGTATCGCATACGTGAGCTAAGGTCCATTTCGATTTTGAAGTAAGGTCGACGAAGGCCTGACCCACACGCAGTCAGTGGCAGTGATGCCAGATCGTAGGACACGGGACCAAACGCTTACCCCCACTATGACCTACCGTCGTCTCCCACTATGCCCTACCGGCGTCCCCCACTTTCTTCCCACCGCACTGCACACAAGCATATTTTTACTCCTGTCCGTGTGAGCGGCCTGTTGGGCTGTCGAGCACACGGACAGGGGTAGGGATATGCTTGTGTGCAGTGCGATGGGAAGAAAGTGGGGGACGCCGGTAGGGCATAGTGGGAGACGACGGTAGGTCATAGTGGGGGTAAGTGTTTGGTACCGCGTCCCACGATTCTGGCATCACTGGTCAGTGGACTACTCCTTTCGATTCTGTGTCCCTCCGCGAGGCATCTTCAAGGCATCTTGCTACTTGCTCGGTGGTCTTATGGGAGAAAAAGGAGGCTCAAAGCGAAGAAAAATTAATTTAACGTTTACAACTGGCAATTTCTTATTGTTGGAAGAACGTTTCGTCAACATCTGCCTGCCAGATTTCTAAAGTTCGACACTCTTCGCTCTGAATTAATCCGTATATTGGCTCCGTCGCGTCGGCGGATTCTCGAAATGGTGACTACGAATAGGTTCAGTCATAAACCGTGACCGTGACGAGACGCTCTAGCTGATTGACTCGACTAGTTTTTGAGAGCCAGCTGGTTGCACTTTTCGTCCATTTCGTCAAGACGGAGAGGGTTCCTCCTCCACCGACGAATACACAGAGGGGAGCTCCCACCAAAAATCAAGACAACGCGTCCACTTTCCGAAAGTTTCGTCTCTCGACGGCTTGACGGTCGAGGACAACACGATTATAAAAGCGAAAATGGGAGATGGGCGTGAGTCGTGTAGGTAGTTACCTACTAATGAAAATACTAAGTTCTGCAGTATTTCTCATTAGGTGTTTATGAAAATGATACCAATGCAGTCCCGATATTTGTTGATGATACCAAATACGACATAAAGGGGGATATTTTTAACGAAATTGTATCATTTTGGAAATTAGTTTTACATTTAATTTTGGTACAAATAATCTAAATTGTATGACATTTGGTATCATTTTCAATAGGAAAACACCACCAAACTATTACCGTCACTTTCATGAAATGAATTAATATAATACATACATGAATTGAGCCGCTCAAAACAATTCAAGCTACTTGGTTCTTTCAGAATCATATATTATTTATAACACATTAACACTAAATAGATCTACTAAGGGGGTCAGAATTGCTTGTTTTATCATTTCTTATAATCATTAGGTACTCATATTTAGTATATCTTATTTGCTTAAACTTTGCGTGACTTTTATTGAAATATATGTATAAATGATTAATTCTGTAAAATAGTTTTAGTCTTTGCTTCTTTTTTTCTATAAAATTTATATGTAGTATACCCACATATACCAAGATGAATCATTTTGACTCCTCATGGAATGCAGGTAAACTTTTGATTTCAGAAGTTTCTCATAATATTTCCGTATAGTTAAAATATTTCTTTAGAAAACTAAATACATTTCAGTACATATAGCTTGCACAAAAAAAGCCAAACTATACTTGTGGGTTATGTTTACTCAATTGTTGCATTCTTCTTTTATTTTTTTTTTCATGTCTTCCGCTTGTTCATAAAGACAAATCGACAAAATTGAAATTCGGAATTCTATTTTCTATTGTGATGTGTAAACAAAAATTACGGATAAAATTATCTACTTAGGAATTGTAGAAGGTGTAAAGAAATAAATAATTTAGACGAAAAATGTTCTGACACTGACTGCAGTGAAATGACTACTTAGACTGTGAAAAAGAATATCCGCAATCGGACAACGGAAGCAAAAAAGAGTCATTAGACTCTGACAGTGAAAATAAAGATTTCGTCGTTTACATAAGGAAAGGAAAAAGGTGCAGGTGAAATAAAGCAGAAAAATATATAAAAATGCATGTCTTTCTTTAAATTATTTGTTCTTTTCAGAAACAAGTCATGTCGACCCCTCCGGTAGAACTAGCTATACGTCAATCATCGGTAGATCTAATCTTAAAATATTGTGTTAACAAAACTTGATATAAATACTTGATATACACAATGGTACAATATTCTTTAGATTAACAATAGGAACTTTTGTATATTTTCTTACGAACTTTAAGGGGTGGTTTCATCCCCAAAATATGCAAATGGGCCAAAATAAAAAAACACGCATTTGTTATTTTCAATCCTCTAACTAAAACATATCCGAAAAGAAAAGCAATCAGAGGCGGACACCTGAAAACCTCTCCTTGTCAGTCTTTCACGATGGCCCACCTGCTTGCTTTCTACTCTCGTTAAAAGTTTCTATTTCGTTTGGAAATTCTCTCTGATTGTGAGAGAAGATTATCGGGTGTCTACACTATGACAGAATCCACTGGCCGAGACCAACTGTCGCAAACAAGCAGAACTTGCTGGCGTTATTCTCAGGCATGTTTATAGTGTTTATTACACAGCGCTGACATCAACTCTCGCAATAAATGTCGCAATTTTATATCCAGTATCCTCGAGTTTTTACAGTTAGTGGATTTTTATACTTGATTCTTGTAGGAAACGTTTTGGAAATTCAAAAAATTCTGAAACTTTGTGTATATGTAGGGGATGACCTTCTGAATACAACGCAATTTTTCTTTGCTGCCCAAATCCACTCTGAGGGATTAAAAATGATCTTTGGAAATTCGGCAATTTATCGATTTTATTTTGTAACTCGCATTCTGTAAGAGATAGAAAAAAAGTTTCAAGACAAAATTACTTCTTTTAATTAGATCTATCAAACTGTAAAAGTTTTATCAATTGTTTAAAGAATTAGAAAAAAAGTTATAAACAAAAATATTAATAATGGTTTCTAAAATTCGTTTTCTTTATGTGAAATCTAAATTGGTTTTTTAAATAATTATGAAACAGCATGATCCATTTTTTTCATACAAATACAACCTTTGGTGTATTGCTCACCTATGTTCCTCGACAATCGAAGGACTTCTGGATTCCATTGTAACGACGAGCAATGTTCTTCTAACATTTATTAGGAAATACTTCGCAACACGTAAAAAGAGGGTTAGATAATTTATATACTTTCGTCTGGCATCAAAGTGTTATTTCATGTCTATTGTTGTGTGGAGCATTGATAATGACAATATATTAATATTCTTACCGGATGATACATTATTTTCGAGGAAAATGAAGATGAAAAATAATTCATAATATTCACATTATATAAGTCTTTTCGAACTTATCTAACTATACTTGAATCGCTTATTAAACGCCTGCAGCATCTCCCCTGTTTGGTAAGAAAATAAGAGAAAAGTTCGATAATTCTGTGAAAAAATAAAAAGTTCTGATAAGGATAAATTATATCTAACAGTTCCTTCATTTCCTATATTTCAACATGAAATATTTGCCTCCTATGTAATTAGGGGCAAAAGTATGTAAATTATCTTCCATTTTTTCTACGTGTTGTGCATTACTTCCTTGTTACTTACAACATTTCTTATATTTCCCAAGGAATATGTAAATTGTAATTACATAATTGTGTAGCAATGCAGAAAAAGAAGTTTGAGAAACGCTGACCATCTACACTGCGTTCCACATTAGAGCATACTGGTTTCGCGCAGGTATACACTGTTGATTGGTAATAAACCGGCGGGGAAAGTGCTACGACCAATCGCGAAAGTGCTACGACCAATCGCGTGTGTCAGATCCGTGGGAGCTGCGCAGATCGGTCGCAAATCGGTAGGGGCGTCGGTATGCTCTTATATGGAACGCAGTATAGACGTTTCGAGAACACGCTTGTAGGCCGCCCGTGAGGAGAGACGTGCGGGGGCGGGACCGCGTCTCGCGAGGCTCGCGCTTGACGACGCGTTTGTTGATTTCTGCGTCCGCGTATAGCAACGATTGGGTATAAATTAGAGGACCGCAAAGGCATTTCCTTCTTCGCTGCAGGGGGGCCAAGCTTCCCTCTTACGAAAGTTGAAGCAGAGTTTGTAGCGCCTCCTACCTATTAGGTGCGTACTAAACTGTGAATGTGTAAATCGGGACGTATGTGTATGTGTATACGTGTAATGCACCGCTTATTTTAAAACCTGTCCACGGATCGTCGCGTCAGCGACACGTATGCAGCAGATAGAAGGATAAACATTGAAATCGAATATTTCTTCTTTTCTTAGGAAAAGAAAATATATTCAATTTTTTTGTATATCCTTCTATCTGCTGCATACGCGTCGCTGGCGCGACGATCCATGGTCAGACGGCCTTAGAAAAGGTAAACCAGGGAAAGTGAGGACGCCATTTGAAGGAATGACGACGGTCGTCATGGTAACATTTCACCAACGTCGAAAGGTTATGTGTCGTGCTCCCTGATACACCTAGGTATGTGTGTGTGATGTACCTAGCGCCTCCTACCTATTTGGTGCTAACTAAACGGGAACTTCGGCCAAACAATGACGGCTTGGCCCCCCTGCTTCGCTGCTCCGAGAGAGAGGACGAGGTACGACACACGGCCGCTCTCGGACAGCTTAGGGACTCCGGCAGGAGAGTTCGGCGATAATACCTGGACGCCTGCTGGAGGAACTAGAGTCTGTTCCTGGACGCTCGACCGATATGGAGAGTACGGCGATAATACCTGGACGCCTATCGGTCGAGAGAGTACAGAGCATCTCATTAGAAAAGAGAGGAGAGTACAGGAGAATATGCCTGGACGCCCGTTCGATGTGGAGAGTTCGGCGACAATACCTGGACGCCAATCGAACGGGAGAGTACAGAGGAACTCCTGGACGCCTCATTAGAATAGAGAGGAGAGTACGGGAGAATATGCCTGGAAGCCCGTTCGGTATGGAGAGTACAGCGATAATACCTGGACGCCAACCGAACGGGAGAGTACAGAGGAACTCCTGGACGCCTCAGTAGAATAGAGTCACGAGAGTACAAAGCCCCTTTCTTAAATACCCAATCGTTGAGAGAGGAGAGTACGGGAGGATATTCCTGGACGTCCGTTCGATATGGAGAGTTCGGCGACAATACCTGGACGCCAATCGAACGGAAGAGTACAGAGTAACTCCTGGACGCCTCATTAGGTTAAAGTCAAGTGCCGCCTGCACAATAGAATCTTGTCAACTTGTATAAATGCATCGAGACGTAACGTCTGACCTTCGAAATTTGTAGCCCTTCCTGTCAACCAAACCATGTATTCCTTCCTAATCCGAATAAATCTTGTCTGTCCAGCAATTATCCATTTTCCTTGCAACCCGAAAGGCTACAATTGTAATTTAAATTCCAGTTACGAGCTGGAATAATGGGTTTCAATGCTTTACTTGATTTATCCAATAACTACTTTGTATATTGAAAAGTCAGCCTTTTGAGTACATCATATGTTTAGATGCTATCCAGCTTATTTGAAATATAATAACAGGGGTTTTAGGGCGATTTTCTTTCCCAGAAGCGAGCTCGAAAATGATTAGAGAGAAAGAAAGAGAGAATGGAAAAGATTCTCCATACATAACATCCTAATAAATGTTAGAAGAACATTGCTCGTCATGCAGCTTAAGGGGGTAGACACGTCACGTGACCTGGCCGATTCGGCAGGTCGGTATTACAGCAGGTTTTTTCTGCACAGAAATGGTAATACCGATAGATCGCCGATTGCCCGGTAAACGCGAGAGGGAGCTGTTTGCTATTTCCGTATTTTATTCTGAATAAGGAAAGAAATTCTCAGCTGTTGCGTTGTACTTATAAAAATTTAAACGGAAGTCGGCTGGTACTGCAAACATAGAAAATTCATTGTACATTTTAATTACTTGAAATGTGCTTATGCTACAATATTCTACGTTAGCAGTAAGGAATTATAAGTGAAAAGGGAAAATAGATGAGGGGATGTCCCCAGAAAATGAAGTTTGTTAGGTTAGACATTTTTTTACTTGCAAAGCACCGAAACAGAACATGAAATACACTTATTACACGTCCTATGCAGAAAGAAGCAGTTATGAACAAACATTATATATAAAATTGTAAGGAATCGATTGACGTCACTGTTGCAAAGATCTGATTAGAAATTGCAGAACATCAGATTCGTCACTGCTTAGCGTGCAACATTGTATAGTCCCGCTGGTTTCGAGCGTCGAAGCCCACGAAACTCAGCGAGACACATGATTGTTGGCGAGCATCGCGTTTGACGATTCTAGCTACAGAATCACCCCGTATAAATGCTAAGAAACGATAGTGTGAAGCGGCGTGCGTTTCAACTGCACATTGACAATATCGTAGATTCTAGGGCCTAGAATATTAGCTCCGTATTACGATGTTCTTCACCAGAGCACTGCATTACTGATGAAAATGATGCCAAACATGGAGCAATTCGGTCTATTTTTAGTGAACGTAGTGTGTGTGTCCTAATCATGTATTCATAAGAAAAAATAGACCGAATTGCTTCGCGTCTCGACTCATTTTCGTGGACATAAACTCACGAATCCATCGGTGGTAACACTCTTATCAAGGTGTAGTGAGAAATATGAACAATTTCATATTCAGTACTGGATGACTCAAGTCGCCGTCGACCGAGGGCCCTAATAAATGTGCATTTATTTGAGAAACCAAAGCCGTGTCACTCGTGACACCTACTCGCGAACAGATACATATATGTATGTACGAGAAGAAGTAATGCAATTTCCCGATGACTTGAAGCAACATTTCAATAGGTAAATGCATGAAACTCTGGGATCAGGAATTCCCAACCAAGTGATGCATATGTAAGAACTGGCGAAATTCAACAATAGTTTGTCGTCTAAATTTTACAATTAAAGTATTTATTTGACGCGAATATACATATGTAAAGTTTGTCAGCAAAGTCTTTCTCGATTTGAGTTCTATAGAAGGCTGACTTTCCTTCGCCATGCAAAGTCCTCTCTTGTCCTTCACGCTGGCAATCATGCAACTCGCTGAGTTTCGTGGGTTTCGACGCTCGAATCCAGCGGGGCCATACAATGTTACGCACTAAGCAGTGACAAATCTTCAGTTCTGCATTTCTAATCAGATCTTTGCGAAAGTGACGTGAATCGATTCGTCGTGTTTTCTCGATCAAATTGGCCCCAAAAATGATATTATTCGGACCATAATTAAGGAAATTACGTGAAATTTGTTTGCAGAATTGGAAGCCCGTTTCGTTAAAAATAGTCTGATTTAAATTATTTTCTGTCAATTTAATCGGGAGAATGCCAGGAATCCATTTGTGTCACTTTCATATTGATACGATGAAAAAAAAAAACAAATTCTGTTTCTATATAATCGATGACACATCGCTGAGCAACGGCGATCTCGTGCGGCTCGGGCCACAAAGGTTCTCGTCAGTTATTCGAGCATCTAAGATCGTTACGGGCTCTGTTTGGTGTACACGGTACGGACTTTTCGCTATCCCCACCACTTCTGTCTCACTCTTGTCCGGCGAAGGCGAGAGCGAGATGGAAAGAGAGCGAGCGAAGGCACTGAAAGCGAGCGAGGACAGTACGAGACAGACGACGCGTTGATATTTTGTCTCGCTCCGTCTTTCGGACGCCTGACACTCCGTCCTTTGTATGCGCGACGGGCGTGCACGATGGTCGCAAGTGCTTACGGTGAGCACGGGAACCGCTTCGCAAAAACTTGACGCAGGCCCGGCATAAGTCTTTTTTGCGCCCTAAGCGAACTTGTCAAATTGCGCCCTTTATTATATTACATTTATTTGAGATTATTTATGACTTTACTCTGCAAAATTAGGCAACTGCTAGGGCGTAAGGTTGACAAGAAATGCAAAATGGCCTTTTCATTGTTGGCATTGTTGAAAATAAATTTTTAAATGAAATACTACAAATTATACTACAACGGTTTTAAACTACGAGTAGAGTAAGGTCATGAAGAAGCTCAATTAATGTATTATAATAAATGGCGGAATTTGTCAAGCTCGCTTATGGCGCAAAAAAGACTCGTGCCGTGCCTGGCTATCTGACCGTGGCGCGGATGCATCGAACAGTCACGATTCCATCTGAGCACTCGCGCCCGTCGCGTATACTCCCACCATAGGTACCGCTTAGCTGCCTCGGTGCTTCTGTTTGCAACATTTTCTGACTCGCTCTCGTTCCATCTCACTCTCGCCTTCGCAGAACAAGAGTGAGCCAGAAGTGGAGGGGATAGCGCCAAGCTTCTGTTGTGTATAGGCCAAACCGAGCTGCAGCGTAGAAATACACACATCAGAATAGGTGTGCCTTAGCTCCGAAAAAATTCAGGAGCTTTATTGGTCAGAACATTGATTCTTTCTCGATAGCTTCATCTCGTATTAGTCATGACAGCCACACGGCTACGTTCAGACGGAGCCGCGCAGCATTCCCGTTACCCCACCATACCCTTGGGTGGCCGCGTAACTCCAACAGACAAATCCACGATCGTCAGATAGTGGTCGCTGATTTCTCCTCGATCGCTGTTCGCGAAAACGAATCGACCGACCAATATATCTGAATACGACCTTAGGATAAAGATATAATGAAAGATGAAAAATTATTCGAAGCTCAAGATGAAACGCTTTCGAATAAACAAAGGAAACTAATAAATACCCGGAGCTAAATAAAATTTTAGATTTAGGGTACACACACCCTACCCCAAACATCGTGTCGATTGGCCACTGGGGCCATTCGGAAGTATATTCTTTTATTTAAATAATGCCCATCTCTGCATAGGACCGTAAAGAATCACAAAAAAAATCAGGGAGTCAACTGTTGACTGATTTAGAGACTTTTCCTTGTTGTATGTTATATGCAATAGTCGGAAGAATAATAATAAGAGCAATAATTGCATATAATTGGTGTAACTTCCACATTCTGAAAATATGATATCAGTAAATCAATATTTCCAGTATTAGTAAAAAAGTTCCAATCTCTTTTTTTATTTTAAATAATGTGGCCATATAATTATAACATAAATTCGACAGCGGTTTCAAGTGATGTATGTGTTACAATAAAAGCGTTAATTTACTAAATGTACACAGTTCCCAGCAGTTATATGCCTGAAATGTATATAACCTAACCTACAATCGTCCGAAAATTCATACATTGACTGCATCACGCTTTTACTGTGGCTTGTGTATCCAGCTAACGCTTCAGTTTTGCTATGACTCCACGTTGGCAGTCCTCCCGAGTAGGCGCCATCTCGTGTCTACTAGCTCAACTAAATTTGTCACGTGACTTGCTCTGTATTATCGCCAATATGGCGGAACTCGTAATTGGGAATGCAATTACGGGAATACGCTTTTCGTCCTTATATGAGCAGATTTTGAGCTGGGTGAGGTCTCATTCGAAAGAGGAAAGTTCAGTGCAGCGCGCTCTGGTCATCGTTTGAGTCACAAGACTCTTTTAGTGACCTAAAAATACGTTGGTTCATGCGGGTGTATTTTTTCGATTTTTGCTCTACTTTGAACACTCATATTATTAGATATCAACACAATCTCGTCGAACCATGACCAGAGCGCGCTGCACTGAACCTTTCTCTTTCGAATGAGACCTCGCCAAGCCCAAAATTCGCTCATATAAGGACGAAAAGCGTATTCTACTAAACCCATGTTTCGGGCCAGATTGTGTCGGTATACAGCGCGCTGCATTACCCGTGTCTACCCCCTTAAGGGGGTAGGTTACCCTTGATAGCCCTAAAACAGGCCTTTTTTGTCGCATCTTCTAAATTTTGGAGAGAATTAAAAAACGAAACATATTGGTTGCTTCATTTTTTTTTTAAACTATAATTAGTTCATTTTATGCCCTTTAATTTGGTATAAATTTGATCTGCTCCCGAGTGCTCCCACATAAGAAAAAATACACATAATAAAACGAAAATACTAGGAAAATTTGTGCTCGAATATTTATTTTTAAAGGACACTGAGCTTTGAATTCCTTCATATTCAACTGATAGCGATGATGATGTATAATAAGAATGAATAATTTAAAATTTATTATCAATACGACTTATTTAAAAAATGAATTTTATTTTTTATAATTGTTTCATATGTTTGATATTAATTTGTGTTTAAATGTATTTAGAAAAATATTTATTTTATTTGTTTTACTTTTATTATGTTCAAAAATATATTTTAAACAATTATTTTATGTTAAAAATTATTATTTTTTGGGTATAAATATGATTAACATATCAATTACGCGTAAATAACTGTATCTTAATGGAAAATTGGTTTTTGATTTTTACCCTATATGTATACTTGTTACGCTGTGCGATGTGTTGGAACAGATTTTCGAGATAAATTCTTTAAAAAAAAAAATAAAAAAAAAAAAAAAAATATTTTTCACACAAGAAATCGATAAAATCGTATTTTTTAACATAAAAATCGTGTTATTTTTTTTCTATCGAAAATCTGCTCCCGACACATCGTAGGGAGTGGTTTTCTGCATCTCTCATTAAAATTTCATCCACATCGTTGGAGCGGTTTTCGAGATTTTATGTTCACCATCAAACAATGCAGCGCGTACACCTTTACGCCTTTACGGTTTTACTCACAACTTTTATGTACCTACATAGAGATATTTAGACTTTTCTTTTTTTGTGTTAAAACTCAGAGAATAACGATTAAAACTAGAGAAAAACGTCCTCTCTACTGTTATTTGCGTTTGAAAGAAGGCCTGTTTTAGGGCTATCGAGGGTAAACTACCCCCTTAAGGTGTGTTACAATGGAATCCAGAAATCCTTCGATTGTCGAGGAACATGGGTCAGCAATACACCAAAGGTTGTATTTTTATGAGAAAAAATGGATCATGCTGTTTCATAATTATTTAAATCACCAATGGGGAAGCTGACTGCAACTTTTTTCCACTCGTGACGCCACCAGCACATGTGCCACTTGTATTTAAATTATCTTATTTTACTTCTTAATTTATATTTCTTTAATAAGTGCATGTATCTATGATTATTATTATTATTATTAGCTATTATTATGTAGATATGAAAAATAAATTTGCATCTTTTAGGTTATCAAGATATTAAAAGAAAAAAATGATATTAGATATCAACTTTGGCATAAAACATTTTGAAACATTTTATAATATTTTATAATCTTCTCCTTCTGTTGTCGTTTTAATTTTGAAATCCACAGTCAACAAAGGTACATGCGCTAGTCGCGCCCTCTGCGCTGAGTTTTGCGTCAGCTTCCCAATTCAGATTTCACGTGAGAAAAACGAAATTTAGAAATCATTATTAATATTTTAGTTTATAATTCTTTAAACAATTGATAAAACTTTTACCATTTGATAGATCTAACTAAAAGAAATATCTTTTGTCTTGAAACTTTTTTCTATCTCTTACAGATTGCGAGTTACAAAATAAAATCGAAAAATACCCGAATTTTGAGGGGTTAATTTTAACCCCTTAGAGTGAATTTGGGCAACAAAAAAAATTGCGTTCTACTCAGGAGAACATTCTCCTACATATTCACAAAGTTTCAGAATTTTTTGAATTTCCAAATTCGAGATCTTCCCTTAGACCGTAGAAAAAACGATGAAAATAGTTTAAAAAATTACTAAAGAATATGAAATAATTGAAACATGCAAATAAACATTCACTCATACATAGTTATTAACACAAATGTGATGTGAGATGTTATCCCGCGCGGGTCAATGTAATATTCTTATATGTTTAGCTTATATAGCATGTTAATGTGACTTGAACAGGCAATCCAATAATTTATTATTGTAGGGAATGGTTTTAATATCAGTCCTTCGTGTATTAAATTCGCTTTTCGCCAATTAATAGTTATTCTCATTAAGTATCCTACTTGACCCCTAACGAATTTTGCATAGATATTAACGACGACCGATAAGGGAAATGATAAATGCGTTTCGTTTATTGAGCATTATCCTACAAGAACGGGCTACACGGAAAAATTCGCTATTATTGATGGTCGGAAGCGATAAAATGCAGCAGGCAGCGTTTGCATAACAGGACGTTGCACAAGATAACCCGGATTCTATCGACAATGCGCTGAACAACCACTCGACTTCAGCCCTTTGAAACACGCGATTACGTGCAATTACCGTTTTTAGCGCGTTCGCAGTCAAGTTACAAAAGAGGGATCTCTCCACTCCTTGCGTGCGGCAAGTGGCTCTAATAGAGGATTTTTATAAAAATTTGATCTTTTATTCGTAACATCTTATGAAATACTTTACACTAAATCGCTCCCTGAGTCGACGGCGACGAGAAGATGGTTGTATTAGTAACGTCTGTATATGTAGGTAGATTTCAATGTATTATGCCGAAAGTTTTTATTGATATCTCTGTAACTAACAAATTCCCGAAGCTAAAATTTTATATTAGAGGTTCTCCCCCCCCCCCCCTCCCGGCCAAACCCATAAAATTTCGGTTCATTATGGTGGTTGGGTCATACCGTAGTACAGCCGCAATTCTTTATTTCAATTGTCCAAAGCTTCTTACCTTTTCGATATTAAAAAGCGTTGTGATACTTTGAGTGGCGCAAGGTTTGGAGAAGTGCCCCTTCAGGCCGGTCAAGACCTTTCCAAGCGATCGCTTCTGCCGCGCAAGTTTTGCTTTAGGGGCTATTCTGGTCTGACGAGGCGTTTGCGTCGCGTTATTTCGGAATTTTTTTACAAAGAACCCATAAATTTTATTATTATTTAGTTTATTGCTACATACTTATTGGTATTTGAACTATCTTTACAAATTTTGTCCATAGAAAAAAATTAAAATCAAACGCAGTTGACTGCTTTAAAGTAATGGTGAAAAAAAACATGGGGTCACGGTGACCATGATTGGGCTCGTTCTAGTGATCAGAAACAAAAAATGTAAAGAGATTCTTTATTTGTATGCCTTTGGCTACAAATCATCCCTACCAGAATGATGAAAAAATATTGGAAATTAAGCAAATGGCGGTGGCTTGAAAATTAAGTTTCGATTTTCGCACATTTTTTCAACTTTCAAGGTCTGTGAAAGTTTAAAAACAAAAGGGTATAGCCGGTTAAGATGGTCAAATGTGCCCCTGAACCGAATTCAAATCACGATGAGTCATTCGAAAGCTTATAAAAAAAGAATGATTTCTGTCAAGTTTCAACCTCGTATCTCGACCCGGGGGGTAGTAAAGGGTAAAAATAGAAAATCAGGTTTTTGCCGAATTTCTCCTATACCAGCGGATGAAAAATTTTGAAAAAATTCAGAGACATGTCTGTCATCGGTGCACATATTAGGGAATCGCGTCAGATTTTTAAATTGAAAAACCAAGCTGTGAAAAATAAAAAACGCCAAAAAATTCTGAAAAATGCCGGTTTTGTATCGAAGCAGTCTTGATACTATAATTATATTTTTACTGTAAGTCCGCATCGTTGTTACTATTGTCTTGAATTTTTTTCAGATTTTTCAATTTGGTGCGCCGCAGTTAAAAAAATTAAAAACCGATTTTTTCGCCGTTTTTTCCGTGTCAGAGTAACTAATAGGTCGAACTTTCGTACATACTTTATGGAATAAGCCTTTTATGCAATCTTCAACGTCTTCACATGCAGCAAAACAGCGTAGAAATTAAACGAACTAAACATGCTGTGCCATTACAGTCTAAAATGTCTATCATATTTTCGACGGCGTCAGTGGCGCAGCGGTAAAGTGTCCGACTGTTGAATCGCTGCGAACTTTTTGAACGTAGGTTCAAGCCTCGGAATTTCTATGTCCCACAGGGTCATTTTTTTTTCACATTAATTATGTATTTTTTCGATTTCTAGCTATATGACAATGATCGATATTTATATACAAATGTTTTAAAAACATATTAAAATTATTTCAATAGTTGAAAACTATTGTTAGGTATCATGCCAATTACAGCATTGTTTAACTTTTGAATTTTGGAAACAAGAAAGAGTTGTATGATCTATAAGAAGAGACGAAATAATTACAAAACAACACACAATTGTTGCTGTAATCCATCCACAATTGTTAAAGGTAAGAGATTGGAAAATCAATTTCATATAATATTAATTTAGTGCAGGGAATGTTACAACAATACTGTGATTGACGGGATACTTGATCAGAGAAACGGTGGCATCAAAATCTTCTCAAGTCATGTTTATGTATATTTCAATTATTAAAATATTTTTAATGTTTTTAAAACATTTGTATATAAATATCGATCATTGTCATATAGCTAGAAATCGAAAAAATACATAATTAATGTGAAAAAAATGACCCTGTGGGACATAGAAGTTCCGAGGCTTGAACCTACGTTCAAAAAGTTCGCAACGATTCAACAGTCGGACACTTTACCGTTGCGCCATTGACACCGTCGAAAATATGATAGACATTTTAGACTGTAATGGCACAGCATGTTTAGTTCGTTTAATTTCTACGCTGTTTTGCTGCATGTGAAGACGTTGAAGATTGCATAAAAGGCTTATTCCATAAAGTATGTACGAAAGTTCGACCTATTAGTTACTCTGACACGGAAAAAACGGCGAAAAAATCGGTTTTTAATTTTTTTAACTGCGGCGCACCAAATTGAAAAATCTGAAAAAAATTCAAGACAATAGTAACAACGATGCGGACTTACAGTAAAAATATAATTATAGTATCAAGACTGCTTCGATACAAAACCGGCATTTTTCAGCATTTTTTGGCGTTTTTTATTTTTCACAGCTTGGTTTTTCAATTTAAAAATCTGACGCGATTCCCTAATATGTGCACCGATGACAAAAAAATGCGTCCGTGAGGCGCTGTTGCCGGTTTACCTGTTCGCGCAGGTTGTGAAATTAAATGATGACCCTGTACCTCCTCAAGTTCTTGGACCCGGGCAACAGCCGAGCGCGGATCTGTTACTTTACTAACCGTTGTGTGGGTTTTGGGAGAACTGCAAGACTGTGTGAGCGCCCATACGTGTGTGGCCGAGCTGTATAGACTCGTGGTACGAGCCAGTATGGACCAGAGTTGGGCAAGTATAATCTAGATAATATCTAGGTAAAAGGTACTTACGGTTAGTCGTTATTCAAAGCTTGACAAAGGATGATTTAGCTTTAGCTTTATTCATGGCGCCAGAGTTGAAGCCGGTTATTCAAGGAACTTTAGCTCTTGGGTTGTGACTAACGTGGTTTCAGCTTTCATTTAATTTTTAGTCTAGAAAACGACTAACCAGCGAAAGCCTTTGCGGCCCGACCCGCGCGCGGTCGCCTGCCGGTCAGATTATACAGAATCTGAATTTGTTTATTTTTCATCGTATCAATATGACAGTGACACCACCAATGGATTCCTGACGTTTTCCCGATTAATTGGGCAGAAAATAATTGAAATCGGACTATTTTTAACGAAACGGGCTTTCAATTCTGCAAATAAAGGGTATAGCCGGTTAAGGTGGTCAAATGTGCCCTTGAACCGAATTCGACTCACGATGAGTCATTCGAAAGCTTATAAAAAAAGAAACATTTGTGGCAAGTTTCAACTTTGTATCTCGACCCGGAGGGTAGTAAAGGGCAAAAATAGAAAAACAGGTTTTTGCCGAATTTCTCCTATACTAGGGGATGAAAAATCTTGAAAAAAATCAGAGCCATTTCTGTTATCGGGGCACATATTAGAGAATTGTTTCACATTTTTAAATTAAAAAACCAAGCTGTGAAAAATAAAAAACGCCAAAAAATGCTGAAAAATGCCGGTTGTGTATCGAAGCAGTCTTGGCACTATAATTATATTTTTACTGTAAGTACGTATCATTGATACTATTGTTCTGAATTTTTTTCAGATTTTTCAATTTGGTGCGCCGCAGTTAAAAAAATTAAAAACCGATTTTTTCGTCGTTTTTTCCGTGTCAGAGTAACTTATAGGTGGAATTTTCGTACATACTTTATGAAATAAATCATTTATGGGATCTGAAATGTTTATACGTACAGCAAAACATCATAGGAATTAAAGAAACTGAAAAAACCGAATCATTTGAAACTATGTTATGCACCTTACATTGTAAAGTATCTACCGTATTTTCCAACGGCGTCGGTGGCGCAGCGGTAAAGCGTCGAGCTGCTATACAGCTGCTAACTTTTTAAACGTAGGTTCGAGCCTCGGACTCCCAAGTCCCTTAGGCTAAGTTTTTTTTTTTTCGTTAATTATATATATTTCCTAACTTTACGACACAATGATCAATATTTATTTTCAAATGTTTTAAGAATATTTGAAAAACATATTAACCTGAAATATACGTAAATATGAGTTTGGACTGCTTGTTATGCCGCCGTTTCTCTTGTCAAGTATCCTGTCAATTATATTAATATGTGAAATTGGTTTTCAAATCTCTTACCTTTAACAATTATGGATGGATAGCAACAAAAATCGTGTTGTTGTTTTCCTACTATTTAGCCTTTTCGTCTATTAGAATTAGATCATACAATTCTATTCTCTCTTTTATTCAAAATATATGTTAGAATTTCTGTCACATTGGAACAGGCGAAAGATTCCATTTAATCAGCTATGAGCTAACGAGCTTCTTGATTTTCCGGAAATGACAGAGATAGACCTCAAAATTCTTTTTACTGGTTCGTATCAATTATCTCAAGCGATATCATATTTAGCAGAAGTAATGGATGAGGAGAACAAAATTAATCTTCGTTGTGTTAAAGGGAGAAAGAATATTATTAAATTCGAAGTAAGATCACGACATATTAACAGCAAAACTTACAGATGTTATATTGATTATGCACCAAACTCAATAGGCTATTCCGGAATAAAGCGCTATTATTGTGAATGTGCAAATGGTAACCGCACCGTCGGGTGCTGTTCAGACATAGCTGCAATAATTTATTACTTATCGCATGCTCGGTACCTTTCAAAAATTGTAAGACCTGCAGAAATTCTCAGCAAAATATTCAACAGTGAACACGTGACACCAGTAATTAATGAAGACAGCGATGACGATTGAATACATCAGACACGATTTTTGTTGCTATCCATCCATACATGTTAAAGGTAAGAGATTTGAAAACCAATTTCACATATTAATATAATTGACAGGATACTTGACAAGAGAAACGGCGGCATAACAAGCAGTCCAAACTCATATTTACGTATATTTCAGGTTAATATGTTTTTCAAATATTCTTAAAACATTTGAAAATAAATATTGATCTTTGTGTCGTAAAGTTAGGAAATATATATAATTAACGAAAAAAAAAAAACTTAGCCTAAGGCACTTGGGAGTTCGAGGCTCGAACCTGCGTTTAAAAAGTTAGCAGCTGTATAGCAGCTCGACGCTTTACCGCTGCGCCACCGACGCCGTTGGAAAATACGGTAGATACTTTACAATGTAAGGTGCAAAACATAGTTTCAAATGATTCGGTTTTTTCAGTTTCTTTAATTCCTATGATGTTTTGCTGTACGTATAAACATTTCAGATCCCATAAATGATTTATTTCATAAAGTATGTACGAAAATTCCACCTATAAGTTACTCTGACACGGAAAAAACGACGAAAAAATCGGGTTTTAATTTTTTTAACTGCGGCGCACCAAATTGAAAAATCTGAAAAAAATTCAGGACAATAGTATCAATGATACGTACTTACAGTAAAAATATAATTATAGTGCCAAGACTGCTTCGATACACAACCGGCATTTTTCAGCATTTTTTGGCGTTTTTTATTTTTCACAGCTTGGTTTTTTAATTTAAAAATGTGAAACAATTCTCTAATATGTGCCCCGATAACAGAAATGGCTCTGATTTTTTTCAAGATTTTTCATCCCCTAGTATAGGAGAAATTCGGCAAAAACCTGTTTTTCTATTTTTCCCCTTTACTACCCTCCGGGTCGAGATACAAAGTTGAAACTTGCCACAAATGTTTCTTTTTTTATAAGCTTTCGAATGACTCGTCGTGAGTCGAATTCGGTTCAAGGGCACATTTGACCACCTTAACCGGCTATACCCTTTCTGACATAATATCCTTAATTATGTTCCGAATTATATCATTTTTGGGGCCATTTTCATCGGGAAGACATGAGGAATCGATTGGTAATACTTTCATCAACACTTATCAAAAACAGGAAGAATTTATGTGACCCGTTGGTTTTATTGCTCTCGGCTGTCAACGGGCGGTCTACTGGGGCCCAAAGGTCCTCGCTCGCAGTAAGAAAGCAAAACAGTGGGGTGGGTAGGTCTTTCCCGATAATCCGAGCCCAAAGGCTTCTCAACAATCGAAAGATTGTACATACATATTCTTTCTGATGCTTCCGCCTACAATTATTATGGTGGGTTAATTAACAAAAAACGACAGTTTGCCAACGAATATTCAATTTTAGGCCTATAATTATTATGGTTAGTTAATTAACAAAAAGTTACGACAGTTTGCCTCCGAATATTCAATGTTGGGCCTACAATTACTATCGTTGGTTAATTATCAAAGAATTTACAACGATGATTAAATGTCGTCTTACAAACGTCAGAAAATTTGCTACTTTCAGAAACGTGTTATTATATTCCAAGTTGTGATTTTACTTTTCTTATTTATAAATACGTAATGAGGACGTCTGTCTTAAGACGAATGTGAAATTGTTAAAGAATAAGTCTAAAGGTCGAATGGTTTTATAAACAATTAGTACTAGATATGTAACTAGAAATTACAAGTGTTTTCGAGAAAGCGTGTTGGGTAGTTGCGAATAGCGGCTGGTTCCATGTTCTCACATCTTCCCGATGAAAATGGTCCCACAAATGATATAATTAGGACCATAATGAAGGATATTACATGAGAAATTTATTTGCAGAATTCAAAGCCCGTGTCGTTAAAAATAGTCCGATTTAAATCATTTTCTGCCCAATTTATTGGAAGAACGCTAGGAATCCATTGGTGTCACTTTCATATTGATACGATGAAAAATAAACAAATTCAGATTCTGTAGAATCTGAGCGGCAGGCGACCGCGCGTGGGTTGGACCGCAAAGACTTTCGCCGGTAAGTCGACGGTTAGTCGCCTTCTAGAATAAGAATAGAACGAAAGCTGATCAATGTCATTCACAACCCAAGAGGAAAGGCCCTGGAATAACCAGCTTCATCTCTGGCACCTTGACTAAAGCTAACTCGGGTGACATTTAGTCGACTAAGGAAAAAGATGAAGTATCTTTAGATGAAAAGTTATTTCAATCACTTTTTAGTCGAATAATGCCCAACTCTGGTATGGACACACGCACAGTCTTGCAGTTCTCTCGCAGCCCATGCTTTGATTAGCAACGTAACAGTTCCGTGCTCAACTGTTGTTCGGGACTCAGAACTTGAGGAAGTATTTGCACCAGGGGTTGAAAACAGTGTTACGAGCCAAGGCTGAGGGCAATAAGAATGGCGGCTACAAGGCTGAGGATTGAATTTGGTTATTTGAGTTTGTTAGTAGCGGACGAACCGGGGTCTGGTATTCACGGGAGCCGCTGTAAGGAGGTTGGATGTCGTGGACGAACCGGGGTCTGGTATTCCCGGAAGCCACTAGGAATGTTAGTTTAGCCTCATAACTTTATAATGTGATACACCTTGAGCGGTAAAGGAGTATCTATGTGGGTTTATCTCGAAGAGGAAATTCAGATGATGATTAATTTAAATAAAAGAAACTCTGAATTAGAAATAACAAATTATAATCTATAAACTCAGTCTTTTACAATTGTTTCAGTGTTTAATTGTCGCGGTCCCTAAGTCCACCACTCGGTTTTGATGCACTGAGAAATGCGGGGGTCTCAAAGAGTTTAATAGTAACAACACCTATCAGTAACTCGACGTACTGTCTGGTCTAAGTTGAAGTAATAAGCCTATTTCGACTATGCGTAATAGATTTGAAATGAGCCCCCAAGTGTGAATTCGTGGCCCTTTTTATACGGTGAAATTCGGCTTAGAAAGTAGTGGGGACATGAGTGCCTTCATTGAATATAAGGTTTTCGGGGAAAACTTGGTTGCATCACACCATTGCAGGAAACGGTGACTTCGTCGGGTCACGTGCATTCCGGACACCCGAAAAGGTTAAAACAGGGCTCTCCAGCGTAGGGGCCCCTCAAGCGCTTGCTTCCCCTTCCAATCTTTCTTTCGCGCAGCGTGCCTTCTGGTGTCAAGGGAACCTCGCGACGCTACGAAGGCTGCCATGACGGGCCAGCCGGGCTAGCGTCTTCGCGGTTAGCGTCGCGCGGTATCCCTGACAACGCGGACGAGAGTGGGAGATCCCCGAGCTTACGCGTAAGCGACCTTGGATAGCCCTGGGTTAAGGCTCGTATAGACTGGGCGATAATCGCCGGCAACTTTGTCGCCAGCGACTCCAGCGGGTCGCCTGGCGACTCGCTGAGATGCATCGTCTTGTCTCCAGCGACTTTTACCGAGCGGCTGGTATCCAGCGACTTGTGTCCGGCGACTCGGCAACTTGTGTCCCCCACCTTATGACCAAGACTCTTCGGCGTCCATTCCAAACTCTATTTAGTAGCCATGGATCCGTCAATAGCTATGGATATTGGCGCCGCGTTCATTGTAATAGCATCGACCAAAAGAAAAAGAAAAAGAAAAAGGCGTTGGTAGAAAAATGCGTTTTTGAGAAATGGAGAATATTACGGTGATGATTTAATGTCACAGTTTCTATTAAATGACGGAGGTAGTTTTATTAATTTTGTGCGAATGACAAAATCTGATTTTGAAGAGCTCCTGACTTTAGTGGCTCAAAAATTGCAAAGGCTGGACAATTATTACCGTCACAAATGCTATGCACATCAGCGGTATCGAGAAGTTAATGTTTCAAAACGTCATGAAATTTATTTAGAGTTTATACGCAAGGAGAAGTACGAAAAGATGAGTCAATTTTCACTTCTAAATAGTATTTTATTTCGCATTCCCTTCTACGCTCGGATGGGCAGTTCGGGAGGGAGGGATGCAAGTCCGAGTGATTAGGTTACGAGGTGTGAAAGTTGCCAGACCAAATGTCAACCATGGGGAGCATATTATATTACGACCAATCTGCCCTGCATCCCTCCCAAACGGCCACTCTCTTGAAGAGGCCCTCTTCACAGTAGTATCTCCTCTCCGAGGCCCACCATCTTTCGCACGGAATAGATCAACGCGTGCTTCTGTTTTGGAATTGAAGCGCGAGTTTTTACTCGAGAGATAAGGGATCCGTCTCGAATTTGCAGGGAAGACGGCGCAGGCGGGACCACGCGCAGTCAGCGGGCTACCATTTTTTCTTCTTGTGTCTCTCTCTCTCTCCGCAAGGTGTATTGATGTTGGATAATACTTTTTAGCTGCTATACCTGGCACATTTAGATAAAAACTGAAGGGGCTGACTTGTATACCACATCTGGTTCTCAAAAATTAATCAAGCTGATCGGCCAGAGTGTTTCGACAGGGTCCCGGTTTATGACCGTATTGTCCCGTGAGTCAGCGGTTGACAACGCTACCTGCGCGTCCGAATTCAGTTATCTTTTACAGCTGGCAATTTAGTATTTTTGAAGCAAAATTTCTTCATTTCTTTACGACTAGGCAATAGCTTGTTCTCGAAGTGTTCGTTGGGAAACATTTGTCTATCTGGGTATCTATACTTGGTGACTTCGGACGCGCAGGTAGCGTTGTCAACCGCTGACTCACTAAGTTCAAATTCGTTGTTAGCAGTCAGCAAAATCCCTGGAAGTAATTATCTAAATTATCGGAATGACATAAAAGTCCATACATCGAAGCGTATGGACTGACGCGTTAATGAATTTTCACTTCTTTCACCTCCCATATCTCACAAACTAATTGTTACCTCAACTTGAAAATTTGCTGTTATTGGTGTCTCATCATAAGCTATCATTTGGCACAAAATTCAGTTCCAAACTAAAAAAAGGCTAAAAAAGGCCTCATTTTTGGGTCACTCTTTATTCGATACATCGATGTATTTCATTCGATGCATCAGAAGAGGCTGTTCAAACCAAGGACCCAGGCTGCTGGTTGATCATGTCGTGATTTTTCTCTATTTTGGGAAAAAATGACTCATTTGATCCTCCTTGCCTATGATCAATACAATGTTTGATATTGTAGTAAAAATAATATGGAAAGAACAATTCAGAATCAAATCTATTTATTATCATTACTATAACAGTGTTTTATTTAAATGCCCCAGTGTTCCTTTTGTAGGCGTAGTAAAAATAATAGTTTGTTGAATCGTTTACCGTTCAATCCATTTCTTTGCTGGAGGTTAAACGATTGAACAAACTATTACTTTTACTATGCCTACAGAAGGAACCCTGGGACATTTAAATAAAATACTGTTATTGTAATGATAATAAATGGGTATGATTCTGAATTGTTGTTTTCGGTTTTTTATTTTATTTCACTAGTTATGGCCTGTTAATTAATTCAAAACGCAGAAGTATTCGATGTTAAAGAAAACATCGATGCGTAGTTGCGATGCATTACATCGGGAAAAAAGTTAGTGAGATTGTACAGATTAAGAACAATACAGGACGTGTTGAAGAAAAAAAAAAGAAGAAATTGATAATTAACTGTAAAGTATTGAAGTACATCCTGTAGTAAATTTTTAACGTATACATCTACTATATGATGTATATACACACACATGCATATTTATATATATTTATTTTTAACATATATATATATATGTATGTATATATGTATATACATCATATAGTTGATGTATACGTTAAAAATTAACATATAAAATATATATAAAATATATATATGTGTGTGTGGTGTGTTGCCACAGAGTCGGCGATGTTTCCCATTCGGAACGGGAAACAGAATACAGGCACTAGACACTCGGGCGATGTTGCCCACCGACCACTTGAATACAGTTTTTCGGGAACATGTGGCCAACAGTCATTTCTAGAAGGCCGTTTGAGGCAAGGGTCGAGTTGCTGTATCCCACAGAGATTGTTGCAAGTCGCCGGCGACTTTTATCCGGCGACTGCGCCAGGTCTATTCGTATCTCTTAACCCTTAGGCTGCCGCTATAGCCACTATATTGGCACGGTTCTACCCCCTCGACTCTATGGGACCTATTGACTACTCATACATAACAATTTTTGGAAAAAAAGGACCCCTATTTTTACGAAAAAATAGCGGCAGCCTAAAGGTTAACCTGTAAAGGACGAGTCGCCAGACACAAGTTGCCGGACACAAGTCGCCGGATAAAAGTCGCCGGCTACAAGTCGCTGGAGACAAGTCGGTTATCCCACCGACTCGCCAGCGACTCCAGCGACAAAGTTGCCGGCGATTACCGCCCAGTCTATACGAGCCTTTAGAAAGTCAAAGATAAATCTGCGTACGTAACAACAGTTATGGTATCGGTTTCGGTTTTCGAAACAGTTATAAGAACCGAAATAATCTTAAAACAGTTACGAGTGAAAAAGGTTCTGGCCTATATCGGTTTCAGTTCTACAGCACCGATATTATATCGGTTCCATAACTGTTATACAGAGTCAGCATTTTATCTTGCAACCCGCGCTCGCCCGAACAGGTAAAATGGCAACAGCGCCTCACGGACGCATTCCACTACAACCATGCACCGGCCCGACGTTCGTAGAGCTGCCAGCGATCGCTGGACAGCAGTGATGCCCGAGCTTCGAGAATTTTACGTTGATCTCTTTCGAATTAACGTCGCAAAGAGCTATTGGGAATTTACCGGCCCCGGTAATCGAGCCGCACGCTCCGCTTTTAGGATCAGTTTACCACTCGGAACCCAGATTACAATAATGAGGTTTGAAAACCATGTCGACTGGTCTCGTATCCGCCTCAATTTCAAAATTTGTAGCTACGATAGGGTTGACCGTGGCGCTATATCGCTGTACGGAGGGATTTTTCGCCACCTGCGTGTAAAAGCCACAGTAATGGCGCATCGTTCCAAAAAATGGCATTAACGGAAGCCCGTATAGGCGTGGCGTTGAGTAGTTAAAAGGTTAACACATTCAAACACAAAAATTCTAGAAAAAAATTCAAACACCACTAGAATCACACACGTCACATTAGTTACCCCTTACGTCCGATATATGCATGCACTGCATTAAAGAATAAAATTCTAAAAACAAAGAAAACCAGAACAATAGATTCTGAAGTCTTCTGTAGAACTAACACATAATTCAATAAAAATTGAATTTCTCAATTTATGAAAGTAATGATACAGAAACAACTAGCCTATTGTTTATTAACAGCATGAATTTTAAAAACAGCATTAAATACAGTATCAAATAAACAGTTTGCAAAAGCTTTTCACAACAATTATGGTTACAAAATTGATAAAAGAAAAATTAAGTAAACATAAAATATGTTAAATTATCCATCATTAAGAGGGAATAACTTTTCCTCTTTTTCGGCGCAAATTGCATTCTGATATATTTTATAGTTCAAAAGTTATACGAAAAAGGCCCCAAATTGTTTAACCCGGGCCGGAAAATTGCGAATAGCTTTTTGCGGCGTTAATTTGATAGAGACCATCCTAAAGTTTTCGAAGCTCGGGTATCACTGCTGTCCAGCAGTCGGTGGCAGCTCTCCAAACGCCGGGCCGGTGCATGGTTGGGTGGAATGCATCCAGAGTTCCGGTTGGTGAATTGGTGGTGACGGATCGCTCGTCATCAGCTCTCCCAAATTTTCGCGACTGAGTATCAGGCTCCCCCCGAAAAAGTGTGTTTTACAGTGCAGTAGTACATTATAGTGTTCCCTGCTATTGGAAGTGGTTAAATTTTTCTGGCCCTGAAGCATCGCGGGACTATCCCGCTCGTTTTATGGGGCCAGATGTCGAGCCAACCTGCACAGGGTGCAAAACGTAGCATATCACCCGACAGTGCGGATAAGGAAAACTTATCCGCTGGGCCTAACTACAGATCTGGATCTCTGAAAACACCGAAGTTACACTCCATGCAGCTAGACCGATTATACAAGAGCTCCCTGAAAGAAAATAATTCAGCCCAAAGAAATGCATCCAAACTTAACCTAAATAAGGGCCGTAAGAGTGATACAGTGGCGTCCTCTGAGGAAACGCCAAGGTACCCAGGCCCCTCTCAGGTTAACCTATCGCAATCAGAAAGCTGGGAATTCCCTAAAAAGATTAGCAAATCGTCCTCGGGGACCGCTGCTGCCACGAATGAAATCCAGGAGAATAACCGTTTTAATCTTCTTTCTGAGGAGAACGATATGGATATGGACGCTGATCAGGCTAGCCAGTCAGGACCATCAGAACCTCCTAAAAATAAAATGAATAAAGCTCCTCCAATATTTACTGTGAAGACCTCCATCAGTGTGATCATCAAAACTATTATGGCACTTAATATTCCTAAAACGGCGTTCCTAATCAAGGAAATTGACACTGAAAACCATACAATTTATGTGAACTGTATCAACCACCATAAAACCATCTGTGATAAACTCCGTGTGAGTTAAGAATCCAATTCTACTCTTTCACTCCAAAGCATATGAAATTAAAATCCATAATCCTCAAAGGCATCAGGGGTGACTTTTCTGTAGAAGACATCAGAAAGGAAATAGAAGAGTTAGAACTTCCCAACATCACAATAACGAACCTATCTAGATTTGTATTCAACAAAAGCCAACCTGATAAATTCCATTTCCTGCTACAATTATTAAGTGATAGTAAACCGGCGGAACTCTTCAAGATAAAAGCTTTAGCATACCAGAAAGTAAAGTGGGAACACCTCAGAAAGCCTGATTTATTTCAGTATAAAAACTGCCAAAGGCTGGGCCACGCCAGTAAGAATTGTAATCTGCAATACCGCTGTGTAAAATGTGCCCAGTCCCATGTCCCTGGGGTTTGCAATATTAGCTCATTAGACAATAGAGCTGCTCTCACATGTGCGAACTGTAAACAGGCTGGACATCCAGCCTCCTATAAGGGCTGCCCTTTCGTGAAATTCGCACTGAACAAAAAGAGAGAACATAAAGAGTCCCAAACCCGGAAGAAATTGCAGACCGTCAACACCATAGCGGCTTGTGTGAGAGACAACACATCATTTGCACAAGCAGTAAGGAATTCTAATCCACAACGACATGCGGCGGTGAAGAACATGCATACATCTGCTCCAGATATGAAGCTCCCCAGGCCCCAAACTCCCAGGGGAATCAAGATCTCTTATGATGACTACCACCAGCCCTCTCCTTCTACTAATTGGGTTGATGATTTTAAGAGTGAAATAGCCGCTTTAGTTACTAAACAATTTCAGTCACTTGCGTCTCAAATCGCTGTTAATACAGCTAAAATAGAATTTATATTCAATACTTTATTATCTAATTATAATGAGTAATAACAGATCCCATAGTAGACTTATCAGATTAGCAGCCATTAACGTAAACTCAATAGTGGCTAACTACCGTAGATTAGAATTAATCCAGTTCCTCCAAGATTTTGATCACGACTTCATTTTTCTTTCTGAAACCAAACTTAACGGTAGACCTAAAATTTCCTTTAAGAATTATAATTTGGTCAGAAGGGACAGACCTAATTCGATACAAGGTGGAGGAACAGCAATCCTAGTAACAAAAGGCATAGCTTTTGAAGAAGTGTCATTACTGTCTATTGATAAATATGAAATACTAGAATGCTCTATTATAAAATTGTATACACATAGCAATAGGACTCTATTTTTAATAAGCGTATATGCCAAAAATGATAATAGGCAGTTGTTTATTGATGAGTTAGACAATTTATTCCATAGTCTTAAGTTATATGATAATAATATCTACTATATAATTGCTGGTGACCTCAACGCCAGACGCAAAGTATGGGGCGACAGGTCAAACAACCAGAGAGCTAGATACCTTGGCCAGTGGGAAAACAACTTTGATTGCAACTTTAAGCTTAGAATAATTACACCAGCATTCCCCTCGTTCAAGCCAGCCCAAACTTATCTAGATATCTGCCTGATAGACTCTAGACTAAAACTGATTAACGATATTGGTGGAAAGGCCGCCTCTTTACCCTATGACAGCGATCACACAGTCCTTTCGCTTTTCTTTGAATTACCCAACGATTCTGTTCCAGTTGGTAATGCTGACTATAACAATCACCGCTATAATTTTAAAACCACTAATTGGGATCGCTTCACAAAAAAGCGCTCTCAAACATATACCAAACGGCTGTGCCTGCAGACAGGAATCTTTCTATTACTGAAATTGATGTAAACCTGCAAGCCATTAGTAATGGGATTTCTCTAGCCATAACTGAGGTTGTGCCCAAAATTATGCCCAATACCAACACTCTCAAGTATATTAATCGCAAGATCAAAAAGTTACAAAAAAATAAAAGGTCCATTGTATCACTGACTCCCGTTCAAGACTCAGGGTAACAAAGAATGCTAAAATCATTCATAAGGTACTCGTTCAAGCCTTATAGTCAGAATTTAAATCGGCTATAGATAATTACTGGTCTAGTATCATAAAAAAAAATCGACTTTCGCAATTCAAACAAATTCTTCCCTAAAATCAATGCAATCTTCCGACCGAAACAACCTGTGCATATCAAGGAGCTACACATTCAACAAGATGAGACATCCATTCTTGACAGGAGCTCTTGTAACCTTACTAACGCTATCATAATTGATAATAAGTATCCACCCCGGTAGATAAGCTGAATATTATGGGTGCGTACTACGAATCAATTAATTCACCTCGTTATCTAAACTAATGATACTTGGTTGAAAGAGATAGTCGACACTTCAGTTCTAAACCTCAAGCAGGACTTTACCTCCTTTAGAGAGCAGGGCAGAACAATTACACAATTTAGCGCAAACAATACCGCTATCTGTCCTAGTCTTTCCAACGACGTACTACACCCCTTTTGTAACCCCTCCTCAGTAGCCTTTATACTCAAAAACTACCGAACAAATCCTCCAGTGGCCTGGATGGCATTCCCCCAATCATCCCAAAACACCTCCCTATAAACATAATAATGCACTTAACCATCCTATTTAACAATGCAATTAATTATAGTTATTTCCCTAAATGTTGGAAATGTGCCAAAGTCTTGCCGAGTTTGAAGAAGGGGAAAAGCCCATCAGATCCTTCAAGTTACCGACCCATTACTTTAACACTTAGTATTAGTAAAGTATTTGAAGCGGTCGTTAACGACAAAATAACTTCTTTCTGCTCCGTCAACAGAATAATACCCGACCAGCAATTTGGATTTAAACATCAACATGCTACAACACATGCAGTACATAAACTCCTTTCCGACCTAAACCTGAAAGTTGGCAACAGCTACCTTGTTGGTGCAGCCCTCCTTGATATTGAGAAGGCTTTTGATTCAATGTGGTTAAATGGTCTCATCTATAAATTGCACATGAAAAATTTCCGTCTCTGGCTACTAAACTTGATTTGGGACATGATTTCGAACAAGTCCTTCTTTACTTGGGATGGTGATTCCCTCTCCTCCACAGAATTTTTAATCAAGGAGGGCCTTCAACAAGGCACAGTCAATTCCTCGATCCTATTTAATTTATACCTGAGCGATCTCCCTAATTTAATTAAAAACGAACAGGGGAATGCAGGTTTTTGGCCTTCGCCGATGATGTGATAGTATATGTAGCTGAAAATAGGGTTAACTTAGTACAAAACAAGCTAGATTCCTTAGTAGATATTATTAACCGTTACTATATGTCCTGGAATTTAAGACTGAACCCTCATAAATGTGAGACTATCCTCTTCCGCAAGCCGGTAAATAAGCTTTCAACTAAAGCAAAAGCTGGTAATAATGACTTCCAAATATCAGCTACTATCCCTGGCACTGCTAACCTGAGTTTGATTCCTCACAAAAAAGTTGTGAAATACCTGGGAGTTCACCTGGATTATCTGCTCAGGGGAAATGCACATATCGATTATCAGCTTGAAAAAGCCAATAAAGCTTTCCTCGCTAACAGTAGATTATTTTATAATAAGTATCTTACCCACAAATCTAAAATAATACTATACATGTTATTAGTCCGACCAATTATTACTTATGCCGCACCACTATTATGGAACATTAATCATACATCATCTGAAAAAATCAGGATATTTGAGCGCAAATGTCTTCGTGCATGCCTACGGCTTTATAGGACAGAAAGCTCGGGGTGGCAACACTTTGTCAAGAATCAGATATTATATAACAAAGCAGAGATTCCGAGAATTGATACCTTCATCATAAACCTCACCCGAGACTATTTCTGTAAGCTAACAAACATTGATAATGCAATTATTAATTCCCTTGCTTCCCAAGGGGACAACATCACTCGCAGACAGCTCAACATAGGGTATATATCTCCAGAGGCATTCATGTACTGTGATAATGTAGGATTAATTCCGAACTCTGACAATATTCCGCTTTTATTCCATTGGCGCCGCAACAGAGCTGATAAAAGAATAGCATTCTCCCACTTAGACTTTTGGGCTATTAGATCTAGTTTTAAATTCTCTACAGATATTCCTAAAAGAGATTTTCTCGACTTTCGAAGACTCAATTTTGATAGGTACTGGTGGCTATCTGACAACAGTAAACACAACCCAGACCTTGCTGATCGTAGACTAAGACTCATCCGTACGAATAGTCATTAAGTTATTTAGAATAACTTTCTATATTATTAGTCATTAACAGAGTGCAATACAGGCATGGTTAGCGGTTCCTTTGTACATGGTTAACGGTTCCTTTGTACATATTCTTATCTTTTAAGTCTAGTCTGTAGTCATAGTCATTAGTATATCCATTAAGTTTTTAAGATAGGTTCATGGGTTTTTTCCGTTGCCCATTTGTAGGCAACGTTCCTTTTCCCACGATGTACATCACTTAAGAAAGTGATAATGATAGTATAACATAGCAATATTAGTCACACCAAAGATTTTTTATTTTTAATTTAGAGCTATCTTGACTAGCATTGACATTTATCTATAAGTTTCCGACGCGATCGGACAATTAGATATAAGAAAATAAATTTTTGGCAATTTTTTTTTTATTATGTTATTGGTGCCTTTTAAACTTCGCAAATGTACCATCCTTTCCAATAAACATTGTTAACAAAAAAAAAAAAAAAAGGTGGAATGCGTCCGCGAGGCGCTGCACTGGTGCCATTTTACCTGTTCACGCGAGTGCAGGTTGCAAGATAAAATGCTGACCCAATAGGGTAGATGTCCCAATTACCGTGCCTTGTCCCTATTACCATGCCTTTATACTTAAAGAAGCGGCACAAAAAATTCGCATAAATAAATAAGGAAAGAAATTTTTTTAATTATGTTAAACTATTAATGTATGTGTTACAAATGAGAAGGTTGCATTTTTAAACAATTAAAGCATAGTAAAAAAAATTCAAAAATGCATATGAAGATTTGGATGGATTTACCTGAATGCTCACCGGAAACGGTAAGGAACACGTACTTTACAGAAGTGAATAAATTGATATTTATCATGATTCGCACTTATGTAAAGTGTTTATTATATCATAAAAGGTTAAAATTTTATGAAAAGATAGCAAAATGAGCACTTCTGAAACGTTTTCGTATTTTTAAACTGAATCTGGTAATTGGGTGCCTACTGGTGCCCACTGGCTCCCTCTGTAACTGCTAAACCTATCCTTACTTTCGTTTCTCAGAACGGGTGAACAGAAATTTATATTTGCATATTTTGCTTTTGTAATGAAAAGGTCATATTAAAATTACATAAAAACACCTCTCGTAGAGCAAAAAAATGTTTTGAACAGTTCAAAGTTGAAAGACATGACGTACATAACCGCGGGAAAGGTATTCAAAAAAGGGCACGGTAATTGGGAGCACGGGAATAGGAACAACGCATTTTCAAGGACACGGTAATTGGGACAAAAACATGGATTTTTATTTTAATTAAAAAAATATGAAAAAATAACATTTTCAATCCGAAAAAATGCCTTAATAAAGAGAAAAGTTCAAAACACCAATATAAATTTTCACCAAGCAAAATTAAAGTAATAGAAGTCAGTACTTAATTCCTTCGTGAGCAAGTCGGCGTCAAAACACGGTAATTGGGACATATACCCTACATCGGTTATACAGAAAACTCTTGCTATGGGCTGGGCCACTACGACTAATATTAATTTAACACAATAACTTTCCTAATATGTACAAAATTACTACTAATTTAATATTAATTATGAAGAATATTAACTATTTTTTTTCTTTTAACAGAACACAATGTCTCGTGGATGAAAATGTCCATTGTTATGAATTATAATTCTTTTTGTATCAAATTCGAAATGCTCGCCACTGGCTCAGGCATACAAGTGACTCTGGCCCATTGGTCTTAAACCACCCGACCCAAAGAATCAATCTTCGCGTTTGTTTATAAGATCCTTCATCGCTGAGCCTCTTCTATCTGGAGTCTCCCTTTTCAATACTTAATTTACAGATGCTGTCTATAATTTTGGTTCTTTCAGCATCGAATAAAGTTTTGAAAAAAGAGACTCCATATAGAGAGGCTCAGCGATAATAAAAACTTATAAACAAATAGATTTTCCATTAAAACAATGTGACATTGTTCGTAAATATTTTGAAACGTTCAATGCATACCCGATGCGTATCCGATACATATATCACTCGTATAAAACTGATATATGTATAACAGTTATGGAACCGATATAATATCGGTTTTGTGGATCAAGAATCTGTTTGGTTTTTGGCTTCAGATAAGTCTAACAGCTGAAATCGTCTGCTCGAGCGAGGCATGAATTCTTAAACATGTCATCAAGACCGCTTTCAAAAGCATTTCAAAAGTAATAATTGTATTACTTTTATATTTTTTATTTACTGTAGAAATGTAGTTTAATAAATAGAAAAAAGTTTTATTCCATTACTATAATTCTTTTCATCGCAATAAAGTCTTGAAAATCGCCGAATTTATCGGCGCGCTAATCGGAATGACCCCTTAAAGGCCGCTGCTCACTTATTATCAGTGATCGTGTCAGTTCCGTGCGGCGTGCCATTGCTAAGAAGAAGAGAGCCTCTATCCCCTCTTTTTCTTACCAATGGACGTTGGCACGGAACTGACACGTTCACTGACAAGTGAGCGACGACCTTAACTGTCCCTTCGGTGAATTGTTTCTACTCATACGGTTAGGGTAATAAACGTTCATTAGAAGCGCGAATCCGTCGCCGAGAACAATATCTATAGACGATATGGGCATTGCATCTACTACAAAGGACTTGTATTGGGATCGATGACTCCGTATATGTTGAAAAGAATTTCGCCAACCAAAACGTAAAAACGCGTTTTTCTCGAAACGACATTTTACACAAACTATTACCAGAAATATCTCAAAAACCACCGAACTGATTTGCTTGAAATTGATTGTAGTTATTCTGCATGTAATTATTATCTCTCGCGTATTGTGGAATTTTTTTCGTTTTACAATTATTTTGGGAGTGGCGGCGAAAAAATGAATGGATTTTGCATTAAAAACCGGTAAACCGTTATTTGTCTTAAAAATCGGTATTATACGTTTTAATATTCCGTTTGATTTTTGGCTAAGATACACCTGGTACCATTTGGGTGATTTTTCAAAATTGTTTCAATAAAAAAAATGGTGAACTTTCTTCGAGAAAGCAAAATTCAATAACTCCAATACTTTAGAAAAGAAATCCTGAAAATCCCACTTTTTGGGGGTCTCCTAGGTGTATATGCCCCCTTAAATTAATTTTAAGGCACTCGCAGTACGCTCCTAGCGATAGAAAGTGTAAACACTTAGCCATTCGCCCACATTAGTGTTCCTTCTCGAGATTACTTTCTCGAGAAATTTAATAATTGCTTATTTCTCATTTCTCGAGAAATTACAGTACCTATTTCTCGAGAAACTTAAGGCCTCGGATACATGAGCGTTTTACACGCCGTGTTTTCTCCGCCGAAATAGGAACTGTGTTTTAATGCAACTGACAACTGACTACTTACACGTGCGTTTTACATGCTGCGTAGTTTTACGCCATACGCGGCGTGCAACACGCGACGTTTAAAACGCCCGCGTATCTGAGACCTAAGTCTAGGAAAATTATTATAAATCTCATTTATTTTCGTAAATGAATTTTCAGTTAGTTGAAATTGTGTATTACTAAGTAGTTAATTGCAAACGTATAAACACATCTACAATTTATAAAACATGTTATCAATGCATATCAAAGTGAGATAATGCGTTTGGTGTTTTTGTGTTCGTTGCGATTTATAGGGATAAGGAATCCATTAAAAAACACTGACTGAAATGAATTTAGATTACACGTGGAACGATGAATGCGTATATTAAAATTGCTGAAATCTTATTAGTAGCATTAAAACCTATAAGAATTACAATAAAAAAATCTCAGTAGAGAAGATTCGACATTATTAACTGCTGAAGGTGCTTTTAAATTCCCATTTAAAAATGTAGAAACACTGAATACTGAATTAAGTAATGAGTATTGCTATTAAAGAAGAAATATCGAAAAGAAGAGATAAGACTATTGTATAGCTTCTAAAATTTTGCATAATACAGATAATTAACATTCAAAACAGATACATATAAAACGGCAAAACAAATTCTAAGAAGACTATGGGGAAAATATAACAGTAAGCATGATTCTCCTGAAAATACTGAGAATCTGACAAATCCTCAGAATGAAGAATAACCATTAAGAAAACAATTAGACTTAGCAATCGCAGATAGCCTCCGACAATTGAGTGTCATCCAAGAAGATAAATTCCGGACTCTAATAAAGGAATTTCATATTTTTGAGTCCATTGGAGAAAGAGCACCCAATTTACACTCACTTTTGGATTTTTTGCATAGGATCAAACCAACATCCACTCAAAACGAAAAGAAAAAGATTAGAAGCATTGTGCTTTTTAAAAGACTATTTTAGGACAAAAAAGTAATGTTTCGCCTTGCACAAATTTTGTATTAAATAAATAAATTGATCAAGTATATTTAATATCTGTTTTTTCATTTACACAAGTTTTGTGTAAATTAGGCAGGAATAAACATTTAGTTAAAGTTGTCTTGCGTTTTTGATAAATATTATCAACATTATTCCAAAAATATAAATTCTGCAATAGTTTTTTAATTTCTCGATAATTCTCGAGATATATAAGCTGATTTCTCATTTCTCGAGAAACGAGAAATATCGAGAAATCAGGAACATTCAAGCGTATGATACGCAATTAATCAGCTGAATCACCATGCGATCACTCCGTGCAAAAAATATAAGAAAGATAAGTTTTTCAGGTACTTTCATTAAATTTTTGGCATAATTCTCAACAATTTTGTACAATTCGTATTTGTCAAAGTGCGTGAAACAAATTTCTGTATGGAATTACGTCTATTCTCAAATTTATTTCTTAGTTTTACACAAACGATCAGTACCCTATAATAATAAGTAATAATAATAATTATTATAATTGGGAGACATTAATCCGAAATCGTACTGTTTCCACATTAAAAATAAATCGTTATTATGAGTAGAAGTTGATTATTTTTTGTTGTTTAAGTTTATTAAACTGTTTATTCTGTTAATAATGAGTTGATTACTACCAATTTTGTTTCGTTGTCTTTGTTATTTTTCACGTGATAAGCATTTGTTCTCAATGGGTACGATTTAGACAAGTTTACCATACCTAGGTAAGCCTTTAGTAACAACGTGACACGTGTGTTTCAAATTACATAAACCCCCAACTTTCTTATTTTATTTTCCTATTTAATTTCTCCCCAATTTCTTCACATAAACCAACAAACAAATCACACCGATTAAATATGTTTAATGTCGTGTTAATCCGTGATGAACGGAATGTTGGAACCACTGTATTATTATATACACCAGTGTTGAACGTTAAGAATTAATTTATATACCAATAGAGTCAGAATTTTTCACTGCGAGGTGCATGGTTTGCGGTTGCACGAATTTGAGAACGGGTTTGAACAATACGAGAGCACGCCTAACTCACGTTTCCCGGCGCGTTCTTCTTGGTATTGTCGCCTTTGTTGTTTCATACCTTTTCTCCGGAACATCGTCCCAAGCAACGCCATTGTGAAACAGGTCCCACAAGGATCGAATAGAGAGACGCACAGTTTTGCGATTCACGCTCGTTTGGCTACGAACGGCATCCCATCGTCAAGTGACACACACTGACCACAAACGATGATGTTTGATCGCCGTCTACGCTTCAGACAATAATCGCCCCCTCCCCTTAGCCCTCCACTCGCCTTTTTGCTCGCGGCACTTAATTTTTTGCGGGCTTATGCAAATATTAGATCGCTGTAAACATTCTAGTCAACCGGTGGTGAATATAATAAGGTAGGAATTCCAGTTTTGGAAAGGTATACCCACGCAACCATACCGTTTTAAATATATGTATACCGTAAGGTTATATAGAAGAACAATTTTTTAAGATTCTTTACTCCATCAAACGGGGTATTGTCGTATAGGCGAGCAGTTTCAATACTAGAAGAATGAATAAAACTACAAATTTTTTCGTCTAATAAAAAAGACATTTTAGCTTCTTATCAAGAATATTTCAGGACTTACAGATCATCGCTGGGCGCTTTATACCTGGAAAATTCTTCCCAAACGGCAGTACTAATAATCAGTGGGCTCTTCCAAAAAATGCGATTTTTGTATAACCTTAATGAAATATATTGTTTCCGATGAATTTTTGGTCGCTGAAAACGAATTTTTCTGTAAAAATGACGTACTAGCGCGTTAGGATTTTGAGAAAACTGAGGTTAAATACGCCAAAAAAACCTATTTTGACCATATTCAAGCCCGTATATAGAAAAGGAACGGTAGATCCTAGCTAAAATTCGACTAAATACTCGAATTTAACAAGAAGAAATTTACAAAATACATATATTACTTTAAGAGTCCAAATAAATTTTGAAGCAAGCTACAAATCTGTGGTTTATGAGATCTGTGGTCTATGTCGGATTCGGAATCGGCGACCTCAAAAACGACTCACAATCCCTATATACAACTTTTTCGCATTTACCCAGTTTCTTGTGCGCCACATAAACCACAGATTTCGTCTGTTATAACTTCTGTACGCGATAGCTTGCTTAGAATTTATTTTAACTCTTGAAGAAATATATGTATTTTGCACATTTTTTCTTGCTGAATTCGAGTATTTAGTAGGATTTTAGCTAGGACCCACAGTTCTTTTTTATATATTGGCCCGAATATAGCCAAAATAGGCTGTCTTGGCATGTTTAACCTCACTTTTCTCAAAATCTTGCCATGCTACGCCATTTTTACAGAAAAATGCGTTTTCAGCGAGCAAAAATTCATCGCAAACGATATATTTCATTAAGGTTAAAAAACCGTGTTGGGCAGTGTAATTCAACATTTATTTTGATCATTACGAATGTGTGTAGTTATCGTCCTTACCAAACGAAATAACATAAAATAATGTTTGGAAAAATAGCGCCCGTTAAATTATAGTTAGCATCAATTCTACAACTTTCGCGACTTGTAAAGAAAGAAGTATGTATTTAAAATGTTGCATCAGAAGTGGTAGGGGCATAGCTAAATGTATTCTAAGCATTTGAATCTAATCACACAAGGTAATCCTGTTTGGAAAACGTCGTTCCGAAAAAAATGCGTCTCAAGTTTTTTGTGCAATATCAAGGCTGATGGCAAGCGATTTATAGCGCATACTCTTAATCTGCTATGCCAGAGCAATAATGACGATCGTCCTAATCTTCGAAGAGTTTGAAATATATGTTAATAGAATATATACTCTTGACTAATACGAACCTCCTCGTCTTCCATCATATTTCCTTCTATATACTCGCAAAATTAGCCGCAGTATATCAGTTTCTCTTGAATTTGCGACAAGTTTCACGGTATATTACTGTGTTCTTTTTTTAAACACAGCATAATGCAGTAATATATTGGGTGCGTGTAAACATCGTGTTTATTTAAGTAATGAACATATTAATGTAACTCGTTATTAGTATATGCGTAATTTAATATCGCACGCGTGAATCATTGTTAGGTACAATAAAACTTCGATTATCAGAACACCGATCAACGGAACGATCGATTGTCGGAACATCGATTAAGGATGTATCGGACGTATAATATTAGACATAAATAGATTGGTGAATCTGGAGAAAGATTTTATCTCCAGGTTCACCAATAGATGATAATAGATAATAGAATAATAGATTTTAGAACCTGGTGAAACAGTAACTGAATTAGCCGATGAATATAGAATTGATGAATCAACTGTTTGTGGCGCGGAAAAGCGAAGACGGGAAATTACAAACTGTGTTCACAGTTCATCGAGTAAGAAAATTCAAAAGATCAAGATAATAATAGTTTAAACATGGCAGTGTTTAAATGGTTTTGCAAAAAACGATGAAATGAAGAGCCTCTAGCTCGGCCGATTATTTGTGAGAAGCCTTTGCAATTCAATGAAAGATTGTTTAATAGTAATACTTATAAAACGTTTCAAAATGAACGATTCATGCGAAAACAGTCATTCGATTATCCGAACTGTGTGTGTTATGATTAGTTCGGACTATATAGAATAAATTCAGGAGAGACGCCACACGTGCAAAGCAACAAAGGTGAACTCCAAAGGCGCGTGCTCAGCGAGTCTGTTTGGCGGGCGCGAGTCGGCGAGCCGGCAAGGAACAGAAAGTCCAAGTCGAGCCAAGCGAGCCCGAGCTGATTAATCTCAATATCTTCCGGTCGGAAAAATAAAAGTATATATGTTGCGTGTTTTTCTATCGATGCCTGTTTGCCTAGGAAAACAAGGTAGTTACAGCTCGGCAGTCGCCGTGCGTGCCGTACCCTTGATACATTGAAACAACTATTTTATGTAAAATTACGTTAAAAATTTATGCACATATGTAAGACATTAATGCCTATTACAAACGTAACGGAGACAGGACAAAGTAAGTACCTATTTCAATGTTTAATGTGGTTTCTTATTAATTAATAAGCACAGTATTTTTGAGATGATATATTTCAAGTTTGTTTTCCTCGCAAAGTAAGGACAGACGCCACACACAGTGATAGGTGTTTTGATTGGCTTATAATGATCAATTTTTTTTATTCAAATTACATACCTAGTAATGCAAGAGGATTGTGGACTGGAGGAAATCTAAAGCTGGCTATAGAAAAAGTACAGAAATGTGAAGTATCAAAGCATCATGTAAAAATTGCTCCAAGAGTCTTGCACAATGTATGCCCAGGGTTGCCACCTCTCCGGTTTTAGCCCGGAGACTCCAGGTTTTGAAGCAAATCTCCGGGCTCCGGTTTTACTGGAAAAATCTCTGGGTTGTAAAAAAAAATGATGATAAGAAATTGTGGTATTATATAATGGTATCAATTTTATATATAATAAAAGTTATTAATTTTAAAAAAAACAGATACTTTTAAATATCTGAATTGTTTGAACTTAAAAGAATTGCACATCTGTTTTCCGGATATTCGAGAACAAAACTTTTTTTTTTGCTTTTTCCATCTCCGGGTTTATATTTGAATCTCCGGGTTGGAATGTGTGGCACGTCGGGATTTACATGGTGATAAGGTGGCAACCCTGTGTATGCCCCACACTGCAACTGTGTGAGAGAAAATATAAGAGAGGAAAATTAGTGCCATTGACATCTCACCCCATGGGTGTCGCATCTCTCCTACAAGATGTGGGGGAAGATGTGAAATAATTTTTTTTAATTAATACGAAAACAAATTTGTTATTACCTCTCAACCAAACCGGGTGACATCTCTCCTGAATTTACGCTCAAACTTTTCTTCATAGTTCAAGTAACTTTGCAATTCCTTTATTGAAATAGCTCATACTTTTAGGATTGAAACCCCCAAGATTGTCACTCGCACTTATAACTTATGTGCTTTCTATATTCTTTCTGCACGAATGATATAGTAATAATTAAATAATTATAGCATATGCTACAGTAACTACATTAATTGATATTAATATTTTAAACTTTTTTGTTTTCATTGACCATTCCGTAGTTGACGAATATCTTTTACCTTTTCCAGTGACATTAGTTAGAATTGTGTGAGGTTTAATTACTTTCCAATTCTTTATTCTTTATCTATGTCAATATAAACAAATGCCGCTTTTAGAATTATTGGTATTACGAAAAGAATTTTAAATATTTTTAGCAGCAGGTAATGACGAGCTTTCGTATTTTTCTAGTTTACAAATGAAATACTTGAAAATAGTGTGCCAAAAGAGTAAACAAGGACATATAATATCATAATTGTATTATTTGTATTTTCTCAACAACATTTGTATTTTTCAGTATATTTTTTTATATCTTGATCGCACGATTACACATTTAAGTATAATTTATTTACACAGTCCTCTCAGAGTACATATGTACTTGAAAAGTGACAGTGACCATTAGCGATAATACAACAACGACCTTTGTATTATTCTTTTTACTACCTATCTAAGGTCTAAGGCGATTCAGATTAGAATGAAATGGCTAGTCCGGAATTACAAAGATCACATTATTTGCCACCATTGCATCTTCAACCGCAAAATACAGGGTAAATAAAGAAATGCATTAGCAAATAGACGTTAAAAACATTTCCAAACAGTTACGAAGTCTGACCACATTGTGAATTCTATGTATCTACATGCATTTTATCGCCTGTATGTACAACATTTTATTGACAACATTCACTAGATTGTAAGGTAAAAATATGAACAGAAAATATTTTCCGAAATCAATCGTTAGTATTCATTCGTCTATTGATTAAACATGATTTCATTACCAGTTATAAGTACACCTTTTTCTGTGTATACATAATAGTCAATTAATATAAGATATTAGAAAACAAAACTGAATTATAAAATATATTCGATGATAAATCACAAATCAAAACGAAAGATACTTCTTTCCTTTGCGTGTATACATACATATATCATTATTTTGGTTGTTTATTAAAATTTCCGAATAATTCTGATTGATAAGAAGATATGTATAAAATACGAAAGAGGCATATAGAAAGGCAACTTTTTGTGAAACATTTATATGTATAAAGAAGCGTGGGAAACTATAAAATATTGTACGCTTATCACATACTATGAAAGTTATACATAAAATACCATTTTTGCTACATGTTTTTTGGCGAAAAAAACAAAAAAAAACACGTACATCGAAAACAAACTATTTTCTTGAAAAAAAATCAGTAAAGTTCCACCTGCAGTACCTAGCCGCCGAGATATAACGAGGTGGTAAATGAAACACTCGAGCAGCGGCGGTCTTTGAGGCCCCGGCACTGTAGTACCTATGTATGATCAGTGCAATAAAACCGATACTACTTACAATAATGAATGACGATATTTCTTTTACCATTGTCTACCTACATACTACGTGAGCAGGTAAACAGAGGTATATACCCCATATACTGTACATACTGTAAATAAAAATTGTATTAATTTTAAATGAAATATAATTTGAGTAGAAACCGAGTCTCAGGCCACATACCCTGAACCCCGAGATCGACCCGAGCCCCTTATCTGCCAATATGTATATGTTTGCCAGTTTGTTAGTTCCGAAGCTTGAAAGTACAAAAATCAAACACGCGCTACAATAGTTTACGACCTTGCTATATCTCTGCGAGTACTGTAATTAAATTGCGCAAAATCGCTCGTGGAAATAAGAGGAGGCAAAGTGAGGAAAGCTCCTCCACTCCTCCAACACGCAACTCCTTAGAAATCTACTTGGGCGAAAGTTTGACAACTTTTTCTGAGAAAACGGTTCAAATGCGACACAAGGTTATTTTTTAATTTTTCATCTCTAAATTTTTTGCTAGAGAAATAGAGTATTTTAATGAGAGAGAACTCGAATTTCAAGCTCAGGACAAATTTTTGGGCATATTTCTTTAGCACCTTATATATATGTATAAAATAAAGTATAAAATAAATAGTATAAAATAAAGTCCTCAGTAGGCGTCTGTAGTTTGTTCGCGCTAATCTCGAGAATTACTGGACGGATTGTGATGCAGTTTTCACTGTTTTATAGAGCATTTCTCGAGGAAGGTTTGGGTGTATGAACCACTAACCTATGGCAAAAGGATGCAGAGTAGTGGCGATTTTAGTAAAGCATTTCTCGAGAACAGACGCCTACCGAGGACTTAATGTTATACTATGCAGAGATAAGATACATTTATAACAAGCCCGGGCATCGCCGTGTACTTTAAGCTAGTCTACTACATATTATGTAGTGCATTACTGTGTTATACTGGCTCAGGTAAAAAAAACTACATACTTTTTATTTTTTCCTTATACATCTAATCAACTAATTGTAATTTGTACAACACGTTTCGATCAAGCGTAAAGTAAGCAGCATAATTTATACTTAAACAGTGTACAATAGATAAATATTCATGATAATGAAATACAGGATGATTTAGAACGAGCGTAAAACACTTTAGCAAATTGGTTGAAAGGTCAGTCTGATTGTGAGTAAAAAGTATTATATTAATGTCAAACATACAGGCTGTTCGCAGTGGCGTATATAATAGGGCGGCTGATGAGCAGTTGCCGCCTAGGCCCCTGCGCAGAAGGCCCCGGCAGGGCCGCTGACCAAAAAAAATTATAATTAGGTATAGGTATCCAAACACTACATTTTTTTCGTACTACTACACTTGGTCCGTTTTTAGTAAACTACCACTTCATTTTCCCGGAAAAAATGGGCCCCTGTCCAGAAGGCCCCTCTAGGGTCCTATCTTCAAAACAAAAATATGATTTTAACGAAACACTATATTTTTTCCGGTACTACTACACTTGGTCCGTTTTTAGTAAAGTATCTCTTCATTTTCCTCCAAAAATGGGCCCCTCAGAACGTTTGCCATCTGGGCCTTTTTTCTTAAATCCGCCACTGGCTGCTCGGCAATAGAGAGTAAAAAATGAAATGAGCGATGCCACACGACAAAACAAGCCGAAAATCAAGATTAACGGAATTGCGGCAGAGGCTTTGTGTTTTAGTTATTATTAATGTTGGAAAAGACGGATCAGGAACCCCTAAAGATTGGCAATTCGACTATCAGCAGAAGAACGCGTTGCATAGGTCAGTAAGAGCGCGTACAATCGCTGTCAGAAAACAAAAAAACACATGGGTAGCAACTTCCCCTCGTAAGAGTAGTGATAAAAATACGTCATTGTTCTTTGACGGCGACTGTGCGAGGCCCTGTACTGACCTATGCAGCGCGCGCTGCTGACGTTGAACTGCCGTTCGTCAAGCGTTCCTTATCCGACTATGACTAATGACTAACAAACGAAGTCTTCACCGCAATTACTTTACTCTTGATTCTCCTCTTATCTTGTCACATAGAATCGCCCATTTCATTTTCCACTATCTTCTGCCAAACACTCTGTATTTTCTTTTCTCGATAATTACGTAGTTATAAGAGGTTCAAATGTTATTATTAAGGCTACCATACACAAGCGAGCCGCTCGCGAACTGCAGGCTCGGCAAGCATGCTCGCTGGTGTGTGGGATTGACGAGCGATTAAACTGCTCGGCTCGTGAGATGCTCGGCACACTCACGACGTGTGTAGGCACCCGCGAGCATGTCAACGAGCTTCACGCGAGCGGCTCGGCGAACGGCTCGGCGAGCATACGTACTCGCTCGTGTATGTGGGCCTTGATGCAAAGAGATCTTTCAGATATTAATACTTCGACTAGCATCGACGTATACTTGAGCTCATTTTAGAAGGAACCCACTGGCAGACAAGTTCAGACCTGTTCTGCGCATGTTGGCGCTCATTGGTGCCAAAACATGCTACTATTGGCTATACCCCAAACAAACGCTCCCTCGGAGCCAATGAGTTCATTCTACATGCGCGAAATGGGTTCCTTCAAAAATGAGCTCAAGATTAGATAGTTATGGTTTGTTTTCACGTTCATATTTTCTGGAAAGCCTCGAAAATATTATCCAAGTGTTCCCAAATATTTGCACGCAGCAAATTAAGCTAAAGTGTCTCAGCCAGTGGCGGATTTAACAGGGCGGTTAATAAGTACTTGCCGCCTAGGGCCCTGCACAGAAGGCCCCGGCTGGGCCCCATGACCAGAAAAAATTATGATTAGGTATATGTAGGTATCGAAACACTACATTTTTTCGTACTACTACACTTGGCCCGTTTTTAGTAAACTGCCTCTTCATTTTCCTCCAAAAATGGGCCCCTCAGAACATTCCCCACCTGGGCCTTTTTTCTTAAATCCGCCATTGGTCTCAGCAGTAGCGATCGCGCAGAAAGGCCTAACCGACTAAAAACAACATTTTTCAAAATCTTGTGTCACGCAACATAGTAGAAGAATAGGAAATATCATTTGTTTACAGTTCAGTTTTGTAATAAATACTCCAAATGTGCCACTTGTGCTCGGATGCAGGCATTGCACCGACGAATCAACGAATCGTATACACGATGAAATACCTACCTTATTTAGGCATACGAATTTCATTCGATGCAGTTATAGATTATGATATTCTTATTGTATATGTAATTGTTAATTATTTTTTACTTTCAATTGTGAGTAAGGGTACGTTTATTTTGCAGCTAGGAAACAAACTATAAGTGCGTCGTTCGGACGATCGTTAAAACATAGATCTGCTCCTTGCTCCAATATAAACACTTCCATTATAAAACAATATAATGTATTTCGCAGCTCCAACATAAAAGTACCCTAACTGATACCTATCTTATACTGTTTTGTTCTGATTTATTAAACTACTTAGGGTACTTCGTATGAAGCATGTGATTTTACTATGACAGCAGTAAAATTTTGAACTATTTTAACTAAATACGTAAGTATTGAAAAAACGATCTGTGTATGTTCGTATAACACTTTTTATTCGGAATGACTTTCCAAAGAATCTGACAACGATTTTTAGACTCGTTCTGAATCACCCTGTACACAAGATGTTACATTCCGACATATATTTTTTTTCTATTGATAACACTTCATTTTCGACGAAGAAATTTCATACGATGCGTATCATCTGACTTGATTCAAAGATTGCACCACACGCGATAGTTTAATCCCATTAAGGTCAAACATTGCCCTCGCATAATTCGCTCCATTACGATCGCATTTATTTCCAAACGGCGCGGGTGCAGTTTCATTTTGACTTGTACTTACAACAGTATTGTAATCCGACGCACGATGCGAATAATGTATTTTACTTCCGCCCGAAAAGGAGTTCAACTTACGAAACGTAAACATTAATATACATGACAACGAAATATGTTATACATATCATTTAAATGTAAGTCAATGAACTCAGAACTTGACGCAATGCATTTATTCTACAGAATTCGACTTCTTCTCACTCGAATTTTTTAAATTTTCGATTTTATTATTTAACTGTGCCCGCAGTTCAGCACTGATTTAAAGCAATACGCCTTAAAAAAAAAACTTGTACATATATCTTCGTAAATTTTATATGAAGTTCAGTTCATGTTTTTTAGTGAACATAACCTCAAAAAGGTGTAAAAATATTTTAAGGTGATTATAGAAATGAAAGTAATGTGATCAGTGGAACTCTGAATTGTAGAAACGATTTTCTTATTTGAAACATACATACAAATAAAACTCATACTCGTCATAAATACTCAGAAATTATTCTTACTACTTGCACACTATATATTCACTTTTGAAACATAAAGTGATGATAATTTTATCATATTAAGATTAGTTCTTAATACAATACTATATTCCTATTTATTAATCAATAGAGTGAAGTCTATATAATAGAAACACGTAAATTACTTTACCAAGTAGTTTCTTTATTTTTGAATTAGCTAACAGTGATAAGTATCACCTTTTACATTGCATAGTTAAGGTTCTCGCTCATTTAATAACACAACATATGAATGGCAACGACTAATTGTCAACGCACCAATGCTGTTTTGCATACATGAATGACATATTGGCACCAGTATGATACCAACAAAGCGTCAGCTCGTACACTGCATGTAACGTGACAACCGGTGCATTCCGTTGGAACAAACTTTTGGCGTTTAGTTTGTAGTGAAATGGCAGACTTTACGGTTGAAGAAATGGCTATGATATCCATACTATTGGATGAAGGTGAAACAGAAAAAAGAAGATATTGGGTACAGAAGAGCGTTAACATTAAAAAAAACCGAAGGGGAATTTTCTATACTATGTAGACAAGTGCTTGAAAATGAGGAAAAGTTTTATCAGTAATTTCGTAAATCGTTATCACAAAGTAATCAGATTTTATTAATGAAAATTAAAAACATCGTTGAAAAACGTAATGTCACGTTTAGAAAAGCAATCACGCCGATAGAGAAACTATCAGTATACTGATCGCCTCGAGATCAATCGTTCGACTGGCAAAACATTCTTGCCGAGAATCCTGCCGCGGCTGGGGCGATGCGGAAGAGCGTCGACGGTGTGTTGTTGTCGGTAAATGAGCGCATTCATATTTAAAGATTATATATGACGAGTTGTTGCTGTTCGTATGCTGTGTCGTTAGGCGGACGACGGCTTTTACTTGAACAACGTGCGCCTATCGTTTCACGTACTTCGATAAACGGGGTCATGTTGATGTCTCGATGAAAACACATATTTCATTATTGATTAAACTCATATCGCTCATCTTGAGATCGCGACCATAGGCAGGTCGGTAAAATAGAAGCAATTTCCTCTGATTTCTATGTATTTGCCAGCCTACAGCGACCAAATCACCAATTTTAACTAGAATAAACAACAAGTAGTCGCGCTCGATCAATTTATGGCGTTCTATTTACATTCGCACCTGCGACTTTCTTCCCTCCAAAAGTGAACGCCAATAGTCGAGTGGCTGGCGATATGCGGCGCAACGCCACATTCCAGCTCGCAAGATGACAGGAACGAAACATACGTAACGAATGAGAAACGAGTGCGATAAACTGTTGATGAACTGCACAGTAAACGACAACACACAGTTCAACGAATTGTACGGTTTGCTCTGGGCAACTGTCACAGTGGTCGCCAGGGTTTGCTGTATCGTTCGGATGTGTTTTGTTTTCAGCTGTCAACAGAGGGAACCAAGATATCTTTTCCTACCTTTGTACTGGTTCTGCACGCCCATCATGGTTGACGACGGTAGTGTTTACGGAAAAGCCACGTAAATTCTTGTATCTGGAGCCAATGGATCGCATTTGCCACAGCACACACGATAGTCGATAAACGCGAACCGTTGATACTGGCAAATGCGCCGTAGCGCCAAGCGCGTACCTTACAGCTCGGAACATACATATATACGCCACGCTTCGTGTTTCCGCACGTATACGGGGTGTTCGTGTTAATTAGTACCACTATTCTCGTAGTGGACTATGGTAGAAAATAGAAAAATGCCACTCTGTTTTAATAAGCAATACGAAAGTTTAAACTAGTTTCAAGAAAGCAAAACTTTCTAAATGTGAGATATGTGTATGTTATACTTTTTATCAGATGGGTAGGTCCGGTAGGTGACCCGGATAGATAGAGTCATACAGTGTTTGCAATATTATTCTCATATCAGTTCTGATAATTATACTCATACTACACTTTGCTAATATTGTTCAGTGCATTGAGCCGTATAATTCTATTTTTATTTTCAAATTATTTACATCTTTGAGTCATATACTAACTTTTGAGGGGAAACCCCAATCGACAAGCGCAAATTCATATGAAAATTTGTGAGCATTTTCTTTCGAAAACTGAGCAAAGAATCCATTTTAAATTGTGAGGGTATGTTTTTATTCTTAGGAACAAAAGAAGAAACCATTAGTTAGCAAAAAAAATATTAATTCATAGAATTATTCATACAATTGTTAAGCGCTCCGTTTGTGTGCGCCGTGCTGCATAGTGGATGCTCTATTTATCTGAAACAAAGAAACCAAAGAGATTTTTTTTTTTTTTAGAAAATTACGCAGGTAGTGAACCTCGATTCGGATATCGATTCGTCAAAATCACAAATTTTCATATGAATTACACTCATCGATTGGGATCCCCCCCCAAGTGTCCAAATAAGCGTGAGTTTAAATTCTATTGTATGACTACTGAATGAATTCATTTTCATACAATATGATGAAAAAACTATTGTAAGTTCACTCTCCAAATTCGGAATTTGGTGTCGAACTTGACAGATCGACCCATCTGTCACCTTACTATCTTTACAAAAATAGTAAGAGATTCTTCTTTTTCATTTCTTTCTCGTGAAAATTTTTTGCAAGGAGAATAGTGGATACTAATAATGTGAACACCCTGTATATGTATATGTTGTATGTATAGTAAATACACAATACAGTCTATATATATAGTGTTGTGTGTTTCATGCATTCGCCTTAGGTTAGGGCTATACTATTTTTTTCCATTAATTTTGCTGTTGTTAATATCGGACTTAACAGAACATACGGATTTAATTGCAGCATGGCGATTTTATTGTTTGTTGTTTTTTTAAGTTTCATCTTATTTCTATATTTCACGCGATACCTTGACAATTATGAATAAATTGTGCAATTGCATGGTTTAACACTTTTCTCTACGTGCACCTGCGATTAGCCCACGATATATGTGTAAGAAAGCATGCCACGGAAAATAATCTGCTTTATCATATGCACAGGATCTGCAAGTGTTGACTGCTTTCTAGCTGTCACACAGAGATCAGCTGTTATCACCTGTTGTGTTGTGTCACAATGCATACATATCTATATTGGTACACACGCGCTAAGCTTCAATAAGATTATTTTTCCATGCTGTTTAGCAGTCGTCGAATGCATACATACATATTTTTCGTTTGTAAAGTACAATATAAAATTTCAATTATTGTACGTGAAAAAAAATAAAATCAATAAAATCGGAAGCGATTAATACAAAGATCAATATTTACATTCAAATTTCAATCTTGTGATAAGCTCCAATTAAAGAAGAAAAAGCTGAAATTTCAAAATTAATTTTATGCAAACAAGCGAACGTAGAATAAAACTCTGATAAATAATTTACAAATTACAAGCTACAGCGTGTTTACACTTAAAATTTTATTTTACAATTTACCTTAAAAATTATGCTTGGAGTACTATATTTATAGAAATTTTTGGTCTACGCTTTTGTCAAAGGGCCTATATTTAAAAAAAGAATTGTTAGGCAGAAAAAGAATTTACAATTCTTAATTCAGAACCATTAAATAACTGCAATAACATTGTACAATAATGTGTTCTTAATACAAGGTAAGATCTGCTTTTCCTAGTAAAATGAAAATAAAAATAAGCAAGACAATTCGATGTTAAATAACACGTATTTGAAATCGTTTGAAACATTTGGTTCTGTAATGTGGTAGCAGGTACGTACCCCACCACTTATACAAATTCAAATTAAGGATTAAGAACCGAAGATTTATCTGGATTCAAGAATCAAAATGTACCTACGAGATTGTGATTTAAACACAAAAACATCGAAACGTGAAACAATTTCATTGTTTAAGGAACTTAGCGCTATAAAGAACTTGTGAGAAATTATTGTTGTTCGTAGCCCTCTATCGGTAAATTAGAAAGACGTCGCCACATTTGGAACGTCCAACTGTTTCCGGCTGTAGGAGTAATGTAGACTTTACATTTTGAAGTGTGAAATCACGGATTGTTTGATATTCATGTATAATTGTTAATAAAATTACTGTAAATATTGTATAGTTACAATTAAATATGGCCATGCCCGAATTTCGCTTGATTGGACAGAGATGTGAGTGGTGAAAGCGTTTTAGTAAAATATGTGCATGAATAGTGACGTGTTTCCATCTTGACAATTCCAGGAATATAAATAAAGGTAAATAGTATTTGAAAATTGCTTCATCCGAATTGATACTTAATTCGCATCTGCTTACGAGTTAGCTGGACTTCAGATAGTATCTATTTCTCGATGTTGCAAATCATTAGGATACATGTTTTTCCTTATAACGTGGATTACGTCACTTTGCTACGTGTTCAAAATTATTTCTTAAATTTTATTCGTGCTTTTCCACACTGATAACATACTTCGTAATTTGAATACACAATTTCAATGAGATTGAAAATACTTTGAGGTTAACTTTGCAATATCCCATTGGATCTGTATTGCGCTGCTATCGATATAATTTTTCAGCTTCTTTCTGTATTTTCTACTTTTCTAGTTTCGCAATATACTTGAAATAAATAAATAGATGCAACTTGTATACTTTCGAAATTTTGTGTAATGTTTTTGTTCTGAAACGGTGCAGATTTATACATAAATAATTAATGTCACGAGACCTACAGTAGGGTATTAAACATTCAAGAGTTATATCGTATTTAATTTCTTATGTTAAAATTCGCTTTTACCGCAGATGAAAAGTGACTGTCGTATAGGTTCTACGAATCAGTCGTAAATGAGGCAGTGAAAACAACAGCGGACTAATCCACATTTTTCCCGAAATTGAGTTAGTAGCAATAATGTATTCCAATAGGTTCTACTAATCACATAAAATAAGGAGGAAAATTTTTTTTAATGTGGGTTCGTCCGTTGTCGTTCTCAGTGCCTCAAATTTCACATGTATTTTTACCTTAATAATAAATATAGCGTCATTGAAAAAGCACAAGGTTTCTGCTTATGTGTTATATCGTGAGCATTGAATATATTACAAGGTAGCCTGTGGGTATTATGACATTCAGTATGTATACATAGGGATAATATAATTAGTTTACCCCAGTCATGCTTTCATCCAATTAGTCTATGAAAATGAGAGCAGTGGGTGACACAGTCTGATCACTTTATAGAAATTTTCACTGCCATTGACATCATAATTTCCTGTTCCAAAGAGTTTAAGAGTTATCATCTAAATTATAATGAAGTGGTTTTTATTGTTATTAATTCTACAGTTCATGATGTGGGACACATCAGAAGAACCACCCGGAACGACAGAAGAAGAGTTACCCGAACCTGCGGCGCATGCGGCAGAAAAGTGCGAACAAAATAAAAGCCAATTGGAATCTTTTAAAGAAATGATGCTGAAGAATAAGTCAAGTTTGAAGAAGGAAGAGGAGGTTCAGGTAATAAAACTTGTTTCATAAGCATTTAGGAATTGTTCTTTACGTGCTTCATATCCATTTCGATTGGAATTTAGGAATACGCCAGGAGACTTTCCAAAATAAAATCTAGAGCTAAGCTATCACGTCGAAGTAAAGATGGAAATTTACCTCAGAAAAATGTATCGCATACGCCTGATCCAAATTCACCAAGCACGCCCGAAGGAACCATCGATGATATTAGTCAGGCAAAAACTGCAAAAGCAAAGTCTACTTTACTCCAAAGGAAATTGGCAGAAGACAGGAAAGTATTTGAACAGCGTAACAAGGAACGGACCGAAACCAAGCGAGCAGTTGAAGAAAAAGTAGAAGCTATTAGGCAACAGCTGGAAGAAAAGGACGTATCTAACCCGGATCTGGCAATAATGAGTTCGCAGAAGGATCAGTTCCCCGTTACACCTATTAAACCAGTGATGATTACTTCGGATGTTAGTAATTGTCAGCTTCTTTTTCAATTTTTTATTACGTTAATTTGAAATAATATATAAAGTTTTAATCGTAGGTGATGTCACCGATACAGATCGAGAATATTCGGGAGAAGGAAAATAAAATTGCAGAACTCGGTAACAAAATTTTAGAATTAGAAGCTACTATTGTGGATCTTCAAGAAAATTTGAAAGAAAAAGATTCTGTTATTCAATCTAAGACAAAGGCAGTCACACTCATGTCTGCGGATCTTTCTAAGAAAGGTAAAACAACATTGGATACTCTCGAGGATACGAAAGACGAAATGCGAACGATGCAAGAGCACTTTGTGCTTTTGGAGACATCACTGAAAGACAAGAATAAAAATCTCTTAACACAATTGCAAGAAAGAGACAACAGAATCACAGAATTAGAAGAATCAGTTAATCGGTAATTTTTTACATTTTAGTTTACAAAATATTTTCTCGAGAAGATATCTATGTATCGTTTACGTTTATTTAGGTTTGAGCAACAAGTTGACGAGCAAAAGCTATCCGAAGCAGCAAGTGTTGACTTCTCTCGTTCTACAATGGATACTTTAGTAGAGACCAAAGAAGCCATGAAATCAATGCAGGAAAATTTTGTACTTATAGAGTCGTCCCTTAAAGCGAAAAATGACAATCTCCTTCAACAGTTGAAAGATTACGAATTAAAATTGGCAGAATCTAACGAACGAGTATTTAAACTAGAATCTGGTATTGGGATAGAGAGAGATCCGAAAATTGGCGACTTGCAATTTAAATTAGAAAAATTGGAATGCAGTAATAAACAGTTGCAAGATGAGAAGTATCAATTACAAAAGAATATCGTCGATTTACAAGACAAAATTGTGAATATATCTGGGAATGGTAACGGGGCAATAATAGAAAAAGATAATAGAATAGTTGAACTTGAAAATCTAGTAGAAGAGTTAAAACAATCTAATAAACTCCTCGAAGAAGAATCTAAAGCTGAATTGCAAAAGCAATTAGCAGATTTAACGTTGAAAAATGAAGAATATGCAAATAAAGTAACGGATCTTGAAAATGTAGTGCATACACTCGAAGAACAAAACAGCGATATCGCAGCAAGGTTACCAGATGAAAGTACTATTAAAGATGACGATAGAGTGGCAAAACTTACCAAGGAATTAGAAGAATTGAATAAAGGCATGATAAAAATTAAAGCACAACATAAAAGCAAAATCAAAAATTTGCAAAAACAATTGGAAAATTTCAAAAGGGTAAGGCTCCTTAATATATTATATATATTTGTTCATGTTTAATTAATATGTATGCGATTTGAATACTTTAACCCCTTATTGCATGAATTTATTTATAAATTTGAAAAAAAATTATTATATGAACAATGGCGGAGGAATTCTGAGAAAAGTACTTGAATAGTTATTATCTATATTCGCCATCTATCGGAAGTATCGACGTATGGTTGGAGAAGAATGTGTGCGTGAGGCGGTGTTGCAGTTTTACATACCTGTCCGCGCGCGCGCGCGGATTGCAAGATAAACTGATGACCCCGTATTATGATTTTTAACATGTATGGCACAATACGAAGTCGTGACATGCGTTTCTGGTATAAAACGTAACTAAATTGCTCTACGCGAAATAAATTATAACGCTGTAACCATATTTCGTGTGATTGGGTAATTTTTGTGGTACTTTAAAATTACAGCAGAAAGTATTCTTTTCAGAGACAACTAAATTAGTATTCATCCAAAGGGGATTATCAGTTATTTTCTTCTTTTTGTGCAATTCCTCAATTACTGTGCATTAGGAGTACATATTTGTCATTCTCTGCATCTATTTTGCAATTTCTAATTTTAATGTATGAAATCGGAGTGAAAAGTGTTTCGGACAAAAAAGTTTCGGATCTTTGGAAAGGAAATTGGTGAAAAAATCCAGTATAAATTTATCATATCTGATCATTGTTCATTTAAATATGTACAGTGATGGTATTAGGTTTAACAATCAAAATACATTTCTGCATTAGTTGATTTATATAAAAATATGTAAATATGAATAATTATCTAATTACTTAGTGTGTTATACATGGCATAAAACAATTGTCCAATATAAAAGTACATAAAAATTATATCTTATGTATTAATAACACTTCTGCGCTAAGTATTACAGTACTATGAGCTGGAAGAAGTGTAAATATTTCAAAAGCACATAATAATCAAAAAAAATTGTAAACGAACAAACATGGCACTTACTGAAATTATTGCAAAATTTTACAAAATCCGAAATTTATTTTGTATATCTAAGAGATGTGTCTAAATATACACTACCTAAATTTGTTTTAAACGGTGAAGAATAAAATAAGAAAGCCAATGTGCACCACATATGGCACACCATACAGTAAGGGGTTAATTTATCAAACACAAAACTAGATTAGCAGTAATGGTTGATCTTTTTATTTTGCAATTACATACATATTTCATTGAAAACATGAGTAAACAATGTTATAATGTTGAGAAATATGTATATGCGATTTCACAATTCAGGTGTCCGATACAAATGCAGAACTTGTCAGACTGGCGAACCAAGTGGCATTATTAGAGGAGGAGAAAGGTAACCTTCAGCTGAGTCTGGTAGACTTTGACGAGCTTAAAGGTAGGAACCAGGACAGAAATTCTGTCATCGTTGTTTCCATTGTTCTAGTTTTGTTACCAATTATACGTGCAATGCATTGTCTGTTTATATTCTGAAAAAAAAAACAGTGTGTTATCCACAGTCCTAGTTTCCTTGCTATGGAAAGAGTCCAATGTCTGTATATACAGGGTGCCCCGGAATAAGTGTGAAACATTTTAGGAATGACTTCGGTACATCTAAATAATAAAAAAAGTTCATATAAACATATGTCCTATTTGACTGTGTTTTCGAGTAATAGCGAATTTTGTATCGTTCATCGAAAGAATTGAACAAGGTTTCCAGCTCATCCAAGCAGCAGCTGGACATATGCAGGGAATAAGAGAGTCATTGATAAGACGTCTGCAGTAGAGCTGTTTCGAGACTCGAAACATTCGAGTAGCTTAAGTTCGAACCGAGCGGGACTCGGTTTTTCAAGCCGAGCCGAGACCCGAACGGTTTCGGGTAGCTCGATTTTTTCGAGCCGCTCGAATGTGTTTCGGGTAGCTCGATTTTTTCGAGTAGCTCGAATGTTTCTAGCCACCCGAATATATTTTAGGTAGTCGACTGTATGGTGCAGTGTGATAGGTTTGTGTAGGTGGAACGTTTTGTAGGCACCGAATATAAATTCAGTTATATGAATAATATGAGATGTATAGATATAAAAACCATATGAAGTAATTTAACCCTTGCCTGGTGGATATTTTAACAACACATTGGATGCGGGGTCCAGTTAGACCCATAATTTAATTCGTATACACCTCGGGATAAGCTCCTAAATAAGGTTTTCATCTTGTTAGCATCTTGTAGTAGTACTAATAAGAAGTAACACGTGTAGTTTGATATTTCGGAGGGTCCCAGTGGAGTATGGATATATATTCAGAAACATACGCAACAGAAACATTACCCGAAACACATTCGAGCGGCTCGAAAAAATCGAGCTACCCGAAACATTCGGGTTACCCGAAACCGTTCGGGTCTCGGCTCGGTTGTTTAGAGTCTCGAGACAGCTCTAGTCTGCAGGCTTGTATTCAGATGCGAGACATATCTTATGAAAGTAAGCAGACATAGTTCGTTGAAAATCGAATTCGCTTCAACTCGAAAACAAAATCAAATAGAACATATGTTTATATGAACTTTTTTTTATTATTTAGATGTGTTGAAATCAGCCCTAAAATATTTCCCACTTATTCTGGGACAAGCTGTATATTTCATAATACATGCAAAGCACTTCTGTTGTATATTTTGAAAATTCATTTTGTACAAAATAGTTGTTTAGGATAAATTGTCAATCTTTTTTTATTCTTAATAAGGAATATTAGTATCGAGACAGTTACGATTACATTAATTTCTGGTGATGGAGTCCTGTTATATGATTTGTTATAGATATCTATATTGTAAAAATGTGTATTCAGATTACTAATCAATTATATTCTATCAGATATCTTATATTGTTTTAATATAACATGGTACCTACTTTACTTGTCAAAGTTTCACTATACTCTGACTTATAGAAGTAGACTTGTTCCTTAGAACATAATATTTATATTTATATCTTATACAGTGTGTATATAATATCTAGCATAATTAACTTGTTTGCATGAAAAAGTGGACAAATAATTTTCTCATTTTTACAAAATCATTCACAGTGCACTGTTAGACAATTTGTACGTTATAATATTATATGGAATAATAATTGATACAGTTCAAAATATAATTAATGCTTCGCGACATTAACGTTTGAATAATAGACAGATTAACAAATCAATTTGTACATGCTTTTCGCGAATGTGTTATTGCTTGCTAAATTAATGGTTTTACAGCTCATAATCATGCTTAATATCAGATCAAAATAACCAATCTTTGGAAAACTGTGAACGTGTTTAATTTAAAATTGCTACTTTAAATTTGCTATGTTTATATTTATGTGTAACATTTGAGTTGCTTGCTTCGCGTTTACTATCGGTTAATGTCAATTATACATACATCATTGGCATGTTATACGATTTGCATAGCCTCAGCAGCAGACTGGCAAGAATGCATTGTTGACCTCGAAAATAATGTTTCTGCTCAAACGAGAGACATTCAAATACAAATTGAAGCCATTGCCACTTTAGAGAATCAAAAATTGGACCTCATGCAAGGTAATTTATTGTGTCCTGTATTTTCTATTATTTCCTAGATTAAATTCATATTGAAAATGAATTTCACAGTTCAGAAGAATTGATTACTGTGTAACGTGTACGTGGTCTGTATTTCAGAACTTCACGTAGCAAAACAGGAAATTTCTGCGTTAGAAGCGGAAAACGCAGAATCAGAGAATCTCAGAGTAACCGCGGAACTGAAAGTTGTTGATCTCGAAGAGCAGTTAGAAGCTATGCACAAATTGCAAAGTGACAATAAATTGGAATCTTCACCAGAAGTTAATCACGGGAATCTGACTAAACGAATAGAAGCCTTAATGCAAGAGAACAGCGACCTTTATAACAGAATATCAAAGCTGGAAGAAAAAGGAGCGTCCGACTCTGGATCCACCGAGTCGTTCGAAGCCATTGGAGAGTTGGACAAAAGTGATTTGTTGAAGAAGATCGAGGATTTGACACAGAAAAATACCGAATTAAACCTTAAATTAAATAAACTTCATGAAAAAGAGAATTCGCAGGCTGGATTTACAGAATCATTTGAGACGATAAATGATCCAGACAAAAATGAATTGTTAAAGAAAATTGATCAATTGACACAAGAAAACACTGATTTAACAATGAAATTGAGTCGAATAGAAGAGAAGGGATCTTCTGACACTGGTTCGACAGAATCTTTTGAACGAATCCCAGAGCACAATGAAAATACGACCAAGATTGAGCTTCTAACTCAAGAAAATAACGAGCTTGTTATTAAACTTACGAAACTTGAAGAGCACTTGGAATATATAGAAACCAGTCGAATGGAATCGACATCAGACGTTGATTTGAAATCAAAAGTGGATACTTTGTTAGAAGAAAATAATAGTCGATCTCTAGAACTGTCGAAACTTAGAACTCAATTAACAGATCTTATGGAAGAGAATAATAACTTACAAAAACAAATGGAATCCTTAACTACTGAACTCGTGTCTGTCAAATCAGAAGATTCTTCTGAAAGGTCGAAGAGGGAAATTGCTATTACGATGCAGATGGACGTGTTAAAAGAAGAGAAAACTCTTCTTGAAAACGAAACACAAGAATTGCGTATTGCCTTGGAACAATCACGGCACGCGACCGCACAGGACCTTGAAACCAATAATCTGACATTGAGAATCGAAGAATTATTAAATGAAAATGAACAACTACTTGCGAAAGTGTCAGAATTTGAAAAGTTCAATAAAAAATTGAAGGAAAATTTGGTTGATGTAGCACGGGAGAAGGAAGAAATGCAAATAAAAATAAATCAAATGTTGCATGACGATCCTGCTAACGAAAAAATGGAACTTCTTGAAAAATTGGATAAATTGAATCAAGAGAAAGCAGACATTATTCGAGAAAAACAGGAACTCCATGAACAAATTAACGCTCTATCAAAAAAATCTCATCAGGAAATATCTAAGATGCCACAGTCGGACGAATCTGTGTTCCATGAGACGGAAGCAATGGTTGTTTCTCTGGAGCGTGAAATACAAGAATGTAAAAAATTGTTCTCCGAGCAAACTGAATTAATTGAGGAAATGAAAATTAAGCTTGAAAGTAAAGAAGAAGAATTACGAGAAAAGGCTAAACAGATTGCAGAGTACGAAGCATCTGGACTGAAAGTTGAGAGTTTAGAAAAAGAATTGAAGGAAATGTTCGGCACTGTGGAGGAATGGAAGTTTAAGTGCAATGAGATGCAGGAGAAAATGGAAAGACTAGAGGCAGGAAAAGCTTCTATCGAAGAAGGATTCAAAATGTTGCAAAGCGAAAATAACATGTTGCTCGAAGAGACGAAAGGCAAAGAGGTAGAAAATAATTTATTAAATCAGCAGTTGCAGGATACTACAGCGTTATACGAGGCAAAGCTTCAAGCACAGCTTACAGCAGTATCAGAAAAAGAACATGAAATTGATAGTTTGAAAGAAATTGTTGATGATAAAGATCAAGAACTACATGCAAAATATACAGAATTACAAAATAAAATGATTACAATAGATAGTTTGCAAGATGAATTTAATAATTGCAAGTTGTTAATTGAAGAGAAGGATGCTCAATTAATATCGATGTCCAACGAAGTTGCAGATCGTAATAGAGTAGTGAGAAGTCAAGAAGAAGAAATACATTCGTTAAGAAACAATATTGTTGAGTTAAATGAAAGAGTAGAGGGATCGAAACCTTTGGAAGATTACAATGAATTATTAGAACAGTTGAAAGGTAAAGACAGGATTCTTAATGAAATTCAGTATAGGATCAATGCTACTACAAAAGAAAATAGTAATTTATTGGAAAAGGTAAAGAACTTGTCTCAGCAAAATAATGATATTCAAAATCAATTAGCTGAAAAGCAACAAGAACTTGTTGATTTTATAGCAGTGAAGGAACATTTAGATGCGCAGATTGCAGAATCGAAAAATGATAAGGCTGAAGCTAAAAGACGAACTTGGGAACTACAAAACATTATAGATAACAATGCTAAGTTGGTTGAGGATTTACAAGCAGAATTGAGAAGTGGATACAGACAAATAGAACAACTCAAGGTAAAGCATACAGAGGATATGGAATTACAGAATCAAAGACTTGAGAGTCTAATGGAGGAATTAAATGCTAAGACACAAGAATGTGAAACACTGAAAGCTGAACTAGAAGAAAAAGAAAGACTCGTTGGCCAAAATGTAACGGAAGAAATTAAAATCGCTTTGGAGGCTAAAATTGCGGACTTGGAGCAGAAATTGAAAGATGCTGAAGATAAAATACAAATGCAATTAGAAAAAATGAAGAAAATAGCGGCGAACCTAAAGAAGAAAACAGTAATGTGCCAGGAACTCGAGACCAGGGTCACTGAACTCGAGGAAAAATGGACGACTGAAAAAGACGAGAAGGAGGCTAAAAACAAACAGATTCAAGATGTAGAAATCTCGATGCGCGAAAAAGATAATAAAATAGCAGATTTAGAAGAAAAGTTAATACAAGCAAGGAATGAGGCTACGGAAGCTTTTAAGAATATTGACAAACTTACAAATGATCTAATCAATTCGAAAGAGAAAATCACTTTATTCACACAACAAATTACAGAAATGGAAGAGGAAATTGTGAAGCTACAGACGAGGGTACAATCTTCATTAGCGGAGCTTGCAGCTGAACAAGAAGTCAAACAAAATATAGCCTCAGATTATGAAGCTTATAAGCAACAAATTGCTCAAGAAAATGAACGTAAACAATTGGAATTAGAGGACGTGGCGGAAAAAGCCAGAGAGCTTAGCGTGCGAATGCAAGTTATGGAAGCAGAATATGTTGAACAACTGGTGTTGATAAAGAAACTTAAAGCGGAAAATGGTTTGTTACAGTCAAAACAAGCGCAAGTCAATGAAAAGTTAGAAAATGTAGAAAAAGAATCAGATGAACGAAGGTTGTTAATCGAACAGATGCAGAAGGAAGTTATCAATACTGTAACAGAAAGCACGCAGACTTCAGATGAAGCTCTTGCCGAGGATGATACGAAAATTACTACCGTACAACATTGCAATCATTGTGAACAATGTCAAACACTAGTACAAGCGTTAGAAGCGAAGGTGGAGGAACGAGAAGCAGAAATCGAGAATCTCGATAACGAATTAGCTAATTCTATTGGTAATTTTGTTCAAATGCGCGAGTCTCTCAGATATAACGACTTGATGAACCAGACTAGTATACGGAATAGGTCCTTAGAGGATCCTTACAACGACCTTTTATTACAGTATAACGCATTAGTAGCCAGCAGTGAAGAAATAAAAGTTAAACTAGATGAAGCATTGAAGGAAAATAAGGAGCTATTAGAGAAGATCGAAGGTTTACAATCTGCAAACGTTACGTTGGAGGAAAAGATTACTGTAACAGAGCAAACGGTAGAAGAAAGTAATCAAAATATAGAAAAGTTGCAAAGTGTTCGGTCATTAAATTCTGATTTGATAAAGAAATGTGAAGATCGGGAAACGGAAATCTTAAACATGCAAGAAGTTATGCAAGTTGTTCAACAGCGTGCCAATCAACTTGAACAGCAATTAAATTCTCAGATGGCTTTACTCAACTCTGAAGAACAGCAGCGAATAGAGGTAGAAAAATTGTTACAGGACACCAAAAACAATTTAGGGTGTGCAATCGAATCACTAAAAACTGAGAAACGTGCGAATGAACAAACAATAGAAAATTTAAGGGTTGAGTTGGAAACATACAAGAATCAAAGTATAGAATCTGTGGAGAAATCCACAATAATTAAAAGAGAAGCACCTACACTGGAGCGGGCACAGGATGAACACGATAATGCGCCTCAATTATTTGATGCTTCAAAAGTTTTTGGTACGTCTTTTGTTTCTAGTTCTGACCTTTTAGGTGACACAGAAGTAAAAAGATTACAGGCTTTACTGGCCGAAAAAGAAGCGCATTGTTCCAATCTCACTCAAGAGATTACTCACTTACAGAAACTAATGATTGATGAAAGGTCACAGTTATCACAGAACTACAGTCAATGCGTTGAAGAATTAGAAGCCTCGCAAAAGCAGTTACATCCATCGCAAGCAAGCTTAGAAAAGATACAACAGGTTCTAATTGAAAAGGATAAGCAGATTGATTACCTGAACACAGAGTTGCAAAACCTTAGTTTGCAAATGGTGGAGCAGCAAAATGATACAGGCAATGAACTCAAGGAATTGATGTCCGTTAAAGATAATCAGCTAGAAGAATTAAGGATAAATTTGAATGCTACGAAAGAAGCTTTAGACAAAATAATTATTGAGCGAGACCAACAAAATGTTCTGTTAGATTCGAACAAACTACAAATCACTAATTTAGAAGAAAAATTGAAGAATTCAACAGATTCGGAATACATGGACGATTTGGAACATCGCGTTTCATGTATTAGAAAAGAGAGAGATTTGCTGGAATTGCAGGTAAGAGATTTGTCCAGGTCTCTGAGAGAGTTGAATGATTCCATTGAAGATGGGCGAAATGTGCGGATAGAAATGGAGAAAATCCTACGCGAAAAGGATGACGCAAAGGAACTCGTTGCAAACCTTACACGTGTTTTAGAAGATGCTCGTAAAGCTTCTGATAAAACACCTACCATTACAAATTCATCTACTAAAGAATCAACGCCTTTGGAGGAATCCACAGAGGAACCAGGCACTTCACGAATCGTCAGTGAAGATGTGAAGCAAACAGTTCTCTCAGATACAGGAACTGAATCTACATGGGATGTAGGTTCTATCGAAAAATTCAATCTGGATGAAGAATCCTGGGATTGGAATGCAGATGATGCAGAGTTGGCCGATGAACAATTTACTGCTTCTTTAGTTCCGAGTATAGAAATGCAGTTACGAGCAAAGGTAGGCGACCTTCAGGATCAAATTAAGGACCTGGAAAAAGAAAAAGAGAAAATTATTGAAGAGAACAAAGCTACTCAATTAAGAAGTGGGAAAATGATAAAGAAGCTTAAAGAGTATAAAGTGCAAGTGGAGAGCCTTCAGCAACAGTTAAAAATGCAGAAATCCGCGAGCGACTTTTATGGACTTGATTCTGCAATAGAGGAAGAATTGAAATCGCAAATTAGTAAATTCGAGAAAGCTTTGAATGATGCTAAGGAGGAGCATAAAAATATCATTGCTGAGAAGGAAGTCTTAATGAAACGTTTGGACGTTGTTGTCTCTGCGAATGAAAGATACATGGAAATGAAAGAAAGACAGGATATGGATATAGAAGTGTTACATATCCGAAACAAAGAATTATCTGATAAAGTTGAAGCTTTGGATAAACGGTTACATGAAAATGCATCTGATTCAGAAGGAAGCCAAATTCTTCAAACTGGAAACGTTTCAAGCGAAGAGATGAAATCAATTGTGCACGATGATCGTCAAAAAAGATCTGTTGAAGGAGAAGACTTTGAAAGCTTGTGCAAAAAGTACAAAGATGAGATTGATGATCTTAAAGATGAAATGGAAGTACTTGCAACAGAGAGTGAACAACTCCAACACTTCTTGGAGGGTCAAAAAGTTAAGTTATCCACTTTAGAAACAAAACGAACAGCAGATGAAAATGAATCTATCCAAATTGTAGATGATTTAAATAAAAAGATTTCAGAGTTACAAAGCATGCTAAGTAAATCAAGGGAAGAATATGACTTGTTGAGAAAACAATATGAGCAGAGCTTAATGGATGCAAATGATCAAGTGTCAGCAATGAGAGAGAATGCTGATTTCTTGAAAGAAGAAGCATTCGAGAAAACTAGTAAATTGGAAATGGAAATAACTGACTTGCGTCAACAACTTGAAATCTCTACACTGAATGCAAATGAATTGCAGAATAATTTGCAGGAACTACTTAAAGAAAAAGTGACCCTAGAGGAAAAATTGACTGCTGTAATGTTATCTTCTGAGAAACAACTGTCTTCTATCAATGCATCGATGACAGAAGTGACCGACCTTCTAAATATTAGGATACAAGAAGTTGCAGATCTAAAGCAAGAACTTCAAAAACAGTATGTGGATCATGAAGAGGAAAAAGTCAAATTACAGGACACCATGCAGCAGTTGAGCCAGGAACTTAGCGAAAAGAAACAACAAGTGGAAAGTTTGAAAAAGTCCCTCAGTAACAAAGAAAACGAGTTTATTCAGCAGCAGAGCGTAGAAACTGTTAGTGCTCTTGTAAGTCAAGCGACGCAAGAACTCATGCAGAAACACGCGATAGAAATTGAAGAGAAAGAGAAAGATATACGTCAACTTAATGAAAAGGTATTGTCATTAGAACAAATTGTGAATGAGAATTTACAAGAGAAACTCCACAACGCTGCCCAATTTAATACTCAACAACGGGAGCTTGAACTTTTAAAGGTTAATTTGGTGGAAAACAAATCAATCTTAGAGTCCCAGCAGTCCAACTTGACTTTAATGAAAGAGCAATTAACTGGAAAAGAATTAGAATTATCTGAGAATGATGAAAGAGTTCAAAAACTTTCAGCAGAAAATCAGAGTTACATGGAATTAATCGAGGAATTGCAGAAACGTTTAAACGAATCAGAAGTAACTTCGATTCATGTTCATGAACATGTTTTACGTATTCAAAATTTGGAACAAGAACTTCAAAATGTAAAAAGCTCTCTAGGAGAAAAAGAATCGGTTTTAGAACGACATATTCAAGAGTCCACAGAATATAAAATGACTTTGGAGAACAGTAAACTTCAGATCAGCGAACTTCTTAAGGAATTGCAAAACATTGATATCTTGAAAAGCGAATTGCTAGAGAAGACCGAACGGATAAACCAATTAAACTTGGACTTGCAAGATACCGTTAAGGTTTTAGAAGAAACTAAGCACGATTTGAATGAGAAGGAGTCTCTGTTAGAGAAGAGTAATCAAATGCTGAACGAAAAACAAATGGAATTAAATAGGCTATCGACTGTGCAACACGACCAACGTCAACATAGTTCCTCTACTATAATAGATGGTTTACCTCTTTTTAGAATGGGTGATGATAATCAGAATCTGCAACAGACCATAGATACTATGCAGGCAGAACTAGAAGCGAAAGATGAAGAAATTGAACACCTTAAATATATTTTGAATGAAAATACTTATCCTACTATGATTCAAGAAATGCAGGATAGGATCAATTGTCTTTACAACGAAAAGGCTGAATTAGAATCTTCTTTGGAAGTGGCCACATCGAGAGTCGAGGAAAAGGTGAAGCAAATAGATAGTTTAAAGCAACAAATCGAGACGCAGAATCAGGAATTTACTTCTAAGGAGGAAGCAAATTCACTTTCCAGGGATCGAAGATCCATTCCAGAGCAGGAAGAGATTGTTAGGCTGCAAAATGAGTTGCATGTCAAAGAACAAGAAATAAATGACTTGAAGTATATTATAGCTGAGAAAGATTCTCAGTTGTCTCTTCAGGCCAGCATGGAACCACAATCGGATGATTTCGAATTACGTGAAATGGTACAGAGATTAACTTCCGAATTGTATGCTAAAGAACAGGAGATTCAATATTTGAAGACGAGTATCACGGAATTGCAGAAAGAAGTGTTGCGTTTACAGGAATTTGAAAGGCTTTCGGAGGAAACCAGAGAGGCTATACAAAAACTTAGTTTGGAGAAGGAACAGATTCGACTGGAAGCAGAGGAATTCTTGGAAGCAAAGCTGAAGGAAAAAGAGATGGAGATAGACGAAATAAAACAAAGGCTGTCTATGCAGAATAGGAATATCCTAGATGAATTACAGTTGAAAGACAGAGACATAGAGAATATGAGAAAACAACTGGAAGAGTCTTCTATGACGACTCAGAGAATGAATGACAGGTTACAGCAGAAGGAAGGTGAATTTATTCAAATCAGCACAGATTTAGCAGAAAAAGAACGTAGGTTAGCAGAGTTAAGTATTACTAAAGACACAGAGCTTCACAATTTGAAGGTTCAAATTCACGATAAAGAAGTTCGCATAGAGGAACTCCTGGCTCTGTCTGACGAAGAAGAAAAGCAGCTATCTGAGTTGAAAAATACTTTAGAAGCCAGAGAGATGGAAATAAATTCATTAAAGAAACTTCTGGAGGATAAAGTCAAGGAGTATGAATTAATCCAAAATGTCCTGAAGAAAGATGTTCCTATTGTTGATACCTCAACGGTTCAAAGTTCAGAAACTTCTGGTGAAGAAAGCAATGCGTCAACTTTACAAGAATTAGATCTTGCTCTTTATATGCTTCATCAACGGGATGTTAGGTGTGAAGAATTGACACACGAGTTGATGCAGTTGCTCGAAGAACGTGATACGTTACAGTTGCGCCTATCGAACGCGATCAGAGTGAATGAGGACTTGAGAAAAGTAGGTAACACTGATCTTAGTCCAACACAAGAGGCCTCTACTTCTAGCAGTGCAGAACCGCTAGTAGAACATCCTTCACCTTCAAGGTCCGAAGGACCAGTTGAGATAGCTAAAGAAGCTATCGATGCGCCTATTGGAGAAGATAAAGAAACTCTTGCTCTGAAGTACGTATTACATACATTTTCAATTTTAATTAAACTTGTTTCAATTATTAGTTTGAATAATAGATGGATTGACAGCAACGCAGCATTTGAATATGTCCTTTAATGATAACAATTAACAATACACAACAATATTTTTGTTGAACCTTTCTTGTGAACTACATTGTATAGTGCATAGTTATTTTACTATTTACAAAATTATACATACTAATCCCAATGAGTATTATACAATTGATTTTGTTTTAGAAACAATTTATATAGCAATGAATTCTTCATTTTTTTCTTCATAGTCATAAAATAAAATTTTCTAGGTTGAAGATAAAACGTCCCATATTTTGCTAATTAAGAAATATTTGTTTAGCTGCTAACTTTGCTTATCGTGTAGAAGATCCAGACACAAGCTTTTCAAGTTAATCCAACCTTTCCACCATAACTCCATCCACTTTCAAAATGTTGTTTGAAGCTCTGAAAGAATTTATCTGATCAAGATGTACATGTCTTGAACTCGCTTAGGTATGAATTTGTTCCAAAAATATACAACATATTTTTGGAGTTCCGAGAATGTGAGAATCTTGAATTTTTATACATTCAGAGGTTTCATAAACATTTATCTCAACTTTACGTTTTCAGGAGAACTTCGTCCTCTTATATTTATTTGTTTCTAGTTACACTTAATAATTCCCAGCTTGAATAAATTAAAAATTTCATCTTTTTATACCCTTACAGTTGTTTACTCTACGAACATGTTAATCCATAAACATTAGATCTGTTTAACATATTTGTAGATTAAACAATTACGCGGGTATAAATTACTAATAGCTGTAAATATTGGAATCTTGTAGTTAATGTGTTTCTGAATAGTTTATATACAAAGAAAGAATTATTCTATATTTTTTGTAGTCCAGAATATCTTAAAGCTTTATTGGTAGCTTGTAAGGCTCGTTATTTCACTGTACAAGCTAGTTTTCCCTCTAGGCTGTCGCAGTTGCACACAGTGAGCCATGCGAAAGATGTGCGATTGCGGGATGAACGAGAGTTGAGGCACACGCAGCAAATGTCTTTGTTAGCGCACAAAGACGTTTTAAGTACCTTACCCCCTGAAGCAGCTGCCAGACTTGTCAATGCAAATTATACACTCTGTATGTATCATCCTAGAAATTTGGTATTTGATGAACTTTATCCAATTTTGTGTTAAAAATGGTTTTTTTTTTGGCTTTTTTAGCATCATCTTAGATGTTGCAAAGTATTTTCGTTATTTACAATTTATGCTTCTGAAATTGTAGTTATATTAAAATATTGCAGTAGAAACTTTACTTACAATTAGTTTGATGAGTACATTAAGAAATTAAAAATATAGCTTAACAGTAATATAAATAAGATACACATGTGTTTACAGCTAGAGACGTTCAAAGTCAATCGAGTGTCCTACTGAATTGGCTGTGGGGAAAAAGGTAATTTCAGTTTGACGTTAATACAGATTAAATATGACTGAACTTAATAGTTTGAGTAAGCAGATTACTGAAGAAATATCTGTCATCAAAGATCTATTAATGGTGTTTGCGTGTTATTCTCTTCTAGCACGCCTAAGGTTGTACATATGTGATGGGATACTAGTGACAGCCAAGTGGAAATCATCCTTGCCTTCTGGATACATTCCTGCCAAGTGCCAACTGCCAACTGCCAAGACTATTCCGAAATCAAACTAGACCGAAGAAGATAAATACAATTACTTTTCAGTAATGTTTCGGCTAGTTTATTATCGCTGTAAGGCCGTCATACTTGTGAGAAGTTATGCGCATCTTACTCAATTCCAGGGGTCTAGAGATGTCTGTATTTTTAATCTGACAGTTCAAAGTGGTGGTAACGAATTCGTGATTTTCGAGGATCCTAAAGAGAAAGTCGCTCCTCTTCGGAGCAGAAGAGAGTGCGAGGAGATGACTTAATTGTATTATAATCGTTGTATAGCCATCGTTCTTAGGTACATTGCAAACGAAATATTGCTTTGGAAAAAGTGTATATTTCAGTTATTTTATTAGCTATGAAACTGTTAATAGCGTAAGAGATGTTTCTCCAGTGTCGTTTGATATTTGGAAGGAGTGTGTTTGTTCCGATGATTATTCCTTATAGCTCTGATGACTGTTAAGTTAAAACATGTTTATATAAATTACCTGTGACTTACTAGTTGTCGTAGAGTACATTTGGAGGAAGAAATAACGTTTATCGAGAAGATTAAAACAAATAAGGTATTCGAGGCTTTCATGACCTGTCTTGCTACCAGTTAGGGCTTCCAGGTGAGCTGTGTTCTTTTGGAATATACCTCTGACGTTTGATTAGCATTGCAGCTAGTTTCATCGGGATCCGACGCGTCTATGCTGGTGTATGTCTTGTGATCTGTAATTAGTCACCTAGCGATTAAAAGGGTGTATACAGTAAATTCTTGTTGTAAGATCACCAGTCGGAACTAAGCAGAGTCTAAAGGTGCGATCCCATGGTGGGTGGCTCACGAGTTTCGCGCCGTGGGAATCATCAGTTCGGGCTAATCGTGTCGGCGAAATGCCCATGGCTCGCTGACTCGAGTTCGCTAAACTGGGGCCTCACGTTTACAAGGTGAACAGTGCAAGTGATTAGCACCACATTTCGGTTCGAGTCGGTGTTTATAATGTTTTGTCGATAGCGGCAGTCGGCAATTGATGAAAAGGATAGCCAGTGAGAAACAAGTGAGTGCGAATGAGAAACAATGAACGTCTATACGAGGTTTTATGCTTGCCTCGTTCCGAAGGGGATCTTTAAGCGGGGATAGAGATGATCATACAACGAACCAACTCTGACGGTCTTACACCGAGAATTTACTGTAACTAGTCACCAACAAACCCGTACTAAACTCCTGACACACTTAAAAAGATGCAGTAAGATTTTCACACTTTACATAGATGCGTATCACGAGTAATACATCAGTTCAAGTGTGTTAACAAATTCTGATGAAGCACATTGCAATGATGCCGATGCATTACAGTTATATTTCACGAAGATACGACATACACTCCGACGGCCTTAATTTATCGAATAAAACAGTTGGTAAGTCACACAGTACATAAAGTATAATGTTAATTAAAAGAATTATACCCACCCATGGAAGTGCCGTAATTATCTGTTGCTTTTTAATCGTAACAATTCGAACTTTCTATTTTCACGAAATTTTGTACAGAAAAGAGAAAGCGTTGGCGACTAAATAAATTATAAGACGATGTATTTATTCATCAAAGTGTTTTCATTATGAATATGATGCGATGGAATGTGATCAAATGCACTTTTGATCCTGGCAGGTGCTACCAATATATTATAATTATTATAATTATTTACAAGAGGTACTATGGACGTTTCACTAGGTCTGGGACATAGTTAGATTTGTAAGAATGCCATATATCAGGCATGGCATTTAAGTGAACTTGACAGCCGATTTCCAGAGGCAACGCCTCCTTTCTCCCGCCGCGCGTCTTGGCCCCTGCGGCGGCCTGCGTGCTTCGAGCGCCTCAGACCCGTACCATATGAACAGCGCGTGGCGCATTGGAGCGACATCCGTATCAATAGATTTCCACATCACCCATGGGGTACTATTATCGATGCGTCTTTTTGGCAGTGGTATCCCCTGTAGGTCTATTCCACTGTGTCACGCGATGAAAAACAGATTGAAAAAACGCGTTTTACTATAAAAATTTTAAAGATGTTTGGGAAAACTAGATTTTCGCGCACGTTTAGACGGGCCGACTGTCACAGGATTTGCGCACGACTGTCGTACGACTTACAGTCGTATGTGTAGCCTAGCCCTTAAATGCCATGCCTGCCATATATTATTTACAAATCTTACAATGTATTCCATACACCTTGTAGAAGTACAACAAACTTGCCGAGCAAGCGGTACTACGTGGTTTAGAATCTTTCTTATCCTATTTAAATTATCCTGCCACTGGTATCATTACTATTGTATACCATGCGGATAACAGTTCATGAATTAGAATTAAACGAGATGACGGCACGAGGTAGAAATCTTGAGAAAAGGGCGTGTGTACTTAAATTACATTAATATTTCTGTTACAATATTGTAATTGTATAATTCATTGTTGAGTTAATTTCATTTAAGAAGTAGTATCAGAGCCTCTGCGTTGATTTGCATCTGCTATAATAGATATTTACAGTAATTAATAGAGATTTGGGTTTCGTGTATCTCGTTAGTATGTGTCAATTTAATTCTATGTGTCTCGGTGCATCGTTTTGTGTAATCTTATTTACGATTTTAGACATGGGAAATGACCCATCCCTGCTAATTGCAGCATAACTGGTCATTTCATTATCGTCTCGGTGCTCAAGATTCTCTTTGTTACTTGAAATAGATTTTCCACATTTCAAAGCAAAAGTCGTCATTACCCCAACAGTAAAAAGACCAAAAATGATAGACATCACCGCGATGGCTGAGCCAGAATGTGATTGAAATTCATTTGTGTTTGTGTAACTCAGTGCTAACGGATTAGCTTCGTCCCAGCTGGTCCAAGTATTGTTCCAAAGTGATGGATTTGCTCTAGGATCTCCACCTAGATTACTAGGAGGTATGGCAGTTACTCTGTACCTCATTAGAATCCTTTCTAATATGGCTAAGATCAGTGGTCTTTTTTCAGCGAGATTCACCATTTCGCAAGGATCTTTTTGTATGTTAAAAAGACAGGGTGCCCTCATCGGATCGCAAGGAACCTGGAAATCATGTACAAAATGTACTTATTGTTTCTACTTTAGTCACTAACAAGTAAAATGTTCCTAATCTAGTGAATCCATCCTAAGAAAAACCCTAACGCCCATACCGTTTTGCGACCGATCTGCGCAGCCCCCACTACTGCCTACGGGCCCGACGCAGGCGATTGCTCGTAGCGCTTTACCTGGCGGTTTCCCTGCCCGTCCAAGGGCGGGACGTGACCGATATCAATGTAAACACTGCAGGTTGCGGAACGGTTGACAGAGAGGTAACAGGCGGTAGGACGGAGAAAAACGTAGGCGGTTAAGTGGGGAGCCGGACCAATCAACGCCTCCACAGAATCATCCCTGCGCGAACAAGGTTTTTCTAAGGATGAATTCAGTATATATACTTACATTGGCTGCAACACTTAATAGTATGTGCCTATTTATTTTCATTGTGTTTGAATTTATAGAAAAAAGACTAGAATAAAAAGCTGCTCAATTCAAAGCAAGAAACATAATGGAAAGATCATTCTTCTTACATTGTTTCTGAGTCTTTAAGACCATCACCCTTTTTTAGAAAAAATCATATTTTCCGATTGCATAAGTTAAAGAAAAATTAAAAACGAGTTAAGTTGTGTATTTATAGATATTTCTATGTTATTTATTTGCATAAATCCAGAGATGTTTCATTAAACATATCTTAAAACGAAGTAGAAGAAAATGAAAGTTCTCTAGAGACTTCTCTATGAGCTCATACATAAAAGCAGCAAAGTTATTACGTACATTAGATGATCTTTCATACCCTGATAACCATCTGTCTCCAGTCTGACATCAGATTGATAGCAGGGTCTGGCGCTGGCATGAGAGCGCAGAGTCTGACATCAGAACCATAGCAGACGGCAGAATCTGCTGTCGATCTGCTGCCGAACTGACATCAGGCATCTGACATCAGAATCTGCACCTCAGAACGCAGCCAAATGCGGACACAGACGACTACGGTTCTGATGTCAGATTCTGCTGCCAGATCTGGTTATCAGGGTATGAAATAATTTATTATGTATACATAAGCAGTGCATAAATAGATATTCTTAAGTTTATCTTTAATTTATTTTCATTTTTCCATTAAGAACACATGCAGTTCCACTTTAAAGGACACTGATGATCTTGAAAACTCGGAAAAGATGATCTTAAACGAAATGATGTTTTTACTGGCCTAAATGTGCCTTTAAACACAGCAACTTTTATTTTTGCTTTTTTGTAACTTCAGAAGTATCAGATATGTATAAATATGCACTATACAGTAGGGCGGAGCGAACTATATAGGCAAAATTTAAATTTGAATTTTCAGTTGGCCTGGGTGCGGGATAGTTGTCTTTTGATTAACCAAACACAACTGTAAAAAAATGTTGGAAAAATATTCATGTCTGCAGGTTCCTTTCTCTATTAAAAATGTAAAAAATAAGATTCACAATGTTATTTTTTTTACAGTTGTGTTTGGTTAATCAAAAGACAACTATTCCGCACCCAGGCCAACTGAAAATTCAAATTTAAATTTTCGCCTATATAGTTTCGCTTCACCCTACTATACCAGGTGTATACTTTCAGGTGGTTGCCAATATACGAATATGTACAGACTAAAGTTACTACTATTAAATAATAACCATTTTCAATAGAATGAAAGTTATTACATTTTATAATTTAAAAGATCAAATATGCATATTAAATCTATCAAATCAATTATTATATATTAGATAGTGGAAAATGTAATTCAGTTTACATATAAAATTACTCAAGATGGATTTTCTTCTACTTCTGCATGTTTGTAGTTCTATTGAAGATAAAACATTTTCGAAGGAAATTAAATTTATCAAAATTTAGCCGCACCACACCTTTTTGCCAAAGTGCCCCTTTTAAGGAAACGTAAATAAGGTGTTTAGTATTCACTTTGAGACAGAGCACAGGGATCATAAGTGGTAAAAAAGATAAAAACACGCATCAATATGGAAATTATTACGTGTAAATAAAACCATCTGTTTTGTATAAGTACACCATTTGGTTTTTTCAGATAATTTGATTCTTTCAGGAAAGATTAAGAACAACATGTAATATGTTCTAAAAGTAATTTTTTCAGTAGTTGGAAATTATGCAGTATTAGAGATGTATTTGTCTTGCGATTATCTAATACGATTGTGATTACCTGAATTGAATTTTTCCAACAAGGTGTGACAACAAAAATCGATATATCTAACAAATACTAATCATGAGATACATAAATTACCCATACGTCATATTTAAAAGTGCTAATTTTTTTATATGCGTTAGAAAAAGGATCATTGAAATATCTTCAACCATTAAAAAATTATAATACTTTCTGTATTTTTCACCATGAGAACTTTCTTCGCTCCCTGCGTATTTTCTTGAAGTTAGAATAGAAAATTAAAGTCACATATAATATTGATAACCCTTCAATAAAACTACAAACCTGCAAAAGTAGAAGGAAATCCATATTGAGTAATTTTATTACATTCAAAACTGCAGTATGAATTTTAAGAAGACCACATTTGAATTCGGATATATCCTTTAATACTCTTCAAGATAATGTCTTTAAGATGATATACACTTTTGTGTTCGTTTGTAAAGTTATTGGAAATACATGTTGAATTCGTAGTCACACTTCTTTCAATATTTTCTGTTTTCAAATCCTTTGCTTTTCAGCGGAGAACAACAATAAGTCTGTTAAGTAGATGTACCTATATCACGAGATTATAGGGGTGAGTAATTTAATTCTGGGTTCGCTTATTTTGACAAAAACTGTTTTGCTGATACTGTAAGGTGGTCTCGTATTGTTACGAAAGGAAGCACAGAAGTTCATAGAATTCATCGAAGCACAGTTCATAGAATTCATCGGGAAAGACTTCTTCCCCACTTCTGATCGCGGGGAAATATATTTTTTATTAGTATTTCTTATTCACTTATTCCTACATTACTTTGAAGTACACATAAAAAACGTGATATTGGAATTGAATTGTTAAACCACGAAAGGTCGGTATCAGATATATTGGCCGGTAAGTTTCGTGAGGGTTATTCTCCCACCACACAGTTTGCCTGCCTCGGTGCTCCTTTTCTCAACGTTTTCTGACTCGCTCTCGTTCCATCTCGTTCTCGCCTTCGCAGAACAAGAGTGAGCTAGAAGTGGTGGGGATGGTGCCAAGCTTCTGACGTGTAGGCCAAACCGAGCTGTCAGCGTAGAAATACACACATCAGAATAGGTGTGCGTTAGCTCCGAAAAAATTCTGGAGCTTTATTGGTCAGAACATTGATTCTTTCTCGGTAGCTTCATCTCGTATTGGTCTACGCATAGCTTCGTAACGCACACAACTATTACGCTAAGAATAAATAACAGCCAAACGCATACTGGCGAAAATGCCCGAAAACCTGGCCAAAAGTCATAGGTATTTCCAATAGTAGGGTAAATTGTTGAAATATTTTATTGTAATATGACTCCAAGATGATAAACATATAATTTCTTAACGTTAAATATTTAATTTTTTGTCCTAATTAAAATTATAATTCTTAAAAATTAAAAAAATTTTGTGATTTATATATATGTCAAATAATTACAGAATCATTACTATAACATTTATATGTGAGGCAGTCAGAGCAACAACGGACTAACCCATAATTTTTTCGAAATTGAATTAGCAATAACGTATTCCGATAGGCTTCACTAACCATATAAAATAGGAAGAACAAAATTTTTTAATGTGGGTTGGTCCGTTGTTGCTCTGACTGCCTCATGTGTGTATTTGTAATTTAATGTACAAATTACAACACTCGCGGATATATAAAGACTGAACTAAGCGGAAATTATACTTGTGTTAGTGTGTACATAAACGCTGATATTTGCCGAAATGGCAAAAAGTAGTAAAATTCTGCAACGGCGCCTTATTATGCATACCTTGAGTTTCAATTTACAAAAAAGAACGGTTGCAGCATCTCGCGGCATTATCAACTTTTTTCTTAACAATAGACAAAAAAATGTATATGTTGTGACTACTCGTTTATAACAGCTTTCAGAGAGTCCGCATTTAAAAGAAAAATAGTGCATGTGATCCTACATCATAATATATACTACTTACTTTGATAGGTATACTGGATAATCTGAAAATAAATCTTAAAGTAGCGCGTTAAATTTCGATCGTCAACTGTGAACTGATATATCTTCAAAAGGGCTGCAGTTGAAAATTTTAAATTAACGGGAAATTGTGCACAGATAGGTTATAAACGAATTGCACTAATTAAATTTGACAAATTAAAATCGTTGTATTTGGACTTTTGGCCAGGTTTTCGGTCATTTTCGCCAGTGTGAAACGGCTAGGTTCAGGCGGAGCCGAGCTGCGTTCCCGTTACCTCACCATATTCTGCAAGGGCCACACAACTCTAATTGACAAATCCACGATCGTCAGATGGTGGTGGCTGATTTCTCCTTGATCGCTGCTCGCGAAAACGAACTCACCGGCCAGTATATCTGATACCGACTTATTTTATTAGAAACTCCCCGACTGTTCTGCAGTTATGCGATGTATAAGAGATCGAGTTATAATCTATATTATTTTACAAACCTTGTCCTTCTCTTTAACGTTACATTTTATTTCCGCTTTTTGTCGCAATTCCAAGACCTTATCGACCGTCAGCATCTTCTCCGGGAAATTTGTTTTCAAAGTAACCTTGTCCACGTTCTTTAGATTTCTCTTTCTTCTTTTATTCAGTTCCATCGCTTGTCTGGCAGTGATGATACCGGAGATAGCGACACCCGTTTTGCTATACAGCACTGTTTTAGGGTCGTATTCAGGAGAAATACCCTCAAAGGGTTGTCCACTCGCTCCAACCCAAGCACTTCCAGTATCTGTCTGGCCGATAACGTACTTAAAATCACCCCGTCTGATAGCCGCGTAATTGTCAAGGTCGTCGATATTGATCACTATCTCGGACCTGGAACTGATTTTGTCTGACACTAAAGCTGGCCAGAGATCGAATCCATCGATGTTTCCAAAAGTTCTCTTATCCACTCCTGTGAAGTATAAAACTCTCGACTAAACGAATTGAATTTGGCATTCCAATATTCATTTACCCCTACTACTTTCAATATTTTAATTGCGTTGAAAGTTAGCGGACTTTACTACTACACTCCTCAAAAAAATGAAGGGATTACCTCTACGAAACTGGAAAATGTTGTACCAATATCGTTAAAATATAAGTACTTGGAGCAGATCGAAATTTTCGAGCAGTCCGACTCTGTGAAGAGTAGCTCTCTCCTTGAAGCTCGGCTTGAAAACCGGGTCTCAGCTCAGTTCGGATTTCAGGCTACCCGAATATTCGAGTATTCTACAGTGCGTCCAGGGATGTCACGTAGTCATTTAAGCCAGGACGGAACTTTTTGCAAATCAGTAACTTTAAACATTGTGGCCTTACCCAAGTCGAAAATTGTCACAGCGATTTCGCCGGGCACACAATCGAAAGGGCAGGCCCTCCGCTTTAAAATGAACTTAAGATCGTGATGTGGTGGTCATCCCTTGCCGAGATAAAGCGAGTTAAAGAAAAAATAGTATTTGAGCAATTTGAAAGCATATCTTCGAGAGGACCTGGTACACCTAAATATTAACCAAATCAGAAAAGCAAAATATGTGTCTTCAAGAAAAAAGACTGATGATTTTATTGTTTTTTTTTTAACGCTCAACGATGATTCCTTCGCTTTCTAGAAGCAATTAAAGTCGAAAGGTAGATTTTTGCTTCAATGTTGAATAACTCGGTAAAAAAAATCGTACAACAACCAACGAACACTGATTTTACATTGGAAAGTACTATTACCCGGCCGAAAGAAGATCCCCAAGAGGCGGGCTCGGGCGATACAGTCCGTCGCTATGACGATTGGTCGGAATCACCTATTTGGGCACACTTTTAAAGCCGCGGCACACGTATTTTGGTTATTGGCTGAAGTAGGCACATACATTGTCGCACCGCGCGTCATAGCGACGGACTGTATCGCCCGAGCCCGCCTCTTGGGGATCTTCTTTCGGCCGGATAATAGTAGTCACTTTCGACTGGTATAAATGTAACCTGTCTAAAAAAATTTGTTCGCTTTATGTAACATTACAAAGTTGAACCAAATTTTTAAAAATTTTCAAGGTGCTCTTTATATCGCAATAATTTTGCCGAGAAGCAATACAGCTAAACTCTTAGAAGAGGAGCCGAAAGTAGGGATTCCACACTTTCCGACGATATTGATACAACCATTTAAAACTGACCCCATTTTTCGGGTTTCTGATCCCTTAATTTTTTGAGAAGTGTATGTTCTACGAGTGCTACAACTCATTGTCAGATAGCTAACAAGGAAACGTTCCAAACCTAAAAATGTTTATTTTAATGAAACTTTGTGTGAATGTAGGTACAGCTATACTGCGTTCCATATAAGAGCATACCGACGCCCCTACCGATTTGCGACCGATCTGCGCAGCTCCCACGGATCTGACACACGCGATTGGTCGTAGCACTTTCGCGATTGGTCGTAGCACTTTCCCCGCCGGTTTATTACCAATCAACAGTGTATACCTGCGCGAAACCAGTATGCTCTAATGTGGAACGCAGTGTATATTGGAGTATGCAAGGAGCAATTTATTTTCCGCGGAAATGCACTCTGAAGGTCAGCCTTTAAAGTGGTCGCGTTTTTTCGTTTTTTTTAATTGAACAAAACTTTTAATATACGAATTGTTCAGTTTTTTATGCTCTATCACAATACCAAAGGAAAAATAAAATTATTTTACAAAAACGAAAACAACGCGACAACTTTAAGCTCGGTTTCACACAGCGATACATGCACACATCGCGATACGGTATGATGGATGCCGATCTTGTATTCATACGACGATTCTCGAAAAAATAATGAAAATCGATATTCATCATACGTGTATTCAGTATTGCATACGTGTATCTTCGTGTGACACCGGGGTATGGGCTGTTTTCACCCCTTCAGAATGGACTTTCGCCGAAAAAAGGAATTGTTCCTTGCATACTCCAATATGATCCACATGCAAGGTCGGCGGAACCCATTATGCAAGTTATGCGCCGCATAAGGGTGCCAGCCAAAGGCGGCGTTAAAAATTCGGCTGAAACTTTTTTTATTTTGAAGAATATACTTCTGTCTAGTGGAGAAACTAGAAACCTTTAAAAATTTTGAAAATTTGTTGCACGGATGGAAAATATAGGGAAAAAGTGATTTCAAACTTCAAGTGTCGTTATTTTCTCAAAAAATGTAATTTTTTGTCATTTGTAATGACACGCCCGCTATGGAGTTTCATGCCTTTTAATAATCTGGCATTGTTTTTTATTTCAGACCAATGGTTTAGGTGCTACAAGTTTCACCGTTTTGGATGAATTTTTTGACGCCTCGACTGTAACGACTCCCTTGTGCCGTCTGCAATGATTAATTACAAAAAATATATATATATTTATATAGTTTAAAACATCCTTAATACAACAATGCAAAAAGTTCCATTAAATTACATGTAGCAGTTTTCCTTTAATTAGTTCCTAAAGATCATCTATTTATATGGGTTCTAGACCGGAACGCTCCCTTAATTGGAAAACAGGTGCGAAAATTTGGGGCTCTCAAATTGGGGGCGCCAAAAATTTTCCTGCATAAGGGTGTCAAAAAGTTTCTTGCATAAGGGCGTCAATCTTCCTCGCGCCGACCTTGTCTACATTCACGCAAAACTTTATTAAAATCAAAATTGTCGAGTTGGGAACGTTTGCTTGTAAGTACCTCTTTTGTATGTGTGCTGGTCGGAACCAATCGTTTGCATAGAACTGGGGAAGGGGAAGTACATAGTTACGAGTAGCATCTCATTATTTTACTCATGGCTGAGTCTTTAAAAATCACAATTTTCATATTTTCCATGAAACTTTTATGAGAGTGTTGCCGCTGGATTGGTAATACGTATTCTCTCGATGAAAATGAATTTAAACACGACGTATGTAATTGGGGCTCTCCTAACCCACTTTCCAGCGTGTTAAAATTACACACTAAATACATAGATACCTATAGTCGAAAATAGACCGAATTACGTCATATCTAAACTTCTTTTTTATCGGAAGAATTCATTTTATCGGCAGATCTATGGAAAATATAAACATTTTAATTTTTGTGCAGATATACAGGCGGAAATTCGCAACAGATGGTAGAAAATGAAATAGGGGATTCTACGTGACACAATAAGACAAAAATCAAAAGTAAAGTCTTTGCGGTTGAGGTGGGTACGCTTGAAGAACGGCAATTCGGGGATTAGCGGTGCGCATTTCGTAGGTCAGGGCTGAGCAACTTGTTCGCCGTCGCGGGCCGCACAATCCCCGTTACCTGTCAGCTGGTTCCCCTACCATCAGCAATATCAGCTATGTAGGAGCGAGGGCTCCGTGTGGCTGTGTAGAGTGCAGGAGTTAAAAGAGTATGGTGGGGGTCGTTCTTCTGCGGCCCAGCAGAGCAGGCAAGTCGGGGAAGGGGCCGCGGGTTGCCCCGCCCTGGAGTAGGTCAGTACACTACGCACTCGTTATAAGCCCGTTTCTACCATGCGTTGTACGCCCGGCGACTATCCCCACTATTTCTTGGAGTCCACAACGCGCCGTCCGCCCGCCACCAGCCCCGTTCCACGGGTTTATAACGGTGCGTACTGTACAGGCCTTGTGCAGTCGCCGTAAAAAAGCAACGACGCACAGAGTTTATGTCTATTTCTACGAGATAAGCCGATATCTGTGCGTCCTTGTTTTTTGACAGCGACTTACGTGCCCCAACTGTCCTACGCAACGCGAACTGCAGATAGCCGAATTGCCGTTCTTCAGGCGTTGCTCATTTGAATTTTTAAAATTAATAACGAAGAAACGAAACCTCCAGCGCAATTTCATTACTCTTGATTTTCGTCTTATTTTGCCGTGTTAGAATTACCCGTTTCATTTTCTACTATCTGTTATCGTGCATCCTGTATGTACTATCTTTCAAAATGAATACAGCTTGATTCCTTTTCATATTTATAACCGACCTGCCGCAGACAGCAACGTAGGAAGCCAATCAGACACAAACATCATCTGATTTGAGACTCTTTTTTGTTTCTTGATCAATGGACTCCAGATAGCCGCTACTCCTCTAGTTCCACCTTCCCATGGACTGTCTTTCATCTGCAAAATTATAAAAACTTCAGGTGTAATACCTGTATACGAGATCTATAAAATATGCAGAGTGGACTTACGCCTCGGAGGGGATAATTGCTGCCTTGATTACTCAGGACACCTTCGGTCGGTGCACCATTGTCACTCATGAAAAGCACTATAGCGTTCTCCAGCATTTCACGGCTTTTCAGGGCGTCCATCACTTCACCCACACTCTGATCCAACTTCGAAACAACGGCTGTAAATGGATAAGCTTGATTGTTCAACGCGGTCTTTAATTTCTACGTTACAATATTGCTCAGAAATTACGTTCATGTTCCTGCTTCTAGGTGTAAAATGAATTTTAACCTGTTGATCAGACCGTTTCGCGACTAGAAACGTTCCTTGTGTTTTAAAATGTATTTTAGGAGATGATCAAACTCAAATTAACTCGTTCTAACAACTGAAAATGTTGCGATTTCGAAAGATATGATTTACTAAAGTATTTTTTGCCTCCGCAGGAGTGTGATCAAGTATTTTCGCGATTAATTCATTCATTCCGCTCAAAGCGAAGTAGAGGCACTTTTAGGTGACGAGATAACTTGTCTTCCTCGGTTAACGAGTTAAGATATCTTTTACTTGATGGGAGATGTTGGAACATTTGGAAAACTGTTCAAACAAAAGAAGATTCTTGTTTGTTGCAGATTGGGTATAGAATAAACAATGTATAAAAAATTAAGAAAATATTATGTATTTTATAATGTATGTATAGGATTTCTACTGAAGATTCAATTTGAGTAGTATCTACGTGTAACTTTCAAGGTTTTCGCTATCTCATTTGCATAGATAATTTAGCATTTACCGGCTTGAATTCTCCTTTCAGGATCGCGAATATACGCGAACTTCGCGATCTCTTCGTCGGGTGCGCGCAGAAGCTGATTTTCGTTTCCTTTATGGGGCGCAAGATGAGCCAAGTACAGAAACAGTGGTTGTTTCGTGTCATGCTGTTTGATTGATTGTACCGCTTCAGCTGTGAAGAGATCTGTTGAATACTTCCCCATAGTATCCCAAGCGACTGTGAGATTCCGTCTCATATCGAAGCCACTAAACTCCCTGAATTGTGGATCCTAGAAAGTACCACTTTCAGACTAAAAACATCGATTTATACAGCATGTATACGACATTCTTAATGAAACTCGAAAAGGAGCGATTGTTTCTGCAAAAATAAGTAAAAAATACGGAATAGCCTTCTTTTATCTCAGATTGATTTTAGGAAAATTGATTTAAAACATCTAGAGGATAGTAGTACACTTTTTGAAAATATTGCAGGAAAAAATTATAAATGTTGTAGTAACGTTTACACGACTTCAGAAATAGGGAGCTTGAAGAAAGTGTGAAAAACGTTGAAGTTTATTTATTCTATTAGCTGAGAAATTTTTGGAGTTTGGGAAGCTGTTGTACAGGGTGTTTGACTACTGTTTCGCATATTCAACCTACACTGCATTCCATATTAGAGCATACCGACGCCCCTACCGATTTGCGACCGATCTGCGCAACTCCCACTACTACCCACAATTTGAACCACATGCGATTGGTCGTGGTAATTTCCAAGGAATAACTGGTACATCCCAAACGCGGGACCTGACCGTTGTCAACGTAAACAGTGGACGAAAAGTTAACAGAGAGAGTAAGTACAGGGCCGTGCGACGGAAAAAAACATTGGAGTCGAGCGTAGCAACGCCTCCTGAGGGTCGTGCCTGCGCGAAATCGGTATGCTCTAATGTGGAATGCAGTGTACGTAGCTCCTGATATTAATTTACCTGAAACAGTGTCGACACAAACATTCGACTCGGGGTTTACGTGGAAACAACTTATATTAATTATCTGAGCGCGTGCACATTTGATTTTCTTTGTGGCATGTTTTTTTTTGTAATGTGATTGTGTGTTTTGTCTGCGTATGTGTATCGATAAATCAATGGAATACAGTGGATACAATGGAAATAATGCACTTCAGCGAGTAGGCGCATTTAGTGTAATTCAGCGATAGGTACTGTTCAAATTTGGATGAAGTGTCGCAGAATCGTGTGGCTGTATTAAGTGTCGTAAATGTCGTTGATGCTTCTCCGAGGTGAGTGATACGGTGCCACACTGGCTTTGACTACCAAAAGAATTTTTTCTACGTTTTTAACTTATTTTTTTTAAAATAATCGCTCCTGTCTTGATTGTATGCATTACGAATTTATCTCTATTTTGTGTAATGCCTGAATGTTCATATTATAGGTACATTTGCAATGTGTAATTTAAAATTCATTGAACCAATCTTTTATGAGATTAGTTTATCGCATATTTACCACTTCCTGAGTAATGTGTGTATAGTAATCTTGAAGACCATTCCAGTAACCGAAATGGGAATCAAATCCACGATACGTCGGGGTGTACTCTTTTCTGAAGAATCCTAAATGCCATTTTCCCACAGCGTGAGTCTTGTAGCCTATTTCCTTCAAGTACTGTAAGGATAGTTTCGTTGGAGGGAATTCATATTTCGCAACTCTACATATAGGGGGTTCTGTAACTACCGGTACAAGTCAAAAGATGATTCTAAATAAAGAAATAAGTTGAAATGTGAAATAACATTTTTTCAGATTTCGTTTGCGAAATACGTGACATTGAATTTCCGTTGAGTATGGTGTTAGAGTGATAGAGAATTGGTAGAATGCGGTAATAAATATGCTACGACTGTGAAGAAAACGAATTCTTATACAAAAATGAGTCGAAATTGGAGACTTCTTTTCGAACGAGGCTTTGCTGTCAAGAAGTCGATTTTGACAATCTGTGACTTTCGTGTAAATGTGAGTAATGTATTATGTATGAATTTGTTCCATTTTCAACGCCGATTTTTTAAAAAATAAAACTTTGTTCGAAAAAAAGTTACACTACAATTTCGACATATTTTTGCACAGAGGTTCATTCTACTCGCAGTTGTACTGTATTTCCTACTGCATTCTGATAATTATCGATCAGTTGAATACGTGTTTAAGAAGCGATCCCACCAAAGAGAAGGTATACCAAGAGGCGACACTGACGAAGAAACCAGTTTCAGAGAGAGACCAAATGCACAACCAATTTAAATGTGCATTCGGTAGTCGGAAAGAGGAGGAATTAACAAGAGGCGATAGTAAGACGAAGATATACAGCTGCCTATACAACCAATTTAAAGGGACAAGCCAACGAAGAACTTCAAAGATACTGCTCGGAGTGATGCCTCTTGGTACCTATAGGGGAGACCGGGGCTAATTGTTACAGGGGCAGGTTGTTACAAAACAGTTTAAATTTTTTTCGCTTGGACTATCACTTCGACGATGAAGTGGCTGATGTGTTTCAATCATACACACTTGTGTATGTTGTTTGTTTGTAGTCGGTTCACGCGTTGTCACTTTATTACAGTTTTTTGTGTTTTCGGTACTAATAGTAACTTTTCTCTTTCTACTTGAATCTTTTCCACCGAACAGACAGATACATGTATGTAAATTAATATTACCACGTTTGAATCAGTGTTCCTTTAGCTACAGATTGGCACCAAGAACATAAGAATACACCCAACTGGTATGAACTTATAGCTTTTTATACACAATGGTGTCAACCGGGGCAAGTTGTTACACAAGACAAGGGGCATGTTGTTACATACGAAAAGGGGCACGTTGTTACAGAGGGAAAGGGGCATGTTGTAACATTGTATTTAGTAATTAATTTATTAATTTAATCCTTTAGTCCAACTGTTGAAAGAAAAAACGAAAAGTAAAAAATCAAAACCTAAAAAGATTTTATTAAAAAGTTTTAGAAATGAAACTGACGACATAAAAATAAAAGAACATACAGTAAAGAAAAGGCAAATGAGAAATAAATCCACCACAAATAATAGACACTCTTCCTCCGAAGATGAAGAATGCGTTTGCTTGCACTGTCTCTCTCCTTTTTCAAATTCAAAGAGGGGCTCCACAAAGTGGATTCAGTGCATAGAATGCAAAAAGTGGGCACATGAGAAGTGTGCAAAACTGAAGAATCACTTTTATGTGTGCATTAATTGCGAGTCCCCGTATGAAATGGACGACGATAATTAGTGCAAATGATTTCAGTAGATTTTTATTATTTTTAAAATAGATTTTTTATTGTATATTTATTGTAACAGATTCTTAACATTAATAAATTTACTTTTGTCCAAGAAAATATAATTATATTACTCATAATAAGCCTCGTTTCGTAAAATTTAATTCTGTAACAACTTGCCCCGTATTGTGTAACAACTAGCCCCTACTCGGGGCACGTTGATACAACATGTCTCGACTTTCAAAATGGCTTGTTTCAAAGTCATGGTTTTCGTTTAATTACATGCGATGGCGGTTATCGATAGAGGAAAGAACGTACTTTAAGTCAGAGTCATTGATAGTATTGAATATGGAATGCAAAAAAATAAAAAATAAAAAACTGAAGAGTGTAACAACTAGCCCCGGTCTCCCCTACCTTCTCTTTAATCCCACCCTGAAGCCACTAACAAAAGACAAGGTAAGTGATTTTTTGGTTCGTATAAATAAAAATATAGGATCTGGATTTTTTTATATAGTTTTAAAGCAATCTTTATTTTGCTAGAAAATTTTTTTTTTATGAAAAATTGTAGAAAATGGCGGCGAACAAAATGGATTCCCGGAGTACTACAAAAAACTGGGCCACACTCCCGGGAATGATTGGACCATCTGAGAAGGAAATATGAAAAAGATATATAAACTGGAATATATTTGGTATCTTCCATGTAGCGTAGGATTTTTTTGATATTTTAATTAGGGTAAACTTGCCTAATTCGTACCTGCGCCTAAATTGTACCCCCGCTCTTCTTTTAACTTAAGACAGTCACAATTGTCCCTAGCAGTAGAAAGTATAAACAACAGTTAGCCATACACCATTGACAAGCCGAGTGACCATGCCGCCACTCTACAAAAAAACATAAAGCAGGTAAGTTTTTCGGGTACTTTTCACTAAAATTTTGCCACGATTCATAAGGATTTTGTACAATTACTATTTGTGAGAATCAGTGAAACAAATTTCTATGCGAATCTACGTCTACTTTCAAGTTTATTTCTTGTTTTGACACCAACAAACAGTGTCCTATATTTTAGCACCATAGATTTGAATTCAAATTGACCTATGTGCCTATTTCGTACTACCGTGTGTAAGCTTAAATCGTACTGGTACGAACATACAAAAACAATCTAGAAAACAAATTGCATGAGGCCAAAAAGAAAATCATAACCAGAAAAAACAGAACAGCAAAGGAAACTCGTCAGAGGAAGAATACCGCCAAAACCAATACACAAAAGAAAGAAACGGAGCAGAAGAAAGACGATGAAAATGAAAACTGGTTTTGTAAATGGTGTAAGAAAATAGACAGGAAAATGTAATACAATACACGCAATGCAAAATGTGGGTACACGAGCTTTGTGCAGGAATAGAGAAACTTACTTTTGAATATGTATGTGATGATTGTAGTAATGAAATGTGAAAGTACGAATTAGGACAAGTATGGTACGATTTAGAAACATTAATCCTAAATCGTACTTTTTTCATATAAAAAAATAAATCGTTTTTATGAATAGAAGTTGATTATTTTTGTAATTTGAGTTTATAAAACTGTTTATTCTATTAATAAAGAGTTGATTACCACTATTTTTGTTTCATTTTCAAGCATTTGTTCTTAAGGGGTACGATTTAGGCAAGTTTACCCTACTCAAATTTTTAAAAGCATTTCAGTGCAAATTTTTATCTGAAAAACTAAGTAAATTCTTCAAATTCCTATAATTTCCAAAATAATTCGAATTTTTTGAAAATCTTACGCTACACGGAAGATAATACATTCCAGTTTATATATCTCTTTTGTATTTCCGCCTCAGATGATCCAGTCATTCCCAGGAGTGTGGGCCAGTTTTTGGCAGTGCTCCAGGAAGCCATTTCGTTCGCAGTCATTTTGTACAAGCCTTCATAAAAAAATTTTTCTCCGAAAATAAAGATTGCTTTAATACTATACATATAAAAATCCCTAACTTTGTATTTTGCTAGTAGCTTCAGGGTTAGGTCCCACCTTAATGGATATTCAATGTCACTATTTTTAAAAAGGATACGTCCAGAAATATGTTTTCTACATTTTCGATTTATTCTTTCATGTAGAATTACCACTTTTCTGCATTTATCAACAGTTACAGATCATCCAGTAAATTGTAGAATTATACAGAGTGGTTCTGGAAAATGAGACCAATTCTATTCTATATTTTTGACTTATTTTTTCATGTACATAGTTTTATCATCCTCCCACTTGTACCACTGGATACGAAACACTCTGCGAAGATAACCCGCGCGGCAACTAAATTCCATGTGGAGGACGCTGCTTTGAAATCTTTTGTAATTCGACCAATTTTACTAAACTCGAATACAATACAATAATCCAAAAATCGATTTTTCAAACCTTCTAAACCAGAATACCCCCTAATATAAGGGAGAGTGGGTAATTGCGAACATCTAAGCAAAAATGCACATAAAACGAAAACTATGTGAGATAGGAATTTGTTTATTATTTACAAACAAACTTAAACTATTCATCTATAAAGTGCTGTGACGAATTTTCGAAAAATTATAATAAAAATTAACTTTGTAGTGAAAAAGCAAAACCCTTGATGTTCGTGATTACTGGACTGCCGTGGGGTAGTCACGAACAGAGTGCTAAATATCGCAGAAGTCGCACAGAAAGTGCGACTTCAATGATCAACCCATAAAAAATGTTGCTACAACCTATAACTAATATATGTTTCAAATTCCTCTTCTGGTGCGTTAGAAAATAAATTGCAATTGGTCGGAATATCGAAAAAAATAGTAAAGGTCATTTTTTAAACTGTTTTTCTAAGCCTGTAATGAAAATTCAAAAATCCCTTTCGTAGATTTAAGTAAGTTTTATAAAAGCTGAAAATTTCATCAAAATCGGTTAACGTTGCAAATCTCGAAGGTTCGAGATTACCCCATTCGATTTGTTCGTCCATACCCCACGACATCAAAAAATAAAAAAGAATTTATTTCTGTGATTAGAATCATGATTCAAGGAAAGCCTTGGTCTGAAAATGTTGGTAAAAAAGTGCTTTATTTCAGCTTTAAAAAAAAACAAAACAATTGTATCATTAATTCAACAGCAATTACACGCATTTGAAAATGGACAAAATATTACTTGAAACATGATGAAAATAATAAATTGTGTTTATCTTGAATAGCATGAGCGTTCTGTATTTATTACTTTCTGCCCGGCGTTGGATACGACCTAGACTATTAGCTACTAGAGAGGGAACATCGTTTTTATTTATTAAAACGCCGTAACCATCGCATTCGCGATTACCCCGCGTTTGTGTTTACTCCACTCTTCCTTACGTATTTCAGAAACTATACATATGTAGTGAGAAATGTTTAGAATAATTCAGTCGCGTGATATCATCCATTTGGAAACGTACCTCAGGCAGCAGCTTCTCGTTCAGCGGAAGCCCGCGCGGTTCAGCTGGGAGAATAACCGAGTGTTGCATACCAAGATGAATTGGATTTTTTCCTGTCATTAGGGCGGATCTGCTTGGCGTGCACAACGCGGGAACGTAATGACTATTTAAGATGATACCGTTGTACGCAAGCGCATCGATGTTCGGCGTGGGGATTTGATCAGATCCGTGAAAGCTCACGTCGTTCCATCCCTGTGCATAATTTTATAATTACTTTGCTTCGTTAGACTCATATCCGATACGATAATACCATCAGACAGGGTGGGTTATGGATTTGGGACAGGTCAACACTCGTGTTTGATTGAAGATAAAAGAAAGTGAGAGAGAAGAGTGATACATATATCTTTTTCGAAAAAATTCCCGCGTTTGTGTTTTTTTTATAAATATTAGGCCCCTTAAGGGGGAACACCATTGTGACAGCCGGAAAAAGTAAGCGATTTTTAACCATTTTTCCAGGAATAATTTACAATTCTCATATAAAATTTGTATTACCTTACTTTAGTACAATTTCTTAAGAGACTATAAAAAATGAATAGGAAAACATGCATAAATTTTAATATAATAATTAATCTTCTGGACCCCTCATGCACGCTGGTAGGATGTGTAACTATGGAAGAGCAGATTCGAAATCAAATTTCATTTTTTTTGATAAACAATATGAGTGTAGTTTCCGTTGCACGTACCGATTTCTTAAACAAATTATTTTTGTAAAAATGGCGCGCTTTAGAAGAAAACTTTTTGAAAATCCGCGAATAAGATGGACAGTTTTTCGAGGTAGCTATTTAAAAAAATTTGTTTTCGATCAAAAAATCCGCACGTGCAACGGAAACTACATTCATATCTATAATTTATAAATAAGAATGAAATTTGATTTCGGACCTGCAGTTCCATAGTTACACATCCTCTCAGCGCGCCTGAGGGGTCCAGAAGATTAATTAATATATTAAAATTTATGCATGTTTTTCTACTCAGTTTTTTTTATAGTCTCTTAAGACATTGGAATAAAGGTAGGTAATAAAAATTTTATATGAAAACAGTAAATTATTGCTGAAAGAATTCTTAAAAATGGCTTACTTTTCCGGCCTCCACAATGACAACATTTAGTATCTGTGATACAGAAGTAGTCATTTTTGTAATTCTTTACCCTTACACTTTTGTACGCTAAGTTACAATTTTTGTCTTCAACAAAATAGAAGCTACAAATTGTCTCCACCACATTACTCACTCTTGTATGCATAGAGACAGAATAACACTTTGACTGTTTTCGGCGTGTTTTCACATCCTGGCATTTGTATTCTCACACTATTTGAATTTTAAAATTCTGATAGTATGCGGTGTGACAAAACAATGATTGAAACCATATCCAGATAACCATCTGTCAGCAGTCTGACATCAGATTGGTAGCAGGCTCTGGCACGAGAGTACAGAGTTTGCACGTCAGAACCGTAGTCGTCTGTGTCCGCATTTGGCTACGTTCTGAGGTGCAGAGCCTGATGTCAGATCGGCAGCAGATCGACAGCAGATTCCCAGGGACCCACTGTATGCCTAGCAGACGGCAGAATCTGCTGTCCATCTGCTGCCGATCTGACATCAGGCTTTGCACCTCAGAACGTAGCCAAATGCGGACACAGACGACTACGGTTCTGACGTCAGATTCTGCTCCCCAGATCTGGCTATCAGGGTACCTAATAGATTTTCTTCGCATTAAGGTCAATGTCCCTATTTCTAATCATGTCCCGATTTCTGCTCAGCATATTTTTCATTTTATGTAAAAAGTTAAGTAATATAATAGTTGTACAAAAAATTATTTTAAATTAGTTCGGTATTTCTGAACAAAATGCTGTGGCCCGCTGCTCAATAGATGGCAGTATTTTAAGAGAAATAAATTTAATAAGTGTATTCGTCGTAAAGAAACACGATTTGCGCGATTCCGTTGTGATCGTCAGTTGCACGTGAACGCTGCGATTTTACTAAAAAACTTACTGAATCTTTAATATTTGTGCCAACGTTTGGTTTTACCGTATTCAGTACGGAAATCGGAGAGCATACTGTTATTTCTTTTCAAGTTTTACGTTGTTTTCGCAGGAAAAATAAGTGAGTAGTAATACAGTCAATCTCATAACCTGTAAGTCTCCGTTTCTGATCAGATAATTTCAATGCGGTGACTCGAATATAAATATATACTTATTGTGGTAATTATTATATTTAAAGTTACATCTATTTATTTTATCGCTTCCTAGCTTATAAACATGACTCCAAGAATTAAAAAGAATATATCTATAAAGAAGAAAGAACAAAAAACTGAGAGAGTGAAGATGGAAAAAGGTGTAAAAATAAATACTTAATGTATACTGAGGAAAATTTAATGAATGCTTTACAAGTTGCCAAGAAAGGAATACCTATGAGAGCTGCGAGCCAGCAGTTCAAGGTGGCTTTTTCTACAATTAGAGCTAAGCACCAAGGTATATATACTATTGGAAAAAAATGTGGCCCTGCAACAATTTTAATCAATGACGAGGAGAATATGTTAGTTGACTGGATTTTTCTAAATGGCAACAAAGGTTTTCCCTTGACCAAGGCTATGCTATTGAATCCATTTACTAATGGAAGGCCGGGCAGGCATTGGTTTGAAGCCTTTATGAACTGTCACCCACAACTTTCTTTGAGATCACCTCAGAATTTGTGTCAAAGGCGTGGTCAGCTGTCTGAGAAAAAAATACGTGGATGGTTTCAAGAAGTTGAAGTTTACCTCAAATCGAAAAACCTTCTTGGTATTGACCCATCCAGGGTTTTTAATTGTGACGAGTCAGCCTTTTTTTTGAGCCCAAATGGCAATAAAGTCCTGACAAATAAACAATCGAAATGTATTTATAATTTAGTTGGTGCAAATGAGAAGGAATGCCTAACGACATTGATTACGGGTAACAAATAAAATGTTATCTTAAATTTAAAAGGATATTATTTTTTGGATATACTTCCGAAAGTTTTTTTAGTAAACATTTAATTATTGTAGGTAATGCAGCTGGTAAGCTATTGCCATAAATGATTATGTATTCATACCAAAGGCTACCATGAACCATCTTTGACAAAGTGCCAAGAGGTTGGAGTGTAGGAAGGTCTGATAATGGGTAGATGACTGGAGAGTCATTTTATGAATACATGACCAATGTATTCCACCCATGGTGCATTGGAAATGAAATTATATTTCCAATAGTCATGTACCTAGATGGACATTCGCCATCAAACAAGTCTGCTCGGCGAAAAACTTGATGTCCCACGAGGCTCAATTCACACAGGACGTCTTATCCAATCCCTCTGACCACGAGGACGTTAATATCCATGAGATCAGAAGATATAGTTCGAAAGAAGACCACTCCGGTGAGTAGCTTGAATACTTCTCACAAGATATATAACTCCAGCATGCTTCCTAAACCCTCAGTAAGCGGCTCCCATCCAGGAGCCCATCCAAATCTCCCCTCCACAAGTGACTCTGACAAAAGTGATACTAGCATTTCTGATTCTGATTTCACCAAAATCAAAGGCCAATCAGTTAAAAAGAAGGCCAAACGCATAACCGACGATCACGTCGATAAACCTGTATTGCCCTTGACTCAAGGCCTATCCTCGAAAAACACCCACATGAGGTCGTCACGACCCCAAATATTGCGGTTTCGAACCGTTACACAGTACTTGTCGCGTTCAAAACCAATGACTGCTCTCAACCCGAAGCACCGGGTCAGCACTCTACAGCTCCCCGGGCGACTCTCTCACCCGGTACAACTAAAAGAATGGAGCACCCCGGTACCGAGTCTATCCTGCAGGTGTCGTCTAAAGTAAACAAACAGTTGAGCACAACCCCCCTCCCCTTTGTACATATCGAACTTTGCGTATAATATAGTAAAATTCGAATGCGAGCTCGCTGAATCCTCCTGTAAAACTTTCACGATTAAATACCTAGGTAGTAAAATAAGACTGCAATTCGATAACATCCACGCGTTCACTAAATTTAAACAAGGCCTTCGCGACAAAGACGTTCCCTTTTTTTACATTCACGCTAAATTCAGAACGTGCACTCTCAATGGTCGTCAAGGGGCTTCCTGAGACCCAGACGGAAGAAATTTTGGACGAAATGAAACTCAAAAGACTTAACCCTACCTCCTGCTCGCTAATCAGGCGCAATTACGCGCTACCAGATGGAATTTCGAGACCCGCCATGTATAGAGTTAACTTTCCACCCGGTATCTCACCCAATGAGGTGACGAAATGTAACCACTTATTTAGCGTACGAGTTTACTAGGAAAAATTTCTCTCAAACAAAAGACATACACAGTGTTTCCGATGTCAGGCCTTTGGCCACTCGGCCTCAAACTGCAATCTCCCCCCCCCCCCCCCCCATCTGTGTGAAGTGCGCCGGTAAACACCTGTCCGCGAATCTGAGTTTTTATCGCGGTGAGCGTGAGTGATTGCCGGTGAGGTTAGGTTACCACGACACTGCAGGTATATGAGTAAAATGTACGTGTCTTTATTATAAAATCACTCGTTGAGTGAGGGCGAGCAATGAGTAAATACAATGAGTCGTGAGTGAGTGAATTGTGCACAAACCGCACTTATTCACGTTGCACAGAAAATCGATACGCAGGGAACCGCCACGTGACGGCACGCCAGCAATGATCCACAATCGATCCGCGTTATTCTCACTTGAATAAAGATTTGAGTTTGAGAGGGTGAGATCACAGAGAGCACGATAGTATGCTGAGATGGTGAGAGTTGAGAAGTATTGAGAATTCACGAGTTGAATTTGAAAACGGTATCGCGCACGACACGTCTTGCCTATCACGCTACATGAACAAGAAGGAAATTTTTCTCGATGATCATTTCCGTTACGCGTCGTCTCGAACATTCTCGAAGATCGACAAACGTGGAGAAATCTGATTGGTTGATCAATTGTCGTTGACTTCTGATTGGCCGATCGAGTGTCGTTGACTTCTGATTGGCCGATCGATTGTGTATCAGCCGTGCATTCCGCAGCTCAGGAGGTGCTGCGGTGAGTCGGTGTGGTGATGAGTAGAACTAAATGATTCTCCAACAACACCACTCTTCGGAATGTCAAAAGCCTCGTGAAGCTGCACCTAAATGTGCAGTCTGCGGTGAGCAGCACACAGCTAATTACAGTAAATGCCAGGCGCTAACCAAATACCTGGGCCGGCGCGCCAATTTAATTAAACCTAATAACGGTGTCATGATTAGTAATCCAACTCAACCGACTCCTCGACATTCGCGCAATCCAATTCACCTTGTCAACATTGAAGCTCCCGCGCAAACAACCTCTCTTCCCCTCTTCTATGCCGATGCACTGGCAGGGGAACGCCGGCACAGAGGCAATCATCCCCCTCCCTTCCCTACAGAACGTTCACTCCCAGGCGGCAACCAAGTAAATTCGCCGCACGTAGGTAACGAAATCGGATCCATGCTGGATCTCATCTCCGCGGTTCAGAAATTAAACACAATAATAAACATACAGCAGATGCTCTCCATTACCCGCTCACTTGTTGAAAAGCTCCGACCCTGTCAAACCCAAGCCGAAAAATTCCAGGTTTTCTGGACCACGGGTCAGAACCTTGATTAGTAGCGTTTTCACTTTACAAATCCTATTATGGAATGCTTGCTCGCTCATTCCTAAACGCAATGAGCTAATCATGGTCATCGCCAAACACCAAGTCAACATAATCTTAATTACCGAAATATGGCTTATGCCCCAGGATAATTTCTCAATTCCCAACTTTACGGTAGTCCGTGCGGACCGCCCAAGCAGGGGGGGGGGGGCGGAGTAGCAATCTTAATTCATCAATCAATCGAGTTCGCAGCATATGACCCCAGGAATGCCCTGTCTTGCGACGCTTCTTTCATTCAAATCAACTCACCTAAACTCACAATTGGGGTTGTCTACGCGCCCCTGAACACTGCACTATCCACATCGGACCTAGACTCCCTGATGCGCATTGGTTCACCCTTTCTCATTGGCGGGGACTGGAACGCGAAACACCGCCTATGGAATAACCATATGGCCAATAAAGCCGGGAACACACTCTATAATCACATGTGTAACAACCCTTATCGCATAGTCTTCCCCGACAACTACACGTTCTCCACTGGGAAGAGTAGACCTTCTACGCTTGACTTTTTTATAACGGATTCTCGTACCGATCTGACCTGCTCCATCACTGATGACTTTGACACCTGTTATCGTCCAGTCATACTGACCGCCCCTGATGCTCTTACAAGCCATGTCGGACTAAATCCGACCATTGACTGGGACAAGTATCATACTATTACAAAAGAGTTCAACTTAATTTCTAACATGCGCACCAAGGACGAGATTGACAACTACATAGACACTGTCACGTCCTTCCTACATGCTTGTCGTAGGAGGGCTATTACTGCATCAACCCACCGTCACAAAACCTCTTTCCTCGCTGACGACATGATACTCAAGTCACTTACTCGGCACGGGAGAGCACTGCGTAAGCATGGTCAGACGGTTGGAACCCTCGTAATCATAGCGCAGGTTCGCGATATTACAGCTGCCATTAAGAAGAGAATATCCAGTCTCTGCCATAGGGACTGGCTGCGGACCTTAACCGCCTTCAAGAGGACTGACCCCACCTTTTGGAGCACCTTCCAGGCGGCGACGTCCTCTGCGATCCCTAAAACTCTACCACCCCTCCGCACCAACGGTGGAGTTACCACATCCAACTCTCAGAAAGTGGAAGCGCTCGCTTCCTGCTTTTTGTAGCTTCTTTTTCTCTTTTTCCTCTGTTTCGCCGAGGTTCATGCCCGAGCCGCCAACCTCCCGTCGCCTATGACCAGCATTGTCAACGATTTTATACACCAACTAAACTCTGGGGTGGGGGGCTTTAACCACTGCAACCTTACTCCCTCAATAGTGTACACTCACATCAGAAAGATGGGTAACCGTAAATCCCCAGGATATGATAAAATACTAATGCTCAAAAGAGCGTCCAAAAAGGCAATATTTTATATCATAAAGAACTCATTTGCACTAGGTTACTTCCCCGACGTGTGGAAGATCTCACAGGTAATCCCAATTCCGAAGCCCGGGAAACCTCGTGACTTGCCCACGAGCTACAGGCCTATGAGCCTTCTCCCGATTCTCGGAAAAATCTTTGAGAAATGCATAAATGACCCCCTGAGACAACGCCTGGACGAGGAAACAATAATCATTAACCAACAATTTGGCTTCCGCCGGGGACATTCCACAATCCAACAAGTGCTACGGATTGCACAATACGTGACACATGAATTAAATGTCAACCGCATGGTTGCCATGGTACTTCTCGACCTATCCAAGGCGTTTGACACTGTTTGGCACGCAGCCTTCTTGTATAAACTACACAATAGGCCTTGACTTAGGATTCATCCGACTAATTAACTCGTACTTAACAAACCGATTCCTATTCGTCCATAACCAGGGTTTCAATTCCCAGAGACACGGGGTACAGGTCGGGGTTCCACAGGGCTCCATTCTTGGACCCACACTGTTCATAATATATATTAATGACATCCCTGTATCGAATAATTGCGAAATCGCATTATACGCGGATGACACTGCTTTATTCTCTTCATCGTGGCAATTGGAGCCCCTGATCCGGCGCCTCCAAATACATCTGGAATCTATCCTACAATATTGCTGTACTTGGAAACTTGAAATAAACGCGGATAAAACCGAGGCCATCCTATTTACTAGACGAAAGAAAGCTCTCTCTCAAAGAGACAAACACAAAATACATATCGGAGGCCTCGATGTCAACTGAACCTGCGAGGTCAAATATCTTGGAGTTGTGCTCCAGCACAAAATGCTCTGGACGGCAGCGATCTCGGACAGAATCCGTACGACGCTAAAGGTCGCTGGATTTCTCCACCCCCACATTTGCCATAAGTCCCCATTAAACTTAAACATTCGCCTCTCTATCTATAAAATGTGCATCCGCCCGGTTCTCACCTATGGTGCTCAAATCTGGTGGGCCTCATCTGAGTTAGATCACAAACGACTTTAGGTAATACAAAACAAAATTCTAAAGATTATTACACACAAACCCAGACGATATCCCACCATAGAACTACACCAAGAAACCCACACTCCTCTCATACACACGTATGTCACGACCCTCATGGCCAACTATCACGTCACGGACCACATAAATCCATTGACACGTAATACAGGCTCCTTTGACATAAATAAAATTCCTTACTGGGTTAAGATTCCCTTCCCTATGATGTTCCGTCTCATATAACGAACCTACCATTTAACTCCTCTACCTTGAATGATCACATTATTATGATAACCATCCATCCGAATAGGTTCTTGTATCATATATATTTAAAATAAACAGACACTTACATTAACCATACTACACACCCATAGGCAACCCACTTTGGTGCCTGCACACCTCCCCCACTAGATTGGGGTCACGCTTTTTCTTACAGCATTACTTCCACCACCATTAGCCTTGCTTGCAGAAACACCCTCTCACTCTCACTCGAGGATGGCACGCAACCATGGGACAAGATTGTAATACAGCACACTACGCTTTACTGCACTCTGCGGTTCTACCATTCACTACCGAACGCACTCTCCTACGTAATGTAGTACACCCAATAAATCACTCCCGTACTGTTTAATGTCACTTTTCTCTGGTCTCAGGTATGCGGTTTTTTTGAAAATTTTTCCGCTGAAAAACACTCAGGCGATAAATAACAAACGGTCGGTAATACCACTACACTAAACTGTCGGTAAATGGGTTACGGCTCACAGGCACGACTCACAGGGGACGCTGATTAGTAAATAATCCTCCCCTACTCAAGCGAACCAACCAAAAAAAAAAAATATAAAACATTCAGGGCTCTCGAGTACCGCTCTCATTTGCCGGCATTTCACTGCGGAGTATATATTTGGTATACCGTCTATAAGATGACTGAATGAATAGCAAGCATTAATTCTTTTATATTTGGAAGAACTGTCTTTAAAAGTTTAAATAATTATTCTGAGCCTCCCTGGCATTCAATGGATTAACAACCTGCTAAGTAAAATATTAAAAATGTTATAATACTTGTCTAAATACATCCCTGATAACCATCTGACGCCAATCTGACATCAGATTGGCAGCAGGGTCTGCCGTGAGAGCGCAGAGCCTGACGTCAGATCCGTAGTCATCTGTGTCCGCATTAGGCTGCGGTCTGAGGTACAGAGCCTGACATCAGGGCCTGACGTCAGATGAGCAGCAGATTCGCATCAGATCCTGCCGTTCGCCTGACACGTATAACAGCGCCATCTGAGGGTCAGAATTGGCAAACAATTCCCTACGCGTGACGTCACATGGCCGTCCCTACACACCAACACAAATGTAGCGTTATTGCTGTAGGTGTATCCCTACTTCCCCATAATCAGCTAGTAGATTCTACAGTTTATTAAATAATGGATTCTACTAATTTCAAAAAGGATTTATTCTTTATTTAATAATATACAGGATTGGTGATTACAATTGTTAGAAAATAATATAAATAGCGCATATAAATTCGAGGAAGAACATTCAATATTTACATTTATAAATCCATATACAATACGTCCCGTAACCAGTGGTACCTATTAGGTGCGATATCAGAAAATTTCCTTTATTTTCGACTTCTTTTTGCTGTAGAATCACCACATTCCGTATTGTGTTAGCGCTGAAAACAAATAGAACCTTAGTATAAAATTAAACGTAACGTATGAATAAACAGGATACATGCGATACTTACTTCAGCTCCATCTCCGCACAGCACACACCCCAGGCGATCATGCATGCTCCTGCGAACATTAACATTTATAATAAAACATGTGTTTAATTATTATCTACTAAACAAGACGCTAAACATTCGCACTTCGTGCATAACCATACTTTTCTGTCTTGCAGATAATGTGAAACTCGATTTTCGCGACGTAGATAATTGGAAATTATTCAATTGCATAATTACGTTTGCCTTCTGGATACGTCGAGATGATTTGTCTGGATATTGATGGATGAAATTACTTGGAATATTCTTCAATTTTGCCAGCACTGACTGCCACTGCCAGTGACTGCCACCTCGATAACGAACGCAAACTGGACGTAGAGTCTTGACCAACGTTCTTGAATCGACGCTCGGATTGGCTGCGCCATAGTGCCGAAACTCGTGATTGGTCAAGACTCTATGTCCAATTTGCATTCATTTTCGAGGTATGAGATGACAGTCACTGGCAGTGGCAATCAGTGCCGGCAAAATCGAAGAATATTCCAAGTAATTTCATCCATCAATATCCAGACAAATCATCTCGACGTATCCAGAAGGCAAACGTAATTATGCAATTGAATAATTTCCAATTATCTACGTCGCGAAAATCGAGTTTCATATTATCTGCAAGACAGAAAAGTATGGTTATGCACGAAGTGCGAATGTTTAGCGTCTTGTTTAGTAGATAATAATTAAACACATGTTTTATTATAAATGTTAATGTTCGCAGGAGCATGCATGATCGCCTGGGGTGTGTGCTGTGCGGAGATGGAGCTGAAGTAAGTATCGCATGTATCCTGTTTATTCATACGTTACGTTTAATTTTATACTAAGGTTCTATTTGTTTTCAGCGCTAACACAATACGGAATGTGGTGATTCTACAGCAAAAAGAAGTCGAAAATAAAGGAAATTTTCTGATATCGCACCTAATAGGTACCACTGGTTACGGGACGTATTGTATATGGATTTATAAATGTAAATATTGAATGTTCTTCCTCGAATTTATATGCGCTATTTATATTATTTTCTAACAATTGTAATCACCAATCCTGTATATTATTAAATAAAGAATAAATCCTTTTTGAAATTAGTAGAATCCATTATTTAATAAACTGTAGAATCTACTAGCTGATTATGGGGGAGTAGGGATACACCTACAGCAATAACGTTACATTAGTGTTGGTGTGTAGGGACGGCCATGTGACGTCACGCGTAGGGAATTGTTTGCCAATTCTGACCCTCAGATGGCGCTGTTATACGTGTCAGGCGAACGGCAGGATCTGATGCGAATCTGCTGCTCATCTGACGTCAGGCCCTGATGTCAGGCTCTGTACCTCAGACCGCAGCCTAATGCGGACACAGATGACTACGGATCTGACGTCAGGCTCTGCGCCCCAGATCTGGTTATCAGGGATGGTTTTCCAACTTTTCTTTCTTCCATAAAATATGGTAAAGACCCAGATCTTTCAAGTCGGTCTTATATACGTGTCCTATATATTATTTACGCTTAAGACTTTCGGACGGTTTTTAAATCTATATTTAAATCATTAAACTATGGTTTTGCGGTCAGATCCTGACATCAGACTCTGCTCGATTTCTGCCGCCAATCTGCGGTCGGTTTTTGTCAGCAAGGTCTGCTCTCAATCTGCGGTCAGATCCTGATGTCAGGCTCTAACCTCAAAACCATAGTTAAATGCGGACATAGTGGGACCCGAATCTGACGTCAGAATCTACTCGAATCTGACATCAATCTGCTGGCATACTGCGTTCAGTTTGTTTACTGGGTTTCATTGTATCCCAATTCGACCCATATAACCCAGCCAATGGATGTTGCCCCATTTCGTCCACTGAAGGAAGCCTGGAAAAAAGCGATCACAGATTGGAGAATGGAAAATGGTGGGATTGCTGTAGCGAATCAAAACTTTGCACCAATTCTACAAACTGCTTTGCAATCTCTCAACCTTACAAATATTTTATCACATGGTTTTACTGCATGTGGACTTGCACCACTTTCTGCAGATGCAATTAATTATTCAAAGTAATTGAATCAGAATCTAGTACTGCAGAAGAAAAATATTAATACAAATAACTCCACAGCACAACATAATACCCATCAATGCATTTTGACATTTATAGAGAATTGTACAGACATTCAAATACTGCAAATTTTTTAAGTGACTGAACCTAGAGAACGAGAATGGTGCGGAGGAGAAAAGTATAAGGTGTTATTTTCAGTTTGGCTGAAATGTAGAAAGATTATGTCAGATAAGAATGTAGGAGCAACAAAAGGCAAAAGCATTGAAGTGTGTTCGGTACCAAAGGTTAAAGATTTTTATTTTAATTTATAAATTCTATTCATTTTTATTATTTATTAATTTATTTAAATAATTGAAGAGACATGATTTTGTACGTATTGTACATAATGTTACGATAAAACTGTTTTTTGTTAGATTTAGTTTTCTATAATACTGATTTTATCGCATAATTATGTACAATACGTCTAAAAATTATGTATTTTTAATTATGTAAATAAATTACGCCATAATAACAATTAAAACAATTTATAAATTATTGAGATGACTTACTTTATTAAGATCACTGATACATTATCAGTATTATGGAATGTCGTCATCACCAGATTTCTAAAAATTTTGGTTCATTTTATTTTTTTTACAGCCGGATATAGCTCCGAATAATGAATTAATTAGCACTGAATTTATTAACGAAGATAAAATCCATGTAGTAGCAAGTGTGATGGATTTACTGTAAATAATAATTTAGTTACGGAACACGTAGATTTAAGTTCTATTACTGGCAATGAGTTAAAAAATAATTTAGACGTAAGCAACTGTGAGATAATTTCATTTGAGAGTTTTCCATGCACGCAAATAGCAAAGCTAGAACAAGTAAAATCTAAAAATGATTCAAACACAGAAGAGAAATAAAATATTTCTTCATATGTCTTACTAATTGATTGTAACACTGCAGTAACTGATGAAAATGCATGTCCAAATAAACATGGTACTTAAGTATTTAAAATACATTTTTTTTCTCAAAAATATGTAAAATAATTACTTACAAATATATTGCTAATTAATTACAGCTAATAATAATAATACAGTGATTCCTGCAACTTTCCGAGAAGTATTATTTTGGCCTGATGAAAAGTTATCAAATAATAATAAAACAAAAATAAAAAGGGAGAAAATTCCAGCCGTCGCAAATTTTGATAAATGGAGAGATTAGGAGCGAAAAATGGAGATGAAAAAAGAAAAAGAGGAACAAATACAAGAAAGAAAGAAAATGAGACTTGAAAATGTAAAAATTAAGAAAGAAAAAGATGAAGAGGAAACTAAACTAAAAAAGCTGAAAGATGAGGAGATATCTAAAATGAAAAAACTGAAAGAGGAAGCTGCCCTAAAAAGGAGCCAGAAAAGAAAATTTAAAAAGGAGACAAAAAGCTTTGAGTAGTACTTACTTAACTATAATTATTTTCGTTACAGATTTTGTTATAAATATTTTATATTTTTATAAATAAAAGACATTTTAAAACTTTAAATAATTTTGTTTATTTGTGTTATCCAAAATATAATTATAGACATTTCAATTGGAAGATAAATCGCACGTGGATATTTGAGCAGAAACTGAGTCGCGCTCGTGAGCTGTAATGTGAGCATTTTTAATTTCGCTGAGCAGAAATAGGGACATTTTATATTTCATATTAAATCGACTATTATTAGGTTAAAATGTTTTTAAAAATACTTCTTGTTTATTTAATGTGTAGAGGAAAGGTTAAATATTACGTCTAATAAGTTTTTTGTCGATTGTTGTATAAATAAATAATAAAAATCTATTTTTACGATAGCAGAACTTTTACCTGATTAGAAATAGGGACATTGACCTTACTGCTTTATGCTATGTAGATTATTCTACTTGTCAAATTCCTGTATTTGTAGGTACATTTGCGCATAAGCATTGTGCTATATGTATGTATATTCTTTTTTATTGTAGTCAAAAGAATGAAATAATCTGTATGAATAACACAGTTCGACAAAATTTGACTTTTTTTCGGACTTGTCATATACAATAGTCATTTCTTGTAGGTTTTCATGCGCTGAAAACGAATTCGCAAACCGTTTGTCGCCATCACCCAGTTTTTGAAAAATTCAATTTTTTAAAAAACTGCAAATTTTCACCTTTGAACATCGTTTGTGTCGAAACAGCATTAGTTATTCGGTTGCTTGTTCCGTCAAATTATTCTATGAACCCTCCTGAATACAACGATATGTATAAGTTATTATTGAATTATAAACATTTAAATATGTTTAAACATGGATCAAAGGGAAAGGGACACCAAAAATGCACCCATTTTTGCAGATATCTTTCAATTTATTTTCAAAACTAAGGGTCTAGGAAAAATCTGAATAGGTAAGTACTCCACGCGACACAGCAGACATTTTTCTTTCGGAAACCATCAACAGAAGTGGTAAGTAACATTTTGTTTTCAATATAAAAACGAAATAGTTTGGCAAAACTAGTTATCCTCCAAGAAGTGATCGGCATAACCGCAGCCATTTGTGGCAAAACGTTGATATATCTCTTTCTATCAGTATTTCTGTCTCTTTCTGTCAGAATTTCTGTCAGTATTTCTGTCTCTTTATAACAGTATTTCTGTCTCCTTCTTTTTTACAGGTAAAAGGTTCTTTCTCTGTCTACTTCCGCTTTTGCCACAAACAGCGGCAACCAATCAGCGACGATACACGTTGTTCCAATCACTCCCTAGAGGATCACTAGGCTGTTACGTATTTCAGCGGGGATATTGGGAACTGGACGTGGATTGGTGCCCGTGGAGCGCTAAACCGCTCTGCTCGTTGGAGTGCGCGGGATTTTAAATGAAACAAAGTACACAGAAACTATTTTCAAGGTAAACTTCGAAGTGTATTTTATCTGCTCAGTAAGCTGGTTAGCGACAGAATGAATGCGGTGTTGAAGCAAGCGCTCCGAGCTCGTCGACGAAGTCGATGTCGAGATCTTCCTGATCCTCCCTTAGATCCTTGTAGTCCAATCAGCATGATGACATCCCTCAAGCTTCGTTAGTGGGCTGTCCTTCGCCCTTCCTTCATGCTTCCTCCCACTCTCGTCTGGTGATCGAGGCACGCTTCCCGATGACATGGGGGTAGTACATAGGCTACGTACAGTACATACATATCTCGCAGGTAAGTACGCGCAACCCTCAGGGTCAAGACGACGTCGCTCGGAAAAGTTTATGACTTTATGACTCCGGCCTCTTCCGGTCAGAGTTTTATCCTAACAGAACATCGGCAATTATAGAAAGGGAGGACAGAGTTTTAAATGCTTTTACGAGACGAGCCGCTGCCCGCTCGACGAAATTTGGCACGCAGATGTGCAAAGGAAAAAGCTAAGCTATTTATTACCCTCGCCTAGTCTAACGGTAACTTAAAAGCTATTGAATACAATCCCAGGTTTTCGTACGCCTTCTGAGTTCAGGCATCAGATGTTCCATTGTAAGGACACGTTTAAAATAGCAGGGAAAAACCCCCCCGAAAAGCATGACGCGCTCTCTAATAAACACTCTTCTTCGTCCTCCGTTTCAAATCTCGCTCCTACGTACTCTATATATATCGATTATATACATTTCCGCGGCCATATTCAAGCGATAGCGTAACAAGGCAAAATGTGCGTCGCCGACAGTGGTAGTCAACGGCGGCGATGCGATCCACTACCGTTCAGCGTATACCTTCACTTAACGCGCGTGACTACCACTGTTGGCGCCGCACATTTTGCCAAACTATTTTGCTTCTGTACTGAAAACAATAGGTGTTTTACCACTTCTGCTGACGGTTTCTGCGGGAAAAATGTCTGCTGTATCGCGTGGACTAGTCAGATTTTCTCTTAGACCCTTAGTTTCTGCAATATATTAAAAGATATCTGCAAAAATGGGTGCATTTTGGGTGTCCCTTTCCCTTTGATCCATGTTTAAACATATTTAAATGTTCATAATGCGCTAATAACTTATATCGTTGTATTCGGGAGGGTTCATAGAATAATTTGACGTAACAAGCAACCGAATAACTATTACTGTTTCGACACAAAAGATGTTCAAAGTTGAAGATTTGCAGTTTTTACAAAATCGATTTTCTTAAAACCTGAGGGTGATGACGACAAACGGTTAGCGGATTCGTGTTCAGCGCACGAAAACCTATAAGAAATGTATATTGAATGTTACAAGTCCAGATGGCTGTCGAACTGTGTAATTATTCGCGGGAGGAATAGAGAAAGGAGTTGGCGTAAAATTTTTACGAACGTAAATAACACAAAAATAGAGTTACTAACAAAACTTTACAATAAGATGATACAGCGAGTTGAAGAAAACATGGATTTTGTACAATTTTTAAGCATATTTTCGAAACAATATGGTACACCGAAATGTTAACGGAATTGAAAATGAAAAAGATGCAACTTAAAGAGGAAAGACTGATCTTTCTATTTCTAAACTAGACCTAAAAGTCTATTGCTAAAATAGACGTAAAACTATTGCTAAGTATTTCTAAAAGTAGGAAAAAAACTATATTTGTTTCAAAGTTAAATAAATCGGCCAAAAAAAATCGCACAAGAAATTTATTGCTCTGTTTTTACACAGGAAAGTGGTCGCTTTCAACTGGTGTGAATGGAATCTGTGTCAAAAATTTTGTTCTTCTCGTGGAACATCGCAAAGTTGAAGAAAATTCTTTAAAATTGACCCAGTGCCTTTTATATTGCTATAACTTTGCCGAAAAGCAATACAGCTAAAATCTGAAGAAAAAAGAAACAGTTGAAAGTAGAGATTCCACGCTTTCAAACGATATTTTCAAAATATCGATACTATGGTTTTTGGCCGGAGTTATGACCATGTGAACTTGCCCTATTTTTCGGGTTCCTAGAGGTGATCCATTAAATGAATGTGAGGAGTGTAGTATAGGGGAGAGTCATACAGTACCGGGCAGCATACAGTACCAGCCAAAGCTAGATCTCGCTTCTAATGTTAGTTAACTGCACTATCGATGGAGAAATAAATAAATACTAGAGTCTGTAGCAACGTATTCCGGCGACGTTCTTTTTCTTTCAGTATTACCAGAGTTCTAAGCATTTATCGGCTGTGTTCCAATTCACGCATTATGCGCATAGACTGCAGAGAAAACCGTTCCGTTTCAGTCTATGCGTGCATTGGTTGCGTTGGTGGCGCATAGGATTCTCTAGAATTTTCCCACTTCTAGCGCATGAAGCGTGCAGTTCATGCGCGCATGCGCATTTGTCTCTTTACGTACGCCTTGAAAAACTTTGAAAAAAATGAAACGTGCTACTCTTCGTAACGCGCGTCGAAATTATGTGGTCCCCTCCTCGAAAGGACAGAAAATATAACCTATAAATATGCTACATGACAATAAATGTTTATTGGATATTTCGTTCTTTTACGCTACATTTGTCAATTTTTTATAACTTAACATCATTCCAAAATATTATTGTTACGCCGGAACGGTATCTTTATGAAATCGAGAAATGTAATTATGCGTGGTTAGGAAATCAAAATTTCCATTGGGACGAGAACTGGTGATTTACAAACGCTTGTTTATTTCTTTCTAGGCTGTTTATTTGGGGCATGTGTCTTTACAATTTTAACAAATAAACAATTAATCTGTTTAACGAGCTTGTGTAGACTTATTTTGCCCAGCCATAACCTTATGAAGTGCATAGATCTGTAAACCTGAAAAATGAAGCCAAAATGATTTAGAAACTGATAAAGTGCACAGACATTTGAATTTGAGAATAGATGCTATAGTAACTTACAACCACGAACGATTCCATGCCACTGAAAACGCGAAAATTGATACCAGAACCAACCATAACCCTATCAAGCATTAAAATCTGTAAACCTGAAAATTGAAGCTAAAATCAATTAGAATGTAATAAAACGCACGAATTTGGTAAACATAAACAAATTAAGCTAAAACTTACTATTTCGATGAAATGTACTCAGAAAATGACGTTATGAATGGAAATTTTGATTTCTTAATCACGAATAATTACACTCCACAACTTCGTAATCCGCTCCCCGAAGTGACAGAAAATATAACCTATATGCTATACCCGATTTCATAAAGATACCGTTGCGGCGTAACAATAATATTTTGGAAGGATGTTAAGTTTATAAAAAGTTGACAAATGTAGCGTAAAAGAACGAAATTTCCAATAAGCATTTATTGTCATGTAATTAGCATATATGTAGCTTATATAGCCAGAATTACCCTACTTTCCCCTGTTTGCAGTAATCGAATTCGAAATACAGAAGCACACGTAAAGCGACAAATACGCATGCGCGTAATATGAGCATTGACTGCCCATGCTTTTATTTGCTGCACTTGCTGCACGCATTATGCGCTAGAAGTTGGAGGCTTCTAGGGAATTCTACGAAATCCCTGCACTCGCTGTATGAATTGCAACCAACGCAACGGACTCAATTTCGAAACGAACAACACATCCCTAGAAGGTTTTAGGCAGGGTCGAAACGAAAGATGAGAAAGGAAGCAAATACGTAGCGCGCATTGTTATTTCTTAAAGACTTTTACTGCTAAGTTTTTCGAACGTGCTCTTATAATGCTAACTTTACAGCTATACTCTAATCCAGAAGACGTACGAGAGCCTGCGGTTCTATTCAATAGCCTTCAAAACCTTGAATTTACGCCGGACGCGGATAATAAATAACTTCATTTTTCCTTTACACATCTGCTTACCAAATTACGCTGGGTAAGCAGCAGTTCGTCCTGTAAAACTCATAAAATATGGTCTTCGCTTTCAATAATTATCGCCATTCAAGAAGAATAGAAAAACTCGGGTTGAGAAAATCCCGGAACCAATAAAGCCATCAAATTTCGTTAGGAGTCGGTCCCCGATCCTTAGGACGAAGTAACCGATGTAGTTAGGAAGCGTGCTTCGACCACCGTCCAAAAGTCTCGAATTAAATTAACCGTAATCCATCCAACTGCATAGCTATTTGTAAGTAAGTTTGAACGTTCCCGCGTAACCTCACGAGCATCAGACGCATCGAAACCCGTTCCGTTTCGTTACTGCGGTTCATGCGCTGCTGGAAACGGAACGCTATTCATGCGCGCAGCGTCTGCGCTGCGGTCTATGCGCATAATGCGTGAATTGGAACACAGCCATCGTTTACGTTGGTGTCCCGGAAGATACGGTTTTTTCAATTTGCTTTGTATATTACGCATCAAACCTAAAACTTTGTCCACGTGCTTGTCATGCAGTATCGGCCACCGTATAGTCGTTCAGTACCGGCCAATTTTTTTTTATTTGTTACGTCCTGACGGGACTTTTGTAAATCACCCCGAGCGGTTGGAATGATTTACCGGGTTCGCTGCTCTATCAAGGTGCTAAAGCACGCCTTGACTATACTTACCAAGGAAAGGGCGGATAACAAGGGATTGAATACATCGGTACAATGGGTTTAACGGGAAATCCAAGATGTAAAGTATATTGTTACAAAAATCAGATAATCATACCCAGAGACGGCGCTCCGTCTCGGCTGTCGCTCGCCGGTTTTCGCTGACTTCGCACGGCACGCTTGCCGTCGGTGATTCGCACGCTCGAGGTGTCGGTTGACCGAGCGTAGGTCGCGGTCGCTCGCTGTGCTCTATCGTAGCACACGGAAGTCGGTCACGTCGCTGTTCGCAGTCTCTAATCGTCTGTTCTACGCGTTCCTACGTCGATCACGAGTGACGCGCAAGGGCTCTCCCGGCTAGGCCGTTCACGGTGTGTCGGATGGAGTTACCCTTTCACGAATTACTTTCGGCCGTTCGTATTTCGCGGACTTGACGCGGAGACGCGGTCGCGGTATCTGGACGGCTCTCTGGCTCGTCGTGACTTCCTAATTCGAGCTCCCGCAATAGACTGAATTTCCGAAGTACCGCGATCGAGGTTCAAGCCTCGCACTCCCTATCTCGAGGACGGGGGAAATCGCCCCGTCAGGCGCTATCCTTCGCAACTTCCGTTGCTCCATCCTCTGGAATCTAGGGCCCGGACCATCGGTGGTCACGTTGTGCCCACGCAGACGGATTCCGCGTTCGCGACCTACTAACCCGCGTGTTGCGATTCCGCTGAATCGCTGATGGCGAAATGGAAGGCGGCGCGGGGACAGCAAGCACGGAATGGACCTGAAGGGCCCATGTAACATATTCTTTCCTATAATTATAGTCCTTAGATTTTTCTTCTTTGTATTTTTGCAGAAAAATGGCCGAAATTAAACAGAAAAAAAGAAAATGGACGTAAAACGATGTGAATGCGGCTTTGAAAATGCTACTATAAAACAGAATTAGACTAAACTAAACTAAAGTAAACTTAAACTAGGTTTTGATGAATAAATCACTGAGTGCATCATTTGCAAAAAATCGTTCAACGAAGATTCGGTGCAGTGCATCAAATGCAAGGGTTGGACTCACGGGTAGTGTACAGATCAATAAAATATCGGTCATTTTCCATGTGACGACATTTGTAGACGTGCTTAAATAAAAGTTTTATTCTATTTACAAACATTTTTACTCATTATTAATTACTCACACCTTACAATCTACTAACTAAGTAGTTGGCCGGTACTGGACGCCAATTTTTCGTTCCCTGCGAATTACAACTATTTTATTCCTGCGAATTATTAATCTTTATGATAAAATTTGAGAAAAACGATTTGTCCCTTCTTATTAAGCACTATTTGTACTACAAATTACTTCTTTGAAATTTGATGTTTACCAACAGTAGCTCATGTTGCAGTACAAAAACTGAAAGTGGCCGCTACTGTATGACTCTCCCCTACATACATATGTCTAAAAGTTATAATTCTCAAAAATTGTAAAAATTTAAATCGCCGAGTTGAGTTCGGGCGCTTGCCGTAAGCACTCTTTTCTGGAAGCAACTCAGCGTACTTTTGACCCCCCCCCCCCCATATCTTTGTGCTGGAGTTACCCAGAAAGCTGAACCTTCTATTTATCTAGAGTACTTTGCAAACGGAACTAAACCTCCAAATTGTACGTTTCTGTCTTTTCTAGTTCATGAGATTATTTGAACTCAAAGTTTCTTATTTTCGATACTGACCGATCATCAAAAATTAGTCGTACTTCTCGCAGCCCTAGAAACTTTAACTTTGGCAGAAGGGTAGTGTTTGGGATACAATGAACTAACAATTTATGAAAGAAATTCCTCTTAGCCCCCAGGTGTTCGCTAAGAAATTTAAAAAAAATCTCGCCACTCTATTACCGAAAAACAATACATGAAAGTTTAGACCCCGCACGCGCGACGCATTTAGGTCCTGTCGCCGTAACGTAGTCACAGCGCGGAGCCCCCCACTCCGCAAAAATCGCGTGACCCTCTCAAGCGGGCGCGAACGCGACCGCGACCGCCAGATGGCTGGGTACCCGCGAATCACAATTCTCGCGTGTAAAAATTTACGGTTTCGCTACAAATATCGCGGCGCGACAACGGATAGGCCCAATACAATCGCCTGTTATTGTATGGGGCCTATCCGAGAAGGATTACATACAAAAAGAAGTGAAATCCCATCAAAAACATTTCATGTAAAAAATGTGGCCGAGTCTCGTGACTCCTTTACCCATAAAAAGTTGTGAGATGTCATGCAGAGCCGAGTCTAGCGCTCTCATTAACTCTGACACTTTTGTTCACAAATTACTCCAAGTCTACATCTTTAGTTAAAGAACATTTTGTGACTTGGTATGTAAAATTAATGTTAATGTTATGTAAAATTAAGTTCACGCTATAAATACATTTACGTTCAGTTCCTGTATAAATATTATTTATGCAATACTTTATTAATAAACGTGAATATTAAAATGTAAGCAACTTCTGTCACATTCTTGTACTGCGTAATTGCCAAGTCATAAAATGTTCTTTAACTAAAGATTGGAGTAATTTGTGAATAAAAGTGTCAGAGTTAATGAGAGCGCTAGACTCGGGTCTACATGACATCTCACAACTTTTTATGGGTAAAGGAGCCACGAGACTCGGCTACATTTTTTACATGAAATGTTTTTGATGGGCTAGATATTATAAAGGAGGTTTAAATAGTGTAATTTTAAAATAAAAACATAAAATTGGAAGTTGCGGAACTCATAGACAATTTATTTGATACGACATTTCCAATGAAGACAAAGTGAGCCAATCGCTTAGAACTGAAGGCCTAGAACGGGGCCCCCTGGAAAGTGGGGCCCCGGCTACAGCCCCCCACCCCAGCCCTCCTTTAATCCGAGCCTGACAAAAACGTCAAATTTTTAAGTGAGAGTACGATATTTATTATTACTAGATTTCAATCCCTTTACAACAAATTTAATTGATCTTGAAGATACAATTCTCCTCCTGTATTAGATTTCCGTATTTCGTCGCAAAAATTTCGACGGAATTGCTAGCATTGAACCACGCACTCAATCGCTCTCTTCCTCACTCTCTCTCTCTCTCTCTCCCCCTCTCTCTCTTTCTGTCTCTCTAGCATCCCACACTGTTAATGCCTATAAGCAAAATTTCCTTTAATCTTCTATCTTTAACTTTACAAATTTTATAGGATATTTCTCGAAAAGTTTCTCGAGAATGTATTGTATAAGAAAATAAGAAACATAAGATACTCGCTCACCATATCGTCAGCAAGAATAATGATGATATGAGGTTTCCGTTTGGCTTGCTGAGGATAACGATATGCGTTGTCTTCAAAATTCGCATTTTCATTCCCGAATTTGACAAACGCTGGGAAATTTGACTTTGACGTTTGTGACGATACAAGCGATGAGAAGAAGAATGCAATTACTCTCGTTAGCAGGAATTCTGAAAGACACAGCACGGAAAACAGCCGTGCTATCAGCCTGACATTCATCTCGGAGCGGCCTGCAAAAATAGAAACAAAACTAATGATAATGTAGTAGGTACGTACCTTTAAGCCATTAACTCAGATTGATATATTATATTGATATGTTCGACAATTATGCAATACGTCAAAATTTAATTTATTCGATTTTTTAGTTCCACTTTTACCGTATGATAAATTCTTGCATACATGCTTTCGTAATTTCTAAAAAGTTGAAGTATAGTATCTTTCAATAGGATAACAAGAATAAATTTGCTTCCTATGAATTATCAATCATATGTCAGACATGGATCTTTTCTACCCAAATAATTTTTCTTAACGTTCACGTAGTCAAACACTGTAACTATAAACTACCTATATCGTGTACCTACTGTGATGTCTTGCGAAGATAAGTGTGAAATTTTTGAGTTAAACTAAATTTTCATTTAAATAATTTATGTTAGTAGTTGTAGTTTGAGGAACACCCTGTAGTTGCAATAAGGATATGTCACGTTTGCAGGGCCCGATCTGGGGGGGCGCAAGCTGACGCGTTAACGAATTTTCACTTCTTTGACCTCCCATATCTCAGAAACTAATTGTCACCTCAATTTGAAAATTTCGTCTGATTGATGTCTCATCATAAGGTATCATTTGGCACAAATTTCAGTTCCAAAATCGTGGGACCAAAAAAAGGCGATTTCATTGGTCACTCTTTGGGGGCGGCAAAATTGATAGAAAGAGAAAATTAAAATCAATAATAGCCAATAAAAAGGTAAAACTTTTTGAAAAAGCGGTAAAACAGTAGATAATAGGTACATGTTTGAATTTAGTATCAAATTCGAATTTTGTTTTGCAACTGCTTTTTTATGAATATTAAAATTTAAAAAACAAAAACACTTTTGTTATTCAACAAATACATACAAAAAATTTCACTCACTGTTAAAAATTATATTTTAGAATTATTTATAATTAAATATAAAGGCCGGCAAAAATCATTTTTGCCCACAGCGGCGGAAGAGCTAGATTAAGTCCTCATCATTTGAAGGATCAGATCCCGATATTACAAACGATAGTAATCAAACTGTAATGGCTGTGGAAGATTATAGTTTTTATAGTGGGATGTCATCTCCTAGACGCTTTTTTTTTAATGAAATCGAACTTGACATGTAAGAGCTGTTGTATGCCAGTAACTTTCAAAATATTACCGGTTAATGACTAATCAATTTCATTAAGAAATGGCTGCAAACATTTCCAAATTGTCAGATGGATTTCGTTACAATTTACACGGTTCAAGTAGCACCAAATATATAGTAATATAATAATAATAATATTAATAATAGTACATCTTTATTACATTCTCATCTGAATGCAATTAATAAAAAATAATCATGCTAAAATAAGTGAGTCTATTTGCACGAGGCGATGTAATAGGCGAGATTCAGCAATATGCTTCTCATACGTGGACTCAAATTATATCCAAAGTGGATAAAGCTCCAGATTCTGCATACAGTTCTATCTCTTATATACTTTTCTCCAAGGGCGTCCGTAGACTATTTTCCAGGAGGTGGCAACTTCGAGGTGACGGTGAAGAAAAACGAGTAGCCAGCTTGCATTTTTGAACTCATTTTGTAGTGTCAATGTAATTAAAAATTTAAATTCGAAATTTAGAAATATTCACTTTTGTTATTCAATAAATACATAAACTTAATAAAGATCAGTATTTAAAAATAAGCGATCTCTTCTCAAAAGCCAGGGGGGGGGTGCAACTACCCCCTTTGCACCGCCGTCCGGATGCCCATGCTTTTCTCCTCATTTTATTATCGTTTTCGATTTATTATCCTCGTACAAGAAAAATCAGATTTAGAAATTGTCAGAATAGCATTCTTGTGTGATCGATCAAAATACTTTATTTCCTTACGTTCCTATTTAATTACTGAAAACTCAATTATTTAGTGTTTCTTCCCAATGAAATAACCAGAAATGTCCAATGCTACAAGTTGTTGCTTCAAGTCTTTATTTCCAAATAAAACCAGAGATTTAAAGAAAAGAATGACCCCTTGCAGCTTCTGTATTACAATCTGAAATTCTGTAGCTCTTGTACCATTTAAAAACCGTTTAAATTTCAATGAATTTCGTCCAACAATGATGGGGTATTACCAATCATTAGCAACTTAAAATATTTAAGAAATTATCAACATTTATCATTTTGTATATCTCAAATCGGAACGCACTTGACCACCCCGTGTTCGTAAAAATATTCCGATTCACGTATAAGGTGGACGCGATGAAAGAAATGCGTTGTTGAATAAAAATGTTCCTTACATTGGTGAAGCAAGAGAACGACGATTATCGTGTACCATATTATTTCCGGTAGGTCCTCCATTTCTTGCGTTTACGACCGCGAAACATTTATCCTCGGATAGGGGCGAAAAAGATCAGCTGCCCCTTCGGCAACGCGAGAACCGTCTGACTGGGAACCTCGAGATGCGTTGATTTATTATCACTTTGGATTTTCCGCAGGGGCAGGGGCAGGGAGCGAAGGAAGGATCTGGAGCATAACGAAAGTGTTCTTCTGGGGGAGGAAGAAGAAGGAGCGGAACGGGAAAAGTTCCAGCGATATCAGGGGTTTCCAGTAGCACGCGCGAAGAGAATAATTTCGTGGATTTCGGATCGGCAGACTATGTATTGGTATTTGTCAAGGAGATTGACGTTCCTGACGGAAAAGACATTCGATGCCAGGCGGTTGAAAAGACATCTTTATTGGAAAAGTAAAAATTCTGTTTATAGGGTGATGTGTCCCTTGGATAGAATTTCTCTTGATTGATATAGAATTCTGATTGTAAGCAAGTTTATTTAGTATGTACACTTTGTAAAGAACCTTTTTGGTCGATTTCGGACCACAGTAGAAAAGAAGAATAATTGTTATAGTAGATGCATCTGTATATTCCTAGCAATCCGGAAGGTATAATTGTTTAATCCATAAGGTGATGGTTAGGGGCTATAATAGAGTCTTTTGAGAGAAATGAAAACAAAGTTATAATGATCAGATGTGTGTATGTCTCAAGATATACAGTGTTGCATTCTTTCTTCTCACGATGTTTAGTGAACCTCATCGCGAGAGGAGCATAATTTTTAATCAGAGAAAGTGATAAAAAATATAGAAATTGAGTCAAATATTTCGTTTATGTATTACTGGATAATAGTAAATTCGAACTAAAAGCAATTATTGGACACACCTGTAGCGACAACATTGACATGCAGATGGTCGATTATTGTTACCACGTAGCAACAATTTCGTGATTTTTCAGTTTAGTTCAACAACCTTCTACAAACATACCTGCGAGTTTTCTTAATGATTATTTTATATTGAAAAATGATGACTATGTGAGTTATAATCACAATTTCATTTTTACATTTACAAGGGTTTATTACATATAACTTTCCCATCTCATTTTGATTAAATAATTATTCTTTTTGGATATCATAGAACGTACAAATGCATATCCTGTAAAATGTTTTCTTTTTCGCTGTACCTGTACCTATTTAACGTGTATACCTTTCTTGTATCTCATATTTTTCTTATAAGTGAAACTTGTTCTGTAAATAGTGATACACTTCGTTACTATGTACTACTAATTTCTAAATTTTTGCGAAAACTATGTAGATAATTTAAGATGTACCTAATACCTATATTATGGAATTAACCAAGTTCGATAGACGTTTTCACTACTTGAAAATGAGGCATTCAGTCGAAGCGAAATTACTAGAAAACTGATTGTAAATAGAGCGGTTGATTAAAAGGAAACGATCTTGGCAAAAAACTCAGTTGCACGCATGTAACATCATTAAGGGGGTAGACACGGGTAATGCAGCGCGCTGTATACCGACACAATCTGGCTCGAAACAGGGGGTTGGGATTTTTCATCATTCGTCCTTATATGAGCAGATTTTGGACTGGGTTAGGACTCATTCGAAAGAGGAAGGTTCAATGCAGAGCGCTCTTCTCATGGCTCAACGAGATTGTGTTGATATCTAATAATATGAGTGTCCAAAGTAGACCAAAAGTCGACAAAATACACCCGCAGAATCCAAGTATTTTTAGGTCACTAAAAGAGCTTTGTGACTGAAACGGTGAGAAGAGCGCTCTGCATTGAACCTTCCTCTTTCGAATGAGTCCTAACCCAGCCCCAAATTTGCTCATATAAGGACGAATAATGAAAAATCGTGACTTCAGTCCCAAATACGAGTTCCGCCATATTGGCGATAATACAGAGCAAGTCACGTGACAAATTTAGTTCAGCTAGTGGACACGAGATGGCGCCTACTCGGGAGGACTGCCGACGTGGAATCATAGCAAAACTGAAGCGTTAGCTGGATACACAAGCCACAGTAAAAGCGTGATGCAGTCAATGTATGAATTTTCGGACGATTGTAGGTTAGGTTATATGCATTTTAGGCATATAACTGTTGGGAACTGTGTACATTTACTAAATTAACGCTTTTATTGTAACACATACATCACTTGAAATCGCTGTCGAATTTATGTTATAATTATATGGCCACATTATTTAAAATAAAAAAAGAGATTGGAACTTTTTTACTAATACTGGAAATATTGATTTACTGATATCATATTTTCAGAATGTGGAAGTTACAGCAATTATTTGCAATTATTGCTCTTATTATTATTCTTCCGACTATTGTATATAACATACAACAAGGAAAAGTCTCCAAATCAGTCAACAGTTGACTCCCCGATTTTTTTTTGTAATTCTTTACGGTCCTATGCAGAGATGGGCATTATTTAAATAAAAGAATATACTTCCGAATGGCCCCAGTGACTGATCGACACGTGGTTTGGGGTAGGGTGTGTGTACCCTAAATCTAAAATTCTATTTAGCTTCGGGTATTTATTAGTTTCCTTTTTTTATTCGAAGGCCTTTCATCTTGGGCTTCGAATAATTTTTCATCTTTCATTATATCTTTATCCTAAGGTCGTATTCAGATATATTGGCCGGTCAATTCGTTTTCGCGAACAGCGATCGAGGAGTATGGTGGGGTAACGGGAATGCTGCTCGGCTCCGTCTGAACGTAGCCGTGTGGCTGTTATGACCAATACGAGATGAAGCTATCGAGAAAGAATCAATGTTCAAACCAATAAAGCTCCTGAATTTTTTCGGAGCTAAGGCACACCTATTCTGATGTGTGTATTTCTACGCTGACAGCTCGGTTTGGCCTATACACACCAGAAGCTTGGCGCTAACCCCATCACTTCTGGCTCACTCTTGTTCTGCGAAGGCGAGAGTGAGATGGAACGAGAGCGAGTCAGAAAACGTTGCAAACAGGAGCACTGAGGCAGGCAAGCGGTACCTATGGTGGGAGAATACGCGTTACGAAACGCACCGGCCAATATATCTGAATGTAAAGTCTCGTTAGCCGCTCGCTGGTCGGGACCGGCGTTGAGCCCGGTAGATGCTCGAATAACCGACGAGAACCTTTGTTGCCCGAGCCGCACGAGATCGCCGTTGCTCGGCGATGTGTCATCGATTATATAGAAACAGAATTTGTTTTTTTTTTCATCGTATCAATATGAAAGTGACACAAATGGATTCCTGGCATTCTCCCGATTAAATTGACAGAAAATAATTTAAAGCAGACTATTTTTAACGAAACGAGCTTCCAATTCTGCAAACAAATTTTCACGTAATTTCCTTAATTATGGTCCGAATAATATCATTTTTGGAGCCAATTTGATCGAGAAAACATGACGAATCGATTCACATCACTTTCGCAAAGATCTGATTAGAAATGCAGAACTGACGATTTGTCACTGCTTAGTGCGTAACATTGTATGGCCCCGCTGGATTCGAGCGTCGAAACCCACGAAAGTTACATGATTGCCAGCGTGAAGGACAAGAGAGGACTTTGCATGGCGAAGGAAAGTCAGCCTTCCATAGAACTCAAATTGAGAAAGACTTTGCTGACAAACTTTACATATGTATATTCGCGTCAAATAAATACTTTAATTGTAAAATTTAGACGACAAACTATTGTTGAATTTCGCCAGTTCTTACATATGCATCACTTGGTTGGGAATTCCTGATCCCAGAGATTCATGCATTTACCTATTGAAATGTTGCTTCAAGTCATCGGGAAATTGCATTGCTTCTTCTCGTACATACATATATCTGTTCGCGAGTAGGTGTCACGAGTGACGCGGCTTTGGTTTCCCAAATAAATGCACATTTATTAGAGCCCTCGGTCGACGGCGACTTGAGTAGTACACCTTGATAAGAGTGTTACCACCGATGGATTGGTGAGTTTATGTCCACGAAAATGAGTCGAGTTGCGAAGCAATTCGGTCTATTGTTTCTTATGAATACATGATTAGGACACACACACACTACGTTCACTAAAAATAGGCCGAATTGCTCCATGTTTGGCATCATTTTCATCAGTAATGCAGTGGTCTGGTGAAGAACATCGTATTACGGAGCTAATATTCTAGGCCCTAGAATCTACGATATTGTCAATGTGCAGTTGAAACGCACGCCGCTTCACACTATCGTTTCTTAGCATTTATACGGGGTGATTTTCTAGCTAGAGTCGTCAAACGCGATGCTCGCCAACAATCATGTGTCTCGCTGAGTTTCGTGGGCTTCGACGCTCGAAACCAGCGGGACTATACAATGTTGCACGCTAAGCAGTGACGAATTTGAAGTTCTGCAATTTCTAATCAGATCTTTGCAAAAGTGACGTCAATCGATTCCTTACAATTTTATATATAATGTTTGTTCATAACTGCTTTCTGCATAGGACGTGTAATAAGTGTATTTTATGTTCTGATTCGGTGCTTTGCTAGTAAAAAAATGTCTAACCTAACAAACTTTATTTTCTGGGGACATCCCCTCATCTATTTTCCCTTTTCACTTATAATTCCTTACTGCTAACGTAGAATATTGTAGCATAAGCACATTTCAAGTAATTAAAATGTACAATGAATTTTCTACGTTTGCAGTACCAGCCGACTTCCGTTTAAATTTTTATAAGTACAACGCAACAGCTGAGAATTTATTTCCTTATTCAGAATAAAATACGGAAATAGCAAACAGCTCCCTCTCGCGTTTACAGGGCAATCGGCGATCTATCGGTATTACCATTTCTGTGCAGAAAAAACCTGCTGTAATACCGACCTGCCGAATCGGCCAGGTCACGTGACGTGTCTACCCCCTTAACGCACATTCTTGCTATGTAGATTTCCTTTCAAGAAGAAAAAAAAGGAAAGTATTTAGCAAGCGTGATAGTTGCTTTATATGATCTGCATACACGCAAATAACGATTTCAATAGTTCTCGGAGAAACTGTGGCGTTTCAGAATAATTATGATATATAAATATAAAATTGTTTTCTCATTCCAAGCTGTTGTCACATTTAATAATTATTCTGTATTTCAATTAAATTAGTACTATGCCCATATTATTTCTGATTCTTTTATATACATTTTATGTCAGACCTGACAGATTTGGATGCTTTCAAAATTAAATTATTTGACATATTATATGAAACTCGTTGGGGTTAAATAGGTAGTAATTCTGTGGGAATTTGTACTCTTCGTTGATATAATTCGCAGTATTACGTCGATGGCAGTTTGCCAAATGCGATTTGAATAATTAGACGGCATGCAGAGTAAATAAAGTTTGTGCGACGATCAATAAATATGGTGCTGTGCGCAATTAAATTTCCAACCACGACGATGTCAGGTTGTCATAAGCGGATCGCCTCGTTAATTGTCGTTAATTCGATTCGTTCCGATTGTCACGTCCCACCTCCACAGTGTTACCAACCCTACGGATTTTCCCGTAGATCTACGGATTTTTTACTTAATCTACGGATCTACGGATTGTAAACTGAAATCTACGGATTTTTTACCTTTTTCATGAGTTAATTGATAAAACAAAAGATTTTGATTCTGATTAAAGAAATCATTTACTGTTTAATTTGACCCATTGATTTTACGATCCAAACCGCCGATTTACTGCGGGTCGCTAAATTCCACTTCACTACAAGAGCTTTTCATCACACTTAATCGCTGGAATTCCAGCTATTATTTTCTAGTTCTACTACCCTGCATTTTGAACGAGTACAATAAGAATTGGCAAAGTTGATTTCAGAATCTTTGCATGTCAACTTTTTTAATTCCTTTTCGTGAATTTACGTCGGGACGAAAGTCTTTGGCGAAAACGACTTTCGGGGAAACATTATTTTTGGGAAAAGCTCTTGTACTGAAGTGGAATTAGTAAAAGTCGATTTCACAACTTGTGCACGTGAACTTTTTTCGTAGTTTGTGAATTTTTGTTGTGACAATAATTTTTTTCAGGATGTTAGGGGAGGGTCGAAATATATGATTTCTAGAAAGGATTTGGGAAAGGACGGTTTCCATGAGCAAGGGAATTAGCTTCTTTCATACATGTAATTATTATTATTATTATTATTATTATTATAATATAAACGGGACAAATAATCCCATAGTTACAACAAAAACATAATCGACGGGATTTACAATGATAATTATTACAGTAATAATTAATACTTATGAAGAAAATCCATGGATCAACGGATTTTTCAAAGGGGGATTTACGGAATTCTACGGAATGTTGAACTTTTCTCTACGGATTTTAAAAAATCTCAGTTGACAACACTGCACCTCCATTCGAAACGTGACGCGCTATTGTTTGACGCGCTCAATTTTCATCGAACCTTCCTAGCACGAGGAATGCGAAAGGCTTAATTATGTAACACTCTTGTGTTATGTATAAATAAGAAATATTCAACATTTTATTATATTAAATGTGTTGTCGTTCTACTTCGATGAACGTAGTTTTTTTGGTAACTAATTACCCAATTTATTAGTACACATATAGTACATGTTTATATATATATATTATATAATAATTGAAGTTTTCCCTTCCCGCCTATACCATTTTCTAACATCATGAACTGTAAAATAACATTTTACCAAATGATAGATCTAATTAAAAGAAGTAACTCTTTTTTTCTGTCTCTTACAGTTCGCGAGTTATAACACAAAATCGGAAAACAGCCGAATTTTCAGGAGTTAATTTCACACCTTTCGAGTAAATTTGGGCAGCAAACAATCAAGAGGAAATCCCCTGCATATGCACAAAGTATCAGAATTTTCTGAATTTTCGGGTTCGGGATCTTCCTTTGTAAGTAGGTATTCCATACCCGATATCCTGACTAAAATAAATTGGATAGGTATCAACTGTTTTATGAATCACTTGGCTATAAAAATTATGTACACTTAAGACTTAAGTAGTTCGATTTATATGTGATGTAATAAATAATTTGCACACACTTACAAAGCGAACGACCTCACCGATTTCAATAATCTTGAAATATGCTGTTAAGGTCAACATTCTGAACAACTTTTCCCTATACACAGACCCGGCTGGTTGTCATGTGCAATGTGCGCGATGCACACAGGTGCCGCTCAGTGGTTCGAGTCGCCGAAAACGTGATAAAAAATCCTCACATTCACATTTCTCAATTTATCATTATGAAGATGGTCATTCCGATCGATAAATTAATGTTATGTTTTGTTTAACAGTACTATCTGATTTGATTACGTTATTTGAAGTTAATTACGACATCCAATTTAGAAAAATGAACAAAGATAGCGTTTTTATGATAGCAAAAGCTATTGAGCGCGCGGAAACTAAGTAGAAGGTCAATAATTTGTATTAATTCGCACTTCAGATATTGAAAATTCTTTCATTTAGCCATAAGACGAAATTGTGCATTCATTCGATGTTATTGAAATATATAAAAAGTTATAAATAACTGAAATATAAGAAATTATGTGATGGTCGTATTTAATCGAGTGCTACATTTTTTGGAATCGTCGGGCATATTTGAAACTTATATTATTTGATAGTCTATCGTATAAGGAATGCATGTGCAAAAGGTGAAGTTGCACTTTTTTGCGACTTCCGAGTAATAACCAATTATGTTGGCAACAATCACACGGCTCGCGCCGAACAGGTAAGTGTCTCCGACCCACCGACATGCTTCTACATATAATCCTGAACATATGGAAGAAAACATATTTATGTAAAATAGAAAGTGATAGGAATTCAATGTACTAATAACAAATATCAGTCTCGCTTGAGCCGTCAAACTGATAGGACGTGTTTACGCGAAGTGTATAGTTATTTATGTGCGTGTGTACTCGTGCGTTCGTTATTCGCAGTGTGAGTGCGTGACCGGGCGAACTTGTCGTTTGGCAACTTCAAATTCGGAATGGCACAATTGGAGAATCTTCAAATAAGAATTTCTATAATTGGTGAAAATTACACCATTAACAAACGTCAGGATAATAACAACACAAAAACTATGGAAAATATAATGGAAATCGATCAACCGTCAAATAGTAGACCCACTACAACTAACAATAAGAAACGCAAAATGATAAACGATCCAGATATAAATCACGATAAATGGTTAACAAAAAACCCTGTTGAAAACCCATACAGTATATTATCAGAAATTGCAGACGAACTGTCAGAAAACGCTACAACGGAAACCACTCAACCTCAAACAAAATCTCGATCGATATACATCGAGGCACAAATCATCGGCCCCCTCATGGAGCTCCTAAAGGAAACAACAAATAATAATTTCACTATAAAACAACTAAAAAATAACCACGTCAAAGTCCAAGCCAACACCACTGAGATTTATAGCAAAGTTGTCTTAGCCTTGAAAGAGAAGAATGCAAAGTTTTATACATACCAATTGAAGGAAGATAAAAGTTATAAGGTAGTACTAACAAGGAGAGGTTCCCAGGTGTCCGCCTCCGATTGTTTTGAATTTTGGATATGTTTTAGAGGACCAAAAAATTAGATATACGTGTTTTTCTATAGCGGCCCGTTTTCATATTTAGGGGGTGAAACCAACCCCCAAAGTTATAAGATTTTCAGGAGTTCCTCCCCGATTGCTTTGGTTTTTGGATATATCTTAGAGGACCGGAAAATAGGTAATACATGTCTTTCTATTTTGGCCCATTTGCATGTTCAAGGGGTGAAACCACCCCTCCTAATTACCCCCTAATAACGGTGACTGACGACAAGAACATCGTCCATATAGCAAGTTATGATGCAAATTAAATTTATATCAAGTTTTACTCCACACAATTTTTGTACCCCGTATGAATTTTGGGGGTGGTTTCACCACCTAAATATGAAAACGGGCCGTTATAAAAAACACGTATTTCTTATTTTTCGGTCCTGTAAAACATATCCAAAATTCAAAGCAATCGGAGGCGGACATCTGGGAACCTCTCCTTGTAAGAGGGATGCACCCTAAAACAAACACCGGTACAATCACCAGCGAACTAAAAGAGCTCTACCATCAGGTAAGACAGATAAATAGCATAGTAAAACACGACACAAACCAAGAGCTACCGCTTTTCTTTATCGAACTTGCACCCAGTGAAAATAATAAAGAAATATATAAAATCAATAGACTACTATAGTATCTTTTGAACCTCCTAGAACTAAAAGAGACATCCCTCAATGCCTACGCTGCCAAGCCTGTGGTCACACTAATAATTACTGCAATAGAAATCCCGCGTGTGTCAAATGTGCAGGCAAATACCTGACGTCGAGCTGTTCCTTCACAGGATAAATAGACTACGTACAATGTTGTAACTGTCAGGAAAGTCATCCTGCTAGCTACAAATAAGAAAACAATTGCAACAAAAGATATTTTCCAAACTTAGACACAAAACAGTTACAGATAATTCAAATCTTCTCACTCAAACCCTCAGTGCTAACGACAATAATACTCCCATTAGGCAGAAATACAGTATAAATACAAAAACCTATGCCCAAGCAACCCGAACTCAGGAAATTCAAAAAGAAACATTTCCCACTACACAGAATTATGAATCAGCGCTAGACCCGACAGAAATAAAAAATCTACTACTACAATCAGCTAAAAATACCCAGCCAGCAGTTACAGCAAATTAACACTGTGATAGAACATCTCACGCGCGTGATTGACAACAACACCAACAACAAGTAATAATGGATACTACGTTAAAAATTACAATCTGGAACGCTAATGGGCTACAACAGCGATGCCCAGGTGGGCGGTCAAAGATAAACGAGCATTCATCGCGTTTTCCAAAGCTCGCGTGAAAGGGGGTGCTCGAAACCACTGACGTTGCGGGCATGTCACGGACGGGGAAAACTCTAGTAGTGTGCGTGTAGGCTCGTACCCATAGGCTTTTACAACTGGGGCTCTTGGAGCCCTAGTGTTCTACATTTTAGGAATTGGGAAAATAAACAGGAATTTACTAATGATTAAACAATAAGATTATATAATTGGACGGAAGTAGTATAGCTAAGCGGGTTCTAACCCAGGTCCTCTGAGGGGAGCGCGGGGGCAGGGGGAAATGAGGGCGCGCGGGGGAGCGCGGCGAAGGGAAACATGGGTGCGGGGATAGCGGGGAGAGGAAGACCGGTTGCGCGCGCACGAGCCGCGGAGTGGGGAAGCCGCGATGATGGAGGGGATCAGTCCGGGCCGAGCCGCCGCGGAGACCTCTCCAGACCGGACCCACCGCCGGAAATTTTTCAGAGGGGGAATGACCCCCGAAAAATCTCATTCAGACCTTGGCCCACCCCAAAAATTTTATCAGACCTAACCGAGAGAGGGGATGACCCCTGAACAAATTTCTGGGGGCGGGTCCTGTCTGAAAAATCTTTTTTTCAGACTCGATCCGCTCCCTGCAAATTTTTTCCCTCAAATATTTTTCCAAACCATTATGTGATGGAATTTTCCTCCCAACGCGTTCCGATTTAGCGTCGCAGCGTATCATACACCTTGATGAGAGTGTTACCATTCATGGATTGTTGGTGAGTCAAGACACGAAGCAATTCAGTCTATTTTTTCTTATGAATACATGATTAGAACGCACTCTACGTTCAATAAAAATTGATCGAATTGCTCCATGTTTGATATAATTTTCATCGGGAAATCCTAAAAAATTCATCGGCAATACTTTCATCAATACTTATCAAAAACACGAACATTTTATTTTTCTGTACTGGGTATTTTATCTAGCTCGTCGGTTTTATTGTTCTCGGCTGTCAACGGGCGGTCTACTAGGACCCGAAGGTCCACGCTCGCAACGAGAAAGCAAAACAGTGGGGTGGGTAGGTCTTTCCCGATAAACTGAGCCCAAAGGCTTCTCAACAATTGAAACATTGGAAGACTGTACATATTCTTTCTGATGCTTTCGGCGATATGCGCAACCATTTGTATGCCCGGTTTCATGTCTAACAAGTCAGGCGATTTTGTTTGTGAGAGCCATATATAAAGACAGTCCTGTAACGTTCACTACATCTTCAATTATAAAACTGCAAATATGTTATTTTACACATGTGTCTCGCTGAGTTTCGTCGGCTTCGACGCTTGAAACCAGCGGGGCCATACAATGTTGCGCACTAAGCACTGATGAATCTGAATTTTGCAATTTCTAATCAGATCTTTGCGATCGTGGCGTCAATCGATTCCTTATACTTTCTCAATCAAATTGGCCCCAAAAATGATACAACTCAAACCATAATTAAGGAAATTACGTGAAAAATTTGTTTGCAGAATTGAAAGCCCGTTTCGTTAAAAATAATCCGATTTAAATTTTTTCAAAAAAAAATGCGCAGGCTGGATGCGCGTGATTATTACGTGGCCCCCTCCATAGACATATATAGACGGATCAGAAGATGGGACTATCGGCGTGGGGAAGGAATGCTTGGAGGGGTAAAGGCATAGGTTCAGATACAGGCGCGTCGGTTAGCTTCGGATAACTACAGCGTTATCCGATTTACTCGTATCGCTCCCCTTACCGCGAACCTTGCTACCCCCCTCAGCTTACGCTCCGCCGTCTATATATGTCTATGGTCCCCTCCTCGAAGTGACAGAAAATATAACCTATGTATACGCTATATGACAATAAATGTTGAGCGGCTATTTCGTTCTTTTGCGCTACATTTGTGAACTTTTTATCATCCTTCCGAAACATTATTATTACGTCGCAACAGTATCTTTAGGAAATCGGATCTAGCATATAGGTTATATTCTCTGTCACTTGGAGGACCGGATTTTCTGTCCTCGAAGTGACAGAAAATATAACCTATATGCTATACCCGATTTCCTAAAGATACTGTTGCGGCGTAATAATAATGTTTCGGAAGGATGATGAAAAGTTCACAAATGTAGCGTAATACAACGAAATAGCCGCTAAATATTTATTGTCTTATAGCATATACATAGGTTATATTTTCTGTCACTTCGAGGAGGGACCACATAATAATCACGCGTTGGATTCAACATCAAACACAATTTTATATATGTTTGTTCATAACTGCTTTCTGCATAGGATGTGTATTTCATGTTCTGTTTCAGTGTTTTGCTAATTAAAAAATGTCTATCCTAACAAACTTCATTTTCTGGGGACATGCCCTCATCTATTTTTCCTTTTCACTTATAATTCCTTACTGCCAACGTAGAATATTGTAGCATAAGCACATTTCAAGTAAATGTACAATGAATTTTCTACGTTTGCAGTACCAGCAGACTTTCTGTTTAAAAAGTACAACGCAACAGCTGAGAATTTCTTTCCACATTCAAAACAACATATGGATATAGCAAACAGCTCCCTCTCGCGTGCACAGGCAGCCGCGTATCTATGGGTAATACCATTTCAGTGCAGAAAAAACCAGCTGTAATACCGACCTGCCGAATCGGCCAGACCACGTGACGTGTCTACCCCCTTAAGGGTTATATTTATTGATTACTGGGTAATTTTTTAAACCCCTGGGGCGGTTTCTTTTTCTTCATAATTTTATATTGTCATCCAAAATACATATGCCTGCAAAGTTTCAAGTCTATTGGATAGTTGGAAGTGGGTTAAAATTGAATTTCTAGATTTGAATTAAACAAACATACATACAAACAAACAGAGGATTGAAGTTGAATAAAAATCGTTTAATAAGAAACTGTTTGTTAATTAGATGTGTAAATGAGACTGTTCAAGTCTATTCCGTCAGTAGTATAGCTAAGCGGGTTCTAACCCAGGTCCTCTGAGGGGAGCGCGGGGCGGTGGGAAGTGAGGGCGCGGGGGGAGCGCGGCGAAGGAAAACATAGGTGCGGGGATAGCGGGGAGAGGAAGAGCGGTTGCGCGCGCACGAGCCGCGGAGTGGGGGAAGCCGCGATGATGGAGGGGATCAGTCCAGGCCGAGCCGCCGCGGAGACCTCTCCAGACCGGACCCACCACCGGAAATTTTTCAGAGGGGGAATGACCCCCGAAAAATCTCATTCAGACCTTGGCCCACCCCAAAATTTTTTTCAGACCTAACCGAGGGAGGGGATGACCCCTGAACAAATTTCTGGGGGCGGGTCCTGTCTGAAAAATCTTTTTTTCAGACTCGATCCGCTCCCTGCAAATTTTTTCCCTCAAATATTTTTCCAAACCATTGTGTGATGGAATTTTCCTCCCAACGCGTTCCGATTTAGCGTCGCAGCGTATCGCGCGATCGTGTGTAACTCGACTCCTCTGGACCGGCCGTGTGGGATGACGTCATTTGGCAGCGCGAAGAACGAAATATGACAAAGTGCCGAATCTTAAAATTATGTGACGAGGAGAGGAGGAGGACGGGTAAATAAAATGTAGAAATAATTCATGTTTAAGAAATTTTATTTAAAATTAAAAGAATATAAATATAAAAGAAAAAAGAATATATAAGTACAAAAATATAAATATAAAAGCATAGTATAAATATAAATGTAAATATAAATATAAATATAAATATAAAAGAAAAAATATATGAAAAAAGATTATAAATAAAAAAATATAGAAAAAAAGAAAAAACGAAAAAGAAAATGAAATATAGAATAATATAAAAGAAATGTAAAAAATACAATATAAATAGGAAATAAAAATATAAAATGAAAATAAAAATAGATATATAAATGGGAATAGAATCAATATACAAATAAAACTTAAGAAAAAAATTGAAATCTATATATATATCTATATAAATCGTCCCCTTCGGGCGGCAACAGCGCCGGCGGCGTTGGCGATCGCGGCAGCAAGGTCAGGGAGCATGTCCCGCAAACGCTCCATCTGGGGCGGTGGTGGCAGGTTCCAAAACACGTTAACCCCAAGGTAATATTTATACATTCCGCACAATATCCTATCACAGCATCACTTACCGCCAAGACATCACCATCACCATCGTCATAATCGTCGTCATCGTCGGTGGTGTCGTCGGTGGTGTCGCAAATCCCAGAACATAGAAACCTTGATATATCGTGGTAACACTTTAAAAAATAAAAAAAATATAAAAAAAACGTGTGAAACATTGTTATGTACATACCTCAGGAATGATCAAACATTGTGTGGAGTCTTCCTCCGGGGTAATTCTATAAACTCCCATTATATTTTAATATCTACTTGACGGTCGCTTGACAGACGACTGGACTCGCAACATCTTCAGGCTCGCAAAAGGAACCCTTATCACCCATGCCTAAAGTTGCATACGTTGCAAAGTAGGATGCCTTTGTTCTTCACCTTCTTCTTCACTGGCCACCCTCTCCTTCTATGTGCTCTACCTACATTTTCGCTGACCAGCTTTACCATCTGCATCTTCTTCGAATTATTCACTGACCATCCTATCCTTCTTCGTTTGCATCATTTCACTCTACCATACCATACCACTTTGAATGTGTATCGAACGTGTATCAAACGTCTATGGTACGGGTATTGAACTGCTTGGGACGTGTATCGAACGTGAATCGAACCACTCTGAACGTGAATCGAACGGGTATTGAACGACTCGGAACGTGTATCGAACGGGTATTGAACGGCTTTGAACGTGAATCGAACGTGAATCGTACCACTTGGAGCGTGTATCGAACGGGTATTGAACGGCTTTGAACGTGAATCGAACGTGAATCGTACCACTCTGAACGTGAATCGTATCACTCTGAACGTGAATCGAACCGCTTCTACATAATAATTATAACTATCGTCTTAATCTAGCATACATCGTATATAGGAGGTTGGGGAGGGTGAAGAAAAAACATTTATGCATTAAAAATTGATTATATTTTATTTATGAATTTCTCTCTGGCGTTTAGACCACCAGTTGAATATTTTAAATACATTTCGCAAGGCACAATGCTTTGCGTGTCTGCTACATCGCAGGGTATTAACTACATTTAGCTTATTTAGAGATTTAATATCCTCGTAGTCAATGTCCAGCGTCTCGATGACCACGTCCGCTTTCGTATTTTCATCGAGGAAATCCGCAAGCCAGTCGCGTTTCTGCAGCCCTTTAACGTATACGATATGGGATGCGTCATCTTCTTCGTCGATTGCATCAGCTACAGCTTTCGAAGTTAGTTGTTTAGTCATACTGTACGGAACATCTCCATCGTCCCACCGTAGTCCATGATGTTTTGCCACCAACCACCGGATGCTTGATTTGTCGGATTTTGCAAGAAGATATTGCGGCGTCGAACTCCCGAAAATATAGTGCGAGAGAATTGTTCCCTTTCGTAGGACAGCCACTTCCTTCACAACAAATCTTCCATCAACGATGAACCCTTGCAGGTCAACAAATGTTGGTACAGCCATTATCGGCACAATTTAGAGGTTCGTTCGTTTCCAAGACAGACGGGAGAATGCAGTCTTTCTCGTAAAGCATCTCGATATTCACGATGAAATTTTGGTATGATTTTTACACATGAGAGGGCAGACAAGTAGCGCGGCAATTTAATTGATTTTGCGCACCACGTTTGTCAGTGGATTGTATTCAACCACCCGATCGTGCAGAATCAGACAGTAGGCCGTAGTATTTGCAGGCACATTCTCTTTACACTCGAATTCTATGCGCATATCCACTGTGCCATTCTTGATCGACTCATTTTGTCGCGAGCAATCAATTACCATGAGGGGACCAAATTGTAAAAATTCAGCCACGGTGAATAATGCCTTGTTGCAACTATGTCTATAATACGATTTATGGAATTGCGTATACATGTGAAACAAGATGGCATGCTTATTCTTGTCAAAGTCCAAGTTCGTGTCATCGTATGGGTAAAATTCCGAGTTGAGAAAAAGTTTTACATTGGTCAATTTACAGTTGTTGAACTTAGTAATATCTTCGGGCATCACATTCTTTCGACCAGTCTGTAGAGCAAGGATCACGCATCGAGGCTTCTCCAGCTGTGCAGATGCCTTCACGGCCCACGAATGCTTGGTCGTGCTCTGTAAGAGAGGATACTCATACAGATCCCACGATTGAAAACAAATGCTCAGGTTTTGTCCACTTTCCAAAGTACGTAGCAACGATAGCTTATTAACGTCGTTCAGCGTCATATGAGGCATACGCCATTGTAGTTTAAGTAATTCAATTTCTGGTTCCAACATCTGTGATCCTATCAGAGCATTGTTGTCGTTGCGCGATCGTATTAAAATCAATTCGTGACGCGCATTAATAATCATGCGTTTGTAGTCCTCGCAAAATCCCAGCAAATATTTGAGTGGGACGCAAAAATTGAAATGATTTTTCACTATTAGCCCATCGCGTCGTTTCAAGCCCCATCCGGCATTCTCCATATTTTTGTCTTCATCAGATGTCAGTGATACATAGTTTTTAAGCGTGCTAGTTATTCTGGATGGGCAATGTGTCAGCCTCTGCCATACGCTAAATTTCAATGGGTCGAAGATGTTGTAAATTTTGACGTATCTTCAATCGTAGGTAGATCTGGAATATCCGCAACGTCTGCACAACATTCATGCCGATCTACCGTTCTGCCCGACGCGTGCCAAACCACCTGGCAGCAGGCAGGACAAGTTACTCGCGACGGTATATGATAAGCAGCGTTATGTTATCTATTATCGCAATAGTGCACACGTCACGGTCTTCGTATTACAAAGATACACCGCGTGCTTCAATTCGCTCAATCCCCCTGGCTCCGCGATTACATCGAACTCAACACACGGTTTAGAACAAGCGCGACAAACGATTTTGAAAAAAATTTGTACAAATTGTTGAACAACGCGGTATTCGGTAAAACTATGGAAAATGTACGAAACCATGTGGATGTAAAACTTTTGACACATTGGGAAGAGCGATATGGTGCGGAGGCAATGATCGCGAAACCGAATTTCCACAGCAGAAGTGTTTTTTCGGAAAATTTAATAGCTGTTGAATTGCGAAAACTCCAGGTGAAATTCAACAAACCGATATACGTGGGTATGTGCATTCTGGACATATAAAAAATTTGTTTGTATGAATTTTACCACGAGTACATGTCTCCCCTGCACGGACAAAATTGTAAAATTCTATACACCGACACTGACAGTCTTATTTGTCACATTCGATGCGACGATATCTACGAGACCATGAAACACAATATCGATAGATTCGACACAAGCGATTATCCCATCGACAATGCATACCTATAATATGTCGCGTGTAAATAAGAAGGTTCCAGGGCTGATGAAGGACGAAAATAACGGTGCGATAATGACCGAATTCGTAGGTCTTAGAGCGAAAATGTATGCACTTCGCGTAGACGGCAAAAAAGATACGAAAAAGGCGAAAGGCGTCAAGACCAACGTCATAGCCAGAACGATAACTTTCGACGACTACGCGCAGTGTTTGCGTAGGGAGATCGAAATGGTTCGCAGACAATCATGTATACGGTCTAAATTGCATAAAGTGTACACCATTTCGGAATCCAAAATCGCTCTAAGTCCGTACGACGACAAGCGGTATACCGTACCCGATTCGACCGACACTCTACCCTGGGGACATTACCAAATTCCATTGTAAAAAAAAAATAGAAATTGTATTTATTGTATTTATTGTATTTATTGTATAATATAAAAAAGAAATTTGAAAACTTCATATCGAAATGATGTGTAGTTTCATAAAGAGCGAGGGAGAAAAGCAGACAATAAAAATAGGATTCTGGAAAATTCATATCCCTGTTAGCCCAATGATATCCAGTTGTTCTATGAATTCCCCGAATTTAGTGAAAAATCGTATATCTTTCTTTACTATCCATGGGCTAATAAATAAAGATACATAATACCTGAGGCACCGGCTTAAAAAAATATGAGAGTCGTAGATTGATTAAGGGAAAAATTATTTTTTACTTTTTAGTGCAATTTTATATTTTTGAAGTCGGTTTTAATTTTTTTTTTTGAATCTTCACTAAATTCGGGGAATTCATAGAACAACTGGATATCATTGGGCTAACAGAGATATGGATTTTCCAGAATCCTATTTTTATTGTCTGCTTTTCTCCCTCGCTCTTTATGAAACTACACATCATATCGATATGAAGTTTTCATCAAAATTTTGTGAGCGTGTTACAGCGGTGCAATATCATCGCTGAAACTTTAGACTCATGCTGCGCTGTTAAAGCTATACGTGAGAGTGAATATTTCGATGATAAATCTCTTGTTGATTGCGAACTGCTGGCATGTGCCTTTGAATGATATTATCGACGTCGCTTGCAGCAAAATGTTAAATAAATTGTTCACACATACACATATGTATCATTGTATTTATTGAGCCATGTATTATTATTTTACAATACATTATTTTTATTTATCCAAGAATTGTGTGATTATCTCCCTTTCTACGCAACACTTTTTCCACTAGATACACATTAGGATCGGTGACGCGTTGCAGCTCGTGTTCATAGAATCCTCCGGCAACAGGTTTTCCACAGGAATCGACGAGCAGATACGTCGCGGGATTAGTTGCCTGTACTTTGACTATCTTAAACACCTCCGTTGTCCAATTCGCTGTATAGCCTTTATCGAATATGGTTTTAAATTTGCTCACGCGCACAAACTCGCCCAATTTGAATGTCGCTGGAGCAGCGATCTTTATGTTGCTGTACACGGTGGCTAGCAGCTTGTCGGCGATCGCATGGGTAACATCGCAAGGACGCATTCTGATGGTTCTATGTTTTCGTGCGTTATACTCTGCAAGCAGACGCGGTAGCGCATCGGTCCATCTGTAGGTTCCATTGAGCGTAAACAGTTTCCACATATTGTTCTTCAAAGTTCGATTGAAACGTTCTACGACGAAGGCCTTCATCACCGAATACGTCGAATAGTGATTAATGTCGTGCTTTGTAAAGAGTTTCTGCACATAGGCGTTGTAAAATTCTTTTCCTTGATCGGTTTGCAAATTTTTCGGATATCGATCTTTAAATATCTTTGCAAACGCTTTAGTCACCTCAGCGCCAATTTTAGTCTTGAGCGGTAACGCCCACGCATACTTGCTCAGCACATCGATGACCGTAAGTATGTAGTGGTGACCCTGGTTGAATCGCGAGTATGGACGCATTTTTACAATGTCAGCTTGCCACAGATCATCGTATCCATGCACTATGACGCGCCTCCGTGGGAAATGTCTTCGAGCTGGAGCGTGCAATTCCTCAACGAGTTGTCGCTTTTTGTGGCTATGGTTTTCTTTACTCTTGGATTTCGATAATGGCTGCATGTTTGATCGCAGAGGTGTCTTGGACATGAATGATGCGATAATTATCGTGTACATGCATTATGTGCTTCCCGTCGGTCCCAGGAAATTCTGGACAAGTTGGTGCTCCGTAGCAAAAGCGGTTATAGCCTCTTTAACTTTACAAATTTCGTTGTCAGGCTGTGGGATTGAATTCAACGCCTGCGATATCTTTTGAACGCTGTTTTGCAACGTCAGCATATATCTTTGAAACACGACCAGCTTCCTCTCTAATTCTTCCTGCTGCTCTCTCAAAAGTTTAATGCTCTTTTCCACGTATAGTTTATTGACGGCATCGGTGTCGGCCACCGGCTGAGCTACGCGTCGTATCTTGCGTGATTTTGCATCAAAGTCGGAACCAACCACGCAAAGAGCGTTATCTCGCATGTAATTTCGAAGCACACCGTTCCATTTGTAATAGTCCATTCTAGCTGCTCCACTCTTTTCGAACGATACCCCAAATTTGTTGATCGGCATCTCGATGCATACTATGCACATCATCGGTGTGCGGTTTAATTTATATAATGAGGCCTATCTCGCGGAGTTCCTCGTGAATAGATAGAATTTCAGGATCATGAGAGTTGTTACCCGCCTGACGCGACGCTTCCAGCAAACGCAACCGATCCACTGGCTCGTTGGGATCGTCCCAATGCACGTAATCGATCTTGTTATCGTTTACCACCATGGCTCGCGGTGTCCTTAGACCTTTCCCTGCTCTACTAGCCGATGCGCTAGGGAGTAGTGGTGCAATTACATGTTTGTACTTGTATCCCTTGTTGCTCAATGGGGGCTTTTTAGCGACATGATCGCGTCTGTGGGCAGTATACTTTGTATTTTTGTTTATCGGCATCGGTGCATACAGTATCGTCAGGAATTCTCTTGAAAATCAGTTCGTAAAGGCCGACTGTTCCTCTGTATTTTACACCATCTATGATTATATTGTCATCCTTGTATATATCGAAAGCCTTATCCCCAAGCATGGGTCCACTATCGTCAAAGTATACATCGTACACATAGTCAATTGTTGTATTCTTATCACCACTTAGGATTGCGCTCATGTATTTTTGCCCCAGCGGACCGAAATGACTGCGAAACGTTTCTTGTCCCTCGGGTGTTTGGAGTTGTTGCCTAACAGATGTTGCCAACGGCTCGTTGGGACCAGTTTCGAAAACGTCATCATCAATGGTTGAGAGCGATTCTACATGAGGAAATGTATTTATTGGCGTTGGTGGAACCAGAGAATCGTTTGACGTGGCATTCCGTCGTTTCCGCTTCGATTGAACTGGTGTGGAGGTTACGGGTGAATATTCCGATGACGTGTGTGGTTTCCTCTTTGCCTTGCATGGTGTGTTCCCTTTCGGATGAATTTTTGTTTTAGGCGTTAATGTTTCATTCTCTTCAACGCTCATCAGCGATGATTTGTCAACTTCTGCCGCTGCGGTATTGTCCATAATATGTTTTAAGGGTTCTACGATAGGCTTAAAGTATCTCTCCAACGCGATATCTTCCTCCATCTTGCCAGTCTTCAAAGCCTGATGTTTCTTGCGAATAGCTTCGCTGGTTTTTGCAATTTCCTTCGCTATTCTCTCGCGATCCTTAATCTCCAGAGCATCGATATCAATCATCATTGTACCGCAGATGTTGCTTTCCCACCGACGTGTTGATGACAATTGACCATCTCACGGTATGGCAAACTCGTTAAATCCCTTTCTATAACGTCCATTGGACATCGCGCTATCCTTGTCTATCACCGCGAAACCATACTCCCGTTGCCAACAATTACGACACAAAGCGCAGAAATCCTCGTAAGTCATGTCAGTGTTTACGTGATCGTTGTACACATGTTTCGAGTTGGTACCATCCTGCTTAAACAGAATCAGCAGATTCGCATTGTCGCGTATAAGATGTTTGGGAATCTTTGCATACGTCTGATAGAAACAGTCAACGTTCGAGTGGCGTCCCATTGCAAAGTACTCCCTTATCGTATCTTGCTTGTCGCATGCCACGTCATCAAAGATAAAAATAGAATTCGGAAGCGATTCGCTCGGTGAGATGACATCACTGTTATTCGAAAACGTAAAGTAGCCAATTTCATCTATCGGAGTCAATAAATTCTCCAAATACTGATATTTCGGCTGCTGCAACGACTTGGAATACACGTACACGTTCTCGAAGCGAACGCCGTGTGGACTTTCCAACAAGTTCACCAGCACGTTGGTCTTTCCACAATTTGATGGACCGCAAATTAGGCAGCGGATAGTGTTTGGTAGCATGCTACCATGTTTGCGTCTTGTTTTCGGGGACATCATTTGCGATTTATCGTCAAAATTTGACACGCGTATCGTTACAGGTTGTCGCACGAATCGCATCCTCTCCGTGAACTGTGAAAAATGATTTTGCTACGTCGAAGCGGCGACGCGCCCTATTTATAGGTCCGCGCCAAAACATGACAGCTCAGTATTCAAAATGCTTCTGATCCTGTCGGATAATTGCGATTTTCGTGACCTAACCTCTGAGCAGTTGAAATATATACCAAAGATTATTCTACTGCGCGAGTTTGGCAGACACATTGACCAGTTGTGGGACCGACTCCCGGAGCATATAAAAGCCGATTCTGAGGTTCAGCAACATCGGTGCTTGGAACATTATAACCGCCCTTGGCAGCGAACGCATATCGACGGTCCAGCACCATTGATTAAAAACTGTAGCGAATGTCACCGACGAGAGTAAAGAAAGGTTGTGGTCTGTTAAATCGGGCGATAAACGCGCTACCTATCGAATTACATATCCCGGGATACCAGTTTTGCGGTCCAGGAACTCATCTGATAAAACGATTGGCTAGAGGTGATCGAGGCATCAATCCGTTGGACGCAGCGTGTCGCGAACACGATATTGCGTATTCGCGTAGCAACGACCTCGGTGAAAGGCACGCGGCAGATAAAGTTCTCGCTGACAAAGCGCGGAAACGCATCGTTGCGCGAGACTCGACTCTGGGTGAAAGAGGTGCTGCTACAGCTATTTGGGCAACTATGAAGGCCAAGACGAAAATCGGAATGGGGACGAAAACAAAAACCCGCAAAAGGACTCCAAAGAGAGCATCGCAAAAGCGGATTCTTCCGGTGGCAAAACGGGGTGGTATAATATCACTTCTCCCGCTGCTAGGTGTTCTCGGATCGTTAGCTGGCGGAGCGGCGGGGATCGCCAAGGCGGTAAACGATAATAAGGCGGCGCAGCATCAGCTGCATGAACTGCAACATCATAATCGCTCCATGGAAGGCCGTGGACTTTATCTCAGGCCATACAAGCGTGGACAGGGAATATCGAAACGGAAAAAAAAAGTCGAAAAGAAAATAAAAATGCCCGCGGGCGTAACTACCGATGCGTAATTGGAGGAGTTGGCAAAACGTAAGCGTATTCCATTCCTTAGAGGTGTTTTTATGCGCAATGCACTACCAGCCGGAGGAGTACGTCGAAACGAGAGCGGTATCGTAAATTTGGACAATGTCGAGGGGCCGGGGACTCATTGGGTGGCATATGCGAAGAGAGGGTGTCGAGCTATATATTTCGACAGCTTTGGGAATCATCGACCGCCTAAGGAATTGGTACAATATCTGGATATAGATGCTGTGAAAATCGAATACAATCGAACGTCTTATCAGAAGTACAATCAGAGCAATTGTGGACAACTATGTCTATACTTTCTACAAACGATCGACACCAAATTTAAGGATTGACTTCCCACCACTATGATTCAGTACTAGTCGAGCCGTACAGCTCTGAATATGTCGCTAACATTCACTCTAACCGGCAAGAGTAGCACCCTCGCGGTGAGCTACTTTCCACCCATAGATTTGAGCGATGATGATTATGAGCTTGGCCTGACAACCTTTGAAACTTATCATACAATACCGAACATCAAACTGGAACAACGATAACTTCTACTTCACCTCAAACTATGGCATCAAAAACAGCAGTGTTGACACCACTCCTGAAATTATTAGGATTGCACACGGCTCCTACGAACTAGACGCCATTGCCAAGTATTTGAGACAGCGATTACTCGAGCTGTATCCTAAAAATCTCGATGAGACCGATGGTGACAACGATGTGTATCCTATAGTGTTGCGTCCCAACAACAACACCATGAAAACCGAGCTGTACTGCTCGTTCACCGTAGATTTTACGAAGCGCAATAACATTGGATCGCTACTGGTCTTCTCGACGAATCGGGTATTAGAACCAGGACGGTGGCACGAATCAGACGATCCAATTAATATCATGAACGTGAACATTATCCACGTAGAATGTAGCGTGACACTGGCGCGTACAACAATGGGAGGCGTGTACATACGATACATGAATTTTCTCCGAGAGTTCCACCAGGATATAAAATATCGGAAACGCCTGCACAGATCATTTACCTTCCAATCACCGCACGGGTCGTTACGGATCTAACGATACGCGTTGTGGATCAAGACGGACGGTTGCTAGATTTTCGAGGTGAAGAGATTACCATCAGACTGCACGTGCGACGACGGCGATAATACGTGTGGTGTGAAAGAGATGCTTGTGTTGAACGACCCCAGAAACCCGTTTCTTCCAAGTGAAATTGTTTACAACAATAACAACAACTGCAACAGCTCTGATCACGCTAAAAAGAAGAGGTTCACTGCTGCGAACATTATATTCTTGAAATCATTGGGATTCATTGTGCGCATATAAGTTGAAAAAAATGGCCGACATTCTAAGCAGTGGAGGGAAGCCGACGTTTGATGATCGTATCGTGAAGCTCGAGACTCACACATACAACCCATATGTCAACACGACGTTTGGATACAGCGATGAGATAAGAATACCGATAGAGCAGCAGGATTTATACACATTACCGTGTGAAAGTTTCCTCTATGTGGAGGAGAAATTGAAGATAAATAAGCCAAATGATGTGTTAACGGTGATGTTGGGAAATAATTGTGCGGCGTTCTTATTCGATGAGATTCGATACGAGCTGAACGGTGTGGAGATTGATCGCAGCAGAAACGTTGGAATAACTAGCACGCTTAAAAACTATGTATCACTGACATCTGATGAAGACAAAAATATGGAGATTGCCGGATGGGGCTTGAAACGACGCGATGGGCTAATAGTGAAAAATCATTTCAATTTTTGCGTCCCACTCAAATATTTGCTGGGATTTTGCGAGGACTACAAACGCATGATTATTAATGCGCGTCACGAATTGATTTTAATACGATCGCGCAACGACAACAATGCTCTGATAGGATCACAGATGTTGGAACCAGAAATTGAATTACTTAAACTACAATGGCGTATGCCTCATATGACGCTGAACGACGTTAATAAGCTATCGTTGCTACGTACTTTGGAAAGTGGACAAAACCTGAGCATTTGTTTTCAATCGTGGGATCTGTATGAGTATCCTCTCTTACAGAGCACGACCAAGCATTCGTGGGCCGTGAAGGCATCTGCACAGCTGGAGAAGCCTCGATGCGTGATCCTTGCTCTACAGACTGGTCGAAAGAATGTGATGCCCGAAGATATTACTAAGTTCAACAACTGTAAATTGACCAATGTAAAACTTTTTCTCAACTCGGAATTTTACCCATACGATGACACGAACTTGGACTTTGACAAGAATAAGCATGCCATCTTGTTTCACATGTATACGCAATTCCATAAATCGTATTATAGACATAGTTGCAACAAGGCATTATTCACCGTGGCTGAATTTTTACAATTTGGTCCCCTCATGGTAATTGATTGCTCGCGACAAAATGAGTCGATCAAGAATGGCACAGTGGATATGCGCATAGAATTCGAGTGTAAAGAGAATGTGCCTGCAAATACTACGGCCTACTGTCTGATTCTGCACGATCGGGTGGTTGAATACAATCCACTGACAAACGTGGTGCGCAAAATCAATTAAATTGCCGCGCTACTTGTCTGCCCTCTCATGTGTAAAAATCATACCAAAATTTCATCGTGAATATCGAGATGCTTTACGAGAAAGACTGCATTCTCCCGTCTGTCTTGGAAACGAACGAACCTCTAAATTGTGCCGATAATGGCTGTACCAACATTTGTTGACCTGCAAGGGTTCATCGTTGATGGAAGATTTGTTGTGAAGGAAGTGGCTGTCCTACGAAAGGGAACAATTCTCTCGCACTATATTTTCGGGAGTTCGACGCCGCAATATCTTCTTGCAAAATCCGACAAATCAAGCATCCGGTGGTTGGTGGCAAAACATCATGGACTACGGTGGGACGATGGAGATGTTCCGTACAGTATGACTAAACAACTAACTTCGAAAGCTGTAGCTGATGCAATCGACGAAGAAGATGACGCATCCCATATCGTATACGTTAAAGGGCTGCAGAAACGCGACTGGCTTGCGGATTTCCTCGATGAAAATACGAAAGCGGACGTGGTCATCGAGACGCTGGACATTGACTACGAGGATATTAAATCTCTAAATAAGCTAAATGTAGTTAATACCCTGCGATGTAGCAGACACGCAAAGCATTGTGCCTTGCGAAATGTATTTAAAATATTCAACTGGTGGTCTAAACGCCAGAGAGAAATTCATAAATAAAATATAATCAATTTTTAATGCATAAATGTTTTTTCTTCACCCTCCCCAACCTCCTATATACGATGTATGCTAGATTAAGACGATAGTTATAATTATTATGTAGAAGCGGTTCGATTCACGTTCAGAGTGATACGATTCACGTTCAGAGTGGTACGATTCACGTTCGATTCACGTTCAAAGCCGTTCAATACCCGTTCGATACACGCTCCAAGTGGTACGATTCACGTTCGATTCACGTTCAAAGCCGTTCAATACCCGTTCGATACACGTTCCGAGTCGTTCAATACCCGTTCGATTCACGTTCAGAGTGGTTCGATTCACGTTCGATACACGTCCCAAGCAGTTCAATACCCGTACCATAGACGTTTGATACACGTTCGATACACATTCAAAGTGGTATGGTATGGTAGAGTGAAATGATGCAAACGAAGAAGGATAGGATGGTCAGTGAATAATTCGAAGAAGATGCAGATGGTAAAGCTGGTCAGCGAAAATGTAGGTAGAGCACATAGAAGGAGAGGGTGGCCAGTGAAGAAGAAGGTGAAGAACAAAGGCATCCTACTTTGCAACGTATGCAACTTTAGGCATGGGTGATAAGGGTTCCTTTTGCGAGCCTGAAGATGTTGCGAGTCCAGTCGTCTGTCAAGCGACCGTCAAGTAGATATTAAAATATAATGGGAGTTTATAGAATTACCCCGGAGGAAGACTCCACACAATGTTTGATCATTCCTGAGGTATGTACATAACAATGTTTCACACGTTTTTTTTATATTTTTTTTATTTTTTAAAGTGTTACCACGATATATCAAGGTTTCTATGTTCTGGGATTTGCGACACCACCGACGACACCACCGACGATGACGACGATTATGACGATGGTGATGGTGATGTCTTGGCGGTAAGTGATGCTGTGATAGGATATTGTGCGGAATGTATAAATATTACCTTGGGGTTAACGTGTTTTGGAACCTGCCACCACCGCCCCAGATGGAGCGTTTGCGGGACATGCTCCCTGACCTTGCTGCCGCGATCGCCAACGCCGCCGGCGCTGTTGCCGCCCGAAGGGGACGATTTATATAGATATATATATAGATTTCAATTTTTTTCTTAAGTTTTATTTGTATATTGATTCTATTCCCATTTATATATCTATTTTTATTTTCATTTTATATTTTTATTTCCTATTTATATTGTATTTTTTACATTTCTTTTATATTATTCTATATTTCATTTTCTTTTTCGTTTTTTCTTTTTTTCTATATTTTTTTATTTATAATCTTTTTTCATATATTTTTTCTTTTATATTTATATTTATATTTATATTTACATTTATATTTATACTATGCTTTTATATTTATATTTTTGTACTTATATATTCTTTTTTCTTTTATATTTATATTCTTTTAATTTTAAATAAAATTTCTTAAACATGAATTATTTCTACATTTTATTTACCCGTCCTCCTCCTCTCCTCGTCACATAATTTTAAGATTCGGCACTTTGTCATATTTCGTTCTTCGCGCTGCCAAATGACGTCATCCCACACGGCCGGTCCAGAGGAGTCGAGTTACACACGATCGCGCGATACGCTGCGACGCTAAATCGGAACGCGTTGGGAGGAAAATTCCATCACACAATGGTTTGGAAAAATATTTGAGGGAAAAAATTTGCAGGGAGCGGATCGAGTCTGAAAAAAAGATTTTTCAGACAGGACCCGCCCCCAGAAATTTGTTCAGGGGTCATCCCCTCCCTCGGTTAGGTCTGAAAAAAATTTTGGGGTGGGCCAAGGTCTGAATGAGATTTTTCGGGGGTCATTCCCCCTCTGAAAAATTTCCGGTGGTGGGTCCGGTCTGGAGAGGTCTCCGCGGCGGCTCGGCCTGGACTGATCCCCTCCATCATCGCGGCTTCCCCCACTCCGCGGCTCGTGCGCGCGCAACCGCTCTTCCTCTCCCCGCTATCCCCGCACCTATGTTTTCCTTCGCCGCGCTCCCCCCGCGCCCTCACTTCCCACCGCCCCGCGCTCCCCTCAGAGGACCTGGGTTAGAACCCGCTTAGCTATACTACTGACGGAATAGACTTGAACAGTCTCATTTACACATCTAATTAACAAACAGTTTCTTATTAAACGATTTTTATTCAACTTCAATCCTCTGTTTGTTTGTATGTATGTTTGTTTAATTCAAATCTAGAAATTCAATTTTAACCCACTTCCAACTATCCAATAGACTTGAAACTTTGCAGGCATATGTATTTTGGATGACAATATAAAATTATGAAGAAAAAGAAACCGCCCCAGGGGTTTAAAAAATTACCCAGTAATCAATAAATATAACCCTTAAGGGGGTAGACACGTCACGTGGTCTGGCCGATTCGGCAGGTCGGTATTACAGCTGGTTTTTTCTGCACTGAAATGGTATTACCCATAGATACGCGGCTGCCTGTGCACGCGAGAGGGAGCTGTTTGCTATATCCATATGTTGTTTTGAATGTGGAAAGAAATTCTCAGCTGTTGCGTTGTACTTTTTAAACAGAAAGTCTGCTGGTACTGCAAACGTAGAAAATTCATTGTACATTTACTTGAAATGTGCTTATGCTACAATATTCTACGTTGGCAGTAAGGAATTATAAGTGAAAAGGAAAAATAGATGAGGGCATGTCCCCAGAAAATGAAGTTTGTTAGGATAGACATTTTTTAATTAGCAAAACACTGAAACAGAACATGAAATACACATCCTATGCAGAAAGCAGTTATGAACAAACATATATAAAATTGTGTTTGATGTTGAATCCAACGCGTGATTATTATGTGGTCCCTCCTCGAAGTGACAGAAAATATAACCTATGTATATGCTATAAGACAATAAATATTTAGCGGCTATTTCGTTGTATTACGCTACATTTGTGAACTTTTCATCATCCTTCCGAAACATTATTATTACGCCGCAACAGTATCTTTAGGAAATCGGGTATAGCATATAGGTTATATTTTCTGTCACTTCGAGGACAGAAAATCCGGTCCTCCAAGTGACAGAGAATATAACCTATATGCTAGATCCGATTTCCTAAAGATACTGTTGCGACGTAATAATAATGTTTCGGAAGGATGATAAAAAGTTCACAAATGTAGCGCAAAAGAACGAAATAGCCGCTCAACATTTATTGTCATATAGCGTATACATAGGTTATATTTTCTGTCACTTCGAGGAGGGGACCATAGACATATATAGACGGCGGAGCGTAAGCTGAGGGGGGTAGCAAGGTTCGCGGTAAGGGGAGCGATACGAGTAAATCGGATAACGCTGTAGTTATCCGAAGCTAACCGACGCGCCTGTATCTGAACCTATGCCTTTACCCCTCCAAGCATTCCTTCCCCACGCCGATAGTCCCATCTTCTGATCCGTCTATATATGTCTATGGAGGGGGCCACGTAATAATCACGCGCATCCAGCCTGCGCATTTTTTTTTGAAAAAATTTAAATCGGATTATTTTTAACGAAACGGGCTTTCAATTCTGCAAACAAATTTTTCACGTAATTTCCTTAATTATGGTTTGAGTTGTATCATTTTTGGGGCCAATTTGATTGAGAAAGTATAAGGAATCGATTGACGCCACGATCGCAAAGATCTGATTAGAAATTGCAAAATTCAGATTCATCAGTGCTTAGTGCGCAACATTGTATGGCCCCGCTGGTTTCAAGCGTCGAAGCCGACGAAACTCAGCGAGACACATGTGTAAAATAACATATTTGCAGTTTTATAATTGAAGATGTAGTGAACGTTACAGGACTGTCTTTATATATGGCTCTCACAAACAAAATCGCCTGACTTGTTAGACATGAAACCGGGCATACAAATGGTTGCGCATATCGCCGAAAGCATCAGAAAGAATATGTACAGTCTTCCAATGTTTCAATTGTTGAGAAGCCTTTGGGCTCAGTTTATCGGGAAAGACCTACCCACCCCACTGTTTTGCTTTCTCGTTGCGAGCGTGGACCTTCGGGTCCTAGTAGACCGCCCGTTGACAGCCGAGAACAATAAAACCGACGAGCTAGATAAAATACCCAGTACAGAAAAATAAAATGTTCGTGTTTTTGATAAGTATTGATGAAAGTATTGCCGATGAATTTTTTAGGATTTCCCGATGAAAATTATATCAAACATGGAGCAATTCGATCAATTTTTATTGAACGTAGAGTGCGTTCTAATCATGTATTCATAAGAAAAAATAGACTGAATTGCTTCGTGTCTTGACTCACCAACAATCCATGAATGGTAACACTCTCATCAAGGTGTAATGAGAAATTTTGAACATTTCGAATTCAGTACTGGATGACTCAAGTCGCCGTCGACCGAGGGTGTACCGCTGGTGCGCTATTTCACTCGCACTCGGTTCACATCGTTCGGTCTCCTTGTCAAGCGGTTCGAGCGAGGGCCCTGATAGGGGTGAATTTATTTGGGAAACAAAAGTCGCGTCATTCATGACACCTACTCGCGAACAGATATACATATGTACGAGAAGAAACAATGCAATTGCCCGATGACTTGAAGCACCATTTCAATAGGTAAATGCATGAAACTCTGGGATCAGGAATGCCGAACCCAGTGGGGCATATGTAAGAACTGGCGAAATTCAATAATAGTTCGTCGTCTAAATTTTACAAGTATTTATTTGACGTGAATATAAAGTTGGTTAGCAAAGTATTTCTCGATTTGAGTTCTGTAGAAGGCTGATTTTCCTTCGCCATGGAAAGTCCCCTCTTGTCCTTCTCGCTGGCAATCATGCGACTCGCTGAGTTTCGTGGACTTCGGCGCTCGAAACCAGCGGGGCCATACAATGTTGCGCGCTAAGCAGTGACAAATCTGCAGTTCTGCATTTCTAATCAGATCTTTGCGAAAGTACCGTCAGTCGATTCCTTATGTTTTCTCGATCAAATTGGCCCCAAAAATGATATAATTCGGACCAAAATTAAGGAAATTACGTGAAAAATTTGTTTGTAGAAGTGAAAGCCCGTTTTGTTAAAAATAGTCCGATTTAAATTATTTTCTGCCAATATAACCGGGAGAATGCCAAGAATCCAATGGTGTCACTTTCATATTGATACGATGAAAAATAAACAAATTCTGTTTCTTTATAATCGATGACACATCGCCGAGCACGGCGATCTCACGCGGCTCGGGACACAAAGGTTCTCGTCTGTTATTCGAACTTCTAAGATCGTATTCAGATTTATTGGCCGGTGAGTTTCGTAACTAGGGGTGTGCGGTTACCCGATTTTTAGGGCTCGGGACGGGCCGGCAACTTTCGGGCGGGATCGGGCGGGGTCCCGATACTTTCGTATTGCTCGAGATCCCGACAGTTTCGGGACCCCAAGACTCGATTCGGGCTTCAAGCATAGCCGCCATGAGCGGACAATTTGATTTCAGGTCGGCTCGGCAAAACTCGGACGCGATCGGACGATATCGTTACCAGTAATAGATTAAAATTATTACCTATGAACATAGAAAAATTATGTTTCTTACACGTTAATTTGAAATAATAAAATATTCGCCTCCTGTATATTGTTGTTATTATGAAACATCCAGGAAATATTCCTTTTTGTATGCTTATAGTTCGTACGTTTTCTATTTTAAATCTGAACCTATCCGGAAAAAGATAATACCCTATATATTCTCTTTACATAAAGTACTAAGTATGAAGTATATTTTATTCAGATTTTAAAATATTGTCGATATAAAAATAGTCTTCTTCCCAAGTTCTGAACATGGTGTTTATTTAAGTACGTATATGGACGTATTCAGTATTCACAGACTATTTGGTAGCAATGAAAATACATATATATGTAAATAAATAATAAGATACAAATTATGATTCAACAGGAGACAGAAAGGTAAAAACTTATCACTCTGTTATCGATATAAATGATATACATAATTCTTTCCGTCTCGGTCCGCTCGTAATAGCTGGCTTTCGAGCCGATCGCGTCCGAGTTTTGCCAAGCCGACCTGAAATCAAATTGCCCGCTCATGGCGGTCATGCTTGTAGCCCGAATCGAGTCTCGGGATCCCGAAACCGTCGGGATCTCGAGCAATACGAAAGTATCGGGACCCCGGCCGATCCCGCCCGAAATTTCCCGACCCGTCCCGAGGGCCGAGAATCCGAGCCGCGGGACGATCCGCACACTCCTATTCGTAACGCGTATTCTCTCGTCATTGCAGAACACGAGTGAGCCAGAAGTGGTGGGGATAGCGTCAAGCTTCTGTCATGTATAGGCCAAACCGAACTGCAGCGTAGAAATACACGCATCAGAATAGGTGTGCCTTAGGCCTTAGCTCCAAAAAAATTCAGGAGCTTTATTGGTCAGAACATTGATTCTTTCTCGATAGCTTCATCTCGTATTGATCTACGCATTACTTAGTGACGCACACAACTACATATGTACTACGCTGACAATAAGAATAAATAACAGCCACACGGCTACGTTCAGACGGGGCCGAGCAGCATTCCCGTTACCCCACCATACCCTTCGGTGGCTAGGGAACTCCAACTGACAAATCCACGATCGTCAGATGGTGATGGCTGATTTCTCCTCGATCGCTGTTCGCGAAAACGAATCGACCGGCCAATATATTTGAATACGACCTTAGGATAAAGATATAATGAAAGATGAAAAATTATTCGAAGCCAAAGATGAAAGGCCTTCGAATAAACAAAGGAAACTAATAAATACCCGAAGCTAAATAGAATTTTAGATTGAGGGTACACACACCCTGCCCCCAAACATCGTGTCGATCGGTCAGTGGGGCCATTCGGAAGTATATTATTTTAATTAAATAATGCCCATCTCTGCATAGGAGCGTAAAGAATTACAAAAAAAATCAAGGAGTTAAGTGTTGACCGATTTGGAGACTTTTCCTTGTTATATGTTATATACAATAGTCGGAAGAATAATAATAAAAGCAATAATTGCAAATAATTGCTGTAACTTCCACATTCTGAAAATATGATATTAGTAAATCACTACTTCCAGTGTTATTAAAAAATTCCAATCTCTTTTTTTATTAGAAATAATGTCGCCATATAATTATAACATATATTCGGTAGCGGTGATGTATGTGTTACAGTAAAAGCGTGAATTTAGTAAATTTACACAGTGTCCAGCAGTTTCTAGTCAACGTATGCCTAAAATGCATATAATCTAACCTACAATCGTCCAAAAATACATACATTGACTGTATCACGCTTTTGCTGTGGCACATGTATCCAGCTAACGCTTCAGTTTTGCTATGATTCCACGTTGGCAGTCCTTCCGAGTAGGCGCCATCTCGTATCCACTAGCTCAACTAAATTTGTCACGTGACTTGCTCTGTATTATCGCCAATATGGCGGAACTCGTATTTGGGAACGCAATCACGCCCTGACGTTGTTTGTCTTTATATGACCAGATTTTGGGCTGGGTGAGGTCTCATTCGAAAGAGGAAAGTTCAGTGCAGCGCGCTCTGCTCATCGTTTGAGTCACAAAACTCTTTTAGTGACCTAAAAATACTTGGATTCTTGCGGGTGTATTTTGTCGACTTTTGCTCTACTTTGAACACTCGTATTATTGGATATCAACACAATCTCGTCGAACCATGAGCAGAGCGCGCTGCACTGAACCTTCCTCTTTCGAATGAGACCTCGCCCAGTCCAAAATTCGATCATATAAGGACAAACAACGTCAGGGCGCAAACCCATGTTTCGGGCCAGATTATGTCGGTATACAGAGCGCTGCATTACCCGTGTTTACCCCCTTAACCACACATCCAAACGACTTGAAATCAGCCTATAACCACAAATCAAATCAATTTAATCGACATGAAATCTGCATGTAACCACAAATCAAAACTAGACAATAAAAAGTAAATAAAGAAAAGAATTATTTTTTAGTTTTTAGTGCATTTTAAATAAAATAGTTTAGCAGTATAACTTAAAATTTGTTTTATATATTTTTTTCATTTTATACAAATCAGTAGAATCAAATAACACAAATTTATTTTTTTATTATTTTGACTTTAACCAATGAGGAAATATTCTTAATTAACTCCGCCTACCTCGGAAAACTCGAGGTGGAAGAGTTTTTAAAAATTTGTCAGTGATATCTCATCGTCCGCAGACGTTATAGTTATACGTAGGGTAAATCCGTGAGACGCGGTCGCGCCGGAGAGTTGGTCGAGTTACTATATTTCAGACTCTATCAGCTATCTATACGCCAAATCGTGTTAATGTTCAGAACAATTGCCTCTCCGGGAATCAAACAGTTGACTGAATAGCGTTATTACGAGTCATTGTGTGTTTTCCGCGAATTATTTATTGGTTATAAAAGATACGTGGACGCTACATTTAATAGCAAACAGTGGCGATAAAACGCTTTACTTCAAATAACTTCAGTCTTCAACCCGATTTTCAGTAAGTATTGTCTTAAAGCAAAGATCGACCAGTTTTTCTGAATCAGCATAACATTCTGCGCATGTTAGGTTCATTCTGATTAAATAAATAATATCAGTATTAGTTTAATAGCCATTTTATGTTAGATTGACCGCATCTCCCGGATTTACCCTAGTTTCGCGTGTTTCACGTTTGTGAACGGTGATAAGAGATCCATCAAGTTCGAAACGCAAATTTGAGGAATGCTGGGAAGAGTTATACCTTTTAACACAGCAGAATGGAGAAATATACTGCCTTGTGCGCCAAAAGGTACTGCCTTCTAAATGGTTCCACAATCTAAAAAGGCATTACAATTCATGCCATGCTAGAGAATATGGAAATTTATCGAGGGACGAGCGTCTTGAAACCATCGAGCGCCTGAAAGGCAATTTAATAGAAGAGAAAGAAAATCAATCGGAAGACGTAAGTTTTTATAAATTCGTACTAGAATATTTAATGCTTATCAGTTATTTTAGAACATATGTGTATATGTATAGCAGGCATGGAACTAAAGTGAACGCAGCGGCCGTTTTTCGGAGGCAACGCCTCCTTTCTCCCGCCGCGCGTCTTGGCCCCCGCGGCGGGCCTAGGAGCTTCGAGCTCCTCAGACCCGTACCATATGAACCGCGCGTGGCGCATTGGGACGACACCCGTATCAATAGATTTCCGCATCACCCATGGGGTACTATTATCGATGCGTTTTTTTTTTGTCAGTGGTATCCCCTGTAGGCCTATTCCACTGTGTCACGCGATAAAAATGGATAGGAAAAACGCGTTTCACTATCAAAATTTTAAATACGTTTGGGAAAACTTAATTTTCGCGCACGTTTAGACGTGCTGGGCATATCTAAAATATCAACGGGGAGGCTGGTCGACGTTGTACGTATTAAAGTTGAAAGTGAGGAATCATGGGTGATGCGGAAATCTATTGATACGGGTATCGCCCCAATGCGCCACGCGTGGTTCATATGCTACGGGTCTGAGGCGCTCGAAGCTCCTAGGCCCGCCGCGGGGGCCAAGATGCGCGGCGGGAGAAAGGAGGCGTTGCCTCCGAAAAACGGCCGCTGCGTTCACTTTAGTTCCATGCCTGATGTATAGTATTGAGTTCATTGCTTTCACTGTAGGAGAGTAGTGCCGTGAATAAGCACACCATTTTAAAGTGCAGCTACGAACTCGCGCTTAAAGTTGCAAAAAATGGGCGCCCATTCGCGGATGGAGAGTTCATTAAAGAGTGTTTGACGACATCAGCAGAGCACCTATGCTCCAACCAAATTGATCAATTTCGCCAAGTGACGTTATCGCGAAGTACGTGCACCAGAAGAATTCAGGAGATGGCAGCGGACGTCCAGCAACAACTAGCTGCTGCCACCTGCGAATTTATCGCGTACAGTTTGGCACTGGACGAGTCAACGGATGTGACAGGCACACCACAGATCGCAATATTTGTTCGTGGTGTCAATGAGAAGTTGTCAATTATAGAGGAACTGTTAGATTTCAGTCCCTTAAAAGAGAGCACGACAGGAGCGGATATCTTGTCGTGCGTAGAGAAGGCGGTCGACGGTATGGGGTTAGACTGGACCAAGCTGGTCTCTGTCACAACTGATGGTGCTCCAGCAATGGTTGGAGAACATACCGGATTCGTCGGCCGCCTCCGAAATGGTTTAAAAAAACTTCCAGTTCCTCAGATAATTGATAATTTCCATTGTATCATCCACCAACAAAATTGATGTGCTAAACATATACAATTTGAAGACGTTATGTCAGTCGTTATTCAAACAACTAACTGTATCCGAATGAACGGACTGAAACGGAGACAGTTCCGCACGTTTTTAGAAGATTTGCGTTGGCTTAGCCGTGGTAAAGTTTTAGACAGATTTTTCCATCTTAGAGAAGAACTTCTTGTATTTCTAGGCATGATGGACCACGACGTTCCGCAATTGTAGGACAAGAAGTGGTTATGTAATTTATCATTTCTATCGGACCTATCAGATCATTTAAGGTGCCATTTCCAATGCGCGGCGCGCCGCGGTACACTGGTACAATGGAAAAGCATTCATCTGTTCTATCTGCGACTTCGACCGCGCACGGCTGCGGCAGATTGCTACAGTGTCTGCAAGTCTGCTCCAGGAGCAGCCTAGGCTACTGGAGAAGCAGCACAATGGGATGAGTGTCTGTTTTCCGCCATTATGGTAGAATCTACTAGCCGCTCGACGGCCTGCGGCTGCCAGTCGCTACACTGCTCCAGAAGCAGTGTAGCGACTGGCCATCCCGCGGTCCATCGCCACAATGGGACAGAATGCCCAGAAATAAGGAAACAAGTCAGAATTTCAAAGTTATGAAATTATGTTTTTATATATTTTTTGTAACCTAATAATATGAGGTCTTAAAAACGTAAAAATATCATGGCAGGTACTTTTGCTGTATGTGTAAACATGTATCAAAGTTTGTATGTTTTTTATGCAGAATTTTAAATCAAGTCGTTTAAATTTCGGTGATATAAAAGGAAAATATTTTTTGGGGACCAAAATGAGTAGTACCTATCGATTCTGCAAAGTACTAGCGAATAATTAGTTCCATATAGTTCTTTTTCCATTAGAAACCCATTGAAAAAATATCAGTATTGGCTGTTTAGTTACATTTCGGGAACTTCCAAGCACATTTCTTTTCTGTTGTATAATTAATATATACTTGTCCTTGTATTTGGAAATATTTGCCAATAATGAAGTAATTATCTGTATTCTATATCGTGCAATGGGGCTGAATCCGAAGAAATAGGGAAAAAATGCAACATCCCATTTTTCGCACTGAAAATGCCGAATATTATTTAGGAAGTTCATAAAAACAGTGTTAATATATCACTCATACAAAGGTTTGACGTTATATAAAAAAATAACAGCATAATTCCAATAAAACTAAAACAATTTGATAAACGTAGTACGTAGTACGGTATACGTACAATGGAAAGTGCAGAAATATTTGTAAACCTGTATTCATGTTATTCATATTATTTAAGTGGCACAGATTTTGGAAATTTGTTGAATTTAATACGGCCACAAATAAGTAAAACAAATACAACCTTTAGGTGGTATATTCCACCTCAAACAAGATTGGCGGTGACTTTTTCAATCCGTGCCGTTGTAAATCAGACTACTTTTATAGAAGCAATAACGTAAAAAAATGCCTACTAAAATGCTTTTATGATTTGTATTGCTTCTATAAAAGTAGTCCGAATTACATGACACTTGGTATGATTTTCATCAGAAAAACATAAGGAATCTATTGCTGTCACTCCCTTATCGAAAATCCTGGACATTTCTCACTTCTTCTTGATGGTATTCAAACCCCTTCGAGGGTCGAAAGCCATAAAATTCGGTGTCGAAGACGGTCCTCGAGACCTCATACAACAATAGACCTTTTCAAGTGCTCGAAAAGGGCCAGCGCGGCGCGTCGTGAGGCCCTGGCGGCGACGCTTAGGTATAGGAAATACCATCTGCGGCCGCACGAAGAATCCTGCGGCGTGCTGAGGCGGCGCCGCGCCGCTCGCCGCCGCACAGTGTGCGATTTTGGACAAAAATCGCTAGACAGCGCAAATCTTGACCGATTTCAATGTTTTTTTTTTAAAAAATACTCGTGAAGGGCTCAGCAATAACGGAGGGCTGCAGTAAATCCTGTATTTTTTGGTCTAATATATAAAAAACATTATTTAGCATAACATTGCATAAAAACGTACACTTTTGAAATTAAAGATATTAAAAATTAATTTTTTGTAAATTTAATTATAGCTATAAAATAAAAAATTTACTTCAAATTTACAAAATTTATGTTTTAAATAAACTGCTAAGCATAGCTGATTTAAATCTAATATTTTTTAATTATAATTCATTTTATTAGTTTTTTTCTTATTTCTAATATAAAATAAAAAATGTTTTTTGTTGTTTTTTTAAAAATTTTTTTAGGAATTGTAATTAGAATAGAATTTGATGTGGCAACTAATTATAATATAATTTGTTAATATGAATTATGTGCTATGTTACATGCATTCAAATGTTTAATAACATTTCTTCAGCTTCAACCGTTAAGGGCTTAACTTTTTTATTTTCTTTCAGTCTGAGAGAGCTAATTAAGGGATCTGATGAGATCAAGAGATAATGTAAAATATCTTTGTTACTCAGTTGCCTGTTGCACATTCTGCTATGTTTAGCTCGTGCTTTACGAAAATTTTTATTGTTTGCTTCCTGTGGTTCTTCTGATAGCCAGCCAAACGGTAAATCAAATGATTTAATAATGTCGCTTCCATGAATAAGAACTTTATGTAGGGATGTTGGCATTTTATACCATTCATACAACTGCACACAAATATCTGCAGTATCGAAGCAATATGTTTTAAAGGGTATAGCCGGTTAAGGTGGTCAAATGTGCCCTTGAACTGAATTCGACTCGCGATGAGTCATTCGAAAGCTTATAAAAAAAGAAACATTTGTGGCAAGTTTCAACTTTGTATCTCGACCCGGAGAGTAGTAAAGGGCAAAAATAGAAAAACAGGTTTTTGCCGAATTTCTCCTATACTAGGGGATGAAAAATCTTGAAAAAAATCAGAGCTATTTCTGTTATCGGGGCACATATTAGAGAATTGTTTCAGATTTTTAAATTAAAAAACCAAGCTGTGAAAAATAAAAAACGCCAAAAAATGCTGAAAAATGCCGGTTGTGTATCGAAGCAGTCTTGGCACTATAATTATATTTTTACTGTAAGTACGTATCATTGATACTATTGTCCTGAATTTTTTTCAGATTTTTCAATTTGGTGCGCCGCAGTTAAAAAAATTAAAAACCGATTTTTTCGTCGTTTTTTCCGTGTCAGAGTAACTTATAGGTGGAATTTTCGTACATACTTTATGAAATAAATCATTTATGGGATCTGAAATGTTTATACGTACAGCAAAACATCATAGGAATTAAAGAAACTGAAAAAACCGAATCATTTGAAACTATGTTATGCGCCTTACATTGTAAAGTATCTACCGTATTTTCCAACGGCGTCGGTGGCGCAGCGGTAAAGCGTCGAGCTGCTATACCGCTGCTAACTTTTTAAACGCAGGTTCGAGCCTCGGACTTCCAGGTCCCTTAGGCTAAGTTTTTTTTTTTTCGTTAATTATATATATTTCCTAACTTTACGACACAATGATCAATATTTATTTTCAAATGTTTTAAGAATATTTGAAAAACATATTAACCTGAAATATACGTAAATATGAGTTTGGACTGCTTGTTATGCCGCCGTTTCTCTTGTCAAGTATCCTGTCAATTATATTAATATGTGAAATTGGTTTTCAAATCTCTTACCTTTAACAATTATGGATGGACAGCAACAAAAATCGTGTTGTTGTTTTCCTACTATTTAGCCTTTTCGTCTATTAGAATTAGATCATACAATTCTATTCTCTCTTGATTTTCCGGAAATGACAGAGAAAGACCTCAAAATTCTTTTTACTGGTTCGTATCAATTATCTCAAGCGATATCATATTTAGCAGAAGTAATGGATGAAGAGAACAACATTAATCTTCGTTGTGTTAAAGAGAGAAAGAATATTATTAAATTCGAAGTAAGATCACGACATATTAACAGCAAAACTTACAGATGTTATATTGATTATGCACCAAACTCAATAGGCTATTCCGGAATAAAGCGCTATTGTTGTGAATGTGCAAATGGTAACCGCACCGTCGGGTGCTGTTCACACATAGCTGCAATAATTTATTACTTATCGCATGCTCGGCACCTTTAAAAAATTGTAAGACCTGCAGAAATTCTCAGCAAAATATTCAACAGTGAACACGTGACACCAGTAATTAATGAAGACAGCGATGATGATTGAATACATCAGACACGATTTTTGTTGCTATCCATCCATAATTGTTAAAGGTAAGAGATTTGAAAACCAATTTCACATATTAATATAATTGACAGGATACTTGACAAGAGAAACGGCGGCATAACAAGCAGTCCAAACTCATATTTACGTATATTTCAGGTTAATATGTTTTTCAAATATTCTTAAAACATTTGAAAATAAATATTGATCATTGTGTCGTAAAGTTAGGAAATATATATAATTAACGAAAAAAAAAAAACTTAGCCTAAGGGACTTGGAAGTCCGAGGCTCGAACCTGCGTTTAAAAAGTTAGCAGCGGTATAGCAGCTCGACGCTTTACCGCTGCGCCACCGACGCCGTTGGAAAATACGGTAGATACTTTACAATGTAAGGCGCATAACATAGTTTCAAATGATTCGGTTTTTTCAGTTTCTTTAATTCCTATGATGTTTTGCTGTACGTATAAACATTTCAGATCCCATAAATGATTTATTTCATAAAGTATGTACGAAAATTCCACCTATAAGTTACTCTGACACGGAAAAAACGACGAAAAAATCGGTTTTTAATTTTTTTAACTGCGGCGCACCAAATTGAAAAATCTGAAAAAAATTCAGGACAATAGTATCAATGATACGTACTTACAGTAAAAATATAATTATAGTGCCAAGACTGCTTCGATACACAACCGGCATTTTTCAGCATTTTTTGGCGTTTTTTATTTTTCACAGCTTGGTTTTTTAATTTAAAAATCTGAAACAATTCTCTAATATGTGCCCCGATAACAGAAATAGCTCTGATTTTTTTCAAGATTTTTCATCCCCTAGTATAGGAGAAATTCGGCAAAAACCTGTTTTTCTATTTTTGCCCTTTACTACCCTCCGGGTCGAGATACAAAGTTGAAACTTGCCACAAATGTTTCTTTTTTTATAAGCTTTCGAATGACTCATCGCGAGTCGAATTCGGTTCAAGGGCACATTTGACCACCTTAACCGGCTATACCCTTTATCACAATTGATCATTCTACCACAAGTTAAAACTTGCAAAATATTATATAATCTTTGGATCAAATGTTCATCTAAACCAGTATATTTTGCAACGGCTTTGGCTTGGGCAAAAAAGGAACGAGCTACATTACCAGTGTTGGTTGTTCCAAAACCTTGCTTAACAATATCTACATGTAACGAAAGATTACATTTTAAAGAATTTTGTATACTTTGTTTCCTTAATTTCTTTAACAGTTTTTCTTCGGCTGTCCTGGCTGAACCTTTTTTAAAATCAAGATTATACGCTACGTGTAATAGATATTCCATGAAACGGATCCAACAATGGAGTGTAGAAAGGCCGAATTTGTAGTATCTTCATTACTTTGAAGACTTTTCACATAATCCAGATTATTTATAAATTTAGGTCCAACTCGACAAATATTACAGCAAGATGAAGCTTTTTGCTCAGTTAGTATATTACACACTTTGCCGTCTATTATTGTGCACTTCAAATCAAAACTTACTTCAAATGACATGTCATTCAAATCAAAACAATCAGCTATACTTAGCAGTTTATTTAAAACATAAATTTTGTAAATTTGAAGTAAATTTTTTATTTTATAGCTATAATTAAATTTACAAAAAATTAATTTTTAATATCTTTAATTTCAAAAGTGTACGTTTTTATGCGATGTTATGCTAAATAATGTTTTTTATATATTAGACCAAAAAATACAGGATTTACTGCAGCCCTCCGTTATTGCTGAGCCCTTCACGAGTATTTTTTAAAAAAAAACATTGAAATCGGTCAAGATTTGCGCTGTCTAGCGATTTTTGTCCAAAATCGCACACTGTGCGCCGCGGCGAGCCGCGCATTGGAGATGGCACCTTTAAATATATTAAATGTAGGTTTACAAGGGAGGCGTAAAACTGTAATAAATTTCTACGATTCTTTCCGCGGATTCCGAATGAAAATAGATTTATGGATATCACAATTGCACGGAAACAATTTCTGTGACTTTAAAAAACTGACATCTGTACTTACATATGAAATAAATATAGATGTAGCTAGATATAGAAAAGCAGTGGAAACTTTAAAACATGATTTTACAAACAGATTCCAAGATTTAGATAAATTAGAACAGTCTCTGGATATAGTGTCATCACCGTTTTCAGTAAACCTCGAAACAGTTCCATCTGACTTAAAGTTAGAATTAACAGATTTAAAGGATGATCAGGCGTTCAAAAAAAAATTTGACGAAACAAGTCATATCACCGAATTTTACAAAAACTTTCCGGTATATAGATTTCCTCATCTCCATAAATGTATCGCGAACACATTGGCCATGTTTGGTTCTACATATATTTGCGAACAATTCTTTTCTACAATGAAAAGAGTAAAATCAACAACGCGAACGAGAATAACCGACTCTAATTTGAAAAGTATATTAATTTTAACTGCATGCCAGGCATTTTCTCCTGACATAGAATATTTAGCACAGCAAAAGCGACACTAGGCATGAAGGCAAATCACATAATTGACATAATATATTCGACTGACCTAACGTTATCTGCAAGCAGAGTTGGGCAGTAATTGATTATTTTGATTATTTGATTATTATGATTAATCATTTTGTGATTAATTGACGATTATTCAATTAATGATGCCTACTGATAACATTTTCTTTGATTACGTCAGTTATTCATTAATCATGATTGCTGAATTACTTAGTAATCATAATCATTCATCATGAACATGATATCACTCTACTTATAATCGCTAATCATCCATCAGATTACTTTTCGCCCAACTCTGCCAATATGTATAATTGTATAGTAAAGCACGTAAAGCGTGACAATTGAATATTATCGAAAATATTGGTGATATAAAAAACTGTTATTAGGAAAAATTGAAGTATGTAAGAGGCAGACTTTTCGGCGTGATGTAATTTTTTGTGCGTGAAGATGTCAATGACATCACAAGGTCATCAAACGTATACTTTTCAAATTAGAGTCGGTTATTCTCGTTCGCGTTGTTGATTTTACTCTTTTCATGACAGAAAATAATTGTTCGCATATATAGGTAGAATCAAACATGGCCAATGTATTCGCGATACATTTATGGAGATGAGGAAATCTATATACCGGAAAGTTTTTGTAAAATTCGGTGATACGACTTGTTTCGTCAAAATTTTTTTTGAGCGCCTGATCATCCTTTAAATCTGTTAATTCTAACTTTAAGTCAGATGGAACTGTTTCGAGGTTTACTGAAAACGGTGATGACATTATATCCAGAGACTGTTCTAATTTATCTAAATCTTGGAATCCGTTTGTAAAATCATGTTTTAAAGTTTCCACTGCTGTTCTATATCTAGCTACATCTATATTTATTTTATCTGTAAGTACAGATGTCAGTTTTTTAAAGTCACAGAAATTGTTTCCGTGTAATTGTGATATCCATAAATCTATTTTCATTCGGAATCCGCGAATAGAATCGTAGAAATCTATTACAGTTTTACCCTTCCCTTGTAAACCTACATTTAATATATTCAAATGATCTGATAGGTCCGACAGAAAAGCTAAATTGCATAACCACTTCTTGTCCTGCAATTGTGGAACGTCGTGGTTCATCATACCCAGGAATACAAGAAGTTCATCTCTAAAATTAAAAAATATATCTATCTAGCAGCTAGCTAGATCTACATTTATTGCATCTGTAGCAGCAGATTTTTCTATGGAGAAATTACGCCTAAAACTCTGCCCCTCAAATACTTACATTTTTCGTTACAACATTTTTCATATCACCAATATTTTCGATAATAATCAATTATCATTCAATCGATCTGTGCAACGAGTGGTTGCCTGCACGCACGTCGTCCGGTGACCTTCGTATATCGCGGATATGTATGTATGGATGTGTGGGTGTATGAATGTATGGATGTATGTATCTACATTTTTACATTGTTACATATTGAATCTTATATTGTATATAAACGTATAGTTGATGTGAATATTGTATAAATGTACAGTGTTAAATTTCAATTTCATGTACATAACTGTAAATAAATCACAATAGCTAACGAGGCGGCGCGTCTACGCCACAATAATATTTATTAAGTATGTAATTTTACTTATAAGATATAAAACAAATTTTAAGTTATACTACTAAACTATTTTATTTAAAATGCACTAAAAACTAAAAAATAATTCTTTTCTTTATTTACTTTTTATTGTCTAGTTTTGATTTGTGGTTACATGCTGTTTCATGTCGATTAAATTGATTTGATTTGTGGTTATAGGCTGATTTCAAGTCGTTTGGATGTGTGGTTAAGGGTTATATTTATTGATGACTGGGTAATTTTTTAAACCCCTGGGGCGGTTTCTTTTTCTTCATAATTTTGCATTGTCATCCAAAATACATATGCCTGGAAAGTTTCAAGTCTATTGGATAGTTGGAAGTGGGTTAAAATTGAGTTTCTAGATTTGAACTAAACAAACATACATACAAACAAACAGAGGATTGAAGTTGAATAAAAATCGTTTAATAAGAAACTGTTTGTTAATTAGATGTGTAAATGCGACTGTTCAAGTCTATTCCGTCCAATTATATAATCTTATTGTTTAATCATTAGTAAATTCCTGTTTATTTTCCCAATTCCTAAAATGTAGAACACTAGGGCTCCAAGAGCCCCAGTTGTAAAAGCGTATGGGTACGAGCCTACACGCACACTACTAGAGTTTTCGCCGTCCGTGACATGCCCGCAACGTCATTGGTTTCGAGCACCCCCTTCCACGCGAGCTTTGGAAAACGCGATGAATGCTCGTTTATCTCGGACCGCCCACCTGGGCATCGCTGGCGCTACAACAAAGAATACAGGAGTTAAAAGACTTTTTACACGATAACAAAATTGATGTAATACTTATTGCAGAAACTCATCTCACTACCGAAAATTACATAAAAATTCCCTTTTATAATATCTACGACACCAAACATACATCCGGTAACGCTTGCGGTAGATCAGCAATAATTATCAAACAAGATATCAAACATTTTCTTCACAGCACTACCACTGAAGCACACATACAAGCTACCGCTGTAACTATCAACACAGCCCATGGCAATATTACACTAGCTGCTGTGTATTGACTCCCGAAACACAAAATATCATTACTGCAATACACAGACTTTCTTCAATCCTTAGGGAACAAATTTATAGCCGGTGGAGACTTTAACGCCAAACACACACTATGGGGCTCCAAATTAAATTCAGCACAAAGTAAAATACGAACATTATCCTTAGATACATTAACAACTGGTGAGCCTACATACTGGCCGGCGGCTTATGACAAATCTGCAGACCTACTGGACTTCGCGATAATCAAGGGATTAAACAAATTTTATTTTGAAATTTCATCTTGCTTTGATCTTAGTTCTGATCATTCTCCGATTTTACTCAATTACCTATACAAACCCACGCTCACAAAAACAACACCATACTTGTACAATTGCAGCACGAATTGGAATCAATTAAAAAAATACCTAGAAGAAAATATACATTGGAATATACCCTTAAAGACACTCGAGCAAATAGAATCTGTGGTAATAAATCTCACTAATATGATTCAGAACACCGGCTAGGCAGCTACCAAGCAAGTCGAAACTAAAAGAAAATTCTATTCTTATCCAGAATACATCTTACAAAAGATTAAACTGAAACGCAAGTTAAAATATACATGGCAAAAACAAAATACACCGCTTAATAAGAGGAAACTAAACGCAATCACCAAACAAGTGAAACAACTAATTGAAAATCATTGTAATGCAGAATTTGACACCTATATCTCTAGTCTTTCTCCCGACGAAGATACAAAATATTCACTATGGAAAGCTACTAAAAGATTAAAAAGGCCAGTTACCCCTCTACCTGCTATAAGAAAAGCAGACTGTTGTTGGGCAAGAAGTACGCTGGAAAAAGCCACCACTTTTGCTGAACATCTACAAAATACATTTAACCCAATAATACGAACATCTATGCACCTAATTCAAGTGTAACATCACCCACCGTGACTGAGTCTGATCACACCCAAGACGTTACAAGAACCACAGCAAATGAAGTCAAAAAATTGAGCAATGACACTTTTTCAACAAATAATCAAGATAAGGACAAGCTGGAACTTACACATCTGATTATTATAAAAGCAGTGTCATTGGCCAAGAGTGGGTTAGTAAAATTCTCCTGCAATTCCTCTGTCGACCTGTTATTTGACCTCACTGAAGAAATATGGGGTTGTAGCGGTACGGTCAGGTGACTGCAATCGCGCGCGGGTGCTTTACCTGAGACGGGGCGCAGGACTTTTCGATGTCATTGACGTATTCCGTGCGAGAGAAGGTGGGCCTTGGGGAGGAGATATTGCTGTGAAGAGGGCCTCTTCAGGACAGTGGCCGTTTGGGAGGGATGCAGGGCAGATTGGATAGATTAGGGCCAATCGGACTTCAAGCCCGCCGTCTCTCGCACGGAATACGTCGACATGTGCTTTTGTTTTGAAATTCGAGCGCGTGTTTATACTCGAGAGATAAGGGATCCGTCTTTAATTTGAAGGTAGGACGAAGCGGGCGGGACTACGCGCAGTCAGCGAACTACATGCTCTCTTTCTTCCTGTGTCTCTTCGCGAGCCGTATTGATGTTGAATAATACTTTTTAATTGCTAGTTCCCAAAAATTAATCAGGCTGATCGGCCAGAGCATTTCGCTAGGGTCGCGGTTTATGACCGTATTGTCTCGCTAGTCGACGGTAGACAACGGTTTCCTACAGTTTTGGGTAATTTATGGCTTAGTTGGTTCCGCCTCGTAGCAGACGTGAACTCTGGGTATCGGAAACAGGAAACAGAATTTTTTTCTTTATGGCAACTCGAGGACTTTCTGTTTCTCTTCTCTTCGGACCCTTTCGAACCGAAACACGTGGTGTCTGTTGCCTACCTCGACGCAATGGGTGGTACATTGGCAGTAAAAGGACGGAACGCGGACTTTTGTAAAAGTGCACGATAGTCCGTTCGTTGCACTTCTGCGAAGCACGTGTGTTTCGAAAATGTGCTGGCTTCTTTTTACCTGATGGGGATCAACTCATAATGGAACGAGAGAAACTTTTTGGGGGTAGAAGAAGTCGCTTGGAAAAAATCTTGCCAGTCAGCAAGCAATCACGTCGCAGAAATGTTCTCTGCTCAAGAGTATTACGCGATGTTCTGGGTGTACCCCCCGAACAACGGGGACGCAAGTGCTGCAGCGTGAGAATTTGTGCGAGAATACCCACGGCTCCGAACGCCAAGTAAAAATTCATTTCCACCAATTCTTATAACGTCGGAACAACACGTTCCATGAATAATAAATTAAGTGGTCAGTGTTAGTAGGCGTGCAGTGAAGTGAATATTCGGTGCATTAACCCGGACGCACTTGACGTTGCGACCCTTAACTTTGGATGGTGTCGTGTACCTGAGATCAGCTGTGCACTCGGCGCGTCTGTCGATGACCAGGATCGGTTCAGTGACCTAGTGATACAGGTTTTTAAGCTGCAGGTGAATTTCCGAAAGGGTGAGTTTTAGTTACATTATTGGCGACTATTATTTTTTACGCCTAACGCAGGCTGTGGCTTATTTTCGGCGATAATTCTCCAAATTTCCGTACGTAAATTTTTCTTCGCAGTTTTTAAACGGATTTATTCATTATCAACAACAGTGTTGGCTGTTATTGAACTACGGATTTTTATCACAATAACGAACTACAATCACTTTTCACTCGTTCCCTGTTGCATTACCTTTTCGTTTGTACGTTATTAAAAAAGGAAATTTACGTGTTCCTTATCCTCTCACTCCAAATAATTATTATTTTCGATTCGTCCAAAAAAAAAAACAACTGTGTATTCGTCTTTTTACGTTACACGTGATTTTCATCCATTTATCCTTTTTTCATTGTTCACTTCAAATGGCAAACAAACCTTGGCAAAAGTTTCGATTTTTTTGTTACGTCTTTTTCATTTGCCATTCTACGCAATTTCCTTCGGTGCATGCCGCCTTGCTTGTTCGTAGTCGCAGCGCGGCCCGGCGCGCGGCCACGCTAGCGCGGGAGCTCCAGCAGAAGGCTCGCGCTCTGATTGATCGGTGCTTTTTGTTATTATCTCGTTAACGAAACCTCGGAGAGAATTTTCGCAAAGGAAAAAGTTGTTTGCAATCACCCCCTGAGTCACCCCTTTCAAGGAACTCCGACATTTTTGGGACACCCTGTATAAGATTCGTTATGAGGAAAAGAAGATGAGTCTGTATGAAGTAGTTTTATTCTATATTTAATGCCATTACTGTTTAACCAGTATTGGAGGTTTGGATTTTGTTTTCCCAGTCTTTGTGTGTAGCATTAAAATCCCCTGCTATGATGTCAAAATTGTTAAGTAAATTCAGATTTAATCTCGCGAATAGACTTTCTAGTTCGGATCTAAATTTTGTAGTTCGCCCTTTTTTCGCGTATAGTGATACGAGTATTAATTTATGGTTATCTGTTGTTTCCAATTTTATTATTGTTGTTTCTATCAGTTCGGTTACTACGTGTGGTACCATTGTTTCAAATTTTATATTGTTTTTGACTAAAATTGCTGTTCCACCCCCCTTTATTATTTGGTATGTCGTTCCGCGTCATCTGGTAATGTTTGAAGAAGAGTCAATGCCGTTCATTTAGATGCGTTTCATTTAGTAATAAAATGTCCGGTTTATGTTTTTCTAAAAATAGTGTTAGTGCTATTCTTTTAGTATTACTCACAATAGAATTTATGTTTGCAAAGATGATTTTTAGCTTTGTGTTGCGTGTAAACATAGGTATGCTATTGAACGCGATGAATATTTAGTAATAAATTTGTTATTTGACTTAGCTGGATATTCAATGATTCGAGTTTGCCTGCCATAATTTCCATGGTTTTTTTCCAATTTGTCGGTACGTCTTTGTACATTAAGTATGTTGTTTTGTAGGTGCTGTGACGTAAATGAACTCCCTATATTTGTGTTATTGCTAGGCGTCGTGTCTAAGGGCGTGTTCGGGTTGACTCTTCCAGTTGCGCTTGCGAATGATATACCTGCTCTTATAAAAGATGGATTAGTTATTTCCCGTGGGGATTTTACAGTGTTGCGTTGAGTTTGTGATCTGATATTTGACTTATATTCTTTATACTTAGGGCATCCTTTGTAAGATGCGGGATGTCCCTCGACTTTGCAATTCCCACAGGACGGTTTCATACCAGATTGCTCGGGTTGGTTCAGGTTTATTTTACATTCCCCTGGTTTATGCGGGTCGTTACACTTAACGCACCTGTAGTTTAAATTACAGTTACTAGCTGAATGACCAAATCTTTGGCACCTCCTGCATTGGGTGTCACTTTTTTTGCTTAACTTTTCCCACCTTACAATATGGTAACTTACATATTTTAATTTGTTTAGCCTTTGTAGATCGCTTTTGGGGCTTAATTGCATTATAAAGATTGGTAGGGTTCTATTTTCTTTGATTGATTTCGTAGTCTTAAATTTTATCACTTTGACGAAGTCAAGACCCTCAATGTTGTAATTCACTCAGGATCATACCCGCACTATGTTGTAATTCATTCAGGATCTCCTGTTCTGAGAAGGATTGTGGCAGACCTTTGAGAAGGTAAGTGAAATTCTTTTTTCCTAGAGTGTAAATGAATAATAACTGGTGTTTGCACTATTGAGTATCTCTTTAATTCCGTTAAAGTCTGCTGCTGAATGCAGTTATATCGCATGCTTAACGTTACTGGTTCTTTTTATATGGAACTTAATCTGCGACGATAGACTTTTTAATAATTCTACCGTGTCTTTGGGGTCTTGATGCAAAACGTTGATAGGTGGTGGTTTTTCTGTTTTACCGTTCTCGCCTTTCCTGACTTTGTCTCCTTGCGGATGCTGTCCCATCCTTGCATGAATGAGGTCCATTACTGCACTGGTTGCTGGCGTATCTCGGCCTGCTTTAGTATTCGTTGATGTTAATGCCGATGAGGAGGGTAGCTTAGGGCGGCTCTCCGTTTCCTTGTCCCGGTGTTGCTGGTTCTTCATCCTTAGGGCTTGGGTTAGCTTGTCGGATACTGCCTTCTTCTGGTTCTCCACGTGGGTTCTTTTGAGGTTAGGTGGGTTTGTTCTGCTCTCCCAGGCGCCTGGAAGTTGGTTCTTAGATGCTTACTAGTTTTCATAATTTTTCTAGCTCCACACGTAGTGCTTTATTTTCTGCCAATAGTTTATCGTTAGAGCTCGTCTCTGATGAGCAATGCTTTCTTACTTTTAGCCATTTTTTAAATTGATGTCGGTATCGTTTCGATTTTACGCTTTCCCGACTTTTTCCCAACTTCGCTGGATACGAGGTTTGTTATTTGACTCGTGGGTAATATTCCGTCCAAAAATTTTTCAATCTTTTTTCTCTGCGCCACTGGCCACGCGCCGCTATTTAAGGTTAATTGATCGGGATTTACATTTTTGTCGGTTTCCCGACTATTTTCCTCGAGCTTTTTATTTTTCACCCGATTCCCCCGTCTTTAGTGAGTTGCGTACTTATAATTTTCAGCTTCACGTACTTATAATATCCAGTAAAATTCACAGTTTAGTATGATGCGAGGTAAACTTGACTATTGTGTAAGACGCCCGTTGCCAAGATCCTCGTTCTTGGGCCTGGCTCGGTCAGTGATGCCAGAATCGTGGGACGTAGGATAAATATTTACCCCCACTATGACCTACTGTCGTCTCCCACTATGGCCTACCGTCGTCCCCCACTTTCTTCCCATCGCTCTGCACGCAAGCATATTCCTACCCTTGGCAGTGTGCTCGACAGCTCAACAGGCAGTTCACATGGACAGGAGTAAAAATATGCTGGTATGCAGAGCGATGGGAAGAAAGTGGGGGACGACGGTAGGCCATAGTGGGAGACGACGGTAGATCATAGTGGGGGTAAGCATTTGTCCTAACGCGCTGCCACTCTTGCCTTCGCTCGCAACCACCCGCGGCCATGGACATAGGAATATAGGGACCGAGGGTGAGGCTAGCTTGTGGACGAGGGACGCGAAGCCTACTTGAGGGACGGGCCCCCACCCAGGGCAACCGAAGGGTGCCTGGTGGTGATTGGTTGTATTGCTGCGCATGCTCTGTACCGCTAATTATGAAAAACTATTAACCACAGATTAATGCAAATATCTACGTTAATACTAAAAAGTGATTATTTATGAATTTGAATTTTGAATATAATGAAAATTTAAGAGAAATATGCATCTTCAATTATTAGAATATATAAAATGAATTAAAACAGAAATACCGATTGAAAATAATTTATTATTTATATTGAAATTAAATATTATACAATACATACTTATTACTATACTTATTATTAATTATATGAAATCTGAAATATTTCTATCACTCGCCCCTAAAAAGTGTCATTTTGTTAAAAAAATGTCGTTGACTATTTGATGTATCTATTTTACTTAAACCAATGTAATGTAACCTTATTTTAATATATTTTTTTATTATGGCACGTGTTAAGTGCACTACATGGTTTTCCATAAATGCCTGGTCATGTGTGTGTTCTTTTAAATTTTGAAATATATCAGTGTTAATAAATTTGTCTAATACCGTATTTGATAGATACAATTGAATTGTTTGCTGCCTAAAGATCACATCTGAATGGATGGCACATCGAATTTCATGTTCACACTTGCGACAAATCGCAAGTACTTGGTCTGACGGCTGTATTAATCGCCCACGGTTTTTCACATTAATTCAATTATTTCTTCCAATATTACTGTCAGTTAGTTCGTTTCTACAAACTTCGCACAGTAACCGTTTTTTTAATTGGAACACAACATACCCAGCTATATATTCAACAACACTCATTGAGAATGCTGTAATTTCTCGAATGTCTTGAATGTAATCATGATCATTTAAGTGATTGTTAATATTGTTAAAATCAGTTTCCACCGGTTCAATACATGATCTTGATAATCGTGACGTTACATTTATAACCTCTTCCGAATCAATTACTTTGCCAGCAGAGGAAACGTGCAAAATTGCAATTTCATCTAAAGGTATACAATTACCAGTCTTGGAACCACGCACGCCTGCATGAACTAAAATTTTTTTCATGGCGGCTTTAAATTGCCTCGCTGTAGGATTATTATTTCCTCCGCCATGTTGTCTGATACATCCAAATAACAATTCTATGTGATCTTGGCTTAATTTATAAAAAGGAATGCATTGTAAAAAACTATTCTTTTCACATAATTCTTCATATAACACTAGGGCACTTTCAATACAAACAAGGAATCCTAGAAAGCCAGTTTTCCGACGAGAATATATTAACAATTCACAAGATTGATATTTCAATCTTGTTATATACTCTTTACATTCATTAAATTTCTTTCGTACAATGTCAATATTTTTTTCATTTAATGCCCGCTTGAATCCTGGCTGTCGCATGTTCTTTGAATTAAATATATCAAATATATCATTGAAAATTAATAAAAATTTTATAGTTGCTTCACAGTCTTTAAATTCGTCTAATGCTAAATTTTTATTACAAAATAAAAGTGAGTCTGCTGTGAACCTACTAAAACCTTGAGCTGCTAACCGAACTTTCATTTTTTGTTTGTTATTATTAATATGAGCACTTCGCAATTTATTGCCCAAATGCATACCCAGTAAACAAACTGACCGCAGTATGGCAGATTGATGTCAGATTCGAGGAAATTCTGACGTCAGATTCGGGTCCTATTATGTCCGCATTTGACTATGGTTTTGTGGTCAGAGCCTGATGTCAGGATCTGACATCAGATTGACGGCAGATACAGAGCAGATCCGGCTGCCGTGGTCTGACCGCAGATTGGGCGCAGAAATCGAGCAGATCCTGATGTCAGTATCTGACCGCAAAAACGTTTAATGCGGACATAGTATGCAATTTTATATAATAGTATAGATTTAACAACAGTTCGAAAGTCTTAAGCGTAAATAATATATAGAACACATTTATAAGACCGACTTGAAAGACTTGATTCTTACCATATTTTATGGAAGAAAAAAAAGTTGGAAAACCATGTATTTATTTAGACGGGTATTATAACATTTTTAATATTTTACTTAGCAGGTTGTTAGTCAATTGAATGCCAGGAAGGCTCAAAATAATTATTTCAACTTTTAAAGACAGTTCTTCCAAATGTAAAAGAATTAATGATAACTATTCATTCAGTCATCTTAGGGCGGTATTATCATCGGTCGTTGCTTAAGACTAAGATTGTCTTAAGCAACGATTGATAATACCGCCCTTAGAGACGGGTATACCAAATATATACTCCGCAGTAAAATGCCGGCAAATGCGAGCGGTACTCGAGAGCCCCGAGTGATCGAGCCCTCGGCCACTTATTCCCGCCGCGGTGCTATTTCGCAAGCGAGAACCGTTCGCCCGGTCGCCGCCTGACGGCGTCGCGTCGTGAACTATGTCTACAGAATCTGCTCAATTCCTGCTGCCTATCTGCCGTCAAATCGCGGTGCGCAGAGTCTGCTCGATTTCTGCCATTAAATTGTACCAGCAGATTCTCTGCAGTGTCTGCCGCCAAACTGCACGCACGCTATGTAAGCAGAATCTGCTCTATTTCTGCTGCCTGTCTGCCGTCAGATCGCGGTGCGCAGAGCCTGCTCAATTTCTGCCATTAAATTGTACCAGCAGATTCTCCGCAGTGTCTGCCGCCAAACTGCTGTCAGATTCTGATGTCAGAATCTGCTCGATTTCTGCTGCCTATCTGCCGGCAGATCGCGCAGCGCAGAGTCTGCTCGATTTCTGACATTAAATTGTACCAGCAGATTCTCCGCAGTGTCTGCCGCCAAACTGCTGTCAGATTCTGATGTCAGAATCTGCTCGATTTCTGCTGCCTATCTGCCGTCAGATCGCGGTGCGCAGGGTCTGCTCGATTTCTGACATTAAATTGTACCAGCAGACCCTGCCGCCAATCTGCTCGCAGGTTAAGGCAGCACAATCTGTCGGCTTTCTGCTGTCAGTCTGCTTTTATCATCGAATATAACAAATCCTGTCTCAAATCTGTAGTCTTTCTGCCACAAACATTTGTAGTCAGGCGTTGACCAAAATCTGCTAAAACGGACGTAGCTGACTGGGTACCTTCACATTCTTGCAGGTCGTGCAATTTATTCAAGTACGACCACTGAATAAGGTTATTCTCTCCATCAACCAAATTTTGGATGTCTCCGATGGTGTTGCGAATTAACTTTAACATGTGACAAGGGTCAAGAAAAGCAACAACAGTTTCGTTTGTCAATGGATGAGGGAACGATGTCTGTAACGAAAGAACATTATCAAAATAAATCCTAAATCTCTGAATACACACAGATTTGTAGATGTTCCATCACATGTTACTGCTATTATTTTCAAGCCCGTTCCATGCACAGCTTTCAAGCATTCTATAACTAAATTACTTTTATCAATCGCACGCATTCCTTTCACTAAATAATACGCAATGGGAATTTTCCAACCACCATTAATGCAAACAAGCATAAAAACTGAAACTTGTGTGGCTACAATTTCATGCTCACAAGCAATATCTTTTCCTAAATCAATGTAGCCACTAAATTTTGTTCCGTCATATTCCACATGCTCTCTAATAGCCATTTCATCAAATACTAAGCAGCCAAATAATGGATAATCTGTATTTTTTACACGTTGTCTAACAGATTGTAATCCTTCCAAGCTAATACCTGGTTCTCCATCTACAGTTTTGCACCAAGAGGATATGGTTTTTGGATGCGGTAAGCAGTTACTAAATTGTTCACGAACATACTCGTATGCACGTGGCGAATAATAGTGAAGTGTTAAAGCGAAGCAACGCAATTTGGGATCATAACACTTAGGTAAGCATACATTACATTTTTGCTGTATCAAACGCTGAAAAAGTTGACCAGTTGATCCACCTAGCATATTCATCACCTCCGCCTGATTTGTGTTCAACAATTCCTTACTTTTTAAATCATCCAATATACTCTTCAGTGTAATAATTTGGTCATTTTTTCGCCGTAACTGTTAATGCATAAGTCGTATTTTTTTCCTCGAGTCTTCTTCCAAAAACTTGATTCTTTTCCTTAATCTTACTTTTTCTGGAGAATGATAAATGAACACAGATGATATCATTGTTTCATTGTCCTCTGTAGATGTTGAAGGTTGTTGTGATAATGGACACTCATCAAATGTGGAAGTCATCGCATCTTTTTCAGTTTCAGATTTCACAGATTGCACTGGAATAATAACAAATATTGTTACTTTAGAAATATTGACATGATCAGTTTATTTTTTTATCCTAACAAAGTATATATTAATTCAAAATAATTTTTCTGTACAAACATACTTGTATGAGGTGATAATTTTGAGTCCATATCATCTTCTAATAAGTTTAATGGGTCTGCATCAGCACATGATGATTTTTCTGTTTTAACGGTTTTCTGAAATAAACAAACATATAGAAATAAAGAAAAACAAAACAATATTGTCCAATATATCTGCTATACTCATAAAAATTTAAAAAAAATCATTATTATACATACACATGGTAATGCATTGGGCTTCAATCGAACGTGCACACCGCTTCTGTTGAAACATTGCTCTGGAAAGTGTAACGAACAAATGCGAGCACCTTTTGGGATCGATGATGATTTAATGTCTAAAACATCTAACCATATGCTAGAAGCATCAGAATTCCGTGGAAATCTACAAAAAAAAAACAAAATTCACAATAAAATATATGGTACAAATATAATTATTTTAAATATAATAAAATAACCTCAATACCTGTGAAATGTAAGTTTTACATTATTACTTCGATTCGTACGTTTCTTCCAATTTTGGCAATCTGACCTGTTGGTACACGAGAGCACAAAACACTTCATTGAACTAATTGAACTATATTAATATAATAAATATAATTAACTATTTAGTTATGAAAACGCTTAAGAAAATGTGATGAATGTGGTGTGACGCTATGTGACGCTGGACGCTATGCAATGCTATGGCTATGGGGCTCCATAGCTATGGTAACGGTACATATGGTAGTACTGCGCTTGCGCCAGACAGCAGCCAATGAAAAGGAGGCACCCTTTTATCTCGTCCCCGTCCCGCAAGGCCCCCCCCCGCAGCGGTAGTTAGCCCCCTTGACCAGTGATGCCAGATTCGGGACGGGAGCGCTCGAGAATTTCCCCCACCTCGCATGTACACTACGCCGGAGCTGTGTGTCCGCGAGCTCGGCGCATGCACACACGCAGCTCCGGCATAGTGTGCATGCGAGGTGGGGGAAATTCTCGAGCGCTCCCGTCCCGAATCTGGCATCACTGCCCTTGACCGCACCACGCAAGCATACCTGTCCCTCCATCCGTGTGCCGTACGCGCTGACTGGCCAGCGCTCTCCGGCGAGAATTCGTTTTCCCGACATCGAAGCGCTTGGCTTGCAAGCAAAAAGTTAAGTGTTCAAATCCCGGTGCGGATATTCTACTTTTTTTAAAAATTATTCTCTAATTTCTCTTTCTATATTCTCAAAAGACTAAAGACTTGAAAACTGTTAATTTACAAAGCATTTTCGAAGCTTAAATTACTGCTAAAGATACGATCCCCTTCTGGCTTGCATCGCACCACTACAAGCGTACCCACCCTACCTTCTGTCTGTGTGCCGTACGGGCTGCCTGGCCGGCGCTCTCCGCGAAGAATTCATTTCACCGAAATCCTAGAGCTTGGGTCGCAAACAGAAAATCCGAGGTTCAAATTCCGGTGCGAATATTCTATTTTTTTCATTAATTATTCTCTAACTTCTCTTTCCATATTCTCAGTAGAATAAAAACTTGGAAACTGTTAATTTACAAAGCATTTTCGCAGCTGGCTAATGTACGATGTTGGTCTTCTGTCTTTTGTATACATAAACAGAAATAATTCCTTGAAATGCAGCTTACAAAATAAGCTCCTTTCTCGGATGGACTCTTTAAAATTCACGTCACAATGAATAGTTACAGAATCGGTGATTTCCGTTTCAGGTAAGAGAACCACCCACTTCGCTATTACGGTTGACTTACCACTCGCACCCCGGATTACTGTAATGAGGTTTGAAAACAATATCGTACCCGTTGCAATGATGTCATTTATACCTACAGAAGAGACTTATTAACCCACTCTTGGCCAACGACACTCTTTTCGTGTTAATCGGGTTTATAATCTGCTTATTTACTTGTTGATTATTTACGAAAATTGTGCCATTGTGCCAGCCAGAAGGGAATCGCATCTTTAGCAGCGATTCAAGCTTCGAAAATGCTTTGTAAATTAACAGTTTTCAAGTCTTTAGTGTTCTGAGAATATAGAAAGAGAAATTAGTGAATAATTAAAAAAAAAAGTAGAATATCCGCACCGGGATTTGAACTCTTGACTTTTTGCTTGCAAGCCAAGCGCTTCGATGTTGGGAAAACGACTTCTCGCCGGAGAGCGCTGGCCAGGCAGCGCGTACGGCACACGGATGGAGGGAGTAGGTATGCTTTTGTGGTGCGGTACGGGCGCTAGGAGGGGTACGCTTGGTCGTGGAGTGGTGGTAGCAACCGTGGGCGAAAACCCACCGTTCTGTTATCACTGCCCGCGGCTGCTTTTCGAGGGCAAGAGCAAAAGTTGGACAGGCCTGCACCAGTTAGACAACCCTGCCTCAGACCAATAATATACATCCTGTAAACAGCAAAGTACTACAGGGTGTCCCATTTAATGTTTCGCACGCAACCAATATTCACATCGCACCAATGTGCACGAGACCTGATATTTTTTTTATTTTTCTTGGGTGGTGTGATTTCTGCGCATGTGTGCCTCGATAGCACAATGGATTACAAAGGATATAATGGAAACAATGGATTTCAGCGAGTAAGTAGATTTGGTGTAATTGATCGATATCCTTTAATTTTGGGTGAAGTGTTGCAGAATCGTGTGGCCATGCCGATTGTCGTAAATATCGTCACAGCTTTTCTGGGGTAAGTGACCACGCGCGATAGTGGCTATGAGCACCACTGTACGAACCCTCGCCTGAGTTGTCCCGCGTATACCGCTGCACGCGAGTTGCCTGCATTTAGGCGTATCTTTTAACACTTATAACTAACAAACGAAGCCTCAACGGTAATATTGGTATTCTTGATTTTTGTCTAATTTTAGTGTCTAGAATCTCTCCTTAAATTTTCTCCCAGCAGTCGTCTAACATCCTGTATAACGTGTTCCACGCAACTGGGACATGCTGTATGTATAAAACGGTTACACATAGAGAAAAATAAAATATCATAAGGCAAAATTGAATGGTATTGGTTACTGTATATTTTTCTATTACTTTTATGCATCAGTGTATGTGAAAAGTGCCATTGCATTTTTTTTTTTAAAAAGAATCCCAGACTTTTAGGCGTTCTGATCGATAAATTTTTTACACCCTCAAAAAGTATCGAGGGTGTCTTAAACAATATTTTAAAGCTGCTAGTTTCATTCGCTGTGATAAAATTATCACGTTTACAAGTAGCGACAAGTGTTGTTCATGTCTGCAAAATGCAATCAGAAGGCTGGAAACATGAACGTATTTTTATAAATCATTATCATTCAAGGATCATTCGAACGTCTCTTGTAGCGTAAGTATCCGATGGTAAGGCATCCAATTATAAATATGTTGATACTAGGGCTAGGACTATTTGTCGAATTTTTTGGTATTCGAATACTTCAGTTGCTCAATTATTTGGCGAATATAATTCGAATAACCAAGTATTCGAATACTATTCGAATACCAGGCTTGGGAATTAAGTGAACTTCGCGGCTGATTTCCAGAGGCGACGACCACGTGAACGTATTAGGGCGTGGCGTATTAGGGCGACACTATATCAATAGGTTTCCACATCGTACCAGAGAGCACGACTGTCGATGCATTTTTGTTTTGTCAACGCGCCACGCGCGGTTCATACGGTACGGGCCTGAGGCGCACCAAGCGACTTGGCCGCCGCAGGGTCCAAGACGCGCGGCGGGAGAAAGGAGGCGTTGCTTCTGAAAATCGGCCGCGAAGTTCACTTAATTCCCAAGCCTGCGAATACTATTCGAATATTTAAGTATTCGAATACTGGTGTATTCGAATAGTATGCTGTGAATTATAAATCAAGTTCTTTAGGTGCATTTTTTACAAGTTTTTATTTAGTTTCAGTTGTAAGTTCGTTAGTTTGTCAGGGTGAAATCTTGTAAGCTAATAACTTGATTTATAATTCACACCATACTGAACATTTTCATTACTAGATAACTGAAATTTTCATTACTAATACTAAAATATTTGAGTAGTATTCGAATACTTAAATATTCGAATAGTATTCGAATAAACGAATAAACGAATACTTAAATATTCGAATACTCAAATATTTGAAGTATGTTTGTAGCATTCGAATACTTGTAAAACATTCGAATATTAAATTATTTGAATAGTCCCAGCCCTAGTTGATACCCGAAATAATTCAGTGAACTTACAATTGAAATAACTTTTAAAGTAATAGTTTTATGACATATGTATCTTAAGATTTGTTTATAGAAGTATTCGAAGGTATGTGATTCTATTTAAAAAAAGGTGGAATTGCACTTTTCACACGCAATGACGTATATAATTGTAAAGTTAATACAGGGGTCTGCTGTATCCATACTATTTGATTTTGCTTTGTGACATCTTTTCTACCTCTAACCGTATAAAAGATGCAACTTGTTCCAATCGCGTTGAACACCCCGTATAGTACTAGTAATTGCATACGTGTGGTAGACGTTCCAGTACGTTCGTTAATTGTGAGTTCACTCAAATGTGCTCGTTTCACGCGCAATTTATACGCATTTCAATTTTTGGTAGCCTTGTTTGATTTCTTTAATGGAAGAAATCGAATGCACTTCTGACCAATTTTCACCATTCTAAAGCATACAATTTCACGATTGACACGTGTTGCCGACCGAATTCAAATGTTTACCTAAAATCGCAGTTATGTCACGCTATGTATATCTTATGTACCTATACTTATTTACTTTTACTTGCGACGCAAGGTGGATTGGTTTCTTACAATTGCAAATTGGGGACAGAATGTTTTCATTCAATAGCAATCCATTTCAAAAGCAGCCATTAATGCAGGTTTTAATTTGGAAATGTTACCGCTCTGCCTGTTCTATTTTTGACTTGTTCAGTCTTAACAATTTGATGGCCGTTGATGATGTATTTTCACGCCGAAGGATTGTCATTCTGTACACGGTTTTGCTTAGCTTTCACATAGATATTTTCCAGTAAGGATTAAAAATATTGCCCGAAAGTCCACGAATGTTTACGTTGATAATAAACTAAATTCAAACTTCCTTCTGTATTTTGTAGCCTTAGCGACCATTCGCTCGTGCGACAGTCGAGCCTCCTATAAGTTATCTAGTAATGAAAATTTTAATTTCTATATGCTCTATTAGATCTTCGGAAAAATATCAATAATGAATCGGCGAGATGCTCCTAATGAAAATAAGTCTAAACTTGACCTCAGTCAAGTTATCTTTAATCATGCATGGTGTATAATAAACAGGGCTTGAAACCGTTATTATAAAGTTTTAGGTTCTTGAAAGAGTTATGAAGAACCTTTATTCTGAATAACCGTTATAAAGAACCTAAATATCAGATTATATAAGTATAAGTTACGGTTCCTATATAGCTCTATAACTTTTATTTTTTAGATTCTATATAAGTTCCAAAACGGTTATAGAACCGATTTAATAACTTTTATTTTTTAGGTTCAATATAAGTTCCAAAGCGGTTACAGCACCGATTCTTGTAACGATTGTACAGAATTTTATAGAAAATGAAATAACAACATATTACAACTATAGACTACTGTGTATAACCAAATTGTTTAAAAATTATTATAAATAAGTAAGTAAATATATATTATGTACACATGTGTACATACGTATACAATTCTTTTGTAATATGAAGTGTTCGTCGATATAAATGTTTGGTTGTTATACCGATAAGGGTCTAGCTCCCCGATTTGAATGATTTTTTAATATGTTGTCAGAATGATGATCCTAATGGTGAGGTGGCCCCTAATTGAAAAAATAAACTTGACAAGTAAAAGTTTCGATTTATGGTATTAAATATTTATTGCACTTTTTGTTATAATAATATACAGAATAGATATTATAAATTATAATTTGTCAAGTGCCTGCTTGTGGTCGCTTTGGCATATTTAGATGGATTAATAAAATGTCTTCTATAATGTCTTCTATAATTAATAGTCTTCCATAATGTTTTATTATTAATAAATAATTAAGTGGTCTACGGAATTTGGGAGCGATTCGAATTATACATATAATTAAAATACTCTTTTTCATTGGAAAACCCGTGTCTATCCATTGGTAATATGTACTTTACTGAAGATAAAATAGACAATATAGACGTTTAAATTTTCTTTGGCCGATTTGGACAAAACTTTCTCAGCAGGAGCGATCACTCCGAAAGGCGTAACTAAATAACTTGGAGAGGCATTTCTCCAAATCTTGCGCCACTCGGAGTGTTAGAAAGCAGCGAGTGAAACCAATTTCACTTTCCACACTGTATATAATCGATTGTTTCCTTTAAACACGGTCGATCGCGTTCGACGGGTTGATTCGTAACTTAATTAATTTGTAAACTGTATGTGTTCCAATTTTTGTTAAAGCATGTTGTGAATGCAAAAAAATCAACAACCAAAATATTGACATCATGTACCTACAGGGTGTCCGCGGGAAGATTGGACAGCCGGTTTTCTCCTAAACTATTGGAGATAAAAATATAAAAAAAATAGGGAATTACATGGTTCGAGGGGGCCAATTAATTAGCGCGAACGAATTTTTTTATCGATTATTATTTTAAAAGATACGATGGTCAAGTTCGGTTTTTCAAATGGAACTATTTTTTTTGCACACCTGAGTTGATAGTGCGTTCCAAGACAAATTCAATAAGCTTTAATGTATACACTTTATTTTCACTGGTCGTTAAGATATTGCGCTTGCAAATTTACTGATTTTCACTGGAAGAAAACTGTCTGGTATAGCACGCACCGGCGACGGTCTTACTGGATCCACGGGTGGCACTGCCTTTTGAAATAGATACCTACCTGCCAAAGGTCTACGCCAGGCCCAAAGGCTGGGCAATTTTTTTCCGTCAGAAATGCTACTTAGGTAGGTACATCTGCGGTATTGAGAAGCGCACCGTTACTTTTATTTCGCACTTGCTTCTACGCTCGGATGGCCGGTTCTTTTGGGAGGGATGCAAGTTCGATTGGTTAGGTTAGGAGGAGTGAAAGTTGCTAGACTAAATTTCAATCATAGGGAGCAGATTGTATCAGAACCATTCGGATTTGCATTCCTCACAAACGGCTGCTCTCTTGAAGAGGCCCTCTTCACAGCAATGCCCACCTTCTCTCGCACGGAATACGTTAACGCTTGCTTTTCTTCTGATATTGAAGTTCGTGTTTATACTCGAGAGGACCACGCGTCGACAGCGGGCTACCCCTTTTCTTCCTGTGTCTCTCCACGAGCCGTGTTGACGGTGGATTGTAGGAGCGTAGATATCTGGATGCCAGTTATTGAATTCAGGAGACGATAGAAACATTTTATTACAAAACACACATGTACTATAATTAAAGTAAATCGTATTCCTCTCGGGCAGGAGTACTGATAATGATCGGACTTGCGCCCCACTTCGCGCAGACCAATTACACGGAGGGTAGTCGGGTCACACACTGCCCAAATGATACAGGGTAATTCTGGAGCAACGCCCGTCAAGGAGATGCGCTGGCACCCCGTGGCGAGGACAGACCTTCGCATTGCCTCACCCGATTTTTATGGCTTTTTGTGGAAAAAGGTACGAATCCTGGGCCGGGCGTAGCGAATTGAGGTCGAGCCCCCGCAGTCGAGGGTGAAATATCCATTTGAGCGTATTAAGAAATTCTTTTCTTCGTCGTATCGAAAGGGAAGTGGTGCCAATGGATTCCTTATGTTTTTCTGATGAAAATCGTACCAAATGTCATGCAAATCGGACTACTTTGACACAAGCAAATTGTATTCCTTATGTAAGAGTTGTCCGATTTCCACGACACTTGGCATGATTTTCATCGGAAAACCCCAAGGAATCCATCTGCGACATTTCCATATCCATACAATAAAAAATAAAGAATTATTTCGACGCGTGGTCCTCTCGAGTATAAACACGAGCTTCAATATCAGAAGAAAAGCAAGCGTTAACGTATTCCGTGCGAGAGAAGGTGGGCATTGCTGTGAAGAGGGCCTCTTCAAGAGAGCAGCCGTTTGTGAGGAATGCAAATCCGAATGGTTCTGATACAATCTGCTCCCTATGATTGAAATTTAGTCTAGCAACTTTCACTCCTCCTAACCTAACCAATCGAACTTGCATCCCTCCCAAAAGAACCGGCCATCCGAGCGTAGAAGCAAGTGCGAAATAAAAGTAACGGTGCGCTTCTCAATACCGCAGATGTACCTACCTAAGTAGCATTTCTGACGGAAAAAAATTGTCCAGCCTTTGGGCCTGGCGTAGACCTTTGGCAGGTAGGTATCTATTTCAAAAGGCAGTGCCACCCGTGGATCCAGTAAGACCGTCCCCGGTGCGTGCTATACCAGACAGTTTTCTTCCAGTGAAAATCAGTAAATTTGCAAGCGCAATATCTTAAAAACCAGTGAAAATAAAGTGTATACATTAAAGCTTATTGAATTTGTCTTGGAACGCACTATCAACTCAGGTGTTCAAAAAAAATAGTTCCATTTGAAAAACCGAACTTGACCATCGTATCTTTTAAAATAATAATCGATAAAAAAATTCGTTCGCGCTAATTAATTGGCCCCCTCGAACCATGCAATTCCCTATATTTTTTATATTTTTATCTCCAATAGTTTAGGAGGAAGCCGGCTGTTTAGCTTTCCCGCGGACACACTGTATATACTATGATTCCACGCTTTTCAAATATTGCGCGCGTTTGATCTGGCTGGAACTGAAAATGGCGACTTCCGGCTCATTGGCCACACTGTCCCTGGACCCACTGTATATCCGGGAGCCCATCCGTCCCCCTATTTTTCATTTTTGAAATATTGTAACCACGGTCTCATTTTTGGCATCGCCGAACTCACATCGGTTCGCTGTCGTGCTTTCCGCGCCCACGCACTGGTCTAGCCCCAACCGAGGCCGATCGAGATGAAACTTAGTGGGTAATACGAGGGGTGTGGACCGACCCCAAATATAAAATGTTACCTTCAGTAATTAATGCGTTCAAAAGATACAGAAGTAATTGTGCATAAAAGGGTACACCTTACCGATTTTTTTCAGTCACTTTACTACGGTCCCCCCTCTTAACAATATTTCTGTTGACTTATACCGACATAACACATTCCACTTTCCAACTTGTTCCGGGTTTTAGTATTGGTTTGGGTGAGATTGGCGTGGGGGGCGCGCGCCCGCTCGCGGGCGCGTAAAGCATGGTAGCGAACCGATGTGAGTTTGGCGATGGTAAAAATGAGACAGTGGTTACAAAATTTCAAAAGTTGAAAATGGGGGACGGAAGGGCTCCCGGGTAGGGAGGCCTGCACCAACGTCAAAAAAAAAATTCCAAAATAAATTAACAATTTTGTATTAATATTTCGGAAACTAATAAATACCCGAAGCTACAATTTTAGATTTAGAATTCACATCCCCTCCCCACCCCTCCCCCCAAACCTCATCTCGATCGGCCACTGGGGCCATTCGGAAGAATATCCTTTATTTGCACCAACATTTTTGCAGGGGCTATTGAAAGGGTTCAAAACTGCAGTTTTGTTCTATAATGTTTTCGTTTATCTGTGACTCTAACAGAAATAGGTATTGCAGAAATTGTATAGATTACTATACATATTCAGTGAATTTTCTGCAACATTAAATACGTATAAATTTATTTTTTACTAAATTTTTACTGAATATATAATATCTGCAATATGATATTAAAAATATATATATATATATATATATATATATATATATATATATTTATGTACTAGATACGCAAATATCTGTGTTAGAGTTGGAGATAAACGAAAATATTATACAGCAGAACTGTACTGTTGAAGGGAGCAAATATGTTGGTAAAAATAAATTTCTCGGCAATATAAGTACTTAAACATTCAATAAGACTTGAAAGTACGTTTTCAATCATTTCCGATGTAATGTATGCTGAAATTCCAGTTAGGTAGTTTGTTTTTCATATTTTCTGGAGTGGTTGATGGCTCGCAGTGAATATCGTGCATCACGTTAGAGTTTCCATTCTTCGATCCGAAATTTCTGAGTCCAAGGTCACTTGAAGCTCGCGTTCTCATATGCCATTGAATTTCTTTTAACACAGACTACACTGTTACAATGATAAAAACATATGCTACTGTTTAGAAAAATATTCATGCCCTTGAAATGTCGTAGGTCGTAGAAGATGACGCCGGAGGAAAAATTTATTTTTATCAGTGTATTTGCTCCCTCGAACTGCAACTTTGCTCTAGAATATATAACATTTTTTTCTATCTCCAACCGTAATAAAGATATATGGGTGGTTTGTTCCTTATGATTCACCCTGCACAGTGCATTTTAGGGTACCTATTATTTTCGACTTTTGAATTTTCTTCCAGGCATCCTCCACAATAGTTCTAAATAATAAAAAAAAATCTGTGTAAAGGGTATAGCCGGTTAAGATGGTCAAATGTGCCCCTGAACCGAATTCAAATCACGATGAGTCATTCGAAAGCTTATAAAAAAAGAATGATTTCTGTCAAGTTTCAAGTTCGTATCTCGACCCGGGGGGTAGTAAAGGGTAAAAATAGAAAATCAGGTTTTTGCCGAATTTCTCCTATACCAGCGGATGAAAAATTTTGAAAAAATTCAGAGACATGTCTGTCATCGGTGCACATATTAGGGAATCGCGTCAGATTTTTAAATTGAAAAACCAAGCTGTGAAAAATAAAAAACGCCAAAAAATGCTGAAAAATGCCGGTTTTGTATCGAAGCAGTCTTGATACTATAATTATATTTTTACTGTAAGTCCCCATCGTTGTTACTATTGTCTTGAATTTTTTTCAGATTTTTCAATTTGGTGCGCCGCAGTTAAAAAAATTAAAAACCGATTTTTCCGCCGTTTTTTCCGTGTCAGAGTAACTAATAGGTCGAACTTTCGTACATACTTTATGGAATAAACCTTTTATGCAATCTTCAACGTCTTCACATGCAGCAAAACAGCGTAGAAATTAAACGAACTAAACATGCTGTGACATTACAGTCTAAAATGTCTATCATATTTTCAACGGCGCCAATGGCGCAGCGGTAAGGTGTCCGACTGTTGAATCGTTGCGAACTTTTTGAACGTAGGTTCAAGCCTCGGAACTTCTAAGTCCCACAGGGTTTTTTTTCACATTAATTATGTATTTTTTCGATTTCTAGCTATATGACAATGATCGATATTTATATACAAATGTTTTAAAAACATATTAAAATTATTTCAATAGTTGAAAACTATTGTTAGGTATCATGCCAATTACAGCATTGTTTAACTTTTGAATTTTGGAAACAAGAAAGAGTTGTATGATCTATAAGAAGAGGCGAAATAATTACAAAACAACACACAATTGTTGCTGCAATCCATCCACAATTGTTAAAGGTAAGAGATTGGAAAATCAATTTCATATAATATTAATTTAGTGCAGGGAATGTTACAACAATACTGTAATTGACGGCATACTTGATCAGAGAAACGGTGGCATCAAAATCTTCTCAAGTCATGTTTATGTATATTTCAATTATTAAAATATTTTTAATGTTTTTAAAACATTTGTATATAAATATCGATCATTGTCATATAGCTAGAAATCGAAAAAATACATAATTAATGTGAAAAAAAAAATGACCCTGTGTGGGACATAGAAGTTCCGAGGCTTGAACCTACGTTCAAAAAGTTCGCAGCGATTCAACAGTCGGACACTTTACCGCTGCGCCATTGACGCCATTGAAAATATGATAGACATTTTCGACTGTAATGGCACAGCATGTTTAGTTCGTTTAATTTCTACGCTGTTTTGCTGCATGTGAAGACGTTGAAGATTGCATAAAAAGTTTATTCCATAAAGTATGTACGAAAGTTCGACCTATTAGTTACTCTGACACGGAAAAAACGGCGAAAAAATCGGTTTTTAATTTTTTTAACTGCGGCGCACCAAATTAAAAAATCTGAAAAAAATTCAAGACAATAGTAACAACGATGCGGACTTACAGTAAAAATATAATTATAGTATCAAGACTGCTTCGATACAAAACCGGCATTTTTCAGCATTTTTTGGCGTTTTTTATTTTTCACAGCTTGGTTTTTCAATTTAAAAATCTGACGCGATTCCCTAATATGTGCACCGATGACAGACATGTCGCTGAATTTTTTCAAAATTTTTCATCCGCTGGTATAGGAGAAATTCGGCAAAAACCTGATTTTCTATTTTTACCCTTTACTACCCCCCGGGTCGAGATACGAAGTTGAAACTTGACAGAAATCATTCTTTTTTTATAAGCTTTCGAATGACTCATCGTGATTTGAATTCGGTTCAGGGGCACATTTGACCATCTTAACCGGCTATACCCTTTGAGCCCGATCGGATAACGGGAAAAGGTGCTCCTGGGTACCCGGAACATTGAAATAATTATTTAACATTGCATACAAAAATATGTCAAACAAAAGTTGTAGATCTAGACAAGGAGCATATTTTATGTTGTATTATTTTTTCTCGTGTGGCAAACGGTTTTCGAAAAAAGTCCGAAAAACTGGAAAAAAAACTTTTTTTTTTCAAATTTTGAAAGTTTAAATCCTTCTCGAACAGTTTTTATTTGTGAAAGAGAAAAAAATTGTAAATTTTATTTTCAAGCACTATTTTTTAAATATTGTTTCGCCTTCATAAATAAAAAGTGTTCGAGAAGAATTTAAACTTTTAAAAATTTGAAAAATAATTTTTTTTTTAGTTTTTCGGACTTTTTCCGAAAACCGTTTGTCGCACTTGAAAAAGTATCACAACATAAAAGGTTGTCTGGATCTACAACTTTAGTTTGACATATTTTTTTATGTAATCAATAACTTGGAGGATATTATATAAAATCGACTTCGTGAGCTGTTAAATAAGTATTTAAATATTCAAGGGTCTAGAGGCACCTTTTCCCGTTATCCGATCGGGCTTAAACTTTACACAGATTTTTTTATTATTTGGAACTAGTCTAGGGGGGGGGGGGGGGGGGCTGTGAAGAAAATCTTGAAAAAAAATTTCACCAAAAGTAAATAACAGCCACCTTAATGCATATGTATATCTATTAATGCCCGTACATACAAATACAAACATGTATAATAGAAATACTGTATCCTACTAATATAATAAATGCGGAACTGTATTTTGGATGTTTGTTACTCAATCACGTCGCAACTACGCAACGGATCTTTCTGAAATTTTGTATATACATAGTCTGGGACCAGGAATAACATATAGGATACTTTTTATCCCAATTTTTTTAACCGGTCTGAACCAAATTTTGTATAATTACTCTCTAGAACCCTGCGGAAAATATCCCCTGATATTCACTAAACGCTTATTCTTTGCAGTATGAGTAACTTAAAAAATATAGCTCATTTTATCCAAATGAGTCACGTTCTAATTATTTTAAATAGCGTATTAGAATTAATACTTACTCACCAGTTAGGACACACTTTATCGTAACACGATCACAACATAATTTCTAACACGTACAACTATTATCAGTCTGTATAATTATATAAAAGTTTTACAGTGTAATGCATCCAGTCCGCCATACATATAGTACTTCACACATTATGTTACAACCGTCTATCCACAATCGGGACATCAGTTGTAGATAAGAGCGTTGCTTAAGTACGTAACGGTTTAGAAACTGGCCTTAATTACTGGTGTTATGATCGTACGCGGTATAATTTAATCAATATATCTAGATCACTTAACGAATCATGGTGTGCGCGATAGTTAGAGAGGCGCAAGTGCTGGCTCACCTCAGAACACAATGCTGCACACTTTCTTATTCACCAGCCTGACGGAGACTGCGATTCGTCTAATTCGCGCTTAAGCAGCCCGTTCGCATAACCTCGATAAGCGTTTTTGCTTTTCGGCCGTGATCGAACGCGCTGGGCAAGAAATACTCGAACCTACATTGGGATAACTGGAAAATCGATAAACCACTGCCGATCGACGAATCTCTATAAACATAATTTTTCATGCTTGAAGCAGGGATTACTTACGCACACAATATTATATGTACATACGTATCTTTTTTTTTATTTCTTGTTTTTCATGGGTTGCATTTAACAGTAACACCTTGTTGGATCTTCCACATTATACATTTTACTACCTTCAAATGTGCATATGTATCTTTTCATTTATGTAACGTATGATAAAGACATTAGTATTACCTACAATCGAACCTCGATAATTCGAAAACCCTATAAGACGAAAATTTCTTCATTCACTTCCACTCCGTTGTAAACACCTCTACAACTTGAAATAAAACTTCCTTAACTCGAACTATATTTTACATGTTACATTATGTATTTCACCTCTACAACCCGAATTTAGAAGAACTTCGACCTCTACAAGTCGAAATTTACTTCCACATATTTATGTATTACGCGTAAAAAGATCTCAAAATATTGAGGAAAATGTTTTCTCTGCATTAATCACGATTAAAAATGCTATTGATATACAATACACTAAAAGACTAGCCCAAAGCAAAATCACAATTTTTTTAAATATGTAATAAAGAGTAATATTTCGAGCATAAAATGTGTCTTACAATTATTTTTATATATGTAGGTACATAAGTTGTAGGTATATTTTGATTATACGAAGGTATACAATAAACAAGTCACATTACTTGAATTTGTCTTGCTTTACAGCTTCACAAGTCGAAAAATTAAAAGTCGTACAAAGCCTCTCGTTGAACCTCTCTTACTCGAAAACTGGATAAGCCGAAACCTCTATAATTCGAAGATTTTTTCCCTTCCCTTGAGATTCGAGTTATCGAGGTTCGACTGTAATATATATTTGTTGATGAAAATACATAACACGCGATATGTATTAGTATTAGAGCTGTAGATTCCCGGATACCCATGAGATACCCGGGAAGACAAAAATTTCTCGAGTAGACGATACCCGGGTAAACTACCCGAGATACTCGAGACACCCGATATGTCACAGAGTACCTTTCCATAATTCATGCCTCACTGAGCGGCATGGCCTTTGGGTCGAAGGCTTTGACCCCCGGTGAGACAGGAATCCCCAATAAGAAGTGAGAAATCTCCAGTTCCGCATTTCTCATCAGATCTTTGCGAAAACAACGCCAATCGCTTCCTTATGTTTATCCGATGAAAATACCACTAAGGACGAAGTAATTCGGACCATAATGCAGGAAAGGGTATAGCCGGTTAAGATGGTCAAATATGCCCCTGAACCGAATTCAAATCACGATGAGTCATTCGAAAGCCTATAAAAAAAGAATGATTTCTGTCAAGTTTCAACTTCGTATCTCGACCCGGGGGGTAGTAAAGGGTAAAAATAGAAAATCAGGTTTTTGCCGAATTTCTCCTATACCAGCGGATGAAAAATTTTGAAAAAATTCAGAGACATGTCTGTCATCGGTGTACATATTAGGGAATCGCGTCAGATTTTTAAATTGAAAAACCAAGCTGTGAAAAATAAAAAACGCCGAAAAATGCTGAAAAATGCCGGTTTTGTATCGAAGCAGTCTTGATACTATAATTATATTTTTACTGTAAGTCCGCATCGTTGTTACTATAGTCTTGAATTTTTTTCAGATTTTTCAATTTGGTGCGCCGCAGTTAAAAAAATTAAAAACCGATTTTTTCGCCGTTTTTTCCGTGTCAGAGTAACTAATAGGTCGAACTTTCGTACATACTTTATGGAATAAGCCTTTTATGCAATCTTCAACGTCTTCACATGCAGCAAAACAGCGTAGAAATTAAACGAACTAAACATGCTGTGCCATTACAGTCTAAAATGTCTATCATATTTTCAACGGCGTCAATGGCGCAGCGGTAAAGTGTCCGACTGTTGAATCGCTGCGAACTTTTTGAACGTAGGTTCAAGCCTCGGAATTTCTATGTCCCACAGGGTCATTTTTTTTCACATTAATTATGTATTTTTTCGATTTCTAGCTATATGACAATGATCGATATTTATATACAAATGTTTTAAAAACATATTAAAATTATTTCAATAGTTGAAAACTATTGTTAGGTATCATGCCAATTACAGCATTGTTTAACTTTTGAATTTTGGAAACAAGAAAGAGTTGTATGATCTATAAGAAGAGGCGAAATAATTACAAAACAACACACAATTGTTGCTGCAATCCATCCACAATTGTTAAAGGTAAGAGATTGGAAAATCAATTTCATATAATATTAATTTAGTGCAGGGAATGTTACAACAATACTGTAATTGACGGGATACTTGATCAGAGAAACGGTGGCATCAAAATCTTCTCAAGTTATGTTTATGTATATTTCAATTATTAAAATATTTTTAATGTTTTTAAAACATTTGTATATAAATATCGATCATTGTCATATAGCTAGAAATCGAAAAAATACATAATTAATGTGAAAAAAAAATGACCCTGTGGGACATAGAAATTCTGAGGCTTGAACCTACGTTCAAAAAGTTCGCAGCGATTCAACAGTCGGACACTTTACCGCTGCGCCATTGACGCCGTTGAAAATATGCTAGACATTTTAGGCTGTAATGGCACAGCATGTTTAGTTCGTTTAATTTCTACGCTGTTTTGCTGCATGTGAAGACGTTGAAGATTGCATAAAAGGCTTATTCCATAAAGTATGTACGAAAGTTCGACCTATTAGTTACTCTGACACGGAAAAAACGGCGAAAAAATCGGTTTTTAATTTTTTTAACTGCGGCGCACCAAATTGAAAAATCTGAAAAAAATTCAAGACAATAGTAACAACGATGCGGACTTACAGTAAAAATATAATTATAGTATCAAGACTGCTTCGATACAAAACCGGCATTTTTCAGCATTTTTTGGCGTTTTTTATTTTTCACAGCTTGGTTTTTCAATTTAAAAATCTGACGCGATTCCCTAATATGTGCACCGATGACAGACATGTCTCTGAATTTTTTCAAAATTTTTCATCCGCTGGTATAGGAGAAATTCGGCAAAAACCTGATTTTCTATTTTTACCCTTTACTACCCCCCGGGTCGAGATACGAAGTTGAAACTTGACAGAAATCATTCTTTTTTTATAAGCTTTCGAATGACTCATCGTGATTTGAATTCGGTTCAGGGGCACATTTAACCATCTTAACCGGCTATACCCTTACATGAAAAAAGGTTTGCATAATTTCAAATTAACTTCGTTAGAAATAGTTTGATTTACATGAAATTTTGTATGATTTTCATCGGAAAAACATAAGGAATCCACCTTCCATATCGATACGATAAAGAATAAAGAATTATTTTTTTTGAAACAGGTATGAATCCTCGGCCGACCACAGCGAATCGAAGTCGGCGCCCCGCAGTCGAGGAAAACATATTTATATTAGGAAGTTCTTTATTGTTCATCGTATCGATATGAAAGTGACACCAATGGGTTCCTGGTAGAGCTCTTACTTTTGACCCGTCGGGTACCCGGGTAGCCGAAAATTACCCGAAACAACTTCAAGCCATTGAATGTGGTATTGTTCAATCATATTTGGCTAACATCAGACTATACCACAGACAATACTACATTCAATGGCTTGAAGTTGTTTCGGGTAATTTCCGGCTACCCGGGTACCCGACGGGTCAAAAGTAAGAGCTCTAGTTCCTGGCGTTCTCCCGATTAAAATTATACTTAATTTCATGCAAATCGCACAACTTTTACATAAGGAATACAAATTCCATAAAATTCAGTGAGGCACCATGGAGGGTTGACCTCGCCACGGGGTGCCAACCGGCATCCCTCTGGCAGGTGTCGCTCTAGAATTACCCTGTACTCTGTAAGTTCTCGGATAGGGTAAATCCGGGAGACGCAGTCGACCTAATATAAAATGGCTATTAAAACTAATATAGAAATTACTTATTTTATCAGAACAAACCTATATGTTCAGAATTTTATGCTGATTCAGAAAAACTGGTCGATATTTGCTTTAAGACAATATTTACTGTAAATCGGGTTGAAAAATGAAGTCATGACATCTGACCACCTCTCCTGAGGTGCCGGGGGAAATGGTTTTTATCGTTGGCAGAGACCACTTACATAATTATTCATGGAAAATTAACAAAGGATAAAGCAAAATTATTTATGAGTGAATACAACTACAGATTCATTGATATTTAATTTGTTTACGCTAAACAAGTAAAGAAAACATTAATGAAAAAGTGATCTACCTACTGACGATTAGCAAGGCAACTGAATACAAAAGTGAATAAATAAACTAAATAAACAAAAATAATAATAAAATAATAATAAAAAATAAAAAAATAAACAAAATAATAAAAAAATCATAACTCGACCATCTCTCCTTTCTGCGGCGACAGATGGTCTTCTCGTTAGCTTTGAGAGGAAGAGTTAATATGGTCAAATACTTTGGTTACATTGTCCCTCAATATCTCTACTATCTTATTATCCCAAACATTAAACGAAAATAAACTAGGAAGTATATTTTAAATATAATTCTGTTTGACGAAAGAGGTTGAATGTAACCTCAATTTACATTTTAAAGCCTATAAATCCAGAAAAACACAGAAGGAAGCGAAATGACGCTATTCATTCAACTGTTTGGTTTCTAGGGAAGTAATTGGTCTGCACTTTAACGCATTTTTACGTAGAGAGTTTGAAATATAGCGACTCGACCAACTTTCCGACCGGACCGCGTCTCCCGGATTTACCCTATCTCGAGTATCTTGGGTAGTGCCTACCCGGGAATTTTCCTCTTCCTGAGTATCTCACGAGTACCCGGTCCACAGCTATAGCTCTAATTAGTATTCGCACTTTAAGTGACTCCAGGTTTGGCGAAATGCTCATCAAAATTAAATAGTTAGGTCTTTTTGAGCGATCACCCCTGCCGAGAAAGTTTTATTCAACTCACTCACTCGTGGATCACATGATTATTCGTTTATTCCGACGGTTTCTCACGTGAGGATACAAAACAACCAATTGTAGTTTTATATTCTTTACAATTAAGAATTTATTCGTATCACTTGTATTAATATGTTTACTGAAAAGACTTGAATACTTTGTTCCGAAGGAAAAATACAAAAATTTTACTGTGCAAATAGAAATAAAAATTGGGGTATGTTAAACCCCACCTCATCAGTTACGCAACAAAGTTTCTACGTCACTAGTCAAGTGTTAAACATATGCCACCAATAATGAAGATTTAATCTATATTTGCTGTTAGAACTTCATGAAGTTCAAATATAGAAATTTAATTTAATTTAGTACAACCGAAGGATGGGTAAGGTTTATCCCATGAAATTGAGTCCAAATACAGGGTGTATCTTAACATGTGGGCACTTCAACGGGGGATGGGGGCCACAAACACGCTGAAAAAAGTTCATATAAATATGTGCCCTCTTTGAATTTGTTTCCGAGCTATTTTTGTATTCCAGTACTATGTAATCCTTACCATTATAAGAAGTGTTCGAAATTGCCACCTTCGCCATGAGGGCAAGTCTGCAGTCGTCGTGTTGCGGATTAGCTAAAAACAATGAATAAATATGACTAAAATGTGGCGGTGCATCGTCATGCATAAACCACATGCGACGTACGACATTAAGGGGGTAGACACGGGTAATGCAGCGCGCTGTATACCGACACAATCTGGCCCGAAACATGGGTTTAGTAGAATACGCTTTTCGTCCTTATATGAGCGAATTTTGGGCTGGGCGAGGTCTCATTCGAAAGAGAAAGGTTCAGTGCAGCGCGCTCTGGTCATGGTTCGACGAGATTGTGTTGATATCTAATAATATGAGTGTTCAAAGTAGAGCAAAAATCGACAAAATACACCCGCATGAACCAACGTATTTTTAGGTCACTAAAAGAGTCTTGTGACTCAAACGATGACCAGAGCGCGCTGCACTGAACTTTCCTCTTTCGAATGAGACCTCACCCAGCTCAATATCTGCTCATATAAGGACGAAAAGCGTATTCTCGTAATTGCATTCCCAATTACGAGTTCCGCCATATTGTCGATAATACAGAGCAAGTCGCGTGACAAATTTAGTTGAGCTAGTGGACACGAGATGGCGCCTACTCGGGAGGACTGCCAACGTGGAGTCATAGCAAAACTGAAGCGTTAGCTGGATACACAAGCCACAGTAAAAGCGTGATGCAGTCAATGTATGAATTTTCGGACGATTGTAAGTTAGGTTATATGCATTTTAGGCATATACAGTAAAGTCTCTCTATGGGCTCGGTTTTGTGCACACGATGAGGGCTTGTCACCTATCCCCACCACTTCTGTCTCACTCTTGTCCGGCGAAGGCGAGAGCGAGATGGAACGAGAGCGAGCGAAAGGCGCTGAAAGCGAGCGAGGACGGTACGAGACAGACGACGCGTTGATGTTTTGTCTCGCTCCGTCTTTCGGAGGCCTGATACTCCGTCCTTTGCATGCGCGGCGGGCGTGCGCGATGGTCGCAAGCGCATAAGGTGAGCAGGGGAACCGCGTCGCTAAATCTTGACGCAGGCCCGGCTCAAATCTTTTTTGCGCCCTAGGCGAATTTGTCAAATTGCGCCCTTTATTACAATACATTTATTTGAGTTTATTGATGACCTAACTCTGAATTTTTATTCGTAGTATTAAACCACTCATAGTACAACTTGTAATATTTAATTTTAAAAAAGTATATATAAACAATTGCACATAACGAAAAGGCAACGGGCTTATTTTTGTTTATGGACGCCGAAAGGAATGAAGATTATAACAGTATCAAGAGATGATCGATCCTGGAAAACAGAGATGGAGGAAAAACTGAGGAAGTTCTATGAGGACTGCATGTTGCCCGAAATCATAGATAGTAGATACAATCGACAACAGCCGATTAGAGAACCTCCGTACATAAAAACAGGAGGAGCAGGTACGAGTACACAAGAAAGTACACAAAACGATGGAATGAAACATGGGAATAGCACCGGCGAGTGCATCCAGCGCATATGAAGAGCTGTCGAATAAGCAATTGCAATACAAAGTGACTAATGCACCGGCGAGTGCATCCAGCGCATATGAAGAGCTGTCGAATAAGCAATTGCAATCCAAAGTCACTAATGCACCGGCGAGTGCATCCAGCGCATATGAAGAGCTGTCGAATAAGCAATTGCAATACAAAGTGACTGATGCACCGGCGAGTGCATTCAGCGCATATGAAGAGCTGTCGAATAAGCAATTGCAATCCAAAGTCACTAATGCACCGGCGAGTGCATCCAGCGCATATGAAGAGCTGTCGAATAAGCAATTGCAATACAAAGTGACTAATGCACCGGCGAGTGCATCCAGCGCATATGAAGAGCTGTCGAATAAGCAATTGCAATCCAAAGTCACTAATGCACCGGCGAGTGCATCCAGCGCATATGAAGAGCTGTCGAATAAGCAATTGCAATACAAAGTGACTAATGCACCGGCGAGTGCATCCAGCGCATATGAAGAGCTGTCGAATAAGCAATTGCAATACAAAGTGACTAATGCACCGGCGAGTGCATCCAGCGCATATGAAGAGCTGTCGAATAAGCAATTGCAATACAAAGTGACTAATGCACCGGCGAGTGCATCCAGCGCATATGAAGAGCTGGCGAATAAGCAACGTGGAAGCGCCTGGAGTGCGCAGAGCTACTGAGCTGCGACGAAGGGAGTTCGAGAGCGAACATCGTCGCAGAATGGCCGAATTCCCCATGAGAGAGAGCTCCGAAGAGTGGAGTTGTTTAGACAGGATGGGTTGTTCGCTGACCAAAGATCCAGGAAGTCTCTCGCTCGAGGAGAGAGTTTGAAGTTCTGACCGAAGAGTCTGAAGATTAGTCTAACAAGGAGAGTATTTTAGGTGTCCGCCTCCGATCATTTTGATTTTTGGATATGTTATAGAGGACCGAAAAATAAGAAATACGTGTTTTTTTATTTTTCCCCGTTTTCATATTTGGGGGTGAAAACTGCGTTCAAAGTTAGGGTTGAAAAATCATTTTTGTGAAACTTTTTGAAAATCTGGTGAGTCAGTCATATTTCGCATTCAAAGACACAAAATTCGTCCATTGACACTATTCCCCTATCTCTAATAGTTCTCGAGATATTCCACAAAAATGATTTTTCAACCCTAACTTTGAACGCAGTTTTCACCCCCCAAATATGAAAACGGGGAAAACTAAAAAAACACGTATTTCTTATTTTTCGGTCCTCTATAACATATCCAAAAATCGAAATGATCGGAGGCGGACACCTAAAATACTCTCCTTGTAAGCTAATCTACTGGACTGGGCTGCGGAGGCTACCTTCGTAGCCCAGCCCTCTGTTTCTTTAAAGTGTTTCAGAGAGCACGAAACCCCACGACGAGGGACAAGGTGTCGGGGGACTGCCACCGCGGCCTGGATACGCGTTCCCGAATTCCCCGTCTGTACTACGACAGAGTAGCAGTCCGCAGTGGAGCGCGGACATACGTGGAACCGCTTCTCTAGCCCTGTTGGCGTGGATCTTGGCTCCTCCCCGGTTTGTGCAAACCAAGAGGTCCACGTCGACAGGGTGGACAGCAGCCGGGAAATGGCATCTCCAACCACCAGTCGGACAAGCGGTGCGACTGCTTGGATCGGCTGGAGGAGATGTCGCGGAGACGGGAGCGTTAACAGGACGCACAGGACGGTCCCCTGGGTCAGCACCAGAAGCCACGAAGAGGAATGGGGCCATCTCAAAGCCAAGGCCTGAGAGAGGGAGAAGAGGACAAGAAGCCCAGAAGAAAGAAAATGCAGACGAGCTGGGGTGCTGGGCAGATTGATCGGGGAACGGGCCGATAACATGCTCATGAGCTGTGATCCCCTGTTATCGGTTCCGTCTCGCCTTTCCGTCTCATCTTCCCGGTTCTTTCAGCTCCAACGGATTCTCTCAAATGAAAGTAAATGTTAATGCTTCTCCGTCTCTTTTGCATGGAATCCGGAGCCGCGAAGGGATTGAAGTCTCAAGCTCGTACGGCCACCGGAAGGACATCGAGGACGAGTCCCTGGGGGAGAGGGTCGACCGCGACCAAGGATTCGACGAGGAGGAGGGAACGTCGCCGAAGCAGTGGAGACGTCGTCGGACGTCCTTCTGGAGGAGGCTGCCTGCAAACGAGGCAGCGCTGGAGTCTGCACGGGGTTCCGGAGGCTGCACGAAGGAGGATGCAGCGTCGGAGCGTTGGAGTCGACGTGGGACGTTCCAGAGTGGAGTTCCAGGGACATCGCGGGACAAGGACCAGGGGCGTTTCGTCGAGGGAGAATAAGAAGCCCCGCGGTACCCGTGCCTGACTGCTGGACCCGGAGCCCCCCTGGATTTCGTCGTGGGACCAAGAGCCGCAGGGTTCCAGAGACGTCGTGGGACAGGAAGCTGCAGAGTTCCAGAGACGTCGCGGGACCAGAAGTTGGAACGTTTCGTCGTGGCAGATCGAGAAGTCCCGTTGTACCCACGCCTTGCTCAGGGTTTTTCCGTGGTTTTCCCCTGAGCGAGAAGGCAAATGCCGAGGCGGATGTCTGAAGAAGCCACGGGGCTGCACGACCACTTCTTCAGGCAGGGGTACGAAGATTCCGAAAAGGATTCAATGCGGCCAAGACGTCCGCTCTTCCAGAGGGGAGAGCAGTGTTGCGAGCACCGGGTATAGGCCCGTGCATAACCTGCTGGTGCTCGTAGCTGAAGATAGAAGAAGATCGGCCCCCTTCGAGAGGACGATCTGGACGACGACCAGAAGACTGTCTTGTACCGAACTGTTTTGTAACCGATATTGCTCTATGTAACAATATAGTTCAGTCGTGTGTACTCCCGTGTAATCATTATTTTATCCTTTGAAAAAATCTCATAACTTCGGTGTTTCCCAATATTTTTTAATACTTTTTTTTAAAATTATTTGTTAATAGCCAACGGTTATATGGACAGAAACATTAAAAGAATTGAAGCATCTTTTACAAATAAAATAGTAATAAACCCCGTAAACATTGTGTTTCATAATACATCCAGTTCAGAATTCATTTATGAAATCCGCTACTGAAAATGCGCACGCTGGATGCGCGTGATTATTATGTGGTCGGCTCCTCGAAGTGACAGAAAATATAACCTATATGCTATACCCGATTTCCTAAAGATACTGTTGTGGCGTAATAATAATGTTTTGAAAGGATGATAAAAAGTTCACAAATGTTTCGTAAAAGAACGAAATAGCCACTAAACATTTGTTGTCATATAGCATATACAGTAAAGTCTCTCTATGGGCTCGGTTTTGTGCACACGATGAGGGCTTGTCACCTATCCCCACCACTTCTGTCTCACTCTTGTCCGGCGAAGGCGAGAGCGAGATGGAACGAGAGCGAGCGAAAGGCGCTGAAAGCGAGCGAGGACGGTACGAGACAGACGACGCGTTGATGTTTTGTCTCGCTCCGTCTTTCGGAGGCCTGATACTCCGTCCTTTGCATGCGCGGCGGGCGTGCGCGATGGTCGCAAGCGCATAAGGTGAGCAGGGGAACCGCGTCGCTAAATCTTGACGCAGGCCCGGCTCAAATCTTTTTTGCGCCCTAGGCGAATTTGTCAAATTGCGCCCTTTATTACAATACATTTATTTGAGTTTATTGATGACCTTACTCTGAATTTTTATTCGTAGTATTAAACCACTCATAGTACAACTTGTAATATTTAATTTTAAAAAAGTATATATAAATGATTTATTTAATCTAAGACGCGTTATTTATATATTTTCTTTGGCTATGTACATACCGATCGCTGCCCGTAAGCTTGGCTGGTCCCTGTAAGCAAAATTAGGCGGCTGCCTAGGGCGGAAAGTCGACAATAGGTGCAAAATGGTATTTTCATTGCTGGTATTGTTCAAAATAAACTTTAAAATTAAATATTACAAGTTGTACTATGAGTGGTTTAATACTACAAATAAAAATTCAGAGTAAGGTCATCAATAAACTCAAATAAATGTATTATAATAAATGGCGGAATTTGGCAAGTTCGCCTAGGGCCCAAAAAAGACTCGTGCCGTGCCTGGCTATCTGACCGTCGCCCGCATGCGTCGAGCAGTCACGATTCCATCTGAGCGCTCGCACCCGTCGCGCACGCCTGCCGCGCACGCAAAGCATTCCATCTCGCTCCCCCTTCGACCAGAAAGAAGCGAGAAACGAACACTCGGAATTAGGACTCGGGTCTCCATGAGGGCTCATCGCCGGTCCCGACCAGCGAGCCCATAGGGAGACTTTACTGTAACTGCTGGGAACTGTGTACATTTACTAAATTAACGCTTTTATTGTAACACATACATCACTTGAAACCGCTGTCGAATTTATGTTATAATTATATGGCCACATTATTTAAAATAAAAAAAGAGATTGGAACTTTTTTACTAATACTGGAAATATTGATTTACTGATATCATATTTTCAGAATGTGGAAGTTACAGCAATTATTTGCAATTATTGCTCTTATTATTATTCTTCCGACTATTGTATATAACATACAAGGAAAAGTCTCTAAATCAGTCAACAGTTGACTCCCTGATTTTTTTTGTAATTCTTTACGGTCCTATGCAGAGATGGGCATTATTTAATTAAAAGAATATACTTCCGAATGGCCCCAGTGGCCGATCGACACGATGTTTGGGGTAGGGTGTGTGTACCCTAAATCTAAAATTTTATTTAGCTCCGGGTATTTATTAGTTTCCTTTGTTTATTCGAAGGCGTTTCATCTTGGGCTTCGAATAATTTTTCATCTTTCATTATATCTTTATCCTAAGGTAGTATTCAGATATATTGGCCGGTCGATTCGTTTTCGCGAACAGCGATCGAGGAGAAATCAGCCACCACCATCTGACGATCGTGGATTTGTCTGTTGGAGTTACTAGGCCACCCAAGGGTATGGTGGGGTAACGGGAATGCTGCGCGGCTCCGTCTGAACGTAGCCGTGTGGCTGTTATGACCAATACGAGATGAAGCTATCGAGAAAGAATCAATGTTCTGACCAATAAAGCTCCTGAATTTTTTCGGAGCTAAGGCACACCTATTCTGATGTGTGTATTTCTACGCTGCAGCTCGGTTTGGAGAATTTTTCTGTTGGAGAAAACAACAGAAGCTTGGCGCTATCCCCACCACTTCTGGCTCACTCTTGTTCTGCGAAGGCGAGAGTGAGATGGAACGAGAGCGAGTCAGAAAACGTTGCGAACAGGAGCACCGAGGCAGCTAAGCGGTACCTATGGTGGGAGTATACGCGTTACGAAACTCACCGGCCAATATATCTGAATGTAAAGTCTCGTTAGCCGCTCGCTTAGGGTTGCCAGATCTTCGGCATTCAGCCGGAGTCTCGGGTTTTGAACCGTTGTCTCCGGCCTCAGGCAGGCACAATAAAAATCTCCGGCAGAATAGAGAGTATGTTGCAGCGTGCCATAAACAAAATAGAAATCTATTAAAATCTGTAACAAATTCTAATAACTATTCATATTACTTTTATTATTATTATTATTATTATTATTATTATTATTATTATTATTATTACTCGTTTATAAGAAGTCATTATTATAATGAATTTTAGATGCCTGTTTTTTTCATCGCCCCTTTTTTTCTCACTTTCCCCACTACAATCCTCCACGAAATTGAAATCTCCGGCAAAAGATCAGGGTTGATCTGGCAACCCTGCGCTCGCTGATCCGGACCGGCGTGAGCCCGTATCATGAACGGAGCCCTAATTCCGAGGCTGAGTTTCTCGCTTCTTTCTGGCCGAAGGGGGGAGCAGGATGGAACGCTTTGCGTGCGCGGCGGGCGTGCGCGACGGGCGCGAGTGCTCAGATGGAATCGTGACTGTTCGATGCATCCGCGCCACGGTCAGATAGCCAGGCACGGCACGAGTCTTTGTTGCGCCATAAGCGAGCTTGCCAAATTCCGCCATTTATTATAATACATTTAATTGAGCTTCTTCATGACCTTACTCTACTCGTAGTTTAAAACCGTTGTAGTATAATTTGTAGTATTTCATTTAAAAATTTATTTTCAACAATGCCAACAATGAAAAGGCCATTTTGCACTTCTTGTCAACCTTACGCCTTAGCAGTTGCCTAATTTTGCAGAGTAAAGTCATAAATAATCTCAAATAAATGTAATATAATAAAGGGCGCAATTTGACAAGTTCGCTTAGGGCGCAAAAAAGACTTATGCCGGGCCTGCGTCAAGTTTTTGCGAAGCGGTTCCCGTGCTCACCGTAAGCACTTGCGACCATCGCGCACGCCCGTCGCGCACACAAAGGACGGAGTGTCAGGCGTCCGAAAGACTGAACAAGACAAAATATCAACGCGTCGTCTGTCTCGTACTGTCCTCGCTCGCTTTCAGTGCCTTCGCTCGCTCTCTTTCCATCTCGCTCTCGCCTTCGCCGGACAAGTGTGAGACAGAAGTGGTGGGGATAGCGAAAAGTGCGTATCGTGTACACCAAACAGAGCCCGTAACGATCTTAGATGCTCGAATAACTGACGAGAACCTTTGTGGCCCGAGCCGCACGAGATCGCCGTTGCTCGGCGATGTGTCATCGATTATATAGAAACAGAATTTGTTTTTTTTTTCATCGTATCAATATGACAGTGACACAAATGGATTCCTGGCATTCTCCCGATTAAATTGACAGAACATAATTTAAATCAGACTATTTTTAACGAAACGGGCTTCCAATTCTGCAAACAAATTGTCACGTAATTTCCTTAATTATGGTCCGAATAATATCATTTTTGGGGCCAAGTTGATCGAGAAAACATGAATCGATTCACGTCACTTTTGCAAAGATGTGATTAGAAATGCAGAACTGAAGATTTGTCACTGCTTAGTGCGTAACATTGTATGGCCCCGCTAGATTCGAGCGTCGAAACCCACGAAACTCAGCGAGTTGCATGATTGCTAGCGTGAAGGACAAGAGAGGACTTTGCATGTTTGTTCATAACTGCTTTCTGCATAGGACGTGTAATAAGTGTATTTCATGTTCTGTTTCGGTGTTTTGCTAGTAAAAAAATGTCTAACCTAACAAACTTCATTTTCTGGGGTCATCCCCTCATCCATTTTCCCTTTTCACTTATAATTCCTTACTGCTAACGTAGAATATTGTAGCATAAGCACATTTCAAGTAATTAAAATGTACAATCAATTTTCTACGTTTGCAGTACCATCCGTCTTTCCGTTTAAATTTTTATAAGTACAACGCAACAGCTGAGAATTTATTTCCTTATTCAGAATAGAATACGGAAATAGCAAACAGCTCCCTCTCGCGTTTACCGGGCAATCGTCGATCTATCGGTATTACCATTTCTGTGCAGAAAAAACCTGCTGTAATACCGACCTGCCGAATCGGCCAGGTCACGTGACGTGTCTACCCCCTTAAGGCTGCCGTCTCGGCGGGCCTTGAATGTATGCGTACGCTAACCCAAGCTAGGAAAAGCGTGTACGTATACACGTGAAGTAAACAAACCGTAAATTACAACTTTCGTCCTGGAATCGGCCAGAAGGAAGTTTTTGCGGGTACAGTTGCCATCAGCAGACATCCGTGCAGGGTGGTCTGGTGCGTATGAGCGCTAATAACCACCGTACGTCGAAATAATAATGAATTTATGAATCGTGTACTGAGACAGACTCGAGAAATGACAGAATGAAGCTTCAAGGATTCTCCGTCACCGGCGTTGATGGTATATTCGTGCATTGTACCATCAAATCCGGTGGAAGTCCAATCTAGCCGATAAATGTAGGAAAGACATAGTTGCCGAGACGTATCGAGAGTCGAATCGCGCTGTTGCCGCATTTACTCTATTACTATTTTGTCGTAACGGAGGCTTGAATGAATCACGGCGAAGCGGCTGGAGAATAGAAATGGGCAAAGATATTATCTGGATAAACTCAATTAAAATAAACTACAGTACTGTCTCGTTACGGGCTCGGTTTGGTGTAAACGATGTGGACTTTTCGCTATTCCCACCACTTCTGTCTCACTCTTGTCCGGCGAAGGCGAGAGCGAAATGGAACGAGAGCGAGCGAGAGGCACTGAAAGCGAGCGAGGGCGGTACGAGATAGACGACGGGATGATGTTTTGTCTCGCTCCGTCTTTCGGACGCCTGACAACTCCGTCCTTCGCGTTCGCGGCCGTCGCGCAAGCAAAGCGTTCCATCTTGCTCCCCCCTTCGGCCAGAAAGAAGCGAGAAACGAACACTGGGAATTAGGGCTCTCTTCGCAATACGGGCTCAACGCCGCGCCGGTCCCGACCAGCGAGGACTTGGGCTGTTCGGCGGCGGCTTGTAATCTCGGTTGGAGAGGCATACAGTGTTGATAAAATGTAAAACGTGACGTTTTCAGTATTGAGTAACATACTGCTGAGATTGTCCAGATTAAAATGAGTTCAAACACGGAATAAATCGGAGTATTTCTAGAACTGCACTTGGTAATTAAATATAAATGTAACATTTCTAATCTAAAAATGCTAAAAATAATCGGTTTATACTGTGTTTAAATTTATTTTCATCTGGAAAATCTCAGGAGTATGTATTTGAAACGTTCATGCCGATACGATAGCGAATGTGGAAGTTTTACATTCTATGAAAACAAACTACATAAATAATCATTTTAATATATTTTTTATGAGTAAATATAAATATTGTTCCCCACGGCTATGTCCTCCGCGTCGTCCTGGGAATTTTGTCCAAATTGAAAAATGTTAGCGTCCATGTGAAAATAAGGAGGATTTAAATAATCATTTTGCCAAATTCGACAGGTAATTTTTAAAAAATCGATGAAAGTTGTGTACTATGAGGGTCTGTATTTATAAAACAATTTTGAATGTAGCAAAATGTGACAACTTGAACAACACTTATTTTCACATGCACTATGTATAACGTGTTTCAATTTGAACAAAATCTCAGACATTGAGTGTTACAAGTGATCCGCTTGACCGAGGGTCGAGCCCGGCCGAGTGGCGAGCGCCGAACACAAACGACCGTCGGCGTCGACTGGCGGTCTTGGTGACTCACCAAGTTTCGACGCTGACGAAAGTTATTCGTGGCTATATTCGAAGGCTTCGAAAAGAGTTATTTAAATAATTCTTTATCTAGGTAATGCCCAACTCTGGTACGCTCTACCTCTTCACTGATACATTGTATATAGTCGCGCACGTGGATCGAGCTCGAAGAGATAGAGCGAATAAAAAATAAATCTGGCTCGAATAACGGTACAGATTTATTCGTGAATATCGAATCATTTTTCGTTGAATAAAATCGTTATACGTTATTCGCGAATAAATCTTGGGGATTTATACGAATACGTATTCGAATGAAAATTTAGTCGAATAATGCCCAACTCTGGCTGTCAACGTAGAAATACACACATCAAAATAGGTGTGCGTTCGCTGCAAAAAAATTTAGGAGTCTTATTGGTCAGAACATTGATTCTTTCTCGATAGTTTCATTTCGTATTGGTCTACGCATAGCTTCGTAGCACATACAACCAGGAATCGGCGGGCTCCAGCTACCGCTGATCCAGGGGGAAACACCTACAGGAGCGGTGGTTATGTGTGCGTGACTGACGCTCGCAGTTCCGCACACATAACCACCGCTCCTGTAGGTGTTCCCCCCTCCATCAGCGGTAACCGCCGGAGCCCGTCGATCCCTGCCTAGACGCAGCTCTCGTGCCGTATTCCTCCAAGATTTCTCAATAGAAGGAGCTGTAGCAATAGTGCGGCAGAGACAGAGAACAGAAAATGTGGCAACTATGCGTCAAAAATTCGTCTACGTAGAGTACCTGGAGATGTCACCTCTGTACAACTTCTTTTTATCGACCGCAGTAGTTTCATTAGGGTCCGTCTGTTTACAAGGGGCGCTTCGATCGATTCGGACCAAAACAAACTTGAGACGGCAGCCTCAATTCCCAAGCCTGCCGTAGGTAGTAGTGGGGGCTGCACAGATCGGTCACAAAACGGTATGGGCGGTCGGTTTTTCTTAGGATGGATTCAGTATTGGGAAACCTAGAGGAGGCGTGGCTTAGATTTCAGCGCTGTGGTGGTCAGTTGGCAAACTATTGAAAGTAGGCCCGGATCCCAGCAAACATTCCGAATAAGTACTCAGCAGTAATACCTGTTAACAAATTAAAGTTCTCTTAATTAACAAAAAAGCGAATTTCTATTCAGGAAATTTGTAAATTCGGGTGTGCTACACCTCAGAGCAAAAATGTTATTGGTGGTGAGAATATAATTAATAGTGGTCACCTGTTGACTTGCGGAAAAGTGAATGAAGAAGATAACAATGATGTTGTCTAAATTATTGCATCTTGTCTACAAATTGCAAATTTAAGAGATGATCCTCATGAGGGAGGCATATATCGAAATATGCGAAAAAGATAAAAAAAAAAATTTCTCTTATTTTCAGTGTTTGATATGTCTTGAATGTTTCCTGAAAGTTTGGGATCGTAATTCGCAAAAATATCAAAGATGTAGACTCAAATTTAGGACCGAAATTCGCAAAAATATCGAAAAAATAGAGTCTACATCTTCGATATTGTTGCGAATTTCGATCCCAAACTTTCAGGAAACATTCAAGACGTATCAAACACCGGAAATAAGTAAAAAAAAATGTTATCTTTTTCGCATATTTCGGTATATGCCTACCTCTTAAATGTTTAAAAAATAGTCCTCGAAAATGAAAATTTCATTTTTTTTGTTCGTCTTCATAAATAAAAAGTGTTCCAGAAGCATTTAAACTTTTAAAATTTGAGGAAGAAATAATTTTTTTTTTAGTTTTTCGGACTTTTTTCGAAAACCGTTTGTCGCACGAGAAAAAGTAATAGAACATAAAAGATGCTCCTTGTCCGGATCTACAACTTTTGTTTGATATATATATTTTTTTAATCAATAACTCGGAGGATATTATACAACTGCGACTTTGCGAGCTGTTTGAATAATTATATGAAATGTTGAAGGGCCCATAGGCCCGCATTCCCCTTATCCGATCGAGCTTAATCTTTACACGGATTTTTTTTTTAATTATTTGGAACTATTCTGGAGGATGACCCGAAGAAAATTCAAAAGTTGAAAATAAGAGCCACCCTATTGTACACTGATAATCATATGTACTTCGACGGATTTCGATCTACTCACCGTAGTTCACTTTGCTGTCACTAGTTGGCGTATCGAAATTTAGGTTTTCCAATAGTGTGCCCTTAGGCTCTAAAGGTGAAGTTCCGCGGTTCGTGGCTCGGCTGGTCCAGGTTCGGCGCGTCGGCTTGGCGAAAACGAGTCGGCGAGCAACGCGTCGTGGAACTTCACCTTAAGGGGGTAGACACGTCACGTGACCTGGCCGATTCGGCAGGTCGGTATTACAGCAGATTTTTTCTGCACTGAAATGGTATTACCCATAGATACGCCGCTGCCTGATGCACGCGAGAGGGAGCTGTTTGCTATTTCCGTATTCTATTCTGAATAAGGAAAGAAATTCTCAGCTGTTGCGTTGTATTTATAAAAATTTAAACGGAAAGTCGGCTGGTACTGCAAACGTGGAAAATTCATTGTACGTTACTGGAAATGTGCTTATGCTACAATATTCTACGTTGGCAGTAAGGAATTATAAGTGAAAAGGAAAAATACACGAGAGCATGTCCCCATAAAATGAAGTTTGTTAGGATAGACATTTTTTAATTAGCAAAACACTGAAACAGAACATGAAATACACATCCTATGCAGAAAGCAGTTATGAACAAACATATATAAAATTGTGTTTGACGTTGAATCCAACGCGTGATTATTATGTGGTCCCTCCTCGAAGTGACAGAAAATATAACCTAAGTACAGTAAAGTCTCCCTATGGGCTCGCTGGTCGGGACCGGCGATGAGCCCTCATGGAGACCCGAGTCCTAATTCCGAGTGTTCGTTTCTCGCTTCTTTCTGGTCGAAGGGGGAGCGAGATGGAATGCTTTGCGTGCGCGGCAGGCGTGCGCGACGGGTGCGAGCGCTCAGATGGAATCGTGACTGCTCGACGCATGCGGGCGACGGTCAGATAGCCAGGCACGGCACGAGTCTTTTTTGGGCCCTAGGCGAACTTGCCAAATTCCGCCATTTATTATAATACATTTATTTGAGTTTATTGATGACCTTACTCTGAATTTTTATTTGTAGTATTAAACCACTCATAGTACAACTTGTAATATTTAATTTTAAAGTTTATTTTGAACAATACCAGCAATGAAAATACCATTTTGCACCTATTGTCGACTTTCCGCCCTAGGCAGCCGCCTAATTTTGCTTACAGGGACCAGCCAAGCTTACGGGCAGCGATCGGTATGTACATAGCCAAAGAAAATATATAAATAACGCGTCTTAGATTAAATAAATCATTTATATATACTTTTTTAAAATTAAATATTACAAGTTGTACTATGAGTGGTTTAATACTACGAATAAAAATTCAGAGTAAGGTCATCAATAAACTCAAATAAATGTATTGTAATAAAGGGCGCAATTTGACAAATTCGCCTAGGGCGCAAAAAAGATTTGAGCCGGGCCTGCGTCAAGATTTAGCGACGCGGTTCCCCTGCTCACCTTATGCGCTTGCGACCATCGCGCACGCCCGCCGCGCATGCAAAGGACGGAGTATCAGGCCTCCGAAAGACGGAGCGAGACAAAACATCAACGCGTCGTCTGTCTCGTACCGTCCTCGCTCGCTTTCAGCGCCTTTCGCTCGCTCTCGTTCCATCTCGCTCTCGCCTTCGCCGGACAAGAGTGAGACAGAAGTGGTGGGGATAGGTGACAAGCCCTCATCGTGTGCACAAAACCGAGCCCATAGAGAGACTTTACTGTATATGCTATATGACAACAAATGTTTAGTGGCTATTTCGTTCTTTTACGAAACATTTGTGAACTTTTTATCATCCTTTCAAAACATTATTATTACGCCACAACAGTATCTTTAGGAAATCGGGTATAGCATATAGGTTATATTTTCTGTCACTTCGAGGAGCCGACCACATAATAATCACGCGCATCCAGCGTGCGCATTTTCAGTAGCGGATTTCATAAACGAATTCTGAACTGGATGTATTATGAAACACAATGTTTACGGGGTTTATTACTATTTTATTTGTAAAAGATGCTTCAATTCTTTTAATGTTTCTGTCCATATAACCGTTGGCTATTAACAAATAATTTTAAAAATAAGTATTAAAAAATATTGGGAAACACCGAAGTTATGAGATTTTTTCAAAGGATAAAATAATGATTACACGGGAGTACACACGACTGAACTATATTGTTACATAGAGCAATATCGGTTACAAAACAGTTCGGTACAAGACAGTCTTCTGGTCGTCGTCCAGATCGTCCTCTCGAAGGGGGCCGATCTTCTTCTATCTTCAGCTACGAGCACCAGCAGGTTATGCACGGGCCTATACCCGGTGCTCGCAACACTGCTCTCCCCTCTGGAAGAGCGGACGTCTTGGCCGCATTGAATCCTTTTCGGAATCTTCGTACCCCTGCCTGAAGAAGTGGTCGTGCAGCCCCGTGGCTTCTTCAGACATCCGCCTCGGCATTTGCCTTCTCGCTCAGGGGAAAACCACGGAAAAACCCTGAGCAAGGCGTGGGTACAACGGGACTTCTCGATCTGCCACGACGAAACGTTCCAACTTCTGGTCCCGCGACGTCTCTGGAACTCTGCAGCTTCCTGTCCCACGACGTCTCTGGAACCCTGCGGCTCTTGGTCCCACGACGAAATCCAGGGGGGCTCCGGGTCCAGCAGTCAGGCACGGGTACCGCGGGGCTTCTTATTCTCCCTCGACGAAACGCCCCTGGTCCTTGTCCCGCGATGTCCCTGGAACTCCACTCTGGAACGTCCCACGTCGACTCCAACGCTCCGACGCTGCATCCTCCTTCGTGCAGCCTCCGGAACCCCGTGCAGACTCCAGCGCTGCCTCGTTTGCAGGCAGCCTCCTCCAGAAGGACGTCCGACGACGTCTCCACTGCTTCGGCGACGTTCCCTCCTCCTCGTCGAATCCTTGGTCGCGGTCGACCCTCTCCCCCAGGGACTCGTCCTCGATGTCCTTCCGGTGGCCGTACGAGCTTGAGACTTCAATCCCTTCGCGGCTCCGGATTCCATGCAAAAGAGACGGAGAAGCATTAACATTTACTTTCATTTGAGAGAATCCGTTGGAGCTGAAAGAACCGGGAAGATGAGACGGAAAGACGAGACGGAACCGATAACAGGGGATCACAGCTCATGAGCATGTTATCGGCCCGTTCCCCGATCAATCTGCCCAGCACCCCAGCTCGTCTGCATTTTCTTTCTTCTGGGCTTCTTGTCCTCTTCTCCCTCTCTCAGGCCTTGGCTTTGAGATGGCCCCATTCCTCTTCGTGGCTTCTGGTGCTGACCCAGGGGACCGTCCTGTGCGTCCTGTTAACGCTCCCGTCTCCGCGACATCTCCTCCAGCCGATCCAAGCAGTCGCACCGCTTGTCCGACTGGTGGTTGGAGATGCCATTTCCCGGCTGCTGTCCACCCTGTCGACGTGGACCTCTTGGTTTGCACAAACCGGGGAGGAGCCAAGATCCACGCCAACAGGGCTAGAGAAGCGGTTCCACGTATGTCCGCGCTCCACTGCGGACTGCTACTCTGTCGTAGTACAGACGGGGAATTCGGGAACGCGTATCCAGGCCGCGGTGGCAGTCCCCCGACACCTTGTCCCTCGTCGTGGGGTTTCGTGCTCTCTGAAACACTTTAAAGAAACAGAGGGCTGGGCTACGAAGGTAGCCTCCGCAGCCCAGTCCAGTAGATTAGCTTACAAGGAGAGTATTTTAGGTGTCCGCCTCCGATCATTTCGATTTTTGGATATGTTATAGAGGACCGAAAAATAAGAAATACGTGTTTTTTTAGTTTTCCCCGTTTTCATATTTGGGGGGTGAAAACTGCGTTCAAAGTTAGGGTTGAAAAATCATTTTTGTGGAATATCTCGAGAACTATTAGAGATAGGGGAATAGTGTCAATGGACGAATTTTGTGTCTTTGAATGCGAAATATGACTGACTCACCAGATTTTCAAAAAGTTTCACAAAAATGATTTTTCAACCCTAACTTTGAACGCAGTTTTCACCCCCAAATATGAAAACGGGGAAAAATAAAAAAACACGTATTTCTTATTTTTCGGTCCTCTATAACATATCCAAAAATCAAAATGATCGGAGGCGGACACCTAAAATACTCTCCTTGTTAGACTAATCTTCAGACTCTTCGGTCAGAACTTCAAACTCTCTCCTCGAGCGAGAGACTTCCTGGATCTTTGGTCAGCGAACAACCCATCCTGTCTAAACAACTCCACTCTTCGGAGCTCTCTCTCATGGGGAATTCGGCCATTCTGCGACGATGTTCGCTCTCGAACTCCCTTCGTCGCAGCTCAGTAGCTCTGCGCACTCCAGGCGCTTCCACGTTGCTTATTCGCCAGCTCTTCATATGCGCTGGATGCACTCGCCGGTGCATTAGTCACTTTGTATTGCAATTGCTTATTCGACAGCTCTTCATATGCGCTGGATGCACTCGCCGGTGCTATTCCCATGTTTCATTCCATCGTTTTGTGTACTTTCTTGTGTACTCGTACCTGCTCCTCCTGTTTTTATGTACGGAGGTTCTCTAATCGGCTGTTGTCGATTGTATCTACTATCTATGATTTCGGGCAACATGCAGTCCTCATAGAACTTCCTCAGTTTTTCCTCCATCTCTGTTTTCCAGGATCGATCATCTCTTGATACTGTTATAATCTTCATTCCTTTCGGCGTCCATAAACAAAAATAAGCCCGTTGCCTTTTCGTTATGTGCAATTGTCCTTGCACTTGATAATAGTAATGATGATTTTTATTCATTTCATTACCCTTGAAAATACGCCGTATATTATCAAGTTGCTTTATTGCTTCAGCAGGCGATAAATCCTTCGCTGATTCGGGACACTTTACTTCGACGATTTTATCATGGTCCACGAGGCCGTCAGGAGTTGCACCTAAGTGAGGCACAGTGTCATCGATGAAGAGGCCACACGGTAGAATATGCATTCCTAATTCTTCTTGCATTTGTCTCAATGCGTTTGCCTCATTTTCCTTTCCGTATTGGAGAGAATGTAAATTGTAGAGTTGCGGGTACATTATACTCTTCACAGTATTTGCCCGTGGTGTAGTCTTTCGTAATCGGCATACCTTGCCGAAATTCGATGCAGTTAATAATTTCTTCCTATAACCAATCCACTTTTCGCTGTTCGCCTGATCGCGAGTTTCCACTTGGATCTCGTCTCGCCTCGTTTGCCAGTGAAGGAGTAGATCCGCGTGCCTTTTACACTCGGAAGAGTATACTGCCTCTTCCATATCTGCTTTTGCCGCGTTGGGGCCGTAATCCTGGTCGCACGTTTGTTTTGTATTTCGAAAGGAGGATGCTTTCGCTTCTTTTTTATACTCCCTTGCTTTTTCTGCCGCGCGCTTCCGACGTCCTTCCAGCTTTCTTACCATGGTTGGCGGCTCTTTATTCATTGCCGTACTCAATCTGCTGAACGCCTCTTTTGTGTTATATTGGACGACTGCAGCGGAGACTCTACCCTGATACGAGCCTCCTCGTCCAAAGTTTATCCTTTTGCCTCCGATGAATTTAGCAATGATGTTATTAAAACCTTCAACAGCATTGTTGTTTAGACCGCGCAGCAAACTGTCAGCTTTAACGAAAAGTTGCTGCATCGCTTCTTCGATACTTTCATAAATACCAGCTTCTCTCAGTCGTGGAACGTAGTCTACTCTGTTGGGATCAGAGTATTTCTTACAGAAGTATGCTAACTTCTGACACTCCTTGTGTTGCCTGAAAACGTGACTCGGTACATTTTCCAAGTCTTGCTTCAAATTTTGAATTCGTTCCTCCAGTGGTATTTCTTCTCGCAACCGGTATTCCGCAGCTTTTTTTATACCAGTACGCAGGCGGAGAGCATTATTCTGTACGACAGCTCTTAGATCTTTATTGCGGCCTTTTGTTCCGATTTCGTTTATTCTCTTACTGAAATTGCGTAATAGGTGATTGGTGCATTCGATTTTTTGTACTTGCACCATATACTTTCCATAGGGATTACTGTCCAATATCTTCTTGTACACACTGCTATCGCCATCGGCAACTAATATAGAGTATATTAGGCCGTGCATATCTATGCTGCAATTGAAGCCTTCGACAATAGCAACACTCTCCATGCCAGTTGAACTCTGATAACGACCCCAGTTCTTGAAGCAACGATGCTCGCGCGGTTCTTCCTTCCTCGTACCTGCTATTTGGCAAGTCATGCAGAATTTATTCTTCACACTGATGTACAGCACTTTCTTCGTGTGGTATCCCACGATGGCTCCTACGCCCGAAAGAGAATTGTAATCTCCTCCGCGGTAGGACCTTTTCATCCAGCTGCCATCCGCGACAACTGGGATAAACGGTAGCTTGGATTCTGCATGTACGTCGCCTCTTGCTATAGCTAATGCTTTTTCTTCTTTTCCAGCATCTTCCATTTCGCGTTGTGCGGCCACTTCGAGGGCATCGATTAGGTCATTCTGACAGTTCTCGTAGATCCTTTTCGTCATACAGGGCACGTTCACGGCCGTCAGTATGTCCTCCAGTTGGTTATATCCGCCGCCCGTCATCATTGTTCCGGCAACAGCAGCGCGGTTGATATCCATAGTGGCATCACTCTTCCGAAGACAGGATATACGCTCTGTGTATTTGCACATTTTGCACTCTACATGATACACATTTTCTAATCCATTCCGTTCACATCTAACTATTTCAAAATGTTGGATGCCACAGCCAGTAATCGAATGTTTACCAAGATTTTTGATTTGCTCGAAAACATGCGGAAAATCAACGAAGTCGATTCCTTTTGAATTTGGGTTTTCCGGCTGTTCTGGCTCTGCAGTCTCCACCACCCAGTAATCAGCATCACTTCCAACATCTTCGTTGATGTATGTGTCGAAATCTATTTCTTGTGCAATTTCTTCTTCGTTCGACTCGAAATGCACTTGTTCTACAATTTCCTCTTCGTCCGCATTGAGATGTATTTCTTCTTCAATATCTTCTGCGTCCGTATCGAAATGTGCTTCTTCTACAATTCCTTCCATAATTGGAAAATCTTCAAAATGTCCTACGTCTTCTTCGTGTATTTTGTCCGTAGGAAAATCACACGTAGCAGATGTGCTTGGAAGTGTTTCTTCGTACGAGGTACCTGCACGCGTACCCGCTTCCGCCACGGTGCCCTGACCTACCGTGAGGCACGCTGCTGTTTTCGATCGTTGCCTGCACGTAAAGAGTCAATAATCAGTAACACGTGGTACATACATAGAAATAAGATAAACATACATTAGAAAAGAAAAGCAGGCATAGTAAAAGAAGATATACAGTAAAGTCTCGATGTAAGCGAAAGCCTCGGAACGAAGGAAGTTTTTAATGCCCGCTTTTCGCGGGGTACGTGTGAGACAATACTAATGCAATCAAAATTTAAAATTAAAACTTTTGTATTTTTGGTTCCATTTTCATGAATCTTTTACCAACATGTTTGTTAGAATCTCCTGATTAAAATGATACCAAATACGACATAAATCGGACAACTTTTACTTATCGTGGATACGAATCATTTATATTTATATAATTATCCAAACCATATCGTGTTTGGTGTCATTTTAATCAGAAAATCCTCACAAATATGTTGGTAAAAAAATTATAAAAATGAACCAAAAATAAAATACTTTTAATTGTGAACCTCGTTTACATCGGTGTTGTCTCTCACCGATTTTCGATTTCAGATCGGGTTACACGATCGGCGCACGAGCCATATTACACGCTTCACTGGTTCCAGGGGGTACCACCCCAACTAGGGGTGATAGAAATTAACACTATTGTTATATAGTCACAATTTTGAACTCTAATCGAGATTTTACTGTAGATCCTACATTTTTAGAAGTTTGTCGACAGTCTCGAACGTAGGAGAAGAGAGCGAGTGGAAAAAAGGACTGCCGATTGTCTCCATCTTTTTCATTCGCTATCCTTCTCTGCGGCCGAAACTTATTACTACTAAATATGTATTATCCAAATTATACCGTGTTTGGTGTAATTAATCATTAGAGAAACATCACAAATGTTACGATACTTTGTTATATAGGGTTCTCGCAAATGGTAAGTATTTGAAAAAAACTGAAACAGGAAAACTTTTACTATTTTTTATACCCAACATAATACGGTATGTCAACTTTTGCTGTTCGCGATATTTTCCGTGAACCGAAGGTGAGCATCAGTTTTGGAATGCTACATATTTGATTACCCGATATGAAAGTGACTGTCAAGACAAATTGAGGGCTCGGATGCAATAAAGGGACTAGCTCTCGAAAATGAGAAAAACATTTGTCCAAACGCTAAGAAAAATTGGAAAATTACATTTAGTTAAACTGGATTTTAAAAAATATAGTGTTGTAAAACTCATCACGGCACACATTTTTTCTCTTTGCAGTTTTTCTATCGAATCATTAGTATTCGAAATAAAAATTATAAAACAAAAAATTTCTTCGACCAAAGTCAATATCTTTTTAAACATAAATTGCGATAACTTGAGTAAATATTAACGAATCGTTATGAGACTTGAAACATAAAACTCAGAAAACTCTAGCGAAGCCGTAAACTATATGCACAAAACCCTTATGTTAAAAAATATAATAGTATTTAATTAAAAAGTAATACTGGACATAACTCATGTTTTTCAACGTTCGCCGTTAAAAAGTATCGAGGCAATTTTGAGGTACATATAACTTGCAGCGACAAAGTTTTTTCTTAATATACAAGGAAGATTTTCACAAATTTTCACACTGATTAATAAATAATTGTAGAAGATATGGCGATATATATAAATTCCGCGCGGCACCGTCAACGCGAGTGCTAAAACTGCTAAGTAGCGCATTATACGCGGCTGTTGACTGTTGGTGGCGCGCGAGATTTATATATATCGTCGTATCTTCTACAATTATTTATTAATCAGTGTGAAAATTTGTGAAAATCTTCCTTGTATATTAAGGAAAAACTTTGTCGCTGAAAGTTATATCTACCTCAAAATTGCCTCGATACTTTTTAACGGCGAACGTTGAAAAACATGAGTTATGTCCAGTATTACTTTTTAATTAAATATTATTATATTTTTTACCATAAGGGTTTTGTGCATACTGTTTTCGGCTTCGCTAGAGTTTTCTGAGTTTTATGTTTCAAGTCTCATAACGATCCGTTAATATTTACTCAAGTTATCGCAATTTATGTTAAAAAAGATATTGACAATGGTCAAAGAAATTTTTTTTGTTTATAATTTTTATCTCGAATCCTAATGATTCGATAAAAAAACTGTAAATAGAAAAAATGAATGCCGTGTTGAGCTCTAAACACTATATTTTTTAAAATTCAGTTTAACAAAATTTAATTTTCCAATTTATCTTAGCGTTTGGACAATAATTTATCGTATTTTCGAGCGCTAGTCCTCTTATTGCATCCGGGCCCCCATTATTCAACCATATGGTATACTATAACTTTCAAGGCCACGCAAGATTAGGAATGAAAGACATAAATACACTCCTCACATTAATTAGAGGATCACCTCTAGGAGCCCGAAAAATAGGGGCAAGTTCACATGGTCATAACCCCGGTAAAAATAGTCGTATCGATATTTTGAAAATATAGTTTGAAAGCGTGGAATCTCTACTTTCAGCTGCTTTTTGTAAATTTCGGATGCATTGCTTTTCGGCAAAGTTATAGCAATATAAAGAGCACTTGGTCAGTTTGAAAAAATTTTCTTGAACTTTGCGAAGTTCCACGGCGTGCATGAAATTTTTTACACAAATTTCATTTACACCACTCGAAAGCGGTTACTTTTCTGTGTAAAAAACGAGTAATAAATTTCTTGTGCGATTTTTTTTGGCCGAGTTATTCAACTTCGAAGCAAAAACCGTTTTTTTTTACTTTACTTGCTTCTAGCAAACGAAGAGATCATCGTAGAACGTTCCTGAAAAAACCATTAGAAAGATCAGACTTTTCTCTTTAAGACGCATCTTCGACTTTTTCGCAAAGTTGAAGAAAATTTTTTCAAACTGACCAAATGCTCTTTATATTGCTATAACTTTGCCGAAAAGCAATGCATCCGAAATTTACAAAAAGCAGCTGAAAGTAGAGATTCCACGCTTTCAAACTATATTTTCAAAATATCGATACGACTATTTTTACCGGGGTTATGACCATGTGAACTTGCCCCTATTTTTCGGGCTCCTAGAGGTGATCCTCTAATTAATGTGAGGAGTGTAGTTTCAGATTGTAGCACGCACGGCTCAGCCAGTCGAGCCGGTGCTGGGCGACGCAAGCGTCACATTCAATTCATTTTCATGCGACCAATTTTAAAGTGTCCTTATTTTTTTCAAATGTGTAAATAGTGCCTTGCTAGTATAAAATTGCATTTGTTTAAAACAATTACAGCATAAATGGTCTAAAATTTGTTTTTTTTAAGTGATGTAGGATTTCTCCTGTTCCAATTCTTGGACGAATGGGACGCGGAGCTAGAGGTCTTATAAAGAACTGAGGACCCGTTGATATTAAAATAAATCCGATTTAATATAAGTAGGTCAAAATGGTTGAAACAGATGTAATATACAGGGTGTTTCTCTACCTGTGGTCAATACTCTAAGGGGTGATTATACCGGCAAAAATAAGATGAAAATCAAGAGTGACGAAATTGCGGTAAACGCTTCGTTTTCGAGAAAATTGACTTTGAATTTCACCTAAATACGCGTGCATCGTAGGCGCTTGAGGGGCACGCGGAGGCGAGCGGAACGCGTCAGCTGTCCGTAGGACGTTCACCCTGTAGAATAAGAATAGGATCCGCAAGCACGCGACAGTCCTGCTGGACGACCGATACGCGCAACCCCTCGCCCCGCCTTCGTTCGTCTCACGCCACGCGACAATGCCGGCGCGCTTTTCGGTTGTTTTCCTGACGCGTCACGCGCTACGCCTCAACCAGCGCTCATCGGCATCTCACAGTGATATAATTTTTATTAGGTACTCTTACTTCCCTAGTGTAAGCACCCAAAAGCTCATTCTTATCTGTCTCTTAGTTCAACAATTATAATTTAATGAAAAAAGTCAATATTTACAATTTTGAAAAAATCCTTTGAAATACATAACATCATACATATTATATATCGCTAAAGACTACAACATATCCAAGTTTCACAAAAATCCCAAATGTTACTCCGAAAAGTGTCCGATTTCGCGTAGAATGACCCTGCTTGAAAGTTGAGAATACTGTAGAGAGAGAGAGAGAGTTGGTAATAATATAACTGAAATGGTACAACATTGTATGCGACACACAGGACCACATAGGTATCTAATAAGTTATAACCTGAAGGAATACAAATACAGTATTGTCTCCGTATGTACTCGCTGTTCGGGACCGGCGTGGAACCCGTATCGCGAACAGAGCCCTAATTCCGAGTGTTCGTTTCTCGCTTCTTTCTGGCCGAAGGGGCGAGCGAGATGGAACGCTTTGTGTGCGCGGCGGGCGGGCGTGCGCGACAGGCGCGAGCGCTCAGATGGAATCGTGACTGCTCGACGCATGCGCGCCACGGTCAGATAGTCAGGCACGGCACGAGTCTTTTTTGCGACCTAGGCGAGCTGGCCACATTCCGCCATTTATTATAATACATTTAATTGTGTTCTTCATATCCTTACTCTTAATTCTTACTCGTAGTTTAAAACCGTTGCAGTACAATTTGTAGTATTTCAATTAAAAATTTATTTTCAACAATGCCAACAATGAAAAGACCATTTTGCGCCTCTTGTCAACCTTACGCCCTAGCAGTTGCCTAATTTTGCAGAATAACGTCATAAATAATCTCAAATGAATGTATTATAATAAATAGCGCAATTTGCCAACTTCGCCTAGGGTGCAAAAAAGACTTGAGCCGAGCCTGCGTCAACATTTTGCGAAGCGGTTCCCGTGCTCCCCGTAAGTGCTTGCGACCATCGCGCACGCCCGTCGCGCACGCAAAGGACGGAGTGACACGGCGCCCGAAAGACGGAGCGAGACAAAACATCAACACATCGTCTGTCTCGTACCGTCCTGACTCGCTTTCAGTGGCTCTCGCTCGCTCTCGTTCCATCTCACTCTTGCCTTCGCCAGACAAGAGTGAGACAGAAGTGGTGGGGATAGCGACAAACCCGTACCGAATGCACCAAACCAACATTTTGTCCTTTTGCGCTTTCAGACATTAGTTTCCGAGATATTATAAAAAAACTTTTAGTATTTCGGTAGACTTATTCCGAAATAACGCATTCCACTTTCCAACTTGTTCTGGATATTAGTATTGGACGGGGCTAGATCAACGCGGGGGGCGCGCCTCCCGCTTGCAGTCGCGTAAATTGTGGCAGCGAGCCGATGAGAGTTTGCAGATTACCAGAAACTCTATTATACAGGATAGATACCTGTGACTCTATTGATAGACAATACTTTAGGGGGTGATTCTATGGGCCAAAATAAGACGAGAATACATATAGAATTCAGTTTTTTTAATATCGCGCTTCGTTTTCGAGAAAATTAGCTTTGAATTTCAGCTAAATACGTGTGCCATTTAGCCACCTGAGGGGCACGCGGAGGTAAGGGGGGCAGGATGGATCCCCGTTCAGAGGCCTGTAGACTGTCGATATTATTGTGCAATATTGAATATTCAATAATATTGAATAATATTGAATATTCAATATTGCACAATAATATTGACCGTCTACAGGCTGTTTTAGGACTACGTGTATGCAGTTCAAAAAAATAATTTGTAAAAAAGTTAACAATGGGGCCATTCGGAATTATATCCCAAATCATTATCACATTATGTCTCTTAAAATTCAATGAGGGACTGCAGGGTGGCACTTCGCTTTATGGAACGTTGTAAAACTACGTACAACGATTGAAATAATCACAACTGCATTATAAACTATAAAGGAAGCATATCTAACGAAACGCGTATATGTAGTTTGAACGTTTTATAATAACAAAACGCATATAGTTTGTATAACATATATAACGAAATTTAAAATTTCTACATTCCGTCTCATCGGCCCGAAAGTTGCAGAAACGTACTGCTGACAGTTTTGATATGAAAATGAGTTCAAACACGGTATAAATCGGATTATTAATTAATTAAACAATGATGAACGTACAAATAGGAAAAGAATGAGTGGGGCAAGAGGGGTCAAGTAATGACATGTGTTGCGGTGCGCATAGCATAGAATATGTGTACGCAAAGTGTCAAAGATATACGTATTTGAAGAATATGAATAATACTGTATTATATACAACAAAATACCGTGCTGCTGCTACTACTACATCACAAACTGTAACTTCATACTAATCTGTACCATAACACGTAACTTACCTTTCACGATACTTTCTATTTTTCGACAAACGCTTTGCAAATAACTTAGGCTGCTTCCTTTTTGTACCATCCTCCAAATAGCGTTTATTTCTTGCATCTGCGGCTTCCTTCTTTGATTCCATGACAATGGAATGATCACACACACTTATCAACACTACGGTAACGAACCACGCAGGAATGGAACAATTCACAAATTATGAATATTCCATATGTATCAATATCTGCGCAGTAAATAAAACCCCGATTGCTTTCTGCGTCTTCACCGTAGTGCAAACGGCAGAAAACTGATCAGCTAGCGTTGTCGCTGCATTAGTTACAGATGCTGAGAAGCAGAACAAAAGATAGTGGGAAAAGGACGGATATATGCGTTCTATTCCTCTCTTTCCCATTAGGATTGGTGTATGCTGATACATTTACATAGAGTATGTAATAATACTTTTGGGTTGCACAAATGTACACAAGAAAGAATTTTTGATTATCCGATGCATATACTTTTGACGTATCACCTTTGCGCGTTTGAACTTTTACGCGGGTCGAGATGTGTCGCTCGGTCCTTGGTGCAAGTGAAATACAAAATATTGAGTGAGTGAGAAAGACAGTTTGGGTCCTGTCCAGCGGTTTCAGGAAAGAATCGCAAGTTGTGTAATAGGATCACCTAGAGGAGTGGTGGTAATGTGTGCGTGAACCGCGCCAGCAATTGTTTTCTGACAACGCTGGCCCTTGAGGCCAACAAAGCCTTGATCGTCAGAAACACGAGTGACTGTCGAGCAGTAAAGATCGTAAGTACCTTTACGCTTCCTACCCCTGCCTTTTTCACTATAAGTGCCTGTTATTATGAAAGTGGTCTAAGTTCAAATTTTTCGTTTACATTTTACTTATTTTTTACGTATTATATCAACATGATACATAATAAACGTGAAGTTCAATTTCTTTTTTTTCGACTGACGCCATTTTCATACTAACTGACACACTTCTACATTTTACTTCCAACCCAAGACTGTATTTAGACAAATTCCGGGTGAAGTTTCATTACCGTCATAGTATTGTTGTAATTTTTTGTGCAAAATCTATCGTGTGAACTGTGATTGTTTGAGTGTCCGCGTGTTTCTCAAGCTGTGTATCGCCATTGCGAGGCTGCCTTGCGTGGCACACCATTCGCGGAGTGGAGAGTCTGGAGACTACCTCGACCATGATTACTTTACGAGGCATCAGCCGTCGATTTTTCGACGTGCTCAAAGGTGCCTCGCACCCCCAAGATAAAAAATCGCATGGCTCCGGAGACGCAAATATCATGCTGGAGGTAGCGCGAGACTGTCGTACGAGTCTCCAGACTCTCCACTCCGCGAAGCGTGCCTCGCGCGCGGCATCCTTACAATGCCGATACGCAGCTTCACACTCAGAGATTCGCGTATTCATTCTCACGTAAAATAGGAAAGTTATGTTATAATTTACCCGCGAAATGTCTAGAAAAGGTACATTCGGGTGCAATATAGGCTTCCTTTAGTTGAAAGTGAAGACAAGTGATGAAAATTAAACAGTTTCTAAACATCAAAATTGGAAGAATTGGAAATTTTAAAATCACAAATGTTTGAAATTTAAAAATACAAATATTTTGAAACTTGATAACCTCACAATTACAAATTTTGGAAATGTTTGAATTTCAAAGCTTTCGTACTTGGAAATTCCAGCATTTAGAAATCTGAAGATTCTCATCCGCTAAATCTTGGCTAAAGGAAGCCTATATTGTACCCAAATGTACTAACTTGATAAACGTGTACTCTTCTCAGAGTTTGGCAAAATGTAATCTAATTACAAATCATAAATTACGAAATGTAATTGTGTGATTGATTACACATTATTTTCTGTTGAAGGGTCGGATGCAATAAGGGGACTAGGGCTCGAAAATGGGAAAAATTATTGTCTAAACGCTAAGAAAGATTGGCAAATTAAATGTTGTTAAACTGAATTTTAAAAAATATAGCGTTGTAAAGCTCGTCACGACACACATTTTTCTATTTACAGTTTGTTTATCCAATCATTACTATTCGATCTGAAAAACCCTTATGTTAACAAATGTAACAATATTTAATTAAAAAGTAATATTGGACCTAACCCATGCTTTTCAACGTTCGCCGTTAAAAAGTATCAAGGTAATTTTGAGGTACGTATAACTTGCAGCGACAAAGTTTTTCCTACAAGGAAGATTTTCAGAAATTTTCACACTGATTAATAAATAATTGTAGAAGATATGACGATATATATAAATCCCACGCGGCACCAACAGTCAAAGCGAGTGCTAAGAGTGCTAAGTAGCGCATTATACGCGGCCGCTGACTGTTGGTGGCGCGCAAGATATATATATCGTCATATCTTCTACAATTATTTATTAATCCGTGTGAAAATTGGTGAAAATCTTCCTTGGGAAAAACTTTGTCGCTGCAAGTTATATGTACCTCAAAATTACCTCGACACTTTGTAACGGCGAACGTTGAAAAACATGGGTTATGTCCAGTATTACTTTTTAATTAAATATTATTACATTTGTTAACATAAGGGTTTTGTGCATACATTTTTCGACTTCGCTAGAGTTTTCTGAAGTTATGTTTTAAGTTTCATAACGATCCGTTAATATTTACTCAAGTTATCGCAATTTATGTTTACAGAATGTCACGTCCCGCGACGTGGAGTCTACTATTATCTAACCCTTTAAATCGAATATATTTACTATTTCGTACTTTGGTGTATTGTAATCACCTAGTATACAAGTGTTGCCGATAAGGCATTGTAATCCGTAATCTACAAGAAGAAATCAAGTCAAGAATCAACGGACGGCAACAGTGAGCAGGAGGACCAGCATGAAGGAGGTAGCCGCACAGCTACTAGCCGCACACCAGCTAGCCAGTCGTGCGCACACAAAGGGGACCAGTGGACGCCAGCTGATGGGTCAGAGGCCCCTTCCGCCAGCGGAGTCGACACCTTCGCGAAGCTGCGCTCCTGATCATCGCCACAAATTTGCCCTCCCTATTATATCCCGTAAATCGAGCTCCAATACGGAACCGATGTATTTTAACTTCAATCCCTAGTATGTGGGCTGTACGAAACCAATCGTACAGAGCACATCGAAAACCCAGTAGCGTAAACTTCTAAAAAGGAATTAAAATAAGAATTTAACTATCGACGCTACTGAGGGTTTCGTATAACTGCAGAAATACGTCTTAAGTAAAGCAGAAGACACCGAAATAGGCGCGCAATAGCTCAAATTCTGCAGTAAACCAAACTCTCGGATAGCCCGCTGGAAAGAATTCTTCAGGTGGATCCCACGGCAGATGATTGGGCGATTTCATCTCCCACCGTCTTAATTGTCATGTGACAAACCTGGAGAAGGAGTGACCAATTGCCCTATAAAAAGGGATCGGACCACCCGCGGAGATTATTACCATGTTATAAAAGTTATCATGTTCAGTTATTATATTAATTCCTCATCAATCACACGTTAAAGACTACAAGAATCTTTTGAATCGAGAAAAAACAAAACAGTAATAAAAGTTGAAGTGTAGACATCGTAACGGTAAATAAAATTGATTTTTGTTACATTAAATCAGTGAGTGAAGTGTTCTACCTCAAATTCCAATCCTCTTTGATTTGACGTTTGTCTTTTGCTAAAATGAAATAAATTACGAAAATGTACACTGATAATTCACGGGTTGCGTTGAATGATGGTATTACCATCGTATAGCAGAACGTTGCCCGCGGTTTTACCAGAAATCAAGCGTAAACCTTGAGAGACGCGATTTGTAAAATATTAATAAATTCTAATGAAATATTTGCAATTACATCGAGCTTGCCTTCCCCGATGGTGCTGTTGAAGAGCAGAACGTTGCCCGCGGTAGCACCTGGTGCGGAAGGTGGAGATTGATGCATCGGTCAATTAATAATTGCTGGTTAAAATACCAAAGGACAAATGCCAAGGAATCATCGTGCGGGGCGACGAGTGCAGCTACGAAAACTGAATTGTTATTATCGTGAAGCGCCGGCGACCGGCGACGAGCTTCTTGGTATCGCTACACCTCCGATCGTCAGGCAAGAGATCGAACCCCCTGCATTTGGGCGAACCCTGGTTGTTGGCGAGTGGACCACCCCGAAGCCCGACCAGGCCCAGGAGATATCAGGGGTTTCATCAGGTCCCATCTCGTGGAAGTTAATCCCAATCTCATAATAAGAAAGGTAGGGTACTTCACAGAATAATAATATTGAATATCAAAAACGTTGTCTCGACTATCCCAGAGCGTAAATCCCTGGATTAGCTCAAAAGCGGTTAAATACGTAACCTCCCAAAAAATCGCGGCCCCGAATAGGAAGTAGGGACGTAACATTAGGAGTTATTTTATTGGTGGCAGCGGTGGGATAATCCGCAATAGTTGAGAAATCAAATCAGTAAAATCAAGCGCGTAAAATCAAGAATCATGTCGGATCACGGTGAAAAGGACGAAGAGGAATTGCGAAAGCAAACAGAGATAATCCGACAGGCAAAGACAGCGTTAGAATCAAAGGGTGAATTGACCCCTTCCGAAACTTTATCTCAACTCCTCACAATATTAACGTTGTGGGATGAAAAATTCGAGCATTTAGAGTCAGTAACAGCAAGAGTAAAAAGATTAGAGAGGGAGCGTGCCGAAGACGTTCACAGTATCAAATCTGAGATAATTACCCCAAATCCGGTCGAAAAACGTCCAGTAACGCGTGAACTAGAAATTCGCGACTTTAAATCTAAACAAGATCCGATGGACGGAAAAATTCCAATCAAACTCGCGTTAGAGGCAGTTCCTTTCTTCGATGGCTATCGACCATCTGTTTTTCAATTTTTAAAGGCATGTGAACGGGCAAAATCAATGTTAGCCCCTCAGCAAGAAATGCAATTAACAAAATTATTAATGAATAAATTACGTGGACATGCTTTAAGGCTGCCGTCTCAAGTTTGTTTTGGTCCGAATCGATCGAAGCGTCCCCAGTAAACAAACGGACCCTAATGAAATTACTCCGATCGATAAAAAGAATTTGTACAGCAATGACATCTTCAGGTACTCTGGGTAGAGGAATTTTTTAAGCATAGTTGCCACATATTCTGTTCTCTCTGTCTCTGCCGCGCTGTTGCCAAAGCTCTTTCTATCGAGAAGTCTTGAAAGAATACGGCACGAGAGCTGCGTCTAGCGTCAGAGCCTCGCTGAACGTAAAGGAGGATAGCAATAATGAAAGATAGAGAGGTTGGGTAGTGAAGTTAGGAAACATGTCAATGAAACAATACTAATTTGCGTATTAATATTTTTTATTTATACGTATATGTATAGAAGGATGTAATATTTTGTATAATCATTGTGCAATTGAAGGGTCGGGTGCAATAAGGGGATTAGCGCTCGAAAATGGGAAAAATTATTGTCCAAACGCTAAGAAAGATTGGAAAATTCTGAATTTTAAAAAATATAGTGTTATAAAGCTCGTCAGAACACATATTTTTTCTATTTACAGTTTGTTTATCCAATCATTAATATTCGAGCTAAAAATTCTAAACAAAAAATTTTCATCGTCCAAAATCATTATTTCTTTAAACATAAATTGCGATAACTTGAGTAAATATTAAGGGATCGTTATGAGACTTAAATCATAGTTTCAGAAAACTCAAGCGAAACCGTAAAATGTATGCACTCATGTTAAAAAATGTAATAATATTTCATTAAAAAGTAATATTGGACATAACCCATGTTTTTCAACGTTCGCCGTTAAAAAGTATGGAGGCAATTTTATGATACGTATAACTTGCAGCAACAAAGTTTTTCCTTAATATACAAGCAAGATTTTCACAAATTTTCACACTGATTAATAAATAATTGTAGAAGATATGGCGATATATATAAATTCCGCGCGGCACCGTCAACGCGAGTGCTAAAACTGCTAAGTAGCGCATTATACGCGGCTGCTGACTGTTGGTGACGCGCGAGATTTATATATATCATCATATCTTTTACAATTATTTATTAATTAGTGTGAAAATTGGTGAAAATCTTCCTTGTATACTAAGGAAAAACTTTGTCGCTGCAAGTTATACGTACCTAAAAATTGCCTCGATACTTTTTAACGGCGAACATTGAAAAACATGGGTTATGTCCAGTATTACTTTTTAATTAAATATTATTACATTTTTCATCATAAGGGTTTTATGCATACATTTTACGGCTTCGCTAGAATCTTCTGAAGTTATATTTCAAGTCTCATAACGATCCGTTAATATTTACTCACGTTATCGCAATTTATGTTTAAAGAAATAATGATTTTGGACGATGAAAATTTTTTGTTTAGAATTTTTAGCTCGAATAGTAATGATTGGATAAACAAACTGTAAATAGAAAAAATTATGTGTCCTGACGAGCTTTACAGCACTATATTTTTTAAAATACAGTTTAACATTTAATTTTCCAATCTTAGCGTTTGGATAATAATTTTTCTAATTTTTGAGCGCTAGTCCCCTTATTGCACCCGACCCTTCAATTTCAAAGCATACAATTTGAATAAGGTACATCACCGAAGTGTAACAGGCCAATCGTAATGAAATTTATGAATGCTATAATGGTTCTAAAAACATATGACGCTTTCTTTTCTATCAAGCTATACATCAAATTATCTTTTCTCTCAACAAGAATTGTCTGTTCCTCTTCTCCAATGACGGTTTTCCTACAATTTTGCCAGGTCGCTCGTAGTAGATCTGTAACACATTATGTAACGGAAATACTTAATTGTTGTTTTATAAGCCTACAAAATTTTACTGTAGATTTATAAGGTGTCAAATATTACCTGAAATATGGTGCTTATTATTTCATTTGCCCCGTCATTACTGTCCCATAACACCACGTTTGCAGTAATTTTGTAAAAAGTCCGCCTGTAAGAAATGATCGCAGACATTTCGGTAAATTTGGTATAAAAGTAAAAGTTTGTTTCAATAATTCGTCCAGCATCATGCATACCTGCGACGCCCGTATGTACCAGCCTGGCGCACTCTGACCGAACCGGATTCCGTCTGTCTGCTCCTGTGAACTTAGAAATGTGTCTGAAGGGTGAATTAAATTTATTATTTCCTTTTCCATTTTCTTGGTAAAGTTACGCCGGCGTGAATTGACTCGCGTGATCGGATGATCCGCGAGTACAAGTGCCATTGCTGGCACTTGTGACCATTGACAAAGTCTGATAAAATTTATTACTTGCTTCATTTTCTTGGTAAAGTTACGCCGGCGTGAATTGACTCGCGTGATCGTATGATCCGCGAGTACAAGTGGCATTGCTGGCACTTGTGACCATTGACAAAGTCTGATAAAATTTATTACTTGCTTCATTTTCTTGGTAAAGTTACGCCGGCGTGAATTGACTCGCGTGATCGTATGATCCGCGAGTACAAGTGCCATTGCTGGCACTTGTGACCATTGACAAAGTCTGATAAAATTTATTACTTGCTTCATTTTCTTGGTAAAGTTACGCCGGCGTGAATTGACTCGCGTGATCGTATGATCCGCGAGTACAAGTGCCATTGCTGGCACTTGTGACCATTGACAAAGTCTGATAAAATTTATTACTTGCTTCATTTTCTTGGTAAAGTTACGCCGGCGTGAATTGACTCGCGTGATCGTATGATCCGCGAGTACAAGTGCCATTGCTGGCACTTGTGACCATTGACAAAGTCTGATAAAATTTATTACTTGCTTCATTTTCTTGGTAAAGTTACGCCGGCGTGAATTGACTCGCGTGATCGTATGATCCGCGAGTACAAGTGGCATTGCTGGCACTTGTGACCATTGACAAAGTCTGATAAAATTTATTACTTGCTTCATTTTCTTGGTAAAATTACGCCGGCGTGAATTGACTCGCGTGATTACAGTGCGGTGCGAGGCCGGACCGATGCAATAGTTTCAATATTTTCAGAGGGAGACCTTTTTCGCTTTTTCAAGCTTTTCGCTTTTTCTTTCGCTCTTTCTGCTAATATAAATTGAGGCTCCCGAATAGGCATGCACCTATTGTACCGACTATCTATTAATTCGGGTAGCATGCATTCTAAATAAAATTGAACCAGTTTTGGCTCCATTTCTCTTTTCCAAAACGCATCATCTCTCTCTACTTTTATAGATTTCAACCCCTTCGGGGTCCAAACGCAAAATATACAGAACTTTCTGTCAGTAATATGTAACTGACCTTGTATTTGATAAAAATAGTGATGCGTTTTGTTCATTGAAATACCTGTTTTACGTGTGAACATGCGCCGGACAGCGGGTACTTTTTCAATAGCTTCTTCCGGCGAAAAGTTCTCCGCTGATTTGGGGCATTTGATTTCCACAATACCCTCTTCACCGATGATTCCATCCGGTGAAGCTCCTAAGAAGGGGATGCAGCTGTCGATGAAAATTCCACATTCTGCAATATCTGTATATTGCTTCTTCAATTCTTCGCGAGCAATTTTCTCGCATTCTTTCCCGTATTCCACCGCGGGTACACTAATTATCCTCGGATACAGAAATGACTTCACTGCATTTGCGCAAAGCGTGTCAGGTCGGCGGCGGCACACTTGTCCAAAATTGGATGCTGTCAACAATTTGGACCTGTACTGCAACCATCTGCGGTTCTTTGCTTGTCCGATGGTTTCATCTTCAATAGCGTGTCTTTTCTCTTGCCAGTCACTGAGCATTTGCATATGCTTTTCCCGCTCCAGTTCATACATTTGGGGTGGCATGTCTGGCTTCTGTGCATTTTGTCCATAATCGGAATCTTTTTGCGAGGGTAATTGCTTGCGTGCATAACGCGCAGCCTTCGTTTCCTTCTGTTTTGCAGCTCTCTTTTCCTTTTCTTTCTTCTTCTTTTCTTCTATTTGGCGAACAACCTCAGGCGTTTTCTTCTTCATAACCGCATTCAATCGCGAGTGCACTTGGTTACTGTTGTACTCCATGACAGCAGCAGCACATCTTCCTGTATACGAGCCTCTTTCGGCGAAATTTAATCTTTTTCCGCCAATGAACTTGGCAATTATTGCGTTTAAACTTTCCACCGCGTTATTATTGGTGTTATAGAGTAAGCTCTCCGCATGAGCTAACAGTGGACGAAGTATTTCTATTACATCCTGGTACACTCCAATTTTCATCAATTCTGGAACGATGTTTCTTTCTTCCTCTTTATTCTTTCCATCGCAGAAATATTCTAGTTGTGCACACTCTTTGTGTTCACCAAACACGTGGCTCGGAACATTCTGTATGTCACCATACAAATTCTTAGTTTTCTCGTCGATTGATACGTTCTGATTGTATCTAAACTTTGCGGCTTTTACGATGTCCGTGCGCATCCGGCGAATGCTACTTTCCACAGCTTGCCTCAATGGTCCAGGTGTAGTCTTCTTCACAATCGCTTTCATTTTTGTGCAGAAGTTTCGCAACAAATGATTCGTGCATTCAATTTTTTTTACGCGAATCTGTCTCTTATATGGGTCAGCATCAATAATCTTCTTATACACGCTGCTGTCCCCATCAGCAATCAGAGTAGAATAAACGAGCCCACGTTTTTCTACGCTGGTATTGAATCCTTCTACTATAGCATCGCTTTCCATAGCAGTCGATGCTCGGTTTGCGCTCCAGTTTTTGAAGCATGTGTGCTTTTGAGGTTCTTTCTTGCTTTTCGCAGCAATCCGACAAATTCTGCAAACTTTATTTCGGACGCCGTAAAATAAAACTTTCTTCGTATGATAGCCAACTATCACGCCGACTCCAGACGGAGAATCGTAACATCCACTGCGGTAGGATCTCTTCATCCAGCTTCCGTCGGCCACAACGGGGATGTGAGGGGTCCCTGATCCGGGAAGAACGTCGCCTCTTCCAATCGCCAAACGTTTTTCTTCTTCAGCCGCTGCTAACATCTCTTCTTCTGCAGCGGCAATTGCAGACTTGACGAATTCATCTTGATTCTTCACGAAGTGTCTCTTCGACATGCAACGTATGTTCACTGCTGCAAAAGTGTGTTCCAACTGAGCATAACTGCCTCCACATAAAATTGTTGCATTAACGGCGCCCTGATTGCAATCCACTTCTTCGGCTTCGTCCGATTGATTGTAGATTTCAGCTTTGTAATGGCATAAAGTGCACATTACGCTGAAGATGCTCTTGAAGCCACGCCGTTTCACACCAGTTATTCGTAGGTGTTCAATGCCACAATCTTCCCTATCTTTTGCATGCTTACCTATTTTTTGCAATTGAGCAAGCACATTTGGGAAATTCATTATATCGTTGCTATTTAGGAGACGCGATTGCTCTTGCAGCTCGTTCTTCGCAACTTTTTCTATAACGAAGTTTTCTTCTTCGTTATTTTGTATATCAAATTCTTCAAGCGCCTCTTCAGTTTCTCCCGAACTGGCCGTATCAGTATCTTCATCAAGCGGCAAGTACATTATCTCTTGATGCGTATGCTTTCGTCTATCGGATGTTGATGGTTCCTCTACTATACGCTCCTCGGCCACTTCTTCTGGATGTTGTCCTACGGCAGTGTCGTCTGCCGTTTTTGCACTTTCTTGTTTCTTCTGAAGGGCTAAAGACCTTCTCGTTTGGCGACGTACTTTCCGTTTCGATAATCTTTTTGCGTACGAACGTAAATGTCGCGAACGAAACGGAGAATTATTGTCTATATCTTCCGGCACGTCCTGCATATCCACATTTCGAGTGTCACTCATTTTATACTAAACCAACAAACACAACACAAACACAAACACAAACACAATACAACACAACGCAACACATCTCAAAATCCTTGTGCCCGTTGCAAAAAACCGTAAACGCGAACCGTGAACGTGAAACGTGATTCCGAAGATTCGTATCTGGTGCGTTCTGAAACAAATGACGCTCTACAAACCAGGCAACGGTGCAAACAGTCCGATTCTGATGACAGAACACAAAGCACAAAGCGGAAGGATGAACAACATGAATAACGTAAGTATTATATTGTATACTGTTATACAGAGTGATTCTCTGGCTAGAGTCTTCAAAGGCGATTCCGCCAATAAGTCGCGTCTCGCTGAGTTTCGTGGATTTCGACGCTCGAGACGAGATTCACTACGGCATGTTAAAAAATTCTTAATTCTTCATTCGTCACTTCCACGAAACTCAGCGAGGCGCGGCTTATTGGCGGCATTGTCTTTGAGGACTCTAGCGAGAGAATTACCCTACATGTTCATATCGACGCGCGTTACGAAAAATAGCACGTTTCATTCTTTCTACATGCAGTTGCCCGTAAGAAAAAAATGAAACGTATTACTCTTCGTAACGCGCGTGAATATACTCTTACTCTTTGTCATAAAATAATATATTCATTATTTCATTTCCAGATGAAAGAAGCGCTCAATGAAGCGAATCGGGAGGATGTTATGAAGGAGAAGGAGGAAAAGGAGGCCTTGGCAGAGGAGGCGAAGGAAGCAAAGGAGAGGGAGGCGAAGGAAGCAAAGGAGAGGGAGGAAATTACAATGAGGCGGGAATTACAACAAGTACGTAATTATGTGGAATGTGGTTTATGTGACCGTGATAGCATATGTGTGAATCCAAGTTGGGCAAAATGTAATCTAATTACAAATTACAATTAAAATGTAATTGTGTAATTGATTACACATTATTTTCAACACATAATATTTTGTCAACTACCTAAATTAAAGATTACAGAAAATAATGTGTAATCAATTACGCAATTACATTTCGTAATTTGTAATTAGATTACATTTTGCCTAACTCTGGTGTGAATATTATTTCGTTTGTGCTCGGTATTTTTTATGTTATGTAATTTTATGAAAATGTAATTATTATGTTACTGTTCCAGATAAAAAAGGCACTAAAACGCCTCACATATCGGCGCGGTGGCGGCTCGCGAGGATGGCGCGGGGGCCACTGGGGAGGAAGGCGCGGCGGAGGCAGCTGGGGAGGAAGGCGCGGCGGAGGCGGCTGGGGCGGAGGAAGGGGGCAAATATTTATTTACCAATAAAAAAAATAAAAAAATATAAAAAAATATTTAATGATTGTGTATTTTGTTTGTATTAATAGAATATTCATTTTCTAGCGTATCGGCATGAACGTTTCAGTAACATACTGCTGAGATTTTCCATATGAAAATAAATTTAAACACGATATAAATCGGATTATGTTTAGCATTATCAGATTAGCAATGTTACATTTATAATCAATTATCTAGTACAGTTCTAGAAATAAACTGATTTATACCGTGTTTCAACTCATTTTAATCTGGAAAATCTCAGCAGTATGTTACTAAAAATTAACAAAATTTAAAAAAACCCGACTGCTTATAAAGGGAACTAAAATGACAAAAACAAGACTCATTTATACATGGTATATTATTTATCATAAATGATTTGATATAATTACATTCGAACATTACATTCCCCACACGAACAAAGGGAGAAACATATAATTTACAAAATACGCTGAAGTTGAAATGTCACTATATAAGCATGAATTTGCATTGATGTTGTCCACTTCTTTTTGTTACCAGCTTGAAACACTTTCTTTAGTCATTGCGGTACATGCTTGAGATAGAAGAGCATCAAAAGATGAGTTAATTATTTAAATTGTCATCTTATTATTATCCTATTTATGATAAATAATATACCATGTATATTACCACGGAACCAGATCACTACTTACGAGTCCTTCCAATTTTTTTATTTCTATCTCGCAATTTTGAAAATTATATATCGTAGGACATTTCTAAAGACACCTCATTTGTCCCGTGCTCACCGTATGTGCTTGCGACCATCGCGCACGCCCGTCGCGCACGCAAAGGACGGAGTGTCACGGCGCCCGAAAGACGGAGCGAGACAAAACATCAACGCGTCGTCTGTCTCGTACCGTCCTCGCTCGCTGTCAGTGGCTCTCGCTCGCTCTCGTTCCATCTCGCTCTCGCCTTCGCCAGACAAGAGTGAGACAGAAGTGGTGGAGATAGCGAGGAACCCGTATCGTGTGCACCAAACCGAGCACATACGGAGACAATACTCCTCGTTACTTACGAGGCCTTCCAATTTTTTTATTTCTATCTCGCAATTTTGAAAATTATATATCGTAGGACAATTCTAAAGACACCTTATTTGTCCAAATCGGTGTGTCCGTACAGGTTCTAGAGCGTAACATCTGGACATACAAACATAGCCTGATAAACACAATACCCTCCTGTACGTGCCGCAGTCGGGTAAAAACATTACGTTTTACATTTTAGTAATACAAAATTCACCGCAAGCAATTTGCCTCTCGAACCGAGATTAGAAACCGCCGAATAGCCCAAATCCTCAGCTCGAATAGAGATAACGGATAAACACAAAGAATCTTTTATTCTAATTTATCCAGAAATTATATTTGCCCATCTTTGTTCTCCAGCCGCTTCGCCGTGATTCATTCAAGCCTTCCTGATGATAAAATAGTAATAGGGGAAATGCGGCAACAACGCGATATGACTCTCGATACATATCGGCAACTATGTCTTTCCTACATTTATCGGCTAGCATGGACTTCCACCGGTTCTGACGGTACATGGCGCGAATGTACCATCAACGCCGGTGACGGAGAATCCTTGAAGCATAATTCTGTCATTTCTCGAGTCTGTGCCTCATTCTGTCTCAATACACGAGTCATAAATTCATCATTATTTCATCGTACGGTGCTTATTAGCGTCCAAACGCACCAGACCCGCCTGCACGGATGTCTACAGGAGGCAACTATACCCGCAAAAACTTCCTTCTTGCCGATTCCAGGACGAAAAACGGTTGAGACGGTTTGTTTACAACAGCGCGTATACGTATAAATCTGATGCTACGTGGCTCGAATATACCACCAGCGTCGGTGGCGGAGAAGCCTTGAAGCTTCATTCTGTCAGTTTTCGAGTCATAAATTCATCATTATTTCAACGTACGGTGCTTATTAGCGTTCAAACGCACCAGACCCGTCTGCACGGATGTCTACTGGAGGCAACTATACCCGCCAAAGCTTCCTCCTTGCCGATTCCAGGACGAAAAACGGTTGAAACGGTTTGTTTACAACAGCGCGTATACGTACACGCGTTTCCTAGCTTGTGTGAGCGTACGCACACATTCAAAGCCCGAGGAGACGGCAGCCTTAATTGCGATAGGCGATTCTGATCTAATCACTCTAGACGAGTTCGGAAATAAATTGAAACAGTACTTCGCGCCGTGTAAAAATGTGAATCAATATAAAGGCGAATTGGGGTATACATTTAAAAAACCAGGAGAAAATATTCTCGATTACATAACTCGCGTTCAAAATTTGCGCTTAGCTATAATAGACGGGGAAAAACGAAATTATGGAGAAATATCCGCTACACTGCAGGAAAATATCAATGCGGACACACTGGAAGCTTTTATTAAAGGATTACCTCGTGAAATTTCTTTACGCTTGAGACAAGAACGTCAAGGACTAGGGCTGGATGAAATCTATGCTCTAGCCGTAAAAATTGACAAAGAAGTCAAACTAGAAGACGAGAGAATGAAGACAAGTTCATATACTCGTCAGCAACCTGTGTCCCGTGATCAAAGAGCGAATCCATCGGTACCCCAAAATAAACCAAATTCTGGACCGCCTAAATACGAAGGAGCCATACCGCAATGGCAAAATAACCAGCCGCGAAATAGCGGATGGCAAAACAATCAGCCGCGAAATAACGCGTGGCAACCAAATTCATTACAAAACAGCGGAGCTGCAACATCATCACCGAATCAATTAGAAATTTCTTGCAATTATTGTAAGAAATCGGGACATCTTATTAAGGATTGTTTCAAGTTCAAGGCCAAAGTAGAATCAGGAGAAATAGTCCCATACTCAAGAATGAATCAGGGAAACGAGCAGGGCCACCCGGAAACGTCTGGCGCAATCCGGAGTGGGAACCCTCCACAGCGTCAGAAAATAATGAAAATAGGAGTCCCAAAAACGGAAGAAGCAAAACCATCAGGAAAATCAACGCCCTGGAAACCGACGTTGGAAATCGAGGAAAAAAAGTCAGTGAAGGAACAACAAACGAAGAAGGAATCAATGGAGGAAGAAGACGAACAAATAAACGAACAGTAACTGTTCCTATTAATACCGTACGAAATATTCCAACAATACTAATAACATCTCCAAATCTGGAAGGGAAGGCACGATTAATGGTTGATTCGGGATCCGATGTCAACCTCATCAAGAAATCAATGGTAACAGCATCGACAATCGTCAACACTCAAGAAATCATATATATCCGTGGAATAATCGATTCGAATCAAGCTACCTTAGGGACTGCATCAATAATGATTGCGAATCATCCAGTGAATTTCCACGTGGTAAACGACGCACTGTTTGACGATGAAGACGGAATCTTAGGATCCGAATTTCTGTTACATCAAGAAGCCAGCATCGATTATGCAAAAAGGCAAATCAAGTGGGGAAATAACTATATTCCCTTTAATACATACGAGGAGATATTCGTGCCAAAAAGAAGTTCAGTCCCTTTCCATATTAATATTGCAAATCCAGAACTGCGTGAAGGATACGTAGGAAAATTGCACGTCAAAGAAGGAATCTATTTGGGAAATGCCTTAGTAACAAATCGAGAGGGAAAAGCCCATATGAGAATAATAAATAGTACGGACGAGGATTGTAATGTTGTAGTACCTACAATCGAAATACTTCCATTTGAAGAACGTTCCTATAAACGCTGTAACTTGACGAAAATATCGAAAGAAAATCGATTCGAAGAAATCTTGAAACTACTCAGGTTGGATCACTTAAACAAGGAAGAAAAAGAAAATGTGATACAACTAATAAAGGAAAACGAAGATCGTTTTCATCTGGCAGGAGAAATTTTGGAAGGAACAGATAGCATACAACACAGAATTCATACTACAGATGATATACCGATAAATACTCGGCAATATCGATATCCACCAGTTCATAAGGATGAAATAAATCAACAAATAAATGAATTATTGGAAACTGGTGTGATAGAATCATCCTCATCTCCGTATAGTTCTCCCATATGGATCGTTCCTAAAAAACCAGATTCAACAGGGAAAAAACGATGGAGAGTAGTAATCGATTATCGTAAATTAAACGAAAAAACGATAGGTGACGCTTATCCTCTACCAAATATTACAGAAATATTGGATCAATTAGGAAGCGCAAAATATTTCTCTACATTCGACTTAGCATCAGGGTTTCATCAGATTAAGATGGCACCAGACGACGCACACAAGACAGCATTTTCTACACCATATGGACATTATCAGTTTACAAGAATGCCCTTTGGATTAAAAAATGCTCCTGCAACATTTCAACGCCTTATGAATAGCGTTCTATCAGGACTTCAAGGAACCGAACTTTTTGTTTATCTGGATGACATAGTAATATATTCCCGTTCTCTTCGTGAACACGAAATAAAATTTACAAGATTAATGAAAAGACTACGGGAAGCAAAACTAATGCTTCAACCAGACAAATGCGAATTTTTACGACATGAAGTGATCTATTTAGGACACATAATTGACGAACATGGAGTAAAACCGGATCCAAAAAAGATTGAAGCAGTAGAAAATTTTCCTAGACCCAAAACCCCTAAGAACATTAAACAATTCTTGGGATTAATTGGATACTATAGACGATTTATACCTGAATTTTCAAGAAAATCGAAACCATTAACAAATCTATTAAAAAAGACAAAGAAATTTATTTGGGACAAAGAAGAAGAAGAAGCATTTCAAATATTAAAGAAAGCTCTAATATCTAAGCCAATACTTCAATACCCAGATTTCTCGCACCCGTTCAAAGTAACGACGGATGCTTCGGGTTACGCTATAGGAGGAGTGCTTAGTCAGGAATTTACCGGCGACGATCTTCCTATTGCTTATGCGTCCCGCTTATTAAATACAGCAGAACAAAATTATTCTACAATTGAAAAAGAATGTTTAGCAATTATTTATTGCGTAACACATTTTAGACCCTATTTATATGGTCGTAAATTTAAAATAGAAACAGACCACAAACCTCTAGTATGGATGAATTCAATAAAAGATCCAAATTCTCGAATTTGGAAATGGAAACTTAAATTATCCGATTACGAATTCGAAATAAATTATAAAAAAGGGGAAAGTAACCTCAACGCTGATGCGTTATCCCGCAATCCACCAGAAGTATGCCTACCGATAAGAGCAAGAGAGGAAGAGGATCCTCCAGAAGGCGAACCGCCTCAAAAGAAAAATTTACGGTCAACTTCACCGGAAGATTTCAAAGGAGCAATGACGAGAAGTAGACATTTAGCCTTCCCAAATAGGGAACTCAAATATTTAGAATTTCCAAAAAGGAGACGTAAACGCATACCAATACCAGAAGAATCAGAAGATGTAGATATGGAACAAAATACATTATCGTCAGAAACACCTCAAAATTTAGAACAAAAACGGAAAAGAACTCTATCAAGCGATTCATCAATTGCTGGTCCTTCACCAAAAAGGAAAATCCAAGAAGAACCAATTGACATCGCAGGAACATCACAAGAAGAAGAAGAATCAATTGAAACTACCGAAACACTACAAGAAGAACAATCAATCGAAACTACTGGAACACTACAAGAAGAAGAATCAATGGAAACCACAGAAACACCGCAAGACGAAGAATCCATGGAAATAATAGATATATCTCCATCACCGCCTCAATTATCACCAAGAACAACTACAAGTAGAAGCGAGGATACAATTCCTCATCAAAACCAATTGGTGATAAGAGAATCTAGAGATTCTCTTGCAAAAATAAAAGATAATAGAGTCATTTTCATCGGATTGGATGGAAGTCCAATCGATAGAGGTGCTAAAGAACTAGAAACAGAAAATCTACTACCAAATCATGTAGATCTTACCCTAGAAAGGGCCCGACCAGTACCAGATGGAGTAAGATATATAATAAGTTTACCAATCAAAGAAAATCCAAGAACTATTATACGACCTGATAACATTTTAAATGGTCTCATGTCATTATGGGACGTAGTCACGGAATTCGACCTGAAATCGTTCTCCATAAGTAGAACCCATAATATAGAAGACATACCATGGAAATATATCATAAATAGATTAAAGCACATCTTCGAAAACCTACCGATTACAATCACCATTTGCACTGGTGAAGTGGTAACACCACCTGAAAATCTGAGAGAACATATAATAAAAGAAAAACATACGTCGTCCAGTGGAGGACACAAAGGAGTTACGAAAACCTACCACAGGATACGACAAAATTACTATTGGGAAAATATGAAGAAGGAAATTCAAAAATTCATCAGAGAATGCCAAGACTGTCAAATGAAAAAGTTAACAAGAATAAAAATAAAACAACCAATGGTCTTGACAGATACTCCAGGTAAAGCGTTCGACAAAATCAGCATGGACATCGTAGGACCATTGCCAAAAACCAGAAAAGGAAGAACACACATACTAACGATACAAGATTTATTAACGAAATATTCAATAGCGATACCTTTAGCTCGAACCACCTCTGCCGATATAGCAGACGTATTTATAAAACGGTTTATTTGCCGATTCGGATCACCTAAAGCCATTTTAACTGATCAAGGAACAAATTTTACTTCAAATTTGCTAAAAATCATCGCTAAGCGATTCAAAATTAAACGTTATGTTACTACAGCTTATCATCCACAGAGTAACGGTTCGATAGAAAGATCGCATCACGTACTAACAGAATATTTAAAACAGTATACGACAAATGATGATAATTGGGATAATTGGATAGATTTAGCAATGTTTTCATACAACACTGCAGTACATGAGGGTACTAAATTTTCACCACATGAATTAGTTTTCGGATGCATAGCACGAGAACCTTCAAGCGAAAAACCTATTGGTGAAGATTTGGAACCTACATATGTTGAATATCTAAGAGATTTATTTTGTAAAATAACTAATCTGCAAACCCAAGCCCGAGAAAATTTGATAAAGGCAAAAGCCAAATCTAAACAATATTATGATCGGAAAATTAATCCACAAGATTTTAAAGCAGGAGATTTAGTATATCTTTTGAAAGAACCTCGGAGGACAAAGTTCGCAGATCAGTACTCAGGACCGTATAAAGTACTCGAATTGTTGCCTAATCAGAATGTTAAAATATTATCTGATGGAACAACTCGTACTGTACATATAAATAAACTTAAGCTCGCGTATATTAAGTCCTATCCAGGATGATAATCAAATAAAATAAAATTGTACACAAATAGAGAATAGATCGACAAAATGACTGAGTAATACAATACTTAGATTGTCGTCTATTACAGACCATAAAATTCTGTTCAGGAGCTTTCCAAAAGGAAAATTAGATAATTTTAATACGATTACTTGCGAGAGGAGACACATGGGACGAAGAGCGGGTACCCATAAAATTTCTATATATATATAGAATAAGATTTCGAGAGTACGAAATACTAAAGGGAAAATTATAAATCGTTATTAACATAACGATAGTTTAAACCAAATTTTTTTTTTAAAAAGGGGAATCACCATGATTTTACCATGGATAATTGTAATTAACTTGAATCTTGTTTGGGCCCTCATTGGATACGATTGCAATGGGCAACATTTAAACGTGACAATCGTTTCATTAAATTCAGTAGGAGATTGCGAAATTAACCCAATCTCCACAACAACAAAAGAAAGAACATTTGCATCTTTACACAAAATTCCTGTAGAAAATTTGGATATTTTTACGTATGTAAATTCCAAATTTGTCTACGTGGAAAAACACATAAGAACTGAATTAAAAACTCTATACAGAGACATAATTATTCAAAAATGCTTATTGGAACAGCAAATATTAAACAATGCTCTAATAATTGCTACACTGAAACCAGACGAATTTGCCAATATAGTCATGAAATCACCAGGACATATGGCACTAGTAGCTGGCGAAGTGATTCACATTGTTAAATGCATTCCTGTACAAGTTAAAATACGTAAAACCGATGAATGTTATATAGAGTTACCTATATGGTTGAAAAACAATTCTATGTTTTTAACACCGAAATCTCACATATTAACTACTCAAGGGACACATGGAGAATGTAGTCCCATTCTACCAGTCATGTATGAAATTGACCAAGCATGGCACAGAATTTCACCACATCCAATTGAAGTTCATCCACCTCAAATATTACATCCAAAAACAAAACTCAACTGGCATTATACATCTCCTTCGGATCTCGCAACCAGCGGAATATATACACAGAAGGAATTGGAAAATTTAAGGGACCACATTATGTTCCCTGCAGAAAAAGCAGCGATATTAAATACACTCGCCAGAGGAGTATCCGGGAAAAATATTCCCGTTGGATCAATTTCAATAATGGGAATTTTGGACGAAGAAACCATCACCACGTTGGCCGAAAATGCAGCAGCCAAATTCTGGAATGGATTTCTTAAATTTGGAACAGTCACCGCAGGACTACTTGGAGTTTTTATTATCATTAAAATAATAAAAACAGTATTTGATACCATTGTACACGGATATCAAATACATGCAGTCTATGGATGCGGACTACACTTGTTAGGGGCAATTTGGAGCTCCTTAACTACTTTAATAATACATTTTGCAAAGAAAAAGCAACCGTCATCGCAGAATGCAGATCAACCAGCAACAACTGACGAGGGACAACAACCGACTCCAGCAGCAAGAGAATTCAAGGAAGCCATCCAAGAATTGAAACAAATTTCGTCTGGAAATTTGCTTTCTAAGGGGGGAGGTGTCACGTCCCGCGACGTGGAGTCTACTATTATCTAACCCTTTAAATCGAATATATTTACTATTTCGTACTTTGGTGTATTGTAATCACCTAGTATACAAGTGTTGCCGATAAGGCATTGTAATCCGTAATCTACAAGAAGAAATCAAGTCAAGAATCAACGGACGGCAACAGTGAGCAGGAGGACCAGCATGAAGGAGGTAGCCGCACAGCTACTAGCCGCACACCAGCTAGCAAGTCGTGCGCACACAAAGGGGACCAGTGGACGCCAGCTGATGGGTCAGAGGCCCCTTCCGCCAGCGGAGTCGACACCTTCGCGAAGCTGCGCTCCTGATCATCGCCACAAATTTGCCCTCCCTATTATATCCCGTAAATCGAGCTCCAATACGGAACCGATGTATTTTAACTTCAATCCCTAGTATGTGGGCTGTACGAAACCAATCGTACAGAGCACATCGAAAACCCAGTAGCGTAAACTTCTAAAAAGGAATTAAAATAAGAATTTAACTATCGACGCTACTGAGGGTTTCGTATAACTGCAGAAATACGTCTTAAGTAAAGCAGAAGACACCGAAATAGGCGCGCAATAGCTCAAATTCTGCAGTAAACAAAACTCTCGGATAGCCCGCTGGAAAGAATTCTTCAGGTGGATCCCACGGCAGATGATTGGGCGATTTCATCTCCCACCGTCTTAATTGTCATGTGACAAACCTGGAGAAGGAGTGACCAATTGCCCTATAAAAAGGGATCGGACCACCCGCGGAGATTATTACCATGTTATAAAAGTTATCATGTTCAGTTATTATATTAATTCCTCATCAATCACACGTTAAAGACTACAAGAATCTTTTGAATCGAGAAAAAACAAAACAGTAATAAAAGTTGAAGTGTAGACATCGTAACGGTAAATAAAATTGATTTTTGTTACATTAAATCAGTGAGTGAAGTGTTCTACCTCAAATTCCAATCCTCTTTGATTTGACGTTTGTCTTTTGCTAAAATGAAATAAATTACGAAAATGTACACTGATAATTCACGGGTTGCGTTGAATGATGGTATTACCATCGTATAGCAGAACGTTGCCCGCGGTTTTACCAGAAATCAAGCGTAAACCTTGAGAGACGCGATTTGTAAAATATTAATAAATTCTAATGAAATATTTGCAATTACATCGAGCTTGCCTTCCCCGATGGTGCTGTTGAAGAGCAGAACGTTGCCCGCGGTAGCACCTGGTGCGGAAGGTGGAGATTGATGCATCGGTCAATTAATAATTGCTGGTTAAAATACCAAAGGACAAATGCCAAGGAATCATCGTGCGGGGCGACGAGTGCAGCTACGAAAACTGAATTGTTATTATCGTGAAGCGCCGGCGACCGGCGACGAGCTTCTTGGTATCGCTACACCTCCGATCGTCAGGCAAGAGATCGAACCCCCTGCATTTGGGCGAACCCTGGTTGTTGGCGAGTGGACCACCCCGAAGCCCGACCAGGCCCAGGAGATATCAGGGGTTTCATCAGGTCCCATCTCGTGGAAGTTAATCCCAATCTCATAATAAGAAAGGTAGGGTACTTCACAGAATAATAATATTGAATATCAAAAACGTTGTCTCGACTATCCCAGAGCGTAAATCCCTGGATTAGCTCAAAAGCGGTTAAATACGTAACCTCCCAAAAAATCGCGGCCCCGAATAGGAAGTAGGGACGTAACACAGAAATAATGATTTTGGACGATGACGAATTTTTTGTTTGTAATTTGTAGCTCGAATAGTAATGATTGAATAAACAAACTGTAAATAGAAAAAATGTTTGTCATGACGAGCTTTACAACACTATATTTTTTAAAATTCAGTTTAACAACATTTAATTTTTCCAATATTTCTTAGAGTTTCGACAATTATTTTTTCCATTTTCGAGCGCTAGTCCCCTTATTGCATCCAACCCTTCAATTTAGATAGTTGACAAAATTGTGGTCAACTAACGATTACAGAAAATAATGTGTAATCAATCACACAATTACATTTTAATCGTAATTTGTAATTTGTAATTAGATTACATTTTGGCCAACTCTGGCTCTTCTACTACACTTTCAAATTCATTTTAATTACGTTCAATAGTTTCACTGTTTCTTCGACTCTTTTATAGATGTCTGGTAAAGAAAACATTCAGAAGGGAGATAAGGAAGGGACTCCGTCTCGAAGACGGAGTCCTAGCAGCCAGCAGACTCCGTCCCGACGACGGAGTCCCAGCAGCCGGCAGACTCCGTCCCGACGACGGAGTCCGTCCAGAAGTTCGTCGAGCGGCCGAACTCCATCGTCGGGGCGGAGTAGCCGGAAAATGGGCAACGCCTATTGGCAACTGGCGTTGCGCTTGAAGAAGGAGGTATGTAGACACGTAGGCGATCTCACGCAAAATGATGTTTTTTTAATTTGTTACATTCTCACGAAAGTGTGAAAACGTTTAGATATTATTGCAGTAATTAACATAAGATTTATGTTTTTTTTCCATATTACAGAACAGGGACATGAAAAAAAAATTGCGGAAGTGGGAGTATGGGAGAGGAGGAAGAGGTGGGAGAGGAGGAAGAGGTGGGAGAGGAGGAAGAGGAGGAAGAGGTGGCAGAGGAGGAAGAGGAGGCAGAGGAGGAAGCGGAGGGAGAGGAGGAAATTTTTATAATTATAATTTTTATAATTAACTAAATAAATATTTTTTTATTATATTTGTAGTCAAAAGCCTTTCATCCGTCGACCATAAATAATTTTCTCGTATTTATTCGTCCATTAGTTGCGAATCATATATTTAGTCGAGAAAGTACGAATAAACACGAGAAAATTATTCATGGTCGATAATTAAATTACCCATTAAATTAATTCAATCATAGCGCTTCAAATGAGAATTGGCTCGGGATATCCTTTAGCGCCCACTGTGATGTATACGTCACATTTAGAAAATGATATTGCCACTGGCTTTTTTGGGAAAAAGAACGATCAAGTGCATGTATTGGCACCATTTTTCAGTTAAATAATCGCAATAAATAATTTTTTTCCGCCGGGAAAAGTGTCTGAGCACTAAACGGTAATGTCCATCTCTGGAATTTTGCCATATTATTGAGGCAGTGAGAGCAACAACAGACTAATCCACATTTTTTTTTCAAAAGTGAGTTAGTAGCAATAACGTATTCCAATAGGCTCTACTATCATATCGATGGCTTAGTGCACACATATTGTATGTCCACTTTTTATGAAATTTGAGTTTTTATATGCAACAAATAGTGCTTGACTGTTTCTTTATGCTGCATAAAAATTACATTTTTATACTACTAATTACATAGTTTCAGTGATACCTATATTACATATATATGATAATACAATAATGCAAAATGTATTTATTTATAAAGTACCATTGAATGTTTGAACCTGTTTTTCTCATAAACGCTAAAAGTGGACATACAATATGTGTGCAAAGCCATCGATGTACAATAGGAAAAATTTATTTGCAGGTTAGCCCGTTGTTGCTCTAACTGCCTCAATTATTATAACATAAATACGACAGCGATTTCAAATGATGTATGTGTTACGGTAAAAGCTTTAGTAAATGTATACATTCCCAACAGTTCCTAGTCAATGTATGCCTAAAATGCATATAACCTAACCTACAATCGTCCGAAAATTCATACATTGACTGCATCACGCTTTTACTGTGGCTTGTGTATCATCGTGTATCCAGCTAACGCTTCAGTTTTGCTATGATTCCACGTTGGCAGTTCTCCCGAGTAGGCGCCATCTCGTATCCACTAGCTCAACTAAATTTGTCACGTGACTTGCTCTGTATTATCGCCAATATGGCGCAACTCGTATTTGGGAATGCAATCACGGGGATACGTTTTTCGTCCTTATATGAGCAGATTTTGGGCTGGGTGAGGTCTCAATCGAAAGAGGAAGGTTCGATGCAGCCCGCTCTGGTCATGGTTCGACGAGATTGTGTTGATATCTAATAATATGAGTGTTCAAAGTAGAGCAAAAGTCGACAAAATACACCCGCAGGAATCCAAGTACTTTTAGGTCACTAAAAGAGTTTTGTGGCTCAAACGATGACCAGAGCGGGCTGTCTCGAACCTTCCTCTTTCGAATGAGACATCTCCCAGCCTAAAATCTGTTCATATAAGGACGAAAAACGTATCCCCGTGATTGCATTCCCAAATACGAGTTCCGCCATATTGGCGATAATACAGAGCAAGTCACGTGACAAATTTAGTTGAGGTAGTGGACACGAGATGGCGCCTACTCGGGAGGACTGCCAACGTGGAATCATAGCAAAACTGAAGCGTTAGCTGGATACACAAGCCACAGTAAAAGCGTCATGCAGTCAATGCATGCATTTTCGGACGACTTTAGGTTAGGTTATATGCAATTTAGGTATACATTGACTAGGAACTGCTGGGAATTGTCTACATTTACTAAATTCACGCTTTTACTGTAACACATACATCACCGCTGCCGAATATATGTTATAATTATATGGCCACATTATTTCAAATAAAAAAAGAGATTGGAATTTTTTAATAACACTGCAAGTAGTGATTTACTGATATCATATTTTCAGAATGTGGAAGTTACAGCAATTATTTGCAATTATTGCATTTATTATTATTCTTCCGACTATTGGATATAACATATAACAAGGAAAAGTCTCCAAACCGGTCAACAGTTGACTCCTTGATTTTTTTCGTAATTCTTTACGCTCCTATGCAGAGATGGGCATTATTTAATTAAAAGAATATACTTCCGAATGGCCCCAGTGGCCGATCGACACGAGGTTTGGGGGGAGGGTGTGTGTACCCTAAATCTAAAATTCTATTTAGCATCGGGTATTTATTAGTTTCCTTTGTTTATTCGAAGGCCTTTCATCTTTGGCTTCGAATAATTTTTCATCTTTCATTATATCTTTATCCTAAGGTCGTATTCAAATATATTGGCCGGTCGATTCGTTTTCGTGAACAGCGATCGAGGAGAAATCAGCCATCACCATCTGACGATCGTGGATTTGTCAGTTTGAGTTCCCTAGCCACCGAAGGGTAAGGTGGGGTAACGGGAATGCTGCTCGGCCCCGTCTGAACGTAGACGTGTGGCTGTTATTTATTCTTATTGTCAGCGTAGTACATATGTAGTTGTGTGCGTCACGAAGTAATGCGTAGACCAATACGAGATGAAGCTATCGAGAAAGAATCAATGTTCTGACCAATAAAGCTCCTGAATTTTTTCGGAGCTAAGGCCTAAGGCACACCTATTCTGATGCGTGTATTTCTACGCTGCAGCTTGGTTTGGCCTATACATGACAGCAGCTTGGCGCTATCCCCACCACTCCTGGCTCACTCGTGTTCTGCGATGACGAGAGAATACGCGTTACGAATAGGAGTGTGCGGATCGTCCCGCGGCTCGGATTCTCGGCCCTCGGGACGGGTCGGAAAATTTCGGGCGGGATCGGGCGGGGTCCCGATATTTTCGTATTGTTCGAGATCCCGACGGTTTCGGGATCCCGAGACTCGATTCGGGCTACAAGCATGACCGCCATGAGCGGGCAATTTGATTTCAGGTCGGTTTGGCAAAACTCGGACGCGATCGGCTCGAAAGCCAGCTATTACGAGCGGACCGAGACGGAAAGAATTATGTATATCATTTATATCGATACCAAAGTGATAAGTTTTTACCTTTCTGTCTCCTGTTGAATCATAATTTGTATCTTATTATTTATTTACATATATATGTATTTTCATTGCTACCAAATAGTCTGTGAATTCTGAATACGTCCATATACGTACTTAAATAAATACCATGTTCAGAACTTGGGAAGAAGACTATTTTTATATCGACAATATTTTAAAATCTGAATAAAATATACTTCATACTTAGTACTTTATGTAATGGGAATATATAGGGTATTATCTTTTTCCGGATAGGTTCAGATTTAAAATAGAAAACGTACGAACTATAAGCATACAAAAAGGAATATTTCCTGGATGTTTCATAATAACAACAATATACAGGAGGCGAATATTTTATTATTTCAAATTAACGTGTAAGAAACATAATTTTTCTATGTTCTCAGGTAATAATTTTAATCTATTACTGGTAACGATATCGTCCGATCGCGTCCGAGTTTTGCCGAGCCGACCTGAAATCTAATTGTCCCCTCATGGCGACTATGCTTGTAGCCCGAATCGAGTCTGGGGGTCCCGAAACTGTCGGGATCTCGAGCAATACGAAAGTATCGGGACCCCGCCCGATCCCGCCCGAAAGTTGCCGGCCCGTCCCGAGCCCGAAAAATCGGGTAACCGCACACCCCTAGTTACGAAACTCACCGGCCAATAAATCTGAATACGATCTTAGAAGTTCGAATAACCGACGAGAACCTTTGTGTCCCGAGTCGCGCGAGATCGTCGTGCTCGGCGATGTGTCATCGATTATAAAGAAACTGAATTTGTTTATTTTTCATCGTATCAATATGAAAGTGACACCATTGGATTCTTGGCATTCTCCCGGTTATATTGGCAGAAAATAATTTAAATCGGACTATTTTTAACAAAACGGGCTTTCACTTCTACAAACAAATTTTTCACGTAATTTCCTTAATTTTGGTCGGAATTATATCATTTTTGGGGCCAATTTGATCGAGAAAACATGAGGAATCGACTGACGTCACTTTCGCAAAGATCTGATTAGAAATGCAGAACTGCAGATTAGTCACTGCTTAGCGCGCAACATTGTATGGCCCCGCTGGTTTCGAGCGCCGAAGCCCACGAAACTCAGCGAGTCGCATGATTGCCAGCGAGAAGGCCAAGAGGGGACTTTCCATGGCGAAGGAAAATCAGCCTTCTACAGAACTCAAATCGAGAAAGACTTTGCTAACAAACTTTATATTCACGTCAAATAAATACTTGTAAAATTTAGACGACGAACTATTGTTGAATTTCGCCAGTTCTTACATATGCCCCACTGGGTTCGGAATTCCTGATCCCAGAGTTTCATGCATTTACCTATTGAAATGTTGCTTCAAGTCATCGGGCAATTGCATTGTTTCTTCTCGTACATATGTATATCTGTTCGCGAGTAGGTGTCATGAATGACGCAACTTTTGTTTCCCAAATAAATTCACCCCTATCAGGGCCCTCGCTCGAACCGCTTGACAAGGAGACCGAACGATGTGAACCGAGTGCGAGTGAAATAGCGCACCAGCGGTACACCCTCGGTCGACGGCGACTTGAGTCATCCAGTACTGAATACGAAATGTTCAAAATTTCTCATTACACCTTGATGAGAGTGTTACCATTCATGGATTGTTGGTGAGTCAAGACACGAAGCAATTCAGTCTATTTTTTCTTATGAATACATGATTAGAACACACTCTACGTTCAATAAAAATTGATCGAATTGCTCCATGTTTGATATAATTTTCATCGGGAAATCCTAAAAAATTCATCGGTAATACTTTCATCAATACTTATCAAAAACACGAACATTTTATTTTTCTGTACTGGGTATTTTATCTAGCTCGTCGGTTTTATTGTTCTCGGCTGTCAACGGGCGGTCTACTAGGACCCGAAGGTCCACGCTCGCAACGAGAAAGCAAAACAGTGGGGTGGGTAGGTCTTTCCCGATAAACTGAGCCCAAAGGCTTCTCAACAATTGAAACATTGGAAGACTGTACATATTCTTTCTGATGTTTTCGGCGATATGCGCAACCATTTGTATGCCCGGTTTCATGTCTAACAAGTCAGGCGATTTTGTTTGTGAGAGCCATATATAAAGCCAGTCCTGTAACGTTCACTACATCTTCAATTATAAAACTGCAAATATGTTATTTTACACATGTGTCTCGCTGAGTTTCGTAGGCTTCGACGCTTGAAACCAGCGGGGCCATACAATGTTGCGCACTAAGCACTGATGAATCTGAAGTTTTGCAATTCCTAATCAGATCTTTGCGATCGTGGCATTAATCGATTCCTTATACTTTCTCAATCAAATTGGCCCCAAAAATGATACAACTCTAACCATAATTAAGGAAATTACGTGAAAAATTTGTTTGCAGAATTGAAAGCCCGTTTCGTTAAAAATAGTCCGATTTAAATAATTTTTTCATAAAAAAAATGCGCAGGCTGGATGCGCGTGATTATTACGTGGCCCCCTCCATAGACATATATAGACGGATCAGAAGATGGGACTATCGGCGTGGGGAAGGAAGGCTTGGAGGGGTAAAGGCATAGGTTCAGATACAGGCACGTCGGATAGCTTCGGATGCATTCGGCATGCATAACCACAGCGTTATCCGATTTACTCGTATCACTCTCCTTACCGCGAACCTTGCCACCCCCTCAGCTTACGCTCCGCCGTCTATATATGTCTATGGTCCCCTCCTCGAAGTGACAGAAAATATAACCTATGTATACGCTATATGACAATAAATGTTGAGCGGCTATTTCGTTCTTTTGCGCTACATTTGTGAACTTTTTATCATCCTTCCGAAACATTATTATTACGTCGCAACAGTATCTTTAGGAAATCGGGTCTAGCATATAGGTTATATTTTCTGTCACTTCGAGGACAGAAAATCCGGTCCTCCAAGTGACAGAGAATATAACCTATATGCTATACCCGATTTCCTAAAGATACTGTTGCGGCGTAATAATAATGTTTCGGAAGGATGATGAAAAGTTCACAAATGTAGCGTAATACAACGAAATAGCCGCTAAATATTTATTGTCTTATAGCATATACATAGGTTATATTTTCTGTCACTTCGAGGAGGGACCACATAATAATCACGCGTTGGATTCAACATCAAACACAATTTTATATATGTTTGTTCATAACTGCTTTCTGCATAGGATGTGTATTTCATGTTCTGTTTCAGTGTTTTGCTAATTAAAAAATGTCTATCCTAACAAACTTCATTTTCTGGGGACATGCCCTCATCTATTTTTCCTTTTCACTTATAATTCCTTACTGCCAACGTAGAATATTGTAGCATAAGCACATTTCAAGTAAATGTACAATGAATTTTCTACGTTTGCAGTACCAGCAGACTTTCTGTTTAAAAAGTACAACGCAACACCTGAGAATTTCTTTCCACATTCAAAATAACATATGGAAATAGCAAACAGCTCCCTCTCGCGTGCACAGGCAGCGGCGTATCTATGGGTAATACCATTTCAGTGCAGAAAAAACCTGCTGTAATACCGACCTGCCGAATCGGCCAGACCACGTGACGTGTCTACCCCCTTAACGGGACGATCCTACACGCACACTACTAGAGTTTTCCCTATCCGTTGCATGGCAGCCGCTTTGTTGGCTTCGAACACCTATGGATGCTCCATGGACATAGGAATATAGGGACGGACTAATAGTTGCGACTTTGGGCGAAGGGAGTGAAGCAACTTTGGGGAGTGGGGGACACGGCCACGTGGTACTCCGGTGCCGCATTGGTGATTGGTTCTAGCCTAAATGCGCGAAATTTCAAGATGAAATCTTTAGTTTCTTTACAATTATAAATGTACGATAGAATATTTTCTGTAAAACAGAGAAACAAAATGTTTTATTTATAAATCAACATACTGAAATGTTAATGGCGATTAAGATATCACAATTAAATGGTTAAAAGTTTGAATCTATAGAGATAAAAATCTTTATTGTTTTCGTTTGATATTTAATTTTGCAACTACGGAATGAATTCAGTATGGTTTGCATTATTATTTGATGAGATCTGTAAATAACTAAAACATGACTATTTAGGAATAGGCAGATCTAACTACAAGGTTATCTTACACTTTTCTGCACTTAAGAATGTGATTTAACGAATTTTGCAACAACATTTAACTTGCCATCGTAGAGTTAAATATTGGTTATAGTTTTATAATGCAATATTACAATTTTTATTATAAAATGTTAATCTAATTACCTAAATATTGGTAATTCATCGTTTAATAAATTATACAACTGTTTATATCTATTGCATAAAGAGATTAGGGTGTATTATCAATAATTTTCATAACACAATTTCTTTTTATCAATTTTATTATTTATTACATGTAAATTCATTGGCCCGTAAATAAGATGAGCTTATTAAATTGCCGTACGATTTTTCCAACTTTTTACAATGCACAGTGGCATTGTAAAAACAAATATATATCTCTTTTTTCTGAAATATACTATAATCCACTGACGCTCCTGCTAATCACAGTATTCAGTCTACTCTTTCACTGCCTTTCACACTGCTTCTGACTCACTCTTACTCGATGAGAATAAGAATGTGCTGGCGCTATCACAACCAATCGCCAATGCGGCACTGGAGTACCACGTGATTATGGTTCCCCGCACCCCCTGAACTGCTTCTCGCCCCTCAACCATTGCTACGTCTCTATATAGAGAACTCTGATCTTTTACTCATAGTAAGCAAGGAGCTCCGAAATGATATAAAGGGGGCGATAGAATTTTGCTGTGTGTCTTCCAAGAATGGCAATTATTTAAGCCGCGGGTACGAGCCTGTATGCACATTACTACAGTTTTCCCCACCCGTTGTATGCCTGAGGTATCATCGGCTCCGAGTTCGGCTTCCGCACGGCTCTGGGAGCCACAAGGAGCGCCACGGCTCCGAAATCGAACAGTTAGTCGGGCTTGCTGTAAACCAATTATTCATTGCGTATAATTCAAAATAATATTACTTTCATGAAGATATAATTGAAAATATAGAAATTACAATTTTCATTACTATTCAGATAACCTATCGGAGGCTCGACTGTGCACAAACGAAGGGCTACTGAGGCTGTAAAATATAAAACGTACTTCATGTTTGGTTTTTTTTTAAACTAAACATTTGTAAACCTTCGGGCAAACTTTCAATGCATTCCTGAAAATATAGACGTGATAACTCGCCAAAGCCGTAGGTCAGCGAAGATCAGGTGGGCGGTCCGAGGACGCTAGCATCCATAGCGCCTTCTACGTGCTGCGTGAAAGAGGGTGCTCGAAGCCAATGAAGCGGCGGGCATGCCACGGATATGGAAACCTCTATTGGTTTGGATTGTAATGTGTCCATTGTAGGTGTGGTAAAGAGGTGTGGTAAGTTTTTTGGTGTATTAAATGGTTGTAGTACTTTAAACTCCTAATATATTTTTTTAGTTTGTTGCACTTCAACCACGAATTACTTCGATGGTACCAGAGACATAAAAAAATTAAAAGATGAAGCAAAGGCAGCAGAAATAAAAATGGCCTGGTTCCTTACAGAGCATAATATAGGGTAAATGTGCCACATTTCGGCACCTACCCAGTAGTCAGCCTTTTCGGAAATAAATTGCTTAGAAATAAGAAATTAGGAATAAAATGTTATATATTTAAACAAAACAATGATCAGTGTAGGTACTCTCTCCTTGGAATATGGGAAGTTTCATGCCACTAACGGTACAAATATGAACTGCAGAAAGCTTTATTGTGTTGGTGATTGGATGGTTCACGACTGGTGAGTCAATTTTAATTAATTTAGTACTATAGGCGACACTTGGAAATAGTGTATAACCAACACTAATACGAAGTTTTTTATGTTCAAATTTTGAATACGCTATTAATAACATTCGAATGAACGTTTCGTGAAATTATAATTGCATTTAAAGTGAGGTTAGTAAGTAGTTTTGAAGTGGCCGACTATTTGCATTCAAAATATAAAGAAAACCAATAGTCAGCCGCCCCGGTTGGCTACTGGATATTGATACGAAATCGCCAAAATTAATGTAAAACCAGTGGTCGACCGTCTAAAATACAAAACGGCTTATGATGAAATCTGTGATCTAGAGACGCGGTAGCGTCTCGACGCCAAGTACATGAAAGAAAAGACACCTTGTATATGCCTGTCGCTACCGCTATCATTTACTCGTCGCCCGGCTAATCCAACCTAACCTGAAACTTATTTCATTAATATCTCATCACGCATGCAATATTTTCTAAATTTAAAGGCATTTTTCTTATGTAAACCGCATATAAGCTTTCGAATAAGACTAAATTTCAATAAAATCTGTCCACGCATGACAGAGATATCATAATATCGTCTCATGTATCAGTCGGAAACGGTAATTTTTTCTTCTGATTCTGATTCTGATTCTTCTTCTCCAACCAAATTTCGTCAAACATAATACGTATATACGCGTTACACGCACACCTTCAGCCAACAGAAACTAACACATGTTTCGTTCGTCAAACGCTATTACGTAAATTACGTTACCTTCACTATGCAATCTACTCCAAATTTTGACAGCTTGCACAGTCAGGTTATAAACCTGACGAGTGTTAAATAAGGTAAGTTGTAATTGCAACGAAAATGCAGTCTCAAACACAAGGTAAGTTGCCGAAATTTGAATTGCGACATGTTTGTATATCATCAAACTGTTTTTTATTTGTAACTAAACTGAGGATTTTATGTATATGTAGATAAACGAAGTAACTAGTAAAACTGCTAAAAGTAATTTAATTTGTAATACGTGCAATTGATTTAGTAATTACGCTGTAATTGTAATAATTAATATAAAGGAACAAGAAATTAATTACGATTAATTAAATCAAGAAACAAAGATTCATCAAATTAAGTCTTTATTACTTTCTTATTAATATTTTGGAAATAAAAAATTAATGCCCTCTCCTGCCTCGCCCCCCCCCCCCCCCTCCTCCCCCAGTGAAACTCCGAGGAGCTGAGTTTAAGGAGGAATTTCATGAACTGCTCCTGCCGCCTCCCTCGTCCGGCTCTGGTGCCTCGATCTGAAATGATAAATTAAGTGAATTTAATTATAATTGTTAAATTGATTAAACCACAGTTTTTATTACCTTTTCAAAATCTAAAGTTATAATATTATGTTATTTCATTACTATAACCGAATAAAAAAACTTTAAAAAAGTAATGAAATTACGCCAAGTACATAAAAAAGTCGAAGACAAGAAAGAATAACCGCAAATAAATATAAAAAGAAAGACTCATAAGAAAATAAATAAAAAATCACAGAAATCATTGATTAATTTTTGTATAAAAACACTTACACGTAGCCCATCTGCGGTGCACGGACGCTGGTGCAGCCCCCGCTGCCGGCGCATGCCTCGCTGCCGGCGCAGGCCCCGTTGCTGGTGCTGCTCCAACTTTTGGTGGTGGTGGTGGCAGCGCCGTGTCTATAGGTGCTTCGGCCTTCATAATAACATCGTCCTCAGAGCCTGGAAAAATAAATTTGAATAAATATATATAAATTTCTATTATTTTTTAATTTTTCTGTAAGTTTATAATAAAACTTACTATTTAATAGGACGTCCTCCTCTGTTTCCTACAAAAATTAACAAAAAATTAATTAGCAAAAAAGCTAAATAACATATTCGAAGTCCCTACCAAAGACTTTCAAAATGTAGCTTACGTGCACATTCGTTAGTTTTATTCGTGACAATGACTACATTCATTCAGATTTCTCCCGAACTAGATGCTCCATGATAAAGGATCCTGTGACGAATAAATCTCACGAATCACAAATAAATTTCTCACGAATAAAACTAACGAATAAAGATAACCAAGCTAGAGTATATGAATAACGATGACTTTGCTATAAGTATATGAATAGTTTTTTTTATTACTTACATTTCTCTTTTCGGAGCCCATTTTTAACGTATGTCACGGCGTCGTGTCGGACGAAGAAGAACTACAAGAAGCTGAAGCTGGCCCAGATGCAAGGTAAACAATCGAAGATCAAACAGCACTTTCTAATTAATAATATCAATTATCGACGGGCACGTGGGTCTAGGGTCGCGCGAAACACGAAACGAACCGGGGGACCGGAGCTCACTTTTTCGTATGCTCCATGGTTCAAATCCATATATAGAAATATGTTGTTGAAACACCTTTTTATTAAGCTGCGTTTAGACCAAACGAACGAATGCTCGTTCGCCCCACACATCGACAAAATTCGTGCTCATTTAGTGTAAACGGCAATCTTCACTTGCAACTTTTTACTTGAATTTTGTCGATGTGTGGGGCGAACGAGCATTCGTTCGTTTGGTTTAAACGCACCTTTACACCGTTGTCCATGGTGTGACTGTAGGGCCAATTGGCAAGCGTGTTGAAATATAAGCTAATATATTCACTCATATTTTGATTGTGATCAAACCGAACATTATTAAAAAATATAAAAAATATTCATCAGCTAAGTTTTAGGTAAGATTGGATTACTCCATTTGAAAATTTCTAATTAATTAAGCAAATAAATTATTATTATTTTCAGATCGTGGATATTTATTTAAAAGATAATAAAAAAATCGTTTAATCGATATTAATATGTTCATCAGATAAGTTTTGGGTAAGATTGGATTGCTCCAATTGAAATTGTCTAATAATTAATCAAGTTAATATATGGATAAATTATTATTTTCAGATCGTGGACATTTATTTTAAAAATCATCGTGGGATCATTCTTTCTATTCTATTACTTTCTAACCTCTCTTTGTTTCTCTTTTCCTTTTTCTGACTTTCTTTCTCCTTTTTTTTTAATATTCTAATAGTTTCTGCTGCTTATGTGCCAAAACTCTCGGCTGCTTATGCGCCGAAACCATCGGCTGCTTATGCGTCGAAACTATCGGCTGCTTATGCTCCGAAATTCTCAGCTGCTTAGGCGCTGAACTAATGCGAAGCATTCTTAACTTACATAATATAATACACTAGTTATCACAAAGTGTAATTTCAGCTGCTGAAGCTGTGGATAGAATAGAATAGAATAGAATACAATAGAATAGTATATTTGAAATATAAAAATATAATTCATCATGTCTGTAGTTAAAAGACTCTTACCACTTAGTTTAAATAGTATGCAAATTATCAATAGAGGCGAATGGTTAACAGATGACCATATCGAATATTTTCACAAATTATTAGAAGCTAACTCTAATTATAAACCACGCGAGACGTGGAGAGTTCAAATGCCTGATACCATTCAACCAGTTCCTGAAAATCAGGATCACATACAGATTTTGCACCAAAGTGATAATTTTGGAACCAATGCAGGGGGGCATTGGGTTTGTAGCTTCTATAAACATGATGAAAGAAGAGTTTATATTTATGATTCTCTTAATTCCTTGAAGTTGCATAGTCATCATAAAATTTATCTTGAGAAGTTATACCCTTTTTTAAACAAACAAGACGGTACAATTGACGAAGAATTTATTGAATTTCCGCATGTACAAGCACAACCTAACGGACGGGATTGCGGAGTTTTTGCGATTGCATTTGCTGTCTCGTTATTATTCAAAATATTACCAGACAAAATAACGTACAGTCATGCGCTTATGCGTCAACATTTGATCCAAATGTTTGAATCTAATAGTACAGAACATTTTCCATGCATTCAGGATCAACATTTAACACGTTGTGTGCACGAATATGAATCTGCAATTGGAACTACAATTAATAAAAATCCCGCTTGTGGAAATGATCCTCCATTTAAAATCGGTCAAAATTACATTACTCACGAAACAGATAATAAAATATCCCCAGTTCAAAATGTAGTACTTAGTGACAGAGAAGTCACCATATATACAAAAAATGTAATTCAGACGGATCCACCATTGGTTTCGAAGTCAAAAATCAGCAATGTATACCTACCAAGTAATAGGACAGAATACATGTCTAATTATTCTAAAAATTATTATAAAAAACAAAAGGAGGAAATTAATTTAAAAAGAAGAGCTGTATATAAAGCAAAGAAAGGGGAGTGTAACACGAAAAAAGACAAAGGGTGTAAAAAAAGGGAGAAAGGCATAAAACTTTATAATTATGAATATTATAATGCACATAAAGAAGGTATAATAAAAAATAAAAAAATGCAGTATGACGCAAATAAAGATGTAAAATGCAGAAAGGAAAAAAATTATTATGAGCTGAATAGAGAAGGTATAATCAAAAAGGCAAAAGTGCATTATGACGCAAATAAAGAAGTGAAATGCGGAAAGCGAAAAAATTATTATCAGCAAAATAAAGAAGGTATAATCAAAAAGGCAGAAGTGTATTATGGCGCAAATAAAGAAGTGAAATGCGGAAACCGAAAAAATTATTATCAGCAAAATAAAGAAGGTATAATCAAAAAGGCAAAAGTGCATTATGACGCAAAAAATAAAGAAGTGAAATGCGGAAAGCAAAAAAATTATTATCAGCTAAATAAAAAAGTAATTTCCAAAAAGCGGAAGGTATATTATGATGAAATACGTAAAGCAGTTGGTTATGATAAAGTAGCAAAACGTCGTGCTGCTCTGAAAATAATAAAAAAGTATCGTTATATTGCTGTAACAAATAACAATATTGCGACCAAAACTAACAAAGAAACTTATATTAGAAAACTTTCAAAAATGATTAGCATGCCGTCCGGAGAGGCAAGTAGGTTGGAAGCTGAGCGTATAATAAAATGGTGTTTTCATATTAGGCAAAAGTACATTTTGGAAATGAGGAAACTGTTGAAAGATTGTAAACAAAAAGTGGAAGTTTCCTTAACGCGCGCAGCAGAATGTTTAGAAGTTGATGGCAGGATTCATGCTTTGTGTGGACAATCCAGACATACATCTTTTTCAGAATCATATTTTGCGGAAAGTTCGTACCATACTTTCACCGGTTCTGAATCAATCATACTGAATTCGGAAGGGAAAGCTATAAACGTTCTACCTGTATTGCAATCGAAGAAGACGACAAAAGCATGGCATTGTAGTTATCTTTGTAAAACAAAAAATGTTGAAATTCTGAATAATTTACAGGATTTCTTCAAACGATTGTTAGAATGCTCATTAAGAAAGGTACATAAGTTGAACAACCATATCAGTAGCTGTTCTAATAAAGTGCATGCTGAAAAAGTTGGCCATTCTCATGGTTGTTACATAAACCCTCAACTATGTAAGTCCAATTTTTTAGCCCTTGAGATCCTGGCACCTCACTTTTCGGATTTACGAAATTTGAAGAGAATGATATACAGAATAGTGTACATTTATAAACACCTATTACATAATTTAGACAAAGCTTTAAACGATAGTGACCTTGAAACACTTGGACGAATAACACTACAAGCTCGGAAAGAAGCTGAAGCATTACAAAAAAATAATACTGACATAAGCTTGAACGAAGATGAGATTATATCTCGATATTATTTAGCATTTAAAGCTTTCACGAAGCGGTCTATGGACACACCACGCATCCCGTGCGTTTCCTGCGAGAAACTCTGTTTTCAAAGAGAGGTTCATAAGCTTGATATTTGTAAGAGAACATATAAGGGAAATGTAATGCAAACATTGTTAAATCATATTGGATACAAAGTTGGTGACATGCATTTTATTTGCCGATATTGTCACGATAAAATTCGCAACGATTCCATACCACCAAAATGTATTTTAAATAAGCTTGATGTACGTTCAGTTCCAGAAATAGCAGTGTTGAACGATTACGAACGAATTCTCATTCAAAGAGCTAAACCGTTTCAAACGATTGTGAGAATGGATACAGTAATGCGTAAAAATATGCCACATAAACATATGTTTCCAAAAGTAAAGGGGAGAACATTTCATCTTCCTTTGCCGTTAGAAGAAAATTTAAAAAGAATCTGTCCTCCGACTGAACCTTTAAGGCTGCCGTCTCACCGGGCCTTGAATGTGTGCGTACGCTCACACAAGCTAGGAAAAGCGTGTACGTATACGCGTGTAGTAAACAATTCGTAAATTACAACTTTCGTCCTGGAATCGGCACGAAGGAAGTTTTTGCGGGTACAGTTGCCTTCAGTAGACATCTGTGCAGCCGGGTCTGGTGCGTTTGAACGTTAATAAGCACCGTACGTTGAAATAATAATGAATTTCTAAATCGAAAACTGACAGGATGAAGCTTCAAGGCTTCTCCGTTGGTGGCGCTAATGGTGTACTGCAGCCACGTAGCACCAGCGTGACGTGTACGCAGGGCCGACGCGGGGTTAGTTGATGCCCTTATGCAAGAAAATTTTTGGTTCCTCCAAATTTTTGCATCTGTTTTCTATTTAATATGTTTTGTCTTTACGGGGTGTACACTCCATTAATGTAGGGCTTCGATTCCTTTATTATTAAGCGTGCGACACAGTTTTTTAGCGTCCCATTCGACTGGCGCCCTTATGCGGCGCGTAACTTGCATAATGGTTTCGCCGGCCCTGCGTATACGAGATGTAGTAAACAAACCGTAAATTACAACTTTCGCCCTGGAATCGGCATGAAAGAAGTTTTTGCGGGTATAGTTGCCTCCAGTAGACATTCGTGCAGACGGGTCTGGTGCGTTTGAACGCCAATAAGCACCGTACGTTGAAATAATAATGAATTTCTGACTCGTGTACTGAGACAGACTCGAGAAATGACAGAATGAAGCTTCAAGGATTCTCCGTCACCGGCGTTGATGGTATATTCGTGCATTGTACCATCAAAACCGGTGGAAGTCCAATCTAGCCGATAAATGTAGGAAAGACATAGTTGCCGAGACGTATCGAGAGTCGAATCGCGCTGTTGCCGCATTTCCCCTATTACTATTTTTTCGTAAGGGAGGCTTGAATGAATCACGGCGAAGTGGCTGGAGAACAGAAATGGGCAAAGATATTATCTGGATAACTCAAATAAAAGATACTACAGTACTGTCTCGTTACGGGCTCGGTTTGGTGTAAACGATGTGGACTTTTCCCTATTCCCACCACTTCTGTCTCACTCTTGTCCGGCGAAGGCGAGAGCGAGCGAGAGGCACTGAAAGCGAGCGAGGACGGTACGAGATAGACGCCGGGATGATGTTTTGTCTCGCTCCGTCTTTCGGACGCCTGACAACTCCGTCCTTTGCGTTCGCGGCCGTCGCGCAGGCAAAGCGTTCCATCTCGCTCCCCCCTTCGGCCAGAAATAAGCGAGAAACGAACACTGGGAATTAGGGCTCTGTTCGCGATACGGGCTCAACGCCGCGCCTCTCGGTTGGAGAGGCATACAGTGTTGATAAAATGTAAAACGTCACGTTTTCAGTATTCAGTAACATACTGCTGAGATTGTCCAGATTAAAATGAGTTCAAACACGGTATAAATTGGATTATTTCTAGAACTGTACTTGGTAATTAAATATAAATGTAATCTAAATTCTAATCTATAAATGCTAAAAATAATCCGACTGTGTTTAAATTTATTTTCATCTGGAAAATCTCAGGAATATGTTATTGAAACGTTCATGCCGATACGATAGCGAATGTGGAAGTTTTACATTCTATCAAAATAATCAACAAAAACAATCATTTTAATATATTTTTTTGAGTAAATATAAATAATGTTCACCCAGGGCTATTTCCTCCCCGTCGTCCTAGAGATTTTGTTCAAATTGAAATATGTTAGAGTCCATGTGAAAATAAGGAGGATTTAAATAATCATTTTGCCAAATTCGGAAGGTAATTTTCAAAATATCGATAAAAGTTGTGTACTTTGAGGGTCTGTATTTATAAAACAATTTTGAATGTGGCAAAATGTGAGAACTTGAACCCTTCTTCTTTTCACATGCACTATGTACAACGTATTGCAATTTGAATAAAATCTCTGACATTGAGTGTTCAAAGTGATCAGCTTGGTATGGAATGCACCGTATATACGACATTGTCCATTCCAACCGAAATGCATCCTAACCCACTTCCAACTATCGCGTTCTTTACGAAAACGACAAGAAGCTTCTGCGTTCGGGACGCTAGTCACACCGCGATTACCGAAAATACACAATTTATCGAGAAATGATCTGTCACGTATGTACGAATAGTAAAATTAAAACTTTGCAGGCGTTCGTAGTATATCACCATCGAAATTGTAGTACAAGAACAGAATTATTTTTTAGTGACTTTAGCACTATAGCGTTTAAGCAAACGGTTATATATAAACCATATACAGCAATAAAAGATATTTCTAAAAAAGTCTGAGCTATGAAATGTAAATCCACGAACATTAAAAACTAGAAAATGAAAAATATTTAAAAAATAATTTGTTATGTTAACCGATTTTATTAGAAATGCACTAAAAACTAAAAAATAATTATTTTCTTGTACTACAATTTTGATGGTGTTTATCACATAATTCACTTTAAATAAAATCGTGGGGCACCATGGGCAACCAGAAGTTGAATTATTAAAGTGATTCATATCTTGTTATGTAATTTCGTGTCCCACGTTATTATTTCAAGTGAATTATGTGATACTAACATCATAAAATATTTTTTATATAAATTTTTCTAAATAAAACACATAACACTAATCATTAAAAAAAGTTATTTTTTATTATAAATTTAATAATTAATAAATATAAATATTGTGCCCCCCCCCCCCCCCCGCCGCGCCTACCGCCGCCCCGGCGCCATCCTCCCCTCCCTCTGTTTTGCCCCCTTGCCAGGTAGCGTAGGCGGCGCAGCTCCCGTTTCATCTGAAACAGTACAATAAAAATTAAATTTTCTACTTCTATCCGTACATATAGTGAATATGTACGACGCTCGAGACGAGATTTACTACAGCATAATTAAACAATTTTTAATTCTTCATCAAATCGATATGGCAGTCACACCAATGGATTTCTTAGGTTTTTTCGTTGAAAATCATGCTAAATTTCGCGAAGATCCGAAAGGAAATGGAGAACTTGAGATTCGTCATTTTTTAGTGCAATATTATGGGGCAGTGAGAGCGACAATCCATTGGTGTGACTGCCATATCGATTCGATGAAGAATTAAAAATTCTTCAATTATGCTGTACGACTACATTTCACGTTCGACCACGCGGCGCCGTTTCGTTTTTGCCGGGCTTCGCCGCGCAGTGTGCGATTTTGGACAAAAATCGCTCGACAGTGCAAATCTTGACCGATTTCAATAATTTTTTTTTTAAATACTCGTAAAGGACTCAGCAATAACGGACCACTGCAGTAAAACCTGTATCAGTTGGTCTAATCTATAAAAAACATTATTTAGCATAACATAACATACAAACATAAACTTTAGAGATTAAAGATATTAAAAATTAATTTTTTGTAACTTTATTATTAGCTATAAAATAAAAAATTTACTTCAAACTTACAAAATTTATGTTTTAAATAAACTGTATGTATAGCTGATTTAATTCTTATATTTTTAACTGATATTTCAAACTTATTAGTTTTGATTTCATTTCTAATAGGGTAACGGGACCAATAGTTGACCATATATCAGTAGTTCTCCAACTGCACTTGTTCAAAAGATCGTTACTTCTAAAAACCATATTTTTCATGTTTTTCTGAAAAGTAGTCAACTACTGATACATGGTCAACTACTGGTGCCTTTACCCTATATAATAATTTTTTTAAGTAATTGTAATTAGAATAGAATTTTTTTGGGGTAACTAATTTTATAATAAATTGTTTATATGAATTATATGTGATATGTTACATGCATTGAAATGTATAAATGATAATTCATATAAACAAATTATTATAAAATTAGTTACCACAAAAAATTCTATCCTACTTACAATTACTTAAAAAACTAAATATATATTAGAAATAAAATCAAAACTATTAAAAGTGAAATATTATTTCAAAATATAAGATTTAAATCAGCTATACATATAGTTTATTTAAAACATAAATTTTATAAATTTGAAGTAAATTTTTGATTTTGTAGCTGATGATAAAGTTACAAAGATTAATTTTTAATATCTTTAATCTCTAAAGTTTACATTTGTATGTTATGTTATGCTAAATAATGTTTTTTATAGATTAGACTAACTGAAACAGGTTTTACTGCAGTGTTCCTGTTGTAGGTAATTAAGCAGCAACGAATTGAGATATATTGTTACAGGTGAGTATGTTCGTTCAGATGAATATATACACTTTGTACAAGTACAGGTTTTTGATACCCTTAGTTCAAACAGACTGTCGACCGACTGACTACAGATTCACAGTGACGGAAGTGTGACGTCACCGACCGGATCGTTTTAAGCCGCGTTTTTATTGGACAATCCTTCAGCCGATCATTTGGCAGAGATCAAATCAGGGGGATTTTCAAATTCTCTCAACAGTTCCGTTATTGCTGAGTCCTTTACAAGTATTTTAGAAAAAAATTTATTGAAATCGGTCAAGATTTGGGCTGTCGAGTAATTTTTGTCCAAAATCGCACACTGTGCGCCGTCGCCGTTCATACCAACCAAACTTCAGAAAAACACACACATATTCAACATAACTTACCTTCGCCATTTCTTTGCGTAATTTTTTATCCTCTTCCGCTTCCTGCTTCTTTTTCTCCTCCCCCCTCTCTTTTTCCTTCTCCTCCTTCCTATTCCTAGCCTCTCCCTCTTTTTCCCCTCTGTCTCTCTCCTCCTCGTTCCCCGGCTTACGCCAGGTCCCGAATGTTTCCATGATCTGGAAATGAAATAATGAATGTATTATTTTATGGCAAATAGTAAGATCGTACACCGTGATTTTGTCGCTAGAGTCGTAAAGACAATGCCGCGAATAAGCCGCACCTCGCTGAGTTTTGTGGAAGTGACGAATTTCACGTTCTGCATTTCTCATCACGACGTGCGTTACAAAAACTAGCACGTTTCAATTTTCTTACGAAAAGTAGCACGTTTCGATTTGCCACGAAAAGAAGCTCGTTCCATCGTTTCTGACGAATATTAGCACGTTTGGTCTTCCGCCGCGAAGACTAACACATTTGACTGCTTCGCCACGAAGAATAGCACATTTCGTACTGTTGCGGCGAAAACTAGCACGTTATACTGTTTCCCCACAAAAAATACAACAGTTGGGAATTTGCAGCGAAAAGTAACATATTATCCGGTTTGGCCACGAAGAATAGCACGTTTTGGATTATACTGCAGACTGCAGAAACTATCACGTTTCAGCGCGTGGTCAGTTTAAAAGAATTCAACTGTTGAAAATATTGTTTAATAATTAATAATTCCATCTAATCTCCAAAAGATACGAAAATTTTAATCACGTGGCAAACCGCTCAATCGTACTAGTTTTCGCAGCGAAAGACGAAACGTGATAGTTTTCGTGAGAACGAAGGCGAACGTGCTATTTTTCGTAAGAAAATTGAAACGTGCTACTTATTGTAAACGCGCGTCGGTCAGATCTTTGCGAAAATGGCATCAATCGATGTCGTGCCGATGAAAATGGTCCCGAGCTAACTTCGTAAAAAATAGTCCGATTTACACGACATGATTTTAATCAGGAGAACGCCAGGAATTCATCGGTATCACTCCCATATCAATTCGATGAAGAATAAAGAATTTTTTAATCCGCCGTAGTGAATCTCGTCGTGAGCGTCAAAATCCACGAAACTCAGCGGGGCGTGGCTTATTGGCGGCATTGCCTTTGAATACTCTAGCCAGAGAGTCACTCTGTATTATAATATACAATATAATACTTACATTTTCCGGATTCGGCATTTCGTGCGTAGTTCTGCTTGTGTCCGTCCAAATCGCCAGCTTACAACGGACTGACTGGCAGGGATCAGCGGGCTCAAATTACTGCTGATGGAGGGGGAAACACCTACAGGAGCGGTGGTTATGTGTGCGTGACTGATGCAGGCGCAGTTCATGCAGCATTACCACCGCTCCTGTATGTGTTTCCCCCTCCATCAGTGGTAATTGGAGCCCCGGCGATCCCTGGTGGAACGAGAGCGAGCGAGAGGCACTGGTTTTGTTTCGCTCCATCTTTCGGGCGCCGTGACACTCCATCCTTTGCGTGCGCGACGGGCGTGCGCGATGGTCGCAAGCACTTACGGTGAGCACAGGAACCGCTTCGCAAAATCTTGACGCAGGCCCGGCTCAAGTCTTTTTTGCGCCATAGGCGAACTTGTCAAATTACACCCTTTATTATAATACATTTATTAGAGTTTATTGATGACCTTACTCTGAATTTTTATTCGTAGTTTAAAACAGATGCAGTACAATTTGTAATATTTCATTTTAAAGTTTATTTTCAACAATACAGGCAGCGAATACAGTCATAGATAATTTAATGTACTGTCATTAATGTTGTATTTGTAACAGTCCATCGAGGTATTGTATTTACAATAAAAGATGCAGTGATCGCAATGATCGCTGCCTGTCAGCTTGGCTGGTCCCTATAAGCAAAATTAGACGGCTGCCTAGGGCGGAAAGTCGACAAGAAGTGCAAAATGGTATTTTCAATGCCTGTATGTTGAAAATAAACTTTAAAATGAAATATTACAAATTGTACTGCATCTGTATTAAACTACGAATAAAAATTCAGGGTAAGGTCATCAATAAACTCTAATAAATGTAATATAATAAAGGGTGTAATTTGACAAGATCGCCTAGGGCGCAAAAAAGACTTGAGCCGGGCCTGCGTCAAGATTTTGCGAAGCGGTTCCCGTGGTGACCGTAATTGCTTGCGACCATCGCGCACGCCCGTCGCGCACGCAAGCGTTCCATCTCGCTCCCCTCTTCGGCCAGAAAGAAGCGAGAAACGAACACTCGGAAATAGGGGCTCTGTTCACGACACGGGTTACCCGCCGGTCCCGACCAGCGAGTACATACGGAGACAATACTGTACATTTATTTGAGACTATTTATGACTTTACTCTGCAAAATTAGGCAACTGTTAGGGCGTAAGGTTGACAAGAGGTGCAAAATGGTCTTTTCAATGTTGGCATTGTTGAAAATAAAGGCTGTACTTCCGAATGGCCCCAGTGGTCGATCGACACGAGGTTTGGGGGGAAGGGTGGGGAGGGAGTGTGGACCCTAAATCTAAAATTGTTTCTTCGGGTATTTATTAGTTTCCGAAATATTAATAAAAAATTGTTAATTTTTTTGGAAAATTTTTCTGGACGTTGGTGCAGGCCTCCCTATCCGGGAGCCCTTCCGTCCTCCTATTTTTCATTTTTGAAATTCTGTAACCACGGTCTCGTTTTTGGCATCGCCGAACTCACATCGGTTCGCTGTCGTGCTTTCCGCGCCCCACGCACTGGTCTAGCCCCAACCGGGGCCGATAGAGATGAAACTTATTGTTAGTGGGTAATACGAGGGGTGTGGACCGACCTCAAATATAAAATTTTACCTTCAGTAATTAATGCGTTCAAAAGATACAGAAGTAATTGTGCATAAAAGGGTACACCTTACCGATTTTTTTCAATCACTTTACTACGGTCCCCCCTCTTAACAATATTTCTGTTGACTTATACCGACATAACACATTCCACTTTCCAACTTGTTCCGGGTTTTAGTATTGGTTTGGGTTAGATTGGCGCGGGGGGCGCGCGCCCGCTCGCGGGCGCGTAAAGCATGGTAGCGAACCGATGTGAGTTTGGCGATGCTAAAAATGAGACAGTGGTTACAAAATTTCAAAAGTTGAAAATGGGGGACGGAAGGGCTCCCGGGTAGGGAGGCCTGCACCAACGTCAAAAAAAAAAATTCCAAATTAAATTAACAATTTTTTATTAATATTTCGGAATCTAATAAAAACCCGAAGCTACAATTTTAGATTTAGAGTTCATACCCCCTCCCCACCCCTCCCCCCAAACCTCATCTCGATCGGCTACTGGGGCCATTCGGAAGAATATCCAAAATAAATTTTTAAATGAAATACTACAAATTGTACTACAACGGTTTTAAACTACGCGTAAGAATTAATCTGACTGTCGCGCGCGTGCGGCGAGCAGTCACGATTCCATATGAGCGCTCGCGCCCGTCGCGCACGCCGTGAAGTGTTCCATCTCGCTCCCTCCTTCGGCCAGAAAGATGTGAGAAACGAACTCTCAGAATTAGGGCTCTGTTCACGATACGGGCTCAACGCCGGTCCCGACCAGCGAGCCCATAGTATTTCTACGCTGGCAGCCAGAGTTGGGCATTATTATTCGTATAAATCCCCAAGATTTATTCGCGAATAACGAATAACGATTTTATTCGACGATAAATTATTCGTTATTCACAAATAAATCTGTACCGTAAGCATTTATTTTGTCGAAACCTTCGAAGAAAGCCACGAATAACTTTCGTCAGCGTCGAAACTTGGTGAGTCACCAAGACCCCAAGGTCCGTGTGTTCGGCGCTCGCCTCTCGGCCGGACTCGACCTTCGGAGGCTCGAAAAATCACGCTCGACGCTGACGAAAGTTACTTATTCGTGGCTTTCTTCGAAGGCTTTGAAAAGATAAAAGGCTCCCCCAAACCAACGTGAATATCGCCGCGCGGAGCAGATCCGCCGCGTTTCAGCAGTTTTTTATACGTGACGGCTTATGAGCAGCCTTATCTGATCCGCGACGGATTCGCTCCGCGCGGCGATATTCACGTTGGTTTCGAGCAGAGTTGGGCGAAATGTAATCTAATTACAACTTACAAATTACGATTAAAATGTAATTGTGTAGTTGATTACACATTATTTTCTGTAATCGTTAAGTAAGTTGTAATTAGATTACATTTTGCCCAACTCTCGTTTGGGGGAGTCTTTAAATGCTACTGATGAAAAATGTATTCGACGCATTTATTCGAATAAAACCTTCGAATAAAAAATTATCGTTATTCGTCAAATAAATTCTTATCGAATAAAAAAGTTATCTTTATTCGTCGAATAAATTCTCATCCAATAAAATTATTTATTCGTTGCTCTTCGAAAGGTGCGTTTAAACCAAACGAACGAATGCTCGTTTACCCCCCCCCCCCCCCCATATCGACAATGAAAAGTTACAAGTGAAGATTGCCGTTTACACTAAATGAGCATGTATTTTGTCGAAATGAGGGGCGAACGAGCATTCGTTCGTTTGGTTTAAACGCACCTGAATAAAGATAACTTCGATTGTTCGAGCCTCGAATAACGAATAAAAATTATTTATCTTTTGTTCGATATTTGTGATTTTTATTTAGATAAAGTTTTGCCCAACTCTGGAGCGTACGATGCATGTGAACGACGAAGCGAGACAAAGTATCATGCTGTCTCTCTTCCGTAGTGGACGGCAAATACGTGTGACTCTTTTGTCCGCTCTTGCTCTTTTTCGGATTCTCTCACTCTCGACCAAAGAATTCCAAGAAATTGTGGGGATAGTCGCCGGGCTTCTAAATAACCAGGGATCGCCGGGGCTCCAATTACCAGTTCGCGCACACATAACCACGTCTCCTATAGGTATTTCCCCCTCCATTTGTTTGCGTTGCCTGGTTTGTAGAGCGTCATTTGTTTCAGAACGCACCACAGACGAATCTTCGGATTCACGTTTCACGTTCACGGTTCGCGTTTACGTTTTTTTGTAACGGGTAGAAGGATTTTGAGTTGTGTCGCGTTGTGTTGTATTGTGTTTGTGTTCTGTTTGTTGGTTTAGTGTAAAATGAGTGACATTCTAAATGTGAATATGCAGGATGTGCAAGAAGATATGGACAATAATTCTCCGTTTCGTCCGCGACACTTACGTCCGTCCGCAAGGAGATTTTCGAAACGGAAAGTATGTCGCTCAAAGAGAAGGCCTTTGACCCTTCGGAAGAAACAGGAAAGGGGAAAAACGGCAGACGACACTGTCGTAGGACAACATTCAGAAGAAGTGGCCGAGGAACGTATGGTAGAGGAACCATCAACATCCGATGGACGAAATCATACGTCCCAAGAGATAATGCACTTGCCATCCGATGAAGACACTGATACGGCCAGTTCGGGAGAAACTGAAGAGGCGCTGGATGAACTGAGAACCGAAATACCAGAAGGCACGGATGTAGAAAGCAACGAAGAAGAAAACTTCGCAAGAACAATCGCGTCTTCTAAATAGCAACGATATCATGAATTTCCAAAATGTGCTTGCTCAATTGCAGAAATAGGTAAGCATGCAAAACACAGGGAAGACTGTGGCATTGAACACCTACGAATAACTGGTGTGAAACGGCGTGGCTTCAAGAGCATCTTCAGCGTAATGCGCACTTTATGCCATTACAAAGCTGAAATCTATAATCAATCGGACGAAGCCGAAGACGTGGATAGCAATCAGGGCGCCGTTAATGCAACAATTTTATGTGGAGGCGGTTATGCCCAGTTAGAACACACTTTTGCAGGAGTGAACATACGTTGCATGTCGAAGAAAGACTTCGTGAAGAATCAAGATGAATTCGTCAAGTCTGCAATTGCCGCTGCAGAAGAAGAGATGTTAGCAGCGGCTGAAGAAGAAAAACGTTTGGCGATTGAAAGAGGCGACGTTCTTCCCGGATCAGGGACCCCTCACATCCCCGTTGTGGCCGACGGAAGCTGGATGAAGAGATCCTACCGCAGTGGATGTTACGATTCTGCGTCTGGAGTCGGCGTGATAGTTGGCTATCACACGAAAAAAGTTTTATTTTACGGCGTTCGAAATAAAGTTTGCAGAATTTGTCGGATTGCTGCGAAAAAAGATAAAGAACCCCGAAAGCACACATGTTTCAAAAACTGGAACACATCTCGAGCATCGACTGCTATGGAAAGCGATGCTATAGTAGAAGGATTCAACACTAGCGTAGAAAAACGTGGGCTCGTTTATTCTACTCTGATTGGTGATGGGGACAGCAGCGTGTATAAGAAGATTATTGATGCTGACCCATATAAGAGACAGATTCGCGTAAAAAACATTGAATGCTCGAATCATTTGTTGCGAAACTTCTGCAACAAAATGAAAGCGATTGTGAAGAAGACTACACCTGGGCCATTGCGGCAAGCTGTGGAAAGTAGCATTCGCCGGATACGCACGGACGTCGTAAAAGCCGCAAAGTTTCGATACAATCAGAATGTGTCAATCGAAGAGAAAACGAAGAATTTGTATGACGACATACAGAATGTTCCGAGCCACGTGTTTGGTGAACACAAAGAGTGTGCACGACTCAAATATTTCTGCGATGGAAAGAATAAAGAAAATCAAAGAAACATCGTTCCAGAATTGATGAATATTGGTGTGTACCAGGACGTACAAGAAATACTTCGTACACTGTTAGCTCATGCGGAGAGCTTACTCTACAACACCAATAATAACGCTGTGGAAAGTTTGAACGCAATAATTGCCAAGTACATTGGCGGAAAAAGATTAAATTTCGCCGAAAGAGGATCCTATACAGGAAGATGTGCTGCTGCTGTCGTGGAGTACAACAGTAACCAAGTGCACTCGCGATTGAACACAGCAATGAATAAGAAAACCCCCGAGGTTGTTCGCCAAATGGAAGAAAAGAAGAAGAAAGAAAAGGAAAAGAGAGCTGCTAAACAGAAGGAAACGAAGGCTGCGCGATATGTACGCAAGCAATTGCCCTCGCAGAAAGATTCTGATTATGGACAAAATGCACAGAAGCCGGACATGCCATCCGACATGTATGAACTAGAGCGGGAAAAGCATATGCAAATGCTCAGTGACTGGCAAGAGAAAATACATGCTATTGAAGATGAAACCATCGGACAAGCAAAGAACCGCAGATGGTTGCAGTACAGGTCCAAATTGTTGACCGCATCCAATTTTGGACAAGTGTGCCGTCGCCGACCTGACACGCTTTGCGCAAATGCAGTAAAATCAATTCTGTATCCGAAGATAATTAGTGCACCCGCGGTGGAATACGGGAAAAAATGCGAGAAAATTGCTCGTGATGAATTGAAGAAGCAATACACAGATATTGCAGAATGTGGAATTTTCATCGACAGCTGCATCCCCTTCTTAGGAGCTTCACCGGGTGGAATCACCGGTCAAGAGGGAAATCAAATGCCCCAAATCAGCGGAGAACTTTACGCCAGAAGAAGCTATTGAAAAAGTACCCGCTGTCCGGCGCATGTTCGCACGTAAAACAGGTATTTCAATGAACAAAGCGCATCACTATTTTTATCAAGTACAAGGCCAGTTACATATTACAGACAGAAAGTACTGTATATTTTGCCTTTGGACCCCGAAGGGGCTAAAATCTATAAAAGTAGAAAGAGATGATGCGTTTTGGAAAACAGAAATGGAGCCAAAACTGGTTCAATTTTATTTAGAATGCATGCTACCCGAAATAATAGGTAGTCGGCACAATAGGTGCATGTCTATTCGGGAGCCTCAATTTATATTAGCAGAAAGAGCGAAAGAAAAACCGAAAAGCTTGAAAAAGCGAAAGAGGTCTCCCTCCGAAAATAGTGAAACTCCGATCTTATCGATCCGGCGTCGCACCGCACTGTAAAGTGCAGGGCCACTGACTGTGTCAGTGGTCACAAGTGTCAGCAATCGCACTTTCCTCGCGGATCATACGATCACGCGAGTCGATCGACGCCGCTGTAACTTTCCCAAGAAAGTGACGAGGAAAACAATAAATTTGATCGATCCGGCGTCGCACCGCACTGTAAAGTGCAGGGCCACTGACTGCGTCAGTGGTCACAAGTGTCAGCAATCGCACTTTTCCTCGTGGATCGTACGATCACGCGAGTCGATCGACGCCGCCGTAACTTTCCCAAGAAAGTGACGAGGGAAATAATAAATTTGATCGATTCGGCGTCGCACCGCACAGTAAAGTGCAGGGCCACTGACTGCGTCAGTGGTCACAAGTGTCAGCAATCGCACTTTTCCTCGCGGATCGTACGATCACGCGAGTCGATCGATGCCGCCGTAACTTTCCCAAGAAAGTGACGAGGGAAATAATAAATTTAATTCACCCTTTAATTTTTTCAGACACATTTCTAAGTTCACAGGAGCAGACAGACAGAAGACAGACGCACGGTAGAAGAAAAGATACAGATGCGGATTTACGTTGCAAATTATTTCCATACGTAAGTGTGCCACGTCCGGTTTGGTCAAAGGACGCCAGGCTGGTACATACGGGCGTCGCAGGTATGCATGATGTTCGACGAAATATTGAAACAAACTTTTACTTTTATACCCAACTTACCGAAATGTCTGCGATTATTTGTTACAGGCGGACTTTTTACCAAATTAGTGCAAACGTGGTGTATGGGACAGTAATGCCAGGACAAATGGAATAATAAGTACCATATTTCAGGTAAAGTTTAACAGCTCATAAATCTACAGTAAAATTTTGTACGCTTATGAAACAACAAAGTGTTTCCTAATGTATTTCATAATGTGTTACAGATCAACACTGCCTACGTCATCATTCGGTATGAGCGACCTGGCAAAATTGTAGGAAGACCATCAATGGAGAAGAGGAATTACATACAGTGTGTCCGCGGGAAAGCTAAACAGCCGGCTTCCTCCTAAACTATTGGAGATAAAAATATAAAAAAAATAGGGAATTGCATGGTTCGAGGGGGCAAATTAATTAGCACGAACGAATTTTCTTATCGATTATTATTTTAAAAGATACGATGGTCAAGTTCGGTTTTTCAAATGGAACTATTTTTTTTGAACACCTGAGTTGATAGTGCGTTCCAAGACAAATTCAATAAGCTTTAATGTATACACTTTATTTTCACTGGTTTTTAAGATATTGCGCTTGCAAATTTACTGATTTTCACTGGAAGAAAACTGTCTGGTATAGCACGGACCGGGGACAGTCTTACTGGTTCCACGGGTGACACTGCCTTTTGAAATAGATACCTACCTGCCAAAGGTCTACGCCAGGCCCAAAGGCTGGACAATTTTTTTCCGTCAGAAATGCTACTTAGGTAGGTACATCTGCGGTATATTTATTTCGCACTTGCTTCTACGCTCGGATGGCCGGTTCTTTTGGGAGGGATGCAAGTTCGATTGGTTAGGTTAGGAGGAGTGAAAGTTGCTAGACTAAATTTCAATCATAGGGAGCAGATTGTATCAGAACCATTCGGATTTGCATTCCTCACAAACGGCTGCTCTCTTGAAGAGGCCCTCTTCACAGCAATGCCCACCTTCTCTCGCACGGAATACGTTAACGCTTGCTTTTCTTCTGATATTGAAGCTCGTGTTTATACTCGAGAGGACCACGCGTCGACAGCGGGCTACCCCTTTTCTTCCTGTGTCTCTCCACGAGCCGTGCTGACGGTGGATTGTAGGAGCGTAGATATCTGAATGCCAGTTATTGAATTCAGGAGACGATGGAAACATTTTATTACAAAACACACATGTACTATAATTAAAGTAAATCGTACTCCTCTCGGGCAGGAGTACTGATAATGATCGAACTTGCGCTCCACTTCGCGCAGACCAATTACACGGAGGGTAGTCGGGTCACACACTGCCCAAATGATACAGGGTAATTCTGGAGCAACGCCCGTCAAGGAGATGCGCTGGCACCCCGTGGCGAGGACAGACCTTCGCTGTGCCTCACCCGATTTTTATGGCTTTTTTCCAGAAAAAGGTACGAATCCTGGGTCGAACGTAGCGAATTGAAGTCGACCCTCCGCAGTCGAGGGTGAATTATCCATTACAGCGTATTAAGAAACCCTTTTCTTCATCGTATCGAAAGGGAAGTGACGCCAATGGATTCCTTATGTTTTTCTGACGAAAATCATACCAAATGTCATGCAAATCGGACTACTTTGACACAAGCTATTTGTATTCCCTATGTAAAAGTTGTCCGATTTACACGACATTTGTAATGATTTTCATCGGAAAACCCCAAGGAATCCATCGGCGACACTTCCATATCCATACGATAAGGAATAACGAATTGTTTTATTTCATAAAAAGGTAGGTACAGGCCGATTCTGGTGCTGCGCCCGTCACCCCGTGGCGAGGACAACACCCCGCAGTGCCCATAGAATTTTATGGCTCTTTTCGGAAAAAGGTACGAATCCTGGGCCGAACGTAACGAATTGAAGTCGACCCTCCGCAGTCGAGGGTGAATTATCCATTTGAGCGTATTAAGAAACCCCTTTCTTCATCGTATCGAAAGGGAAGTGACGCCAATGGATTCCTTATGTTTTTCTGACGAAAATCATACCAAATGTCATGCAAATCGGACTACTTTGACACAAGCAATTTGTATTCCTTATGTAAGAGTTGTCCGATTTCCACGACACTTGGCATGATTTTCATCGGAAATCCCCAAGGAATCTATCTGCGACACTTTCATATCCATACGATAAAAAATAAAGAATTATTTTATTTCCTAACCAGATACAGGGTAATTATGGAGCAACGCCCGTCAAGGAGATGCGGCGGCCTGGTACCCCGTGGCGAGGACAGTCCTTCGCTGTGCCTCACCCGATTTTTATGGCTTTTTCCGGAAAAAGGTACGAATCCTGGGCCGAACGTAACGAATTGAAGTCGCGACCCTCCGCTGTCGAGGGTGAAATATCCATTTGAGCGTATTAAGAAACTCTTTTCTTCATCGTATCGAAGGGGAAGTGACGCCAATGGATTCCGGGCGTTCTCCCGATTAAAATCATGCCAAACATCATGAAAATCGGACTATTTTTACATAAGGAATACAAATAGCTTGTGTCAAAGTAGTCCGATTTGCATGACATTTGGTATGATTTTCGTCAGAAAAACATAAGGAATCCATTGGCGTCACTTCCCTTTCGATACGATGAAGAAAGGGGTTTCTTAATACGCTCAAATGGATAATTCACCCTCGACTGCGGAGGGTCGACTTCAATTCGTTACGTTCGGCCCAGGATTCGTACCTTTTTCCGAAAAGAGCCATAAAATTCTATGGGCACTGCGGGGTGTTGTCCTCGCCACGGGGTGACGGGCGCAGCACCAGAATCGGCCTGTACCTACCTTTTTATGAAATAAAACAATTCGTTATTCCTTATCGTATGGATATGGAAGTGTCGCCGATGGATTCCTTGGGGTTTTCCGATGAAAATCATTACAAATGTCGTGTAAATCGGACAACTTTTACATAGGGAATACAAATAGCTTGTGTCAAAGTAGTCCGATTTGCATGACATTTGGTATGATTTTCGTCAGAAAAACATAAGGAATCCATTGGCGTCACTTCCCTTTCGATATGATGAAGAAAGGGGTTTCTTAATACGCTCAAATGGATAATTCACCCTCGACTGCGGGGGCTCGACCTCAATTCGCTACGTTCGGCCCAGGATTCGTACCTTTTTCCGGAAAAAGCCATAAAAATCGGGTGAGGCACAGCGAAGGTCTGTCCTCGCCACGGGGTGCCAGCGCATCTCCTTGACGGGCGTTGCTCCAGAATTACCCTGTATCATTTGGGCAGTGTGTGACCCGACTACTCTCCGTGTAATTGGTCTGCGCGAAGTGGGGCGCAAGTTCGATCATTATCAGTACTCCTGCCCGAGAGGAATACGATTTACTTTAATTATAGTACATGTGTGTTTTGTAATAAAATGTTTCTAACGTCTCCTGAATTCAATAACTGGCATCCAGATATCTACGCTCCTACAATCCACCGTCAGCACGGCTCGTGGAGAGACACAGGAAGAAAAGGGGTAGCCCGCTGTCGACGCGTGGTCCTCTCGAGTATAAACACGAGCTTCAATATCAGAAGAAAAGCAGGCGTTAACGTATTCCGTGCGAGAGAAGGTGGGCATTGCTGTGAAGAGGGCCTCTTCTAGAGAGCAGCCGTTTGTGAGGAATGCAAATCCGAATGGTTCTGATACAATCTGCTCCCTATGATTGAAATTTAGTCTAGCAACTTTCACTCCTCCTAACCTAACCAATCGAACTTGCATCCCTCCCAAAAGAACCGGCCATCCGAGCGTAGAAGCAAGTGCGAAATAAATATACCGCAGATGTACCTACCTAAGTAGCATTTCTGACGGAAAAAAATTGTCCAGCCTTTGGGCCTGGCGTAGACCTTTGGCAGGTAGGTATCTATTTCAAAAGGCAGTGTCACCCGTGGAACCAGTAAGACCGTCCCCGGTCCGTGCTATACCAGACAGTTTTCTTCCAGTGAAAATCAGTAAATTTGCAAGCGCAATATCTTAAAAACCAGTGAAAATAAAGTGTATACATTAAAGCTTATTGAATTTGTCTTGGAACGCACTATCAACTCAGGTGTTCAAAAAAAATAGTTCCATTTGAAAAACCGAACTTGACCATCGTATCTTTTAAAATAATAATCGATAAGAAAATTCGTTCGTGCTAATTAATTTGCCCCCTCGAACCATGCAATTCCCTATTTTTTTTATATTTTTATCTCCAATAGTTTAGGAGGAAGCCGGCTGTTTAGCTTTCCCGCGGACACACTGTAGAATGAGAGAAGATAATATTACAGTATTGTCTCGTTAGCGGATCGCTGGGCGGGACCGGCGCGGGCGTTGAGCCCGTATCGTGAACAGAGCCCGAATTCGCAGTGTTCGTTTCTCGCTTCTTTCTGTCCGAAGGAGGGAGCGAGATGGAACGCTTTGCCTGCGCGACGGGCGCGGATGCAAAGGACGGAGTATCAGGCGTCTGAAAGACGGAGCGAGACAAAACATCATCCCGTCGTCTGTCTCGTACCGTTCTCGCTCGCTTTCGGTGTCTCTCGCTCGCTCTCGCCTTCGCCGGACAAGAGTGAGACAGAAGTGGTGGGGATAGCGAAAAGTCCACATCGTGTACACCAAACCGAGCCGCTAACGAGACAATACTGTATTCTTCGAAAAATATACACTTTTTTATCTGTAATTGTCCATTTCAAGGGGGCGAAAGATTGAATGACGAATTTCAATTCTCGAATGAAGTTGGATTGATTTATTGTGATGACTGTAACTTGATTAGAGACAAAAAATATATAAAAAAATGTTCTGTTAAACGATTTTGTCAAAAAGGCACTAACAACTAAAAAATACTTCTATTCTTGTACTACAATTTCGATGGTGTTTTTTAACTTTAAATAAAAACGTGGAGGAAGGATATTTCATAACAGAATATGAATCAATTTAGTACAGCATCAAGTGTCGAAATGAATTTATTGCGAGATATCCTGCTCCACGATTTTATTTAAAGTGAAAATACATCATCGAAATTGTAGTATAAGAAAATAATTATTTTTTAGTTTTTAATGCATTTTTAATAAAATCGTTTATTATAATTTTTTTTATTTTCTAGTTTTTAGTATTCGTGGATTTACATTTCACAGCTCAAACTTCTTTACAAATATCTTTTATTGCTGTATGCAGTTTAACAGTTTGTTTGAACCATACAGTGCTAAAAGTTCGTAAAGAACGGTAACATAAAGAATGGTTGATTTTATGTCGATTGGATTTGTTGTTATGGGTTATTATTTATTGGTGACGAGGTAATTTTTTCACCCCTTCGGAATTTTTTTCATAATTTTGTATTGTCATCTAAACTACGCACCTCTGCAAAGTTTCAAGACAATTGGATGGTTGGAAGTGGATAATTGAGTTTCCAGATTTGAATCAAACATACCAACAAACAAAGGATCGTAGCTAAATAAAATCGTAATGAGACATTCCAAAATATACGTATTGTTAGTACTGATCTCTAGTTTATATTGATAAATTTTTACAACCGTGGAATAACAATTCCGAAGGAAAGCACGTACAAAAGTATTGAATTGAAATGTATTTTTTGTTCAAATTGATGTTTTAAAAAAATTATTACTAAATTTGTATTTAAACAATAGACAATTCTTGTTGATATAAAAGATAATTTGATGTATAGTTAGATAGAAAAGAAAGCGTCATATGTTTTTAGAAGAATTATAGCATTTTAGATTTCATTACGATCGGCGTGTTACATTTCGGTGATGCACCTTATTCAAATTGTATGCTTTGAAATTGCACATTGATTATACAAAATATTACATCCTTCTACGTATAAATAAAAACTATTGATACGCAAATTGGTATTGTTTCATTGACATGCTTCCTAACTTCACTACCCAACCTCTCTATCTTTCATTATTGCTATCCTCCTTTACGTTCAGCGAGGCTCTGATGCTGGACGCAGCAATCGGACGCGCTACATCTACACCTGATGCAGAGGGAAACACCTACAGGAGCGGTGGTTATGTGTGCGTGACTGACACTCGCAGTTCCGCACACATAACCACCGCTCCTGTAGATGTTCCCCCCTCCATCAGCGGTATTGAAGCCTGTTAATCTCTGCCTAGACGCAGCTCTCGTGCAAGACTTCTCAGTAGAAGGAGCTGTGGCAACAGCGTGGCGGAGACAGAGAGAACAGAAAATGTGGCAACTATGCGTCAAAAATTCGTCTACATAGAGTACCTGGAGATGTCACCTCTGTACAACTTCTTTTTACCGACCGCAGTAGTTTCATTAGGGTCCGTCTGTTTACAAGGGGCGCTTCGATCGATTCGGACCAAAACAAACTTGAGACGGCAGCCTTAAATCAAAATCATGAATTATACATATTGGTGCGGGGCGTTCCAACAAAATCTAAAATAGTTTGGGAAAAGTTAGTTTACTTGAAGAAAGTATGGAATGCCTTAGTGTGGTTGAAAGCCAACAATCCTCTATACTCGGAAATTGTTTTACCACAATCGCACGATTTATTGCTGAGTGCCAAAATACCAGATACAGAATTTCAAGAAGAAGTTGTTGCCAATGATAATAATAACGAATCTATCGAGGACGTTGAAGGTGACACACTTAATATCGATGAAAACAACAAACGTGCATTATTAACGCAAATGTCACAATCTGATTCATATTATGAGCAGTTTACGATTTATCCAATGTACGACAAAAGGGTTAATGAATCTGCTACCGCACTCTATCAAATGCTTAAAGTTCATGACATTCCGTTGGGCCATCGTGCTGAACACTTAGATGTGAAATGTTTCCCAGATTTATATCCTTATGGGGTGAATGGACAGCATGAAGAAAAATTGGTTCGTTTGACTGATCATGAATTCATTAAGTCCAAACTGATGTCCAAGCATTCGCAATTTCGATTGAACATGCAATATATTTTTCATTTATTGCACGATACCAATATGCATTTGAACGCTCGAATTTTTCACAAAATGAACGTCGTAAATCCACGTGAAAAATACACAGCTGCTGGTTTTCTAGAGGAACTCTCTAAAGATCAGCTACAAACGAACTTGAACACTATATTTTCCAGATTACGTAATACAGCACAGTATTGGCGAAAACCGAGAAATGATTTGAACTGTATGATACACCATTATGGACCAGCTACATGGTTCCTCACGCTTAGTCCAAGTGAATGGTTCTGGACAGATTTAATAGAATTTCTTCGTGAAGTAAACGGCCCATCGGTGGCTAAAATGTCCCCGAACGAACTCATTGCTTCTGATCCCGTTTCAACTGCTCGATTTATAGATAATACATTCCACGCTATGCTGGATTTCATTTGTTCGCCCGACAATCCGATTGGCAAGGTCACTCATTACTTTTGGCGCAGAGAATATCAAAGCAGGGGATTACAACATTTTCATCTTTTAATTTGGATTGAAGATGCTCCCATAATCGATAAATCAACGAAGGAAGAAGTAGCAGCATTCATAATGAAATACGTCACTTGCAGATTACCATCACCGCATGTGTCGCCAGAATTATATAGACGAGTAATTGCACATCAAATGCATAAATGCAATAGTTACTGTCTACGCAACAAAAAAAACTAAAAATTCCTTCTGTAAAGTATGTAGATTTTCATTTCCACGTTCAGTTACAAATACTTTGATAATAAGGGATGTGGCTGTTTCTATAGGTGCTAGAAAACAATTGAAAGCAAAAGGTAGACTCTATGATCTTCCACATTCAATAAAGGAAGTCCGTATCAATGATTTTAATGCTCCCATTCTCACGGTTTGGAGAGGTAACATGGATATACAATATATTGGGGAAAAGACAGGGTTGGTAACATGTTACTGTACTAAGTATGTGTCAAAGCCGGAAAAAGTTACGCTACGGACACTTTGGCAGCAATAAATTCTACTAAGTCATTGGCTAGTCTTCTATGCAACCTTGGAATGCGCATGCTAAATCATAGAGAATGTGGAGCGCCAGAATGCGCTGATACTCTTTTAGGATTATCATTGCATGGAACTGACTACAGTACTACTATTAGATGGTTATATGTAAATATAATCCCCATAAAAAACTTTAAAAAAGTAAAAAACAACGCCAAGTACATGAAAAAGTCGAGGACGAAAAAAAGTATTATCAAATAAATATCAAATAAATCACAAAAAAAGAAAATAATATAATTACAAAATAAAAAAAAGATGTGAAATCAAAATGAGCTGCAAGTACATAAAGGTGCTTTCCAACTGCGCTTAAGATGACACAACTACATATACACAGCTAAAATGCTGTGTTATTCCATTACCCATATCGCGGACATTTTAATTAACCCATCAAAAAGAATCCCATTTAAAAACATTGTCGTAAATTAATAGCTTTACAAAATTAATGCTATACAAAAATTGCGCCAATTATAACAATGCCTATTTATACAAAGAAAAAAATGTATTAAATAATACCCATCAAAAAGAATCCCATTTAAAAACATTGTCGTAAATTAATAGCTTTACAAAATTAATGATATACAAAAATTGCGCCAATCATAACAATGGCTATTTATACAAAGAAAAAAATGTATTAAATAATATTAAGCAGATATATTTTTATAGAAATAAATATTTTAATACGAATAAATATTTTATTCAAAATACTTGGCGCTGCGCCCCGAATTGGTGTTGCTAAACAGAATAAATATGTATAAATTGCATTAATCTTTTTTTCTTTCTTTCTTTCTTGTGCGTGCGTTCGTGAATGTGCTTATGTGTGCGTGTGCATATGCTACGTATGATATTAGAGTTAAATATATGTACAATAAATCTGACAGTGTTTCTAATATGTTTATGTATAATATGTATATGTTTATGTATTTTAGATTGTAAGGGAGTTATTGTTAATTATTAAGACTAAGTCTATTAACATTTTTTCGGTTGCGCAGCGCCAAGTATTTTGAATAAAATATTTATTCGTATTAAAATATTTATTTGTATAAAAATATATCTGCTTAATATTATTTAATACATTTTTTTCTTTGTATAAATAGCCATTGTTATGATTGGCGCAATTTTTGTATATCATTAATTTTGTAAAGCTATTAATTTACGACAATGTTTTTAAATGGGATTCTTTTTGATGGGTATTATTTAATACATTTTTTTCTTTGTATAAATAGGCATTGTTATAATTGGCGCAATTTTTGTATAGCATTAATTTTGTAAAGCTATTAATTTACGACAATGTTTTTAAATGGGATTCTTTTTGATGAGTTAATTAAAATGTCCGCGATATGGGTAATGGAATAACACAGCATTTTAGCTGTGTATATGTAGTTGTGTCATCTTAAGCGCAGTTGGAAAGCACCTTTATGTACTTGCTGCTCATTTTGATTTCACATCTTTTTTTTATTTTGTAATTATATTATTTTCTTTTTTTGTGATTTATTTGATATTTATTTGATAATACTTTTTTTCGTCCTCGACTTTTTCATGTACTTGGCGTTGTTTTTTACTTTTTTAAAGTTTTTTATGGAGATCTCACTTCTTTTTACAAAGATAATTCATGTACTTGGCGTAATTTTTGTACTTTTTTGAAGTTTTTTATGGCCTACATATACATAAAATCCTCAGTTTAGTTACAAATAAAAAACAGTTTGATGATATACAAACATGTCGCAATTCAAATTTCGGCAACTTACCTTGTGTTTGAGATTGCATTTTCGTTGCAATTACAACTTACCTTATTTAACACTCGCCAGGTTCATAACCTGACTGTAAGCTGTCAAAATTTGGAGTAGATTGCATAGTGAAGGTAACGTAATAGCGTTTGACGAACGAAACATGTGTTAGTTTCTGTTGGCTGAAAGTGTGCGTGTAACGCGTATGACGAACGAAACATGTGTTAGTTTCTGTTGGCTGAAGGTGTGCGTGTAACACGTATGACGAACGAAACATCTATTAGTTTCTGTTGACTGAAGGTGTGCGTGTAACGCGTATATACGTATTATGTTTGACGAAATTTGGTTGGAGAAGGAGAATCAACAGACGCGGTCGCGTCTGGAAGCTAATTCCCCCTCCCCCTCTACCTATAGGCACACTGAGCGATCACGTCTCTATACACGAATGATAGCGAAATTGACAGGTCTCCGTAGCTATTTTGGTCTTTTATCATGTCTTATGACATAGTCCCGGTGTTTTAACATGATTAAGCGAATAATTAATTTTTTTCGAACCCATTTGTCGTTTTACTTAATGTATCAAGCTGTTTTTCTAAAAGATAAAAGAATTATTCTCAATTAATAGTTCGCAAAATGATACTTTTTTTACGAGACAGTCAAACAGCACGTAGCGCTAGTACTTGACGCCAGTAGATGTCGCCATTCTCGTTTTACTTCTCCAATTGACGCAGGTAGATGTCACCTTTCGTAAGCTGAAGTTATCCGGAATGGTTTTGCTGAAAATGCGGTTGCGCAGTTGACGAAAAAGGCAAAAAGCCGCTGCTTTCGGCTCGCTAGTAAATGTCACCTAGCTGTCAATCAATCATAACCTGCCTGTGTCAGTTATCAATTTGAAATGTCACGAGTTTTTCCATCATATAGGACATTGAATTATTGTCTCAATTAACAAGGTAAGTCGCTATATTATTTGTTATACAGTTACGGTCTATGTCCACTGATACTTAACGTATGACTTTCTTCTATCTTACGCCACTTTTATGAACTCTGGATGATTTTTTTGGTTAATTAATTGTTTATTAATTTTTGTAGAAAATGCGGGAGGCCGCCCTACTTGATGGTGAGTTTTATTAACGATAATAAGCTTACAGAAGAATTAAATAATAAAAAATGTTATATATACATTTATTCAAATTCGTTTTTCCAGACTCGAATGATGCCGGCAGCGAACAAGGTGCCGAGAACGGCGGCGTCGCCACCACCACCACAGCAGCCGGCGACAAACGGTATTAATTCTTAATACTATTAATTAATACTTTTTATCTTTTAACTATATAATTAAAATTGTTGACTTTAGCTTATATCAGGGGAGCCCAGGCCAGTTGGCTGTCGCTGGCAGTCGCAACTACGGCGCCGCCGCCGCCGCCGCCACCACCACCAGCACCACCACCACCAACACCATCACCACCACCACCACAGGGCCCAGCCACGGCACATGGTATTATCTCTTAATACTTTAATTATTTTACAATATAAAAATTGTTCGGTTTAGCCTACAGGGTGTCCCACCTAAGACTGGACAGCCGGTTTTCTCCTAAAGTATTATCGATAAAAATATAAAAAAAATAGAGAATTGGTTCGAGGGGGGCAATTTATTAGCGCGAACGAATTTTGTTTTCGATTATTATTTTAAAAGATACGATGGTCAAGTTCGGTTTTTCAAATGGAACTATTTTTTTGGAAGACCTGAGTTGATAGTGCGTTCCAAGACAAATCCAATAAGCTGAAATGTATACACTTTATTTCCACTGGTTTTTAAGATTTTCACTGGAAGAAAACCCTCTGGAATAGCAAGGACCGGGGCGGTCTTACTGGCGCCACGGGTGGCACTGCCTGTTGAAATAGATACTTACCTGCCAAAGGTCTACGCCAGGAATGGCAGGCCCAAAGGCTGGACAATTCTTTTCCGTCAGAAATGCTACTTAGGTAAGTACATCTGCGGAATCGAGAAGCGCACCGTTACTTTTATTTCGCACTTGCTTCTACGCTCGGATGGCCGGTTCTTTTGGGAGGGATGCAAGCTGGATTGGTGAAATATCCATTACAGCGTATTAAGAAATTCTTTTCTTCATCGTGTCGAAAGGGAAGTGACGCGAATGGATTCCTTATGTTTTTCTGATGAAAATCATACCAAATATCATGCAAATCGGACTACTTTGACACAAGCTATTTCTATTCCCTATGTAATTCTGACGGAAAAGAATTGTCCAGCCTTTGGGCCTGCCATTCCTGGCGTAGACCTTTGGCAGGTCAGTATCTATTTCAACAGGCAGTGCCACCCGTGGCGCCAGTAAGACCGCCCCGGTCCTTGCTATTCCAGAGGGTTTTCTTCCAGTGAAAATCTTAAAAACCAGTGGAAATAAAGTGCATACATTTCAACTTATTGGATTTGTCTTGGAACGCACTATCAACTCAGGTCTTCAAAAAAAATAGTTCCATTTGAAAAACCGAACTTGACCATCGTATCTTTTAAAATAATAATCGAAAACAAAATTCGTTCGCGCTAATAAATTGCCCCCCTCGAACCATGCAATTCCCTATTTTTTTATATTTTTATCGACAATACTTTAGGAGAAAACCGGCTGTCCAGTCTTAGGTGGGACATCCTGTATATCAGGGGAGGCGAACATTTTTATCTGCGCGTGCCAATAATTTAAAAATTATTATAATATAATTGCTGACGTTTATTATTACTAATTACAGGAGGATACACGTCGAAGCGTCATAAGAGGAGCGGCTGGAGGGTGCGGACCCGTCAAGAGCATTGGGCCACCCTCCAGGCGGTACGGGCGCAAGCCGTCAACCTCCGCTCGCAGGCGAGTACCCTGCGAGATTTAGTGAAGACTCAGGAGCCGTGGTCGTGGCCGAGCGGGCGTATTTTGTAAATAAACAATTGTAAATAAATAGTTCCATTAAAATTATAATTAATATATATCCAATTTAAAATCGTTTAATTTATAATAATATAATACTATGTTCCAAATTTTTTTTCTCCTCGAAATTATACATTTTTCCATTGCAATCTTTAATGCTGCCCAAAGTCATCCTTTCTTGTTTGAGAACACGCCTCAATGTTTTATTTTTTTTTCTATTCGTTCGTAACGAATCATTTCTCCAAATAAAGTGTGTATTTACGGACCTCGTGATGCGACTAGCTACCCAAACGCAGCGGCTTTTTGTCTTTTTCGTAAAACCGCAAGTGACTGATATCAAGTCGTTTGGATTTGTGGTTATGGGTAATATCTTCAATGATTATTGCTGACTGGGTACAATTTTCACCTCCACGGGGTCCTTTCCGTCAACCTTTTCCAGAAATCTTATAATGTCACTCCTCTGCCCTACCCCCCTCAAATACATGAAAAATTCGAGAACAAAAAACAGTATTATTTGTACTTCTACGTTAGATTAAGCTGTATGTATGATCCGAATACAGTATTGTCCCCCTGAGGGCTCGCTGGTCGGGACCGGCGATGAGCCCTCATGGAGACAAGAGTCCTAATTCCGAGTGTTCGTTTCTCGCTTCTTTCTGGCCGAAGGGGGAGCGAGATGGAACGCTTTGCGTGCGCGGCGGGCGTGCGCGACGGGCGCGGATGCAAAGGACGGAGTGTCAGGCGTCCGAAAGACGAAGCGAGACAAAATATCAACGCGTCGTCTGTCTCGTACCGTCCTCGCTCACTTTCAGTGGCTCTCGCTCGCTTTCGTTCCATCTCGCTCTCGCCTTCGCCGGACAAGAGTGAGACAGAAGTGGTGGGGATAGCGAAAAGCCCACATTGTGTGCACCAAACCGAGCCCATAGGCAGACAATACTGTAAATAAGGCTGGCGGCGTAACCAAAAGGCGATGGTAAAGAAAATCTCGCGTAATGGCAGCGGGACGTGACCGGCGGTACATTTGCCACACGGCTCAAACGATTGTGGCCGATCGAGATTCGATTGCATTCGAGCTTACTAGGGCTGGCTTTTTTGTATCGCTAACACTCTACAGTATTTCATGAATATGGTGAGGGCACTGCCAAGCCACAGGTTCCCGTCTAGAACACTTCCAATTCATGTTGAAACACCACTGTCGCACCATGTGCCTATGATTGTCATAATCAACAGACGCGGTCGCGTCTGGAAGCTAATTCCCCTTCCCCCTCTACCCATAGGCACACTGAGCGATTATATAAATCGGTGCGATCGGCTCTGTTCACGATGCTACATATAGCGTAAATGACTCCAAGAATAAATGTCAAATGACTTTTATTGCAATGAACCTCAAATAAAATCATAATAATTTTGACACTATAAATGATAAACTTGTAACGTCAAAGTAAATAAATCAACGGATTTATAATGGAAAACACAAATATATAAAGCGGGGTGGTGGGGTAATAAGGAAAAGAATGGAAAGTCTTGTGGTATTTTATTCGTAGCAGTCTTCATAGATTAAAATCTAAGACGCTCATTATTAGTCGAAATGTGTAGAGCAAAGAAATACGCATTTATTTCAAAATCTACTATTCGTTATTTTATGTTAACAACGGGAAAATAAACATAACCGAAGCAATGCAAATTAAATTTTGTGACGGGACTGCGCGAACGTCTCTTATATTAGATGGCGTCACAGTGATGTTTTCTCACGAAATAGAAGAGTTCTAGGCGGGAACCTGTGGCTTGGCAGTGCTCTCACCATATTCATGAAATACTGTAGAATGTTAGCGATGCAAAAAAGTCAGCCCTAGTAAGCTCGAATGCAATCAAAACTCGATCGGCCACAATCGTTTGAGCCGTGTGTATGTACGAGCAGGGTTCGCTCTGACCGATGGACATGTGAGCCTAGGGTCGCGCGAAACACAAAACGAAGCGGGCGACCGGGGCTCACTTCATTTTCGTATTGGCAGAGACATTCCTGGCATTCGAAAATTCTTTGTTATTTTCTTACATGTAAGTGTGCTTCATTATTATCTTAATTAAGCTGTATGTATAATGAAACGAACATATTTACAATGAATAGAACAGATTTATGTGCAGTCAAATAATAGTCTGCGCAGATTTTTATTAACCTGTTTCTTTATTGAAATGTGTATCCTTTTAGTATCAAATCCCTTGGAAGGACATTCCATTCTTCGTAGTGGGAGAAACAAAAGCACAAATATTATAATTGGTAAGTGTCCTTTACATTTATTTATAATAATACGTATGATAGTAGTGTTCATTACAAATTTTTTGTTTTTTACAGGTTGGAATATTCCAAAAGTAAGTAAAATACACTTGGTCGGCTGCTGTGCGCTATTCCGAGTAAGTTTTACAGGCTGCAGCGCGCCTTATCTTATAACATCACTCGATAGGCTGCAGTGCGCCTTCTCTCTCGAGTATACTAACTTTCAATCAAGTTTAAAGTTAATTAATATTTAAAAAAAACCAAAATGTCTGTACATGTACAAAATAAAGATATAAGATCTATAACACAAGACCTAAATTTTAATATTCCTCATAAAAATTTAACTGAGGAGGATAAGAAAATTATAAGATGTTTGTCAAACGATGGCTGGGTTGAGGATTCTCATATGTCGGCTTTTTCTTACTTATTGAACAAAGCCGCTAATTACGAAATTCGATCTACGTATCTAAGATATAACCTTCTAGAAATCAAACCCGTTAGGAAAGATAGGGACCACATACAAATCTTGCATCGTCCAGAACATTGGACATGCAGTTACTATGACGGGACAAATATTTACATATACGATACGCTGCAGAATTTTGCGGATCCGTTACACAAAGAGCAAAAACTTTTTTTGGAAAAATTGTATCCTCATATTACAGTTACGAAAAAAACCGTTCGTTTTCCGATTGTTCAACAACAAAAAAATACAAGAGATTGTGGAGTCATGGCTATAGCAATTGGCGTTTCATTAGCATTTAGTATTAAACCACAAAATGTTTACTATAATACAACACTTATGCGAAATCACCTGTTGAAATTATTAACCGAAGAAATACAGTTCGAACATTTTCCCCAAGATCCAAATGTAAAAATTCCTCAACAAGTTTTGCCGTTACAAGTTGCACGGCAAAAATGTAACGAAAGGTTACGAATGAATATTCGAAATCGAGAAATCAAGGTAGATGTTAGGCAGCCATCTCACGGTAATATTGGTACAAATATTTTTATGGAACACAATTATTCGTCTTGGAGTAATATTACAAACAATAATAATATGAATAAAGCGATCATAAATGTGACAACTCCTGAAAAAAGTGAAAAATATAAGTCAGAAATAAATGACAATGCAGAACTTTACACATTGAAGCGATATAAACAATTTCTGAAAGATGGGAATATTATAAACAAACAAACTAAGTTACTAGGAGAAAAAAGCAATTTCAAGATAGATTTGACTGATGTCGATGGTAATGAATTTATGAATGATAAAATAGTAAATGATTTGAAACGTTCTCGTAAGCATTCGATTTCGAGAGCAAATAACTCTACAACAATTCCACGATCGATGAAATTGAGAAAAATTGAATTGTCAGAAAAAGATGAAAAGATCATTCAGATAGGGGAGTGGTTAGAAGACACGCATATAAACCATTTTCACAATATTCTGCGACAATTTCATGGTTATGAACCCATCGTTACGCTTTTACTACAATGTCCAGATGTAATAATCCCAGGAGACAAATCAAAAGAACATATACAAATTTTATACAGCCAAGCGAACGATGATTGGTCTGATAGTACAGGTGGCCATTGGGTTTGCTGTTATTATGATACAAATTTTATTTCTATATATGATTCTCTGAACCAAAGAATTGTACATCGACACCATGAAATTGTTTTAAAACGATTATTTCCATTTTATCCTTTCGAGGAAAAAGGTATCCTTCTCCACTCGGTACAGATGCAAACAAATTTCAATGATTGTGGCGTGTTCGCAATAGCTAATGCCGTGTCACTTGCATTAGGAGTAAAACCTACTGAAGTGCAATATGATCGTAATAAAATGCGTAACCATTTGATCAAAATGTTAAAAAATAATGTCATAGACATGTTTCCTGTACTTCAATATAATGATCATAGAAACTTTGATAACGAATTAAATAAGACTTCTTCTAATATGGCGGAACAAATTTTGCAAACTGATTCACCAAAAAACGATACCGAGAATAATGATGCTCTGAATATAATTGATTATTCCCAGATAACGTTAGCAAAAAGAAGAAAACATAATCGTAACTATTATAGGAAAAATAAATTACGAATACTTCAACATAGAAAATTGCAGAAATTACACCCAAAGAACAAAGTTCCAATTTTTCCAAAACAAAAGCAACGTAGATATAATAATCTTAGATATCGGATATCTAGAAAAATATATGATAACAAATATTACAGTAAAAAACAACACATTACAAAAGTCGGAAAGATCCGAAATATCATTTACAGGATAAAATTTCATCTTTCCTCTGATAGATATATAAAGAATATTTCAAAATCTCTACTTTCAGAAATGAAAAAGAAATGCGTAGTGAGTAGCCGATTAAAAGCTATGGAAATTTATAATTGGTGCATGCAGAAAAGGAAAAGCTACTTATTCTATTTGAGAAAAAATATAAGAATCTTAAAAGAAAAGGCAGAGGTTGCTTTGACTCGAGCTAACAAATGTCCAGAATGCAATATTTCGGATAGAATTGAAGCATTATGTGGATTTTCAAAGCATTTGCCGCCTTCTGAATCGTACTTTTATGAGGCGGCTTACAAACACAAATTCCTGATAAAGAATTCTAAGTTAAATGCACATGAAAATGAATTTGCACAATTTGATGATCAATCAGCGTCTAAAAATGTAAATATTGTGAATATTGACAAAGTTTTAGAACCTCTGCCAATTGAAAATAAACTTCTTATTCTCAATGAGTAGGGCCAACTTATGAACGTATTACCATTATCAGTAATAGACGACAATAACAAAAAAGAAAGCATAATATGGATGTGTGATGATATTTGTAAAATTGATAACGTATCCATTATACAAAGGTATCAAGCATTGTTGAAGACTGCTGACAGCTTCAAAGTAAAGAGTGTTTATAAATTTGCCAAAAACTTATTATCTTGCAGTAGAAGTTACATGTCCCGCAAATTAGGACATTCATTTCTTTGTTATGTTGAACCTGATACATGCTCTTCAACATTTTTACCAGTTTTACTTTTAGCCCCCCATTTTGTCAATGTAAGAGTTATAAAGAGAATAATTTGTAGAATTTTGGAACAGTGCAATAATATAAAGAATCTTGACAAGAGATTGGATGAAACTGATATAGAATATCTCAAAAAAATTAGTAAAGAAGCGATAGAGAAGAGTAGAACTACGATACCGAAATCGTACGAAGTAAAAAATCTTAATGAACAAAACATAATGTTTAAATATAAAAATGCTTTTAAACAATTGACCAAAAGAACATTAGATACTGCTAAAAATGCATGCATTTCATGCGAAAAACTGTGCTACCGTAAAGAAGTGATCAAAATTGCAGATATGAGAAAGCCCTTGACATCAGAATCATGGGAAAACTTTAAAGTTTTCGCAGAGAAAAACGGATTGCACAGTGATTTCATATGCAAATATTGTAAGGAAAAATTTCAAAGGAATCAAATGCCTCCAACTTGCGTTAAAAATATGTTATATGTTAAAGAAATGCCAAAAGAAATATCTGCATTAAACGAGTATGAAAGAATGTTTATACAAAGAGCAAAAGCATTTCAAGTTGTCCAACGAATGGAAACTGTCTCGAAAGCCAAAAGAAATATACCTCATCAACATATGATCCAGAAAGTAACAGGAAGAACATTTCATTTGCCATTGCCAATAGAGGAAACGCTCAAAAAGATTTGTAAACCAACAGATCCAATCAATATCAATCAAGAATTTTACATATTGGTGCGTAGTTTACCAACAAAAGCGAAAACGGTTTGGGAACATCTTGTAAATGTAAAAAACGTGTATAATGCTTTGGTACGTTTGAAACAGATAAATCGCCTATATGAAAATATCATTTTGCCTCCAAATCCAAATGAATTATTAAAAAATGATTGGCCGGAAGTTGAATATAAAATAGACGACTCCGACGCACAAAAAGAAAACAAAACAGCCGAAAACACTGATAAGCAAATCAAATTACCTGCATTGGTAAGTCAAGCTGATAAAGACGATGGTATTTACGAACAATACACAATTTATCCATTATCCGAGAAAAGGATTAATGAAAAAGCGACTACATTATATCAGCAAAAAAAGGTGCAGGACGCGCCAATTGATATTTATTGTAAGACCGTTGATCTCCAATGCTTCCCACATTTGTATTCTTATGGAATGCATGGAGAACATGAGCATAGAGAAGTCTATTTGACAGAATATGAATATATTAAAGCAAGGCTTAAATCTAAACATTCTCAGTTTCGACTGGACGTGCAATACCTATTTTTCTTATTGAATCAAACAAACATTAGACGATTGAAAACTGGTATTTATCAAAAAATGAACATAATTAATCCAAAAAAAAAATGCACAGCAAGTACATATTTGAATCTAATACAAAAGGACCTTCTAGAGCGTAACTTAACGACTATATTCTCTCGAATTCCAAATACAGAACCGTTCTGGCATATACCTAGAAGTAATTTGAGATGCATGCTGGAATATTATGGGCCAGCTACCTGGTTCCTCACTCTCAGCCCAGCTGAATGGTTGTGGTCAGATTTAATTGAATACGTTAAAGAAGTTAATACGCTACTTATGGATAAAATGTCGCCTAATGAGATTCTAACAAAAGATCCAGTATCCGTGTCAAGATTTCTCGATAATAAATTTCATGCGATGCTAGAGTTTGTTTGTTCTATCGATAATCCAATCGGGCAAGTGGTACATTATTTCTGGAGAAGAGAATACCAAGGTAGAGGGTTGCAACATTTCCACTTATTAATATGGATCAAAGATGCTCCTATTCTAGGCAAAGATTCAGATGAAATAGTAGCTGCTTTCATACAAAGATATGTCACATGTAGACTTCCAGATCCAAAAATCTCGCCCACTTTGTATAGACGTGTGAATACCCATCAAAGGCATCATCACAATTCGTATTGCATGAGAACAAAAAAGAACAATAAAAATCGCATAAAGCGAGTGTGTCGTTTTGGATTTCCTAGACTTGTTACAGAAAACATAAAGATGAGAGACGTAGCTACATCTATAGCTGGTAGGAAGCATTTAAAAAGTCGCAGTAGATTATATGACTTGCCCCGTGACAAACAAGAAGTAAATATTAACGATTATAACCCAATTGTCTTAACAGCATGGGAAGGAAATATGGATATCCAATTTGTAGGTGAAAACTCAACTACTCTGTGTTGGTATTGCACTAAATACGTGACAAAACATGAAAAAAGTTATGCAGCTGAAATGTTTGTAGACGTTGAATCAACAAAATCATTATGCGCCCGCTTATGGAATATTGGAATGCAAGGTTTAAATAATAGAGAATGCGGTGCTCTTGAAGCTGCCGATACTTTGTTAGGAATATCTTTATACGGTACGGATAGCGAAACAACTATTAGATGGTTAGACGTCAATGTAATCAGAAATCGGAGAGTGAAACGCAAAGAAGAAATAGAAAACTTGGATCCCGAATCGATTGATATATTCTTCCCAAATATAATTGACGATTACTACCCAAACCGACCAGTCCAACACGAATCGATGAGTTTGTACGAGTTTGCAAGATGGTACGATACGAAAAAGGCACTAAACAATGATGATTGCAATAATGACGATGATCAAGATAATAATGATGATTCCGAACTCCAATGCTTCGAAATAGGAAATAAGTATTTCAAAAGAAGAAAGAGACCTTATTTGGTAAATCATTACAGGAATAATTCGAAAACTCAGCCAGAAAGATATTTCTATGCCCTACTATTGTTGTTTCAACCTTGGAGAGATATAGATGAATTGAAAAATGGATGTGATACGTACTCAGAGTCTTTTTTAAGAGTACAAACTATTTTAGAAGAAGCAATGAATTATCATAAAAAGTTGACTGATTTAGAAGAATGCATTGAAGCCGTTAAGGAAATGGTAAATCTTAAAAATAATGAACCATCTCAAAATAATCCTAATGACCGTGATGAAAATGCATTAGAATGTGAACCTTTCGAAGTTGGCGATGCGATGAAAGATTTTCATGACGCTGCTAATAATGTTAACGGAGATGAGCTTTCGGAAATGATTGCTGACTTGAATATTGATCAAAAAAGTATTTTCGATAAAGTAGTTTCGGTTATAAATTCAAAAAAAGAAATTTTGAGACTGTTTGTCAGTGGAGAAGGTGGTACCGGTAAGAGTCGCTTGATTCAAGCTCTCCAGGGTTATATAAAACAAAATTTGGGTAAAGAAACGGCTGTAACGGCGCCTACCGGAATCGCAGCTTTCAATGTTAACGGTTTAACAATACACAGACTGTTTCAATTACCTGTCGAACATGGCGGTACAACAAAAAAATATAAACAATTGTCTAACGCCGTTCTCAAAATATTACGAGACGAATTGAAAAATATTTCATTAATAATAATAGATGAAGTATCGATGATATCAAATGTTACATTGATGTATATAAACTTACGTCTCATGGAAATATTCAATACATATGAATGTGACGAGGGCTGGTTCGGTAAAAAGCATATACTGGTAATCGGAGATTTACTACAACTCCCTCCAGTTCGCGAAGGTCCTTGTTACCTGCAAATGTCTGGCGATCAGGTACAAAAGTTTCTAGGATGCTTAGCAGGTCACAATTTATGGTCTTTATTCCAATACAAAGTATTAACGATAAATATGCGTCAAAAAGGCGATGAAACATACCGTCAACTATTATCGAGAATTCGTTTTGGCACACTGTTGACTTCAGATATGCAATTGTTGCAAACGAGACAACTAAAATTCAACTCGTCAAGTTATTCAATGAAACTTGATGAATTATGTGAATACATCAATCATTTGCCTGCTGACACTGTTTGCTTGTTACCTACATGCCATCTGTGTGATACTCTTAACAGTGCAATGCTTGAAAAAATTGAATCTGAAAAGATCGAGCTTATTGCTCAAGACCAGCTGAATTGCTCTAAATTTTTGAAAAATAAAGTAACGAAATTATTAAATAAATACGAAGAAGATCATTCACGAACTGCTGGTCTGGCCAAAAGTATAACAATAAAAATTGGAACGAGAATTATGATTCGTAGAAACATCGACGTCACTTTAGGACTCGTTAACGGTACTATTGGAACAATTATTTCAGTCACCCGATCTATTGACAAAAAAGATGATATCGACAAAATAACCATTGTCCTTCCAAGAGGCAAAGAATGCGCTATAGAAAGAGTTTCCGTTAAATTTGAAGTAATGGAAAAGGTGTTCGTTGTTAGAAAACAATTTCCCATATGTCTTAGCTATGGTATCACTATACACAAAAGTCAAGGCTTGAGTTTGGCAAATGCTATCATTGACGTTGGCAACAGTGTGTTTTCTACTGGGCAAGTTTATGTGGCCCTCTCAAGAATCACTACTTTGGAAGGATTTCACTTGATTAACTTTGACCCGCAATCTGTGGCAGCTAGTGAATCGGCAATTCTTGAATATAACAAATTAGGGGCTACTCATGATCCGCCACTTCCAAGTAACGAAATTCGAAACATCAAACATAAAAAAATTGGAGACAATTTGTGGGCCGTACCCAAAGGAGTGCTAGCTCATCAAATTCCCATTGAGGATAATGCTGAAGATTGTATAGAAATTCGTGGAATACCTAACACTGATCAAATATCAAGTTATGCGAATGCTATCATGCAATGTATTGTACAATGTAATGTAATCAAAACAAAATTATTAGAGTTTACAGAGTTCCACGAAATTCGAGATTTCATAAATGATTACTCGGAACAACATAAAAAAATAACTACTTTGAAAATTAGAAGTTTCATAGGAGGCAAATTTTTGCAAAAAGTTCAACAAGACGCATCTGAATTTCTTTTAGCATTATGCAAAAATTTACAAGGGCTCCAAAAAATAATTCAATTGGAAATGACAACATCTGTACAGTGCAGAAAATGTCCTCATAAAGAAACAACCACTAACAAGCATTATATTCTCCCCTTGCCCGTTAAAGAATTGTGTTTAAAGTCGAAGAAAGGAATACCTTTACAAGATTATGTTAATATTGCTTTACCGATTGGTTGGAAACCGAGACCGCAAAAACCATGCGAACAATGCTCGGAGCAAATGTTTACCAAAATTGAAATAACTACTCCGCCAAAAATTATTATAATGCAACTATTGTTGTTCTCTTATGATGAAAAAGGCGACATTATTAAAGAAATTAATTGCAAAATAACAGCTGCTCCAAAACCGATATCAATATGTAATAAAAAATATAAATTACTAAGTGCCGTATTTCATAATGGTCATCATCCTCAAAGCGGTTCATATTCATGCATGATACGTGATGGTACATCAGCATGGAAATGTATTGACAACGACAAAATTAATCAAACGAAATGGCCCACAAACGCAAGAAATGTGTATATTCTTTTTTTGCAACGTCAAAAATGAAAATAAACCATACTTTTTAAACGATTTTATTCAGACTCGATCCTCTGTTTGCTCCTTGGACGTTTGCTTCATATCTGAAAACTCAAATCTAAACCCATTCCAGCAATCCAATTGTCATGAAATTTTGCAGACGAGCGTAGTTCGGATGACAATACAATAGTTTAAAAACCAAATAACCCTGGGGGAGTGAAAAAAGCATCGAGGCAGCAATAAACAATAAATATAACCCATAACCAGAAATCCAAACAACTTGAAATCAGTCTCTCGCAGTTTTACGAAAAAGACAAAAAACCGCTGCGTTCGGGTCGCTAGTCGTATATGCTCTAAGCACGATTTCCGTAAAAACACAATTTATACCGAGAAAGGAGTCGTTACAAACGAATAGATAAAATAAATAAAACATTACAGGTGTTCTCAAACAGGAAAGGATGACATTTGGCAACATTAAATAAAGAAAGCAAAGGAAAAACGAATAATTTGAAGGAGAAAAATATATATTATCTAGCTCGTGAAATCGGCTTGGCGAGCCCGATTCGGCAAGCCATGAACGATCAGACGGCTCGTGGCTCCGCGAACTGGCTCGGCTCGTCTAAAGCCGCTGCGTTCGGGTCGCTAGTCGGAGCGTCTGTGAATGATACTTAAAGCAAAACGTAATGAAGAACTTCGATAGATCGATATTTACTAAGAAGTATTCTTTGATCGTCAAATCTTTACTTGGCATCTAGGCCAGCTTCATAGAAAAGCTAGAAATCAAAAGGATAATGGCTGACGAGAACATGGAAACGGATGAAGAAACTGTAAGTAATAAAAAAAAATCTACTATAATTATTATTCATATACTCATAGCAGAGTTGCACTTGGCCAACGGTATCAGTGGACCTAGACCATAACTGTATAATAACAATACAACTAGAAGATATTAGACCTGTAACGCCAACGATTAGAAATATAAAACACATCTGAGTTAAAATATGCTTCTATGTATCCAATATGTTCTTGTTGCATTACTTGTTATATTATATAGTTACGGTCTATATCCACTGATACTTAACATATATCACTTTCTTCTATCATACGCCACTTTTAAAAACTCTAGATCATTTTGGATAATTAATTGTTTATTAATTTTAGCAGAAAATACACGAGGACGCCCTTCTCGATGGTAAGTTTTAGTAACGGTAAACATACAGAAGAATAAAATAATAAAAATTTAAAAAAATACATTTAGCCAAATTAATTTTTCCAGACTCGAATGATGCTGCCATTTTAATGGCAGCAAACCAGGTGTCGGGAAGGGTAGTGCCTCCACCACCGCAGGGAAGCTAGCCCGTTTGGAGGCCGCTAGCAGCGGGAACAACGGCGCCGCCGCTGTCAGCCGCATCTACGGCGCCTCCGCCGCGACCACCACCCTGTCCCCCGCAACAAAATATGCAGGGCCCGGCCACGGCAGATGGTATTATTTCTTAATAATTTAATTAAAGACCTCTTTAGGTTTAAACAATATAAAAATTGTCCGGTTTAACCTGTATCAGGGGAGGCGAACAATTTTTTCTGGGCGTGCAAAAAATCAATAAAATTTTATAATATTATTGTTGACTTTTTCTAAAATACAGGTGGATATAAGACAAAAAGGCACCAGAGGAGCGGCTGGAAGGTGCGGGCCCGCCAAGAGACGTGGGCCACCCTCCAGGCGGTGCGGGCCCAGGCCATAAGCCTCCGCTCGCAGGCGAGCACCCTGCAGGAGCTGGTGCGAGCTCAAACGTATGGCCGTGGCCGTGGTGGCCGTGGCGACCGAGGCGGCCGTGGCGGCCGAAATTTATAGAAAAAAATAATTAAGAACTTTATAAATTATAAAAAAAAAAAATTAAAAAAAATTATAATAAGAAAAATAGAAGAGTATTTTTTTATATTACTTATAGTTTCTGGATCCGTCTCCATGTTTGCGTCAGCCATTATCCTTCTGATTTCTAGCTTATCTATGAAGCTGCCCAGTGCCGTGGCCGTGGCGGGCGTATTCGCAGCGGCTTTTTGTCTTTTTCGTAAAACCGCGAGAGAGAGATTTGAAGTCGTTTGGATTTGTGGTTATGGGTTATATTTACTGATTATTACTGATTGGGTACAATTTTTACCCCCTCGGGGTTATTTGGTTTTTAAAATAGCATATTGTCATCCAAACTACGCACGCCTCCAAAGTTTCAAGAGAATTTGATTGGTGAAATTGGTAAAAATATGAGGTTACAGATATGTAGCAGACGTACAAGAAGCAAACAGAGGAATCGAAGCTGAAGAAATTCGTTTAAAAAATACGATTTATTTTCAAATTTGACGATACAAAAAAAGAATATAGACATTTTTAGCGTTTGGGGGCCTTTCGTTTGATTAATCTGGTCGTTGACAATACATTTCTATGCTGATGTACCATCACGTATCTTGCATGAATATGAACCGCTTTGAGGATGAAGACCGATAGGAAATAGGGCACTTAATAATTGATAACAAATTATGAAAAAAGTGATGAAATCCCCCCCCCCCCCCCCCAAAACATGACTCATGTATGAAAGAAGCTAATTCCCTTTAATTCACTAAAAAAGTTCACCTGCAAAGATTGTGAAATCATCTTTGCTAATTCCAATTGTACCTTTAATTCACGAAAATTCATTAAAAAAAGTTCACACGCAAAGATTGTGAAATCAACTTTGCTAATTCCAATTGTATTCTCGTTCTCCGCTCGAACACTGATTCCTCTGTCACTTTTTATACTTGACATTCCTTTATTGGCCACAAATCAATTCAGAGCTCAGATTTTCAGCTTCGGTTTTAAGGAATTAGCGGGCGTTGTATAAGAAAAAAACTATGACACAAAAACTTTTATAAGAGGGACATCTTCTGTTAAAAATGGCGTATGAAGATCGTTTTACGATGGAAGATAATAAAAACTTGGTAGAGACTAAGTTAAACGAATCAAAGTCGGTAATAGATTAATAGCACATTCGGCAACCTGCACTAGTGCGCACTGAATGCGAACTTTTTCGCTGCCAATTGGCGAAAATTCGCACCCAGTGTGCACCATTGCAACCGTCCGAATACGCTGTAAGAGAGCTGCGGAGAATACGAATCATTTTGTTTTAAGTCGACTTCATAGTTTTTTTCTTATACAACGCCCGCTAATTCCTTAAAACCGAAGCTGAAAATCTGAGCTCTGAATTGATTTGTGGCCAATAAAGGAATATCAAGTATAAAAAGTGACAGAGGAATCAGTGTTCGAGCGGAGAACGAGAATACAATTGGAATTAGCAAAGTTGATTTCACAATCTTTGCGTGTGAACTTTTTTTAATGTTTTTCGTGAATTAAAGGTACAATTGGAATTAGCAAAGATGATTTCACAATCTTTGCAGGTGAACTTTTTTAGTGAATTAAAGGGAATTAGCTTCTTTCATACATGAGTCATGTTTTTTGGGGGGGGGGGGGGTCAGAATCACAAGAAAAAATTACCGTTTCCGACTAATACATGAGACGATATTATGATATCTCTGTCATGCGTGGACAGATTTGATTGAAATTTGGTCTTATTCGAAAGCTTATATGCGGTTTACATAAGAAAAATGCCTTTAAATTTAGAAAATATTGCATGCGTGATGAGATATTAATGAAATAAGTTTCAGGTTAGGTTGGATTAGCCGGGCGACGAGTAAATGATAGCGGTAGCGATAGGCATATACAAGGTGTCTTTTCTTTCATGTACTTGGCGTCGAGACGCTACCGCGTCTCTAGATGAGAAGTAGGAAATGTTCAAACCCAACCTGAGAATTATTATTTCTCATTATTATTATTATTCAAACCTTGGAAAAACACCGACGAATTGAAAAATGGATTTAACACATATGCGGAAGCTTTTTTGTCGCTACAATCACAATTGACAGAAGCAGTTCAATATCACGAACGAATAACGGATATTCAAGAAGCACGTGATCATATAAAGGAAGAATGTTTGAGATGAGATTAAGTAGAGTGAGAGGAGAGGAATCTAAGACAGGTTAGAGAGTTCACTTAACCACGTTGTGCGTGAGACCACTTTGTCAGCTTTATTTAAAACAACTCGATGAGCCGATGAGAGGAGAAGAGTGTCCCGATTTGGTGCCGCAGTGTTATACTAAGCACTGTGGCCTGCACCGAGAGCTTACAGCGAAATGAAACCGCGTGAAATGCCACGTGGCGTCCACCCGATTATATTAATCGCTGGACTTTGAGCGTTCAATTGAGATGAGATGAGACACGGTACTGCACGATGTGAAGCACTGAGAAATGCGGTGAGCTGATTAACAGAACAAGATTATTCGTAACACTTCGCGATGCGATGACTCCACGAACTTTCTTAGTTCAAAGCACACAAGAGAATGATTGAGAATATGGCCGCTGGCCGTTACGCTTCTTCTCCGTTCTCTTGGATCGTCGACGCGCACGCTAATTGGTCGATCGATCCGAGTTGATTGGTCCATCGATTGCGGCGACAGTTGATCGATCACCGCTGATTGGCGGCTCGTCGGTCGTTCAGCGCTGCTGAATCGCGGTCCGCGAGGTGCTGCCATGAGCATGAGTGTGGCGGCGTGGGAAACTAATTTCATTCCCAAACATTCCTCCCGCCGTCAGCAACAGAGTGGTTGAGGTTACCCTGAAACATTCAAAATTGCCAACTTTGCGATTGGCCTCGTTAATGTGGTGGTCGCGGTCTTGACGGTCACGACCCTGGTGAGACCATCCTTCCCAGGATGCAATGTGAGCACCCGAGCAAGTGGCCACTTGCTCGGAGGAAACCTTTCGTCTGAGATGAGCACCAATGACCCGACCTTGATGTCATTGGAGGGATGATGCCATTTTGAAATGGCCTGTTGACGCTGCAGGTAGTGAGCTGACCATTGAGTCCAGAATTGTTGCATCCTCTTCTGGATGAATTGCCATTGTGCTGATGGTGAGAGAGCTGAGTGTTCCACTGATGGTTCCGGCAAAGTTGAGATCGGTTTTCCGATGAGAAAATGAGCTGGCGTTAGCGTTGAGATGTCCTCAGGGTCATCACTGAGAGGCTCGAGCGGTCTTGAATTGAGCATGGCTTCAATCTGGGTGAGAAGCGTACTGAACTCTTCAAATGTGAGCACAGTGTCACTGACGGTTCGTCGTAGATGATATTTCATGGACTTGACGACCGCTTCCCATTTACCTCCCATGTGAGGTGCCGCTGGTGGGTTGAAACACCACGTTGTATTGTCGTTGACAAATAGAGAAGCCAATTCCTGATGATGCTGTGAGCCCTGAGTGAACATGCTCTTGAGATTTGCGTCGGCACCAACGAAGTTGGTTCCGCAGTCTGAGTAGATGGTGTGTGGAATCCCGCGTCGTGATGAGAATCGCCTGTATGTGGCGATGAAGCCTTCGGTTGAGTAGTCTGTCACCAGCTCGAGATGAACAGCTGACGTTGTCATGCACACAAAAACACAGATCCAGCCCTTTTGTGCTTTTGCTCCTCGCCCTTTCCATGTTTTGAGAGTGATTGGACCAGCGTAGTCAATTCCAGTGTGTGTGAATGGTTGTGAGGGTGTAACTCTAGAAAGAGGTAGTTGGCCCATCAGCTGATGGGCACGGATCCCCCTTTGTCGAGCACACACAACACACCTCAGTATATGAGACTTCACTGGAGCTCGACCTCCGATGATCCAGTAGGTCTGTCTGATGTGAGCGAGAGTGAGCTGAGTGCCTCCATGAAGAGTGCGTTTATGAGAGTGGTCTATAATCAGATCGGACAGACGTGAGTTGCGAGGTAAGATTGCAGGATGTTTACCTTCATAATCAATGTGAGCGTTACGAAGTCTGCCTCCAACTCGGATGACTCCTTGTTCATCGATGAACGCAGTGAATCGACTGAAGGCATGAGATGAAGGCAACGTTGAGTTCGAGCTGATAACTTTCAGTTCGTGGTTGAAGTAGATTGCCTGAGTCATCTTGATCCAAAAAATGCGGGCCGTTTCCAAATCCTTTGGTGTGTGTGAGATGAGTGGCAACGAAACAGGCAATTTTCTTAACCTTGAGATGAATCTGAAACAAGCTGAAGTAATGCGAATCAGTTTGTCGAGCGAAGAGAATTTGTATATGAGCTCCCAGTGATATTTGATTTCTTGAATGTTGAGTAAGGTCGAGAATCCTGGACGAGCCTCTAGTGCACTCGAGTCGTCCTGATGCAATGATTGTGATGGCCATGAGTCACTGGGTTGAGAAAGCCATGATGGTCCCGTCCACCATAGCTGATGATGTTCAAGCTGAGATGTCGTGAGGCCTCGAGAAGCGCAATCAGCTGGATGCGAAGTGCCTGGAACGTGTCTCCAATGCGAGTGTGGTGAGAGTTCCTGAATTTGAGCGACACGATTCCTGACGTACTCCTTCCAGCGTGAGGCGTGAGAGTTGATCCATGTAAGTGCCACTTGAGAGTCCGTCCACAGATGAGTAGATTCAATGTTGAGCTGAAGAGTTGCTTGAACATACTTGGCAAGCTTTGCCAGCATCAATGCTGCTGTGAGTTCGAGTCTCGGGATTGTGAGTTTCTTGAGAGGTGCTACCTTAGTTTTGGAGCACACCAGTGTCGACACTTTGAGATTTGTGGACGGTGAGATAACGGTAATGTACACTACCGCTGCCATGGCGAGCTGAGAGGCATCAGAGAAGCCGTGGAGTTCCACGACCCAATTATAGTAGGTGTTGAACCACCTGGGAATTGAGAGCCTGGCCAGGCTTGTGAGATCTTCTCTGATGGAATACCAATGAGATGTAACTTGAGGTGGCAGTGGATCGTCCCAACGAAGTTTGTGCAGCCATAACTCTTGCAGTATCATTTTTGCTCGAATTATGACTGGTGAGAGGAAACCAAGTGGATCAAAAATTTGAGAAACTTCTGACAGAATGATGCGTTTCGTTGGGATTGAGAATGAACTGAGAGGTTTCGATGAGAAGGTGAAGTTGTCCTGGAAACTGTTCCATTGCAACCCCAGAATTTTAGTATAGCAGTCGTCGAGTGAGATGGTTGAGCTTTGGGCTCTTGAGCTGGAGGATGTTTCTTCGAGTAGTGCAGGATGCGTTGAATGCCATTTGGCGAGTGGAAAACCTCCCGCGTGACACAGGCCTTTCAGTTGTTGTGCAATTGTAATGAGTTGCTCACCTGTGTCAGCGCCGCCAAAGATGTCGTCGACATATCGTGCATGAGTTATGGAGGGTACAGCCAGTGGAAAGCGGTGCCCTTCGTCCTCCACCAGTTGCAGTAATGCTCGAACAGCCAGAAACGGTGCAGCCTTGGTGCCGTAAGTGACTGTCGTGAGCCTGAATGATGTTTCTTCCCCTTCCTCATCCATCCACAGTATGCGTTGGAGATCTTGATCGTCTTCGTGAACTCGGACTTGTCGGTACATTTTTGTGATGTCTGTAGCAAAAATGAACCTGTGCTGCCGAATCCACAGCAGCACGTCTGAGATGTTGAGCAGAAGGTTACGCCCTGTGTGCATGAGATCGTTAAGAGAGTACCCAGATGACGTGGCACACGAGCCATTGAAGACAACCCTCACCTTGGTGGTTTCGCTGTCGGGCTTGAGCACTCCATGGTGAGGAAGGTAAAAGATTGGATTGTTATGAGATGAGATTGATGGTGCTCTTACCATATGGTTGAGATGTTCGTATTCTGACATGAAATCTTGATAGAGTTTACGATACCCATCGTCCCTGTTGAGCTTGACGAGAGTACGCTTCAAGCATGCATGGGCTGCTTGATATGAGTTGCCCAATGCACTAGGTGGTGACTTGAGAGGGATGCGAACGATGTATCGCCCTGTAGCATCTCTGGTGTGTGTTGCTCGAAAGTGATCTTCGCACTCTTGCTCTTCAGAGTTGAGTTGAGGTGTCACTCGGAAGCTCCTCTTGAATCCAGAACTTCTCCAATAAATCACGTACGGACTGCTCGCCCTCTTGTACAAGTGATGTATGATATGATGATTGGGTGAGAGTGTTGGAAGAAGCCACTGGTCCAAGTATGAGCCATCCGAAGATTGAGAGTTGAGCGATCGGCATGGATGGAGAGCCCTTGATTACGTTCTGCCTTATGATCTGTCCATATGTGTCAGCTCCGATGATAATGTCGACAGGTCGTGGTTTTAAGAAGTCAGGATCTGCCAACGTGAGCCCAGCAAGATGTGGCCAATCTTGGTTGGGCACCTCGGCTGAGGGAACCCTGGAAGACACTGATCTGAGAACATGAGCTTGAAGGGAAATTGTTACCGGTCGGTGGATTGAGTGCAGCGTTAATGAGGCGACGCCTCTTGTCTGCGTGGACTTCTTCCCTCCAATGCCAATGATTGAGATGGATGACTGAGATCGCTTGAGATTGAGTTGAGTGATGAGCTCCTCCTTGACGAAGGTGAGCTCTGATCCAGAGTCTATGAGTATACGAACCAGTTGAGTTGACATTGGTGAGCTGAGATGAGCTTGAGCGGTTGCTAGAAGCGTGAGATGGCTGCATGATGCGAGCGAGTGAGCTGAGTGTTCAGGGGTGAGCTGAGCTGAGGGGTCGACGACTGCGTTGAGACTTCAGCGTGGTTGAGATGTCGATGACTGTGACGCCTCAGTCTGAGGTGGAGGTTGAGCGGGCCTGGAGTCCGGGATGTGCAGCATAGTGTGGTGCTGGATCCCACACTGCTTGCACTTGTGCGGCGACTTGCAGTTTGCAGACGAGTGTCGACCGCAACAGTTGTAGCACAACATGTTGTTGGCTACAACCTTCCTCCTTTCCGCCACAGTCATCCCCCTGAACTTTGGACACACAACGATGAAGTGGTCCCCGTGGCACAGGTCACAAGGGAAGCTCTTCTGTCGTGAGGGGCCTTGCGTCGCTGAGTGAGCTGAAGCTCGTTGAGCAGATGGCCTCGAAGGTGCCTTCGCCGATGAGCTGGTGGGACCTTGGGAGGACGGAGCCTCCGCCCTCTCCAGTGCCTTCACCCTATTGTGGGCAAAGTCCTTGATTCGCTGGAAGGTGGGGTACTCGTTCGCCGATGTCATTGACGTCTCCCACGCTTCCCTCGAACCTTTGTCCATCTGGCTTGCCACGAGATGGGTCAAGATGACGTCACCTAAGTTCGTGGTCACGCCAAGTGAGATGAGCGACGTTTTTGCACCTTCGACGCTGGAGATGAGCTGCTTCAGTGCTGCCGACACCTTGAGATTGCCAGGCCTCGATGCGTAGAGCTTGTCCAGCTGCGCCTGGATGAGATGGCACTTGTTTGTGTACGCCTCCTTCAACATTTCCGAGGCTGGAGTGAAGGAAGCCCCCTTCAAAGGTAGAGCCTCTACCTTCTGGACTGGTTCGCCTGCCAGGCTGGACAACAGATATTGGAGCCTCTCAATATCTGTTAGGTCCTTGCGGTGGATAATGAGCGCAGAGAACAGCTCGCAGTATGCAGGCCACTTCGTGTAGTCGCCTGCAAACGTAGGCAACGCCAGCTCAGGGAGCTTCCCTGGAGCTGACGCTGAGCTCGCTGAGCTAGAGGCACCGAAGGCTGAAATAGGGCCAGTTCGTCTGCCAGACGACCGATGTGGATGCGGATGTCAGCTTGCAGCTCCTGCATCTGGAACAAGCACTTTTCCTTATAATAAGGATGGTCGCGCTGCGACCTAGGCCACGCTGCCTCGAAATAGGCGTGCTCCTTCTGAAACGCCTTGAAGAGCTCGTCGGCCTGCTGCCCGTACACTTTCAGCTCCGTCATTGTGGCGTTGGGGGCACACTTTGGTAGGCGCCTCTTTAGAGCCGTCATCGACTCCAGCCGTGTGAGCTGAGTCTCAGCTCTGGACAAAACCTCTGACGGCACGCCAGAGGGAGACGATGCCCTTGTCTCTGGTCCAGTGAGTGGCAGACTCCCACCTGATCCCGTTGGGAGGTTGAGAACAGGCGTCGTTGGCCTCGACGCTGTCTGAGATCTAGTCGTCGACTTCTGCTCGTCAGACTGCATTTTGAGGTTATGTTGTTGAGATTTCACACACGCACAATCACCACTGAGAGCTCACTGTCTTAGCTCCGGCTCGAAGGACCACAAATGTTTGAGATGAGATTAAGTAGAGTGAGAGGAGAGGAATCTAAGACAGGTTAGAGAGTTCACTTAACCACGTTGTGCGTGAGACCACTTTGTCAGCTTTATTTAAAACAACTCGATGAGCCGATGAGAGGAGAAGAGTGTCCCGATTTGGTGCCGCAGTGTTATACTAAGCACTGTGGCCTGCACCGAGAGCTTACAGCGAAATGAAACCGCGTGAAATGCCACGTGGCGTCCACCCGATTATATTAATCGCTGGACTTTGAGCGTTCAATTGAGATGAGATGAGACACGGTACTGCACGATGTGAAGCACTGAGAAATGCGGTGAGCTGATTAACAGAACAAGATTATTCGTAACACTTCGCGATGCGATGATTCCACGAACTTTCTTAGTTCAAAGCACACAAGAGAATGATTGAGAATATGGCCGCTGGCCGTTACGCTTCTTCTCCGTTCTCTTGGATCGTCGACGCGCACGCTAATTGGTAGATCGATCCGAGTTGATTGGTCCATCGATTGCGGCGACAGTTGATCGATCACCGCTGATTGGCGGCTCGCCGGTCGTTCAGCGCTGCTGAATCGCGGTCCGCGAGGTGCTGCCATGAGCATGAGTGTGGCGGCGTGGGAAACTAATTTCATTCCCAAACAAAGAAATTGAAAAGAACGTGTTGAATACTGTAGAACAAGAAGAAAATGATCAAGGCGATCATCCAATAGAGTGTGTCCCCGTTGAAACTGTTGGTGCCATGAAAGATTTTAAAGACGCGGAAAACAAATTTGACTGTGGTGATCTTGCAGAAATGATTTCGGAATTGATCCATGATCAGAAGCAGATATTTGATAGAGTTACTAAGTCCTTGACGTCTAACGATAACATTCTCAGATTTTATGTGAGTGGCGAAGGTGGCACTGGGAAAAGTTTTTTAATAAAAACCATTAGACAGTGGATCAAGCAGATTATCGCAAAAGACACAGCAGTAACTGCTCCTACTGGAATCGCAGCTTTTAATATTGAAGGTCTTACCATACACCGATTATTCCAATTACCCGTCGAACATGGGCATACAGCCCAGTATAAGCAACTTAGCGATGCAGCCCTTCAAATTGTACGAGATCAACTCAAAAATGTTGCTTTAGTAATCATCGATGAAATTTCGATGGTTTCTAACGTAACTTTCCTGTACATACATCTGCGACTTACAGAAATATTTGATACTACAGATTCCGATGATGCTTGGTTCGGAAAAAAACCTATGCTGCTATTTGGTGATTTACTACAACTTCCTCCTGTTCACGAAGAACCTGATTTTATACAATTATCCAATAAGAGTATGGAGAAAAATGTTGGAGGATTAGGTTCTTCTAATTTATGGTCTGCCTTGTTTACCTATGACGAATTGACAATAAACATGCGACAGCAGGGTGATAATATTTACAAAGACATCTTGCCATAAAATTCTATGGGCACTGCGGGGTGTTGTCCTCGCCACGGGGTGACGGGCGTAGCTCCAGAATTACCCTGTATCTGTTTAGGAAATAAAATAATTCTTTATTCTTTATCGTATGGATATGGAACTGTCGCCGATGGGTTTCTTGGGGTTTTCTGATGAAAATCATACCAAATATCGTGTAAATGGGACAACTTTTACATAGGGAATAGAAATAGCTTGTGTCAAAGAAGTCCGAATTGCATGATATTTGGTATGATTTTCATCAGAAAAACATAAGGAATCCATTCGCGTCACTTCCCTTTCGACACGATGAAGAAAAGAATTTCTTAATACACTGTAATGGATATTTCACCAATCCAGCTTGCATCCCTCCCAAAAGAACCGGCCATCCGAGCGTAGAAGCAAGTGCGAAATAAAAGTAACGGTGCGCTTCTCGATTCCGCAGATGTACCTACCTAAGTAGTATTTCTGACGGAAAAGAATTGTCCAGCCTTTGGGCCTGCCATTCCTGGCGCAGACCTTTGGCAGGTATCTATTTCAACAGGCAGTGCCACCCGTGGCATCACGGAAAATCAGTAAATTTGCAAGCGCAATATCTTAAAAACCAGTGGAAATAAAGTGTATACATTTTAGCTTATTGGATTTGTCTTGGAACGCACTATCAACTCAGGTCTTCAAAAAAAATAGTTTCATTTGAAAAACCGAACTTGACCATCGTATCTTTTAAAATAATAATCGAAAACAAAATTCGTTCGCGCTAATAAATTGCCCCCTCGAACCATGCAATTCCCTATTTTTTTATATTTTTATCGACAATACTTTAGGAGAAAACCGGCTGTCCAGTCTTAGGTGGGACACCCTGTATACACAGCTAAAATACTGTGTTATTCCATTACTCATATCGCGGACATTTTAATTAACCCATCAAAAAGAATCCCATTTAAAAACATTGTCGTAAATTAATAGCTTCACAAAATTAATGATATACAAAAATTGCGCCAATTATAACAATGCCTATTTATACAAAGAAAAAAATGTATTAAATAATATTAAGCAGATATATTTTTATACAAATAAATATTTTAATACGAATAAATATTTTATTCAAAATACTTGGCGCTGCCCGTGAATCGCGGCCCGTCGCCGCGGCGAGCAGTCCGCAGGTACCACGTTAAGGGACCCAGTTGGGTTCGAGCACTTGAAAGGGTCTATTCTAACGGTCGGAATACCTGTTTCAGAAAAACCAGATTGTTTATTGTTTACCATATCGATATGAAAGTGACACCGATGGATTCCTCACGTTTTGCCGATAAAAATTATACCAAATTTCATGTAAATCGGACTAATTTTAACGAAGCTAGCGAAAAATTATAGAAATGAATTTTTCATCTAATTTCCTTCATTATGCTCCGAATTACGTCGTTCTTGGTGTTAGTTTCATCGGCGAAACATGGAGAATCAATTGGTACCATTTTCGCAGAGATCTGATCAGATATGTGGAACTTGGATTTTTCCACTTTTAATGGTATTCCAAACCCTTCGAGGGTCGAAAGCCATAAAATTCGGTGCGGCATCACGAGTCGGCAGTTAAAAACGGCATGCGCAGGTCCGAAGTCATCGCATGTACCTACTACCCACCGGCAGAGCAATATACGGATTAACTCAGATTGAAGAATGCTTAAAATTCTTAAAGACGGCACGACGGTCATGATTGCCCTTTTGAAATGCTGGCAAACAGATGTTGTCCAAACGTTCTTGGGAAAATATGAAATTACGGATCAAAAACAACGAATGAATTCTCGCTGTGCTCTGAGCCCACTATGTTCCAACGCACAAAGGGCGTCAATCTCAAGAGTAGAGAAAAAAGTCGACGTGCCATTTTTTCCAATCAAAATGCCGAATCATATCAAGCTACTTTATAAAAAAAGTTTTTTTGTCTTTTTTTGGCGAAGATACCTTAAACACTAATCTACTACTGGATCTCAAGAAGTCGATAAAAGGTTTAAAACTTCTTCGTTTGTATTGCAACGAGACTATTTTGTGCGTACATACAATCTTTTCGATACTTTTTAAAATCTTCATTTCTGGCGTCTTGGGTCCCTTCTCCCAATTAGCCGATTGGAAGGTTGCCCAAATATTGTATAATTTCGTAGGAATGTATTAACACTTTGTGAACAGTACCTATTTATTTAGTATATTGGTACCGGGATAACATGGATACAGGTTTACAATTTTTCTGCATATTCCATAGTATGTAGGGGAAAGTGGGGTAAAACGGAACGGGTGGGTAAAACGGAACACCAATGTTTCTGTTAGATAAAAACAGCGAATGAGTTGGTATTGCGTGACATGGAACTAAAGGGTCCTCATAGCATTTTGTGATAGACCATAGACCCCTGCACAAGTTATTTTTCCATTAAGAGAGTTGGAAAAATTTCCGGTATCGACGTTTCAATATTGCGTTGGACTTTCGACCCCTTTTCGGTACTTGGATTTTGAAAATTAATAACGGCAAGTACATCGTTGGATTCTATAGTCCTTACGCTACATTTTGAAGTATATAAAAAATTCTTTACCTCACGCTGAAGTGTAAATATTAAATGTTTACTAAATGACTGCACGTGGGGCAAAACGGAACACTTTTCGCGGGGTAAAACGGAACGCCTATTATACATGGGGAAGAATGGAAACGTCTCTTAGTACGTGTTTATTATCTCTTTTAATTATTACATTGTAGATTCAACTTTTAATTGCTATCCTTGTTTCTAAAAAAATTGATTTTGTATAGAAAATTATGATGTATGAGATACATCTTTCATTCGATCAAACTGTTAGTTTAAGTTGTAATAAACAATCTGTCAGCAGATGGACAGCAGGGTCTGACAAGGCAGGGTGTGCCGGCAGATGGACGGCAGATCCGCAGCAGACCCTACCTTCAGATGGCGCTATTGGATGTGTCAGACGGGCAGCAGGATCTGCTGCGGATCCTGCCTTGTCAGGGTCTGCCGGCAGAACCGTAGTTGAATGCGGACATAGACGGCGCCGGATCTGCCGGCAGACCTGGTTATCGGGGAACATAATCATTTAATGCAGAAGTGTTCTCCGTACAAGTATTGATATTCATGTAAAAATCCGCGTGTAGGGGAAAGCGGGGTATAATTCCAGCCAGCGGGTGATTCCGGCCCGCTTATTGTTCATAAAATAATAAACAAACTGTATTAATTTATCCTTCTTTTACGATATTACATTTATATTTGATTATTTTCCGTAATTTTCATGTTATCTAATAAAATATTTTCTCTTATATGTATAATATATATTTTTGTTATATTTTATTTGCAATAGTTATACCTAAAACATATATTTATAAATTTTAACATAAATTAATACATTTTAAATCATAAAAATAAAGATTTTGTACATTTATACGGTCTTCGAGTGGGTGTTCCGTTTTACCCCACCATTTGAGCGAGACGAAGATTTCAATACTTCCGGTAAATTTCATTTTCCGTTGTTCCCAAAGATTTTTCTTAATAATTACCTTGATTTTCTTATTGTCTAAGGTCCACTGAAAACTCCTGTTGAAGTCTCGTGTCTTTTTCTCCACCCGATTTTAACTTATCACCCTCCAAAGTTAAGCGTTCCGTTTTACCCCACGTTCCCCTATATTTATCAAATTCTTTTAGTTTTATTGGAATTATTAACGTTATTTTTTTAGATAACGTCGAACCTTCGTATGAGTTGTATGTTAACTCTTCCTTTATGAACTTCCTGCATAATGTTCGTCATTTTTAGTGCTAAAAATGGGATGTTGCATTTTCTCCTATTTATTGGGATTCTGCTCCACTGTGCGACATGGAATACAAGTAATTACTTCATGATTGGCAAATATTGCCAAATCTTGTGTTCGCAGTTGCAAGGATATATATATGTTGATTATAAAACAAAAAAGAAATTTGCTTGGAAGTTCCCGGAAGGTAACTAAATGGCCGACAATTGCTGATATTTTTTCTATGGGTTTCTTATGGAAAAAACTATATGTAACTAATTATTTGCTACTGCTTATCGGAAACGATACTACTCATTTCGGTTCCCAAAATTTTTTTCTTTTATATCACAGAAATTCAAAAGCCTCGACTTAAATTTTTCCACAAAATAAAAACATACAAACTTTGACACGTGTTTACACACAGATCATAAGTAGCTGCTATAATATTTTTCCCTTTTTTAGGTGCTCATATTATTAGTTTACAAGAAATATATAAAGAAAACGTAATCCCATAACTTTTGGAATTCAACTAGTTTCCATATTTCTTGGGATTCTGTCCCACTGTGGAGATGGATTGCGCGGCGGTCTTCGTTAAGGTGGCCGTTCCAATGGGCGGCTACAGCCGCTAGCGACTGCGGCCGGCGACTGCGACTGTGGCCGCGTACACTGGTACAATGGAAAAGCATTCATCCCAACTCCTATGAGCGGCTGCGACTGCTGCGGCCGCGCCATGATTGCTATAGCCTATGCGCGTCTGGTTCATGAGCAGCCTAGACTACTCGAGACACAACACAATGCCATGAGTGTCTGTTTTCCGCCATAACGGCAGAATCTCCTAGTCGCACTGCGGCTGCCGCTCTACTCCTTCAGAAGCCGCTCTGCGACTCTAGCCGCTCTGCGACTCTAGCCGCTCTGCGACTCTAGCCGCTCTGCTGCGATTCATCGTCACATTCGGACAGATTGTACAGAAATAAGGAAAGAAGTCAGAATTCATAACTTATGGAATTATGTTTTTTTTATATACATATTTCTTGTAAACTAATAATATGAGCTCTTATAAAAAAAGGTAAAAATATCATAACGGCTGCATCTGATCTGCGTGTAAACACATGTCAAATTTTTTGTTTTGTGCAGAATTTTAAATCGTGTCTTTTAAAGTTTGTTAAACTAAAGTTAAAGGGGTCAGAAATGATTAGTATCGATTCTGCAAAGTAATAGCAAATAATTCGTTATATACAGTAATTTTCCATAAGAAACCCATTGAAAAAATATCAGTAATTGTCGGCTTTTTAGTTACCTTCCGCGAACTTGTGTAATCAACATATATTTGTCCTTGCAACTGCGAAAACAAGATTTGACAATATTTTCCAATAATGGAGTAATCACCTGTATTCTATGTATATCGTACAGTGGGCCTGAATCCCAAAAAATAGGGGAAAAATGCAACATTCCATTTTGCGCGTTGAAAATGCTGAATATTATCGAGCAAGTTCATAAAAAAAGTGTTAATATACAACTCATAACAAAGTTTGCCGTTATTTAAAAAAATAACGTCAACAATTTCAATAAAACTAAAAAAATTTAATAAATATACATACTATGGAAAGTGCAGAAATATCTGCAAACCTGTATCCATGTTATTCTGGTACTAATGTAATAGATAGGTACTGTTCACAAAGTGTTAATACATTCTTACGAAATTATACAATATTTGGGCAACCTTCCAATCGGCTAATTGGGTGAAGCGACCCAAGAAGCCAGAAATAAAGATTTTAATAAATATAGAAAAGATTGTAAGCTCAAAATATTCTCATTGCAATATAATCTCATTTTATGTATACAGAAACGGAGTTTCTTTATTTTTCATCGTATCAATATGAAAATGATACCAATGGATTCCTGGCATTCTCCCGATTAAATTGACAAAACAAAATATTTAAATCCCACTACTTTTAACGAAACGGGCTTTCAGTCCATGCAAATTAATTAAGGGGTAACACCACTGTAACAGCTTGAAAAAAGGCGTTTTTCTGGCAATTTTTCTTGGATCGAAGGAAAGGTGATAGAATAACAATACTGGAGGAAGTTATTAAGCATATATTATGTTATTAAAAAAAAAAATGGTTATTGAAAAATATTAAAAAATGGCGGCACTGAAGCCATTCTCGTGAAGCATGTTGAAATTTTAGTGCTCTGCGGCACGCAGTGTAGCTGGTGCAAATTTGAATCTAGAAAATGGAAAAAAATATCTCTCAAATCTACATGTTTATAGCTAGAAAAATACGTAGGGGATTTTAAAAATATCGATTTTTGTGTGATTGATGAGTATTTGAATAAAAAACGTTCAATTTTCTTTAAAAAGAGGACAATCATTTGTTAATAAGTAATGTTTAAATTAACTTATCGAAAATCCCGTACGTATTTCTCTTCAAAATGTTATTTTAAAGATATCGTTAAAATTTCGAATGAAAAGAATGAAAATTGTTGGAGTTATGCTGCGTGCCGTGTTGAAACATCGTGTTTCGAGAAAAACGCGTTTAAACCGTGCGAAAGCAAAATAGCGGAGGGACTAATTGCCTTCGACGACCCTAAAAAATACGTTGTCGCTAACATATTTTTATTTGGAAATGCTTCTAACTGAACATAAAAACTTTCTAACATCCGTTGTGTATTAGAGAAGTTAGAAATCAAAAGGTAGGACATTAGGTTGTACCTTCCCAGCAGGGATTAATTTAACGCCGGTAGACGTTTCGAAGCAGTCCGATGCGCTTGGGGAAGAGCTCGAAATTTTAAGGAAACAAATTAGTTTCAAGTAATACAGTTTTGTCCCCATATTCTAAAGGGTTCAAAGCATCTTTTAAGCCAATAAAAAAAAAATCAATTTTCCGAAAAATTTACAGTGGTGTTACCCCTTAATTGAGGCAGAGAGCAAACAACGGACTAGACCGCATTCTTTTCGAAATTGAGTTAGTACCAATAGCGTATTCCAATAGGCTCTACTAATCATATGACATAGGCATTATTAGGTCGGTGCATACGTTCGTTCGCTTTATTGATAGAAAGTGTTTATTACAAATATAAATATATTTCATACTTTTCAAGGCTGGCGTTCCAATGTGCGGCCGGGGACTGCGACCGGCGACGGTCCCACTAGTGCAAGGGAGAAACAGATGCGTACTTCTCCCTTGCACAAGTGGGACCGTCGCCGGCCGTAGTCGCCGGCCGCACATTGGAACGCCAGCCTTGAAAGGAAAACATTTTTCTTCAATATTTATATTTTTTTGTCACTTTTCTGGCACCTAGATGAACTGGTAAATTTGCCAATTATAACAAAGCGTGTATCAATATATTGATACAAAGTGTTTTTTAAAAATATATAAATATATTTCCAATTATAACAAACCATATTTTGGAAATACATTCATTTCTTTTACTTTGTGTTTTAATGCGGTACGTCAACGAATACATTTAAAATTATTTTAACATCAGATACTTCAAATGATAAATTCTGTTATTGTTATTCAATTCGCCTTTTTATGTAGTATAAAAATATATGGAAATTCTTTAAAGGATTGCTTGTTTGAATGAAGAGAGAGTTTAGATACAGCAAGCGGCCTGACGCCGTATTGCCAAAGAACAGGAATTCTCTTATATCTGTAATAAACACTTTGTATCAATAAAGCGAACGAACGTATGCGCTAAACACGCGTTGCAATATCAAAATAGAAGCACCCGCTGACGTATTGGGTACTAGAAAAGGTGGGCCATAAGGTGCGTATCGACTTTGCGAGGATTCCTCGCGAGGCACGCCTCGCGGAGTTGGATATCTGGAAATTGCATACCGCGATCATGATCACTTTGCGAAACAACCTCGCGCGGAAGCGTCTAGGCCGAATTTCCTAGCCGCGATCGGCGGAGGCCAGACACCAGCCGTGCAGCGTTCGGGATCCCACTTGGTTTCGAGCACTTGAAATGGTCTATGTGTGTAGTAGTAGAGCAAAATACAACCTGCTATAATATACAACTAAGTAAATTTCATACCAAGAAGGGTCTAACTATTATCAAATCAAAAGGCAATTCCACAAATTATTGAAACATTAAATATTTGACACGTATTTTCTTTTATCGGCAATCATCCATATCTGGAGGTAAAAAACACGTTTGCCCCAATATCTCGGAAAATATGCACCATATAGAATAATCTGTTAGGCGAAACTGATGTACTTTTTTATAACGAATCCAGTCACGCAATCAGATTCGTAATATATCAAATGTTATATATTAAAAATTACTCATTTTTTACTCCTTCTTCTTTTAAATTGTTGGTTCATTTTGGCGTTTTGTCAACATAAACTAAAGACCAAACTGTGAAATACGGATACGTAGAATTCTTCAATTTCGACTGTTTAGTAAAAACTAAATACACTATATTGAACTCGCTACGCGTAGGGAACCTCAGGTGTAAAATTTGAGTATATTTCGGGTCTAATGGAACCAGATGTTTCCAAAGATCTAGCCAGGTTAATCGGCCAGAGCGTCTCATTAGAGTCGCGGTTTATGATCGTATTGTCCCTCACTTCGACGACGGACAACAGTGCTTACGGGTGGGAAGTCACCATTTACCTGTACCTGCCATCCGCTGACAGAGCAATACCTATACGGATTAACGAAAAGGCCGCTTTTTATTATATTTTCAAATTTTATTATATTTTGGACCTTTATATTGTGTTCTGTATTTTGCCTTTATGATGTGTCCTTAATTATCCCAAACGAAGCAGCCTCTGGGAGGTAACAGTTGTGAGCGAAGAGAAAATTCATTTATCGTTTATGGTCGGCAATTTGATATTTTCAAAGACGGCTTCGACAACATCTGGTTGCCATATATTCAAAGGATAATCAAAAACGTAACTTTGCCGTCTTTAAGAATTCACATATTATTCGCTGTGAACAAAAGCGTGACTTTTTATTAATCCGCGGGTGTCCGCGGGAACAGTAAACAGCTGGATATTTCCTAACGTATTGGAGATAAAAAAAATTATTTATATGCAATTGCATAGTTCGTGGGGGCAAATTTACTAGCGCAGATGCATTTTTTTTTCGATTATTATTTTAAGACATATTTCCCCAACATGCGATTATTGCTCTTGCGGCCGCGAGGCACCTTTGATTATGTTAAAAACCCGACAGTCGCCTCGCACACAAGGCACGTGAGGACTGGACCCTGCAGTGCCTCACCGAATTTGATGGCTCTCGACCTTCGAAAGGGTTGGAATACCATTAAAAAGTCAGAAATGTCCAGGATTTCCGAATTTCTCATCAGATCTTTGCGAAAACGACACCAATCGATTGCTTATGTTTCGCTGATGAAACTAACACCAAGAACGACATACCTAATTCAGACCATAATGAAGGAGATTCCATGACAAATCGAATTATATCATTTGAAGCTGACTTGGTTAAAAATAGTTAGATTTACGTGAAATTTGGTATGATTCTCTTCGGAAAAACATAAGGAATCCATCGGTGTCACTTCCATATCGATACGATAAAGAATAAAGAATTCTTTTATTTCTGAAACACGTATGAATCCTCGGCCGACCTCGGAAAATCGGGGTCGACCCCCCGCAGTCGAGGGTGAAATATCTATTACAACGTATTGAGAAGTGATTTTCTTCATCGTATCGAGAGGGAAATGACGGCTATAGATTCCTTATGTTTTTCCGAAGAGAATCATACCAAATTTCATGTAAATCGAACTACTTTTAACCAAGTCAGCTTCAAATGATATAATTCGATCTGTCATGGAATCTCCTTCATTATGGTTTGAATTACGTCGTTCTTGGTGTTAGTTTCATCGGCGAAACATAACGAATCGATTGGCGTCGTTTTCGCAAAGATTTGATGAGAAATTGGGAAATCTTGGACATTTCTAACTTTTTGATGGTATTCAACCCTTTCGAGGGTCGAAATCCTTAAAATTTGGTGAGGCACTGCGGAGGCTTGCCCTCGCTAATGAATTACTAATAAAAGATGATTTTTATCGCAAATGACTGATCATTAATTTAAACAAAACGATATTCGGCTACTTCCCTTACTATTCGACTTTTCCTTATAACTTGAAAACCGAATGTTTCCCCATACGTGCGACTTAAAACACTAATAAAGTACCAAAAAAACAGTTTTCAATTTTTTATCACGATTGAGTTAAAAAATAGAAGACACAAATTAATAGATGTAAAAAATATTAAATTATACATCACTAGAAAGGAATAGGTTCATTCTATTTTTTGCCACAAATTTCATTCCGATATCTGAAAAGAAACACCCAAATGTCATTGACTTCTTCAATCTGGCAGATAAACAGAGCACGATGTACATATAAAAAAAAGGCTAGTCTTTCACTGTCTTCGATGGTCCTCGAGACTTCATACGACAACAGACCCTTTTTTCAAGTGCTCGAAAAGGTCCTGTGCGGCGCGTCGTTGCACTGGTGGGGCCATGGCGTTGACGCTTAGGTATAAGAAATACCATTTTCGACGACGCCAGTCGCAGTCGCTTGCGGCTGTAGCCGCCAGCCGCGGTCGCTGGCGGCTGTAGCCGCTCATTGGAACGGCCACCTTTAGACGTGGGGGGCCGCTTTCCCCTCTCCCTTTCTCCCTCCGCATACACGTGACCCCCCTCCCTCACAGGGGGGGGGGGGCATACGGAGGACGGCCTATAGCCGCACCCGTTATGGGGTGCGGCCCGGGGCCTTTGTTGTTAACCGGTGGAGCGGTGGGGGGGGGGGGGGCGACTTTCATGACTAAGTCGCCGCATGGCCTCCTCTGGCCCCGGGTCATTTCCTTGCGCGTCGTCTGCGAGGGACCGTGCGGGGACGAAGCCACGCCTTGATGCGGTCCCTCTCCGCCTCCTCCTTCTCCAGCATGACTACTTCGGAGAAGTAGGAGACGGCCGCGCAACAGTCCCCATCCTCCGCCATCCGACTCACGACAGTCGGTAGCGAGAGGTCGGGACCCAGCTGCCGCTCCAGGAGCCGGCGGTCATCCTGCCACTCCGGGCATCTAGCCAGAGTATGACCCGCCGAGTCCTCGACGCCCCGGCCGCAGCTGTGGCACTGCGACGTTTCCTCCCGCCCTATGCGACACAGATAATCACCGAAACACCCTACACCGGTGATCATCTGTGTCAGGCGGAAGGTGAGCCTGCCGTACCTACGCCCCACCCATTCACCGACAATGGGCAGGAGCGCCCTGACGACGCGTCTCTCCTGATGTTCTGGGAGAGAGAGCCACTCTATCCACTTGGCTCCCATGCGTCGCCGGGCCTGGCCCCGCGCCTCAGGTCCTTCTGGCCCTAGGGGGTTCCTCGCTCCACGGAGGTCGTGGGAGGCGAAGTAAACTTCCGCCTCCATCTCCGCGAGCAGGGGGAAAGGAGGAGACCCACCCAGTGCCGACAGATCGGCGTATGACACCGTGCGGTATGCTCGCACGGCACGGAGGACCGCGCGGCGATGAACCCTAACCAGGAGTTCTCGCCCGACGCGACAGTCCTCCAGGTCGCCGGCTCACACTGGGGCTCCGTAGAGCGCCATGGACCGGTCGACCGTCACATATAGCCGCCGAACTGCTTCGTGAGGGCCTCCCAGGTTGGGCATGATGCGTGCAAAGACACCCACCTGTCGCTCTAACCGGGGGCCCAGGACCCGAAAGTGACGCGTAGGTAGGTATCCAGGGTCAGCTCGAGATACTTCATCGTTCGGCCGACCCTGATGCAGGGATCCCCGGCCCTCAGGGACGCTCTGTTGGGGATCCCACTCCCAACCTTGTCCGTGAGCCACACTACCTCCGTTTTCTCGAAGGCGACTCGCAGACCGAGCGTCTCTATCGCGGGGATGACACGTCGCAGCGCCCTCTCAGCGAGGTCCAGCGCTGCCCCCCATCGCTGCCCGGATGCCACCACTAGAGTATCGTCCGCATAACACACAAGCCAGACGTCCGGTGATGGCATTTCAACCCGCAACACTGCGTCGTAGGTCAGGTTCCAAAGCAGGGGCCCTAACACGGACCTCTGTGGCACGCCGCGGTGCATGCGAGTCACCCCGTCCCCGTCCCGACCGACATAGGAGACCACCCGGCTGCGGAGATAGTCCCGGATCAGGCGGCGAAGGTAGAGCGGGACGCGATGGTAAACAAGCGCCCGCTCGATCGCCGCCCAGGAGACGGTGTTGAACGTGTTGGCGATGTCGAGTGACACCGCCACGCTCACACCGCCTCCCTCGACCACCCGGCGCGACAGCGATCTCACCAACATGATGGCGTCGATGGTCGATCGCTGCCGCCTAAAGTCAAATTGGCGGTCGGAAAGATCCGAACACTCCGCGGCTCCTAGGTGGTCCAGGAGGCGGGCAGCCAGAATGCGCTCTAGCAATTTGCCCGCCTCGTCCAGAAGACATATCGGCCGGTATGCCGAGGGTGCCTCTGCGGGTTTTCCGGGCTTCCGGAGCAGCATCAACCTCGCTTCCTTCCATGCGGGGAATGGCCGACTAGTGGCACAATTACCCTACCTTTTAATGTTGCAAGGCATCTAAAGAATTTAATACACAATATTTGTCGAGACTGTAAAATAGCAAATGAGCTAACATTTAACAAAACAATAGCAAATGCCATTATTACCAATGTAACATGTCAGGCTGCAGAAAATGAGTTGGTTTCATCATTACAAAAAATAAATTTTCTTTAATAGTAGATGAAAGCACAGACAAGTAAAAAATTAAACATTTAGCTTTAATAGCAAGAATAGCAAGAACATCAATAGAATTTAATGTGAAAGATCAATTTTTATGTTTAATACCAATTTCTGATGGATGTGCCAACTTTTTATTTAATATAATAAGACAATATTTTAATAAAAATAATATTCCATATCAGAACAATATGATTGCGTTGGCTTCTGATAGAGCAAATACAATGTTTGGACAACATCATTTACTCTGCACACTTTTGACTGAGGAAATCCCTCATTTATTTGGATTCAAATGTATATGCCATTCATTTCATTTATGTGCATCCTATGCTTGTGAAAAACTACCAAGGGGTGTGGAAGATTTTGCAAGAGATATATATATAATTATATACAAAATAGCCCAAAACGCATTGGAGATTATACAAATTTCCATTGCCTTTTAAATATAAAACCTCATAAATGACTACATCCTGCCCAAACCAGATGGCTATCTTTACTCCCTGTGGTAAGAAGACTTTTAGAACAATTGCCGGCGTTAAAACTGTATTTTACAAATGTAGTTCTCTCTGATCGCTTATTAGCAGCAAAGACAATTCTAAATAAGTGCCTGGAACCAACTACAGAATTGTATTTAGAATTTTTAAATTTTGTTTTGCCATATCATCACAATTTAAATAAAGAAATGCAAGCAGAAGAGTCAAAGCTTTATCTCTTACATAATACAATTTTTACGACATATAAAACACTTTTAGAATGTTTCATAAGGCCTGAGTACTTAGAATTAACAACAGAAGAAATAGACGCAAATATTGATGAAAATTCTGCATTAGACACAAAAATATTAAATCTTCAATGTGAATTTCAATTACAATTTGAAAGATATTTATTTACGAGGGAATGTTACAATGATAATTTCATTAAAAGAAAATAAAGAAGTTGACGCCAGTAGCAAAGCGTCTATATACAATAGCCTCAGCTTTATAGAAAAAACAAGCAAAACACACACATATGATGGGAACTTTGAAAGAACGATTACAAAAAACAGAAAAGTACATGGCAACGGTAGAAATGACAGAGCTAAAGAGCTAGTCCAAGACACAGTTGGCATTTGCAGAAATGCAAATACGGAACGTGCACAAAAAAGCTAGGGCAAGTGAAAAATGTCACCCATCATGTCGGTTTCATTAATTAATTTTCATACATATCATATTGTCTTGTACATATAATTTGTTTCCTGCATTGATTGTAAATTTGACATTGACTTTCATAAAAAAATTTAATTCAATAATTAACAATAATTTAAGATAAACGGGAAGAATAGGTGGTTGTAAACTTAAAATGATAAAACCCGCGGTTTTAAATAGTATAAATTATAATATTCTTTAGCCTTCAGTCGCCAAGACACACGAGCGTCTCCTGCCGATATTGAACTGCGAACAGCGAATGCGTCTCAGATCACCTCGCTTGCTTCGCGTGTCATTTGTTTATATTCCGCGATCCGAGGTCTACGTGACCGTCGGCCAGAGCGGGCTCTTCTCCTAGGTTGAAAGGTGACGTCGATTGCGTCCCGCCGCCGTCGGGCGAGATCCTCCCTCCTTTTCCACCGTATTTATTCGGTTCTGATCTTACATTCGGCAATCCTTTTTTTTTTTATAGAGGGGGAACATGCATTAGGCATTCCCCAGCATAACCTGCTGGGGTTATGTGGGACTCCCAGATCTTGGTATACCCACTAAAAACCCCCTCTCGGATATTCTCCTTATCCGTCCCCCCTTACCTACTGAGGTACTTACACGATTACTTCAGCCGTAGGTCCCTGTCACAGGGGGGAGTCTCGCCTCCTCGCAGCAACACTGCTCTATATACACACTAACATCCTCTCCAATCTGGAGGTCGTCTCATTCAATATATACGGGGGGGGGGGGGGGGGGGGAATTCCCCCTACTCCTTGGCGCGTATAAATTTATATTATATATATATATATATACAAATCCTTCACCCCATAAGTGGTGAATAAATAAAAAATAAATAAGTGAACTCACACAACACACCTAAGTAGATAAATAAATACTTAAATAACTAATTAAATAAATACATAAATAAATAAACAGGTGAGTAGATAAATAGGTGGTCACTCAACTCGCCTAATTCGTAGTGTTGCACTCCAGTTATGTTTGTGTGCACTTCCACAGATACCCCTGACAGAGGGGGTATGCCAAGGGAGGTGGGTTCCTACGGGGGGCGACGGTCCCCAGGGTCGACCCTCCTTTTCTTAGCCAGGGGGAGGGGATTAGCCCCTGCTACCATCTTACCCGGCACCTTTCTCTTCCTTCTGCCTCGTCTGATGGCTTCCGCCCTCACCTGCGCCGCCGCTCTTACTGCCGCAATCCTAGTCTCGCGGGCGGCTCTCGTAATGGCGAGTTCTTTCTTGGTCCGGTCCCCCATGACCTCCCTAGCGAATGCACGAAAGCTGGCCCAATTGGCCTCCGAGTTGGTAACCAGGGATATCAGACTGTCCACTCCAAACGGCCCACCGAGTTCCGCAAACAGGACTCTTCGTTGTTCGTCGTATCTAGGGCATACAAACAAAACATGCTCCGCAATGTCGACCACGCCTCCGCAGTCCAGGCATTTAGGGTCGGCAGCCTTCCAGATTCTGCACCTGAATGCACCAAAGCACCCATGTGACGTCAGGAGCTGCGATGTCCAATAATCCAACTGGTATCTCTTGCCTGTGTCCCCCATAAAGGTGTCCACCGCACCGATCAATCTCCTCGTCCAGTTCCCGGGGTTGAAGGCCTCCCATGCTTCCTGCCATCTCGCCACTGCCGACTCAAGCGCCCTCCTTCTATAGTCACGGTAGCGCCCAGCCACCATAGCCGGGTCCCTCGTGTATATCGGGTTGGCCCTATCCTTGGCCCTATTGGAAAACTTCCTTCCACATTCTGGCCTTCATCCCAATCGGCATCCTGCCAGCTAGGACACAAAGGGCCATGTACGCCACGGTCCTATAGGACGTCGTGGTCCTCGTCAGGGCCGTCTTCTGGGTTCTCCTAAGGGTCGCCTTATTGGCGATTGAGTCGACCGCTGATGCCCATACTGGGGAGGCATATATCACGATACTCTCACACACCGAGTAATACAAACGTCGGACCATACGCGTGGGGCCGCCCACGTTCGGAAGGAGGGATGACAGAGCCCCCACCACTTTGTCGCCGCGTACGGTGACCTCCTGCAGGTGTTGTCTAAAGTTCCGCCTACAATCAAACCGCACCCCCAGATATCTAACCACCTCCATCGATCTAACCACGGCACCAGCCATGGGGAAATCCTGGGTCTTCGCATCTCTAAGGCCTGCTAGGATAATGACCTCAGTCTTTTCCTCGGCCATGACCAGCCCGACGCCGGCAAACCACCTGGCAACCCTTATCATGGTGGAATCTATGTCCCTCTTAATTTTATTTATATCCCTTCCCATAAATATAATGGCCAGGTTGTCGGCATATCCGATTGGCCTAATCCCGGCATTGGAGCCAATAACCTTGAACACTCCGTCGAAGACGAGGTTCCACAGAAAGGGGCCTAATACAGAGCCCTGTGGAACCCCCGCATAGATCGTTGCCTCGATCCTCTCCTGGGACCTATATGCCACTACTTTCCTATCCGTAAAGTAGTCACCCATCAACTTGCAGATAGGAGCAGACACGCCCCTATCTCCAAGCTCGTTCATGATCACGTCCCACCTGAGAGTATTAAATGCGTTCCTTACGTCCACCATTAACATGACGCATTTCCGCTCCTTTGCTGAGGATATCTCCGCCAGCCTTGCGACTTCACAAGTGGCCTCGGTGGTGCCCATCCCCCTCCTAAATCCATATTAGGCCTGATGAAATGGGTCCTGCCCGATCTGCTTTTCTATTAACCCCTTGATGGCATATTCCCAGATCTTACTTAGCGCTGGTAGGACACTTATTGGCCTATAAGCCCCCGGGGTCAAAGGGTTCTTGCCGGGCTTGGGAATTAGTACCATCTTGGCGGCCTTCCACCAGGATGGGATACCTCCTCGTACGATCGAGTCCCTAACCCTTTCGCGTACGACCCCCGGTCTGGCCCTCGCGATACACGCCGCCACCTCCGCTGGGACGGCGCTCATGCCGGGAGCTTTCTTCGTTTTGATTTTGAGCATAATTGACCCAATGAGTTGGTCATCCAACCCCTCCAGGGTGGTGGGGATAGTACCTCTTATGAACCACCCGCTGATAGGTCCCAATTTCCTATCCCGCATAACCACCGGGAGGGGAGAGGGAGGGGATGTGACGAACAGCTTGTCGATCACGGCTCGCACAGGGGACATCGCGGACGGCAGGGGTCTACCCTTGGCGGCCGCCATCACGACTTTGTAGGGTTTCCCCCATGGGTCTGCCTCCGCCAGGGAGGACAAATCGCCCGATACCCTTTCCTTAGCCGTCCAGATCGCATACTGCACACGGCGTCTGGTCTCCTGATAGGCCTCAAAACGCTGTGCGTCATCCTGAGCCCTCCTCTTCTTCGCCCTTTGGGCAGCTCTTCTAGCCCTAAACATGGTCCCCCTAGCCGTCGCTACGTCCTCGCACCACCAGGCGTTAGGCCGCCTATTCCCTCGTGGGCGGGACTTCACAGGAAGACACCGTACAGTGGCCTCCTCCATCGCACACTGCACCCTGGAAGCCACGAGGGTATCCCTGTTCTCACCGTCCCTAAATCTATTATCAAATTCCCGGAGTATTACCTCCTCTTCAAAATCCTTCACCGAATACTGTGCCAACGTAGGTGGAGGGGCATAGGGGGTACAGGACCCAATCGTATGTAAAACATACCGATGGTCGGAGAAGGTGAAATGGCCCAAAACCGCACTCTTCACCCGGTTCGCTATTGGTTGATCGGTAGACATTATATCAATGAAGGACGACCTTCGGTTCCGTGAGAATGTGTGCGTCCCTACAGCTCTCACCGGGACAAGGCCATGCCTACTTAAGAGGTCTAGAACATGTTGACCTCTCCTGTCACACTGCCTGCCACCCCATACCGGTGATCTCGCGTTCAAGTCACCACCAATTATGACCCCCATACCCGGGGACCGGGATTCTACAATTATTCCTTCCACCATTGCCAGGTATGCGGCAAATTCAGGGATCTTATGCCTCGGTGAACAATACACACTAAGCACAACCCTGCCTTCCATTCTGAAAGCAGCGACCCCATCGGCTGCGTACTGTGGGGCAAGGTTCGGGAGCCGCCCGTTGAACCCAGTGACCCAAATCGAGGCCAAGCCCGCGGAGTCATTGAACCAGCCCCTAGGTTGCCTAAAGGGCTCTGAGATCAACACCACGTCCACTCCTAACGTGGAGGCGTTATGCACCAGCATATCTTGCGCAAACCTACAATTGTTAAGGTTACACTGTAGAATGCTAAGTGGCTTCAAGGGCATTTAGGGTATTCTCTCTTTATTGTTCCTAGTGGCCGGGGGCCCCCACCCCTTCCCACGCTGAGCTGTAGCCCTAATTGGTTGCCTGTTCGCCGGGCAGGCCAGGGAGGCGGTGACATGGGCAGCCCCACTACCTGTCACCCCCCTGCCGTTGCATATCGCACATTTGGGCCTATTCGCGCACGATTCGATCCTATGATCGTCAGCTCCACACCTCCTGCAGAGTTCTTTCCCTACCGCCATGACTCTGCAATCCTTGGCCAGGTGCCCCAGAAGATGGCACCTGAAGCACCTGACTACTTTAGGGAGAACCCTGCCCCTGGCCATATTCAGGCCCGATCTAAATTTAAACCCATCAAGGGGGATACAGCACTTATTGGTCGGGACGGCCGCCACTGCAACCTGAAGCCCCCTAGCTCCCAACTTCAGGGATCTAATATCCACGCTAGGGGTCTCCATTTTCAGAGCTTTAGCCAAGTCCTGCTCCAGTTCTTTCTTGCCGATTGTTAACAAAGATATCGGAATCGCAACGTCGTGGGAATGGGACACTCGCGACGAGTCTGTTGTTTTATTTAAAGTCTTTACTTTAAAACACTAATTTAATGTTCGGCACACTATTTACAGTTTATACATTAATAAGAGTTTGTAGCACAATTATATGAAAGCGTTTGTAGAAGCGACACTAGTTCCTACGCAGTAGGATGTTTCCCAAAGCAGTACGCGGCACGTAGAATCGGCACGATTTTTGTAACAAAGCAAAGCGCGTTTTATCCAAGCAAAGCAAGCAATTAGCAGGCGGAAGCGATTAGTCAGGTGTTACCTCTCGGACGGCTCGTCGACTAGTAGCTCGAGGAAATCGCTGTCGATTTCCTCGAATCCGCGTGCTCTCCCCCTTCCATCGATCGCCGATCGATGGAAGGGCGATAGTATCTATGTGTCACATGCGTAGAGAAAGATCCAGAAAGTCGGTCCTGGAGGAAAGAGAGTCCCCCTTCCATCGGTTGTAAGGCGATGGAAGGGGCCGTGATCGACGCTCCACGCGAGTCAGCGGGCCACAGCTATTGCCTAATTATCGATGGACCTGACAGATGGCGTTTAGATGCTATATTTCTTGAACACCGATTATGGGATCCAGGTCCCTAATCTCAAGGGTCTTTACATTTCTCCCTGATCTTCTTCGCCAGAGTATCCGCACACGCCTTTTTGTCTATCTCCAACAAGACGTGGCCTAGCCGGGTCATCTTGACGCCCTTAATCCCGGCCAGGGTATCCTTCCCAACCGTAAGCAGGGACCTATATGTGTCTATATAAGTTCCCCCCGCTCGTACCTTAACTAGGATTGCTTCGGGCCTTTTCCTAGTCATTACAGGGCCACTAGGGCCTCCCGAACGGTACCTCCTCCTCCAGCACGATGGTTCACCCTTGGGTCTCCCACCTACCTGCTGCCACTGCTGCTGTTGTTGATGCTGCTGTTGTTGCTGCTGCTGCTGCACGACCTGCTGTTGCTGCTGTTGTTGTTGTCCCTGCTGCTGCCCTACCTGCTGTAGCAGGGGCCATTGACGTGGAGGGGGCTGACCATTTGGTAGACGACACCCTCTTGGATTTCAGTGCGTCCGCAAAGTCCCTACACCTGCCAGACAGGTCCTCCAAAAGCGTTGCCACCTTCGCCAGGAGGTTGCCAGTGCGGGCCTCCGGGGAACTCTCGGCTGTCGGTGCGCCCACTTCCTCCTTCTTCTTGATCTTCGGGATTAAGGGGGTCACGAATTGGTGTTCTTTAGAAGCCTCATCCCACCTTCGCCTACCTGAAACATCCTCCACCCTAGTGGCCGATGCTGACCTCATTATTTTGAACGCCGCCTCCGCATCAGGGCTGTCCAGACTAATTACAGAGTCATCCCTTCTGCTAGACCTTGCGCCCCTTTGGTGTTGGGACACGCCTACACGGTCCTCTAGCACCACTCCCTCCTTATTGACAACCTGTGCCTCCCCCCCCAGGTGCTAATACCTTGCTGTTATCGGTTATACCCTGTTCCACCGTAACATGGCCACTGGGCCTCTTAGCCGGGGGAGGGGGGGGGGGGGGTGACCGGGCTAAGGATTTGCCCTTAAATATTCCAGGAGGGGGAGGACCTTCCTCGTTACCCTCCTGCCGGAATCCCTCCGTCCGGAGCCATTCAATAACGCCCAAGCTCCCCTTAGGCTTCTCATGCGTACCCGCCTTTCCTTTCTGGGAAGGGGTCTCGGGGATAACCGTGCTGGTCCCCTTCCGAGCAGCCACCCTTTTCTCCTTCGGGGTATCTTTATCCCCTACCATCTCCTCTTCCAACTGACCCCGAGTCCAATCCTCGATCTCCGAATGTGCCTGGTCCAACTGCGGTATCTTCTTCTGGGGTTCGTCCGGGTGCTTTCACATCCACCCCAGTGGCACCGGTCCGCGGCTTCAACGCGGTGCCATCGGGCTTATTTGGTCCTACTCTCTCCTCGCTGCCGACGGGGCGAGAAAGAGACATTCGGCTATCCTGCGATGGATCTGCCCTCAGATATAGAATATAGAAGAGAAGTCAATGTTAGCAAACGACATAATTCATCAGTTATCCGCATCTAACAAAGTGACTATATGTATTTAGACATTTGTAATAAACTTATCCTTGGAGGAACAAGGTGGGGAGAGAGGAGTAAGATATTAATTGGAACGTTATGTTTCCGACGTCATTTATCCCTCACTCTCACTCTCTCTTTGTTCCTTGTCCAATCATCTCGTACCTGAGTCTGGTACTAAGTCTTCTCGTTCTTCTTTTTTTTCTTTGCATAGTGGCAACTTTTGCCTAGTATGAGCGCCGTGCGCCACGTCGTTTGTTCTCATTTGGTCAGTCGTGATGTTCGTCGAACATGAGCCACATCCGCTCTAACCTTGGGAATGGCGACGTTCGCCTAACATGAGCGACGTTCGCTCTACCTTAGGGAATGGGACGAAGTCCCCTATCTGCCTCGTCGTTGTCGGTATCGTACTGTACCGTTATCCACCGTTTCAACCGGTTAGCGGCTACTACAGTACGTTTACCTCTCAGGTCCTCCACTTCGTAACGATCGTTCAATATAACCTTGGTGATTCGAAAAGATCCCTTAAACTTGGGTAATAATTTTCGACTACCCCCAGTGGCCGCCTCACTAGTCACTTCCACCATGACAAGATCGCCTTGTTTATATTTGGTAGCCGTTCTTCGTGTCTTGTCGTAATGTTCTTTCTGCTTCCGTTGTGACACCGAAATATGTTCTTTCATTCGTTCTCGGAGCAGCTGTAAATCTATGCGATCTACCTCCTTCTGTACTTTGCTTAATAACCATCCCTCAGCGGGACTCTTTGTTTCATACCCAATGAGCGCTTTGGTGGGCATTGTGCCTATACCTTTGTTCAAACACGTGTTCCGTGCACTCTGAATCTTTTTGACATCGTCGTCCCAGTGCGACGGGCCCTTCCCGGCAGTTGTCGTGGCCAGCGCGGCTACTATGGTCTTATTATATCGTTCGCATTGCCCGTTAGCTCTTGGAGCTTGATTCCGTAGGCGTCGCAAAAGGTTCTAAAGGACCTTGCAGTGAAATCCGTCCCTCGGTCACTAATTATCCTGGTTGGACACCCGAAAATGTATATGACGTTCGTCAAACTTTTTACAACGTACCGTGTCTTTTGGCTCTTCACGGGCTCGATGATGACAAATTTGGTGAAAGCGTCGACCATCACCAACAAGAATTTATTTCCTCGACGACTGGTCTCAAAAGGGCCTACGTGATCGATATGTACGGTATGGAACGGGACCGGAATTTTCTCGATAGGGTTCAATTTACATTGCTTTTTGCCTTTCGTGTGCTTATAATACGCACAATTTAAGCACGCTCGGACATATTTAGTGATAAACCTTCTCATTCTGGCGAACCAATAGTTTTGCTTTACTCTCTCCAATGTCTTCTCTACTCTTAAGTGCCCGGCGTCGTCGTGGCATAGCCTGCATATTTGCATTCTGGCGCTCCTAGGTACTGCCCATGCCTTATCTCCCTTCTCCAAACGCCTATAAACCTTACCATTTTTAACTATGTAGTTATCAAAATATTGTTTCGTGTCGTTTGTCCGTGCGCCTGCCAATATGGTCTTGATCCTACTCAGTTGCTCGTCTTGTAACTGTGCGGCTACTATCCAATTAGCTTCGGTTAGGTCTATACGGTTGACTTCGAGTTCAATAGACAGCGGGTTACGGCTTAAAGCATCCACGTGTGCCATTTTAGCTCCTGGTCGATATTCAACCTCGAAAGTGAAATCTTGCACTTCCAGCCACCATCGCTCTACGCGGGGAACAGGTCTCGTTTGGTGAATGTGGTGCGTAAGGCGTTGCAATCAGTAACAACCTTGAACCTGTGAACTAGCAGGTAGACCCGAATATGTCGCAACGCAAATACGACGGCCATCGTTTCCAACTCATACGAGTGGTAACATCGCTGGTCTGGCGTGGTCTGTTTACTATAATAAGCTACCACTACCACTGGCCCGTCCTTCGTACGCTGCATTAATATAGCTCCTACCCCTAATGAGCTGGCATCCGTATGCAACTCTGTTGTCAGCGTCGGGTCAAATATCGCTAGAATAGGTCGGGCCGTTAATCTATCTTTCACTTTTTGGAACACGCGTTGTTGCGACTCCTTCCAAACCCACGGTTCGTTTTTGCGAGTGAGCCTCGTAAGTGGCTCCACAAGTGTTGTGTACCCCTGGATAAATTTTCTAAAGTAGCTAGACAGACCCAAAAACTGTCTAATCTGTTTTACGGTCGTCGGGGCTGGCATTTGCGCTACAGCCCTGACCTTCCTCAGGGTCCTCCCTGCGCCTAACTCATTCCACACTAACCTCTCTTCCCAGGTAGTCAATCCGTGATTTGAAAAATGAACATTTAGTTATTTTAAGCGTCAGATTGTGCTCTCTAAACTTGTCTAACACACGTCGCAAGTGTTGTAATCCCTCCTCCACGCTCTTAGATGGGATTATAATATCATCCAGGTATGGATAAGCTATAGTATTTTTTAACGGTCCTACCACTACATCCATCAGTCGTTGAAAAACGGCCGGGGCGTTGGTGAGCCCAAACGGCATTCGTAAAAACTCGTAGTGCCCTTCTGGGGTAATGAACGCAGTTTTTGGTATGGATGTTTCTTCGACTGGGACTTGATAGTAACCGGAAGCTAGATCTAGCGCTGTGAAATATCGATTGCCGCGAAGCCGATCTAGCTGATCGTCTATCAATGGTAGCGGGTACCTGTCCTTGATGGTTATTGCATTTAACCTGCGATAGTCGATGCACAATCGGAAACTGCCGGTTTTCTTTTTTATCAAAATAATCGGGCTCGCATACGGCGAATGGGAATTCCGGATTATCTGATTATCTAAGAGTTCCTTAACCATTTCCCCAAGAACCGCTTTTTAACCGCGGTGTATCTGTCGTACATCTTATTGCGAGGTACGCGGTGTTTATTTTGCCAAGATTTTGCAGGGACTTAGTGATCGTATCACCGTATTCTTCAAGCAGTTTCATGCTATCCTGCCTTTCCTTCTCGGTAATATCCCCAAAATCAAATTTTCCGTTAGGCTCTTCTTCGTCAACTATCACAAATACGTCCGCCGTATTTCTTATGGTCTTAAACAGCAATTGATGTTGCTTCTTAATCATTACGATGTGATCCTGATCTAAAAAGTCTCTTCCTACTATTATATCACGAGTCAAATACTCGTTTGGTACGACTAGGGCGTCCACATCTGCGGTTACATCTTGCACCCGCAGTTTAATACGTGCTATCTTATCTGTATGTACTAGGTGGCCCGAAAATCCCCGCAAGGCAACGGTCGTGGAGGTGCGTGTGCTTAATTCAAACCTAGTAACTACAGACGAGCGAAGGATCGTGCCTACGCTTCCAGTATCGATCAACCCGTTTATTTTATGATCATTAATATATACGGTTTGTTCGTAGATATTGAGTTTAGGATCGGTCGGGGCGGCTACTACACAGGCGTTCTTAGCAGAAGGGCATCTATCACTCTCGTGCCCTAGCCGTCGGCAACCGGTATACTGGACTCGCGGCTTAAAACAATTTTTGGCTATATGTGCCGTCTTGTTGCAATTGAAGCACGTTACCGGACGCGTCTTTGTCTGACTTTCTGTCTTCGGTTCTACTTTTGCAGGAGCACCCGATGTTCCCGATTTGTGTGAATATTCCCGAGATTTTGAGTTGGGGACTATTTTTTGAAACGTGTTTTTCGCTGGCATAGTGTTCATAAACGCATACAACGAATTAGCGTCGGCGTGTTGGACCGATCGTATCGTACGTGCTATGTTTTGGTGTGTTATTCCACCGATAACCAAGTCAATGATATAGTTGTCAGGCATGGTGATATTTACTAACCTTATCTTACTTAACTTTTGAAAACAATAGTCATCTAACGATTGCGCAGGCGTAGACTCGTAATTCGTTGCGTCTTTAAATAATTTGTTAAAAGGTACCAACTTACGAAATAACTGAATGAGAGTCTCCTTCGTATCAGCCCATGTGGCCGTTACCTGTCTGGTGGTGTCATACCACGTGCGAGCATGGCCTTGTAATCGTCCTGCTATCAGTCTCATGATGGATCGTTCGTCCCATTCATATTGCTGAGCCAGCTTGTCTACGAGTTCCACCCATCGTTCCACCGTCAGATCGTCTTGTGCTGGATCGAAGACAGGAATCATTTTCTCGTCCCCAGCTTGCACGTTCGGTCGTTGTCCCAACGACCGGGTGCGCTGTAACTCCTGGACCATTTTTTCCAACTGTTCAATGCGTCCCTGTTGTCGAGCTTCGATCGACGAACTACGAGAATTCTTTCTCCTTTTACTCGGCCTTGCAGAATCCGCACTATCACGTCGCGAATTGTGACGGCTTCTCTCTTCTTTCTCCCGGTTATGGGCACTACTTGCACCTCACTTCGCTAACCGCGTTACGCGTGACTGTATCCCACTTCCGAATTTGTAAGATAAACGGGAAGAATAGGTGGTTGTAAACTTAAAATGATAAAACCCGCGGTTTTAAATAGTATAAATTATAATATTCTTTAGCCTTCAGTCGCCAAGACACACGAGCGTCTCCTGCCGATATTGAACTGCGAACAGCGAATTAGTGATGGGAATGATACCAGTCTTTCTCATGAGTTGCAAGTAGTTCGATACCCAAAGTACTCGTTTGGAAGGTTCGATACGTATCGAAATTGTAAGTACTTGGTATCGACATTTGATACCAGTAGGAGCTGAAGTGAGTACTGAGTAGAATTGGTATCACGGCAACAGTAAAGTATCGATACTATTCGAACCGGAATCAAGCATGCATAGGTATCGAAACCGTAATGAGTACTTTAGGTATCGAATAGAATGGATTCCCAAATGATACTTACAAAAGTCTCGGTCCTTCGACGTTGAGCATACAAACTCTCGCGACAAGGGACCCCTGAATAGTTGGACAAGGAGAGAGAATGAATATAACGAGAGAAAGCGACATAGACGATCATCTAGCGACGCTAGTCAAACAAAGTGGCGCCCGGCACCACGTGGCGAAAACAAGCCCCCTCGAAGTGGTTAGTATACCTGCCCATTAAGAAGTGAGAAATCTTTCAGTTCCGCATTTCTCATCAGATCTCTGCGAAAACGACACCAATCGATACCTTATGTTTCTTCGACGAAAATAACACCAAGAACGACGCAATTCGGACCATAATGAAGGAAATTACTTGAAAAATTCATTTCCATAATCTACATCTAACTTCGTTAAAAATATTCCGATTTACATGATATTTGGTATAATTTTCATTATGCTCCGAATTACGTCGTTCGTGGTGTTTATTTCATCGGCGAAACATAAGGAATCGATTGGCGCCAGTTTCGCAAATATCTGATGAGAAATGCAGAACTGAAAGATTTCTTTCTTCTTAATGGGTATTCCAACCATTTTCAGGGTCGAAAGTCGCAACACTCGGAGAGTTATCGCCGGGGGGGGGGGGGGTGTCCTCGCTATCTGGATGCCGTGCGGCATTTCGTCGGGCCCGAACGCAGTCGAGTTTCAAGGACCGAGACTTTGTAGGTATCATTTGGGAAACGATTCTTTCCAGGTACTCATTCCTGTTTCGATACCTATGGCATGCTTGTTTCGAGTTCGAATTGTATCGAATACCAAGTCCAGCCAAGATGTTGATACCTACAAAGCATCGAACCTTTTGAGTAGGTATCATTTAGGTATCGATACCTTCTGATACCTACGGTACTCATACGTGCTTGAGATGCCATGATACTTCACCGCTAGGTATCGATACTGCTTGAGCAGTATCATTCCCATCACTACAGCGAATGCGTCACAGATCACCTCGCGTGCTTCGCGTGTCATTTGTTTATAGTCCCGCGATCCGAGGTCTACGTGACCGTCGGCCAGAGCGGGCTCTCCTCCTACGTTGAAAGGTGACACCGATTGCGTCCCGCCGCCATCGGGCGAAATCCTCCCTCCTTTTCCACCGTATTTATTCGGTTCTGATCTTACAATAATTAATAATAATTTATTCAATAATTAATTCAATAAGTAACATATCAGTATTTACAATTTTGGTAATGGCATAGATAGAGGGCAACCTCACGGATTTTGACAACCTTGAAATATGTTGTCAAAGACGTCATTCTGACCAATTTTTTCCTCTAAACTTTTTGGCGGTCGACCTTAGTTTCCCAGATAATTGCAAAAATCTTTGGTAAATATTCACACTAGAGCAGGCCTGCCCCATCGGGTGCAAATACCTCCTGAAGTTCTGGGACCCGGGTAACAGCCGAGCGCGGGACTGTTCCATTGCTACCCGTTGCGAGATTTGTGAGAGAACTGCATGAGTGTGCGAGTGGCACGAGCCTGCATGGACGGCCGCACACTCATGCAGTTCTCCCGCAACCCATGCTGTGGTTAGCAACGTAACCAGTCCCGCGCTGGGCTGTTGCCCGGGTCCCAGAAATTCAGGAGGTATTTGCACCCGATGGGGCAGGCCTGCACTAGAGCAACCACCCCCAATTTCAATGGCCTTGAAATATGGTGCCAAGGACGTCATATTCAACAACTTTTCTCTATATATGTTACTGTCGCCTAGCCGTAGGTTTCGAGATATTGGCAAAAAAAGTAGATAAATGTTGATTTTAGGGTCCTTTGAATCCACGGTGGACTCGAGGTGGTCGGTCGCCGGGGGGATTTGTTATAGATTTGGCCGTCTCACGGCGCGTTTCAAGTTCAATTATTAAGAAAGAAATATTCTTTTAAGTGATAAACTCGAATGCGCCGTCCGCCCTCTCACGGCGCTTACGCGCCGTGAGACGGCCAAAATTATGACAAATCCCCCCGGCGACCGACCACCTCGAGTCCACCGTGGAATTGGTTAACTCGAACCTTTTAGTTTACCCGGTATATACGTTGCCTGCCTATGGTCTCGTGTTGACGCATACGCTGCCGCATCATGCACGTACAGATCGGATTTAATGTAGTGGTAGCAACATAATTTTGCGAATATCTCGAAAACGAAGGTCGACCGCCAAAAAGTTTAGAGGAAGAAGTTGTTCAGAATGACGTCCTTGACAACATATTTCACGGTCGTCAAAATCCGTGAGGTTGCCCTCTATCTATACCATTACCACAATTTTTTAATGAAATTATTAATGATGTGTGAATATGTGCACTTTCTTTAATAGGCTAGACGATTTACACTCGAGGATAAAGTTTTAGCGTCAGCTATATTGAAACAGTCTGCACAATGTTACAGATTACTGAGCAGGATTTTCATTCTACCGAGTCCACGTTCTTTACGAATTTTTTTTAATCATATGTCATTAAAACCGGGAGTAAACCAAATTATTTTTTACCATCTCAAACAGCAAGGTATAAATGTCTGAGAAGGATAAAGTTTGTTTTTTACTGTGGGACGAAGTTTCTCTGCAACCTAAGCTACATTATGTTGAAAATGACGATAAGATTATGGGGTTTGATGACTGGGGCAATGCTGGAAGTAATAGGTTTGCTGACCACGCCTTAGTTTTTATGTTAAGAGGTATTAACAGAAACTGTTAAATTCCCTTATCTTACAATTTTTGTAAGGCATGCACGAATGCTGCACAGTTGATGCGTTGCATTAAAGAATTAGTAAGAGCCATAAAGGCATCAGGGTTCAAGGTTGTTGCAACGGTTTGCGACCAAGGACAAACAAACGCTGCATGTATAAGTAAACTGCTGGAGGAAACAAGGTCATTATGTATTAAGGGGAACAGATCTTTTTGTAAGTATATACAGGATGCCCCCACCCTTCTCCACAAAACTGTGCCAGTTTCTTTTATACCGAATTAACTAACACTATTATTTTCAGGTGGCAGAATTCAAATTTCAGGAGAACTCATAATTCCTCTATTTGGCCCTCCACATCTGATAAAGGGAATGAGGAATAATTTTTTGACAAAAAATATACAAGTAGTTTTTCCACAAATCCCCAACAAAAAGAAAAAAAGGACCATAATTTTAAGAAAATAAAGAAATTTATTCTCACACCAGACTTCATCCAGGAAATTCACAATAAATGTGACAATTTGCCATCGTCAGATCAAAATGCTAAATATATTGGTTCGTGGGATATTTTAGAATTAGCGTATGATTAAAAGACGCGGTCGCGTCTGGAAGCTAATTCCCCTTCCCCCTCTGCCCATAGGCACACTGACCGACCATGTCTCTATACTCGAATGATAGCGAAATTGACAGGTACCCGCAGCTATTTTGGCCTTATTATCTTATTTTATGACATAGTCCCGATATTTTAATATGATTAAGCGAATAATTATTTTTTTTCGAACCTATTTGTCGTTTTACTTAATGTAACAAGCTGTTTGTCTAAAAGATAAAAGAATTATTCTGAATTAATAGTAATCAAAATGATACTTTTTGGGTTTAAGAGTTTTCGTGATGTCACGTTTTCCTCCTCCATTTGACGCCAGTAGGTGTCGCCATTCGAAAGCAGCATTTATCCAACAAATGTCACTTGGCTATCACTCAATCATAACCTGCCAAGTTTTGGGTTAAATTCGAGTTTTCAGATATGAAGCAAACATACAACAAGCAAACAGAGGATCGAAGCTAAAACAAATCGTTTAAAAAGTATGATTTCTATTCATTTTTGACGTTGCAAAATAAGAATACAAGAATATGAACCGCTCTCAGGATGAAGACCATTATGAAATACGGCACTAAGTAATTTATATTTTTTATTACATATTGATATCGGTTGTGGAGCAGCTGTAATTTTGCAATTAATTTCTTTAATAATGTAGTCATTTTCATCACAATAGTTTCATAATCGTTTGATTAATTTTGTCGTTGTCAATACATTTCTATGCTGATGTACCATCACGTATCATGCATGAATATGAACCGCTTTGAGGATGAAGACCGTTATAAAATACGGCACTTAGTAATTTATAACAAATTATGAAAAAAGAGATGAAATCCCCCCACCATAAACATGACTCATGTATGAAAGAAGCTAATTCCCTTTAATTCACGAAAAAATTTCACATGCAAAGATTGTGAAATCATCTTTGCTAATTCCAATTGTACCTTTAATTCACGAAAAACATTAACAAAGTTCTCACGCAAAGACTGTGAAATCAACTTTGCTAATTCCAATTGTATTCTCATTCTCCGCTCGGACACAGATTCCTCTGTCACTTTTTATACTTGACATTCCTTTATTGGCCACAAATCAATTCAGAGCTCAGATTTTCAGCTTCGGTTTTAAGGAATTAGCGGGCGTTGTATAAAAAAAAACTATGAAGTCGACTTAAAACAAAATGTTTCATATTCTCCGCATCTCTCTTACAGTGTATTCGGACGGTCGCAATGGCGCGCACTGGGTGCGAATTTTCGCCAATTGGAAGCAAAAAAGTTCGCGTTCACTGCGCACTAGTGCAGGTTGCCGAATGTGCTATTAATCTATTACCGACTTTGATTCGTTTAAATTAGTCTCTACCAAGTTTGTATTATCTTCCATCGTAAAACGATCTTCATACGACATTTTTAACAGAAGATGTCCCTCTTATAAAAGTTTTTGTATCAACTACAGGCCTCTCGCCCGCTAATTCCTTAAAACCGAAGCTGAAAATCTGAGCTCTGAATTGATTTGTGGCCAATAAAGGAATGTCAAGTATAAAAAGTGACAGAGGAATCAGTGTTCGAGCGGAGAATGAGAATACAATTGGAATTAGCAAAGTTGATTTCACAGTCTTTGCGTGAGAACTTTTTTTAATGTTTTCGTGAATTAAAGGTACAATTGGAATTAGCAAAGATGATTTCACAATCTTTGCATGTGAACTTTTTTCGTGAATTAAAGGGAATTAGCTTCTTTCATACATGAGTTATGTTTATGGGGGGGGTGGGGGGGGGGGTATATTTGACTCCATGAACGGCAGGAAAGAAGACTTGAAAAACGATAAAAATGCATTCAGAAAAGAAGTGACTGCCGACACTTCCCACATGACCTTCTGGAAGGAGGCTAGTAGAATTTTGACAAGTAATTTTCGCTTTGTGGACGTGAAAACGACGAAGGAGAAAAATGTGCCTTCATTGAAAAATTTAAAAACAACGTTGATTGGATTTCAACGTCTATGGCGCGATTTACAGAATTTAAAATTCAAAAACTTTTCCCCGCGGATAATCAAACAGTATCCACTGGAGAATTTTTTTGGGATGATTAGGAGCCATGGAGGTCGAAACATCAATCCCACGCCCTTACAGTTTCAAAATTCTTTTAAATCCCTACTCATAAATAATTAGTTAGAGGAAATTGCGAAGATGATGATGCAATGCCACTACTTTCACTTCGCAATATGGCTTTAATTGCTCAGAACGCAGAAGACACAATGATGATTGTACAAACTAAACCTAATAGTGATCCATATATGCTTTTTAGCAACGATGATTGCGATGAAACGGATACTTGCATGGATACTTCTGCAATTTTGAAGTCATTATGCATCTGCATATCGGAACTATACAATTTGAATATTTTAAATACGGTTTTTAAAGAAGCCCACATCCTTTTGGAGGCAAATATCGAAATTTTCTGCTTTAAGAAAGAGGTTTTAAAAAATTTGACTTTGCCGTTGTCCGTGGTATTGGATTTATCATTTGTAACATGCAACGAACATTCTGAATCCCTGCGTCAAGGTTTCATTAGATTAACAACCGTAGAATACATTAAATGTTGGTGTAAGAAAATCAACCACTTGTTAAAGGGTAAGGATGCAGGTCCTAAAGCGAAATCATACTTGTCGAAGGAAGCCTGCATTCGTTATAATAAAACTTGTAAAAAGAAGTAATTATTTACTATATAGGACAAAAATAAAAAGATCATTTTAAAAAGAAAAATCTGTGCCACTAACTATCCCTTATTGCTACTTGTATTTTTACAATTAAGTATATGTATTATACAAAATGTAGGGTAAGAGATACATTTGTTGATATTATAAATTATTGTTGGCAAAATAATGTCTAATTATGCCAATAATAATTTAAAAAATGGGGAAGGTTTAGATAAGAAACTTCAGGCGAATGAGAAATATTTAATTACATTCAATTATTGCAAATTTAATTAAATATTTTTCTGTAACACCTGAGTTTCATATCCAAATCTTCTTAACATGTCAACAAATGTATCTTTTATGCTACATTACAGTACGCAAATTTTGAGCATATTTAAATTCTGCCGGTATGGGTCGCCATATTGAATTTTAGTTCTAAACAAAATCTTTCATAGCGTAGATGGCGTTGAAATACGGATCTTGTGGGGAGCAGCCATTCTCCCACCCCGCGGATTGTGCGGAGTGGGGAGACTGCGCGGTCAGCGCGCGCTGCCATGCTCGGCATCGCAGTTCACTTCCTTTAGTGGCTTCGTCACGGAAAGTCACGTAGACAAGTGGTCTACATTCTGACCTCATGGTCTTCTTCGGACTGTATTTGGTTAACGCCATATCCACGTGTGTGATCACACGTCCTGCGCCTGTGCGCTTGATCGACTGTTGAAGGTCGGTTCATATACGCCCGTGATCGCCTCCGGCGACTCCGGCGTTCTGTTATAAATATATTCCATATACTCAGTCAACGGCGTGAAGTTATTAACCAGCACATTCCCATCATCTACGGCAGTAGGGCCGTAAGGGGGAATAACCTATTTCACCCGTGATTACCCAAAACCCTACATTTGGTGACCCCGACGTTCGTCGTCACCACGTGGAAGCTGGAAGTCCAACAAGGCTTGGTCCTACAAAAAACCGGATCATCAGCATTTGGCCGGTCTAACCGTGCCGGTATTGCTACCCATTCAGTACGAGAGGATGTCTATAATCACCTGTCTTCGGAGATCTCTGGCGGCATGTGCAAACATGCACAACCTGCTGCACGTCGAGATGACTTCTGGGGGAGCTCTTCGACGATCCACGTGTTCGCTGTTCACCGACTAGAGGCGTCCAGGTGGATTGCGGCCTGACTACCCGCTTGCAGAGTTCTCCAGCTCCCCTCACCGGGACCTATCCTGGTTGATGGAACGTGTTTGCTGCTAACTACGGGAGCTGTCGACGTTTCATAGGCGTTGTAACGCTGTCAAGGGCATTTCGGTGAGCGAGTTGGCATTAATTGTTACATTGTGTGGTGGTTATGAGTCCGGGTTACATTGTGTAAACTTCGTAGCGTTCGAAACCTCGCGCGCGTGCGAAAGCAAAAAAATTGCGACGTTGTCGGATCGGTCGCGAATTCCGAAAACCACGTACCGTTGACCGCGTCCCATCGCGATCGCGAACTATTGGCAACAGCGCGGAGGTTGGCGAGCATCACGCGTTCGTCCTGACTGCCTCGTGAAGGGCAACATTGTTGCGTCGCCTAGAAGCAACAAAGAATTCGTCGTCAATAATATAAGACGTTTTCACGTACAGTATCGCGTTCCTGCTAGTTTATAGCACTCATGTACATATATTTTAGCCTATGTTATTACACTACTGTGTAGTAATATTAATAGTCATACGATTTTATTTAATATCTTGTATTTTAACGATTTTATTAACGTACCTTAAAATGCCGTCCCATCGCGACAACCTGTCGGGTTCGGGGCAAAGTCAATCAGTGGGCGATCCGCATATCGACCACTATCGAGTCCCCAAAATTCCGAAATTCTTTCGTTCGGATCCCGCGACTTGGTTTATTCGTGTCGAGGCGTCGTTGCGAAGTGCAAATGTCACTGTCGACAATACGAAAGCGGATTTCGTTATCGCGGAGCTCGACGAAGAAGTCATCGGTGCAATTAAGGATCTAATTACGAAGATCCCGCAACCGGAAAACTTGTTTCTCCAAATAAAACAACGTATCATAAACACGTTCGCTACTTCGGCGGAAGAGAATTTGCGTAAATTGTTGAAGGGACAAATCGTTACAGAGGGAAAGCCGTCATTAATCTTAAACCGACTCCGCGGTTTAAACGATGGCAAATGTAACGACGAAATATTACGGTCAATCTTCACCGAGCATCTGCCGGCGACTACGAGAGCGATTATGGCCGCGAGCAAAATTAGCGACTTAAATAGACTCGCGGAATTAGCGGATAAAATAGCGGAGAATACCTCTAGCGTTGAAAATTCGGTTGTAGTAGCCGTTGAGACGCCCATCGCGTCGAGTTCAGCGCTCTCTGAACTTCGAGGTGAGATAAAAGCGTTATCAAAAAGATTAGAAAAGGTAGAACGCAAAATAAATACGCGAAATTCACGGTCACAGTCCAAATCCAATTGGAAAAATAAAACTGCTCGCAACAAGAGCAAAGAGAAGTTGTGCCGTTCTCACGAGAAGTTCCCAGATAATCCATTGCACTGTAACCCTTCTTGTCCTAAATATGCAACGTGGAAGCAGGGAAATTAGCCCGACCTTCCGTTTCAGAGACGGACGTGGTAGGTCGAACCTCTTCCAAACGTCTCCACATACGTGACCGCGCGACCGGACAAATGTTCCTGGTTGATACGGGGGCAGATATTTCGCTGCTTCCCGCTGTTCGCAAAACTCGCGGCGAGCCAAGCTCGTTTAGACTATTCGCCGCGAACGATACCCGAATCGATACATACGGTGAGTCATACAGATTTAGGACTCAAGCGTCCACTAAGGTGGAATTTCACAATCGCAAGGTGCCGTACGCAATCATAGGCGCGGATTTATTGTCCCACTGCGGGTTACTGGTCGATCTGCGCAGGCGTGTTCTTGTGGATTCTCTCACGGGATTGTATATCCATGCTACTATTAAGCGGGTAGAATTTACTTCTACGAGTTCGGTCGACCATGCGTCGACGTACTCGAATTTATTAAAGCAATTCCCGGAGATCACGGGAAATTCTCGCGTGTCTCCTCCGACCGAGGGCGACGTTTATCATTATATCGATACCTCCGATCCTCCAGTTTCCGAACGACCGCGGCGTTTAAGCCCGGATAAATTAAAAGCCGCAAAAGCGGAATTCAAACGGCTGGTCGAAGCGGGCATTTGCCGCCCGTCTTCAAGTCCATGGTCCAGCCCGATCCATATGATAATGAAAGCGGACGGAACTTGGAGGATCGCGGGCGACTATCGGCGTGTTAATGCAATCACAGTACCGGATCGGTACCCAACTCCTCATTTGCACGATTGTGCGACAAATCTGTCGGCTAGGACAATTTTCTCTTCGCTTGATTTGCATCAAGCGTATAATCAGATTCCGATGGCGCCAGATGACGTGCCAAAAACAGCAGTCGTTACGCCGTTTGGCCTCTTCGAGTTTATGTACATGACCTATGGTCTAAGAAATGCTAGCCAAACTTTCCAACGATATGTGGATAGAATACTGGGGGATTTGGACTATGTCTTTGTCTATATAGACGATATACTGGTTGCATCCTCCTCGGAGGAGGAACATGCCGAACATCTAAAAACCGTTTTTGAAAGATTAAAATCAGCCCAGCTTAGATTAAATCTAAGCAAGTGCACGTTCGGGGTTCCCGAAATCGAGTTTTTGGGTTATTTAATAAACTCAAAGGGCATTAGACCGACCACCAAAAAGGTGGAGGTCATAACAAATTTCTCAAAGCCTAAAAACATAATGGAACTTAGACGTTTTTTGGGAATGATCAATTTCTATAGATTGAGCATACCTCATGCAGCCAGTATTCAAGCACCACTAAATGCATATCTCAAAGATTCCAAAAAGAATGACAAGAGGCCAATCGAGTGGACTGCTGAGGCAGAACTGGCGTTCGAAATGGCCAAGAAAAGACTTGTCGAGGCTGCCTTATTGGTGCACCCGCGACAAGGTGCAGAAACGCGCATCGTGACCGATGCATCGGATCTAGCAATGGGCGCAGCCCTAGAGCAGCAGAGTGTCTCGGGCGAGTGGGAACCGCTTGCGTTCTTTTCCCAGAAACTGTCACCCGCGCAACTAAATTATAGTGCTTACGATCGTGAACTAACTGCGATTTACGAAGCGTTAAAGCATTTTAGATATTATATAGAGGGCAGAAATTTTAAAATTTTAACGGACCATAAACCCTTAGTTTATGCTTTTAAACAGTCGTCTGACAAGGCATCTCCGCGCCAAATACGCCAACTTTCATTTATTGCTCAGTTCACAACGGTAATCGAACATATTCCGGGTCAGGATAATGTTGTAGCTGATCCCTTATCGCGCATAGAATCTCTTAGACTGCCTCTGGAGATAAATTTAAAAGAATTGGCACAAGCCCAAAATACAGACGACGAGGTAGCAGAATTGCAAAGGTCTTCAAACCCTCCATTAAAATTAATTAAATTGCAATGGGGCCCGGCCCATACCACAGTGTTCTGCGAAATGTCAGGAGAGGCCATCCGCCCATACATTCCTGCATCCCTTCGCGAGACAGTTTTTGGGATGTACCACAAGCCTGTCCATCCCAGTGCGAAGATCACAGATCGCACGATCAGGCAGCGGTATGTTTGGCCGAATATGCACAGAGATATTGCACTCTGGTGCAAACAATGCATTGATTGTCAGCGATCAAAAGTCACACGACATGTAAAACGCGTCCCGGAGCACTTTGTTGCCCCGGATGGTCGATTTGACCAAATACATATAGATATAATCGGTCCCTTACCGATTAGTGACGGTTTTGCATACTGCCTGACAATGATCGATCGATTTTCGCGCTGGGTGGAGGCAACTCCTATCATCGAGACCTCTGCGCGGACAGTCGCGAGAGCATTTTATGATACTTGGATCTCGCGTTACGGCGCACCTAAGGTGATCACCACTGATCAGGGTTCGCAGTTCGAGTCGCGATTGTTCACTGCATTGCTGACTTTGATTGGATCCGAACGTATACGGACTACACCGTATCACCCGGCGTCGAACGGAATTATAGAGCGTTGGCACCGGGTATTAAAAGCGGCAATTATATGCCATACTGAAGAGAGCTGGTCTCGCGCACTGTCCACAGTGCTCATGGGGTTGCGTTCGCACGTTCGGGCGGACACAGGCGCGTCCCCAGCCGAATTCCTATTCGGCACTGCGATTCGCTTGCCGGGAGAATTTTTTCTGCCCGACGATTTGTCGCCCAACCCGCAAATATTCATCGAGGAATTCCGAGAATACATGCGCATGGTGCGGCCAGTGCCTGTAGTGCACAATTATAAAAAGAGAGCATTTTTCTTTAAAGAATTAAAAACATGCTCCCATGTCTTTCTACGTAATGTAGCAAAAAAGGCTCTAGAACCTCCGTATTCTGGACCATTTAAAATCGAGAAACGCATTTCCGACGCGGTTTACGAAATTGTGGTAAACGGTACCGCGCGATGTGTATCAACCGAACTTTTAAAACCAGCATTCTTCTTATTAGAAGATGCGGCTGAGTCAATGCTTGACAAAGCAGGGCCTTCGAAAGACCCTTCGGCATCTGCGGATGTTCCGGCGAGATCTGTCTTAAGGACATATGCCAAAAAGACTCTAACGATGGCTCCCGGCTCATAACCACATACCACACAATTGCTGTCAACCTCGCTGCATTGTACATGCACCATGTAAATATTGTACATATTTTATACTATTTTATATCCTATTAGATTAAGTTCGTGTGCGTGTGCACTTGCACTCGGGGGGGAGTGTGTGGGGAGCAGCCATTCTCCCACCCCGCGGATTGTGCAGAGTGGGGAGACTGCGCGGTCAGCGCGCGCTGCCATGCTCGGCATCGCACTTCACTTCCTTTAGTGGCTTCGTCACGGAAAGTCACGTAGACAAGTGGTCTACATTCTGACCTCGTGGTCTTCTTCGGACTGTATTTGGTTAACGCCATATCCACGTGTGTGATCACACGTCCTGCGCCTGTGCGCTTGATCGACTGTTGAAGGTCGTTTCATATACGCCCGTGATCGCCTCCGGCGACTCCGGCGTTCTGTTATAAATATATTCCATATACTCAGTCAACGGCGTGAAGTTATTAACCAGCACATTCCCATCATCTACGGCAGTAGGGCCGTAAGGGGGAATAACCTATTTCACCCGTGATTACCCAAAACCCTACAATCTTGTGGAGAGTATGTTCTCTCTCTGTCTCTTTCTCTCCCGTGCCGATGTCCGTCGAACGCCGACAACTCGCGAGGAGCAACTAAGGGAGCTCGGGCTCTCTCGCCTGGTAACAGGCGAACGGCGGTCACTCGACAACGCACGCTCAGACTAGCGGGTCCTCGTGGCACGAAGTTGTGCAAAACGTAGTTTCTAGACACGCCACGCCATGCGCGTGCACGTATAACTTACAATAAATACAGTCTCTTGTTGGTTCAACATGGTGTCTTATTTAACCCGTTGACGACGTGTAACTACAGCAGAGTAGGGCTGCTATCTATGCACATGGTGCATTAAGAAACAGTTCTCCCAGAAACACCCTCTTGCTATGAAAATGCATCTGATGGCCGCGCTATTATGCGGCAGGCGTACCAGAGACTGAACATCAGTGAGCAAGCCATAGAATTGCTTATAGGATCTATCGCGGACTCGACACTAAAGCAGTAACTTAAACCAATCAAGGATTGGGCTAACTTTTGTTATAGGAAGAGATGCGATATATTTAATCCACAAATCGATTATGTGGTTAACTGGTTAACTAACAAGTTTAATGAGGGAGCCTCTTATGGAACGTTAAACTCGTACAGATCGGCTCTATCGGTGATAACAAATGAAGGGATAGGTAAAAGTCCTATTATATCTAGAGACGCGGTAGCGTCTCGACGCCAAGTACATGAAAGAAAAGACACCTTGTATATGCCTGTCGCTACCGCTATCATTTACTCGTCGCCTGGCTAATCCAACCTAACCTGAAACTTATTTCATTAATATCTCATCACGCATGCAATATTTTCTAAATTTAAAGGCATTTTTCTTATGTAAACCGCATATAATCTTTCGAATAAGACCAAATTTCAATAAAATCTGTCCACGCATGACAGAGATATCATAATATCGTCTCATGTATCAGTCGGAAACGGTAATTTTTTCTTCTGATTCTGATTCTTCTTCTCCAACCAAATTTCGTCAAACATAATACGTATATACGCGTTACACGCACACCTTCAGCCAATAGAAACTAATACATGTTTCGTTCGTCATACGCGTTACACGCACACCTTCAGCCAACAGAAACTAACACATGTTTCGTTCGTCAAACGCTATTGCGTTACCTTCACTATGCAATCTACTCCAAATTTTGACAGCTTACAGTCAGGTTATAAACGTGGCGAGTGTTAAATAAGGTAAGTTGTAATTGCAACGAAAATGCAGTCTCAAACACAAGGTAAGTTGCCGAAATTTGAATTGCGACATGTTTGTATATCATCAAACTGTTTTTTATTTGTAACTAAACTGTGGATTTTATGTATATGTAGATAAACGAAGCGTAAAATGATGCTGTGACCTACGCCAGGGTATGTCATCAATTGCCATGATTACTGGAACTAGTATACTCAAACTAGTAAAACCGCTAAAAGTAATTTAATTTGTAATACGTGTAATTGATTTAGTAATTATGCTGTAATTGTAATCAAATAAATCACAAAAAATAGAAGATAATCATATAATATTTTAAAAATTATCCGGGGTCATTCCCTATGCAAATTAACTTTGTAAAAAGAAGTGAGATCCTCATAAAAAACTTCAAGGAAGTAAAAAAATTACGCCAAGTACATGAAATAAATAAAAACCACAAAAAGTAGAAGATAATAATAATTACAAAGTAAAAAAGATGTGAAATCAAAGCGAGCTGCAAGTACATAAAGGCGACACTGTGTAACACAACAAAAGACAAAAAAAAAATGTCCGCGGCCTGGAAGTCAAATACTTGGCGTGGCCAGGCAAGGTATTCTGAGATCATCAATACCCATACCTTCCCCCTCGCAGGCTTTCAGATAATTTGTCCATTTAAAACTCAGACAATATGAGTACATTTTCATTATATTGTGTTTTAAAATAATTGTAAGATCATTCATCTTCACCCATACCTTTCCTCTCACAAGCTTTCACATAATTTGTCCATTTAAAACTCTGACAATATGAATACACTTTCATTATTTTGCGTTTTTAAATAATTCTTATTCAACGACACCTTGACCTTGCCTGGCCACGCCAAGTATTTGACTTCCAGGCCGCGGACATTTTTTTGTTGTCTTTTGTTGTGTTACACAGTGTCGCCTTTATGTACTTGCAGCTCGCTTTGATTTCACATCTTTTTTACTTTGTAATTATTATTATCTTCTACTTTTTGTGGTTTTTATTTATTTCATGTACTTGGCGTAATTTTTTTACTTCCTTGAAGTTTTTTATGATCTAGATTACTGCGAGGAATTTTCTACCACAGACAATCGAAACCAAAATATGACCACACATATAGTTTAGAGCCGGTACTAAATAAATTGGAATACCTTTATCCCTTGAATAACTTAAGCCTACCGGAATTGACGGGAAAGTTAGTAGTCTTATTGGCACTAGTTACGGCACACCGTAGGCAGACGCTGTCGCTGATAAAGCGGAGTAACATCGACAAAGATATAGAGGGATATAAAATAAAAATACCTGACAGAATTAAGGTGACTAGACCTGGTGCATATAAAATATTATTAGTACTGCCAGTGTTTCAAGAGAAACCAACACTGTGCGTGGTAGGAACATTAGAAAGATATTTAAAAATAACGGATAGCTTAAGAGGAAATTGTGATGCATTGCTCATCACAACAAGGCGGCTTTATATGCCAGCATCAAAGGACACGATAAGTCGGTGGATACGTGCCTTCCTGGTTAAGTGTGGTATTTGGAAAGAACTTCGCTAGCTTGGAAAAAGGAGGTTGATATTAAAATAATCAAAAACCTAGCAGGGTGGTCAGAGACGTCGAAAGTCTTCAATAGGTTTTATAATAGACCAATAATTAGTAATAAGGCGTCGTTTGCGAAGGCAATATTAAATAATTAGTTTTTTTTCGTTAGTGGAGAGTGTTTATAATTTGTTACAAGTTTCTTGTATTTTATGGGAATAAAATCATATATATATCACTTTAAATAGTATCTCACATACAGCTCTGAACATCTACATTGTGATCTCGAGAACGAGACATGAAGCATAATTGGGAGATCGAACTTCGCCCGCCTTCGGCTGATAAGGAATTTGGGGCCGCCAGAGCCTCAAAATTTCAAACACGCACGCCGCGAACTTCACATCGGTCCCGCGGCGCCATCCGATCTTCATACTTTTAAAGTATTATCTCAGGGTGGGGAAGCAAGGAGAAATTCTTTCTGACTTTTACTACTCTATACCTTTTATTATCTCTTCAATTATGGGAGGGCCGTGATCTTCTCGAACGAGACATTCTGCATAACTACGAGTGCGTTCCCATTCACGCAGTGAGTGCATGAAATTGGTGGCATCGTATTGGTGGCATTGTACGATTCCATAGAATTTCTCTCACTTGCCACCAATATGATGCCACTTCCGATGCAGTGAGCGCGCAGCAAACGCTTAAACTCAAGACGTGAAGCAGTCACTGCGCGCTCGCTGCATCGGAAGTGAAAGGATTCTAGGGGATTCTCTGCACCATCAATGACGCGCAGTAACTAAAGGTGCGTTTTAACGTGACACTAAAATCATGACATTCACTGTCGCAACATTGTATTACAGCGTGAATCAAATGTAATAACATCGTGACATCTATAAACCGTGACGATGTTGTAACATTTGATTCACGCTGTAATACAGTCTCACGACAGCGAATGTCATGAATTTAGTGTCACGTCAAAACGCACCTTAAAACGGAACGGTTGCCTCTGCACTTCATGCGCAGTATGCGTGAATCGGAACGCACCTTACGATCGAACTTCGCCCGCCTTCGGCGGGCGCGTTCGATCTTCCAATCAAAACTTACACACTAAAAAGTAAATAATAAAAAAATATGCAAAAAATTTTTTTTAAGTTATACAAGTTTATTTAAAATGCACTAAAAACTGAAAAATTATCCATGCATGTGTTGATATTCATTATTCATGTAAAAATCCATGTGTATTTGGTTATTTTCAGTAATTTTTATGTTATCTGGTAAAATATTTTTTCTTATATTGTATATATAAGTACAGTAAAGTCTCCCTATGGGCTCGCTGGTCGGGACCGGCGATGAGCCCTCATGGAGACCCGAGTCCTAATTCCGAGTGTTCGTTTCTCGCTTCTTTCTGGTCGAAGGGGGAGCGAGATGGAATGCTTTGCGTGCGCGGCAGGCGTGCGCGACGGGTGCGAGCGCTCAGATGGAATCGTGACTGCTCGACGCATGCGGGCGACGGTCAGATAGCCAGGCACGGCACGAGTCTTTTTTGGGCCCTAGGCGAACTTGCCAAATTCCGCCATTTATTATAATATATTTATTTGAGTTTATTGATGACCTTACTCTGAATTTTTATTCGTAGTATTAAACCACTTATAGTACAACTTGTAATATTTAATTTTAAAGTTTATTTTGAACAATACCAGCAATGAAAATACCATTTTGCACCTATTGTCGACTTTCCGCCCAGGGCGCAAAAAAGACTTGAGCCGGGCCTGCGTCAAGATTTAGCGACCATCGCGCACGCCCGCCGCGCATGCAAAGGACGGAGTATCAGGCCTCCGAAAGACGGAGCGAGACAAAACATCAACGCGTCGTCTGTCTCGTACCGTCCTCGCTCGCTTTCAGCGCCTTTCGCTCGCTCTCGTTCCGTCTCGCTCTCGCCTTCGCCGGACAAGAGTGAGACAGAAGTGGTGGGGATAGGTGACAAGCCCTCATCGTGTGCACAAAACCGAGCCCATAGAGAGACTTTACTGTATGTATATGTACAATGACGGACGACGATCCCTGCCGAATAATCCCGAGAGTCGACGAACGAAGAACGAATATGTGTTGGCTGAAGGTGTGTGTGTAACGCGTATATACGTATTATACTGACGAAAAATTCCTTGAACAAGAAGAATCAGAAGAAAAATCTTAAAATTTCCGACTGATCCATGAGACGATATTATGATATCTCTGTCATACGTGGACCGATTTTATTGAAATTGGTCCTATTCGAAAGCTTATATGCGGTTTACACAAGAAAAATGCCCTTAAATTTTGGAAATATTGCAGGCGTGATGAGATATTAATGAAATAAGTTTCAGGTTAGGTTGGAATAGCCGGGCGACGAGTAAATGATAGCGGTAGCGACATTCGACATATACAGTGTGTCCGCGGGAAAGCTAAACAGCCGGCTCCCTCCTAAACTATTGGAGATAAAAATATAAAAAAAATAGGGAATTGCATGGTTCGAGGGGGCCAATTATTTAGCGCGAACGAATTTTTTTATCGATTATTATTTTAAAAGATACGATGGTCAAGTTCGGTTTTTCAAATGGAACTATTTTTTTTGAACACCTGAGTTGATAGTGCGTTCCAAGACAAATTCAATAAGCTTTAATGTATACACTTTATTTTCACTGGTTTTTAAGATATTGCGCTTGCAAATTTACTGATTTTCACTGGAAGAAAACTGTCTGGTATAGCGCGGACCGGGGACGGTCTTACTGGTTCCACGGGTGGCACTGCCTTTTGAAATAGATACCTACCTGCCAAAGGTCTACGCCAGGCCCAAAGGCTGGACAATTTTTTTCCGTCAGAAATGCTACTTAGGTAGGTACATCTGCGGTATATTTATTTCGCACTTGCTTCTACGCTCGGATGGCCGGTTCTTTTGGGAGGGATGCAAGTTCGATTGGTTAGGTTATGAGGAGTGAAAGTTGCTAGACTAAATTTCAATCATAGGGAGCAGATTGTATCAGAACCATTCGGATTTGCATTCCTCACAAACGGCTGCTCTCTTGAAGAGGCCCTCTTCACAGCAATGCCCACCTTCTCTCGCACGGAATACGTTAACGCTTGCTTTTGTTCTGATATTGAAGCTCGTGTTTATACTCGAGAGGACCACGCGTCGACAGCGGGCTACCCCTTTTCTTCCTGTGTCTCTCCACGAGCCGTGCTGACGGTGGATTGTAGGAGCGTAGATATCTGGATGCCAGTTATTGAATTCAGGAGACGTTAGAAACATTTTATTACAAAACACACATGTACTATAATTAAAGTAAATCGTATTCCTCTCGGGCAGGAGTACTGATAATGATCGAACTTGCGCCCCACTTCGCGCAGACCAATTACACGGAGGGTAGTCGGGTCACACATTGCCCAAATGTGTGATGCGCTGGCACCCCGTGGCGAGGACAGACCTTCGCATTGCCTCACCCGATTTTTATGGCTTTTTCCGGAAAAAGGTACGAATCCTGGGCCGAACGTAGCGAATTGAGGTCGAGCCCCCGCAGTCGAGGGTGAAATATCCATTTGAGCGTATTAAGAAATTCTTTGCTTCGTCGTATCGAAAGGGAAGTGGTGCCAATGGATTCCTTATGTTTTTCTGACGAAAATCATACCAAATGTCATGCAAATCGGACTACTTTGACACAAGCAATTTGTATTCCTTATGTAAGATTTGTCCGATTTCCACGACACTTGGCATGATTTTCATCGGAAATCCCCAAGGAATCTATCTGCGACACTTCCATATCCATACGATAAAAAATAAAGAATTATTTTATTTCCTAACCAGATACAGGGTAATTATGGAGCAACGCCCGTCAAGGAGATGCGGCGGCCTGGTACCCCGTGGCGAGGACAGTCCTTCGCTGTGCCTCACCCGATTTTTATGGCTCTTTTCGGAAAAAGGTACGAATCCTGGGCCGAACGTAACGAATTGAAGTCGACCCTTCGCAGTCGAGGGTGAAATATCCATTTGAGCGTATTAAGAAACTCTTTTCTTCATCGTATCGAAGGGGAAGTGACGCCAATGGATTCCGGGCGTTCTCCCGATTAAAATCATGCCAAACATCATGAAAATCGGACTATTTTTACATAAGGAATACAAATAGCTTGTGTCAAAGTAGTCCGATTTGCATGACATTTGGTATGATTTTCGTCAGAAAAACATAAGGAATCCATTGGCACCACTTCCCTTTCGATACGACGAAGCAAAGAATTTCTTAATACGCTCAAATGGATATTTCACCCTCGACTGCGGGGGCTCGACCTCAATTCGCTACGTTCGGCCCAGGATTCGTACCTTTTTCCGGAAAAAGCCATAAAAATCGGGTGAGGCACAGCGAAGGACTGTCCTCGCCACGGGGTACCAGGCCGCCGCATCTCCTTGACGGGCGTTGCTCCATAATTACCCTGTATCTGGTTAGGAAATAAAATAATTCTTTATTTTTTATCGTATGGATATGGAAGTGTCGCAGATAGATTCCTTGGGGATTTCCGATGAAAATCATGCCAAGTGTCGTGGAAATCGGACAACTCTTACATAAGGAATACAAATTGCTTGTGTCAAAGTAGTCCGATTTGCATGACATTTGGTATGATTTTCGTCAGAAAAACATAAGGAATCCATTGGCGTCACTTCCCTTTCGATACGATGAAGAAAGGGGTTTCTTAATACGCTCAAATGGATAATTCACCCTCGACTGCGGAGGGTCGACTTCAATTCGTTACGTTCGGCCCAGGATTCGTACCTTTTTCCGAAAAGAGCCATAAAATTCTATGGGCACTGCGGGGTGTTGTCCTCGCCACGGGGTGACGGGCGCAGCACCAGAATCAGCCTGTACCTACCTTTGATGAAATAAAACAATTCGTTATTCCTTATCGTATGGATATGGAAGTGTCGCCGATGGATTCCTTGGGGTTTTTCGATGAAAATCATTACAAATGTCGTGTAAATCGGACAACTTTTACATAGGGAATACAAATAGCTTGTGTCAAAGTAGTCCGATTTGCATGACATTTGGTATGATTTTCGTCAGAAAAACATAAGGAATCCATTGGCGTCACTTCCCTTTCGATACGATGAAGAAAAGGGTTTCTTAATACGCTGTAATGGATAATTCACCCTCGACTGCGGAGGGTCGACTTCAATTCGCTACGTTCGACCCAGGATTCGTACCTTTTTCCGGAAAAAAGCCATAAAAATCGGGTGAGGCACAGCGAAGGTCTGTCCTCGCCACGGGGTGCCAGCGCATCTCCTTGACGGGCGTTGCTCCAGAATTACCCTGTATCATTTGGGCAGTGTGTGACCCGACTACCCTCCGTGTAATTGGTCTGCGCGAAGTGGGGCGCAAGTCCGATCATTATCAGTACTCCTGCCCGAGGGGAATACGATTTACTTTAATTATAGTACATGTGTGTTTTGTAATAAAATGTTTCCATCGTCTCTTGAATTCAATAACTGGCATCCAGATATCTACGCTCCTACAATCCACCGTCAACACGGCTCGTGGAGAGACACAGGAAGAAAAGGGGTAGCCCGCTGTCGACGCGTGGTCCTCTCGAGTATAAACACGAGCTTCAATATCAGAACAAAAGCAAGCGTTAACGTATTCCGTGCGAGAGAAGGTGGGCATTGCTGTGAAGAGGGCCTCTTCAAGAGAGCAGCCGTTTGTGAGGAATGCAAATCCGAATGGTTCTGATACAATCTGTTCCCTATGATTGAAATTTAGTCTAGCAGCTTTCACTCCTCCTAACCTAACCAATCGAACTTGCATCCCTCCCAAAAGAACCGGCCATCCGAGCGTAGAAGCAAGTGCGAAATAAAAGTAACGGTGCGCTTCTCGATACCGCAGATGTACCTACCTAAGTAGCATTTCTGACGGAAAAAAATTGTCCAGCCTTTGGGCCTGGCGTAGACCTTTGGCAGGTAGGTATGTATTTCAAAAGGCAGTGCCACCCGTGGATCCAGTAAGACCGTCCCCGGTCCGTGCTATACCAGACAGTTTTCTTCCAGTGAAAATCAGTAAATTTGCAAGCGCAATATCTTAAAAACCAGTGAAAATAAAGTGTATACATTAATGCTTATTGAATTTGTCTTGGAACGCACTATCAACTCAGGTATTCAAAAAAAATAGTTCCATTTGAAAAACCGAACTTGACCATCGTATCTTTTAAAATAATAATCGATAAAAAAATTCGTTCGCGCTAATTAATGGGCCCCCTCGAACCATGCAATTCCCTATTTTTTTTATATTTTTATCTCCAATAGTTTAGGAGGAAGCCGGCTGTTTAGCTTTCCCGCGGACACACTGTACAGGGTGTCTTTCATGTACTTGCTTTTGTTGCGATGCTCGCTGGTGTGTTGCATGATCACGTGAATGTAGCTACTGAAATGTATAAATCGATATGTAAATCAAGAGCGAAATTTGAAAGGCAATGTTTGCGTATGATTAAGGAGAGTATTTTTAAGGATGCGCGATGCGGGTGGCATACGTGGGAAAGATCTTAGGCAGAGTCTCAATTAGTAAACCCCGGAACTAATCGCGAGTTTCTTCCAAGTCACGTAATCTTTTGAGAAGGCCTTGTCTTTTGTTAGTCTGTAGGAGTGTCGATTGACTCCAGAAGTGTTGGCGACACGAAGGAAGTCATAAATTTCTTTCAAGGGTTGTTCGCTCGATCCTCGGAGCAGAGCCTACTTTCTCTTCCCACGTGGGCACCCCGTCGTGTAACGGAAAAGCGCGCTTCCACAGCGTTTCCACCACCACCCGAAATTAGAAGAAAAGATGGACGTCGATTCGCGGGGGCGGACGGACATCCGTGGGACAACCTACCGGTTGAAGCTGGCGCATCCTTCATCCTGATTGGCCAGAGGACTAGGAGGACGCGCAAGGATAGAAGGGGCACCACGTTCGAGGAGGCAAGGATCAACGACGGAGGACCCCGAGAACGCAGAACAATTTTGACTCTCGATTGAAAAAGTCCCAACCTGTTCTCATTATTCAACGATCTCTTAAAACTATTAAGAAAATATATTGAAGTTTTGCCAGTGAACAATTTAGTTTTATTTAAAACTCCCACACATTTCGCGAGCAGGGTGCTTCAGCACCCCACGGGCACCAACCCGCGTTTTGTTCTTAAAATCACCGCGAAAATACGCAACACTTTCATGTACTTGGCGTCGAGACGCTACCGCGTCTCTAGATATATATATATTAGGGTGGAGTGAAGAAAACTTTTTTTCGATGATCAAATTCTAATAGTGCGGAAAAGTTGCCTACTTGGCCCAATAAAACGTGTAAAAAATATCAGCTCGATCGCATAGTTTCTTATGTGTGCACCAAAGGCCTTAACTTTCAAAATTTTAGTACAAAACTTAAGAAAGTTGAACTTTTTTCAGCTGGTGGATTCTACCTTTTTTTACCCAGGACTATATTTGCTGCGTAAATGAAGCAAAGAAACATCCGTGGCTGGTTTCGAAACGATAGGAATGGCTTGTCGGTACTGTAAACTATAAAAAAATACAGCTCTTCGCTCACTTTCCTAACGGAAAATACGACCCAGAACTCACCACGTGGAGGTTGTTTTTTGTATTTTATATTTTTTTTAAAAATAATTTTATTGCTTTTTATAATGTATTTTCATATTTTTATTTGCCAGAACGAGAAACTGCTCTTGTTATAACTGTTATTGGTGTGCAAACTTTATAGCGAGAACTGATTCCTCGTTTCAAAATTTGGCATTGACTGACGGGACAACAATGTACACCGAATGAAACCATCCCTTGCATCGCTACCGCACACTTGACAGGATGCTTCGGTCACGAGTTTCACCATGCGTTCGACTGCAATGGTGTGGTAGGGATACTTAAGAAATTCCCAGTATAGAAACAAGCTGTTGCTCGACAATTTTTCTGATAGCTCCTGATTAGTTACTTTGTTCAAAATTGGAGGTGACGTGATTCGGAAAGAGGACCAATGCGGAGAAGTTGATTTCCGGAAGTGCACGAGCTAGTACTTGTTCACCACTTTCATATAATTCTCGGGCTTGCAAAATATTGTGTAACGCATCTAGACGGACTTCACGCCTTTCATCCGTCATCATGGAGATGAGAACATTTTCCGGGAATGCGAAGAAAGCATTACCGGCAATTGTGGCATCAACCACGCGTAAGTACTTTTTTGGAAAGTACCGCGACTGTTGTATGGTATTGAAAAGGTGCTTCGACCCGTCTTTAATAGAGCTGTTGCATCTTATCGCAAACCACATCGGGACATAAACCTTATGTATGTACGTGACAATATCTTTCAGCTCTGTCGTTGGTTTTTCAGTGGATATGTTTAAACGTAGTGTTCTATTTGCACAGGTCAGCCAGCGAGCGTGGTTAAGGATACCTGGGTTACGACAGCTGAGGTCAGGCGGGCAACTACCGGATTGAATTGCCTTAGAAATGTCCAGCAAATACTTCTGGTCCTTACTCAGATCTACAGGTCCCACATCAGGTAAGGAGCATTGAATGGCATTATAGGAAACTACTGGGAGGCTTTCAACGTTTTTAAGTCGAACACCTATAGGCCCAGCAAATGACTTTGGCCCAGATGTGCCTCTATCAATACACTCGAAGAAACTCTGAAATGGAAGCTCGTTAAAGTGAAGAAGGCATATTATCCAATGAAGCGATCGACCAAGCTTGTTTTCGAGGCACCTAATTACACCACCTTTTGCTCCCGTATTCACAACAGTGCCATCACACCCTACGACTACAAGCTCGTTCAAATCTGTTTCCTTCAAGACCAATTCGTAAATGCTATCGCAAATATCCCGTGCACTCCCTGATTTCGGTACTACGTGTCCTAAGTACTTTGATACGGGTTCGGATATTATTGAAATGTGCTCCTATTTCACAGTGCGTCGATAAAGCTTTGCTCCTTGTTTGACCTGAGTGAGTGTGTCGTCTCTTCGACCATCAAAGTACAGTCCTCTAGGTGGGGTAGCATGTTGTTGCACTTGTAATTTCACCTCTTCCCGAACCTTATTCTTTTCTCGCCTTATTTTACTTCGATTTGTAACTAGTCCGGAGGCATCTCGATATACTAGAACAATATCTTTAAGCACTGAAGTGGCTATCATGGCTGTCGCTCTATCACTGACGCCATACCTTTGACGAGTAAGTGCCGTCTCTTTCAAATTCACTCTCATTTGAGAAGGCTTTGATGGTGTTGAGTAAGGGTCGTCAAAATCACTCGATTCGCTTTCTGAAATTTCAGATTCAGATACACATAGTAAAGGTTGTTGACTAGTGGAGGAGGAAGGTTCATCTTCTGACGTAGGTACCCCCGCATATATATTTTGTATTTTCTTATGACGGTTAGCTCTTTTTATAAGCTTTATTGTTTCAGGAATGTCAACGCCTCCGATGCGACCGACTCGGTCCCCTCGCTGGTCAAGAAGAAAAGGTTGTTCCTTCTGAGGAACCTTTCGATCCTTCGGACAAGAACAGGACTGGAAATCACGGCATTTGCAAGCGGCAATGTCAAATAAATAGTTGGCAGTGGCTTTGAAACAATCAATGTTTTTCTGTAAGGCTGAGCTTTTGCCGGCCTTGTAAGTGTACTTTATGACCTTTCTGTATTTTTTATAGTACTCTGCGATTAGTTGTACGACGCGTGTATACGAAACAGAAGGAATAGATGCCTTTCCATAAAGACTGATAACCTTGTTCGCTACCCTCTCAACAATAATTGAAAAGGACGGTTCTCTGTGTCCACCCGAATCAATAACCAAACTACGTCTCTCATGAGCACAGCATCTGAGTACGTCCTCATACGTGAGAAGTTGAGTGAGCCTTAATCTTTTGGATTGCCAAAAAGGGGACAGACAATAGTCTGACGAAGAGAGAATTATGATTGGGCCATACTTAAGAGCGTGTGAACAACGCTCGGACAGTAGACTGGCAAAGTCTTCACAGCACAATGGAACAAAAAGGAATAGCAGAGTTTCGCTGTGCTGGTGGCAAGCAGTGGAAATAAATGTTACAGCAGAAAACGGACCTTGTGCCGCACTGCACTATCTCTGGATTGCACGCTAAGCTCTGGGGGCTACCGACGCAAGATCAACCTTGTCTGTTGACAAGTCGCGTCAAGTAGTACCGTAATTTCATCGTGCCGCAAAGGCAGGCGCGCGGGAGGATGGTGGGGGAATGCGTGAAGGTAGGAGGAGTACTCGACCCAGGCAGTCATTGTAGTTTACGATCACTCAGACGACTTTTAGAAAGTATAGCGAAGGACTGCAATTTTTGATAGTTTACAGTGCCGACAGGCCATTCCTATCGTTCCGAAACCAGCAACGGATGTTTCTTTGCTTCATTTACGCAACAAATATAGTCCTGGGTAAAAAAAAGGTAGAATGCACCAGCTGAAGACAGTTCAACTTTCTTAAGTTTTGTACTAAAATTTTGAAAGTTAAGGCCTTTGGTGCACACATAAGAAACTATGCGATCGAGCTGATATTTTTTACACGTTTTATTGGGCCAAGTAGGCAACTTTTCCGCACTATTAGAATTTGATCATCGAAAAAATGTTTTCTCACTCCACCCTAACCTATAGGTAGCGAAAATAATGGTTTAGTATACTACTTTATGCGTTCAAGACGGTAAACTCTATGGCGGGTCGAAATGACAGTTAACGTTACTATATATTTTTGTATACTACTATTTGTCCTCGACCCAATAAAGTAGCCTTTTTAATTGTTAAGTAATGTAACAATCATATAATGTTCTTGGATTTCCATTTCCGGTCTATAAGAAGCGTGACAGGGACAGGAATGGATGAAGAGGATAGAGGAAATGAGAGGGGAGGGGGAAGGAGGAACCGGCGAGAAAAGGGTGGGAAGGAGGGAGCGGTAAAGGAACTAGTGAATGAAAGGAGGAATGGATTGAAAGAGAGGAAATGGAAGTCGAAGGCGGTGGAAAGGGGAGGAGGCGGGAACGGAAAAGGCGTAGATTTAAGAGGCGAAAGCGACAGGCTCGGGATAGATAGGAATAGAGTAAGCGCGGGGATGGAGAGGGGAAAGCGACGGGCGAGAGAGCGGAGAGGGAGAGCGAACGAGGCGAGAGCGAAGAAAGTAGGATAAGAACATAAGATAAGGATAGGATAAGATTAGGTTAAGGAAAATGTAAAGGAGACTTGTAACCCTAAGGGGAAGCAATGAAGCACATACAACTACAACTACATATAATGCTCTTGGAACTAAATTAAAATAACTTACCTCTGCTAATGATTCTGCCGCTTCTTCCAATAATCGGCCCTTTAAGCGGTGAATTTCAGAAGGGCGTTCTTCCACATTTAATTTTTCAAAACCTTTTGCATGGAAAAGCGCATAATGGCGCTGTAAATTATATTTTTTTATTTGGAGTGTCTTATTACACACTAAACACTTGGCTGCTCTATCATGTTCCGTAAAAAGATAACTATATTCCCACGAATCTTTAAAACCCCCTACAGATGAGGACATAACTATTATATATATTTCTATATAGGAATAGGTTTCGTCTGTGTTTCGACTCGTGATTCCTAAATATTCTGCCGTTTCCAAAATGGTCGCTCCATATATACCCCATTTGTTATTTGACTGGTTGCCCGAGTGACCAACGATTAGTGTTGCCGATCTGAGATCGAGTAATCAAAAGATCGATCTTTTGCCACGTAATATTCGATTTTTTTAACAAATTTTCGGTTTAGGTCGACATAATGTCATTTCCAAGAACATAATTTTATTTAATAATATATTCCAAGAAAATCGCAGCTAACGTTAACTCAATTTACTTATAGCTTTTGTATTGCAAAAATAATTTTACCGAAAACACATCAAAATCGATTTGAATGAGCAGCCACCCGTTGCCACCCGTACATTAAAATAAAGTATCTTAGGTACGTTATTATACGTAAGTATACTTTTGAATAACAATAAAGTATGCGAAAATACTTTATTTCACGAAATGATATTACGTGAAACATAACGCAATATTATTGTACGTAGTTCCCAAAGTACACAAACCTTGATCATCTCAAAGTAATTTCTTATCTTCTGTCTGTCGCTGGAACTTCAGCATTAACTGAGAAACTTTTCTTAGCTAGCACGAATGTGAATTGGCGGGATGAGAGAAATAAGGTCTCCCTTAATTTAATAAAGAATGAATTATTTATATATTTTAATATGAATATTAAGGGGTCTCCCTACTTTGACGGACGAAAAATGATGCGAACTTTTGGAATTTTTTAAAACAAAACGATTAAATATATTTATTTTCAGCTTTGTGGCTTCATTTGTCAATCTTTAGAGAATATGAATGTTACGTCCGAAATCGAGATTTGAGATTGATGATTGACTTCGCAACATAAAGAGCCTCGCCCCGTCGCCTCCACAGCGTAACCGTAATCCCTAAGGCCGGTCACGCTTTTTAGAGTAACTGTGCGGGGCAGGTGGATTGGCAATTTAAAAAGATGGAGAAGGAAAAGAGAAGAGATGTGCGTTTCGTCTAGGGACCGTCAGCCAGACTCATCAGTAGGGCTATAGCTGACGGCCCTGTTCCCTAGACATACGGGGACTAATTGTAAGAGGAAATAAACTTGGAACTTGTATATATACGATCGTGAGTAGACGATAGGACTTGCGAGAAGAGTAGACCTCTAGCGGCGCCGGCGGAGACGTACCGGCGCGACCCATGGTGGGGCCAGGACGTCACAATGAAAAAAAATTGTATGCAAAAATAGTGATGATATCCGGAGTTATAGTGCTTCAAATAGAGCGCCTTACAAAAATCATACGCACACTGTTGGCATAAAATCAGCCGTTGTAGTTGTCTGACATTAGAAAATTTAAACATTTGGGTATTCTGTGTGAGTGTGTTATCACCCGAACTAGAATAAATGAGAAATACTTAAAAGTAAAAAATAATGGCAGCGTCTAAAACAGGCATCGATTTCTACAAAGACATTCGCTGATTTTTTAAGTCGCAAAAATTTAATTTTGCAAAACCCGACTTAGTTTTAGTACCGGCAAGAATGGGACATCTACTGAAGATATATGTCAAGTTTAAAGTAAATCAGGTGATTGATTTTTGAGATATTATGCTAAGAAATTCGAAAAACATCGTTTTGAGAAAAACGCGTTTAAAGTTTCAGGTGTCGTGTTTTAATTATTATTTTTTTAATATTGCTTAAATATGTAAAAATATAGGCAGAAAATTTTCAATTAATATAATTTGAGGGTTTCTCTTTAAAAAAAACCCAAATATCGCGCTCCTTTTCAGGCCGTCAAAGTAGGGAGACTCCTTAAGTGCAATAATGCCATTGAGTTATTTAAAAATGATAAAAAGTTGCTTTCTAATGATAAAGGCTATAAGAAATATGTTTGGAAGAAATAAACACTAATAAGATTAAAATGTACTTTTAGTTTTTTCGAGCGTACTTTTTTTTATACTCCACGAAAACAAATTTACGTTATTTTCCTGTAAAAAAGGTGGCAACCCTACGAGCAGCATTCATTAAAAATATTTATTTCTTTGAAACCTTATAATCAGGGCTTGAAACGGTTCCGAAATAACTGTTTCAAACTGTTATATAAAGGTATTCGGATCGCGTTATCCGTAAGTTGCTAGATAGGCTCTACCAGAATGAAATACACTGAGGTCGCACCTTTGCGGAGATTGTGTTTATTGTTCCACTTATGTGGCTACAAGGATCGCAACGCAGTGCACGTGGTGCGAGATAATACAGTTCGGAGATATAAATGTTCAATATCGACTGTCGCGTTCCATAGTCTGAATGCCACTGCCTCAACGCATTGTCTCGCTTCAAGGTCAGTGATGCCAGAATGAGGACGGGAGCGCTCGAGAATTTCCCCCACCACGCATGCACACTACGCCGGAGCTACGTGTCCGTGATCTCGGCGCTTCGGACAACGTCGGGAAGACGAGAGAGAAAACGAACGTGTGTCTTTCTCTCTCGCTCTTGAAACGCTGCGATCCAAGGTTACGTGCAAGCGACACGCGGCCGTGCGCGATCTTCTTGAGTGCCTTGAGATACACTTTTCACTTTCTGACATATGTATAATACTCTTGTAATGAAAAAAAATTTGGAAAAAATTTTGTTAGGGAAATCACGTTTTAAGACCTCCTGATCACGTTTTGACTATTTAGAAAAGAGCTTTTTTTTTTAAATATCTCATGTATTTGTTAACACGATTACGTTTAAACGGCAAAATGGATTTCAATGAAACTTTATATTAAAATTTTATATTCGTGTCTTAAGATCCATTAGATCACAAAAAATGATAATTACCCGTTATGGTTCTTCGATTTTTCAGATATACGAACTAAATTCTACATAAAAAAAAGTTAAATAAAGTTCTTCTGTAACTTGTTTAACAAAGAAAAATGTACATTCATAATTGAGGCATTTGATGGAAAAAGGGCACATACGCCAAAATGCCATTCAAGAAAATCGATTTCAAAGTTTTCATTATAGTATAACTTAATAAAAAGTAATGCAATTAAATCAAATTTTTTAAAGGATGTAGTTACCGTGTCGTTCAAGCGTTCTGAATACAGAAGTCATGATTTAAAAATGATATGTGTCTTTATTTATAAGTTTTAAACAAGTGGTTTATGTGCCCTTTTTTCATCAAATGCCTCAATTTCTTGTGTTCGTTTTAAATTTCCGTACTTTTTATTTGAGCTATTTCTATTTTTCAAACCTTAAAATGAATTTTTTTATTAAAAGACGAATATTTTGATACTGTACATTGGTGAACTTTGTTAAAATTAGAATCCACTCTTGGCCAGTACCATGCACGCTGTAGAAGCCTTCGATAAAAAATATTTTTTCAGAGTATGATCTAAAATCTAAAATCTAAACGTAATCACATCAAACGTAATTATATCAAATTGCGACAAAGAATCACGCACTATTTACAAATTAATTACGCGCAGCGTGCACGTTACCGCTCGATGGAAACTACGGGAAAGTGGTGGTCTCTTCCATCGGGAGGGAAATGTAAACAATTGGTTATGCAAAGCTAACATCGCGATACATGTTGTACACTAAAATGTACAAAAACATTACAAAAATAGAAAAGAAAGGCAGCACGTAAATATATCAATTGGGTTCGATATATTGACGAGATGTAAGACTGAAATAATGCTACAATTGTTTACATTTCCAAAGGATAGAAAGCAAGCAAAGGAATTTACTATAATACATGCGACAGAATTTCGAGATAATTGTTACATATAAAATGAATATAATTAAGAATATACATTTATTTGTACAATTATCTCGAAGTTCTCTCTATGAATCATATGTACAGCAAGCAAGCGAATTTATTGCAAGGATAGAACAAGAATTGCGTGAGGTAAATCGAACAACTATTTACATATTCGCGATGTCCAAAAATCGAATGAAATAGAAAATGGATGAAATTGATAATATTCTGGACGTCACCCATTTGCATTACCCGACGTAGAAGGAAAATCCGCGAGGTCATCAACGGCATGTAAACGTAAACTATTCTTTTGCTTCTTCGCAAAAGTTGCATATAAATTCTCAGATGACATGAGAGATAGATGTTTGTCATCTACCTCCATGCTCTGAGCTGTTTCCCCGTGCGCCTTTAATGCCGATTTCGTTACGCAATTGGCATTGACGATGGTCGAACAAAGTCGGTTTCGTTTCGTGTTCTTTATGTCGGGAAGCATGGAAAACGATCTTTCAGCATCGGCGTTTGAATTTGGAAGACTTCTAATGGAATTTAATAATTCCTGCAAACATGGATATTTATACGAGCCTTGATCGTTTCGCGTTAACAACACCGTTTTCCATACATCATCAAAAGCTAATGTACAAAGCTTGACTGCATCTGCAAAATTCAGGTGCAATGTTGACCATTCTTTTTGCAAACCGTCTTCGTCGAAACCGCCCAATTTCTGAGCAATAAAGAGAACACTTTTGAAGGAAGTGTCTCTGTCAGTATCTACTAATGCCAAATGAGGCTCAAAAACACGTAACTTGCTCAGAAATTCGTCATCGATTGGCAATCGATTACGAATTTCGTTTGCAGCCGTTATGTAAAACTTAATACAATTTTCTCGAACGGTTTGGACAACATCGGGTTTGCCTTCTGCAACTAATTGACAAAGAAAAGTGTCACAATCCGGACCTAAATGAATACTATCTAATGCGATTTGATTATCGCCTCTTGAAAAATCTATTAATTTTACTGAATCCATGTGCCTCAAAAGCTGCGGTTTCAAAAAATGACGTAAAATATCGTACAAAAGAGGTTTGGCAGTATTTTGAAGCAAATGGATCCTTGTTTGTTGCGACTGAAAGAATAAACTAAAGTCATTAAAATACTCTAGAACGTATTCCAAAAACAGAAGAGATGCTTTCGCTTCTGGATTTTGCATGATGATAAGCAGATGATCCCCAGACTTTGTCTTCTCACTTACGACCAATTCTTGCAGAAAGTGCAACACACTGTCCCAATTTTCTAAAAGTGTAACTACGGATGAGTATCGCGATAACCATCGCGTGGTACACAATTTTAAAATTTTGCGGTCAGTAGATTGAAAACATTGCTGAAATTCGCGAAAAATGGCCGAGCGTTTGGGACTGCTATAAATGAATGTTGCGACTTTCCGTAATAATTCCTCGCAGACCTCGGGAATGGTAGCGCATGCTGCATGCACTACCAATGCAAAGGAGTGACATGGACACGCCATGGTGAAAAAATTTTCACCGCGAATTTCTGCAAGTTTGGTCTTGAATGACGAGTGACACCCTGTCATGACAGAAGCGTTATCACACGACAAAGCAAGAATGTTTCCGAACGGAATTTGCTTTTTCCACATGGAGTTCTTAAAGGAAGTAAATATTTTATCGGCAGTACATTCTCGCGCGTCAAGATTAATTAATTCTACTAATTCCGTTCGAACATCCAAAGTCTCGGGTGCGACATACCGAACAATAAACGACATCCATTTCTCATTGGTAATGTCGGATGTTTCATCAATAAATACTGAAAACTTAGAATTCTGTAAATCCAGACTAAGACGCTCTGTTTCCCGAGGACACAGAACGTTCGATATAATATTAGAACACTTTGTTCGACCACACGTCATACGTTCCAAAACATCAGGATCTTTCCCAACGTCTTGGAAAAGTTGAAGAATCGCCTCTGCGGATTGATGCGAAATATTTTTCTCGACAACTAATGCAGCAAAACGAATAACCAAAGCATAAACAAAACATAAACAAAGCATACGCGACCACAGATCGCGGATCTGACCGTCAAATGTACTTGACGAAAACCAGGCCCGAGCGAACTCTCGAAACGGGAAACGAAAAGAATAGATAGGAAATCGTAAAATAGTAAGAAAAATTCAGAAAGGAGAAAAATCGAAGAAAAGGCTAAAAGAAATAACAGCAAGGTAATGGTGACAGTACCGAACTGCCACAGATGCATTTACCAGTTACCTTTCTCCCCTATTCTTGTACAATAATACCTTTATACCAATTTACGATGGAAGAGACCACCACTTTCCCGTAGTTTCCATCGAGCGGTAACGTGCACGCTGCGCGTAATTAATTTGTAAATAGTGCGTGATTCTTTGTCGCAACTTGATATAATTACGTTTGATGTGATTACGTTTAGATTTTAGATTTTAGATCATACTCTGAAAAAATATTTTTTATCGAAGGCTTCTACAGCGTGCATGGTACTGGCCAAGAGTGGATTCTAATTTTAACAAAGTTCACCAATGTACAGTATCAAAATATTCGTCTTTTAATAAAAAAATTCATTTTAAGGTTTGAAAAATAGAAATAGCTCAAATAAAAAGTACGGAAATTTAAAACGAACACAAGAAATTGAGGCATTTGATGAAAAAAGGGCACATAAACCACTTGTTTAAAACTTATAAATAAAGACACATATCATTTTTAAATCATGACTTCTGTATTCAGAACGCTTGAACGACACGGTAACTACATCCTTTAAAAAATTTGATTTAATTGCATTACTTTTTATTAAGTTATACTATAATGAAAACTTTGAAATCGATTTTCTTGAATGGCATTTTGGCGTATGTGCCCTTTTTCCATCAAATGCCTCAATTATGAATGTACATTTTTCTTTGTTAAACAAGTTACAGAAGAACTTTATTTAACTTTTTTTTATGTAGAATTTAGTTCGTATATCTGAAAAATCAAAGAATCATAACGGGTAATTATCATTTTTCGTGATCTAATGGATCTTCAAACACGAATATAAAATTTTAATATAAAGTTTCATTGAAATCCATTTTGCCGCTTAAACGTAATCGTGTTAACAAATACATGAGATATTTAAAAAAAAAGCTCTTTTCTAAATAGTCAAAACGTGATCACGAGGTCTTAAAACGTGATTTCCCTAACAAATTTTTTTCCAAATTTTTTTTCATTACAAGAGTATTATACATATGTCAGAAAGTGAAAAGTGTATCTCGAGGCACTCAAGAAGATCGCGCACGGCCGCGTGTCGCTTGCACGTAACCTTGGATCGCAGCGTTTCAAGAGCGAGAGAGAAAGACACACGTTCGTTTTCTCTCTCGTCTTCCCGACGTTGTCCGAAGCGCCGAGCTCACGGACACGCAGCTCCGGCGTAGTGTGCATGCGAGGTGGGGGAAATTCTCGAGCGCTCCCGTCCTCATTCTGGCATCACTGCTCAAGGTGCTGCTTCCGGCGCCCTGGCTTTGAGGCTTGCCCGTGCTCAGCCGGTGGCGTACCCTGGCGGCGTGGTGGCGAAGTCGCCACAAAGGTTCTGACTGCAAGAGTTATGAAGAACCTTTATTCTGAATAACCGTTATAAAGAACCTAAATATCAGACTATATAAGTATAAATTACGGTTCCTATATAGCTCTATAACTTTTATTTTTGAGGTTCTATATAAGTTCCAAAACGGTTATAGAACCGATTTAATAACTTTTATTTTTTAGGTTCAATACAAGTTCCAAAGCGGTTACAGCACCGATTCTAGTAACGATTGTACAGAATTTTATAGAAAATGAAATGACAACATATTACAATTATAGACTACTGTGTATAACCAAATTGTTTAAAAATTATTATAAATAAGTAAGTAAATATATATTATGTACACATTTGTACATACGTATACAATTCTTTTGTAATATGAAGTGTTCGTCAATATAAATGTTTGGTTGTTATACCGATAAGGGTCTAGCTCCCCGATTTGAATGATTTTTTAATATGTTGTCAGAATGATGATCCTAATGGTGAGGTGGCCCCTAATTGAAAAAATAAACTTGACAAGTAAAAGTTTCGATTTATGGTATTAAATATTTATTGCACTTTTTGTTATAATAATATAGAGAATAGATATAATAAATTATAATTTGTCAAGTGCCTGCTTGTGGTCGCTTTGGCATATTTAGATGGATTAATAAAATGACTTCTATAATGTCCGGCTTCATTGTATGATGTCTACTATGGAAATGGTCCTGCTGGTTCGACGTTGTACATTCGACGAAATGCATGGCACAATTGTTTATACTAGTATTGTGGGAGTGCGAAGACTGTCCGATTGACAAAGTATGTTTGGAACAGAGCGATTGGGATCGAAAGCGGATGTTTATGGTAGAATATCGAATACGTCAGGGGTGTGAGGTTTGAATGGTTTCTTCTATTTTTACATGGCCGACCACTTTCGTTATCTGACGACGATGCCTTCCGTAGTATCATAGCTATGATACCGCAAACAGAAATAATTAATGCCGAAACTTCTGCCAGCATAAGTAAGTGTGGAACGCTTATTTTCGGCGTTAAAGTTTATCTTGTCCCTCCACCGTTCGTCAATGAAGCCGGACATTATAGAAGACATTTTATTAATCCGCCTAAATATGCCAAAGCTACCACAAGCAGGCACTTGACAAATTATAATTAATAATATCTATTCTGTGTGGTATTAATGCAAAAAGTGCAATAAATATTTAATACCATAGATCGAAATATTATAGATAAATATTTAATACCATAGATCGAGATTTATTTGTTGGGACTTTGTTGGGCCAAGGACGAGATATCCGTTGGCCAATGTTGATGTGTCGCGCTATTTTTAAATGGGCCAACGATTGTAACCAACGCAGGCCCAATTGAAGGATTCTTTCCACAGGCCCAACTGAAGGTTTCTTTCCATAAGCCCAACAATTTCTTTCCAAAAGACGTCGTACAGACGTCCAGAAGGCATCTTGAAGAACGTTAAAAGACGTTGTAAACACGTCTTTTTCAGGTTGTAAACACGTCTTAGGAAAAAAAAAATTCGGGGTAAGATGCATCGAAACACAAACTTTCCGATTACGAAGCAACCGCTGTTCCCACTTACCCAACACATTTCCTTGTAGACAATTCTAATTTCTAGTTACATAACTAATATTAATTGTTTATAAAAACAGCGCAGTGACGCGAAATATTCTACAAAATAGCATCATTCGACCTTTAGACTCATTCCTTAAAATTTCACATTCGTCTCAAGACAGACGCGTCCTCATTACGTATTTATAAATAAGAAAAGAAAAATCACAACTTGGAATATAATAACAGGTTTTTGGATGTAGCAAATTTTTTGTCGTTTGTAAGACGACATTTAATCATCGTTGTAAATTTTTGTTAATTAGCCAACCATAGTAATTGTAGGTCCAACATTAAATATTCGTAGGTAAACAGTCGTAACTTTTTGTTAATTAACCAACTATAATAATTGTAGGCCCAACATTGAATATTCGTTGGCAAACTGTCGTAACTTTTTGTTAATTAACCAACCATAATAATTGTAGGCCCAACATTGAATATTCGTTGGCAAACTGTCGTAACTATTTGTTAATTAACCAACCATTATAATTGTAGGCCCAACATTGAATATTCGTTGGCAAACTGTTGAAAGTTTTTTGCCGTAGGCCCTATGTTGGGAATTTGTAGGCAAAACACTAACTATATCCCAACTAATTCCCAAACTGTTGGCTACCGTTGGCCAACCAAAAATGCTACTAGGGCAAGTTTACTTTTTCAATTAGGGGCCACCTCAACATCAGGACCATGATTCTGACAACATATTAAAATATCATTCAAATCGGGGAGCTAGACCCTTATCGGTATAACAACCAAATTATATTGACGAACACTTCATATTACAAAAGAATTGTATACGTATGTACAAATGTGTACATAATATATATTTACTTACTTATTTGTAATAATTTTTACACAATTTGGTTATACACAGTAGTCTATAGTTGTAATATGTTGTCATTTCATTTTCTATAAAATTCTGTACAATCGTTACTAGAATCAGTGCTGTAACCGCTTTGGAACTTATATTGAACCTAAAAAATAGAAGTTATTAAATCGGTTCTATAACCGTTTTGGAACTTATATAGAACCTCAAAAATAAAAGTTATAGAGCTATATAGGAACCGTAACTTATACTTATATAGTCTGATATTTAAGTTCTTTATAACGGTTATTCAGAATAAAGGTTCTTCATAACTCTTTCAGTCAGAACCTTTATATGACAGTTTGAAACAGTTATTTCGGAACCTTTTCAAGCCCTGCTTTTGACAAGGGGAGATCCCGACCCCGAAAGTTAAAAAAGTTATGAAACTCTGTAAATATGTAAAGGGAGTCGTCCTGAGTATATCGCAATTTCGTTTGCTGCCCAAATTCACTCTAAGAGGGTGCAATTGACCCCTGAATTTTTTTTATTTTGCATTATTACTCGCGAAGTGTAGGAGATAGAAAAAAAGTGTTCAAGAAAAAGTTACTTCTTTTAATTAGGACTATCATTTGGTCTTACAGTTCTTACGGTTCGCGAGTTATAACACAAAATCGAAAAAAGAACGTATTTTCAGGGGTCAATTTCAACCCCTTACAGTGAATTTAGGCAGCAATTAAAGTTGCGTTGTACTCAGGAGGACATCCCCCACATATTTACAGAATTACATAATTTTTTGAATTTCCTGGTTAGGGATCTTCCCTCGTTAAAAGTATGGGGGTTGAAACCTGGTAACCCGACATAGATGAAAATGGTTATCCCTACGAAAAAAATATTATAGGACCTTTTTTATAGAGAATTTCCTACGCTATAAATTCCATAATAACTATTTTTGGCGTAAAACTTCTAGATAACGAGATATTCGCGAAAAGCAATTGTTTTTTTACACTCTCTGTAAAATTTTTAGAGGCGGTCAGATCGATGGAGACTTTTGACATATTATTTAAAACGACCAAATAAAGGCCCATACCAAAATTTAGCTTGGCGGGGATTATTCCGAAGACAGATCCTAATTTCACTGAACTACACAATAATGAAGGGTTGAATGTAATAATCCGTCATCCATTAAAGTTGTAACGCGCACTCACGCGAACAGTGAGAACTGCAACACCACCTCACGGACGCATTCTACTACAACCATATGTCGATGCTTCCGCCATCTCTGAGCCGAAACATGAAAGTGGTCTTTCTTTGTAGTACGGGCCACGGGGTGATCATTTAATCTTGCAACCCGCGCTCGCGCGAACAGGTAAAATGATATCAGCGCCTCGCGGTCGCATTCCACTACAACCATGCACCGTCCCGGCTGGACAGCAGTGACGCCCGAGCTTCGACAATTTTAGGATGGTCTCTTTCAAATTAACGTCGCAAAGAGCTGTGCGAAATATCCCGGCCCAGGTAAGCGAGCCGCGCTTTTATGATCGATTTACCACTCGCACCCCAGATTACTGTATTGAGGTTTGAAAACAATATTGACCGGTCTCATACCCGTCTTAATTTAAAATTTTTTAGCTACGACAGGGTTGACCGCGACACTATACCCCTGTATGGAGAGATTTTTCGGCACCTGCGTGTAAAAGCCACAATAATGGCACATCGTTCCAAAAAAATGACATTAACGGAAGCTGGTATAAGCGTGGCGTTGAGTAGCTAAAAGGTTAAAACATTTAGACACAAAAATTCTAGAAAAAAAAATCAAACACCGCTACAATCAAAGACACGTTCCATTAGTTACCCCTTACGTCCGATCTGTACATATACTGCATTAAGGATAAAATCATAAAAAAGAAAACCAGAACAATAGATTCTGAGGTCTGCAGAACTAACACATAATTGAATAAAAATTTAATTTCTGAATTTATGAAAGTAATGATACAGAAACAATTAGCCTATTGTTTATCAACACCGTGAATTTTAAAAACAGCATGAAATACTGTATCAAATAAACAGTTTGCAAAAGCTTTTCAGAACAATTATTGTTAAAAACATTATAAAAGACATGATAAAACATGGATAAAAACATCATAAAAATTAAGTCGTAAAACATGGTAAATTATCAATCATAAAAATTAAATCATTAAACATGCTAAATTATCCATCATTAAGAGGAAATAATTTTTCCTCATTTTCGGCGCAAATTGCATTCCGACATCGTTTATGGTTCAAAAGTTATACGAAAAAGGCCCCAAATTCTTCAACCCAGGCCGGGAAATTCCGAATAGCTCTTTGCGACATTAATTTGAAAGAGACCATCCTAAAATTCTCGAAGCTCGGGCATCACTGCTGTCCAGCAGTCGCCGGCAGCCCTCCGAACGCCGAGCTGGTGCATGGTTGTAGCACCGTTCTAGGGGGTGAAAACAAAGAAAATGCGAAAAAAAATTTAGACGTGTATAAATAACGGCCACCTTAGTGTACAACGGATAGGGAAACAGTAAGAGTGTAACTATATAGACTGAATTCATCCTAAGAAAAACCTCGTTCCGCGCAAGGATGATTCTGAGGAGGCGCTGAATGGTCCGACTCCCCACTTAACCGCCTACGATTTTCTCCGTCTTATCGCCTGTTACCTCTCTGTCAACCATTCCGCACGCGACGCCTTCATATACACGGTGGCACTATTATTTCCGAATAGACACGGCAACCGCCTACGTTTTATAAAAATTGTTTTATAGCTGTTTTGAATGAACTTGGGTTTATTTGAGAGACCATAACTGTTATAACTTAAATTTTAAAAGTTATGGCATAAAAGTTAATATCTTTCATTAAATGATTATGGTTATGAATAACCATTATCAATGAAGGATATCGTTTTTAGTTGCAAATAAGCGTTATTGTCAACGGAAATATTTTTTGGTCACTAATAACCATAATTGTCATAAAATTACATTTATTTCATAATTAATTGAAAATTTTAAGTTTTATTCGACCTCTGTCTGTAGGACACTCATTTTTTTAAACGGACTCCATAAAACCAAATACAGCTCATGTAATTTTGATTACTTTTACTTCCAAACAATAATTTAAATAATTTAAATATCAATAAATATGTGTGCAAAAAACTTGTACAAAAATCTTATCGTTCCTTTGAATATAAATCCTAAAAAAGACAATAAATGGCATTCAAAATAGACTATTTAGAGCACCTCCTTAACTGATGTTATATCTGTTCGGAATCAAAGAATTACCGGGTAGATACACTGCACTCCTGCAGTGTTGACATTGACATCGGTCACGTCCCGCCCTTGGAGTGGCAGGGAAATCGGCAGGTAAAGTGCTGCGAGCAATCACCTGCGTCGGGCCTGTAGGCCAGGCCTGCCCCATCGGGTGCAAATACCTCCTGAATTTCTGGGACCCGGGCAACAGTCGAGCGCGGGACTGGTTACGGTGCTAACCACAGCATGGGTTGCGGGAGAACTGCAAGAGTGTGCGGCTGTCCATGTAGGCTCGTACCACGAGTCTATTGCTTGGATCCGAAGACCTCTTCTACATGGACGCACACTCATGCAGTTCTCTCACAAATTTCGCAACGGGTAGCAATGGAACAGACCCGCTCTCGGCTGTTACCCGGGTCCCAGAAATTCAGGAGGTATTTGCACCCGATGGGGCAGGCCTGCTGTAGGCAGTAGTGGGGGCTGCGCAGATCGGTCACAAAACGGTATGGGCGTTTGGGTTTTTCTTAGGATGAATTCAGTATAGTAGCGTGCGGTGCAGGCTCGTACCTATAGGCTGAAATAACTGGCCCTTCGCGCACTGCAGTGACGATGAACGCTAGGGCCCTAAAGAATCCCAGTCATTTAATATAAGCCTACACCGCGAACTACAGTAAATCCTTGTTATGAGTCCATTTCTACCCCGCGTTTAAGGGAGGTTTCTACCTTGGGTCAAAAAATTTTTTTTTCATGTATCGGAAAGAGCCAATATTTAAGAATACGTTCAGCAAATTTCAAGTCGATATAAATAAAATTCGCAAAGTTATAGGCCGACGAAGAGAAGCGGGCGCAGGTATGAAATTCGGAGCGCTTTTTTCGGAGCGATTTTTGAGTAAGCCGCTCTCCGTTCATTTTGTGATTGAATTTAAAAGAAAGCATGTTTTCCTTCGTGACTTTTGTTTACGGCCTCAATAGTTATTGCAGGTATCATAAACATCGAGTTTCCGAAGGGCCCACGATGCGAGGCCAGGCGGCCTGCGACCGTCCACGTCACGCGCCTCGGGGCCTGGGGGTAACCCCGCTGCATTGCCAGGAGTATTTCTCCCGCCACATATCACCCCCGTTAGAGTAAAGCGCGCCGAATACGCGCAAAATAGGTAGCGCGATTTTGAATCTGAAAAGTGCCAATTGGTTGACTCCGGTATCGGGTCAACTAATTAGGAGGTGTTTCTAGTCGCGCGCGTCTTGCCAGAAAATTATACGTCCGGCAGACGCCAGTCTTCGTACACACCTCGACAAGGGCCAACGTCTTGTCCGTCATAAGACATTGAAATAAAGACTTACTTCTGAACTATTGTGTGTTTCAATAAGGAAACGGAGCCAACCTTCTATTCGACGATTTTCAAAGTTAAAACCGACGTGCAAAATGTTTGAAGCAAAAAAATTCCAGTGAAAACGAAACGTTACACGCAAGTACGTCGGCACAAAAAATAAAGAATTCGCGTGATACTGAATTCACCATTGATCCAATGCACGGGTACCGCATTATCAATTTTATTTCTGTGTTTTCCACACTAAGTGACCTATTAAAATGCAAGGAATGTGAAAGTGACGTAAAGTTTAACGTGAAAGGCGAACAAGGTTTGGGATTTAAGCTCTGTGTCGTGTGTGATTGTGGCCCTACCGAAATTGAATCTAGCACGAAAATTTCGAACAAATCTTTCGAAATCAATCGACGAATCGTGTTTGTAATGCGGTTACTAGGAATCGGGTTGCAGGGCATAAATCTTTTTTGCGGCATGATGGATTTGGGTCAAGGAATGGCTAACAGCACATATTATGCATGCTTGGAACATGCGTTGACTGCTGCATAAACCACGGCGGACGTACTCCTCGGAAAGGCTGCAGAGGAAGAAATTGAAAAAAATGCTGCAGCGGAAAATGAACCATCTCATTTGACCGTTTCAGGTAATGGAACTTGGAGCAGGAGAGGTTTTTCATCGTTGTTTGGCGTTGTCACTCTGATTGGAAAATATTCCAGTAAGATTCTGGACCTTGTTGTGAAATCCAAGTTTTGCCAAGCCTGTAATTACTGGAGTGACAAAGAGGGCACTGTGGAGTTTGATAGCTGGTACGAAGAACACGAAGAAAAGTGTGCATGCAATCGCACTGGAAGCGCTGGAAAAATGGAAGTCGATGGTATTATCGAAATGTTTACACGATCCGAGGAGCCTCACGGTGTAAAATATGCCAACTACATAGGCGACGGGGATACGAAAACCTTCAAATCACTTCTGGAAATACAACCGTATGGGGATGAATTGATCGTGACGAAGAAAGAGTGTGTTGGACACGTCAAAAGGCGAATGGGGTCAAGATTGAGATCCGAACAGAAGAAGACGAAAGGGTTGGTGGCAAAGGTAGTGGCAAATTGACGGATAAATTGATTAGTGACTTGACCGATTACTATGGTTTGACAATTATCAGAAATTCTGATTCTGTGACTGCTATGAAAAATGCTATTTGGGCGACTTTCGATCACAAATGCTCGACAGATGCGAAGCCGAAGCACGACAATTGTCCGCCGGGGCCTGACTCGTGGTGCAAGTGGAGACGCGCAGAGGCAGACAACAAATTGCATGATTTCAAACACGAACAACCACTTGCGACTGAGGTTCAGAAACTCCATCATCCGATATACTCAGATCTGTCGTCAGACGATCTGTTGCAACGCTGTTTGGGCGGACATACGCAAAATAATAACGAATGTTTCAACGCTGTCCTCTGGCGCTTGGCTCTAAAACACATATTTTGCTTGAAAAACATTATCGAACTGGCAACTTTTATTGCCGTATGTATTTTCAACGAAGGTATCACCCCCTACTGCATATGATGGAAGTGATGGGCATCACAATTGGACCCCAAGCAAAAATAATGGCCAACAAAAGGGATATTGTGCGCGTGAAAAAAGCTGACACTACACATTCCGCAGCATCAAAAGAGGCAAGATTGGCCCGAAGACTGGAGTGGACGGCTCAAGAAGAGCTTTTTGAAGAAGAGGAAGGTATCCTCTATGCTCCTGGCATAGCAGATTAGGTATAAGTATGAATGTTTTCATTTTATTCGCACATAAACTTCGGTTTAATTTTACTCGAAACTACATTTTCGAAGTTTGCGGAAGTGCTCCTACCCGCCCTAGATAAGCAATCTTTATGAAATTTGGCAGGCACGTGTACAACAAACGTCTTCATTAGTTGAACTGGAATTATCCAAAAATATTCAAACGTTTTTATTTAATGAACAAAAAACTGCAAAAATTTTTGGTAAAAAACCAAACTTCCTTCCGATCGCTCACTATTGTTTTATTTTCAAATTTTTCTTCTTGATTCTAGTTCATCTTATACAAAATATTGTACAAAGTAAAAATGTGCTTCATTTTTTTGCTTCAGATCACCTGTCCGGGACTTAGGACTTCCGCAAGCGAAGAATGTCATCGCCCACGCACCGACATACGTGGCTCCTCCCACTCCCACTACCATGTTTTGTCAAACTTTAAAAAATATTTTTATGTTCAATAGAGACCGCTTAGTCAACATACCAAGTATCAACATTTATTGGCCTAACAAGGCAGAACTAACCCCACTATTTCTTGGAATCCTTCAGACGAGTGTGGGTTTTCTCTCGCAAGCTCTTGTGTTTCTCACTCGCGCCATTGGTCGCGCGAAATAGTGTTCACAACGCGCTACGAGGCCACCGCCAGCCCCGTTCGTCGGGCTCATAACGAGGATTTACTGTACTACAGTTTTGCTTATCCGTTGCACGCCTGCGTTATAGTTGGCTTTCGAACTCCTCTTCCACGTGGCTCTGATAAACATCAAAGAGGTCTTATTAGGTTTGTGTCTTATGACATCAGCCGTACTGAATGTATTAATAGCCCAACTGGCCCTCGCTGCCCTAACGGAATCTCGTCCTACGGCATCGAATGCACTTCATTTCCCGCGAATTCCATTACTGTCGCATGCAAGTTGTATACATCGTCAAATTTTCCATCTATTTTGTAATATGCAACGCGTACCGTTAATAATTAATTCGAGGCTCGCGTAGATGCAATTCTTCTCGCAAGCATAGGATGATATTACTTCTCTTACTCTCTTTACTAACTGTCTTATACATTCAGTTAATTATCTGAACAAAAATAACATGAGTCATATATGACTTTAAAACGTATTCGTTTGATGTGTCTAATTTCAAATGTTCCGCCGTTTATTGGGACTTCAATACCGTAATGTACGAGAGGGATGCTTTCAACACCTGAGAGTAAAATATAAGCATGTCATCTATCTAATTAACGTCACTTTAGATTTGCAAAATTGTTTCACTTCGTAGCAGTTATCAAATTACCTCTGCAAAAGTGTCCAGTGTTAGCGGTAGAAGACCGCCGGCTGATAAAACGGGAGCAGTTAGGGTTCCCCTTAATGCCAGTAGGTACAACATTTGCGTCTTACGCGAACTGTTGTACCACTGCCCCCCGTACCTGCAAACAGCGGCAGAACGATCACGCAACCCGAACAAATTAAATGTCCCGTTCACATAGGCTCACTATTGAATTCAATACTCACATTTCATTGTAAATTTCATCGTAGGTATTTTGTACGAACTGCCCCTGACTGGTTATGAAAAACAGGTGAATCAGCTGAACCACTAGAAATCCTACGTATTTGTAGAACTCAAAACCCACCTCCGTTTGCGACGCCTGAATAATAATATACAATAAGATACAATATAATAATATACAATACAATTAGATTACAATAATATTATACAATATGTAATAATATACAATATGCATTCCAACGAATCAACACTTTACCTTTACTAGCGTGATACTGAACGCTGCGATCACTAGTACGACTACTAATGCGAGATAAGTCGAGTGGAGTTCATGGATATGCTGGATAAATCTGCATTGTTAAAGGTGGATGAGACGTAAACGGAAATATAAAAGCATACAATTAGGCCGTAACTGATTGAAACATGTGACCATGTTTACTTTTACTCTATAACTATACAGTATGCGCACTCAATAAAAAACTTTCATTTGCTTAAACATTCGAAAAGATTTACAAAATTGTTTCACCGACCTCAGAGCGCGTTTGTGCCCGCGAATCGAGAAGCATACTTTTTCGTACGCCATGTCCATCGTGTTAACCGATTCCTTCTCGTCGTAAGCGTAATTCTCAACTGCACTCTTGAAACGGTATCTACGAGGATTAATGCTGTCACCCCAACACGCAACGGTGTCGCGTGAATTCTGATTAAAAATCGATTGCTACGAATTACTTACCCAGCAACTGCCATCAATCCGCACGCATGCTGCACGGCGTACATGTATAATGTATCACAGGCGGTATACACTATCGCAACCGCACATATTACAGCCGCCATGTGCATCCAGAAATATATGTAGTATCTGTCTTCGTCAAAGGGATAATGTGCCGGGTAAATGTAATATCTATGCGCTGTGCCGTTTTCGCTTCGAGTGAAGTACTCTATGATACCGACTGTAGTGGGCATCATTATAAATACGACCGTGCCGAACATGCCGGTTACTAAGAAAGAAATAGAAAAAGGAAACTACACATGTCTCTGTGCAAATTTTTGAGAAATGCTCCTTTGAGTCGGCCAGACCTTCCGAGTACAAAGCAAACTTTCCCAGAAAATCGAGACGTGAAAATACGTCGGAAACCACGTAGGGTAAACTTGGCTAATTCGTACGTGCGCCTAGATCGTACCCCCGTTCTTTCTTTTAACCTAAGGAAGTCACAATTGTGCCTAGCAGTAGAAAGTGTAAACAACAGTTAGCCATACACCATTGTCAAGCCGAGTCACCATGCCACCACTCCACAAAAAAAATATAAAGCAGGTAAGTTTTTCGGGTACTATTCACTAAAATTTTGCCACGATTCACAAGGATTTTGTACAATTACTATTTTAGAGAATCAGTGATACAAATTTCTATGCGAATCTATGTCTACTTTCAAGTTTATTTCTTGTTTTGACATCAACGAACTGTGCCCTATATTTTAGTGTGCACATAGATTTGAATTCAAATTTACCTATGTACCTATTTCGTACCATTGTGTGTAAGCTTAAATCGTACTGGTACGAACATGCAAAAACAATCTAGAAAAAAAATTGAATGAGGCTAAAAAGAAAATCATAACCAGAAAAACCAGAACAGCAAAGGAAACCCGTAAGAGGAAGAAGACTGCCAAAACCAATACACAAAAGAAAGTTTTATAACCTCGTAAGAACTGCAGGACGAATAATGAAATCGCGTGTCATCTGCTTAAGATAATTTATTACGAGATAAGTCACAACCACGTAGGCTGAGACGTGTCGGCGACTCCTTCCGGCACACGGTGGAATCCGACAAACAGTGTCCCCAACTACTAACATACGCAACATTTCCTCCCCGTTTAGGAATGACTCGCATACAAAAAAATAGCTTACTCTCTACAAGAATGGCAATAATGAGTTGGTCATTTAATCATATTCGCAAGTGATGGTTAAATACCCGGTGTGAATCTTAAGATAGGACGTCGGACACGCGTCGATCATCGTGGAAGATGCGGAGGTTATGGACCGGATTCACCGGGGCAGCCGCTCGTTGCCGGACTCAGAGGTCGCGCACCTGGTGTCGTAGCTACGGCCGCTGGCGGACCTGCAACCGGTCTCGCCGAATCCCCGTAGAAGCGTACTCTACGTGGCGAATACACAACAATGTCACCCCGGCCCTGCGTCTGGACGCCGGCAGATGGTTGGTTTTCTGCTTGGTCCGGCTGGCGTCTCCGGATTTGATGGACGTGCCTTTTGAATCGCTTGCCCAAGTAGTCGATCTCGTAATGGAGGTCTACCAGACGAGTGACGATTGTCCCCGGGATCCACCTGTCCATGCGTGGGTTACCTGAAAGACAATAGATTAACTGGCCAGGTTGGAATGTGCGGAACGTGGCATCGAACCCGGCACGTTGCCTTTCCGTGTTTCTCGTATACATGTCGTCAGGTCTCACTGCATCAAGGCGAGTGCGTACATCCCTGCCCAGGAGGGATCGCGCAGGAGGCTAGTCGAATGCGGAGCCTTGCGATATTGACGTAGGAACTCATTCATGTTCCGCTGCAGCAAACCCGGTGTGGTTGACATCGCTTGAAAGGCGTACTTGACCGTCTACACGTACCTCTCCGCTTGGCCATTCGTTTATGGGTGGTAGGGTGCCGTACGTTTATGGTATTTGGTCCCACTGGCTTGTAAGAAACACTTGGATTCTTCGGAAGTAAATTGCGTCCCATTATCGTAGACGATGGTGACCGGGGCGCCGCACAGTGGTTCCAAAGTGCCTTTTTGTGGACAAAATGCCGTATCTCCGTCAATTCTCAACTGATTTTTTACTTTTTTTGCTCGTTTTGCAAAAAAGATAAATATCGGTTAAGAATTCACTGAGATACGGGACTTTGTCCACAAAAAGGCACTTTGGGCGTTGTCACCAATTAAACAAAATCGGATTGACACCGAAGTAGCAAATAGTGGCGGCTAATTCCTTTCTGAATCTGTGTATTACATTCTTACCTACATTCCAAATGCAAAAGATGTGGTTCGGAAAGATTCGATAAAGTTATATTTACTAATAAACAATAATAAAAACGTAAAAAAATTAATCACGGTTTTGACGTTCTTCAATACTTCTGAACGCTATTAGGTTCTGTAATCATACATTAGATTGATATTTTAGACGGTTTTGGTTGTAGTAAGCACGGTAGACATTCCAAATTTTCAGCGATTGTAAAGAAGTATTTCAAACATTCTGACGTGTCAACAAATCGCTTGTTTTATGTTTTCCGCTATTGCCAAGGGCCAATTAAAGATTTTACGTAAAAAAAACTACTTAGATAAGCAAAATCTTACCAAATTAGCCCCCCAAAAAACACGTTTCGGTCGCGATTCAGGTATTTGATATTTTAGCAAATTTAATCCCCCGCAAAACGAGCAAAAAAGCCAAAAATCGGTTGAGAATTGACGGAGATACAGAATTTTGTCCACAAAAAGGCACTTTGAAACCACTGTGCGCAAACAGCTCGTCTAGCATTGCAATTGTTGAGGCCGTCGTTGTCGAGCTAGTCGACTTGACTTCCAGCCATTTACTATACGCGTGGACAATTATCAACAGGATTGTGCCAGCGTCAGGGCCCGCGTAATCGATGTGCACCTTTTCCCAAGGAGTTTTGGGGTATTCCCAGTGATGCTCCCAAAACTTCGGTGAAGCATGCGCGTGCCTTGCGCACTCCGTGCATGATTTGGCCACGCGCTCAAATCCACGTCGATCCGTGGCCAAAAACAAACGATCTTGCCAATCCCTTCATCTTCACAATTCCAATGTGGGCCGCATGCAAGTCATCGAGGATTGGCCGCTAAAGAGACGGCGGCACTACAAATCGGTGCTCAAACAACAAGCAGCGGGCGGCCAGGGTAGGGTAGGGTGGGACTAAAAGTCCGGCGGGTAAAAAGTACCGAATTCAAAATCTCTATTCCTAAACAATGTATTGAGTTTCGCAGTATACTAAATAAAAGGCGAGAGGAAACGGAGGTGACCACAGAGTCGCCAATGGCTTCTGGACATTCGTGCGAATTACACGACGCCTTCGTTATCTTATGTAGCGAAAACTCAAAAAAAAGACGTCGTCTTTGTTGTTTTATACGAAATAAGCCACAGTTTAAAAGCGTATCAGCCAAGTACGTTAAGATTGTATGTTCCTTTAGTAATGTGTTCATAATATTGTTTATTGCCGAATGATAATATTATATAACGTATATATCGCAGAAACTATAGAGGTACCATTGGGGCAAAAAGTCCCTCAGACTGAAAAATATATTTTATTATTTGTTGTCATAATAAGATGGCCAAACTATAAAGAAATGATGCCAGAGTCTTTAAATAGTGTTTTTGTTTTAGTTCAGCGATTTTTTTATTTTTTATTTCAAAGTGAGCCTCTGATTTGTGTTTTAATTTTTTGGTAAAGAAGTCATGCTTTCCTTTCAATATTGTATACCAAAAAGAATTGGTTTTATAAATATGTGTTGATTTGAACCGAGTTTTTTACTTATTTAGTTTAATATTACACGAAAAAACATTAGGGGCTTTCTACCCTATGCAATGGACTTTTTGCTCCGTGCGTGGGGCAAGAAGTCCATTTTGCATTGACCAACATTTTGTGGTATAACTCAACAGAAAATAACAGTATCAACAAACGAACTTCGTGAACGTAAGGCATAATAGTTATAGTTTATACAAAATAACACCAGATATCTCCAGATTATTAGTACTAAATTTTACATAGGTTGATACCAAAAACGGGAGTTTTAGCCCCACCCTACCCTATACTTGACCTCGGGTGCCTTATACCCGTGGCACGCAAGGTCCGGCCGGCTTCCAACAGCTGGATTATCCTACCTAGATCCGGATCCTTTCTTGTTTCCCGAACGATGTTGTCCGCGCCTACAGGAACCTGACCCAGCACGAATTGGTCGAATTCGTCAAGCTCCATCATTTCTTTCTCGCTTCCCGAGTACAGTTTGCTCACGGTACCTTTTGTCGTAGATAGCGGTGCACGAGAACAGTAATCGGCGTTTGCGATGGCTTTTGTAGGTTTGAACATTACCTCGTAGTCAAAATGTGACAAACAGCTTGTGGTCCGTAATTAGCGTGAAGTGGCGTGCATAGAGGTAGTGGAAAAATTTCTGGACCGCCCAAACCATAGCCAGTGCCTCCTTATCAATCTACGGATAACGCTGCTCAATGGCACTCATTGTCCGTCTTGCATAAACGATTAGGCACTTCCATCCGTTGATCAGTCGGTGTGACAAGACAGCACCCAAGCCCGTTGCCAATAACAGAGGAAGCGTAGGGTCATACGGCATAAGGACCCCTGGAGAAGTTAAGATGTCCTTCATGTCCTCGTACGCCTCCTCAGCAGCTGACGCCCTTGCGAACGGCTCGACAAGAAGTATGTCTCATAGCGGTCGATTTCTGGTGGACAGATCTGGAATGAAGGAGCTGTAGTATGTTGTCTTACCCAAGAACAAAAGTAACTCTTCAGATGTTGATTGTTTGAGTGTTTGTCTGACTTATGGACATCCTCAGCATCTATCCTATACCCCAGGAACTCCACGGATGGTATGGCAAACACGCATATTGCTCGATTCAAATTCAATCCTTGCGATTTAACCCTTTCCAGAGCAGCCTTAAGAGCTACGATCAAGCTGTCGAAATTTTCGGCGAAGACAGGGATGTCGTCGAAGAAGTTTAGGACGTTGGGAAGACCATGCAGGACAGTTTCCATTCTCCGTTGCTAGATAGCGGGGATATTCGCCGCTCCGTAAACCGCTCGGGTTGGACGAATTAACGCGTGCGTTGGAGTATTGAGGGTCAATGCCTGACCAAATTCCTTGTCGACCGGTAGGTGCGTGTGTGCGTCCGTCACGTCCAAATGGCAGAACAGCTTGGCCCCCTTCATTCGATTGAACAGGCACTCCGGCCTTGGGATCGGATGCTCATCGACCACGATGCGCGGGTTCAATGTGAGTTTGTAGTTGCCCGTAATACGCAGCTTCCCATTTTTCTTGACCACGACATGGTTTGTTGTGCCCCATTCCGAGTGTTCGACTTTTTTGTAGAAACCCGACGCAATTTTGGCATCGATTTCCTTTGCGTAAGCTGTCCGTAATGCCAACGGTAACTCTCGCGCTGGGCAAAGAACCGGCGCTGCTCCCGGTTTCCAATGTACCCTCGCAGAGGGGCCCACCAGTTTCTCTGGCGTCTCACTGAAAACATCATCATAGTGAGTTAGAAGTTGTTTGAGTTGACTCTCCTGCTCCGACGTCAAAGACGGTGCCGCCGTCGACATTCTGTGCACCCGATCCGAACCAGAGAATATGTTGACGAAGTTTATCTCGCCCACGAATTGTGCGATCTACCCTTGGCCAAAAAGTGTTTCCAAATCTCAATCAACAACATAGAGGTACAGTCTTCGAGTTATGGTTCCGACCGTCGCATTGACGGGAATGCGGTCAATGCAGCGAACGCGATAGCCCCTGTAACCAGCGAACTCTCTATCGGTTGGTTGCGACACAAAATTTCGTTTAATCGTACTTAGAACCTTTTCGCTGATAATTCCGCAAGGTGCTCCAGTATCGAGCTCCATCTCCAGGCTGCACCCGTCGATTTGAACTTAATCTTTCGCTTGGCCGTAGACGTCACGACGCGAATGTCATGCGCCTGATTCAGACGTTGTAAAACAGCAATCTGGTCTGCCGGTAACTCCGTCTCTATAATTTGGCCTGCAGTCTGCGCCGGTCTTTTCGCCCTACAGACTAGAGCTGTTCACATACCCGGAAAAAGCAAGCCGAGCCTAGCTGCGCTCGAAAAAACGAGCCGAGCCCGGTACCAGAAAGAACCGAGCGGCTCGGATAGAACCAAGTACTTGAATTTTTTTAAGCGGCCCGAAAGAACCGGGCGGATTGGATAGAACCAAGCGGATTGGATAGAAACAAGTACTTGATTTTTTCCAAACGGGCCGAATGGCAGCGGGCGGATTGGATCGAACCAAGCGGATTGAATATTTCCAAGCAGCCTGAAAGAAACCGGACGGCTTGGAAAGAAGCGTGCGGGCCGAAAGAACTTCGAGCAGATCGAAAACTATTTGTCTGATTTATTTGAAACTTGGTACACATATTCTTAATGGGATTATCTAAAATGTAGCATATCATTTTATTTTATGCTATAATCCATTCATATTCAGAGTGTCCCAAGGAACACTGAACAGCCGGTTTTCTCCTAAAGTATTGTCGATAAAGGTATAAAAAAAATAGGGAATTGCATTGTTCGAGGAGGCCTATTTATTAGCCGAGACGAATTTTTTTTATCCATTATTAATTTAAAAGATACAATGGTCAAGTTCGGTTGTTCAAATCGAACTATTTTTTTTTGAAGACTTGAGTTGATAGTGCGTTCCGAGACAAATTCAATAAGCTTTAAAGTATACACTTTATTTCCACTGATTTTTAAGATATTGCGCAGGCAAATTTACTGATTTTCACTGGAAGAAAACCCTCTGGAATAGCAAGGACCGAGTACGGTCTTACTAGCGCCACGGGTGGCACCGCCTGTTGAAATAGATACCTACCTGCCAAAGGTCTACGCCAGGAATGGCCAGGCCCAAAGGCTGGACAATTCTTTTCCGTCAGAAATGCTACTTAGGTAGGTAGGGAAAGTAGGGACATGATGGGGAAGCTAAGGAAAAATGCAAATAAAGTGATGATTGTACCTATTAAGTACGTCTTTATTACTCCAAATACAACTATAAGTTAATGATTTAACATTTTTTGCACACTTTGGACTATCTGAGGTCAGGCGTCTAAGTTATTAAACTTTGCAAAACAGATGGGAAAAAACCGTCCTCCCCCACTCGCTTTTGCCAGCGACCACACTATTATAACACAGTGGCTTCCTAATGATGTATTTGTCACGTGCCTAGCACCTTTTAATTAGGGTTTAGGGAGATGCCCCATCTTACCTCGCTACCCCGTCATGCCCCTACTACCCCTACTAGAGCTCTTACTTTTCTACCCGTCGGGTACCAGTCTACCCGAAACAACTTCAAGCCATTGAAAGTGGTATTGTTCGATCATATTTGCTAACATCAGATTACACCACAGACAATCACAGACAATACTACATTCAATTGCTTGAAGTTATCCCGGGTAATGTCCGGGTACCCGGGTACCCGTCGGGTCAAAAAGTAAGAGCTCTAACCCCTACATCTGCGGTATCGAGAAGCGCACCGTTACTTTTATTTCGCACTTGCTTCTACGCTCGGATGGCCGGTTCTTTTGGGGAAGGTTGCAAGTTCAATTGGTTAGGTTAGGAAGTGTGAAAGTTGCTAGACTAAATTTCAACCATAGGGAGGAGATTGTATTAGAACCAATCGGATTTGCATCCCTCTCAACCGGCTGCTCTCTTGAAGAGGCCCTCTTCACAGCAATACCTCCTCCCCATTGCCCACCTTCTCTCGCACGGAATACGTCAATGCATTCTTTTGTTTTGATACTGAAGCTCGTGTTTATACTCGAGAGGACCACGCTTCGACAGCGCGCTTCCCCTTTTCCTCCTGTGTCTCTCCAAGAGGAGTTTGGACGGTGGATTGTAGGAGCGTAGATGCTGGATGCCAGTTATTGAATTCAGAAGACGATACAAACACTTTATTACCAAACACACATGTACTCTAATTAAAGTAAATCGTATTCCTCTCGGGCAGGGGTACTCGAATGATCGAACTTGCGCCCCACTTCGCGCAGACCGATTACACGGAGGGTATTCGGGTCACACACCGCACAAATGATACAGGGTAATTCTGGAGCAGCGCCCGTCAAGGAGATGCGGCCTGGTACCCCGAGGCGAGGACAGCCCTTCGTAGTGCCTCACCCGATTTTTATGGCTTTTTCCGGAAAGAGGTCCGAATCCTGGGCCGAACGTAGCGAATCGTGGTCGAGCCCCCGCAGTCGAGGGAGAAATATCCATTACAGCGTATTAAGAAATTCTTTTCTTCGTCGTATCGAAAGGGAAGTGACGCCAATGGATTCCTTATGTTTGTCGGATGAAAATTATACCAAATATCATGCAAATCGGACTACTTTGACACAAGCTATTTGTATTCCCTATGTAAAAGTTGTCCGATTTACCCTACATTTGTAATGATTTTCATCAGAAAACTCCAAGGAATCCATCGGCGACACTTCCATATACATACGATAAAGAATAAAGAATTATTTTATTTCCTAACCAGATACAGGGTAATTATGGCGCAACACCCGTCAAGGAGATGCGGCGTCCTGGTACCCCGTGGCGAGGACAGCCCTTCGCAGTGCCTCACCCGATTTTGATGGCTTTCGACCCTCGAAGGGATTCAAGTGCCTATTAAGAAATGAGAAATCTTCGACTCGCGCATTTCTCATCCGATCTTTGCGAAAACGACACACATCGATTCCTAACGCTTCGCCCATGAAACTGACACCAAGAACGACGTAATTCGGACCATAATGAAGGAAATTCCATGAAAAATCGTTTTATATCATTTCAAGCTGACTTGACTTTGTTAAAAATAGTCCGATTTACATGAAATTTGGTATGATCTTCATCGGAAAAACATAAGGAATCCATTGGCGTCACTTCCCTTTCGATACGACGAAGAAAAGAATTTCTTAATACGCTGTAATGGATATTTCTCCCTCGACTGCGGGGGCTCGACCACAATTCGCTACGTTCGGCCCAGGATTCGGAACTCTTTCCGGAAAAAGCCATAAAAATCGGGTGAGGCACTACGAAGGGCTGTCCTCGCCTCGGGGTACCAGGCCGCATCTCCTTGACGGGCGCTGCTCCAGAATTACCCTGTATCATTTGTGCGGTGTGTGACCCGAATACCCTCCGTGTAATCGGTCTGCGCGAAGTGGGGCGCAAGTTCGATCATTCGAGTACCCCTGCCCGAGAGGAATACGATTTACTTTAATTAGAGTACATGTGTGTTTGGTAATAAAGTGTTTGTATCGTCTTCTGAATTCAATAACTGGCATCCAGCATCTACGCTCCTACAATCCACCGTCCATACTCCTCTTGGAGAGACACAGGAGGAAAAGGGGAAGCCCGCTGTCGAAGCGTGGTCCTCTCGAGTATAAACACGAGCTTCAGTATCAAAACAAAAGAATGCATTGACGTATTCCGTGCGAGAGAAGGTGGGCAATGGGGAGGAGGTATTGCTGTGAAGAGGGCCTCTTCAAGAGAGCAGCCGGTTGTGAGGGATGGAAATTCGATTGGTTCTAATACAATCTCCTCCCTATGGTTGAAATTTAGTCTAGCAACTTTCACACTTCCTAACCTAACCAATTGAACTCGCATCCTTCCCCAAAAGAACCGGCCATCCGAGCGTAGAAGCAAGTGCGAAATAAAAGTAACGGTGCGCTTCTCGATACCGCAGATGTAGGGGTTAGAGCTCTTACTTTTTGACCCGACGGGTACCCGGGTACCCGGACAATACCCGGGATAACTTCAAGCAATTGAATGTAGTATTGTCTGTGATTGTCTGTGGTGTAGTCTGATGTTAGCCAAATATGATCGAACAATACCCCTTTCAATGGCTTGAAGTTGTTTCGGGTAGACTGGTACCCGACGGGTAGAAAAGTAACAGCTCTAGTAGGGGTAGTAGGGGCATGACGGGGTAGCGAGGTAAGATGGGGCATCTCCCTAAACCCTAATTAAAAGGTGCTAGGCATGTAACAAATACATCATTAGGAAGCCACTGTGTTATAATAGTGTGGTCGCTGGCAAAAGCGAGTGGGGGGGGACGGTTTTTTCCCATCTGTTTTGCAAAGTTTAATAACTTAGACGCCTGACCTCAGATAGTCCAAAGTGTGCAAAAAAAGTTAAATCATTAACTTATAGTTGTATTTGGAGTAATAAAGACGTACTTAATAGGTACAATCATCACTTTATTTGCATTTTTCCTTAGCTTCCCCATCATGTCCCTACTTTCCCTACCTACTTAAGTAGCATTTCTGACGGATAAGAATTGTCCAGCCTTTGGGCCTGGCCATTCCTGGCGTAGACCTTTGGCAGGTAGGCATCTATTTCAACAGGCAGTGCCACCCGTGGCGCCAGTAAGACCATCCACGGTCCTTGCTATTCCAGAGGGTTTTCTTCCATGAAAATCAGTAAATTTGCAAGCGCAATATCTTAAAAACTAGTGGAAATAAAGTGTATACTTTACAGCTTATTGAATTTGTCTTGGAACGCACTGTCAACTCAGGTCTTCAAAAAAAAAATATATTCCATTTGAAAAACCGAACATGACCATCGTATCTTTTAAAATAATAATCGATAAAAAAATCGTCTCGGCTAATAAATTGGCCCCCTCGAACCATTTTAATTCCCTACTTTATTTATATATTTATCGATAATACTTTAGGAGAAAACCGGCTGTCCAGTGTTCGCTGGGACACCCTGTATAATAATGTTTTAAGTTTGCCTTGTTAGGTAAAAAATTAATATTGATATTCACCTTGCTGTCATTTGTGCAATAAGTTGTTTTCTTCTCAAAGCCGTATGCTAATTGTCTTGTTCCTTTCCGCGTCACCTTGTACGCGCGGATTTAGCTGCAGGTACAGGTAAACCGGCCTTTCGCCCCTACGGCGTAGAACCTATGCGGATATACAGGGTCATCCGTTAAAACTGCAACCTACACGCGCGCGAACAGACGAAAATGACACCACCGCCTCACGGACGCATTCCACTACAACCATTAACCGGCCCGGCTGGACAACAATGATGTCCGAGCTTCGAAAATTTTAGAATGGTCTCTATCAAACCAATCTTGCAAAGAGCTGTATGTGGAATTTCCGGTTCTCAAATCCGTATGCTACATTGTAGATATTTCATTAATGAACACTAGAATCATGGTCTTTCTCATGTTAGATAAATGTGGGACCGTAAAATTGTTAGCCCGTTTCGGGTATTGGGAGAAAGGAAGTGGCAGAAATATTACGAGATAAAGAGGTAATTAATATTTTACGTAAACAGCTCACGCCGAGGGTGAACGAACGATCTGCGTGGAAAAGGAGCAAGTGCGGCAAAATTCATTTCATTGAATTTGTCTCATTTCATGTGGTGGCAATTACGACAGAAATACACGTCTCTTTGTTTCAAATTCTTTTTCCAACGCAAGGTCGTGTTTAATAAATTGGGCGAAAAAAATACAAGACACGTACAATTCAGCGGAGGTCCTTATGAAATAAACGTGGCAAGTCAGTATACTTTGCTACGGTCGGTACGAAACATTTTATTATTTTATTGGTAGTAGCATATATCCGCATAGGTTCTACGCCGTAGGGGCGAAAGAGCCGGTTGACCTGGACCTGCAGCTAAATCCGCGCGTACAAGGTGACACGGAAAGGAACAAGACAATTAGCATACGGATTTGAGAAGAAAAAAATTATTATACAAATGAGAGCAAAGTGAATATCACTATTAATTTCGTACCTAACAAGGCAAAGTTAAAACATTTATTATATACGAATGGGTTATCGCATAAAATAAAATGATATGCTACATTTTAGATAATACCATTAAGAATATGTGTACCAAGTTTCAAATAAATCGGACGAATAGTTTTGGATCTTCTCGATGTTCCTTCAGCCCGCTCGCTTCTTTCCAAGCCGTCCGGTTCCTTTCGGGCCGCTAGGAAAAATTCAATCCGCTTGGTTCTATCCAATCCGCTCGCTGTCTTTCGGGCCGCTTGTAAAAATTCAAGTACTTGGTTCTATCCAATCCCCCCGGTTCTTTCGGGCCGCTTGAAAAAAATTCAAGTACTTGGGTTCTATTCGAGCCGCTCGGTCCTTTCGGGTACCTGGCTCGGCTTGGAAACGGAGTCCCGGATTGTTGCGGATTTCAAACTACCCGAATATTCAAGTACTCGAACAGCTCTACTACAGACCCTCGCGTTGTGTCCCTGTTTCCCACAGCTATTGCACTTCGCATCACGCAACCTACAGGAGTCCCGTGAATCTGGACCTCCACATCCGTCACACAGCGGGTGCTCGTTTCAGACGCCCCGTTTGGCTTTCCGCGATGCACCGCGACAGTTCTGTTGCCGATTCCGACTGCGCGACACAATTCTGTTCCGCGCTGGTCCTTTTGCGCCTCGCTTGGTTCGCGGTGGCGCGAATCCTAACCTGTTTGTCGTATCACGCGTCATTGGCACTTTTGTCGTCCCAACCTCCTTGGTCGTTTTGCGCGTCGCCTCGAGCGCGTGCGCGATTTCGTCCGCCTCGGTAAAGGTTGCTCGAGATGTCTCACGAGATTCGAGGCCATGCAGAAATTTTTCGATCAACATTCCGGTCTATGAACTCACCGTATTCGCAATAGGCGGCGCCCTGTCTCAGTCTTAGGGCGAAATCGGCAACGGTTTCGCCTTTATGTTGCGAAATCTGTCGGAACTAGATGCCCTCGACGTATTTATTTTTTGCCCGATCGAAATGACCAATGAGCGTGCCGCATAGCTCAGCGTACGTAAGGTAAAAAGTCCTCCGGCAAACGCGAACTCACAAAAAATTCGACTGCTTTATTCAGCTCCCCGTGTATGTAGACACGGGCATAGTTCGCATGCTGCTTCTGTGGAACGCAACTCAGCTGGAGAGCCAAGTCGAAGCGCTTGAAGTAGTCTTCAACTGTCGTTCCGTCGTTCAAGCGGTACGCCGTCATGGAAAATGGCGGTGGCTTCGGTGGGTGGTCGGCCGCCACGCCATTAGCCCCCTCGCTTCCTCCAGCGGTAGCAACGTTCACCGCGGACGCCTGCATCGCATTTGCGAGCAAGCCTGCGAACGCCTGCAACAATTCCGGTGGCACATCCATTTTTGCTGCAGAGTAGCTACGCACGTGGTCAATGGTGATCAGTCGTTTTATACAGTCGACACGACACTCGCTTTTCTCTCCTTCGCTCCGCGTAGATCAACACTATCCCACTTCTGACACCAGTTTTATATCCTCGTAAGAACTGCACGACGAATAATGGAATAGCGTGTCATTTGCTTAAGATAATTTCTTACGAGATAGGTCACAACGACGTAGGCTGAAGCGTGCACAAGAACTAACTGCGTGCCGTATCGGCGACTCCTACGGCACACGGTGGAATCCGAAAAACAGTGTCGTCAACTAATACGTTAATAACATACACAACAGAAAGAAAAGGAGAAGAAGAGAAACGATGAAAATGAAAACTGGTTTTGTAAATTGTGTCAAGAATATAGACAGGAAACTGTAATACAATGCACGCAATGCAAAATGTGGATACACGAGCTTTGTGAGGGAATAGATAAACTTACTTTTGAATATGTATGTGATGATTGTAGTAATGAAATGTGAAAATACGAATTAGGACAAGTATGGTACGATTTAGGAACATTAATCCCAAATCGTACTTTTTCCATATAAAAAATAAATCGTTTTTATGAATAGAAGTTTATTATTTTTTGTAGTTTGAGTTTATAAAACTGTTTATTCTATTAATAAAGAGTTGATTACCACTTTTTGTTTAATTTTCCCTGTTATTTTTCGTGTAATAAGCATTTGTTCTTTAGGGGTACGATTTAGGCAAGTATACCCTACATTGTACAGTATGCAAATTGCTCGACCCAGAAACACGCCGACGCCACTCAAATTTTTATAACCACCGAAAGTAATTCTAGCGAGAAGTTGTAACTGTCACATGTAACTAGGTCTGTTTCGAATAGCATTCCCGCGAAGTCCCACAGAAATAAAAGTAACTTATCTTACATACTTATATAGACAATTGTAAATAACACTCCTCTTTTCCCATAAACGTCCATAATTTCGATCTCGGTTAGTGGCCTCTTTATATCCCAATCGTTGTACATGTCATTAACAAGGATCACCAACTGTAATTTCGTTAATGTCATCTACCAGCGAAGAAATGAGTACAATGGACAAATATCTCCTCACCTTGTCATAGTTCAGAGTATAATTAGCAAGCTTTATTATGATTCCGCTCGCTGCAACAAAGTAGGGGCATTGCTCTAATAAGATATCCGGACTGAAAAATACTATGATCCTCAAAATCTGTAAATGACGATAGCACGGTAACTGGTAAATTAAGAGTTTGGACCGGTTCGATAACTCATACAGTATTTTTACGCTGGATAGTGAATCAGTCAATTAAGATTAGGAATAACGAATGTGAACTGTTGAACTGTTTATGAAACATTTTTATCATGGTATAGAGGGCCGGCAGCGCACTAACGTATATAACTGTTCGTGCTAAGTTTCTGCTTATATTTGTCTGATACGGCCATACACCTACGATCCGACAAAGCACCTTGTTACGGTTCAAGTATCGTTTGTCCACCTCTTCCTTCTTCATGGCGAAACTGGAATAACTGGGGAGATGCAGTAGACACGCGAAAAAGCTGTAAAAGCGAAAAATGATATTGTTCGTCGAACGCCTTAAATCATTTTCTACTTCGCGGCCATTATTCGTACTGCGATTACACCGGTCAAAGAATTCCGCCGTTACACGAAGATCTATTATCTTACTGACGTAATCGTCCATGATGTGGTCCTATTCAACGAGTCGAGTTACCAGCTGTAAATAAAATATGCACGCGGGAGGAGCAGCGGTTACAGTTATTATCTATTTGCTGTTGCTGCCTCTGTTTTGTGAGAAACGCCGTCACGCACAGTGGTCCCAAATCGTTAAAAAGCGGCAAACCCATCAAAACGTACTTCAATTTAGTCAGAAGTCGGTGCTCGGGGGTTTTTGGGGTCGCTGATTAGGAATCTGAAATTCAAATTTTTAAAAACAAAATGGCGAATCCAATATGGCGGACGCGTATATCAGAAAAACATCATATTGGACGAAACTTGGTATACTAAAGTGTTTGAGGTTACTGACTACGAATCTGGGTTCAAAATTCCAAAAAACAAAATGGCGAATCTAATATTACTGGTGTAAACGTTGGTTTTAATTTTTGTGAAAATGGATTCTTCGATTTTTTACTAAAATTATATAATTAGAATATCGAATTTAATATAACGATGTTAATTTCCAAATGATTTTGAAAATTGTTTCGGACTTCAGTGACAAACTCCATTTCTACGTTTAGTAGATCACGTAGGTCAAATATATCGTCGAAAATAATAAAAGGGAATTATGGATTATAAGTGTTGTTTAAAATAAAGAATGCTGTTTTATTCATATACTAATCTGTCTTTATTTATATTCTCATTCAGAATCATCAGAATCGGATGTGCTTTCCTCTGAACTAAAATATATTATTTCTTCGGTATCCGAAACCATTTCGAACGCGTCTGGGGGAATATCCTTCTTCTATCATTGGCTAATAGAGTGTTAATTTTGTTTAAATTATTGAAAAAGCAGATCTTTTGGAAGTGGTCTTCCTGTATTGAACTGGACGTTTCAAACCGAAACATTGTCAAGTTATAATCTTGGACCCATTATGAAGTAAGATCAAACTAGTGTTTTCGATAAATTTTTTATCTCATATTACATTTTTTACAAATATATTAAATTGTGCAGAGATATCATCAATACGCTCTGGTGGGACAGAGTGCAGATAGCGTTGATACCCCTACTTGGCACTTTAAATTTAAATATCTTAAAAAACCGCAAATTTCCGCAAATTTTCGCAATTGGATATCATACTTGACATGTTACTTTATATCAAGAAACTTGTTACAGCGTGACACTCGGTGACACTCATCTCTGTTTTCCTTCGATTTGTTTAAAACATGACTTAGATTTATGACACATTGAGAAGGGAATTACAAGGGCAAATTCAAAGATATTTTACTTTGTTTCTGTGGAAAGTTTATGTTTATAACGTCTACTTTAATGGTAAACTGTTGCACATATGGATCTTTTCAGATAAATTTTCTCTGACACATTAAACATGCTCCCATTTTCAAGACATTAAGGAGCATGAAATTTCGTCAACTTTGACAGCTTATATCTCAATAACCAATCAATATATTTAAGAAATTCAAGCGGCATTTGATGCACTGATATATATACAACAAATCTGCTATAATAGCAAAAAGCTGCTATATACTTCGAAAATTGAATTTTGGCCAGCTTTTGGCGATTTGGGACCACTGTGTCACGTGTCGTCCTTGTTTGGAGCTGCGACACGACTCGGTGAACGGACATTATGCTGTTATACTTATTATGCAATGAAACAACGATTTCGAGCCGGAAAAATGTTTTGAAGATAAAGGGGGAATATATCGATCTACCACACATGTAGTATTACTGCACAGAAAGAAAGCTGCTGGCACGCGGGACAGTCCGTCGCTAGCTTCGCCTGAATCTTCGTCTGTTATATTGTAGTAAGTAGATGTGGCCGATTCCGCCAATAACAAAAATACGTGTGCCCTGTCCTTATGACTGTGCACTATTCGGTGACAAAACCATATCGTCACAGCGCACAGTGGTTCCAAAGTGACTTTTTTGTGCAGAAAATTCCGTAGCTCCGTCAATTCTAAACCGATTTTTGATGTTTTTATCGTTTTGTCGGAGATTAAAATTGCTAAAATATCAAATACTTGAATTTCGAGCAAAACGTGTTTTTTTCTATCATTTTTTCTGACAAAGTCGGATGACAATTTTAGTAGAACAATCTTTGGGGCTAATTTGATACGATATTACTTATCTAAGTAGCTTTTTTTACGTAAAATCTTTAATTGGCACTTGGCAATAGCAGAAAACACAAAACAGGCGATTTCTTGACACGTCAGAATGTTTGAAATACAACTTTACAATGGCTGAAAATTTGGAATGTCTACCGAGTTTACTACAACCAGAACCGCCTAAAATATCAATTTAATGTATAATTATACAACCTAATAGCGTTCAGAAATATTGAAGAACGTCAAAACCGTGATTTATTTTTTTACGTTTTTATTATTGTTTATTAGTAAATAAAACTTTATCGAATCTTTCCGAACCACATCTTTTGCATTTGGAATGTAGGTAAGAATGTACTAAACAGATTCAGAAAGGAATTAGCCGCCACTATTTGCCACTTCGGTGTCAATCCGATTTTGTTTAATTTTTGTAGGGTATCCAAATCCATTAACAGTTCTCGTGTGTTCCTTGGCTGATACGCTTTTAAACTGTGGTTTACTTCATATAAGGTGCGTCCCAGAATGATAGAGCCACCTTAGAAAATAGCAGTTCTAAAAGTTTGGGTTAGGTTAGAAAAAAATTACAGTATCACGTTAGTCGTATGTTTATTTAATATGTATTTTTGCATAAATAACACAAAACGAAAAACTTTTTCGGATATAAAATTTAAAAACAAAACAGAACTATGACCCAAAATGATAGGGCCACTTAACTAATCTTTATAACATTAATTAATTTTGTTAATATTAATATCTTATGAAACCACCTTGTTTTTAAATAACCTTATATACTCTATTTGACATAGAGTTATCCAGATTCCGCATGTGTTTTTCTGTAATTTCGTTCAAACAATCGGTAATCGCACATTTTAAGTCAGTAACATTAGCAAACTGACGGCCATTTTGGTATACTTTTCGTGATAATATACCCCACAGATTCTCTATGGGGTTTAAATCTGTTTACTTATTAATATCTGTTTACTTATTAACCACTCTCTAGTTGATAATGCATTGTGAATAGGTGCATTATCCTGTTGGAATTGATACACTCTATCATTAAATTCGTCTAAAAATGGTAATAAATTGTTGTCGAGCATAATTTGATAGTCCCTAGCTTTCATTCGTCCGGAAATAAAAGCTAAAGGTGCTTTAGCCGTCCTGCAAAATGCACCCCACACCATTACACTTGCACCACCTTGTTGGCGTTTCGAAAAAATAAATTCCTCGTTTCGAATATCGTGCCAATAACATTTCCAACCATCTGGCCCATCGAAATTAAATTTTTTCTCATCACTCCAAATGATATTCTTCCATTCAGTCGTCCATGTCATGTGTAATCAGGCCCATTCCATCCTCTTTGTCTTATTTACCTTATTTAAAGGTGGATGCTTTTTCATCTTCTTACATTCTAACTGGCCTGATGACGTAATAAATCTATGAACGGTGCATTTTGCTGCTCCAATTCCTGGCAAAGCCGCTACTGCACGTACACTTGTCGTAGAATTACTCATTTCTCGCAAAATTCTTATTTTTGGCGAGTCTTTAGTGTAGATGGGCGACCTTTTGATTTATTTTTACCATAATTTTCATTCAATAATTTAAAATTAGAAATAACGTGTCTGGAACGTTTCATTCTCCTTGCAATTTCTCTAATTGACATGTTAGCTTTAAGCATTTCAGTAATTTGTCCTTTTTCGAAATCGTTAAGCATTTTTCTTCTTCTCATACTGGTAACGTGTATTTTACGCTAATACATTTCAACTGACTGTCAATTCGAAACATTTGAACTGATTGTTTCACCATTGTTGCCAATACGATAGAGCTAACCAAACATTATTGCCAATATCGTAGCATTATTAGTTGGCTCTATCATTTTGGGACATAGGTCTGTTTTGTTTTAAAATTTTATACCGAAAAAAGTTTTTTGCTTTATGTTATTTATGCAAAAATACATATTAAATAAACATACGAATAACGTGGTATTGTAATTTTTATCTAACCTAACCCGAACTTTTAGAACTGCTATTTTCTAAGATGGCTCTATCATTCTGGGACGCACCTTAAAACAACAAATATGACATATTTCTTTTAGTTTTCGATACATAAAATAACGAAGGCGTCGTGTAATTCACACAAACGTCCAGAAGCGACTGGCGACTCTGTGGTCACCACCGTTTCTTCTCGCCTTTTACTTAGTATACTGCGAAACTCAATACATTCTTTCGGAATAGAGATTTTGAATTCGGGACTTTTTACCCGCCGGACTTTTAGCCCCACCCTAACCCATTGTCGTCCCTCTGTATGCGACTGCTTCAGCTTTTATAATCAATTTCAAGGTCGTGAATTCTTCGTTGTCTTCGCCGGCCTCTTAATATTTCGGAACGTCCATTAGGAGTTGTTTTGTCTGATACCCTGTTAGTTGTACCAGTAGTTGAAATTGGTGAATGTGAATACTACGAGTTTCTTTCTGACTTTTAATTCAGCTGTGCGTTAATTGGCGTGTTTCACTGTTGCGGTGAATGTTAGGGGAATGGAATATTGTCGGTCAGGAGCGTCCAAACTGTAAAGCAGGCTCGGGAATTAAATGAACGCAGCGGTCGATTTTCAGAGGCAACGCCTCCTTTCTCCCGCCGCGCGTCTTGGCCCCCGCGGCGGCCAAGGAGCTTGGAGCGCCTTAGGCCCGTACCATATGAACCGCGCGTAGCGCATTGGGGCGCTCCCCATATCAATAGGTTTCCACATCACCCATGGGGTACTATTATCGATGCGTTTTTTTTGTCAGTGGTATCCCCTATAGGCCTATTCCACTGTGTCGCGTGATAAACGATGGATTGGAAAAACGCGTTTTACTATGAAATTTTTAAATATGTTTGGGAAAACTATTTTTTCGCGCACATTTAGACGTGCTGGGCAAATCTAAAATATTAACGGGGAGGCTGGACGACGATGTACGTATCAACGTTGAAAGCGAGGAATCGTTTAGCCCCGTGCGCTGTTCGGTCTTAATGCTACGCATTTTCGAGAACGAACATTCGCACAAATATGTGGATCCGAACATGGAGAAAATTCGGAGCGCGAAAACCCTAAGTTTGAGTATGTCGTTTCTTCCAGTGTTTTGAAGAATTCGGCTCCTTTTTCTTCCCCCGCTTTCAAAGAAATGTCGTGTTGAAGATCGCACATTTCTTTGAAAACGAGGGGACAAAAAGGAGCCGAATTCTTCAAAACACTGGAAGAATCGACATACCCAAACTTAGGGTTTTCGCGCTCCGAATTTTGGCTGTACTACGGTATGACCCAACGAACGGAATGAACTGAAATTTTGAGGGGTTGGGCGGGAGGGGGAGAGAACCTCTAATATAAATTTTCAGCTGCGGGTATTTGTTAGTTTCTGAGATATTAATAAAAAACTTTCGCAAAATACATTGAAATTTACCTATACAGACGTTACTAACACAACCATGTTCTCGTCGCCGTTGATTGTTTCGCAGTCGACGATACAATATATAGGGATACGGTAACAGAAACTGGACGCAAGCCAAGTTTATAAATAAATGTATGTTAATCAAAACGTGTCGATCATTTCCAAAATCTGTCAGATTTACTTTTCAGTTAGGTTTTGCGTACGAACTCATACATTATTGCTGTTGACTTATTCCGAGACAACGCATTCGACTTTCCAATTTCTCTCGGGTATTAGTATTGGTTTGGGTTAGATAGAGGGGGGGGGGGGCGGGGGCGCCCGCTTGCGGGCGCGTAAAGCATGGTACCGGACCGATGTGACTGAAAATACTCTAGTATTACTATACTGTATTGGGAATAAAAACTGATGCAGTTACAAGCATCGCGCGATGAGGTTAATATCGTACATTGTATCGTCGACTGTGAAACGAAGAAGATGGTTGTGTTAGTAATGTCTGTATACATAGGTAGATTTCAATGTATTATGCCGAAAGTTTTTTATTAATATCTCAGAAACTAACAAATACCCGCAGCTGAAATTTTATATTAGAGGTTCTCTCCCCCTCCCGCCCAAACCCTCAAAATTTCAGTTCATTCCGTTGGTTGGGTCATACCGTAGTATATCCCGAATTTTCTCCTTGTTCGGATCTACATATTTGTACGAATTTGTTCTCGACAATGCGTAGCATTAAGACCGAACAGCGCACGGGGATAAACGATTCCTCGCTTTCAACTTTGATACGTACATCGTCGTCCAGCCTCCCCGTTAATATTTTAGATTTGCCCAGCACGTCCAATCGTGCGCGAAAATCTAGTTTTCCCGAACATATTTCAAATCTCATAGTAAAACGCGTTTTTCCAATCCATTTTTTATCGCGCGACACAGTGGAATAGGCCTATAGGGGTACCACTGACAAAAAAAAACACATCGATGATGACAAAACCCATGGGTGACGTGGAAACCTATTGATACGGGGGACGTCCCAATGCGCTACGCGCGGTTCATATGGTACGGGCCTGAGGCGCTCCAAGCTCCTTGGCCGCCGCGGGGGCCAAGACGCGCGGCGGGAGAAAGGAGGCGTTGCCTCTGAAGATCGGCCGCTGCGTTCACTTAATTCCCAGGCCTGGTCTATCTTATGCCAGAAAGGGATAGCAGGAAGGCTCATTGTCAGCGCTAAAGTGGAGCTGGAATATAAACAAATGAAAATTTGTTTTCGAGATCGGAGACGAGTGCGTGGGTACTCGTCACTCTAATGACCGACCAGTGAGCGTGTAGGTATTAGCAGCAGAGAAAGATTTTTTAAATTTATTAATTTATTAAGTCTTTATATATTACATAGGTAGTACTGAATTTATTACTTTCATCTATTAATAAGTTATTATTTGTTTAGTATTAGATTAATAGATTATTAGTATACTATTAGTTTATTTTTAGTTCATTACTGTTAATGTTAGTGTTCATCACCAACTACTGTCCATTGGCATGTATCCTACACATCCTTTTAAATTGCTGTCTAAATTGTTTTACTTATTTTAAATAAAAATCTCTTAAAAATATCGCTTAAATATAATTAAAAATATCTTGAAAGTTAGACATAATGGAATACGAAATCGAAAGACTAACCGTAAATGTTTACTAATATACCTACTGATATTTTTGTATAAGGATATAACGTTATACCGGTATTTTTATATAATAGTTCCAATTCTATAAGGGTTATGAAGGTATTGCCGGAAAATACCGAAGCGTACCATGTCACCAAAAGAAAAACCGCAAATACCGGTATTTATTTCGGTTTTCGGTAATATATCGATTTCGGTATTTATCTGTTTCGGTACGATATCGGTTTCGGTATAGCTTTATTGACGAAATACCGGTATGAACATCATACCGGTATTAAGTCCTTGTTCTTGACCATAAATGGATTATATGAAATTGAAAATTCTACTGCATCACGACAAGGTTTAAACGTAAATCAAATAAGAACCAATTTTACAGACTATTTTGTTGCGTGACCTGGCAAGGCTAATATATTTAATGTAGAGCTGATGAATCCGATATTTTGCACTATTAAAAATGAATAAAAGATATGTATCTTATAGAACATGTAGTTTGATTCGTATACCTATGTCGCAAACAAATATGAAAATTAGGTTTTTTCACTAAACGCCCTAGCATATTAAAAAATGCTGTCAAATTTTAAAATCATCGTAAACTTTCGTATTTTCCTGCAACATACAATTGTTGAAAATAAAAATACTTAGTTTAGCAATATCATTCTTCTCCCTCTCTCTTTTAAATATAGTGCATACATTAAACCATGCCTGTTTTTTTCTTATTTCTATCGTGATACGTGTGCTGCCGAAACAGCCCATATATCTAGGTACTTCCGAACATCTTCAAGAAAAATTGCTGTATCTATAGAATCGATCATAACCGTTGTAGGCATTTACGGGCCTGTGTTTTACGGAATATATATATATATATATATCCTTTATTATTCCCCTAGGGGTTATAATCTCCCGTTACATTCTCCACCTTTTCTTAGCTTATCCTTACATTTTTTACACTTAATCCTACTCCTTATCCTTAAATCTTAGCCTATCTTATCCTATCGCCGTCGCTCGCTCGCACGTCCGCTCTCCCCTCTCCGCTCCCCCTCCTGGACCTCCGCTTCCACTCGCCGCCCATTCTCTCCCATTTCCTCATTCATTCTCTACACTTCTTCTCCACATCTCTCTCTTCTCTCCTCTATACTCCTCAACCACTCTTCTCCCCCCCTCCCCCCCCAACACCTCATCCACCATCTCTTGCCACCCCCTCTCTCCCCCCCATCCCATACATACCTCCCACACATGTTCCCATGACTCTTCCTCCTACCCACACACCCTACACACCCTTTTCTCCTCCGCTTCCCAATACCTACCCTCTCTCATTTCATTCCCCAACCTGAATCTAGCTGCCCTCTGCCACCTACTCTCCCCCGACCCCTTCTTCAGGTAGCCCAGCTCCCCCGGCCCCTTTACCCTTCCGTACCATTTATTATACTTTGTTTCCCCTATCCTCCTCCACCTCTCCTCCTCCTGCAGTTTTCTTTCCCTTTCCACTATCTCCTCCCCTCTTATCTCCCCCTTTTCCCTCCCTCTTTCTACCTCCACTACTGTCCACCCCCTTTCCCCGAAAAATTGCTCCCTTTCCTTTTCCCACCCCTCTATCACCTTTCCCCTCTTAAATCTCCCCTTCATCTCCTCCCAACACGCCCTCGCCAGTTTCCTCCAACTTTCTCTCGAATCCCCACGCCCTCATCCCTGCCCTACCCCTCATCAGCTCCCTCTGCATCTCTTCCCTGATCATGTATCCCGGCGTGCTTCTTTCAACCCCCAACACCCATTTTAAAAATCTCTCTTGCAGGGCCTCCACCTTCCCCCTCTCTTTTCAACCCCACACTTCCGCCCCATATCCCACCACCGCCCATACTAACCTGTCAAAAAGCCATATCCTTCTTCCCCAATCCTTTCCAAATAACCTTTTTCCTATCCCCCATACCTTCCCCATTACCGCTGCCCCCTTCCTCACTCTCTCTTCCACATGCTTTTCCTGCCCCCCATTTCCCATCACCGTGTATCCCAGGTATTTATATGTCCTCACCTCTTCCAGTTCTTTCCCTTTCCATCTCCATGTCATTTTCTTCCACCTCGCCCCACCTCTCCTACACCTCATCACCTTTGTTTTACCCACGTTTACTTGTAGACCCTTCCCCTCCATATATCTCTCTAGCTTCCCTATCATTCCCCTCATCCCATCCTCATCCTCCGCTAGCATCGCCACATCGTCTGCGTATGCCAGCCTGAAGATCTTTCTCTCCCCCACCTTTACCCCCCCACCCCCCCGTCTCGAGTTCCTCATCCATATCCGCTATTAATAATGTGAAAAGGCTTGGGCTTAAAGGACACCCTTGCCTTACCCCCTTGCGGTCCAAAACCTCTCCCCCTCCTCGTCCCTCACTCTTACCCTGCAAACTGTCCCCCTTAATACCTCTCCACATCTCTCCACCAGCCCTTCCCTTAGACCCCTCCCCCTTAGCGCTTTCATCAACACCCCCCTGTCCACCGAGTCAAACGCGGCCTTCAAATCCACGAATAGGATTACCAATCTTCTACCTTTCCTCGTCACCTGCCTGTTCACGAAGTAGTTCAGCACATAGGTGTTGTCTATGCACCCTACCCCCCTCCTAAACCCCGTTTGACTCGGTGGCAGCATTCTCTTCCCCTCCACCTCCACTCTTACCCTCTCCGCCAACACAGATGCATATACTTTGTACGCCGTCTGTGTCAGCGTTATTCCCCTATAGTCTTCTACCTTCTCCCCTGCTCCTTTCTTTATCACCGGCACCACCACCCCCTCTCTCCACTCTTCTGGCCACCCTTCCCCCCTCCACACCCTATTGCATATTCTCCACAGCCACTCCTCCACTTCTACGCCCCCGTATTTCCACACTTCATTTCCGATCCCATCCCCACCCACCGCCTTCCCGTCCTTTAAGTTCCTCACCACCCTCTTTATTTCTTCCCTTTCCAACTCACTCTCTCCGTCCTCACCCCTCCCTCTCTCCCCTCCCATCCGCACTCTCCACTCCACTCCTCCTAGCAGCCCCCTGAAATATTCATTCCACTCCCTTATTCCTATCCCCTCGCTTACCCTCCTTCTCATCTTCCTTCCCTTGTTCACCACCTTCCATACCTGCCCCTCCGTTCTTACTTCCGCCACTTCTTTTTCCCACCTCTCCGCTTCCTTTTTCTTTTTCTCCTCACACATCTTCTCATACTCTTTCTTCCTTGCTCTATACCCTCCCCCATCCCCTCCTTCCCTCCTCCATTTTCTCAGCTCCCTCCCCACCTTCCTCTTTTCCTCTCTGCACTCCGAATCCCACCATCCTCCCTTCTTTTCCCTCTTTCCCCCTTCCCCCGGCTTACCCATCGCTCCTTTTATCCTTTCCTGTAGTTCCCTCCAATCGTCCTCCACTCCCCCCTGCCCACTCTCCTTTTTCCAAACTTTCTCATAAACTCCCTCCTTCCCTCTTCCGACCAGTTTCCTCTGCCCCCTCCCCTTTCTCCTCCTTTTTTCCTCCCTCCTCCCTCCTCTCTCCCCTCCCCCCTCAGCCACACCACCACCGGGTGGTGGTCCGATTCTATCCTGTCCCCTACCTCCAACCTTTCCATCTTCTCCCTTGTATCTTCGTTTCCTAATACATAGTCAATCACTGTGTTCCCCCTTCCCCCTGTGAAAGTCCACTCCCCCTCCTCGTCCCCCACTGTGCTTCCATTCATTATTCCTCAACCTGTTTCCTCCAGATACCTGCACAGTCTCCTCCCTTCCCCAATCACCTCCTTATCCTTGGATCTTCTACTCCCCTCCCCGTTCGCTTCTTCCTCCTCACCTTCCCATTCTACTCCCCCTTCCTCTCCCGTACGCGCATTAAAATCCCCCCCTATTACTACTCTCACTCCTCCTTCCCTTTCCTCCATCCATTCCCCCAGATCCTCCAGTTTCTCCTTCAAGTCTCCATTAACATATACCCCCACTATCTTCCACCCCCCCCCCAATCTTCACTTTCTTCGCCATTATCCCCTCCTTCCCTCCTCCTCCCCCCTCTCCAACTTCAAGTTCCTTTCTTACACCCATTATCATTCCTCCCATCGCTCTCCCCCTCTTGTTTTCCCTCCTGGCCCATTGCTTTTCCCAAATGTACCCCTTGGGCAGTCTCCTTGCCACAGCCTCCCACTCTTTCTCCTCTACCCACGTCGCACTCATAACTATCACATCCCATTCTGTCAGTCCCCTCCAGAATTCTTCATCCTTCCTCTTAACTCCCGCCACATTCCAGAATGCCACCTTCCAAATCCCCCTCTTTTCCTTTTCCTTCCCCACCCTCTTTTCCCTTTCCATTCCCCCATCCCACTTCATTCGTTTCCCTGCTCCTCACACCATTTTTCCTTTATTTCGTCCCACCTTCTTACCTTCCCGTCCACCCACATTTTCATATACCCCACCTGCACCCTCCTACCTCTCTCCCTCTCCCTTTGCGCCTCCCTCTCAATCTTCCACCTTGCCCTCCTTTCCTCCTCTGTGAGGTCGTCCTCCACCCTTTCTCTTCTCCCTCTCAATTTACTTTTTGCCTCCATAACTTTCCTTTTTTCCTCTCTTCCCTCCAATCTCACCAATACCATTCCCCCTCCTTCTTTTCCTGCCCTTCCTATTTTCACCACCTCCTTTATTCCCCCTGTCCCCAACCCCATCCGTTCCCAGACCCTCCCCACTTCCGCCTGCACGTCACTTCCTTCTCCCCCCATCCCCCTTACCACAAACGTTACATCTTTTCCTCTCTCTCTCTTTCTTGTCCTGCATCACCTCTATCCTTCTTACTCTTAGTCTCCACTCCTCTTCATTCCCAGTCACCTCCTTGTCCCCTCTCTCTACGCTCTTCTTTTCCCTTTCCCATCTCTCTACCTTCTCCATCACCTCTTCCATCGTTCTCTCCTTTTCTTCCAGTTTTCCCATCTTCTCTACCAACCCTTCCCTCCTCCTCCTCCTCCTCTCCTCCCTCATCTCTTCCTCCCACCTCTTCCTCTCCCCTCTCCACTCTTCCTCCAACCTTCCTCCCTCTCCCTTTTCATTTCTTCTCTCTACTTCCTTATTTCCTCCTTAATCTCTTTTCTCTCCTCCCTGTCCCTTTTCATATCCTCCCTCATCCTCCTCATCTCCAACATCATTTCCCTTATCATCCCTACCTACCCTTCCCCCCCCCCTCCTCTCCATCTTTCCCTCCCCGCTTATCCTCTTTCTCCGGTGACCTCATTGTCCTCCCGCTTCTCTTAAACACACCCTTTTCCTCCATCATGCCCTCTTTCTCCTCCTCTCTCTCCCGCTTTTTCCCCCAAAAATTCTCCAGACTTCCCACACTGCTCCCCACACTGCTCGTACTGTCCTTTCTCATTCTTTCCTCACCCACCACCTTCCCCTTTCTTTTCTCCCCTTCTGATCCCTCCTCCCTGTACCTTTTCCCTTTTTTCTTCCCTTTGTGCTACCCTCCCTTCCTAACCTTCCCCTGCCCTACTGCCCCTTTTTATCCTATTTTCCAATTCCTCTCTTGTCGTGCCCTCTTCCCTTGTATCTCTATACCTTGCACCTTATCTCCCGTTTGTATTTCCCGCCTATTAGCTTCTTTCCTCTCCCGCACGGTGTCACCACTTATCTCGCACCGCTCTTCACTCTACCTTCCCGCCTTATTTCACCTATCCTCTCCTAACCTCTACACCTCTCCTTATCCTTCCTGCACCTAGCCCGCCCTACAGCCTACTCTTTCCCTTTACTCCTGGTCCCTTCCTCACTACTACACTCTCTTCCACACCCACTCTCCAGCCCTCCTTCACCACTGTTACGTCCTGAAGGGACTTTTGTAAATCACCCCGAGCGGTTGGAATGATTTACCGGGTTCGCTGCTCTACCAAGGTGCTAAAGCACGCCTTGACTATACTTACCAAGGAAAGGGAGGATAACAAGGGATTAAATATATCGGTACAATAGGTTTAAAGGGGAATCCAAGATGTAAAGTATATTGTTACATAAATCAGTTAATCATACCTAGAGACGGCGCTCCGTCTCGGCTGTCGCTCGCCGGTTCTCGCTGACTTCGCACGACACGCTTGCCGTCGGTTATTCGCACGCTCGAAGTGTCGGTTGACCGAGCGTAGGTCGCGGTCGCTCGCTGTGCTCTATCGTAGCACACGGAAGTCGGTCACGTCGCTGTTCGCGGTCTCTAATCGTCTGTTCTACGCGTTCCTACGTCGATCACGATTGACGCGCAAGGGCTCTCCCGGCTAGGCCGTTCACGGTGCGTCGGATGGAGTTACCCTTTCACGAATTACTATCGGCCGTTCGTATTTCGCGGACTTGACGCGGAGACGCGGTCGCGGTATCGGGACGGCTCTCTGGCTCGTCGTGACTCCCTATCTCGAGCTCCCGAATTAGACTGAATTTCCGAAGTACCGCGATCGAGGTTCAAGCCTCGCACTCCCTATCTCGAGGACGGGGAAAATCGCCCCGTCAGGCGCTATCCTTCGCAACTTCCATTGTTCCATCCTCTGGAATCTAGGGCCCGGACCATCGGTGGTCACGTTGTGCCCACGCCGACGGATTCCGCGTTCGCCGACCTACTAACCCGCGTGTTGCGATTCCGCTGAATCGCTGATGGCGAAATGGAAGGCGACGCGGGGACAGCAAGCACGGAATGGACCTGAAGGGCCCATGTAACTCCACCTATCTCTCCCTTCCTTCACTCAAACACCCGCTCACTTTTCGCACCACTGACACGCACGCGACCGGAAACGGAAGTCCGTGTTTTACGGAATATAAAAATGCTTATAACTGTAAAACTAAGTGTTATTGGATATTTTTGTATGCCAACCTTTGTTATTACTTTTGTGAGTAGAATCGATCATGAAAACTGTTCCACATTTTTATGAACACCCTGTATGTACATGCATATACGGTACAAATTCCTCTTTTCCGTTGTGCTTCCAAATCGACCAGAAAGATTGTCGCTTAAGGGGGTAGACACGTCACGTGACCTGGTCGATTCGGCAGGTCGGTATTGCAGCAGGTTTTTTCTGCACAGAAATGGTAATACCGATAGATCGACGATTGCCCGGTAAACGCGAGACGGAGCTGTTTGCTATTTCCGTATTCTATTCTGAATAAGGAAAGAAATTCTCAGCTGTTGCGTTGCACTTATAAAAATTTAAACGGAAAGTCGACTGGTACTACAAACGTAGAAAATTCATTGTACATTTTAATTACTTGAAATGTGCTTATGCTACAATATTCTACGTTAGCAGTAAGGAATTATAAGTGAAAAGGGAAAATAGATGAGGGGATGTCCCCAGAAAATGAAGTTTGTTAGGTTAGACATTTTTTTATTAGCAAAGCACCGAAACAGAACATGAAATACACTTATTACACGTCCTATGCAGAAAGCAGTTATGAACAAACATTATATATAAAATTGTAAGGAATCGATTGACGTCACTTTTGCAAAGATCTGATTAGAAATTGCAGAACTTCAGATTCGTCACTGCTTAGCGTGCAACATTGTATAGTCCCGCTGGTTTCGAGCGTCGAAGCCCACGAAATTCAGCAAGACACATGATTGTTGGCGAGCATCGCGTTTGACGACTCTAGCTAGAAAATCACGCCGTATGAATGCTAAGAAACGATAGTGTGAAGTGGCGTGCGTTTCAATTGCACATTGACAATATCGTAGGTTCTAGGACCTAGAATATTAGCTACGTATTACGACGTTCTTCACCGGAGCACTACATTAATGAATTAAAAAATAAATTAATAGGTCAATTAGTTAAAATTAATGAACTGTGCATGATTTTAATGACGCCTAATTTAATTGCCCCTACAAACTGAATTACTAATTGTAATTATAAGAATTTTTTGACGTGCAACATGAAACTGCGCACGCAAATGGTTGGGCTTGGATTATCGGGAAAGACCTACCCATCCCACCGTTTTGCTTCCTCGCTGCGAGCGAGGACCTTCGGGCCCCAGTAGACCACCCGTTGACAGCCGAGAGCAATAAAACCGACGGGCCAGATAAAATGTTATAAATGTGATAAAAGTATTACCAATGGAGTTTTTAGGGCTTCTCGATGAAAATGATGTCAGATATGGAGGACTTCGGTCCATTTTTAGTGAACGTAGTGTGTGTCCTAATCATGTATTCATAAAAAAAAAGAGACCGAATTGCTTTGCGTCTCGACTCATGTTCGTGGACATAAACTCACCAATCCATCGGTGGTAACACTCTTATCAAGGTGTAATGAGAAATATGAACATTTTCATATTCAGTACTGGATGACTCAAGTCACCGTCGACCGAGGGTCTCTCGCTGCTGCGCTATTTCACTCGCACTCGATTTACGTCTTTCAATCTTCTTGTCAAGCGGTTCGGACGAGGGCCCTGATAAATGTGAATTTATTTGGGAAACCAAAGTCGCGTCATTCGTGACACCTACTCGCGAACAGATATATGTATGTACAAGAAAAAGCAATTCAATTTCCCGATGACTTGAAGCAACATTTCAATAGGTAAATGCATGAAAAGGTGGGATCAGGGATTCCCAACCAAGTGATGCATATGAAAGAACTGGCGATATTCAACAATAGTTTATCGTCTAAATTTTACAATTAAAGTATTTGTTTGACATGAATATAAAGTTTGTCAGCAAAGTCTTTCTCGATTTGAGTTCTATATGAGGCTGACTTTCCTTCGCCATGAAAAGTCCCCTCTTGTCCTGCACGCTGGCAAGAAATCGACGCTCGAAACCAGCGGGGCCATACAATGTTGCGCGCTAAGCAGTGACAAATCTGCAGTTCTGCAATTTCTAATCAGATCTTTGCGAAAGTGACGTCAGTCGATTCCTCATGTTTTCTCGATCAAATTGGCCCCAAAAATGATATAATTCGGACCAAAATTAAGGAAATTTCATGAAAAATTGTCTGCAGAATTGAAAGCCCGTTTGCTTAAAAATAGTCCGATTTAAATTATTTTCGGTCAATTTAATCGGGAGAATGCCAGGAATCCATTTGTGGCACTTTCATATTGATACGATGAAAAATAAACAAATTCTGTTTCTTTATAATCGATGACACATCGCCGAGCACGGCGATCTCGCGCGGCTCGGGACACAAAGGTTCTCGTCGGTTATTCGAACTTCTAAGATCGTATTCAGATTTATTGGTCGGTGAGTTTCGTAACTAGGGGTGTGCGGTTACCCGATTTTTCGGGCTCGGGACGGGCCGGCAACTTTCAGGCGGGATCGGGCGTGGTCCCGATACTTTCGTATTGCTCGAGATCCCGACAGTTTCGGGACCCCGAGACATGAGCGGACAATTTAATTTCAGGTCGGCTCGGCAAAACTCGGATGCGATAGGACGATATCGTTACCAGTAATAGATTAAAATTATTACCTGAGAACATAGAAAAATTATGTTTCTTACACGTTAATTTGAAATAATAAAATATTCGCCTCCTGTATATTGTTGTTATTATGAAACATCCAGGAAATATTCCTTTTTGTATGCTTATAGTTCGTACGTTTTCTATTTTAAATCTCAACCTATCCGGAAAAAGATAATACCCTATATATTCCCTTTACATAAAGTACTAAGTGTGAAGTATATTTTATTCAGATTTTAAAATATTGTCGATATAAAAATAGTCTTCTTCCCAAGTTCTGAACATGGTATTTATTTAAGTACGTATATGGATGTATTCAGTATTCACAGACTATTTGGTAGCAATGAAAATACATATATATGTAAATAAATTAATTAGATACAAATTATGATTCAACAGGAGACAGAAAGGTAAAAACTTATCACTCTGGTATCGATATAAATGATATACATAATTCTTTCCGTCTCGGTCCCCTCGTAATAGCTGGCTCTCGAGCCGATCGCGTCCGAGTTTTGCCAAGCCGACCTGAAATCAAATTGCCTGCTCATGGCGGTCATGCTTGGAGCCCGAATCGAGTCTCGGGATCCCGAAACCGTCGGGATCTCGAGCAATACGAAAGTATGGGGGTCCCGCCCGATCCCGCCCGAAATTTTCCGACCCGTCCCCAGCCGCGGGACGATCCGCACACTCCTATTCGTAACGCGTATTCTCTCGTCATCGCAGAACACGAGTGAGCCAGAAGTGGTGGGGATAGCGCCAAGCTTCTGTCATGTATAGGCCAAACCGAGCTGCAGCGTAGAAATACACGCATCAGAATAGGTGTGCCTTAGGCCTTAGCTCCGAAAAAATTCAGGAGCTTTATTGGTGAGAACATTGATCCTTTCTCGATAGCTTCATCTCGTATTGGTCTACGAATTACTTCGTGACGCACACAACTACATATGTACTACGCTGACAATAAGAATAAATAACAGCCACACGGCTACGTTCAGACGGGGCCGAGCAGCATTCCCGTTACCCCACCATACCCTTCGGTGGCTAGGGAACTCCAACTGACAAATCCACGATCGTCAGATGGTGATGGTTGATTTCTCCTCGATCGCTATTCGCGAAAACGAATCGACCGGCCAATATATTTGAATACGACCTTAGGATAAAGATATAATGAAAGATGAAAAATTATTCGAAGCCAAATATGAAAGGCCTTCGAATAAACAAAGGAAACTAATAAATACCCGAAGCTAAATAGAATTTTAGATAAAGGGTGCACACACCCTCCCCCCAAACCTCGTGTCGATCGGCCACTGGGGCCATTCGGAAGTATATTCTTTTAATTACATAATGCCCATCTCTGCATAGGAGCGTAAAGAATTACAAAAAAAATCAAGGAGTTAAGTGTTGACCGATTTGGAGACTTTTCCTTGTTATATGTTATATACAATAGTCGGGAGAATAATAATAAAAGCAATAATTGCAAATAATTGCTGTAACTTCCACATTCTGAAAATATGATATCAGTAAATCAGTACTTCCAGTGTTATTAAAAAATTCCAATCTCTTTTTTTATTTGAAATAATGTGGCCATATAATTATAATATATATTCGGCAGCGGTGATGTATGTGTTACAGTAAAAGCGTGAATTTAGTAAATGTACACAGTTTCCAGCAGTTTCTAGCCAATGTATGCCTAAAATGCATATAATTTAACCTACAATCGTCCAAAAATTCATACATTGACTGTATCACGCTTTTGCTGTGGCACATGTATCCAGCTAAAGCTTCAGTTTTGCTATGATTCCACGTTGGCAGACCTCCCGAGTAGGCGCCATCTCGCATCCACTACCTGAACTAAATTTGTCACGTGACTTGCTCTGTATTGTCGCCAATATGGCGGAACTCTTATTTGGGAATGCAATCACGGGGATACGCTTTTCGTGCTTATATGAACAGATTTTAGGCTGGGAGAGGTCTCATTCGAAAGAGGAAGGTTCGAGACAGCCCGCTCTGGTCATCGTTTGAGCCACAAAACTCTTTTAGTGACCTAAAAATACTTAGATTCCTGCGGGTGTATTTTGTCGACTTTTGCTCTACTTTCAACACTCACCCCAAAAAAAACTTTAAAAAAGTAAAATATACGCCAAGTACATGAAAATGTCGAGGACAAAATGAGTATTATCATAAATCACAAAAAAAAGAAAATAGTACACATGAAAAAGTACAATATAAAAAAACATGTGAAATCAAAATGATCTGCAAGTACATCACAAAAAAAAGGAAATAATATAATCACACAAAAAAGAAAATAATACAATTACAATATAAAAAAAGATGTGAAATCAAAATGAGCTGCAAGTACATAAAGGTGCTTTCCAACTGCGCTTAAGATGACACAACTACATATACACAGCTAAAATACTGTGTTATTCCATTACTCATATCGCGGACATTTTAATTAACCTATCAAAAAGAATCCCATTTAAAAACATTGTCGTAAATTAATAGCTTCACAAAATTAATGATATACAAAAATTGCGCCAATTATAACAATGCCTATTTATACAAAGAAAAAAATGTATTAAATAATATTAAGCAGATATATTTTTATACAAATACATATTTTAATACGAATAAATATTTTATTCAAAATACTTGGCGCTGCGCAACCGAAAAAATGTTAATAGTCTTAGTATTAATAACTTACAATAACTCCCTTACAATCAAAAATACATAAACATATGCATACACATATTAGAAACGCAGTGAAATTTATTCTACATATATTTAATTCTAATATCATACGTAGCATATGCACACGCACACATACACACATTCACGAATGCACGCACAAGAAAGAAAGAAAAAGATTAATGCAATTTATACATATTTATTCAGTTTATCGACACCAATTCGGGGCGCAGCGCCAAGTATTTTGAATAAAATATTTATTCGTATTAAAATATTTATTTGTATAAAAATATATCTGCTTAATATTATTTAATACATTTTTTTCTTTGTATAAATAGGCATTGTTATAATTGGCGCAATTTTTGTATATCATTAATTTTGTGAAGCTATTAATTTACGACAGGCATGGAACTAAAGTGAACGCAGCGGCCGTGTTTCGGAGGCCACACCTCCTTTCTCCCGCCGCGCGTCTTGGCCCCCGCGGCGGGCCGAGAAGCTTCGAGCGCCTCAGACCCGTACCATATGAACCACGTGTGGCGCATTTAGGCCCTAAACTTAGAAATTTCACGCTCCGAATTTTTTCCATGTTCGGGTCAACATATTTGTGCGAATGTTCGTTCTCAAAAATGCGTGCCATTAAGACAGAACAGCGCACACGGCTGAACGATTCCTCGCTTTCAACTTTAATACGTACAACGTCGACAAGCCTCCCCGTTGATATTTTAGATATGCCCAGCAGTGATGCCAGAATGAGGATGGGAGCGCTCGAGAATTTCCCCCACCTCGCATGCACACTACGCCGGAGCTGCGTGTCCGTGAGCTCGGCGCTTCGGACAACGTCGGGAAGACGAGAGAGAAAACGAACTCTTTCTCTCTCGCTCTTGAAACGCTGCGATCCAAGGTTACGTGCAAGCGACACGCGGCCGTGCGCGATCTTCTTGAGTGCCTCGAGATACACTTTTCACTTTCTGACATATGTATAATACTCTTGTAATGAAAAAAAAAATGGAAAAAATTTTGTTAGGGAAATCACGTTTTAAGACCTCCTGATCACGTTTTGACTACTTAGAAAAGAGCTTTTTTTTTTAAATATCTCATGTATTTGTTAACACGATTACGTTTAAACGGCAAAATGGATTTCAATGAAACTTTATATTAAAATTTTATATTCGTGTCTTAAGATCCATTAGATCACGAAAAATGATAATTACCCGTTATGATTCTTCGAATTTTCAGATATACGAACTAAATTCTACATAAAAAAAAGTTAAATAAAGATCTTCTGTAACTTGTTTAACAAAGAAAAATGTACATTCATAATTGAGGCATTTGATGGAAAAAGGGCACATACGCCAAAATGCCATTTCAAGAAAATCGATTTCAAAGTTTTCATTATAGTATAACTTAATAAAAAGTAATGCAATTAAATCAAATTTTTTTAAGGATGTAGTTACCGTGTCGTTCAAGCGTTCTGAATACAGAAGTCATGATTTAAAAATGATATGTGTCTTTATTTATAAATTTTAAACAAGTGGTTTATGTGCACTTTTTCCATCAAATGCCTCAATTTCTTGTGTTCATTTTAAATTTCCGTACATTTTATTTGAGCTATTTCTATTTTTCAAACCTTAAAATGAATTTTTGTATTAAAAGACGAATCTTTTGATACTGTACATTGGTGAACTTTGTTAAAATTAGAGTTCACTCTTGGCCAGTACCATGCACGCTGTAGAAGCCTTCGATAAAAAATATTTTTTCAGAGTATGATCTAAAATCTAAAATCTAAACGTAATCACATCGAACGTAATTATATCAAGTTGCGGCAAAGAATCACGCACTATTTACAAATTAATTACGCGCAGCGTGCACGTTACCGCTCGATGGAAACTACGGGAAAGTGGTGGTCTCTTCCATCGGGAGGGAAATGTAAACAATTGGTTATGCAAAGCTAACATCGCGATACATGTTGTACACTAAAATGTGTAAATTGGTATAAAGGTATTATTGTACAAGAATAGGAGAGAAAGGTAACTGGTAAATGCATCTGTGGCAGTTCGGTACTGTCACCATTACCTTGCTGTTATTTCTTTTAGCCTTTTCTTCGATTTTTCTCCTTTCTGGATTTTTCTTACTATTTTACGATTTCCTATCTATTCTTTTCGTTTCCCGTTTCGAGGGTTCGCTCGGGCCTGGTTTTCGTCAAGTACATTTGACGGTCAGATCCGCGATCTGTGGTCGTGTATGCTTTGTTTATGTTTTGTTTATGCTTTGGTTATTCGTTTTGCTGCATTAGTTGCCGAGAAAAATATTTCGCATCAATCCGCAGAGGCGATTCTTCAACTTTTCCAAGACGTTGGGAAAGATCCTGATGTTTTGGAACGTATGACGTGTGGTCGAACAAAGTGTTCTAATATTATATCGAACGTTCTGTGTCCTCGGGAAACAGAGCGTCTTAGTCTGGATTTACAGAATTCTAAGTTTTCAGTATTTATTGATGAAACATCCGACATTACCAATGAGAAATGGATGTCGTTTATTGTTCGGTATGTCGCACCCGAGACTTTGGATGTTCGAACAGAATTAGTAGAATTAATTAATCTTGACGCGCGAGAATGTACTGCCGATAAAATATTTACCTCCTTTAAGAACTCCATGTGGAAAAAGCAAATTCCGTTCGGAAGCATTCTTGCTTTGTCGTGTGATAACGCTTCTGTCATGACAGGGTGTCACTCGTCATTCAAGACCAAACTTGCAGAAATTCGCGGTGAAAATTTTTTCACCATGCCGCACAGTGGGAGAAAATGACACAATCGGCGTCAAATAATCGATTCCCACGCCAAATCGAAATGAAAATCAACGAAACTTGGTATACTGGGGTATTAGGTATCGCTGATCACGATCCCGTTGCGGGTTTTTTGAAAAAGAAGATGGCGGAGCCAATATGGCCGCTCAAAGTTGACAAAAACTGGAAAAATACGAATCCTACGAACGAAACACGTTGTTTATTCAAAACCTAGAGCTATATATTTTATGAGTTTAGAAATGTGCATCACACTCTATAGAATGATATTCTAATGAATAGTTGTTAAAAAATTGTTGTTAACAATAAAAAAAACAACATTATTTACTAATTTTATCATTTCCGCGACAAATACTGCAAATACATGATTAATCTAACCATTGATATCTATCGGAGACGAAAATAAAGATTATTGACATAAAAAATGGTAGTAGATTGTTTATTAATAATTTGTTTAAACAATTTTTTAACAAAGTGACAGTGAAATCCATTTCATACAATCAAATTGATCATGCTTTGTTGTAACATTACTATAAACAATTGATTGTTATTAAACAATTTGTTAACATAATAGATTTCAGTAATATTCAATAACGATAAGTGAAATTTGGAAGGTACATTGTTTTTATGACATAGGCACCCACTAAGTAAGGATTCTTGGAAATTTCATCCCCAAGGGGGTGAAAAGGGGTAAACTGTATTTTCTCGGACTCCTTAGTATCTCTTAGGCTCGATTAGATATCACCTTGGTTTTCACGTACAATGACTGCCCACATAAATGCCTAAAACTCAATTTCAGGATTTTGCCCTAACCAACCCCTAAGGGGGTGAAACGTGTTTTCACGCATTCTTCAAAATCTCTTGGGCCCGATTAGACATCCAATTGGTTTTTAGTTACAAAGGTTCCCCGCCCAAATGCTTATCAACAAATTTCAGGATATTGCCCTAATCAACCCCTAAGGGGGAGAAAAGTGGTATAATTTGTTGTCACGGATCCCTCAAAAGCATTTCGGTCCGATTCGATATCGATACTTGGTTTTAGCCTAGCAACACAAATGCCTAAAAACCAATTTCCAAATTTTACCCTAATCAACCCTTAAAGGGTTAACTCTGGATCTGGTGTACTAAGTGTACATTGAATTGGGGCGTCTTAAGTTTTGAATAGTAGGTGTGGACGAATATATGCATATATAAATGTTCGTCATACAGAGGTTACTTTACCGAAATTATATAAAAAATTGCTACGGAAAACAGATATAAAAGTATTCCTTTTAATTATTCTACCGTAGCGAAGCACGCGTATTTTGCTAGACATAAATAAATAACTCGGAACCCAGTATTTGAACTTTCTAAACTTTTTTTACATTTTTTTCCAGTTTTATAATTTTGTTTTTATTTTTTCCGTGTTTTTCTTAATTTGTTGTTTACTTGAAGTTTATTGAATTAAATAATATTTATATTGACTCATGGTATTAAAATTCATCGGCGGACTCGTCCATGACCCTATTTTCATCATCCGACTCCGGTTCGTTATCGTTTGTAGAAATTAATAAGTTTTTAGCTTGGTCACACAAGCGTTTAATTTTTTTTGGTTTATGGACTCTTAAGGCACTTATAATTGGGTCTGATGAAACCAACATAAAATGAATTACGTCTTCGTTACAAGCAAAACGTGAAAACAGTCTACTAAAACGTAATCTTGCCTCCTTAAAAATTATATTATTAGCTTCCTGAGCTTCCTCGGACATCCAACCAATTGGTAAGCCAAATACTTTCATTATATTGGCACCGTGTAACAAAACTTTATGTACACATGGAGGCATTTTATACGAATCGTATAACTCAACGAAGAGTTTTGCGGTATCAAGTGCGTACTTCTCAAACTTCTCATAATCAATGTCGTATCCACTTGTCAAAATTTGTAAAATAATAGCAAATCGTTGTATTAAACGACTGTCAACTCCTGTTGCGTTTGCCGCTTTCTCGGGGTCATCAAAAAATCACCTGGCTGTGTTGCCGTCATTGGTTGTTCCGTGACCCTGTTTGACCACATCCACAATCAGTGACATTTCCGATCTTATTTTGTCTTGCACCAGTTTTTTTCGTTCCTGTTTTAACTGTTTGTCATTTCCTTCAGCATAAAACTTTTCAAAATCTAAATTGTAGGCGATGTGCAGGATACATTCCATGAATCTAATACGACAATGGAGAGTCGAAAGTCCGTAGTAGTAATGTTTTTCTTCCACGTGCAGTTTTTGAAGAAGATCTAATTGGTTCATCTGATTTGGAGTTGCTCTACATATGTTACAAGATGTCGAAGATGCCTGACCTGTTAAGACGATACAAACTTTTCCATCCACCATGGTAGAATATAATTTATGTGATACATAATATTTTTTTCTTTTAATATTAACATTTGTGGTTTTTAAATTCATAATTTTTTCATTTATATGGTCATATTCTTCTTGAATTTTTTCATTGCTTTCCTTCGTAAACTCAAATTGAATTGGTCTGCAAAGTCTCACGGAAGATGGACGTATATTTCTCCAGATCGTTTGTCCATCTGAGGTACGAGACAGAGCGTTGATACTGCGCATGGCAGAAGTGGTGGGGAGAACGCCGAACTCGTGTAGGCCGAACAGAGGACTGCACGCTGATCACACTCTGAGCGATGCGCAACTAGTTCTTTTAAGAGTTATTTTTTCACAACCTTTTTTCGGTACTTCTTTAACAACCAGTTCTTTTAAGAGCTATTTTTTCAATAGTCCTTTTAAGGGCTTTTATTTTAGTTTCTTGTTTTTTTAGGAGAATTCTATTTCTGTCCTTTTCAGGGCTATTTCCCTTTTTTTTAAACAGCCTTTATCAAGGCTTTCATTTTAGTTTTTTTTCGGGTGAATTTCTTACATCCATTACGCAAATATCACTAAACATCACATTGTAGTAAAGTAATACATCTCATTACAATAGTGAAATTATTTGCAAAGTAATTTTATCTTTTATTTATTATTGAATTTACCTTTTAAGAAATTATATTGAATTAGAAAATGTCGATTTTCACAATTGAGCAAAAACAGTTGTGTGAATGGTTGTGGTCTGAACCAAATAAAAGAAAATCAAGGTTAGATGTAGTAATGAATATGATCGAAAATACATACGATGTTGATTCAGAACAACTACACCAACTTCGTGAGTATGTTAATAAAAATTTTATTAGGCACTATTCCAAGTACTGGACGAGTGTTACTCGGAGTCGTTTGACATTTGAAACGAAATATAATGGTTTCCTGAGTAAAAAACTGAAGTATGTATTCAGAGATCAGAATTCTACTGATTTAAATCGAACTACACCACCTAATTCTGCAGGAATTCGTGGTCGCCCGCGTGTAAGAAATGGCGAATGCGGTGTTAGAACACAACAAAGACGTGCCCAAGAACTTCGCAAGAATTATACCCAAGATATTTTATCGAAAACTATTATTCCAGTTGTAGAGCCCACAGTGGAGGAAGTTGAAATGGAAGAGCCTGTAATTATAGAGAAGTATGATAACGATTTTATAAATAAAAATTTAGCCATGTATATGGATATTGGATTAACGAAAACCAAGTATGAAAATCTTCGGAATCATAATTTTATTTTATTTGGTAAGAAGCAGTATCCTCCGTACGAAAAACTATCGTTAGCAAAGCAACAATGCTATCCTGAAAATATAACCATCACCGAGACTGGTGCTGCAGTTGAGTTACAATCGCTGTTGGATTTTACTGTTGTAAGAATTTTTTCGTTAATTTCAAATGAAGATTTAAAGAAAGTTAAGAATAAGCAAGTAATTCTACATGGGAAATGGGGTTTAGATGGTGCTTCCGGTCAACAGGTGTTTAAGCAAAAGTGGTCTAATGATAAATCAGTAAATACTGATAACTCTATATTTATGGTATCATATGTACCACTGAGCATAATGTCCTCAGATGGACAAACGATCTGGAGAAATATACGTCCATCTTCCGTGAGACTTTGCAGACCAATTCAATTTGAGTTTACGAAGGAAAGCAATGAAAAAATTCAAGAAGAATATGACCATATAAATGAAAAAATTATGAATTTAAAAACCACAAATGTTAATATTAAAAGAAAAAAATATTATGTATCACATCAATTATATTCTACCATGGTGGATGGAAAAGTTTGTATCGTCTTAACAGGTCAGGCATCTTCGACATCTTGTAACATATGTAGAGCAACTCCAAATCAGATGAACCAATTAGATCTTCTTCAAAAACTGCACGTGGAAGAAAAACATTACTACTACGGACTTTCGACTCTCCATTGTCGTATTAGATTCATGGAATGTATCCTGCACATCGCCTACAATTTAGATTTTGAAAAGTTTTATGCTGAAGGAAATGACAAACAGTTAAAACAGGAACGAAAAAAACTGGTGCAAGACAAAATAAGATCGGAAATGTCACTGATTGTGGATGTGGTCAAACAGGGTCACGGAACAACCAATGACGGCAACACAGCCAGGTGATTTTTTGATGACCCCGAGAAAGCGGCAAACGCAACAGGAGTTGACAGTCGTTTAATACAACGATTTGCTATTATTTTACAAATTTTGACAAGTGGATACGACATTGATTATGAGAAGTTTGAGAAGTACGCACTTGATACCGCAAAACTCTTCGTTGAGTTATACGATTCGTATAAAATGCCTCCATGTGTACATAAAGTTTTGTTACACGGTGCCAATATAATGAAAGTATTTGGCTTACCAATTGGTTGGATGTCCGAGGAAGCTCAGGAAGCTAATAATATAATTTTTAAGGAGGCAAGATTACGTTTTAGTAGACTGTTTTCACGTTTTGCTTGTAACGAAGACGTAATTCATTTTATGTTGGTTTCATCAGACCCAATTATAAGTGCCTTAAGAGTCCATAAACCAAAAAAAATTAAACGCTTGTGTGACCAAGCTAAAAACTTATTAATTTCTACAAACGATAACGAACCGGAGTCGGATGATGAAAATAGGGTCATGGACGAGTCCGCCGATGAATTTTAATACCATGAGTCAATATAAATATTATTTAATTCAATAAACTTCAAGTAAACAACAAATTAAGAAAAACACGGAAAAAATAAAAACAAAATTATAAAACTGGAAAAAAATGTAAAAAAAGTTTAGAAAGTTCAAATACTGGGTTCCGAGTTATTTATTTATGTCTAGCAAAATACGCGTGCTTCGCTACGGTAGAATAATTAAAAGGAATACTTTTATATCTGTTTTCCGTAGCAATTTTTTATATAATTTCGGTAAAGTAACCTCTGTATGACGAACATTTATATATGCATATATTCGTCCACACCTACTATTCAAAACTTAAGACGCCCCAATTCAATGTACACTTAGTACACCAGATCCAGAGTTAACCCTTTAAGGGTTGATTAGGGTAAAATTTGGAAATTGGTTTTTAGGCATTTGTGTTGCTAGGCTAAAACCAAGTATCGATATCGAATCGGACCGAAATGCTTTTGAGGGATCCGTGACAACAAATTATACCACTTTTCTCCCCCTTAGGGGTTGATTAGGGCAATATCCTGAAATTTGTTGATAAGCATTTGGGCGGGGAACCTTTGTAACTAAAAACCAATTGGATGTCTAATCGGGCCCAAGAGATTTTGAAGAATGCGTGAAAACACGTTTCACCCCCTTAGGGGTTGGTTAGGGCAAAATCCTGAAATTGAGTTTTAGGCATTTATGTGGGCAGTCATTGTACGTGAAAACCAAGGTGATATCTAATCGAGCCTAAGAGATACTAAGGAGTCCGAGAAAATACAGTTTACCCCTTTTCACCCCCTTGGGGATGAAATTTCCAAGAATCCTTACTTAGTGGGTGCCTATGTCATAAAAACAATGTACCTTCCAAATTTCACTTATCGTTATTGAATATTACTGAAATCTATTATGTTAACAAATTGTTTAATAACAATCAATTGTTTATAGTAATGTTACAACAAAGCATGATCAATTTGATTGTATGAAATGGATTTCACTGTCACTTTGTTAAAAAATTGTTTAAACAAATTATTAATAAACAATCTACTACCATTTTTTATGTCAATAATCTTTATTTTCGTCTCCGATAGATATCAATGGTTAGATTAATCATGTATTTGCAGTATTTGTCGCGGAAATGATAAAATTAATGTTGTTTTTTTTATTGTTAACAACAATTTTTTAACAACTATTCATTAGAATATCATTCTATAGAGTGTGATGCACATTTCTAAACTCATAAAATATATAGCTCTAGGTTTTGAATAAACAACGTGTTTCGTTCGTAGGATTCGTATTTTTCCAGTTTTTGTCAACTTTGAGCGGCCATATTGGCTCCGCCATCTTCTTTTTCAAAAAACCCGCAACGGGATCGTGATCAGCGATACCTAATACCCCAGTATACCAAGTTTCGTTGATTTTCATTTCGATTTGGCGTGGGAATCGATTATTTGACGCCGATTGTGTCATTTTCTCCCACTGTGCGGCATGGTGAAAAAATTTTCACCGCGAATTTCTGCAAGTTTGGTCTTGAATGACGAGTGACACCCTGTCATGACAGAAGCGTTATCACACGACAAAGCAAGAATGCTTCCGAACGGAATTTGCTTTTTCCACATGGAGTTCTTAAAGGAGGTAAATATTTTATCGGCAGTACATTCTCGCGCGTCAAGATTAATTAATTCTACTAATTCTGTTCGAACATCCAAAGTCTCGGGTGCGACATACCGAACAATAAACGACATCCATTTCTCATTGGTAATGTCGGATGTTTCATCAATAAATACTGAAAACTTAGAATTCTGTAAATCCAGACTAAGACGCTCTGTTTCCCGAGGACACAGAACGTTCGATATAATATTAGAACACTTTGTTCGACCACACGTCATACGTTCCAAAACATCAGGATCTTTCCCAACGTCTTGGAAAAGTTGAAGAATCGCCTCTGCGGATTGATGCGAAATATTTTTCTCGGCAACTAATGCAGCAAAACGAATAACCAAAGCATAAACAAAACATAAACAAAGCATACACGACCACAGATCGCGGATCTGACCGTCAAATGTACTTGACGAAAACCAGGCCCGAGCGAACCCTCGAAACGGGAAACGAAAAGAATAGATAGGAAATCGTAAAATAGTAAGAAAAATCCAGAAAGGAGAAAAATCGAAGAAAAGGCTAAAAGAAATAACAGCAAGGTAATGGTGACAGTACCGAACTGCCACAGATGCATTTACCAGTTACCTTTCTCTCCTATTCTTGTACAATAATACCTTTATACCAATTTACACATTTTAGTGTACAACATGTATCGCGATGTTAGCTTTGCATAACCAATTGTTTACATTTCCCTCCCGATGGAAGAGACCACCACTTTCCCGTAGTTTCCATCGAGCGGTAACGTGCACGCTGCGCGTAATTAATTTGTAAATAGTGCGTGATTCTTTGCCGCAACTTGATATAATTACGTTCGATGTGATTACGTTTAGATTTTAGATTTTAGATCATACTCTGAAAAAATATTTTTTATCGAAGGCTTCTACAGCGTGCATGGTACTGGCCAAGAGTGAACTCTAATTTTAACAAAGTTCACCAATGTACAGTATCAAAAGATTCGTCTTTTAATACAAAAATTCATTTTAAGGTTTGAAAAATAGAAATAGCTCAAATAAAATGTACGGAAATTTAAAATGAACACAAGAAATTGAGGCATTTGATGGAAAAAGTGCACATAAACCACTTGTTTAAAATTTATAAATAAAGACACATATCATTTTTAAATCATGACTTCTGTATTCAGAACGCTTGAACGACACGGTAACTACATCCTTAAAAAAATTTGATTTAATTGCATTACTTTTTATTAAGTTATACTATAATGAAAACTTTGAAATCGATTTTCTTGAAATGGCATTTTGGCGTATGTGCCCTTTTTCCATCAAATGCCTCAATTATGAATGTACATTTTTCTTTGTTAAACAAGTTACAGAAGATCTTTATTTAACTTTGTTTTATGTAGAATTTAGTTCGTATATCTGAAAATTCGAAGAATCATAACGGGTAATTATCATTTTTCGTGATCTAATGGATCTTAAGACACGAATATAAAATTTTAATATAAAGTTTCATTGAAATCCATTTTGCCGTTTAAACGTAATCGTGTTAACAAATAATACATGAGATATTTAAAAAAAAAAGCTCTCTTCTAAATAGTCAAAACGTGATCAGGAGGTCTTAAAACGTGATTTCCCTAACAAAATTTTTTCGTTAATTTCAAATGAAGATTTAAAGAAAGTTAAGAATAAGCAAGTAATTCTACATGGGAAATGGGGTTTAGATGGTGCTTCCGGTCAACAGGTGTTTAAGCAAAAGTGGTCTAATGATAAATCAGTAAATACTGATAACTCTATATTTATGGTATCATATGTACCACTGAGCATAATGTCCTCAGATGGACAAACGATCTGGAGAAATATACGTCCATCTTCCGTGAGACTTTGCAGACCAATTCAATTTGAGTTTACGAAGGAAAGCAATGAAAAAATTCAAGAAGAATATGACCATATAAATGAAAAAATTATGAATTTAAAAACCACAAATGTTAATATTAAAAGAAAAAAATATTATGTATCACATAAATTATATTCTACCATGGTGGATGGAAAAGTTTGTATCGTCTTAACAGGTCAGGCATCTTCGACATCTTGTAACATATGTAGAGCAACTCCAAATCAGATGAACCAATTAGATCTTCTTCAAAAACTGCACGTGGAAGAAAAACATTACTACTACGGACTTTCGACTCTCCATTGTCGTATTAGATTCATGGAATGTATCCTGCACATCGCCTACAATTTAGATTTTGAAAAGTTTTATGCTGAAGGAAATGACAAACAGTTAAAACAGGAACGAAAAAAACTGGTGCAAGACAAAATAAGATCGGAAATGTCACTGATTGTGGATGTGGTCAAACAGGGTCACGGAACAACCAATGACGGCAACACAGCCAGGTGATTTTTTGATGACCCCGAGAAAGCGGCAAACGCAACAGGAGTTGACAGTCGTTTAATACAACGATTTGCTATTATTTTACAAATTTTGACAAGTGGATACGACATTGATTATGAGAAGTTTGAGAAGTACGCACTTGATACCGCAAAACTCTTCGTTGAGTTATACGATTCGTATAAAATGCCTCCATGTGTACATAAAGTTTTGTTACACGGTGCCAATATAATGAAAGTATTTGGCTTACCAATTGGTTGGATGTCCGAGGAAGCTCAGGAAGCTAATAATATAATTTTTAAGGAGGCAAGATTACGTTTTAGTAGACTGTTTTCACGTTTTGCTTGTAACGAAGACGTAATTCATTTTATGTTGGTTTCATCAGACCCAATTATAAGTGCCTTAAGAGTCCATAAACCAAAAAAAATTAAACGCTTGTGTGACCAAGCTAAAAACTTATTAATTTCTACAAACGATAACGAACCGGAGTCGGATGATGAAAATAGGGTCATGGACGAGTCCGCCGATGAATTTTAATACCATGAGTCAATATAAATATTATTTAATTCAATAAACTTCAAGTAAACAACAAATTAAGAAAAACACGGAAAAAATAAAAACAAAATTATAAAACTGGAAAAAAATGTAAAAAAAGTTTAGAAAGTTCAAATACTGGGTTCCGAGTTATTTATTTATGTCTAGCAAAATACGCGTGCTTCGCTACGGTAGAATAATTAAAAGGAATACTTTTATATCTGTTTTCCGTAGCAATTTTTTATATAATTTCGGTAAAGTAACCTCTGTATGACGAACATTTATATATGCATATATTCGTCCACACCTACTATTCAAAACTTAAGACGCCCCAATTCAATGTACACTTAGTACACCAGATCCAGAGTTAACCCTTTAAGGGTTGATTAGGGTAAAATTTGGAAATTGGTTTTTAGGCATTTGTGTTGCTAGGCTAAAACCAAGTATCGATATCGAATCGGACCGAAATGCTTTTGAGGGATCCGTGACAACAAATTATACCACTTTTCTCCCCCTTAGGGGTTGATTAGGGCAATATCCTGAAATTTGTTGATAAGCATTTGGGCGGGGAACCTTTGTAACTAAAAACCAATTGGATGTCTAATCGGGCCCAAGAGATTTTGAAGAATGCGTGAAAACACGTTTCACCCCCTTAGGGGTTGGTTAGGGCAAAATCCTGAAATTGAGTTTTAGGCATTTATGTGGGCAGTCATTGTACGTGAAAACCAAGGTGATATCTAATCGAGCCTAAGAGATACTAAGGAGTCCGAGAAAATACAGTTTACCCCTTTTCACCCCCTTGGGGATGAAATTTCCAAGAATCCTTACTTAGTGGGTGCCTATGTCATAAAAACAATGTACCTTCCAAATTTCACTTATCGTTATTGAATATTACTGAAATCTATTATGTTAACAAATTGTTTAATAACAATCAATTGTTTATAGTAATGTTACAACAAAGCATGATCAATTTGATTGTATGAAATGGATTTCACTGTCACTTTGTTAAAAAATTGTTTAAACAAATTATTAATAAACAATCTACTACCATTTTTTATGTCAATAATCTTTATTTTCGTCTCCGATAGATATCAATGGTTAGATTAATCATGTATTTGCAGTATTTGTCGCGGAAATGATAAAATTAGTAAATAATGTTGTTTTTTTTATTGTTAACAACAATTTTTTAACAACTATTCATTAGAATATCATTCTATAGAGTGTGATGCACATTTCTAAACTCATAAAATATATAGCTCTAGGTTTTGAATAAACAACGTGTTTCGTTCGTAGGATTCGTATTTTTCCAGTTTTTGTCAACTTTGAGCGGCCATATTGGCTCCGCCATCTTCTTTTTCAAAAAACCCGCAACGGGATCGTGATCAGCGATACCTAATACCCCAGTATACCAAGTTTCGTTGATTTTCATTTCGATTTGGCGTGGGAATCGATTATTTGACGCCGATTGTGTCATTTTCTCCCACTGTGCGGCATGGTGAAAAAATTTTCACCGCGAATTTCTGCAAGTTTGGTCTTGAATGACGAGTGACACCCTGTCATGACAGAAGCGTTATCACACGACAAAGCAAGAATGCTTCCGAACGGAATTTGCTTTTTCCACATGGAGTTCTTAAAGGAGGTAAATATTTTATCGGCAGTACATTCTCGCGCGTCAAGATTAATTAATTCTACTAATTCTGTTCGAACATCCAAAGTCTCGGGTGCGACATACCGAACAATAAACGACATCCATTTCTCATTGGTAATGTCGGATGTTTCATCAATAAATACTGAAAACTTAGAATTCTGTAAATCCAGACTAAGACGCTCTGTTTCCCGAGGACACAGAACGTTCGATATAATATTAGAACACTTTGTTCGACCACACGTCATACGTTCCAAAACATCAGGATCTTTCCCAACGTCTTGGAAAAGTTGAAGAATCGCCTCTGCGGATTGATGCGAAATATTTTTCTCGGCAACTAATGCAGCAAAACGAATAACCAAAGCATAAACAAAACATAAACAAAGCATACACGACCACAGATCGCGGATCTGACCGTCAAATGTACTTGACGAAAACCAGGCCCGAGCGAACCCTCGAAACGGGAAACGAAAAGAATAGATAGGAAATCGTAAAATAGTAAGAAAAATCCAGAAAGGAGAAAAATCGAAGAAAAGGCTAAAAGAAATAACAGCAAGGTAATGGTGACAGTACCGAACTGCCACAGATGCATTTACCAGTTACCTTTCTCTCCTATTCTTGTACAATAATACCTTTATACCAATTTACACATTTTAGTGTACAACATGTATCGCGATGTTAGCTTTGCATAACCAATTGTTTACATTTCCCTCCCGATGGAAGAGACCACCACTTTCCCGTAGTTTCCATCGAGCGGTAACGTGCACGCTGCGCGTAATTAATTTGTAAATAGTGCGTGATTCTTTGCCGCAACTTGATATAATTACGTTCGATGTGATTACGTTTAGATTTTAGATTTTAGATCATACTCTGAAAAAATATTTTTTATCGAAGGCTTCTACAGCGTGCATGGTACTGGCCAAGAGTGAACTCTAATTTTAACAAAGTTCACCAATGTACAGTATCAAAAGATTCGTCTTTTAATACAAAAATTCATTTTAAGGTTTGAAAAATAGAAATAGCTCAAATAAAATGTACGGAAATTTAAAATGAACACAAGAAATTGAGGCATTTGATGGAAAAAGTGCACATAAACCACTTGTTTAAAATTTATAAATAAAGACACATATCATTTTTAAATCATGACTTCTGTATTCAGAACGCTTGAACGACACGGTAACTACATCCTTAAAAAAATTTGATTTAATTGCATTACTTTTTATTAAGTTATACTATAATGAAAACTTTGAAATCGATTTTCTTGAAATGGCATTTTGGCGTATGTGCCCTTTTTCCATCAAATGCCTCAATTATGAATGTACATTTTTCTTTGTTAAACAAGTTACAGAAGAACTTTATTTAACTTTTTTTTATGTAGAATTTAGTTCGTATATCTGAAAATTCGAAGAATCATAACGGGTAATTATCATTTTTCGTGATCTAATGGATCTTAAGACACGAATATAAAATTTTAATATAAAGTTTCATTGAAATCCATTTTGCCGTTTAAACGTAATCGTGTTAACAAATACATGAGATATTTAAAAAAAAAAGCTCTTTTCTAAGTAGTCAAAACGTGATCAGGAGGTCTTAAAACGTGATTTCCCTAACAAAATTTTTTCCATTTTTTTTTTCATTACAAGAGTATTATACATATGTCAGAAAGTGAAAAGTGTATCTCGAGGCACTCAAGAAGATCGCGCACGGCCGCGTGTCGCTTGCACGTAACCTTGGATCGCAGCGTTTCAAGAGCGAGAGAGAAAGAGTTCGTTTTCTCTCTCGTCTTCCCGACGTTGTCCGAAGCGCCGAGCTCACGGACACGCAGCTCCGGCGTAGTGTGCATGCGAGGTGGGGGAAATTCTCGAGCGCTCCCATCCTCATTCTGGCATCACTGCTGGGCATATCTAAAATATCAACGGGGAGGCTTGTCGACGTTGTACGTATTAAAGTTGAAAGCGAGGAATCGTTCAGCCGTGTGCGCTGTTCTGTCTTAATGGCACGCATTTTTGAGAACGAACATTCGCACAAATATGTTGACCCGAACATGGAAAAAATTCGGAGCGTGAAATTTCTAAGTTTAGGGCCTAAATGCGCCACACGTGGTTCATATGGTACGGGTCTGAGGCGCTCGAAGCTTCTCGGCCCGCCGCGGGGGCCAAGACGCGCGGCGGGAGAAAGGAGGTGTGGCCTCCGAAACACGGCCGCTGCGTTCACTTTAGTTCCATGCCTGTCGTAAATTAATAGCTTCACAAAATTAATGATATACAAAAATTGCGCCAATTATAACAATGCCTATTTATACAAAGAAAAAAATGTATTAAATAATATTAAGCAGATATATTTTTATACAAATAAATATTTTAATACGAATAAATATTTTATTCAAAATACTGGATTGAATACAATTGGTTGGATGTCCGAGGAAGCTCAGGAAGCTAATAATATAATTTTTAAGGAGGCAAGATTACGTTTTAGTAGACTGTTTTCACGTTTTGCTTGTAACGAAGACGTAATTCATTTTATGTTGGTTTCATCAGACCCAATTATAAGTGCCTTAAGAGTCCATAAACCAAAAAAAATTAAACGCTTGTGTGACCAAGCTAAAAACTTATTAATTTCTACAAACGATAACGAACCGGAGTCGGATGATGAAAATAGGGTCATGGACGAGTCCGCCGATGAATTTTAATACCATGAGTCAATATAAATATTATTTTATTCAATAAACTTCAAGTAAACAACAAATTAAGAAAAACACGGAAAAAATAAAAACAAAATTATAAAACTGGAAAAAAAATGTAAAAAAAGTTTAAAAAGTTCAAATACTGGGTTCCGAGTTATTTATTTATGTCTAGCAAAATACGCGTGCTTCGCTACGGTAGAATAATTAAAAGGAATACTTTTATATCTGTTTTCCGTAACAATTTTTTATATAATTTCGGTAAAGTAACCTCTTGTTGTGCCGTGACGCCGGGGGTCGAGATTCTGGGTACGAATCTCGGGTGCTCCTGGGCGTCCTTCACTATCGTCGTCCACGGGCTCCGAAGGTTCGGGTGATTATGCCGGGACGGGAGGATTCGGTTTAGAACCCGGAGGTAGGAGATCGTTGCAGGTCGAAGAGTTGGAACTCACCGTAAGGTTTTAACAAGTTTATTCTATCCCGATCTGGGTGACAATGACACTGTGCCTAGTTTGGCATGAGTCTCGAAAATCGGGTGGTGTTCCCGTAACAAAGCGTTATCAAGTCTGAGCTCGCATTGCTCGTACGACGTTATTTTATTATCGTCGGGACGAAGCGGGGACCATCGGGGTCTCCGCCTTCGGCCTGGTTTTTCGGTGTTTCGCCATCTGCTGATGGTCTTTCTGCGCTTCCGAGATCCCTTACGCGGTTGTGCTGGATTTCGGCCGCTCGATTGTGGCAATCGGTATGTGCGCGGTGTCGACACGCTCAGATGTCGGCTCGGGCACAACATCCCCCCCCCCCCCCTTATGGGAAGGGTGCTTAGGGAAATTTTCCCTAACGCTTACAAAATTTCCCGGGACCCTATATCGTCAAGGCTTCGGTGTATTCGCTGTCCTCGGTTGGTCCTCTGGACTTTGTCGCTTTTGGTGGTATAGGGATCTGTATTTTATGGCGCAGTTGATAGTCGCGTGTTAACAAATATATGACTAATACGCTAAGTACTACTAGTACAATAGTTGTTGTCGTTGGATGCACAATTTGCCAGGTCGCTAGCCCTGGTTGCGAGTTGTTATTCTCTAAATTATTTTCTACTTGGTTAAGTTGGTCGTACAGTGCTGAAAATTCAGATGGATTTTTCAGGAGCTTGTCTAGCTGAAACCGCGAGAGGGGTTGCGCTGGTTCGCCCCTTTATGTCGCATTTAACGCTGCTATTATGTCGTAGCGTGGTGCCGTTGGCACTTTGAAATCTTGACTATATGTTGTTCGCCGCTTTTTTAGAACTACGTCCCTACTTCGGATATTACAATTTCCCGTAATTTTGAGAATCCCTGTCCTATCTATATCGACGTGCTCAGGCTGTCGTTCGTCACACTGTATAGTCAGTGTCTCGGGCTGGTGCGTCGCAAAAATCCATGTGTCTGCGTGTGAGGTACCTATCCACATTGGGTGATTTGCCGCAATGTACTTTATGTTGCAATTTCTGGGGGACTTATCCGCGGGTTGCAGCCATAGGCTTGCTTCGCACTCGAGATCGTTGTTCACGTTGTGTGCTAGCATCGGTTGTTCACAGTAATATTGCGCGGCTACTTGCTTGCATCCCCTTAGCTCGTCTTGCTCGGTAAGCATATATTGATTACTGCTTGCGTCAATGACGAGTATCGGCGTTCTTATAATTAACACCGCATATGAGTTCCCGTGAACGTGGATTGGGGCTGGCGTTGCCTCGATCACTGTGAATGTTTGTGAGGAAATGAGGGGGACGGTTATTACTGCGATCAACGTAGTCCTATCGAAATACGCGGTAACCGATGACAATTTCTCGATCACGTTAGTATTTTCTAAGCTGGGTGCTATCGGGAACGCGAGTCCATTCGGGAGATGCTGTACCGCGGTTTGTAGTAACCTAGTGACCTGCGCGCTCGATAGTACGTTTGTGCTGATGATTCCTCCTTTGAGGCCGGTGTAATATTGCAACACATCGTCTACGTCCTGAGTCAGGTCGGTCAGTAGGGCATTCAATGTAATAAAATGATCTACTCAGTCAGCTCTTCGCGTTTGTTGTAATATAGTCGTCTCGATTTGCGTACGTAATAGTCTCGTCTGTCTCGCTAGTATTTCCTCGTTACGCTGTATCGTCCTCTCCGCGTCATGTAAGTGATGCAGCGTGTTATTTGTTATTTGGACCTGCTTTTTCATGGCAGCCATTAACGTATTTTGCGTTCCGTCTAATTGTGATAAGTGGTTGTTAATTTGTTCGGCGTCGTCCGCGTCCATAGTCCCGAATATGGTTTTTGCTAAGGTCCCTAATCCGTTGATTAGCCCCCGTCGTCTATTCGGTACGTAAGTGGGCATCTCTGATACTTGGTCTACTCTTCTATACAGTTTTTCCGCCCTTCTGAGGAGAGGGTCCAGGTGTTCCCCACATGTCGGTTGGATCGCGATTTCGTTCTCACAACGCCGTTGTAACTGGTTTATATAAGAAGCTACCTGCCGATTTCTTTCGAAGAGGGTGTCCATTTTTAGGTGGGTCACGATCTTCCATGAATCGGTTACCATGTGTAGTTCCCCGAGGTGCGTAAAGTGGATTCCTGCTTTATGCTTGATCGGTGATATCGTATAAGAGGCCTGGCCTTCAGTTGGCGCCGCTTCGGTTAGGCCTCCCGCTAGGGCGGTCATCCTGAAACAGTGAAGTTGGATTCTATCCCCGCCCAATTTGATTGATTTGCGCCTGCTATATATATTAGGTTCGTCATCGCGTGTCCATGTATTTCCGAGGCGTTTTTTGTTTTTGTTGTTATTCAATGAAATGTTTAAGTCTATTTGCGTGAGTGCGTAGGGTTTTCCGTCCTTTTTTAATGGTTACATTGACTTTTGAGTTCTTTTCTATAATTACGTAGGGGCCTACCCATTTGTTGTCTAGTTTTTTCGATCTTCCGCGACGTACCGATTCGTCAAAGAGCCACACCTTATCGCCTACTTTTAATTCTATTTCGCGCGCTTTTTTATCGTATCCTTCCTTGGTCCTTTTTTTTGCTTCTTGGAGTTGCTCCCTAGCTGCTTCATTTGTTACCCTGATACGTTCTCTTGTTTGCTGCGCGTAATCTTCGTAATTATATGTTAGTTTAGGCGGGTTTTTTAGTGCGGTCGGTATTGCCGCTGTCTTTCCATAGACTAGTTCGTATGGCGTAAACCCTGTTGTCGTATGTGGGGTTGTATTATATGTAAACATCGCGTAGGGTAGCCATTTATCCCAGTCGGATTGGTCATTATCTATGTAGTGTCGCAAATATTCTACTAGGGTTTTATGCGATATTTCTAATGCTCCGTTAGACTCTGGATGGTACGCGGTTGTCTGTATTTTCGTGATTCGGAAAAGTTTGCATATGTTTTTAAACATTTCGCTTAGGAAATTTCTGCCTTGATCTGTTAGAATCTTTTCGGGTGCGCCGTATTCGCAGATAATTTTCTCGACCACTGCTTCCGCTACTGTAGCTGCTTCTTGATTTGGCAGGGGAATCGCCCTGCTAAATTTCGTGAGGAGGTCCTGGAAGGTTAATATGTAGATATTCCCTTGATTGCTCTCTGGCAGGGGCCCTACTATGTCTAGCGCTACTTTTTCAAAGGGGGCCCGTGGTGTATCGGTGATCTCCATTGGTGCCCTAGTTTTCTTTCCTAACTTATTCTTCTGACAGGTGCTACATTTTTGTATGTACTCCTCAATATCTTTATTCATTCCTTCCCATTTGTAATTTAATTTTATTCTGTTTGTGGTCCTTTTGATACCTTGATGTCCTCCTATGGGTGTGCAATGGTATTCATAAAGAATTTGTTGTTTTGTTTCTTCGTCGTAGACGTTGGTTGTCCTTGTTTCTTCTTCCTCGTTTTGCAACGCGTGCATGTTTCTGCTTAACGCGTCCGCGTTCGTATTGTTCTTTCCTGACTTATGTACGATTTCGTAGTCGTACTCGGCTAATAGAATTCTCCATCTTATTAATCTGGATCCTGGGTCCTGTACCCTAAATAGCCATGTAAGTGCTTTGTGGTCCGTGACTACTTTGAATGGGGTACCGTAGACGTACGGTCGAAAGTGTTTAACTGCCCAGACGATAGCTAGCAGTTCCTTTTCCGTTGTACTATAGTTTCTTTCGGCCTTGTTTAGTACTCGGCTCGCGTATGCGATTGGTTTGTCCTCCCCTATTTTCCCTTGTGACAATATCGCTCCTATTGCTACATCCGATGTGTCGGTTGTTACTACGAATTCTTTCGTAAAATCTGGATAAATTAATAGGGGGGCCGTAGTCAGTGCCTCTTTTAATGTGTCGAAAGCGTTTTGCTGCTCGGCTGTCCAGATGAACTCGACCTTGCTGCTCGTGATGCTAGATAGGGGTTTAGCTATTTTCGAATATTCTGGGATGAATCTGCGGTAGTACCCTGCTAACCCCAAGAATGCTTGTAGTTCTTTTAGTTTGGTTGGAATAGGGAATTCTTTCACCGCTCTGGTTTTTCCTGGTTTTTTACTATTCATTAGAATATCATTCTATAGAGTGTAATGCACATTTCTAAACTCATAAAATATATAGTTATAGCTGTAGGTTTTGAATAAACAACGTGTTTCGTTCGTAGGATTCGTATTTTTCCAGTTTTTGTCAACTTTGAGCGGCCATATTGGCTCCGCCATCTTCTTTTTCAAAAAACCCGCAACGGGATCGTGATCAGCGATACCTTATACCCCAGTATACCAAGTTTCGTTGATTTTCATTTCGATTTGGCGTGGGAATCGATTATTTGACGCCGATTGTGTTATTTTCTCCCACTGTGCGGCATGGTGAAAAAATTTTCACCGCGAATTTCTGCAAGTTTGGTCTTGAATGACGAGTGACACCCTGTCATGACAGAAGCGTTATCACACGACAAAGCAAGAATGCTTCCGAACGGAATTTGCTTTTTCCACATGGAGTTCTTAAAGGAGGTAAATATTTTATCGGCAGTACATTCTCGCGCGTCAAGATTAATTAATTCTACTAATTCTGTTCGAACATCCAAAGTCTCGGGTGCGACATACCGAACAATAAACGACATCCATTTCTCATTGGTAATGTCGGATGTTTCATCAATAAATACTGAAAACTTAGAATTCTGTAAATCCAGACTAAGACGCTCTGTTTCCCGAGGACACAGAACGTTCGATATAATATTAGAACACTTTGTTCGACCACACGTCATACGTTCCAAAACATCAGGATCTTTCCCAACGTCTTGGAAAAGTTGAAGAATCGCCTCTGCGGATTGATGCGAAATATTTTTCTCGGCAACTAATGCAGCAAAACGAATAACCAAAGCATAAACAAAACATAAACAAAGCATACACGACCACAGATCGCGGATCTGACCGTCAAATGTACTTGACGAAAACCAGGCCCGAGCGAACCCTCGAAACGGGAAACGAAAAGAATAGATAGGAAATCGTAAAATAGTAAGAAAAATCCAGAAAGGAGAAAAATCGAAGAAAAGGCTAAAAGAAATAACAGCAAGGTAATGGTGACAGTACCGAACTGCCACAGATGCATTTACCAGTTACCTTTCTCTCCTATTCTTGTACAATAATACCTTTATACCAATTTACACATTTTAGTGTACAACATGTATCGCGATGTTAGCTTTGCATAACCAATTGTTTACATTTCCCTCCCGATGGAAGAGACCACCACTTTCCCGTAGTTTCCATCGAGCGGTAACGTGCACGCTGCGCGTAATTAATTTGTAAATAGTGCGTGATTCTTTGCCGCAACTTGATATAATTACGTTCGATGTGATTACGTTTAGATTTTAGATTTTAGATCATACTCTGAAAAAATATTTTTTATCGAAGGCTTCTACAGCGTGCATGGTACTGGCCAAGAGTGAACTCTAATTTTAACAAAGTTCACCAATGTACAGTATCAAAAGATTCGTCTTTTAATACAAAAATTCATTTTAAGGTTTGAAAAATAGAAATAGCTCAAATAAAATGTACGGAAATTTAAAATGAACACAAGAAATTGAGGCATTTGATGGAAAAAGTGCACATAAACCACTTGTTTAAAATTTATAAATAAATACACATATCATTTTTAAATCATGACTTCTGTATTCAGAACGCTTGAACGACACGGTAACTACATCTGTTCGCGAAAGAGATAACGCGATGAGCGTGAGTATGCCGGGGAGGTTATGTTTGAAGTAAAGCGCAGTTTTGAGTTGAGCAATGTCCCGTGGTCAGTTTATTTGTACACTCGCGGAGTGAGTCACACTTCGGTAAAATGATGAGCGTTGAGCGAAAGCACGTTGTGCTGTACACGTGAGAGTTCTCGTTGAGACTTTTCCGCACCGTGACCACGCGGTCGCACCCCGATCCACGATCGATTACGCGAGAGATGAGAAAGAACCTGCAATGAGGTGAGCTGAGCGATTCTCGCTGAGAATCGTGAGCACTGAGATTCTCGATGAGAATGGTGAGCACTACAAAACGATATACTGAGCCGATTCACTAGTTATGTGTTAAACAGTTTAACGCGTCTACGCACATACTCTGAGAGAACAAGAATGAAAACCGTTGGACAATCCGACTTCCTGTACGGGTCGTCTCGAACATTCTCGACGATCGACCGACGTGGGGAAATCGGATTGGTTGAGCCACAGATGAGTTAAATTGTGATTGGCTACGCGTATTCTACAATCGGCTGAAACAGTGTCACGCGATGCGCTGATCGGCTGATCGTCGGTCGCGGAGCGCAGACGATTGGCCGATCGACGGTCGCGGAGCGCCGATGATTGGCAGATCGATCGTGGATCGGTCGTGGCGTTACGCAGTCCAGGAGGTGCTGCGGTGAGTTGAGGTGTGGCGGAGATCGGAACTACCGATTCTCAAACAACATCCTTAAAAAAATTTGATTTAATTGCATTACTTTTTATTAAGTTATACTATAATGAAAACTTTGAAATCGATTTTCTTGAAATGGCATTTTGGCGTATGTGCCCTTTTTCCATCAAATGCCTCAATTATGAATGTACATTTTTCTTTGTTAAACAAGTTACAGAAGAACTTTATTTAACTTTTTTTTATGTAGAATTTAGTTCGTATATCTGAAAAATCGAAGAATCATAACGGGTAATTATCATTTTTCGTGATCTAATAGATCTTAAGACACGAATATAAAATTTTAATATAAAGTTTCATTGAAATCCATTTTGCCGTTTAAACGTAATCGTGTTAACAAATACATGAGATATTTAAAAAAAAAAGCTCTTTTCTAAATAGTCAAAACGTGATCAGGAAGTCTTAAAACGTGATTTCCCTAACAAAATTTTTTCCATTTTTTTTTTCATCACAAGAGTATTATACATATGTCAGAAAGTGAAAAGTGTATCTCGAGGCACTCAAGAAGATCGCGCACGGCCGCGTGTCGCTTGCACGTAACCTTGGATCGCAGCGTTTCAAGAGCGAGAGAGAAAGACACACGTTCGTTTTCTCTCTCGTCTTCCCGACGTTGTCCGAAGCGCCGAGCTCACGGACACGCAGCTCCGGCGTAGTGTGCATGCGTGATGGGGGAAATTCTCGAGCGCTCCCGTCCTCATTCTGGCATCAATGATGCCCAGCACGTCTAAACGTGCGCGAAAATGAAGTTTTCCCAAACGTATTTAAAATTTTGATAGTAAAACGCGTTTTTCCTATCCATTTTTATCGCGTGACACAGTGGAATAGGCCTACAGGGGATACCACTGACAAAAAAAAACGCATCGATAATAGTACCCCATGGGTGATGCGGAAATCTATTGATACGGGTGTCGCCCCAATGCGCCACGCGCGGTTCATATGGTACGGGTCTAAGGCGCTCGAAGCTCCTTGGCCCGCCGCGGGGGCCAAGACGCGCGGCGGGAGAAAGGAGGCGTTGCCTCCGAAAAACGGCCGCTGCGTTCACTTTAGTTCCATGCCTGATTTGCGACAATGTTTTTAAATGGGATTCTTTTTGATGGGTTAATTATAATGTCCGCGATATGAGTAATGGAATAACACAGTGTTTTAGCTGTGTAGTTGTGTCATCTTAAGCGCAGTTGGAAAGCACCTTTATGTACTTGCAGCTCATTTTGATTTCACATCTTTTTTTATATTGTAATTATATTATTTTCTTTTTTTGTGTGATTATATTATTTTCTTTTTTTGTGATGTACTTGCAGCTCATTTTGATTTCACATATTTTTTTATATTGTAATTATTTTATTTCCTTTTTTGTGTGATTATATTATTTCCTTTTTTTTTGTTATGTACTTGCAGCTCATTTTGATTTCACATCTTTTTTTATATTTCTTTTTTTGTGATTTATGATAATACTCATTTTGTCCTCGACATTTTCATGTACTTGGCGTATTTTTTACTTTTTTAAAGTTTTTTTGGGGATCTCACTTCTTTTTACGAAGCTAATTCATGTACTTCGCGTATTTTTTTTACTTTTTAAAAGTTTTTTATGGGGTCTTCGTTACACGTCCACGCGTTTACGGCGCACTGCAGCCTATCGAGTGATGTTAGAAGATAAAGCGCGTTTGTAGCCAGTAAAGCTTACTCGGAATACTCGGAATAGCGCAAAGCAGCTCAGCGAGTGTACTTTTATTATTTTTTGATTAAGGATAAATTCTACGTAAGTTTAACACCTACGCAAAAAAAACATGTGCACTGCATTGCCGATCCATATGTATTATATGAATGTATAGTACTTTGTGTGCAGTACATAGTGCGCGAAGAAACATGGCAATTGAAGCGTTGGATGCAATAAGGGGACTAGCGCTTGAAAATAGGAAAACTTATTGTCCAAACGCTAAGAAAGATTGGAAAATTAAATGTTGTTAAACTGAATTTTTAAAAATATAGTGTTGTAAAGCTCATCACGACACACATTTTTTCTATATACAGTTTGTTTATCCAATCATTATTATTCGAGCTAAAAATTATAAACTCAAAATTTTTCATCGTCCGAAATCATTATTTCTTTAGACAAAAATTGCGATAACTTGAATAAATATTAACGGATCGCCATCAGACTTGAAACATAACTTTAGAAAACTCTAGCGAAGCCGTGAAATGTGTGCACAAAACCCTTATGTTAAAAAATGTAATAATATTTCATTAAAAAATAATACTGGACATAACCCAAGTTTTTCAACGTTCACCGTTAAAAAGTATCGAAGCAGTTTTGAGGTACTTATAACTTGCAGCGACAAAGTTTTTCCTTAATATACAAGCAAGATTTTCACCAATTTTCACGCTGATTAATAAATAATTGTAGAAGATACGGCGATATGTATAAATCCCGCGCGGCACCAACAATCAACGCGACTGCTAAAACTGCTAAATAGCGCATTACACGCGGCTACCGACTGTTGGTGGCGCGCGAGATTTATATATATCGTCATATCTTCTACAATTATTCATTAATCAGTGTGAAAATTGGTGAAAATCTTCCTTGTATATCAAGGAAAAACTTTGTCGCTGCAAGTTGTATGTACCTCAAAATTGCCTCGATACTTTTTAACGGCGAACATTGAAAAACTTGGGTTATGTCCAGTATTACTTTTAATGAAATATTATTACATTTTTTAACATAAGGTTTTTGTGCATACATTTTACGGCTTGGCTAGAGTTTTCTGAAGTTATGTTTCAAGTCTCATAACGATCCCTTAATATTTACTCAAGTTATCGCAATTTATGTTTAAAGAAATAATGATTTCGGGCGATGAAAAATTTTTTGTTTATAATTTTTAGCTCGGATAGTAATGATTGGATAAACAAACTGTAAATAGAAAAAATGTGTGTCGTGACGAGCTGTACAACACTATATTTTTAGAAATGCAATTTAATAACATTTAATTTACCAATCTTTCTTTGCATTTGGACAATTATTTTTCCAATTTCCAAGCGCTAGTCCCCTTATTGCATCCAACCCTTCAATTGATGACATACCCTGGCGTAGGTCACAGCATCATTTTACGCTTCGTTTATCTACATATACATAAAATCCTCAATTTAGTTACAAATAAAAAACAGTTTGATGATATACAAACATGTCGCAATTCAAATTTCGGCAACTTACCTTGTGTTTGAGACTGCATTTTCGTTGCAATTACAACTTACCTTATTTAACATTCGCCAGGTTTATAACCTGACTGTAAGCTGTCAAAATTTGGAGTAGATTGCATAGTGAAGGTAACGTAATAGCGTTTGACGAACGAAACATGTGTTAGTTTCTGTTGGCTGAAGGTGTGCGTGTAACGCGTATGACGAACGAAACATGTGTTAGTTTCTGTTGGCTGAAGGTGTGCGTGTAACGCGTATGACGAACGAAACATGTGTTAGTTTCTGTTGGCTGAAGGTGTGCGTGTAACGCGTATATACGTATTATGTTTGACTAAATTTGGTTGGAGAAGAAGAATCAGAATAAGAAAAAAAAATTACCGTTTCCGACTGATACATGAGACGATATTATGATATCTCTGTCATGCGTGGACAGATTTTATTGAAATTTCGTCTTATTCGAAAGCTTATATGCGGTTTACATAAGAAAAATGCCTTTAAATTTAGAAAATATTGCATGCGTGATGAGATATTAATGAAATAAGTTTCAGGTTAGGTTGGATTAGCCGGTCGACGAGTAAATGATAGCGGTAGCGACAGGCATATACAAGGTGTCTTTTCTTTCATGTACTTGGCGTCGAGACGCTACCGCGTCTCTAGATATTATTAGATATCAACACAATCTCGTCGACCAATGACCAGAGCGGGCTGCATCGAACCTTCCTCTTTCGATTGAGACCTCACCCAGCCCAAAATCTGCTCATATAAGGACGAAAAACGTATCCCCCTAACCCCATGTTTCGGGCACATTATGTGGGTATTACAGCGCGCTGCATTACCCGTGTCTACCCCCTTAAAGCCAACATGTCAATTAGAGAAATTGCAAGGAGAATGAAACGTTCCCGACACGTTATTTCTAATTTTAAATTATTGAATGAAAATTATGGTAAAAAGAAATCAAAAGGTCGCCCATCTACACTAAAGACTCGCCAAAAAAGAAGAATTTTGCGAGAAATGAGTAATTCTACGACAAGTGTTCGTGCAGTAGCGGCTTTACGAGGAATTGGAGCAGCAAAATCATAGATTTATTACGTCATCAGGCCAGTTAGAATGTAAGAAGATGAAAAAGCACCCACCATTAAATAAGGTAAATAAGACAAAGAGGATGGAATGGGCGTGATTACACATGACATGGACGACTGAATGGAAGAATATCATTTGGAGTGATGAGAAAAAATTTAATTTCGATGGGCCAGATGGTTGGAAATGTTATTGGCACGATATTCGAAACGAGGAATTTATTTTTTCGAAACGCCAACAAGGTGGTGCAAGTGTAATGGTGTGGGGTGCATTTTGCAGGACGGCTAAAGCACCTTTAGCTTTTATTTCCGGACGAATGAAAGCTAGGGACTATCAAATTATGCTCGACAACAATTTATTACCATTTTTAGACGAATTTAATGATAGAGTGTATCAATTCCAACAGGATAATGCACCTATTCACAATGCATTATCAACTAGAGAGTGGTTAATAAGTAAACAGATATTAATAAGTAAACAGATTTAAACCCCATAGAGAATCTGTGGGGTATATTATCACGAAAAGTATACCAAAATGGCCGTCAGTTTGCTAATGTTACTGACTTAAAATGTGCGATTACCGATTGTTTGAACGAAATTACAGAAAAACACATGCGGAATCTGGATAACTCTATGTCAAATAGAGTATATAAGGTTATTTAAAAACAAGGAGGTTTCATAAGCTATTAATATTAACAAAATTAATTAATGTTATAAAGATTAGTTAAGTGGCCCTATCATTTTGGGTCATAGTTCTGTTTTGTTTTTAAATTTTATATCCGAAAAAGTTTTTCGATTTGTGTTATTTATGCAAAAATACATATTAAATAAACATACGTCTAACGTGATACTGTAATTTTTTTCTAACCTAACCCAAACTTTTAGAACTGCTATTTTCTAAGGTGGCTCTATCATTCTGGGACGCACCTTATATGAAGTAAACCACAGTTTAAAAGCGTATCAGCCAAGGAACACACGAGAACTGTTAATGGATTTGGATACCCTACAAAAATTAAACAAAATCGGATTGACACCGAAGTGGCAAATAGTGGCGGCTAATTCCTTTCTGAATCTGTTTATTACATTCTTACCTACATTCCAAATGCAAAAGATGTGGTTCGGAAAGATTCGATAAAGTTTTATTTACTAATAAACAATAATAAAAACGTAAAAAAATTAATCACGGTTTTGACGTTCTTCAATACTTCTGAACGCTATTAGGTTCTGTAATCTGTTACGAGCCGAGGCTGAGGGCAATGTGAATGGCGGCTGCGAGGCCGAGGATTGTGTTTGTTTTTTGGAGTTTGTTAGTAGCGGACGAACCGGGGTCTGGTATCCCCGGGAGCCGCTATAAGGAGGTTGGTTGTCGTGGACGAACCGGGGTCTGGTATTCCCGGGAGCCACTAGGAAGGTAAGCTTTCACGGACGAACCGGGGTCTGGTATCCCCGGGAGCCGCTAGGAAGGTGGAAGTCATGGACGAACCGGGGTCTGGTATCCCCGGGAGCCACTAGGAGGTTGGTTGTCGTGGACGAACCGGGGTCTGGTATCCCCGGGAGCCACTAGGAAATGTTAGTTTAGCCTCGTAACTTTATAAAGTGATACACCTTGAGCGGTAAAGGAGTATCTATGTGGGTTTATCTCGAAGAGGAAATTCAGATAATGGTTAATTTAAATAAAAGAACTCTGGGTTAGAAATAACTAATTATATTCTATAAGTTCAGTCTTTTACAAATGTTTTTAGTGTTTAATTGTCGCGGTACCTAAGTCCACCTCTCGGTTTTGACGCACTGAGAAATGCGGGGGTCTCAAAGAGTTTAATAGTAACAACACCTATCAGCAACTCTACGTACTGTCTGGTTTAAGTTGAAGTAAATAAGCCTCTTTCGTCTATGCGTACTAGATTTGAAATGAGCCCGCGAGTGTGAATTCGTGGCCCTTTTTATACGGTGAAATTCGGCTTAGAAAGTAGTGGGGACATGAGTGCCTCCATTGAATATAAGGTTTTCGGGGAAAACTTGGTTGCATCACACCACCGCAGGAAATGGTGACCCGTCGGGTCACGCGCATTCCGGACACCCGAAAGGGTTAGAAAGTCAAAGATAAATCTGCGTACGTAACATCTCCCCCCTTAGATAAAACATCGTCTATTACGATGCTTTTCCACCCTTCGGTGTCGGAAATGCACGCGACTAAACAGAATACTACTCACTCATGCAAAGGTGTGTGAAACCAAACCTTCCGCGGCCTATTGCGGTGTGTGTGTGTGTGATAATAGTAGTGTACTGTGGGGCGATGTCGTAGGTGATGGGTGGCCTCAGTCTTCGCTCCTCTGGAAGGGGTCCTCTCTGCAATACCTTGTGTTGAACCGCACCTTCAGCACGTCACCGGGAGTCCAGTCCTTAATGTTTTCGTCTATCGAGTGGGCCAGCATCAGGTCGTTTTCCCAATAATATGAGATTATGGCCCGACTGCTTTTATTGGTTGCCTTCGCCATCCTCTTTCGGTGAAGACTGCTTACTCGTGTCGTTGCAACTTTCCCCAGGAATTTTCGCAAATTCGGTGAGCCTCGTCTACATAAATGTGCACAATCCATGGTTGTACGCAGTCCAACGTCGAGAGCTTCCTGCATGCTTCTGGATAATCTGCAGGTCTAACTCCATCCCAGGGTCCATAATCTTCTTTTCCCCTGTCTTCTTCGGATCGAAAAAGATTGTGTGGCACTGGCATAACGATTAGAAAGGACTACGATGATTTTCATTCTGATTCCGAAGAATCGTCGGGAAGAAATGCGTGCTTTAATTTATCCTGATGTTTAGTGATTAATTTGTGATTACCAGTACTCAGAACTACGTTATGTAAATCTGATATGTCAATTATTTTATATGGTCCAATATAATGAGGATCGAATTTGCTTAATCGAGGTTCCTTTATAACATAGGCGTATTCTCCTTTTTTGAATTGTTGCGGGCGTGCTCGTCTGTTGTAGCACTGTTTTGATCGTTCCTTTTCTTTGTTGAGGTGGTCCGCTGCGGTGTTGCGGATATTTGCCATCCGAGTGATTAGTTCTGTAGGATAACTCCCGTAGGTGTCTTTATTTTGGTCCACATCAAAAGTGCTGGGAAAACGAGCCATTTTTCCAAATACCAACTCGTGTGGTGTGAAGTTAGTGGCTTCATGCACAGATGTGTTATAGGAAAACATGGCAAATGGAATGAAGAGATCCCATTCTTCATGCGATTCTATGTAATGTTTTAAATATTCTGTAAGGACGATATGGCTTCTCTCCAAAGATCCGTTTGTTTGAGGCCTGTATCCAGAAGTAGTTATTTGTTTTATCTTGAAGATATCAGCGAGGTGTGTCATTATCTGCCCCACAAAGCTGGTTCCTTTATCTGTTAATATTGAACGAGGTGTCCCAAAGATTGAAATAAAATGTCGTGCAAAAGCATCTGCGATTGTAGTGGCTCGAATATTCGGTATTGCAACTGCGATGCAATATTTCGTCAGGCTGTCTTGCATTGTTAGAATGTAGCGGTTCCCAGCAGGAGTTTCCGGAAGGGGTCCAACGGTGTCCAAAGCGAGTTTATCGAAGGGCTTCAAAGGCGTATCGGTGATGATCATAGGTTGCCGTGTTTTTGCTCTAACTAATTTTTGTTCCTGACAACTCTTACATTTCCTGATGAATTCCTGTACGTCTCTTCGCATACCCGACCAGTGGTATTTTGTTTGTAGTCGATTGAACGTTTTGGTAACACCTTTGTGTCCTCCAATGAGGCTGCTATGTGCTTCCTCCATCAGTTGTTTCCTGGTGTCTTCTGGCGGATTTTGAAGATTACTGCTTGATATGGTTGACTGTTGTATGGTTGGGATGTTGGATGGTTCCTCTTGATCCGAACTGCTATCTTCAGGTGGTGAAGATTCATAATCTATCAGAACGGTATCTATCGTCCTGGGGGTATTTGTTCTGAGGGATAAATTTTGTAAAGGGATGGATATATTTTGTAAAGGGGTCGTTATGTTTCTTAGAGGAGTAGGTGTGGATGTGATAATTGGATTACTGAAAGTGGTTGATACTGGTGATATAGGGAGATTGGAACCGTTTGGTCCTTTCATGATTAGCTGTGAAAATAATTGACTTTGATCTGTGGGTATTAATGTAGCGTCCAAAGGATTTGAGTCATAGAAAGGATTTGAATCTGCAGTTAAAGTCCTGTCCTCTTCAATGGGTTCCTCTTCTTCTTGATTTACTGGTGCAGGTTGTATGGTTGGTAATGAAGGAGGTAGTATTTTCCCTTTTATCACGGTTTTTGGTAGTTTAGTTTTTCGATGCGTTGGGCGAGCAACCGGTGTAGCGGCTTTATCAGAATCTTCAGAACTAGGTTCCTTGTAGTTTGGCTTCGCCTCTTGGTTTCGGCATAATGTCCTGATGCGATGTCCTATAGTGTTGGTGTCAGGATTCGTCCTCCCCTTAGAGGTGAGAGGTAAGCAAACTGCTGTAGAGTTTCGTGCCTCCATTTCTGGGAAATTAGTAAATCTGATACGCCTAATCGGTTGACTGTGAATGACGAGTGTTTTGTGGTGGTAGGAAATCTCTGCTTGCTCTTGTAGCAAAAAAGGGCTTCCTATGAGACCATCTGCTGACACGGGGAGATCTTTAATAACATAGAAATACGCTGGAATGCCATTGATATGCAACGTAGTGGTTCCCAAAGTGTGAATGGGCGAAGGAGACAAACTCGTTATCTCTATCTTTTCTCTGGAAGTGATCTGGGCCTTATCTCCCAATATGTAAAGGGCGACCAGGTTAACGGAGGCTCCTCCGTCTATGAGGAACTCCCCTTGTCCGCTTTCCAGTTCCGGGACGTCGATTTTGACCCTCGGTATTGGCGCCTCTTTCAATAATCTTCGTTCTTCTTGTCGGTGAACCTGATTGTTTTTTGGGCGATCCTTTTTCCAAACACTCACCGGATCGCCGTTGCGATGAGCGTCCTTGTAGTTTAATGATTTACTTGGTCCGGCGGACGAAGTTATCGGTGATCTGGTTCTACGCTGAAATCTGTTTCTTTCCCTACAAGTCTTCCCGTCGTGTCCATTCACGCCGCAATTCCAGCAGTATAATTCTTGCCTATCACTACTTTTTCCAGCGTATCTCCTATCGCGGTGATTACCCTCTTCTGACGCGTCAGAATTATAGGATGGGGAACGTGAATCGCTCCTACGTAAGGTCATAGCCATCACGTGTTTTGGTCGGTCTTCGTATTCATTGTCCGAACCAGATGCGTTACTGTCCCTAAAGTATGGCCTGCGATAACGCGAAGGAGAGGGTGACTGAGGGTACAGAGGTCGCACCCCGTGATCCCGTTCTCGGCTTCGTCTTCTTCCGCGATATTCGTCGTTGTAATCTGTCGATCGGTTGTCGTAGGTTTCACGGCGATTCCTGAGGCGACGATCTATTAGGAGGACGGCCTCAATCGCGTCGTCCAAATCCTTGTGTTTTTCGCCCAATGCCGCCATTCGCCGCGCAACGCCTTCTGGTAATCCCTCGATGAAGTTCTCCAGTATGTCTTTCTCCATTTCCTTTGTTATTTCATCGGCGTTCGCACCGTACCGATCCCGAATTGCCGCACGAGAGCAATGAGCAAGGTGACTAACCCGGTTGATATATCTTCTTAAGGATTCGTCACTACGAATTTTGAGTCGAGCGATTTCCCCTTGGAAATGTGCCAGATTACGTCCCGGTGCGTATCGTTTTTTAAGATATTTTAATAACTCCGACGTATCAGAAAATGTCTTATCCCGAATACTAATTCTCGCAGGACCCGTGAGTTTTGTTAATACGATTGTCAGATATTCAGTCTCCGTATTTGGCGGTATCAATGTCAACCCGTTTTCTACATTCTGCGCGAAAACCGAGAGGGCTGGAGTCTCACCGTCGAAAACCGGAATTGAAGCTGCGGCGTACTGTATGCAGTTACGCTGTGTAAGTAATGCCATTGAATTGGCCATTGACAAAGTCAGATTAGCTATATCCTCCGGAGAGGCCGAGGCTTGGCTTCCGGGCATGATTAATTAATAAAGTAACGACCCGAACAGGCGTTAAAAGTAAAAGCGAAAGATTTTCTTTCCTTTTACAGATAATTTGATTGCTTCAAATTATCCGAACCGTTCACGGACCGTGCGTGAGGTAATTTAGTGTGCAACGAGGGCAATACAAAATTGGTTGAGTCTCGTACAAGAACTCGTTACAAGATTCGCAAAGAACTACAGGCGGATTACGCTGAAACCGATGTTCTAATGCGGTACTTGATATTTCTTTAGGCGTGGTTAAAGCACACTGTGAACAGATTTTGCTACCATCGACCAAGGTTGTAGTCCAACCTTTAATACAACTATTCTCGCGATATTCCGGCCTAACTCTAATAGGCCTTCTCGGACGCGGGGCCGTAAGATTTGGCTTGTGCCGAAAGCACATCAAAATCTGAATAACCAGCTAAGAGAATAAATCCCACCGCTGTCACCAATTTGTTACGAGCCGAGGCTGAGGGCAATGTGAATGGCGGCTGCGAGGCCGAGGATTGTGTTTGTTTTTTGGAGTTTGTTAGTACCGGACGAACCGGGGTCTGGTATCCCCGGGAGCCGCTATAAGGAGGTTGGTTGTCGTGGACCAACCGGGGTCTGGTATTCCCGGGAGCCACTAGGAAGGTAAGCTTTCACGGACGAACCGGGGTCTGGTATCCCCGGGAGCCGCTAGGAAGGTGGAAGTCGTGGACGAACCGGGGTCTGGTATCCCCGGGAGCCACTAGGAGGTTGGTTGTCGTGGACGAACCGGGGTCTGGTATCCCCGGGAGCCACTAGGAAATGTTAGTTTAGCCTCGTAACTTTATAAAGTGATACACCTTGAGCGGTAAAGGAGTATCTATGTGGGTCTATCTCGAAGAGGAAATTCAGATAATGGTTAATTTAAATAAAAGAACTCTGGGTTAGAAATAACTAATTATATTCTATAAGTTCAGTCTTTTACAAATGTTTTTAGTGTTTAATTGTCGCGGTACCTAAGTCCACCTCTCGGTTTTGACGCACTGAGAAATGCGGGGGTCTCAAAGAGTTTAATAGTAACAACACCTATCAGCAACTCTACGTACTGTCTGGTTTAAGTTGAAGTAAATAAACCTCTTTCGTCTATGCGTACTAGATTTGAAATGAGCCCGCGAGTGTGAATTCGTGGCCCTTTTTATACGGTGAAATTCGGCTTAGAAAGTAGTGGGGACATGAGTGCCTCCATTGAATATAAGGTTTTCGGGGAAAACTTGGTTGCATCACACCACCGCAGGAAATGGTGACCCGTCGGGTCACGCGCATTCCGGACACCCGAAAGGGTTAGAAAGTCAAAGATAAATCTGCGTACGTAACAAATCATACATTAGATTGATATTTTAGGCGGTTCTGGTTGTAGTAAACTCGGTAGACATTCCAAATTTTCAGCCATTGTAAAGTTGTATTTCAAACATTCTGACGTGTCAAGAAATCGCCTGTTTTGTGTTTTCTGCTATTGCCAAGTGCCAATTAAAGATTTTACGTAAAAAAAGCTACTTAGATAAGTAATATCGTATCAAATTAGCCCCAAAGATTGTTCTACTAAAGTTGTCATCCGACTTTGTCAGAAAAAAAGATAGAAAAAAACACGTTTTGCTCGAAATTCAAGTATTTGATATTTTAGCAATTTTAATCTCCGACAAAACGATAAAAACATCAAAAATCGGTTTAGAATTGACGGAGCTACGGAATTTTCTGCACAAAAAAGTCACTTTGGAACCACTGTGCGCTGTGACGATTCGGTTTTGTCACCGAATAGTGCACAGTCATAAGGACAGGGCACACGTATTTTTGTTATTGGCGGAATCGGCCTCATCTACTTACTACAATATAACAGACGAAGATTCGGGCGAAGCTAGCGACGGACTGTCCCGCGTGCCAGCAGCTTTCTTTCTGTGCAGTAATACAACATGTGTGGTAGATCGATATATTCCCCCTTTATCTTCAAAACATTTTTCCGGCTCGAAATCGTTGTTTCATTGCATAATAAATATAACAGCATAATGTCCATTCACTGAGTCGTGTCGCAGCTCCAAACAAGGACGACACATGACGGCGTTCTCACAAAACAGAGGCAGCAACAGCAAATAAATAATAACTGTAACCGCTGCTCCTCCCGCGTGCATATTTTATTTACAGCTGGTAACTCGACTCGTTGAATAGGACGATTACGTCAGTAAGATAATAGATCTTCGTGTAACGGCGGAATTCTTTGACTGGTGTAATCGCAGTACGAATAATGGCCGCGAAGTAGAAAATGATTTAAGGCGTTCGACGAACAATACCATTTTTCGCTTTTACCGCTTTTGCGCGTGTCTACTGCATCTCCCCAGTTATTCCAGTTTCGCCATGAAGAAGGAAGAGGTGGACAAACGATACTTGAACCGTAACAAGGTGCTTTGTCGGGTCGTAGGTGTATGGCCGTATCAGACATATATAAGCAGAAACTTAGCACGAACAGTTATGTACGTTTGTGCGCTGCCGGCCATCTATACCATGGTAAAAATGATTCATAAACAGTTCAACAGTTCACAATCGTTATTCCTAATCTTAATTGACTGACTCACTAGCCAGCGTAAAAATACTGTATGAGTTATCGAACCGGTCCAACCTCTTAATTTACCAGTTACCGTGCTATCGTCATTTACAGATTTTGAGGATCATAGTATTTTTCAGTCCGGATATCCTAATAGAGCAATGCCCCTACCTTGTTGCAGTGAGCGGAATCATAATAAAGCTTGCTACTTATACTCTGAACTATGACAAGGTGAGGAGATATTTGGCCATTGTACTCATTTCTTCGCTGGTAGATGACATTAACGAAATTACAGTTGGTGGTCCTTGTTAATGACATGTACAACGATTGGGATATAAAGAGGCCACCAGCCGAGGACGAAATTATGGACGTTTATGGGAAAAGAGGAGTGTTATTTACAATTGCCTATATAAGTATGTAAGATAAGTTACTTTTATTTCTGTGGGACTTCGCGGGAATGCTATTCGAAACAGACCTAGTTACATGTGACAGTTACAACTTCTCGCTAGAATTACTTTCGGTGGTTATAAAAATTTGAGTGGCGTCGGCGTGTTTCTGGGTCGAGCAATTTGCATACTGTACAATGTAGGGTATACTTGCCTAAATCGTACCCCTAAAGAACAAATGCTTATTACACGAAAAATAACAGGGAAAAGGAAACAAAAAGTGGTAATCAACTCTTTATTAATAGAATAAACAGTTTTATAAACTCAAACTACAAAAAATAATAAACTTCTATTCATAAAAACGATTTATTTTTTATATGGAAAAAGTACGATTTGGGATTAATGTTCCTAAATCGTACCATACTTGTCCTAATTCGTATTTTCACATTTCATTACTACAATCATCACATACATATTCAAAAGTAAGTTTATCTATTCCCTCACAAAGCTCGTGTATCCACATTTTGCATTGCGTGCATTGTATTACAGTTTCCTGTCTATATTCTTGACACAATTTACAAAACCAGTTTTCATTTTCATCGTTTCTCTTCTTCTCCTTTTCTTTCTGTTGTGTATGTTATTAACGTATTAGTTGACGACACTGTTTTTCGGATTCCACCGTGTGCCGGAGGAGTCGCCGATACGGCACGCAGTTAGGTCTTGTGCACGCTTCAGCCTACGTCGTTGTGACCTCTCTCGTAAGAAATTATCTTAAGCAAATGGCACGCTATTCCATTATTCGTCGTGCAGTTCTTACGAGGATATAAAACTGGTGTCAGAAGTGGGATAGTGTTGATCTACGCCAGGCCTGCCCCATCGGGTGCAAATACCTCCTGAATTTCTGGGACCCGGGTAACAGCCGAGCGCAGGACTGTTCCATTGCTACCCGTTGCGAAATTTGTGAGAGAACTGCATGAGTATGCGTCCATGTAGAAGAGGTCTTCGGATCCAAGCAATAGACTCGTGGTACGAGCCTGCGTGGACAGCCGCACACTCATGCAATTCTCCCGCAACCCATGCTGTGGTTAGCAACGTAACCAGTCCCGCGCTCGGCTGTTGCCCGGGTCCCAGAAATTCAGGAGGTATTTGCACCCGATGGGGCAGGCCTGATCTACGCGGAGCGAAGGAGAGAAAAGCGAGTGTCGTGTCGACTGTATAAAACGACTGATCACCATTGACCACGTGCGTAGCTAGCCTGCAGCAAAAATGGATGTGCCACCGGAATTGTTGCAGGCGTTCGCAGGCTTGCTCGCAAACGCGATGCAGGCGTCCGCGGTGAACGTTGCTACCGCTGGAGGAAGCGAGGGGGCTAATGGCGTGGCGGCCGACCACCCACCGAAGCCACCGCCATTTTCCATGACGGCGTACCGCTTGAACGACGGAACGACAGTTGAAGACTACTTCAAGCGCTTCGACTTGGCTCTCCAGCTGAGTTGCGTTCCACAGAAGCAGCATGCGAACTATGCCCGTGTCTACATACACGGGGAGCTGAATAAAGCAGTCAAATTTTTTGTGAGTTCGCGTTTGCCGGAGGACTTTTTACCTTACGTACGCTGAGCTATGCGGCACGCTCACTAGTCATTTCGATCGGGCAAAAAATAAATACGTCGAGGGCATCTAGTTCCGACAGATTTCGCAACATAAAGGCGAAACCGTTGCCGATTTCGCCCTAAGACTGACAAGGGACGTTCGGCAACCCGGAAATTCAGAAAATTATGAAACTCGGTATGCAAGTAGAGTAGTTCATCCGTAACACAACCCTATTTTTCGTTGGTGCCATAAAGCATTTTTTTTGGGTGAAATCACCCCTTGAAGAAAATGCAGAATTTTCTTTTCCGTGGAATATCTCGAGAACTGTGAGAGATATCGAAAAGACGTTTAAACAAAAGTTGCAGCCTTCTTTTATATCTACTAAACAGCGCAAAAATAATTTTCGAAAAATCCATATTTTTCAAGTTACCCCCACCACCAACACTTAAAATGAAGTTTTTGTATTTTATAAATATACGCTGGCATACCTCTGGATAATCTCTTTTCACACATATAAATAGTTTATGTGTTATATTTTTTTTGCAAACAAATAAAACCTCTGTTACCGAATTTGAAGTCCATTTTGGCAGTTTCCATTAATAACATGGTTCCTAAAGCCATATTTAAATTATTATTTATGTAAGGTTCACACAGCTTTCAATTATTTAAGCAAGGCAGTGCGTACGTAAAATTGCATCCAAGGTAAAACCCATTAAAACTAATCAGTGACGTGCATGAATCAGTATGATAACAGCACATGCGTACATGCATTACTTGAAGTGTAATCTTATTAGGCTATTTTGGAAACCACACGATAAATAAATAATGCGTGAAAATTCACAATGACTTTGCAAAATATATGTTATCATTGTAATGACGCAGAATCGCATTGATGCGGATAACCTTGTCGAACCTTCAGATTTTCCGAGTTTTCGGTAATCATGTTTTTGTACTCGCGTCTTTGAGTGATATAAATGTTCCCGAGGATGTAGCCAACGGCAGTTACATTTTTGGCAGCAGTCAGTTACCAATTGAAAAAAGTGAGTCATCATTGTTTGAAAGACTATTTTCTTTAAAATGCAGACTATTAATGTTGCTAACGTAATACACATGTTAGCCACTACATTTCAAATTGCAAGTATAACACAGACACCTATAATCCCGGTAGAAACGGAACTGCACAATGAAATTCGGGACATTATAAAAAAGTTTCAAAACATACATTCCCTACCATTAATTGAACATGATTATGTGCTCGATTATGCCGATCCATTAGAACCACATGGTGCACAAGTTGTAGAGTACTATTGCCCAGAGATGGGCATTATTTAAATAAAAAATTATCTAAAAAACTTTTTAAATAAAAGAGACATTATATGTATGTGTCATAAATAAAAATCACCCAGAATTATTTATTATTTGAAGCACCATAAATAAAATTTGAAATCGACGGGAATTTATCCGAAGATCCATAAATAAAATTTTCAATCGACGGGAATTCATCCGAAGCGCATAAATAAAATTTTCAATCGACAGGAATTCATCCGTAGCTTCGGCCAATTTTCTCACTTTCATTTATATTTGTAGCGGAGAAGCTTAAATAACTCTGGGCGTGGCTTGGAAGCCCTCGGGCCTCAAGCGCCTTTGCTCGAAGCGGCCAGGCCCTCGGGGCAAGCGAGTTGCTCGGCGACGTGTCATCGATTATACAGAAACGAAATTTCTTTATTTTTCATCGTATCAATATGAAAGTGACACCAATGGATTCCTTGCATTCTCCCGATTAAATTGATAAAAAAATATTTAAATTGGGCTAGTTTTAACGAAACGGGCTTTCAATCCTGCAAATTAATTTTATGCGTAATATCGTTAATTGAGGCAGTGAGAGCAAACAACGGACTAACCCACATTCTTTTCGAAATTGAGTTAGTAGCAATAACGTATTCTAATAGGCTCTACTAATCATATAAAATAGGCAAAAAAAATTTTTTTAATGTGGATTGAACATCGCAATACGGAGCAAATATTCTAGACCGCAGAATCGCCGGTATTGTCAATATTGCAGTTGTAAGTATAGACACGCATACCTGACCGTGTTAAGATCTGGGACGATATTACGCATAAAATTAATTTGCAGGATTGGAAGCCCGTTTCGTTAAAACTGGCCCGATTTAAATATTTTTTTATCAATTTAATAGGGAGAATGCAAGGAATCCATTGGTGTCACTTTCATATTGATACGATGAAAAATAAAGAAATTTCGTTTCTGTATAATCGATGACACGTCGCCGAGCAACTCGCTCGCCCCGAGGGCCTGGCCGCTTCGAGCAAAGGCGCTTGAGGCCCGAGGGCTTCCAAGCCACGCCCAGAGTTATTTAAGCTTCTCCGCTACAAATATAAATGAAAGTGAGAAAATTGGCCGAAGCTACGGATGAATTCCTGTCGATTGAAAATTTTATTTATGCGCTTCGGATGAATTCCCGTCGATTGAAAATTTTATTTGTGGATCTTCGGATAAATTCCCGTCGATTCCAAATTTTATTTATGGTGCTTCAAATAATAAATAATTCTGGGTGATTTTTATTTGCTGAGTTTCGAATAAATTTTTTGCCTTTTATTCGAACACAATTTTTTATTTAAAATAATTTTTTACCCATCTCTGCTATTGCCCCATGAGAAAATGAGCTACTACCCACAAGCTGAAATGTCACAGGGGCAAGGGGAATCGCCCGCTCGCTCCACCTTATCCCCTCCAAGAAGTTCTACTTTTCGGTTCTTAGCGGCTACAATCCAAGGTGAAGGATTTCTTGAGGGGGGTTGGGTGGAGCGAGCAGACGATTCGTGATGTGACTAAGTAACTGGCCACTTCCCTATTACATAGTAGTAGAATTTCCATATCTGCGGGATACTGGGATAAATATATTGCGTAAATACACGAAACCGCATATATGAGATCTCACTGCATTAACAAAATATAATTTTAATTAGATATATTTAAGAAAAATAAAAGTATTTTTAATAGGTATCCGGACAAACCAATAACAAACTTTATAGTACTTACATTTTTAATTATTAAACAACAAAAATCAAATATTTTTGTGTAGGATGTTTTCAGTATCGTGAATTCAAATTATATTCCCACTGAATGTCGAAAAAGCGACTACTTTGTAAGTATCGACAAAGTTGGCAGCGCGGCACCCTCCGTCACACTCTTAAAGATAAGGGAACTCTCTTATTTAGAGTGCGATGATCAGGATAAACAAATGATGTCTCGAAGACTTTTCGAACTGCGCTAAACAGTTTCTTCAGAACACTCTTCCAGCGAACAGCGTCCAGCTTTAGTTTCAGTTTCCTTTTCGTTTTTATATTCCTAGTATGTTATTATAGTTCTTGTTTAGTATTAATTATAATATTATCACTTAGTATAAATTAACATAAGTTACAATATTAAGTGTTAGTGTAGTGGTAGTGTAGTGCACTGTAGTTTTATTACTAATATGTACTTAAGTACTTATTTACTATACATATGCATAATGGCCACACATAAAAAAGGACAAACGATCCGTAGTGATGCGCGGACCATGTTAAAAAGATTAGCAAAAAAATGCACGGAGGAAGCATTAGAAATGAAACTTCTTCTTCCGCTACACATGCCAAATACTCGTACTGCAGAATATAGTGGTTTCTCGCAAGCAACCATCAAGAGAATTCGAAAAGAAAAATCGAATGATCCTACAAAAGGGACTCTACCATCGCCAGGGAAAAAACGGCCACGAAGTGTAGAAAAAAAATTTCACTGTTCTCAGGAAAACAAAATAATAATAAGAAATATTATTCCAAATTTTTATATTGTGAAGAAAATTGTACCCAGCGGCCCGAAACTATTAGCTGCCATCCGTGAAGAAATTCATTTTCCCTGGAAAATAGAAACACTACGCAAATTACTGAAAACTATGGGATTTAAATGGAAGAAATGCAGCACTGTTAGAAAAGTATTGATTTTAGAGACCAAACATAGTGACTTAGAGAGGAAAATACTTAAAAGCACTATACAAGTACAAAAGAGAGGATAGATACGTTATTTATATAGATGAGACGTGGGTGGATAACACTTTGTCGTTTGGAAAGTGTTGGCAGAGCAACGAAGAATTGGGAATATTAAAAAATACGAGTTCGTCCCACCGATTAATAATTGTAAATGCTGGTGGTAAAAACGGATTTGTCCCAAATGCAACCCTCATCTTCAAATCACGCAGCAAATCAGGCGATTACCACGGCCAGATGAATTATACTAATTTTGAAAAATGGACGGTTGAAAAACTATTACCAAACATTCCAGCAAATAGTGTAATAGTAATGGATAATGCTCCTTATCACAGTGTCCAAATAAATAAAGCCCCATCGAAATATGCGAACAAATTAGATATGATTAATTGGCTTCGACAAAATAAAATTAGACATTCCGAAAAAATGAGAAAATTTGAACTGGCAGAATTAATCGCCCAAAATAAGGCACTAGAAAAAACATATAAAATAGATAAAATAATAAAATCTAAGGGGCACATTGTGCTAAGATTGCCGCCATATATGTGTGAGCTAAACCCCATCGAACTTGCCTGGGCACACATGAAAAGAAAAATACGGGAAAAAAATACGTCCACGTTAACGTTTCTTGAATTGCAGACGTTTACGCAAGAAGCGATTAATACAATAGGGATACCTGAATGGCAAAACTTTTGTAAACATGTAGAAGCAATTGAAAACAAATACTTGGAAACTGATAATTTATTAGAAAGTGCCATGGATGACTTAAATTTGGAGATGCAAAATACGGATTCCGAAGAAGAGAATGAAGAGAATGAAGATGATGAAGACGATGAAGACGATGCTGATGAGGACGATGAAGACGAGAGCAGCTCTTCGGACGATTAATAGGGTAGGAAAACGTGAAACATTGATTTCATTTCAATACTTGTCATTGACGATTGTTATTACCTAAAATTTAGCAGAATCATATTGATGAATTTGTTTATTCACTTAATAGTTACATAAGATTCTGAGTCTCCGTCTACACACTGTACGCCAATGTCACTATCGCTGTATCTCACTCTGTCGCGATTTGTTTCGTTCGCGTTCTTTGTCATGGGACGAACTGTGTTGGAGGGGATAAGGTGGAGCGAGCGGGCGATTCCCCTTGCCCCTGTGACATTTCAGCTTGTTGGTAGTAGCTCATCTTCTCATGGGGCAATAGTACATTATGCCTGCAGAAGAAGAAGAAGACAGTTTTGAACCTGCAGAATGTACTGTTAATGGTGAAGGTGGACAAGTTGACTTAAGAGGGTAGACACGGGTAATGCAGCGCGCTGTAATACCCACATAATGTGCCCGAAACATGGGTTTGGGGGGATACGTTTTTCGTCCTTATATGAGCAGATTTTGGGCTGGGTGAGGTCTCAATCGAAAGAGGAAGGTTCGATACAGCCCGCTCTGGTCATGGTTCGACGAGATTGTGTTGATATCTAATAATATGAGTGTTCAAAGTAGAGCAAAAGTCGACAAAATACACCCGCAGGAATCCAAGTATTTTTAGGACACTAAAAGAGTTTTGTGGCTCAAACGATGACCAGAGCGGGCTGTCTCGAACCTTCCTCTTTCGAATGAGACCTCACCCAGCCTAAAATCTGTTCATATAAGGACGAAAAACGTATCCCCGTGATTGCATTCCCAAATACGAGTTCCGCCATATTGGCGATAATACAGAGCAAGTTACGTGACAAATTTAGTTGAGCTAGTGGACACGAGATGGCGCCTACTCGGGAGGACTGCCAACGTGGAATCATAGCAAAACTGAAGCGTTAGCTGGATACACAAGCCACAGTAAAAGCGTGATGCAGTCAATGCATGCATTTTCGGACGACTTTAGGTTAGGTTATATGCATTTTAGGCATACATTGACTAGGAACTGCTGGGAATTGTCTACATTTACTAAATTCACGCTTTTACTGTAACACATACATCACCGCTGTCGAATATATGTTATAATTATATGGCCACATTATTTCAAATAAAAAAAGAGATTGGAATTTTTTAATAACACTGGAAGTAGTGATTTACTGATATTATATTTTCAGAATGTGGAAGTTACAGCAATTATTTGCAATTATTGCATTTATTATTATTCTTCCGACTATTGTATATAACATATAACAAGGAAAAGTCTCCAAACCGGTCAACAGTTGACTCCTTGATTTTTTTCGTAATTCTTTACGCTCCTATGCAGAGATGGGCATTATTTAATTAAAAGAATATACTTCCGAATGGTCCCAGTGGCCGATCGACACGAGGTTTGGGGGGAGGGTGTGTGTACCCTAAATCTAAAATTCTATTTAGCTTCGGGTATTTATTAGTTTCCTTTGTTTATTCGAAGGCCTTTCATCTTTGGCTTCGAATAATTTTTCATCTTTCATTATATCTTTATCCTAAGGTCGTATTCAAATATATTGGCCGGTCGATTCGTTTTCGCGAACAGCGATCGAGGAGAAATCAGCCATCACCATCTGACGATCGTGGATTTGTCAGTTGGAGTTCCCTAGCCACCGAAGGGTATGGTGGGGTAACGGGAATGCTGCTCGGCCCCGTCTGAACGTAGACGTGTGGCTGTTATTTATTCTTATTGTCAGCGTAGTACATATGTAGTTCTGTGCGTCACGAAGTAATGCGTAGACCAATACGAGATGAAGCTATCGAGAAAGAATCAATGTTCTGACCAATAAAGCTCCTGAATTTTTTCGGAGCTAAGCCCTAAGGCACACCTATTCTGATGCGTGTATTTCTACGCTGCAGCTCGGTTTGGCCTATACATGACAGAAGCTTGGCGCTATCCCCACCACTTCTGGCTCACTCGTGTTCTGCGATGACGACAGAATACGCGTTACGAAATACGAATAGGAGTGTGCGGATCGTCCCGCGGCTCGGATTCTCGGCCCTCGGGACGGGTCGGAAAATTTCGGGCGGGATCAGGCGGGATCCCGATACTTTCGTATTGCTCGAGATCCCGACGGTTTCAGGATCCCGAGACTCGATTCGGGCTACAAGCATGACCGCCATGAGCGGGCAATTTGATTTCAGGTCGGCTTGGCAAAACTCGGACGCGATCGGCTCGAAAGCCAGCTATTACGAGGGGACCGAGACGGAAAGAATTATGTATATCATTTATATCGATACCAGAGTGATAAGTTTTTACCTTTCTGCCTCCTGTTGAATCATAATTTGTATCTTATTATTTATTTACATATATATGTATTGTCATTGCTACCAAATAGTCTGTGAATACTGAATACGTCCATATACGTACTTAAATAAATACCATGTTCAGAACTTGGGAATAAGACTATTTTTATATCGACAATATTTTAAAATCTGAATAAAATATACTTCATACTTAGTACTTTATGTAAAGGGAATATATAGGGTATTATCTTTTTCCGGATAGGTTCAGATTTAAAATAGAAAACGTACGAACTATAAGCATACAAAAAGGAATATTTCCTGGATGTTTCATAATAACAACAATATACAGGAGGTGAATATTTTATTATTTCATATTAACGTGTAAGAAACATAATTTTTCTATGTTCTCAGGTAATAATTTTAATCTATTACTGGTAACGATATCGTCCGATCGCGTCCGAGTTTTGCCGAGTTATGCTTGTAGCCCGAATCGAGTCTTAGGGTTCCGAAACTGTCGGGATCTCGAGCAATACGAAAGTATCGGGACCCCGTCCGATCCCGCCCGAAAGTTGCCGGCCCGTCCCGACCCCGAAAAATCGGGTAACCGCACACCCCTAGTTACGAAACTCACCGGCCAATAAATCTGAATACGATCTTAGAAGTTCGAATAACCGAAGAGAACCTTTGTGTCCCGAGCCGCGCGAGATCGTCGTGCTCGGCGATGTGTCATCGATTATAAAGAAACAGAATTTGTTTATTTTTCATCGTATCAATATGAAAGTGACACCATTGGATTTTTGGCATTCTCCCGGTTATATTGGCAGAAAATAATTTAAATCGGACTATTTTTAACAAAACGGGCTTTCACTTCTACAAACAAATTTTTCACGTAATTTCCTTAATTTTGGTCCGAATTATATCATTTTTGGGGCCAATTTGATCGAGAAAACATGAGGAATCGACTGACGTCACTTTCGCAAAGATCTGATTAGAAATGCAGAACTGCAGATTTGTCACTGCTTAGCGCGCAACATTGTATGGCCCCGCTGGTTTCGAGCGCCGAAGCCCACGAAACTCAGCGAGTCGCATGATTGCCAGCGAGAAGGCCAAGAGGGGACTTTCCATGGCGAAGGAAAATCAGCCTTCTACAGAACTCAAATCGAGAAAAACTTTGCTAACAAACTTTATATTCACGTCAAATAAATACTTGTAAAATTTAGACGACGAACTATTGTTGAATTTCGCCAGTTCTTACATATGCCCCACTGGGTTCGGAATTCCTGATTCCAGAGTTTCATGCATTTACCTATTGAAATGTTGCTTCAAGTCATCGGGCAATTGCATTGTTTCTTCTCGTACATATGTATATCTGTTCGCGAGTAGGTGTCATGAATGACGCGACTTTTGTTTCCCAAATAAATTCACCCCTATCAGGGCCCTCGCTCGAACCGCTTGACAAGGAGACCGCACGATGTGAACCGAGTGGGAGTGAAATAGCGCACCAGCGGTACACCCTCGGTCGACGGCGACTTGAGTCATCCAGTACTGAATACGAAATGTTCAAAATTTCTCATTACACCTTGATGAGAGTGTTACCATTCATGGATTGTTGGTAAGTCAAGACACGAAGCAATTCAATCTATTTTTTCTTATGAATACATGATTAGAACACACTCTACGTTCAATAAAAATTCATCGAATTGCTCCATGTTTGATATAATTTTCATTGGGAAATCCTAAAAAATTCATCGGTAATACTTTCATCAATACTTATCAAAAACACGAACATTTTATTTTTCTGTACTGGGTATTTTATCTAGCTCGTCGGTCTTATTGTTCTCGGCTGTCAACGGGCGGTCTACTAGGACCCGAAGGTCCACGCTCGCAACGAGAAAGCAAAACAGTGGGGTGGGTAGGACTTTCCCGATAAACTGAGCCCAAAGGCTTCTCAACAATTGAAACATTGGAAGACTGTACATATTCTTTCTGATGCTTTCGGCGATATGCGCTACCATTTGTATGCCCGGTTTCATGTCTAAGTCAGGCGATTTTGTTTGTGAGAGCCATATATAAAGACAGTCCTGTAACGTTCACTACATCTTCAATTATAAAACTGCAAATATGTTATTTTACACATGTGTCTCGCTGAGTTTCGTCGGCTTCGACGCTTGAAACCAGCGGGGCCATACAATGTTGCGCACTAAGCACTGATGAATCTGAAGTTTTGCAATTTCTAATCAGATCTTTGCGATCGTGGCGTCAATCGATTCCTTATACTTTCTCAATCAAATTGGCCCCAAAAATGATACAACTCAAAGTTCACAAATGTAGCGTAATACAACGAAATAGCCGCTACATATTTATTGTCTTATAGCATATACATAGGTTATATTTTCTGTCACTTCCAGGAGGGACCACATAATAATCACGCGTTGGATTCAACATCAAACACAATTTTATATATGTTTGTTCATAACTGCTTTCTGCATAGGATGTGTATTTCATGTTCTGTTTCAGTGTTTTGCTAATTAAAAAATGTCTATCCTAACAAACTTCATTTTCTGGGGACATGCCCTCATCTATTTTTCCTTTTCACTTATAATTCCTTACTGCCAACGTAGAATATTGTAGCATAAGCACATTTCAAGTAATTAAAATGTACAATGAATTTTCTACGTTTGCAGTACCAGCCGACTTTCCGTTTAAATTTTTATAAGTACAACGCAACAGCTGAGAATTTATTTCCTTATTCAGAATAGAATACGGAAATAGCAAACAGCTCCCTCTCGCGTGCACAGGCAGCCGCGTATCTATGGGTAATACCATTTCAGTGCAGAAAAAACCTGCTGTAATACCGACCTGCCGAATCGGCCAGACCACGTGACGTGTCTACCCCCTTAAGTTATAAGAGAAAAGCTGTAACGTTTTGGAAAAGCGCAAAAAAGGCACGTCGAACGCTTACCAGTGTACAGAAAAATTATCGCATGGTTAAATCTTTGCAGCAGCTATACAGGTGGGAGGCGAGTGTAGAGAGAGGTGGAACAAATGCAGATAAACTTGCATTCATTGCAGAATATGTACAGCAAAAGTTTGAAGAAGCTTGTGACAGAAGAAGTTTGTGACAGAAGATCTATCATGACATGAATTTAAGATTGTGGGCCTTGGAGGCAAAAAACCAGGTGGACCTACCCCAATTCGTGGCAGGTAAATGGTGGATTTGGAACTTTAAGACTGCGCATAGAATTGTGTCCCGCAAGATAACAACATTCAGGACGCAATTTACATTTGAAGATATTGTAACGGTTTCGAGCGTGGCGTAACGCTCCTTACAGGATTTCGGGATTGGTTCGAGTGGTGTGCGATAAAGAATTAAAATTCAAGAACAAGAATTTAACTTAAACAGTGTTTATTCAAGGAAAACACTTCTAAATGATACATGAAAATATGATTTAACGCCTTAATACTAAAGAAATTAACGAAATTAAATTAGGTTGCGACACTAGGTCGTTACAAAAAGTAAAGCTGATCGTCTTGGGTTGCGACTATAGGTCGTTACAAAAGAAATGCCCGTTTGAACGATCGATTTGGAGTAGTATAATGACGTTTAGTCGAATGATAGGAATTCGTTAATGGATTAGGACTCTCGGTCGATATAGGAATTAGTTTATGATTTAGGAATTAGCTTATAATTTAGGAATTGAATATGTTAAGTTGAGAACAGTTGAATTGTTTCAGTGTTTCATCAGGGGCGATACTGTCACCTGGAATAGTATTGTTCCCTCGTTGCTCAGGAGTAATATTACTAACCTGAGAATAATAATAATAATAACTTAGCTTCATCAACTAAGTGGCCTACAAAGCGGCCTCCAAGGCAGAAACCTCTCGCTAAACCTGTCGACTATGGCCTTAGTTTAAACGATTAGTATAGCCGAGTGTCCTGCAAGGCGGCCTCCAAAGTTGGAGCATTCAATTTACGTTGGAATCAGCTTGTAGCCTTAAATGATTCTTGATTAGTTTCATAAGTCTGAATGATTTCTCTGGGCTTTCCTGCCCGTATTTATACACATTCGGAGTATTGGGAGCGCACCAATAGGAATGGAGTTCGACTATTACGCGTCAATTATTCTCGTATTGCTCGATCCGTTCTCTAGTCGGTCTACTAAGCGACTGGTTAATGCGCAGGCGCACGCGTGGAACGCTCGGTTCCCTCTCTCATTTGTCATGCACGAATCATAATTACTGCTTCTGATCCTTGCTCTCGTCGATCCGCTGATCGACTGAGGATCGCGCATGCGTTTGATTCTCCCACTCCTTTACACTCAATTCTCTCTTTCGTCATACTCGCGTCTCGCGGTATCCTGAACTAATATTAATACTAATGCTAAACACTCTTATAAAAGTAAGAATAATAGGAATATAATAAGAATATAAGTATTTAAATGATTATTAACTAAGTTTATTAAGAAAAAAGAAAGGGCAGGTTTGGGGTTTGTTACAATATTGACAACATCAAAAATATTGCAGAATCGTTTGTTTCTCGCGTAAAGTCTAACATCCCAGCTGTCGGAGTTGAAGAAATTTATAATGCAGACGAGAGTGGTTTCAACCTGGAAATACATTCTGGGCGAACATTGGCGAAATTAGGAGTGAAAACGGTAGAAGCGACGATTCAATCGGTATCTTCTACAACACATAGCTACACTATAATGCCTATTATATCAGCAAGCGGACGTCTTCTTTCACCACTATACATAGTTTTGAAGGGATCTACAGGAACACTTGGTCCGATAGTGCAAAGAACTCTATTCCGTCCGGTTAATATTTACATCGGAGCTTCAACGTCAGGAAAACTCACGTCTGAACATTTTAAAAATTGGTTTAGCGAAGTGTATCTACCGAATACTGGCCGTAGGACCATGCTCCTACTCGACTCGTGGACGGGACACTGCCCAAATGAGTTACAGCAGTTGATTCCACAAGACAAGGAAGTAACTTTTTCAATGATTCCAAAAAAAAACGACGGGCATCGTTCAGTCTTTAGATGTGTTTGGATTCCGGATTTGGAAAAATTTCGTGCGGACATTTTCGGATAATGTGATTCTCCAAGAGAGAGATGTCAATTTGCACTTACGTAATGAAATAATTAAATTGCAGTCCCTAACCCACAACCAGTTTTCTTCGCCTAGATTCAAAAACCTTTTTCAATATGCTTGGTTTAAAAGCGGATATCTAGAAACGCATCCCAGCGAATTTCAAAATCCTGTAGATTTCTGTTACTTCAGGAATGAAAAGCTTATACCCAAATGTAGTATTTGTGGGGAGCCGGCTTTTATGCGATGTGCATGGTGTGGCAAGTATTTTGGTTTTAATCATTTCTATGAAGAATATCATTATTGTACCAATTACGAACCGCAATTTTCAATGTATCTATCGCCTTCTATTAGTATAATTCTTTCAATGTATAATCAAACAATACAACATGTACAAAAAGACACCGCGAATGTTTAACCCTAGGATGCATAACGTGGGTATTTTATACCCACATGAATATTTGAACACCCACCCACCCACTTGTATAATGAAATAATTTCATGTGGCTTTGTGTATTCCTTCCTTGCGATTTCATATACCTAACAATAATTTCTTAAATTTATTAACAGAATAATTAAGAAAAAAATGTAGAAATTCCAATTTTATCGCAATTTTCATAAGGTGGGTGTTTTATACCCATTAATTAGATATACACACATAACCTTGTACAGATTTGGTTTACACATGCAGTAGACTTTAGTGTTTATTATTTGACATTGTGTAATATATAGTGATGGAATTTCAAGTAGACCAAACATATTCAGAATGTTATGATTATATCTGCCCCGTGTCTCGGCGCACTCCGTGCGTTAACTGTATTGTTGTCAACGATTCAGTATTCAGTTGTGCTTATATGTATGGAGACATTACAGTTGAAACGTGAAAATTATATTTGTTTTCAATATTATGGAGAAACAATTTGGAAATTGAATCAGTACTAGGTACGTTCTTTATCTCCTGTATTTCTTTTACATCTTAGTGCGTGTTTTGTTCTTTCTTTGTAACGATTGATGTATCTTTGTAACAGATGGCTTCTACTCGTAAGAAAAGAGTTCGTAGTGATCCTGATGTCGAAAATATTGTTGATCAGCCGCTTGATGAATCTGCGTATGCTGGATTAGAATCAAGTGACAATTCGAATGTTTCAGATATTTGTGGTAGTGATATTGATATTGATGATCAACATGACCCCGATTACATAGCAATATCTGAAAGCGATAGTGCTCATTCCAGTGACAGCGATGTGGTTCCATTTATTCAAAACGAAAATTTTATGATTGCACGAAATGGTAAAGAATGGTCGAAGAAGCCAAAGAATAGTTCAAAATTTCCACCACACAATATTTACTCCAGGGCCAAAAAGACAAGGTGAGATATTCACGCCCTTGGATGCTTGGAAATCATTCATAATTTCGAATGCCGATGCAACTCGTGCGTGTTCCCTAAAAAAAAAATATGGCAATCTATCGAGAAAGATGAGATGGATGCATTTTTGGGGCTATTACTTATGGCGGGTGTTCTAAAAAGTTGGGACGTACCAGTCAGGGAACTGTTTTTAGATAAACATTCAAACCCAATTTTTAGAGCGTGTATGTCTGTCAACAGATTTGAAGATATCAAAAGATTTTTGAGATTTGATAACAAAAGAACACGAGATGAAAGATTAAAATCAGATAAATTGGCTCCTATTTCTTATGTATGGAATTTGTTTTTGAAACAGTGTCGGACAGTAATGGTACCAAAAATCTTTGTCACAATCGATGAACAATTAGTTAGCTTTCGAGGAAGATGTGGATTTATCCAGTATATGCCGAGCAAACCGGCGAAGTATGGTATAAAGTTCTTCTGGCTGTGTGAATCTGATACAGGATATGCAATAGATGGTCAAATTTATGTTGGAAAGCAACCTGGTGGCGAAGTGCAACGAAATTTGGGAATGAACACTGTACTATCACTAGTAAGATCAATTCAGAATTCTTCAAGAAACGTTACAGTTGATAATTTCTTTACAAGTACTGAACTTTTTGAAAAATTATTAACGATGAAGATTAGTGCAGTGGGGACAATTCGGAAAAATAAACGAGACATACCAAAAGAAATGCAAGCTAATAAAGAAAGAGCAATATATTCATCATGTTTTGGATTTCATAATAATATGACACTCGTTAGTTATGTACCTAAAAAGAAGAAAGCAGTAATACTGTTGAGTACACTGCATAATAACGATGAAGTCGATAATAGCACTAGCAAAACAAAGCCTGAAATTATAAATTTTTACAATAAGACGAAAGGAGGAGTGGATATAATGGATCAAAAGATAATAAATTATACTTGCAAGAGACAAACAAAAAGATGGTCGTTCATAATTTGGAGTAATATAATGGATGTAGCTGCATTAAATGCTTTTACTTTATTTATGAACGAAAATTCTGATTATAAGAAAGAGAGAAGTGACCAAAGAAGACTATTTTTGAAAGAGTTGGCTACGCAGCTCATTATGCCCTATATGAACAGGAGATTGAGAAATATTAATTTACAAAGAAGTATTGTGGAAAATATTAGGAAATTCATCGATGTACAAGAAAAAGAAGATATACCCACCAAAATTCCGACAAAAAAACGTTGCTTTATATGTCTAACCAAAAAAGACAGAAAATGTGAGAGAGTTTGTGTAAAATGTAATAATGCAATATGTAAAGAACATACTATTTATATGTGTCCGAAATGTAGAGAGTAAGTTTTCATATTAATATTATATGTATTTTTATAATAGTCCTAATTAATCAATTAAAAAATTTGTTTTATACTGTGTAAGCTTCTGTGGGTCTTTTTCACCCACGGTATGTAAATCTGATGAACGCCATAGTCATGCATCCTAGGGTTAAATATTACTTTATGCGGTCACTTCATTAATGAAAACTGCTATGATGTAATATTATATATATATGTTTTATGGCACCAACGAACAATAGGGTTGTGTTACGGATGAACTACTCTACTTGCACACCGAGTTTCATAATTTTCTGAATTTCCGGGTTGCCGAACGTCCCTTGTGAGACAGGGCGCCGCCTATTGCGAATACGGTGAGTTCATAGACCGGAATGTTGATCGAAAAATTTCTGCATGGCCTCGAATCTCGTGAGACATGCGACCAGATTATCGCGAAGAAACCGGCAACCTTTACCGAGGCGGACGAAATCGCGCACGCGCTCGAGGCGACGCGCAAAACGACCAAGGAGGTTGGGACGACAAAAGTGCCAATGACGCGTGATACGACAAACAGGTTAGGATTCGCGCCACCGCGAACCAAGCGAGGCGCAAAAGAACCACCACGGAACAGAATGGTGTCGCGCAGTCGGAATCGGCAACAGAACTGTCGCGGTGCATCGCGGAAAGCCGAACGGGGCGTCTGAAACGAGCACCCGCTGTGTGACGGATGTGGAGGTCCAGATTCACGGGACTCCTGTAGGTTGCGTGATGCGAAGTGCAATAGCTGTGGGAAACAGGGACACAACGCGAGGGTCTGTAGTAGAGCTGTTCGAGTACTTGAATATTCGGGTAGTTTGAAATCCGCAACAATCCGGGACTCGGTTTCCAAGCCGAGCCAGGTACCCGAAAGAACCGAGCGGCTCGAATAGAACCCAAGTACTTGAATTTTTTTCAAGCGGCCCGAAAGAACCGGGGGTTAGGATAGAACCAAGTACTTGAATTTTTACAAGCGGCCCGAAAGACAGCGAGCGGATTGGATAGAACCAAGCGGATTGAATTTTTCCTAGCGGCCCGAAAGGAACCGGACGGCTTGGAAAGAAGCGAGCGGGCTGAATGAACATCGAGAAGATCCAAAACTATTCGTCCGATTTATTTGAAACTTGGTACACATATTCTTAATGGTATTATCTAAAATGTAGCATATCATTTTAATTTATGCGATAACCCATTCGTATATAATAAATGTTTTAACTTTGCCTTGTTAGGTACGAAATTAATAGTGATATTCACTTTGCTCTCATTTGTATAATAATTTTTTTCTTCTCAAATCCGTATGCTAATTGTCTTGTTCCTTTCCGTGTCACCTTGTACGCGCGGATTTAGCTGCAGGTCCAGGTCAACCGGCTCTTTCGCCCCTACGGCGTAGAACCTATGCGGATATATGCTACTACCAATAAAATAATAAAATGTTTCGTACCGACCGTAGCAAAGTATACTGACTTGCCACGTTTATTTCATAAGAACCTCCGCTGAATTGTACGTGTCCTGTATTTTTTTCGTCCAAGTTATTAAACACGACCTTGCGTTGGAAAAAGAATTTGAAACAAAGAGACGTGTATTTTCGTCGTAATTGCCACCACATGAAATGAGACAAATTCAATGAAATGAATTTTGCCGCACATGCTCCTTTTCCACGCAGATCGTTCGTTCACCCTCGGCGTGAGCTGTTTACGTAAAATATTAATTACCTCTTTATCTCGTAATATTTCTGCCACTTCCTTTCTCCCAATACCCGAAACGGGCTAACAATTTTACGATCCCACATTTATCTAACATGAGAAAGACCATGATTCTAGTGTTCATTAATGAAATATCTACAATGTAGCATACGGATTTGAGAACCGGAAATTCCATATAGCTCTTTGCAAGATTGGTTTGATAGAGACCATTCTAAAATTTTCGAAGTTCGGGCATCACTGTTGTCCAGCCGGGCCGGTTAATGGTTGTAGTGGAATGCGTCCGTGAGGCGGTGGTGCCATTTTCGTCTGTTCGCGCGCGTGTAGGTTGCAATTTTAACGGATGACCCTGTATATCCGCATAGGTTCTACGCCGTAGGGGCGAAAGGCCGGTTTACCTGTACCTGCAGCTAAATCCGCGCGTACAAGGTGACGCGGAAAGGAACAAGACAATTAGCATACGGCTTTGAGAAGAAAACAACTTATTGCACAAATGACAGCAAGGTGAATATCAATATTAATTTTTTACCTAACAAGGCAAACTTAAAACATTATTATACAGGGTGTCCCAGCGAACACTGGACAGCCGGTTTTCTCCTAAAGTATTATCGATAAATATATAAATAAAGTAGGGAATTAAAATGGTTCGAGGGGGCCAATTTATTAGCCGAGACGATTTTTTTATCGATTATTATTTTAAAAGATACGATGGTCATGTTCGGTTTTTCAAATGGAATATATTTTTTTTTTGAAGACCTGAGTTGACAGTGCGTTCCAAGACAAATTCAATAAGCTGTAAAGTATACACTTTATTTCCACTAGTTTTTAAGATATTGCGCTTGCAAATTTACTGATTTTCATGGAAGAAAACCCTCTGGAATAGCAAGGACCGTGGATGGTCTTACTGGCGCCACGGGTGGCACTGCCTGTTGAAATAGATGCCTACCTGCCAAAGGTCTACGCCAGGAATGGCCAGGCCCAAAGGCTGGACAATTCTTATCCGTCAGAAATGCTACTTAAGTAGGTAGGGAAAGTAGGGACATGTTGGGGAAGCTAAGGAAAAATGCAAATAAAGTGATGATTGTACCTATTAAGTACGTCTTTATTCCTCCAAATACAACTATAAGTTAATGATTTAACATTTTTTGCACACTTTGGACTATCTGAGGTCAGGCGTCTAAGTTATTAAACTTTGCAAAACAGATGGGAAAAAACCGTCCTCCCCCACTCGCTTTTGCCAGCGACCACACTATTATAACACAGTGGCTGCCTAATTATGTATTTGTCACGTGCCTAGCACCTTTTAATTAGGGTTTAGGGAGATGCCCCATCTTACCTCGCTACCCCGTCATGCCCCTACTACCCCTACTAGAGCTCTTACTTTTCTACCCGTCGGGTACCAGTCTACCCGAAACAACTTCAAGCCATTGAAAGTGGTATTGTTCGATCATATTTGGCTAACATCAGACTACACCACAGACAATCACAGACAATATTCAATTGCTTGAAGTTATCCCGGGTAATGTCCGGATACCCGGGTACCCGTCGGGTCAAAAAGTAAGAGCTCTAACCCCTACATCTGCGGTATCGAGAAGCGCACCGTTACTTTTATTTCGCACTTGCTTCTACGCTCGGATGGCCGGTTCGTTTGGGGAATGTATGCAAGTTCGATTGGTTAGGTTAGGAGGTGTGAAAGTTGCTAGACTAAATTTCAACCATAGGGAGGAGATTGTATTAGAACCAATCGGATTTGCATCCCTCACAAACGGCTGCTCTCTTGAAGAGGCCCTGTTCACAGCAATGCCTCCTCCCCAATGCCCACATTCTCCCGCACGGAATACGTCAACGCATGCTTTTGTTTTGATATTGAAGCTCGTATTTATACTCGTGTAACGTTCTTGAACGAGACGTTGCCGTTCGTTACAGGAGATTCCACAAGTAGAGCGGTTTACCTGTGGAATTGTGGGATTTGGTTCGGGTGGCGTGCAATAAAGAAATGAATTTCACGAACTAGAGTCCTTCCTTTTAACAATGGTAACAAAAGATAATTTATTCAAGGAAATAAATGCTTCTTGACCCTTGGTCGGTAAATTAATACAATCGTGTATAACTTAATATCGTTATGACGTATCGGTCGGTACTAAAGAATAACCCTCGGTTTGGGTTTCGGCGCTGAGTCGGTAATATAGGTGTATTACTCCGGTTTTTGACGCTAAGTCGTTTATAATGAATTTAGTGCTATTTACACTAGAGGTACGATTCTAACTCGTAACGAAAATAAAGTCTTTGACACGTAGTCTGTAATAACGAATAATGAAGTATTGACGCTAGGTCGATTTGGTAACGTTAGTTGAGAGTGCGAGAGGGTTCCTTCTCTCTGAATAGTGCTGGCTTCCAGTTGCCTATCAGCTTGCCCACGCTTTCTAGGATGGTAGCCGAGTGCTAATGAAAGCGATCTCAGATGGTAGCCAGGTAGCCGGTAAGGGCGTCCCCAGATGGAAGTCGATAGTGGCTTCCTTCCTTCTGATTCGGTCGTGGCTTCTGGTGCCTATGAGCTGGCCCACGCTTGGTAGGACGAGGTTGAGGGGCTATTAAAGCGGCCTCGAAAGGAAGTTAAAGGGGCTACTAAAAGCGACCTTGTATGGTGTAGAGGGGCTACTGAAAGCGGCCTCGTAGGAAATAGTATGGTGTACGAAGATTCAGAGTAAACTTCCTTGGACTGTGCTAGACTGAGGGGCTGGTGAAAGCGGCCTCGATCCTGTAGGTTCGGTGGCAGAACCAAGTCTGCTCTCTGCTGCTGGCGGGCCTCTACTTATACTCCAAGTCGATGTTTGGCCCGCGCCAATCACTAGCTGCGCGATCTCGCGCACCAATTATAATTAATATCCGGTTCGCGCCACTTTGGCACTACGCTCGGAATAATTCGGCGTCCGGTTTATCGTACGGTGTGCGCACGCGCACTTTGGTTCACTCGCGGCACTGAGTTAGCTGTTTGAACGGCAGCTATGCGCATGCGTTGCGCGTCACCTAGTTCACTGTTTCCCGCCGCATGGGATGTCGCTCGCACGTGTTTCGCGTGTCCTTATTAATAATGTAACAAAAGGAATAAAATGAACTAGAACGATAACTAAATTAGGAAAAAATGTACATCGGTACGTAGCGGTACGTTACATCTCGCCGCCCGGTTTTTCTCTCGTCCCGAGAGATGCAGGTTTAGGTATGGATGCTGCGGTGGTTATCGGTTTGCCTGTAGAGGTTTGGTGCTCTACCTCCCTTTGGAATGTTTCTGTGTCCTTATTGTCCCTGGTCGCTCTCCACATCGTCGAAGGTGGTGCGTTTCCAGTCCCGAATAGGAAGATGTACTTCCATGCGCGCCGCCGTGGATCGGAATGATCGAGCCTGATATATGGTCGCCAATCTACTTCTGGCACTGTTATTTTACGCGGTTCCCATGGTATGGGTGGTTCGAAACGCGGCGATGTCAAACTTGACGGCGTTGACTGTGTCGACGGTGTTAACGGAGTTGGCACTGAGTTTAATAATGCTCTTATTTTTCTAATTTTCTTTCCCCCTCGTTTGGGCATAATGGATTTAGAATTGAAGTCAGCTCTACGTTTGTTATGGATACTCGAGACCGAATGAAGCCGCGCTGTAGGATGTCCTTTAAATATGTTTAGTTCTCCTGACGTTGTACTATCCCCCTTATTGACTACATTTTCCCCTGATATATTTCCTGTCCTTCTCTATTTACAGTGTTTCTAATGCTCGCTATCCGGATTCCTTGAAAAGTTTCTATCCTATTCTATTTACTATGTGACTCTATTGTTCGGACTGCGCGGTTTGTTTATGTCGCGGCTCGGCGTGTCCTTGGCGCAGGGTCATCGTTCCCGTGGTTGATAGGGATGCGAGGGTAGGTTCGAAATAAGTAATGAAAAATTAATATATTTGGAAAATAGAAGGATTTATTGGGGCTGCGGTTGAGCCCGTTCATGAGCCTCCAATATGTTTAGGGAGAGCCCCAAGTTTAGGGCCTCCTCGTTATTTCGGCTTATATGCATAAACCCCTCGATGCACTCCGGGCATTGTGCTGCCACTCCCCAGCTGTAGATCTCTTCTGTGCAAATTATGCAATATTTAAAGTTAATTAAATTCCTGCGTAGGGTCAGGAGATGGTGGCTCGCGGGGGTGTAATAGGATGTCTCCTCTGCTCGTAGGTTTTTAAAACAGGGGTCACAGATCTTCCTTCTGTACAGGTCACTTCTGTCTGTATGGGTGTCTGGCCATTTGGCCGTCAGGCACACCATTTCCAAGAGTCGCAGGTATGGGTCTTCTTCCGTTTCGCGAGTGCGGTTCATCCATTCCTCTTCGGGGGATTTAATTGCCATAATGTCTGTACCGACACACCACGTGTTTTAATGATTCGATTTTCTTTATAACGATTTGCTTTTATAAATTAATATGTGTTTCGTGTTGTTCCTACCTTGGTCTTTCTCACAATCTGCTTTTCCTTACTGCCTTGCTTCCGTCTTTCTTTCTTCACTTTTACTTTTGAAAAATTTTTTCGCGTGGCTTTCGGTTTGGCGTCACTTTTCAGAATGATCTTTGTATAATCCCCACCACCTTTGAATTTAGCGGTATGAAGTTGTTAGGGGTTTGTCCTAATGTCCCTAGGGGCGCCACAGTCTGGTGGCGTATAGGCCCTTTTTATTCTGTCCTGGTGGACAACCTTAGTTCGGCGGGGGCTCACAGCTATCTTTACATTGTTGTTTTTAAGGATCTCTATTATTGTATACGGGCCGTCATATTCGTCGCTGAATTTATCCCTTTTTGGTTTTAACACTAATACTTGTTCGCCTCTGTGGTAATTAACTGAGGATACTTTTCGGTCGTAGTAGTATTTTTGTGTATGTTTTGAGTTTGTTAGATTGTGTCTTCCCATTTCGCGGATATTAAATAGCTTTGTGACTAACCTATCCACGAAATCTGGATATGTGGCTAATGAGTCGTTTGGTTTTAGACTTGATGGTTGTCTGGCCTTTTTACCGTATATTAATTCGTAGGGGGTGTATTTAGTACCTTCATGTATACTTGTATTATACGAGAACATAGCTTGTGGTAGCCACTGGTCCCATTGTTTTTCTTTAGTTATGTAGTGTTTTAAGTATTCGACTAACACATGATGGCTTCTTTCCAGGGAACCGTTTGACTGAGGATGGAACGCTGAGGTTTTGTACTGCCTAATGTTAAGAGCTTTTGCGAACTTTTGCATGAGAGAGCTGATGAATGAAGTTCCTTGATCCGTCAGAATGGCTTTTGGGCATCCGTATTGGCAAATGAAGTGTGTGGTGAATGCTTGGGCTATTTCTTCGCTTGTGAACGAGACTAATGGTATTGCTAACGAAAATTTCGTTAAGTTGTCCTGTATAGTAAGTATATATGATTTCCCTGACTTAGTGGGTGGCAATGGTCCCACAATATCCATGGATATTTTGTCAAAGGCATCTAGTGGCGTATCTGTTATTATCATTGGTTCTTTAGTTTTAACTCGCACTAGTTTTTTCTTTTGACAACTTATGCATGTTTTAATGTGTTGCCTTACATCCTTTTTCATGTTTGGCCAATGGTATAAGTTTCTGATTCTGTTGTAGGTTTTGGTTACCCCTTTATGTCCTCCTACTGGTGACTCGTGGTTTTCTTTGATTATTACTAGACGATCTTGTTCTGATGGCATTTGTACGGTGCCATTACAGATTGTGATGCTGATATTTGTTTGTAAGAACCTTAGCGTGATCATTTGTTTTAATTTTTCCCATGATATATTAATTTCTGTTCTTGGTAGCGAGATTTTGTTAATGTTTTCTTCTGTTAATTTATTACACAGGTTCCTGATTACGGTATGATAGGCTTCTTCGTTTGGGGGATCTGGCATTATCATCCCTAAGATGGTTCGTCCTGGTTTGGGAAGTTTTATTATACTTCCTGCTTGGAGTGGTAAGGTAATTTTAATTTGTTCTTTAGCTATGAATTCTGTGCTTTCTTCACCCATTGGTTTGCCGAGTGTAGTGATGAATATTCCTGCAGTTTCTCTTCTCATCCATAGATGATCCGTAATTTCTTTGATTCTATTCTTGATTAGTTCTTGGTTAGTTACTTTTGGAAATGCTCGTTGTCGTGGTAATTTTTGCTGTTGTGGTGGTCCCTGTCGTCGCGATGATACTTGCTGTCGGGGTGGTCCAATGAATGTTTTGTAATTATTGTTTGAGTCTTTTCTTATCGTTACTGGTGATATTGGCCCTGTTAGTGTTTCGCTAGATTCCCTTGTACAGTATTTTCTTCCTCTCATTGGTGGGCTGTTCTTCTTGCTGCTACTGCTATCACTGGAGTTTATTTTAGGGGGGTTTCTATAAGTATGAGTCCTTGGGACTTCTTCGTTTTCCGTTATTTCCATTATTTGATTCCAATCCTTTTCTGATGCTTCTATTTCCATTCGTTGTGGGCTCTGAGGACGGTTAAGGGTGGTTGGTCTGGGGTTTGACGGTGGAAGACCGATTTGTTCAGGGGAGGGGTGAACCTCTACTGATACTTGAATATTTCTGTTTGCTTCAAAACTATCGGTGGATACCTCCATTTCCTCTGATTCCCCTTTTGGTGTGATTCCCCTCTTTTTCTCCGCCGGTCTGCTTGATGATGTGGTAGTTGTTGTTTTATGTTTCCTTTTTAATTTTCTTCTCATTTGTATTTGGTCAGGATTGAATTCGGATGATGACGAGGAGGATGATCCATCTCCCTTTGGTTGTTTCATTGGGCTTGGATTTGGGGATCCCGGACTCGTGGTGGTTTGGGAGTGTGATCGTTTCCCTGTTGCCTGTAGCGGGAGTATAGTTACTGGATTCCGTGAGAGAGCATCTGCGTTAGTATTATACCTCCCAGGCTTGTATATGATTTTGTAGTCATATTCGGCTAGTTTTATTTTCCAGCGCATGAGTCTTGAGGTAGGATTATCTAGTGTATGTAGCCATTCTAGCGGTTTATGGTCCATCACTAAAGAGAAACGTTTTCCGTATATGTATGTGCGGAAATGTTGTACGGCGTATATTAGAGCTAGGAGTTCGCGTTCTGTTGGGGCGTACCGTGTTTCGGCTTCGTTTAGTATTCGTGAGGCGTATGCTATGGGTAGGTCTTTTCCGATTTCTCCTTGACTTAGAACGGCCCCTACTGCGTAACCAGAGGCGTCAGTAGTTATTATAAAAGGTTTATTGAAATCTGGGTATTGCAATATTGGCTCTTCGCATAATGCGTCCCGTAATGTTTTGAATGCGTTTTGTTGTTTGATCGTCCATTCGAATTTGCGATCCTTTCTGGTTAGGTCGGACATTGGTTTAGCTATTTTCGAAAAGTTCTTTATAAATCTCCGGTAGTATCCGGCTAGTCCTAAAAATTGTCTAATATTTTTCGCGGTTCTAGGTTGTGGAAACAGTTTTACTGCTTCTAGTTTATTTGGGTCTGGCCTAACCCCTTCTTCGCTAATAATATGACCCAAGTAACATACTTCTCTTTTTAGGAATTCACATTTGTCCGGTTGCAGGGAAAGGTTGGCTTCTCTAAGTCTATTCATTAACCTTATAAATTTTGTAGCGTGTTCTTGAAGTGAACTAGCATAGATTACTATGTCGTCGAGGTACACGAATAATTCTATTCCTTGTAGTCCAGTAAGAACTTGGTCCATTAACCTTTGAAATGTAGCTGGGGCGTTCTTGAGACCGAATGGCATTCGATTGAACTCATAATGTCCATAGGGTGTTGAAAAAGCAGTTTTGTGCTTATCGTCTGGATGCATCGGTATCTGGTGGAATCCTGATGCTAGGTCGAATATTGAAAAGTACTTGGCGCTGCCTAGCTGGTCTAATATTTCTACAATATTCGGTAAGGGGTACGCGTCGCCTATAGTTTTCTCGTTCAATCGACGGAAGTCTATTACTATCCTCCAGCGTATATTCCCTTCACTATCCTTTTTCTTCGTTACTATGAACAACGGGGAGTTGTACGGAGAGGTTGAATGCGAGATTATTTTGTTTTGTATCAGCTCATTTATCTGTCTATTGATTTCTTCCTTATGGACTTGGGGATATCGATACTGTTTTACGTTTACCGGTGCCTCATTCTCGGTGATTATTCTGTGAGTTACTGCGTTTGTGGCTCCTAATTCGCTACCAGGAAGGTGGAATCTATCCGCGTATTGTTTAATTAGGTTCACGATGTTTGCCCTTTCCTCCGGATTTAAGTGATTAAGGCGAAGTAGTTCTAGTACTTGCCTAACGTGTTCTGGCGATTCTATTTCTCCTTTGAATTTTACTTCTTCGTACGGTTCTATTTCTACTGAAGGTATCTCGATTTTGATGTCATTGGAGGAAGTGTTAATTGCGTAGAGATATCCTATTCCATCATCGTTTGTAACTATAGCGTTACCCATTAAGATTTTTGGGTGCACGTTTAGCTTCGGCACATATCCCGTTTGTAGGCCTTGATTTAAAATCTTGATAGGTATTTGATACCTCATGCGGGCAGGAATTTTTATTTCTACATTTTTAAACGGTAGTAATTCGCTTCCTATTGTGATCCCTAGCCTTGAGTAATCTATAACAGCTCCGCTGCTATGGAAAAAATCTGATCCTAAAATTCCGTCCTGAGCGGTTGGTAAGGTTTTGACTACGTGGATTACAGCTGTTGTATTTAATATGTTGGTTTTAATGTACCCTATTGTGTCTAGAGAACCTTCTGTAATTCCCGATAGATTGTAGGTGATGTCGGTAAAAATCTGCGTGCCTGGCGAAACGGCTTCTTCTTTGATTACGCTCAAATCAGCTCCTGTGTCTTACCACCCTATCTTGTTTGAAATCTGGACTAGATAATGCTAGACTGGGGGCTCTCCATGTTTCAGATATTCGTAATTTTAGTACGGCTTGACTTCGTACAGGATTTTGGAAGGAATTCGGCGTTTGTTGTCCTGGATTTGGTGATTCCGCGGCTCTTCGTTTGTCATTAAACATTTTCTTTCTACATTCCTGAATCGTATGTCCCTTGTTCTTACAGTATCTACATTTGATTTGTTGTGATTGACGCGTCGCGGAATTTCGTGAAGTCGTTGGTGACCCAGAATTATTCCGTGTTGATCGCGGCGTGGTGTTTATATTCCGGCATTCCTGAACCGTGTACCCTACTTTCCTACAATGATTGCAATATTTTGATTTCCAGCTGATTTGTGCTATTTGTCCTGCCGGGAATTTGCTGCTACATTCTGTGGCTAAATGCCCGTACCCGGAACAATTGCTGCACTGCGCGGAGTGCGATAATCCTTCTGCGAATTTATTTCGCATTATATTTTCCTGACACTCTGCCTCGGCTTTGATAGCGGCGCTAATGGCGGTATCGAGGTCAGCGAATTCGATAGTTCGCATTCGTGCGTAGATTTCAGGTTTTAATCCTGTTAAGAAGGCTTTTATGGAATTTGTTTCCGCGGATTGGTTGTATTGTGCTACGTGTAAGGGAACCTCTATTTCATTACAGTATCTCAATTGTAGGAGGATCCCGGAGACTCGACTGCTATAATCTACAGTGGCTTCATTCGGTAGCTGAGCGATTTTCGACAATTCCCCAAATAACTGGATTGAAGAATGTAGTGGGGCGAAACGTGAGCTGAGGACTTTAATTACTTCTTCTACGGTATTATAATCCCCGTTTAGTATGACTCGAGAGAGTTGCCCGGTTAGTTTACATTTGATTAGCTGTACTAGACCGTATTTGGCGTTTGGCGCGATCATTCCTTTCGCGTTCCTACAGCATTTTGAGAATTGGTGTATCGTGATGTTACGCCCGTCAAAGACCGGAACCGTGTCCGCGGCATCGCGAATTCTCGTATGCGGTTGCCGTGCATTATCCTGACTTAACTGTAAGCGTTGTAATTCTTCGATAACTGCGTTCACCTGAGGGGTGTTAGATCCTGCTCCGTCGGTAGGCATGATTTAGCTTCTTTTAACGCGCCTGACTTAGTAAGAAAGAAGGAGTCTTGTTCCTTGCTAGGAGAGTTTATCTCCCTTGCCACACGTATTGCGGTTTCAAAGCAATTTTTGCATCCCACCGCTGTCACCAAAATTTACTACCTGTAACGTTCTTGAACGAGACGTTGCCATTCGTTACAGGAGATTAATTTTGGTGACAAAAGATAATTTATTCAAGGAAATAAATGCTTCTTGACCCTTGGTCGGTAAATTAATACAATCGTGTATAACTTAATATCGTTATGACGTATCGGTCGGTACTAAAGAATAACCCTCGGTTTGGGTTTCGGCGCTGAGTCGGTAATATAGGTGTATTACTCCGGTTTTTGACGCTAAGTCGTTTATAATGAATTTAGTGCTATTTACACTAGAGGTACGATTCTAACTCGTAACGAAAATAAAGTCTTTGACACGTAGTCTGTAATAACGAATAATGAAGTATTGACGCTAGGTCGATTTGGTAACGTTAGTTGAGAGTGCGAGAGGGTTCCTTCTCTCTGAATAGTGCTGGCTTCCAGTTGCCTATCAGCTTGCCCACGCTTTCTAGGATGGTAGCCGAGTGCTAATGAAAGCGATCTCAGATGGTAGCCAGGTAGCCGGTAAGGGCGTCCCCAGATGGAAGTCGATAGTGGCTTCCTTCCTTCTGATTCGATCGTGGCTTCTGGTGCCTATGAGCTGGCCCACGCTTGGTAGGACGAGGTTGAGGGGCTATTAAAGCGGCCTCGAAAGGAAGTTAAAGGGGCTACTAAAAGCGACCTTGTATGGTGTAGAGGGGCTACTGAAAGCGGCCTCGTAGGAAATAGTATGGTGTACGAAGATTCAGAGTAAACTTCCTTGGACTGTGCTAGACTGAGGGGCTGGTGAAAGCGGCCTCGATCCTGTAGGTTCGGTGGCAGAACCAAGTCTGCTCTCTGCTGCTGGCGGGCCTCTACTTATACTCCAAGTCGATGTTTGGCCCGCGCCAATCACTAGCTGCGCGATCTCGCGCACCAATTATAATTAATATCCGGTTCGCGCCACTTTGGCACTACGCTCGGAATAATTCGGCGTCCGGTTTATCGTACGGTGTGCGCACGCGCACTTTGGTTCACTCGCGGCACTGAGTTAGCTGTTTGAACGGCAGCTATGCGCATGCGTTGCGCGTCACCTAGTTCACTGTTTCCCGCCGCATGGGATGTCGCTCGCACGTGTTTCGCGTGTCCTTATTAATAATGTAACAAAAGGAATAAAATGAACTAGAACGATAACTAAATTAGGAAAAAATGTACATCGGTACGTAGCGGTACGTTACACTCGAGAGGACCACGCTTCGACAGCGGACTACTCGTTTTCTTCCTGTGTCTCTCCCCAAGGAATCCATTGGCGACACTTCCATATCCATACGATAAAGAATAAAGAATTATTTTATTTCCTAACCAGATACGGGATAATTTTGGAGCAACGCCCGTCAAGGAGATGCGGCGGCCTGGTACCCCGTGGCGAGGACAGCCCTTCGCAGTGCCTCATCCGATTTTGATGGCTTTCGACCCTCGAAGGGGTTCGAGTGCCTATTAAGGGGGTAGACACGGGTAATGCAGCGCGCTGTAATGCCCACATAATGTGCCCGAAACATGGGTTTGGGGGGATACGTTTTTCGTCCTTATATGAGCAGATTTTTGGCTGGATGAGGTCTCAATCGAAAGAGGAAGGTTCAATGCAGCCCGCTCTGGTCATGGTTCGACGAGATTGTGTTGATATCTAATAATATGAGTGTTCAAAGTAGAGCAAAAGTCGACAAAACACACCCGCAAGAATCCAAGTATTTTTAGGTCACTAAAAGAGTTTTGTGGCTCAAACGATGACCAGAGCGGGCTGTCTCGAACCTTCCTCTTTCGAATGAGAGGTCACCCAGCCTAAAATCTGTTCATATAAGGACGAAAAACGTATCCCCGTGATTGCATTCCCAAATACGTGTTCCTCCATATTGACGATAATACAGAGCAAGTCACGTGACAAATTTAGTTCAGGTAGTGGATGCGAGATGGCGCCTACTCGGGAGGTCTGCCAACGTGGAATTATAGCAAAACTGAAGCGTTAGCTGGATACATGTGCCACAGCAAAAGCGTGATACAGTCAATGTATGAATTTTTGGACGATTGTAGGTTAAATTATATGCATTTTAGGCATACATTGGCTAGAAACTGCTGGAAACTGTGTACATTTACTAAATTCACGCTTTTACTGTAACACATACATCACCGCTGCCGAATATATATTATAATTATATGGCCACATTATTTCAAATAAAAAAAGAGATTGGAATTTTTTAATAACACTGGAAGTAGTGATTTACTGATATCATATTTTCAGAATGTGGAAGTTACAGCAATTATTTGCAATTATTGCTTTGATTATTATTCTCCCGACTATTGTATATAACATATAACAAGGAAAAGTCTCCAAATCGGTCAACACTTAACTCCTTGATTTTTTTTGTAATTCTTTACGCTCCTATGCAGAGATGGGCATTATGTAATTAAAAGAATATACTTCCGAATGGCCCCAGTGGCCGATCGACACGAGGTTTGGGGGGAGGGTGTGTGCACCCTTTATCTAAAATTCTATTTAGCTTCGGGTATTTATTAGTTTCCTTTGTTTATTCGAAGGCCTTTCATATTTGGCTTCGAATAATTTTTCATCTTTCATTATATCTTTATCCTAAGGTCGTATTCAAATATATTGGCCGGTCGATTCGTTTCGCGAATAGCGATCGAGGAGAAATCAACCATCACCATCTGACGATCGTGGATTTGTCAGTTGGAGTTCCCTAGCCACCGAAGGGTATGGTGGGGTAACGGGAATGCTGCTCGGCCCCGTCTGAACGTAGCCGTGTGGCTGTTATTTATTCTTATTGTCAGCGTAGTACATATGTAGTTGTGTGCGTCACGAAGTAATGCGTAGACCAATACGAGATGAAGCTATCGAGAAAGGATCAATGTTCTCACCAATAAAGCTCCTGAATTTTTTCGGAGCTAAGGCCTAAGGCACACCTATTCTGATGCGTGTATTTCTACGCTGCAGCTCGGTTTGGCCTATACATGACAGAAGCTTGGCGCTATCCCCACCACTTCTGGCTCACTCGTGTTCTGCGATGACGAGAGAATACGCGTTACGAATAGGAGTGTGCGGATCGTCCCGCGGCTCGGGACGGGTCGGAAAATTTCGGGCGGGATCGGGCGGGACCCCCATACTTTCGTATTGCTCGAGATCCCGACGGTTTCGGGATCCCGAGACTCGATTCGGGCTCCAAGCATGACCGCCATGAGCAGGCAATTTGATTTCAGGTCGGCTTGGCAAAACTCGGACGCGATCGGCTCGAGAGCCAGCTATTACGAGGGGACCGAGACGGAAAGAATTATGTATATCATTTATATCGATACCAGAGTGATAAGTTTTTACCTTTCTGTCTCCTGTTGAATCATAATTTGTATCTAATTTATTTATTTACATATATATGTATTTTCATTGCTACCAAATAGTCTGTGAATACTGAATACATCCATATACGTACTTAAATAAATACCATGTTCAGAACTTGGGAAGAAGACTATTTTTATATCGACAATATTTTAAAATCTGAATAAAATATACTTCACACTTAGTACTTTATGTAAAGGGAATATATAGGGTATTATCTTTTTCCGGATAGGTTGAGATTTAAAATAGAAAACGTACGAACTATAAGCATACAAAAAGGAATATTTCCTGGATGTTTCATAATAACAACAATATACAGGAGGCGAATATTTTATTATTTCAAATTAACGTGTAAGAAACATAATTTTTCTATGTTCATAGGTAATAATTTTAATCTATTACTGGTAACGATATCGTCCGATCGCGTCCGAGTTTTGCCGAGCCGACCTGAAATCAAATTGTCCGCTCATGGTGGCTATGCTTGTAGCCCGAATCGAGTCTTGGGGTCCCGAAACTGTCGGGATCTCGAGCAATACGAAAGTATCGGGACCCCGCCCGATCCCGCCCGAAAGTTGCCGGCCCGTCCCGAGCCGGAAAAATCGGGTATCCGCACACCCCTAGTTACGAAACTCACCGGCCACTAAATCTGAATACGATCTTAGAAGTTCGAATAACCGACGAGAACCTTTGTGTCCCGAGCCGCGCGAGATCGCCGTGCTCGGCGATGTGTCATCGATTATAAAGAAACAGAATTGGTTTATTTTTCATCGTATCAATATGAAAGTGCCACAAATGGATTCCTGGCATTCTCCCGATTAAATTGACCGAAAATAATTTAAATCGGACTATTTTTAAGCAAACGGACTTTCAATTCTGCAAACAATTTTTCACGAAATTTCCTTAATTTTGGTCCGAATTATATCATTTTTGGGGCCAATTTGATCGAGAAAACATGAGGAATCGACTGACGTCACTTTCGCAAAGATCTGATTAGAAATGCAGAACTGCAGATTTGTCACTGCTTAGCGCGCAACATTGTATGGCCCCGCTGGTTTCGAGCGTCGATTTCTTGCCAGCGTGCAGGACAAGAGGGGACTTTTCATGGCGAAGGAAAGTGAGCCTTATATAGAACTCAAATCGAGAAAGACTTTGCTGACAAACTTTATATTCATGTCAAACAAATACTTTAATTGTAAAATTTAGACGATAAACTATTGTTGAATATCGCCAGTTCTTTCATATGCATCACTTGGTTGGGAATTCCTGATCCCACCTTTTCATGCATTTACCTATTGAAATGTTGCTTCAAGTCATCGGGAAATTGAATTGCTTTTTCTTGTACATACATATATCTGTTCGCGAGTAGGTGTCACGAATGACGCGACTTTGGTTTCCCCAATAAATTCACATTTATCGGGGCCCTCGTCCGAACCGCTTGACAAGGAGATTGAAAGACGTAAATCGAGTGCGAGTGAAATAGCGCAGCAGCGAGAGACCCTCGGTCGACGGTGACTTGAGTCATCCAGTACTGAATATGAAAATGTTCATATTTCTCATTACACCTTGATAAGAGTGTTACCACCGATGGATTGGTGAGTTTATGTCCACGAACATGAGTCGAGACGCAAAGCAATTCGGTCTATTTTTTTTTTATGAATACATGATTAGGACACACACTACGTTCACTAAAAATGGACCGAATTCCTCCATATCTGACATCATTTTCACCGAGAAACCCTAAAAACTCCATTGGTAATACTTTTATCACATTTATAACATTTTATCTGGCCCGTCGGTTTTATTGCTCTCGGCTGTCAACGGGTGGTCTACTGGGGCCCGAAGGTCCTCACTCGCAGCGAGAAAGCAAAACGGTGGGGTGGGTAGGTCTTTCCCGATAATCCGAGCCCAACCATTTGCGTGCGCAGTTTCATGTTGCACGTCAAAAATTCTTTTAATTACAATTAGTAATGCAGTTTGTAAGGGCAATTAAATTAGGCGTCATTAAAATCATGCACAGTTCATTAATTTGAACTAATTGACCTATTCATTTATTTTTTAATTCATTAATGTAGTGCTCCGGTGAAGAACATCGTAATACGTAGCTAATATTCTAGGCCCTAGAATCTACGATATTGTCAATGTGCAATTGAAACGCACGCCGCTTCACACTATCGTTTCTTAGCATTCATACGGCGTGATTTTCTAGCTAGAGTCGTCAAACGCGATGCTCGCCAACAATCATGTGTCTCCCTGAATTTCGTGGGCTTCGACGCTCGAAACCAGCGGGACTATACAATGTTGCACGCTAAGCAGTGACGAATCTGGAGTTCTGCAATTTCTAATCAGATCTTTGCAAAAGTGACTTTATATAAAATGTTTGTTCATAACTGCTTTCTGCATAGGACGTGTAATAAGTGTATTTCATGTTCTGTTTCGGTGCTTTGCTAGTAAAAAAATGTCTAACCTAACAAACTTAATTTTCTGGGGACATCCCCTCATCTATTTTCCCTTTTCACTTATAATTCCTTACTGCTAACGTAGAATATTGTAGCATAAGCACATTTCAAGTAATTAAAATGTACAATGAATTTTCTACGTTTGTAGTACCAGCCGACTTTCCGTTTAAATTTTTATAAGTAATTTATTTCCTTATTCAGAATAGAATACGGAATTAGCAAACAGCTCCCTCTCGCGTTTACCAGGCAATCGTCGATCTATCGGTATTACCATTTCTGTGCAGAAAAAACCTGCTGTAATACCGACCTGCCGAATCGGCCAGGTCACGTGACGTGTCTACCCCCTTAAGAAGTGAGAAATCTTCGACTCGCGCATTTCCCATCAGATCGTTGCGAAAACGACACCTATCGATTCCTTATGTTTCGCCGATGAAGCTGACACCAAGAACAGGGTAATTCCGACTATGATGAAGGAAATTCCATGGAATATCGATTTATATCATTTCAAACTGACTTGACTTGGTTAAAAATAGTCCGATTTACATGAAATTTGGTATGATCTTCATCGGAAAAACATAAAGAATCCATTGGTGCCACTTTCATATCGATGCGATAAAGAATAAAGAATTTCTTAATACGCTGAAATGGATATTTCACATTTTCACCTTCGACAGCGGAGCACCGACCTCAATTTGTCGCGGTCGGCCGAGAATTCATACCTGTTTCAGAAATAAAATAATTCTTTATTTTTTATCGTATCGCTATGGAAGTGACACCGATGGGTGCCTTATGTTTTTCCGATGACGATCATACCAAATTTTATGTAAATCGGACTATATTTAACAAAGTCAAGTCAGCTTGAAATGATATAAAACGATTTTTCATGGAATTTCCTTGATTATGGTCCGAATTACGTCGTTCTTGGTGTCAGTTTCATCGGCGAAACGTTAGGAATCGATGTGTGTCGTTTTCGCAAAGATCGGATGAGAAATGCGCGAGTCGAAGATTTCTCACTTCTTAATAGGCACTCGAACCCCTTCGAGGGTCGAAAGCCATCAAAATCGGATGAGGCACTGCGAAGGGCTGTCCTCGCCACGGGGTACCAGGACGCCGCATCTCCTTCACGGGTGTTGCGCCATAATTACCCTGTATCTGGTTAGGAAATAAAATAATTCTTTATTCTTTATCGTATGTATATGGAAGTGTCGCCGATGGATTCCTTGGGGTTTTCTGATGAAAATCATTACAAATGTAGGGTAAATCGGACAACTTTTACATATGGAATGCAAATAGCTTGTGTCAAAGTAGTCCGATTTGCATGATATTTGGTATAATTTTCATCCGACAAACATAAGGAATCCATTGGCGTCACTTCCCTTTCGATACGACGAAGAAAAGAATTTCTTAATACGCTGTAATGGATATTTCTCCCTCGACTGCGGGGGCTCGACCACGATTCGCTACGTTCGGCCCAGGATTCGGACCTCTTTCCGGAAAAAGCCATAAAAATCGGGTGAGGCACTACGAAGGGCTGTCCTCGCCTCGGGGTACCAGGCCGCATCTCCTTGACGGGCGCTGCTCCAGAATTACCCTGTATCATTTGTGCGGTGTGTGACCCGAATACCCTCCGTGTAATCGGTCTGCGCGAAGTGGGGCGCAAGTTCGATCATTCGAGTACCCCTGCCCGAGAGGAATACGATTTACTTTAATTAGAGTACATGTGTGTTTGGTAATAAAGTGTTTGTATCGTCTTCTGAATTCAATAACTGGCATGCAGCATCTACGCTCCTACAATCCACCGTCCATACTCCTCTTGGAGAGACACAGGAGGAAAAGGGGAGGCCCGCTGTCGAAGCGTGGTCATTGGGGAGGAGGTATTGCTGTGAAGAGGGCCTCTTCAAGAGAGCAGCCGGTTGTGAGGGATGCAAATCCGATTGGTTCTAATACAATCTCCTCCCTATGGTTGAAATTTAGTCCAGCAACTTTCACACCTCCTAACCTAACCAATTGAACTTGCATCCCTCCCCAAAAGAACCGGCCATCCGAGCGTAGAAGCAAGTGCGAAATAAAAGTAACGGTGCGCTTCTCGATACCGCAGATGTAGGGGTTAGAACTCTTACTTTTTAACCCGACGGGTACCCGGGTACCCGGACATTAACCGGGATAACTTCAAGCAATTGAATGTAGTATTGTCTGTGATTGTCTGTGGTGTAGTCTGATGTTAGCCAAATATGATCGAACAATACCACTTTCAATGGCTTGAAGTTGTTTCGGGTAGACTGGTACCCGACGGGTAGAAAAGTAAGAGCTCTAGTAGGGGTAGTAGGGGCATGACGGGGTAGCGAGGTAAGATGGGGCATCTCCCTAAACCCTAATTAAAAGGTGCTAGGCACGTGACAAATACATCATTAGGAAGCCACTGTGTTATAATAGTGTGGTCGCTGGCTAAAGCGAGTGGGGGAGGACGGTTTTTTCCCATCTGTTTTGCAAAGTTTAATAACTTAGACGCCTGACCTCAGATAGTCCAAAGTGTGCAAAAAATGTTAAATCATTAACTTATAGTTGTATTTGGAGTAATAAAGACGTACTTAATAGGTACAATCATCACTTTATTTGCATTTTTCCATAGCTTCCCCATCATGTCCCTACTTTCCCTACCTACCTAAGTAGCATTTCTGACGGAAAAGAATTGTCCAGCCTTTGGGCCTGGCCATTCCTGGCGTAGACCTTTGGCAGGTAGGTATCTATTTCAACAGGCGGTGCCACCCGTGGCGCTAGTAAGACCGTACTCAGTCCTTGCTATTCCAGAGGGTTTTCCTTCAGTGTATATCAGTAAATTTGCCTGCGCAATATCTTAAAAATCAGTGGAAATAAAGTGTATACTTTAAAGCTTATTGAATTTGTCTCGGAACGCACTATCAACTCAGGTCTTCAAAAAAAATAGTTCGATTTGAACAACCGAACTTGACCATTGTATCTTTTAAATTAATAATGGATAAAAAAATTCGTCTCGGCTAATAAATTGGCCCCCTCGAACCATGCAATTCCCTATTTTTTTTATATTTATATCGACAATACTTTAGGAGAAAACCGGCTGGTCAGTGTTCCCTGGGACACTCTGTATATGAATGTATTATAGCATAAAATAAAATGATATGCTACATTTTAGATAATCCCATTAAGAATATGTGTATCAAGTTTCGAATAAATCAGACAAATAGTTTTCGATCTGCTCGAAGTTCATTCGGCCCGCACGCTTCTTTCCAAGCCGTCCGGTTTCTTTCGGGCTGCTTGGAAATATTCAATCCGCTTGGTTCGATCCAATCCGCCCGCTGCCACTCGGCCCGTTTGGAAAAAATCAAGTACTTGATTCTATCCAATCCGCTTGGTTCTATCCAATCCGCCCGGTTCTTTCGGGCCGCTTAAAAAAATTCAAGTACTTGGTTCTATCCGAGCCGCTCGGTTCTTTCTGGTACCTGGCTCGGCTCGTTTTTTCGAGCGCAGCTAGGCTCGGCTTGCTTCTTCCGGGTATGTGAACAGCTCTAGTCTGTAGGGCGAAAAGACCGGCGCAGACTACAGGCCAAATTATAGAGACGGAGTTACCGGCGGACCAGATTGCTGTTTTACAACGTCTGAATGAGGCGCATGACGCATCGTGACGTCTACGGCCAAGCGAATGATTAAGTTCAAATCGACGGGTGCAGCCTGGAGATGGAGCTCGATACTGGAGCACCTTGCGGAATTATCAGCGAAAAGGTTCTAAGTACGATTAAACGAAATTTTGTGTCGCAACCAACCGATAGAGAGTTCGCTGGTTACAGGGGCTATCGTGTTCGCTGCATTGACCGCATTCCCGCCAATGCGACGGTCGGAACCATAACTCGAAGACTGTACCTCTATGTTGTTGATTGGGATTTGGAAACACTTTTTAGCCAAGTGTAGATCGCACAATTCGTGGGCGAGATAAACTTCGTCAACTTATTCTCTGGTTCGGATCGGGTGCACAGGATGGCGACAGCGGCGCCGTCTTTGACGTCGGAGCAGGAGAGTCAACTCAAACAACTTCTAACTCACTATAATGATGTTTTCTGTGAGACGCCAGAGAAACTGGTGGACCCCTCTGCGAGGGTACATTAGAAACCGGAAGCAGCGCCGGTTCTTTGCCCAGCGCGAGAGTTACCGTTGGCATTACGGACAGCTTACGCAAAGGAAATCGATGCCAAAATTGCGTCGGGTTTCTACAAAAAAGTCGAACACTCGGAATGGGGCTCAACAAACCATGTCGTGGTCAAGAAAAATGGGAAGCTGCGTATTACGGGCAATTACAAACTCACATTGAACCCGCGGATCGTGGTCGATGAGCATCCGATCCCAAGGCCGGTGTGCCTGTTTAATCGAATGAAGGGGGCCAAGCTGTTCTGCCATTTGGACGTGACGGACGCACACACGCACCTACCGGTCGACAAGGAGTTTGGTCAGGCATTGACCCTCAATACTCCAACGCACGCGTTAATTCGTCCAACTCGAGCGGTTTACGGAGCGGCGAATATCCCCGCTATGTAGCAACGGAGAATGGAAACTGTCCTGCATGATCTTCCCAACGTCCTAAACTTCTTCGACGACATCCCTGTCTTCGCCGACAATTTCGATAGCTTGATCGTAGCTCTTAAGGCTGCTCTGGAAAGGGTTAAATCGCAAGGATTGAAGTTGAATCGAGCAATATGCGTGTTTGCCATACCATCCGTGGAGTTCCTGGGGTATAGGATAGATGCTGAGGATGTCCATAAGTCAGACAAACACTCAAACAATCAACATCTGAAGAGTTACTGTTGTTCTTGGGTAAGACAACATACTACAGCTCCTTCACTCCAGATCTGTCCACCAGAAATCGACCGCTATGAGACATACTTCTTGTCGAGCCGTTCGCATGGGCGTCAGCTGCTGAGGAGGCGTACGAGGACATGAAGGACATCTTAACTTCTCCAGGGGTCCTTATGCCGTATGACCCTACGCTTCCTCTTTTATTGGCAACGGGCTTGGGTGCTGTCTTGTCACACCGACTGATCAACGGATGGAAGTGCCTAATCGTTTATGCAAGACGGACAATGAGTGCCATTGAGCAGCGTTATTCGTAGATTGATAAGGAGGCACTGGCTATAGTCTGGGCGGTCCAGAAATTTTTCCACTATCTCTATGCACGCCACTTCACGCTAATTACGGACCACAAGCTGTTGACACAAATCTTGCACCCGGAAAAGTCACTGCCAATACTGTGCATTTGTCGTACGGCTAACTATGCCAACTATTTGTCACATTTTGACTACGAGGTAATGTTCAAACCTACAAAAGCCATCGCAAACGCCGATTACTGTTCTCGTGCACCGCTATCTACGACAAAAGGTACCGTGAGCAAACTGTACTCGGGAAGCGAGAAAGAAATGATGGAGCTTGACGAATTCGACCAATTCGTGGTGGGTCAGGTTCCTGTAAGCGCGGACAACATCGTTCGGGAAACAAGAAAGGATCCGGATCTAGGTAGGATAATCCAGCTGTTGGAAGCCGGCCGGACCTTGCGTGCCACGGGTATAAGGCACCCTAGGTCAAGTATAGGGTAGGGTGGGGCTAAAACTCCCGTTTTTGGTATCAACCTATGTAAAATTTAGTACTAATAATCTGGAGATATCTGGTGTTATTTTGTATAAACTATAACTATTATGCCTTACGTTCACGAAGTTCGTTTGTTGATACTGTTATTTTCTGTTGAGTTATACCACAAAATGTTTGTCAATGCAAAATGGACTTCTTGCCCCACGCACGGAGCAAAAAGTCCATTGCATAGGGTAGAAAGCCCCTAATGTTTTTTCGTGTAATATTAAACTAAATAAGTAAAAAACTCGGTTCAAATCAACACATATTTATAAAACCAATTCTTTTTGGTATACAATATTGAAAGGAAAGCATGACTTCTTTACCAAAAAATTAAAACACAAGTCAGAGGCTCACTTTGAAATAAAAAATAAAAAAATCGCTGAACTAAAACAAAAACACTATTTAAAGACTCTGGCATCATTTCTTTATAGTTTGGCCATCTTATTATGAAAACAAATAATAAAATATATTTTTTCAGTCTGAGGGACTTTTTGCCCCAATGGTACCTCTATAGTTTCTGCGATATATACGTTATAAAATATTATCATTCGGCAATAAACAATATTATGAACACATTACTAAAGGAACATAGAATCTTAACGTACTTGGCTGATACGCTTTTAAACTGTGGTTTATTTCGTATAAAACAACAAAGACGACGTCTTTTTTATGAGTTTTCGCTACATAAGATAACGAAGGCGTCGTGTAATTCGCACGAATGTCCAGAAGCCATTGGCGACTCTGTGGTCACCTCCGTTTCCTCTCGCCTTTTACTTAGTATACTGCGAAACCCAATACATTGTTTAGGAATAGAGATTTTGAATTCGGTACTTTTTACCCGCCGGACTTTTAGTCCCACCCTACCCTACCCTGGCCGCCCGCTGCTTGTTGTTTGAGCACCGAGTTGTAGTACCGCCGTCTCTTTAGCGGCTAATCCTCGATGACTTGCATGCGGCCCACATAGGAATTGTGAAGATGAAGGGATTGGCAAGATCGTTTGTTTTTTGGCCACGGATCGACGTGGATTTGAGCGCGTGGCCAAATCATGCACGGAGTGCGCAAGGCACGCGCATGCTTCACCGAAGATTCGGGAGCATCACTGGGAATACCCCAAAACTCCTTGGGAAAAGGTGCACATCGATTACGCGGGCCCTGACGCTGGCACAATCCTGTTGATAATTGTCGACGCGTATAGTAAATGGCTGGAAGTCAAGTTGACTAGCTCGACAACGACGGCCTCAACAATTGCAATGCTAGAAGAGCTGTTTGCGCACAGTGGTTTCAAAGTGCCTTTTTGTGGACAAAATTCTGTATCTCCGTCAATTCTCAACCGATTTTTGGCTTTTCTGCTCGTTTTGCGGGGGATTAAATTTGCTAAAATATCAAATACCTGAATCGCGACCGAAATGTGTTTTTTTGGGGGGCTAATTTGATAACATTTTGCGTATCTAAGTAGTTTTTTTTACGTAAAATCTTTAATTGGCCCTTGGCAATAGCGGAAAACATAAAACAAGCGATTTGTTGACACGTCAGAATGTTTGAAATACCACTTTACAATCGCTGAAAATTTGGAATGTCTACCGTGCTTACTACAACCAAAACCGTCTAAAATATCAATCTAATGTATGATTATAGAACCTAATAGCGTTCAGAAGTATTGAAGAACGTCAAAACCGTGATTAATTTTTTTACGTTTTTATTATTGTTTATTAGTAAATAAAACTTTATCGAATCTTTCCGAACCACATCTTTGCACCGCATTTGGAATGTAGGTAAGAATGTAATACACAGATTCAGAAAGGAATTAGCCGCCACTATTTGCTACTTCGGTGTCAATCCGATTTTGTTTAATTGGCGGCAACGCCCAAAGTACCTTTTTGTGGACAAAGTCCCGTATCTCAGTGAATTCTTAACCGATATTTATCTTTTTTGCAAAACGAGCAAAGAAAGTACAAAATCAGTTGAGAATTGACAGAGATACGGAATTTTGTCCACAAAAAGGCACTTTGGAACCACTGTGCGGCGCCCCGGTCACCATCGTCTACGATAATGGGACGCAATTTACTTCCGAAGAATTCAAGTGTTTCTTACAAGCCAGTGGGACCAAATACCATAAACGTACGGCGCCCTACCACCCGTAAACGAATGGCCAAGCGGAGAGGTACGTGTAGACGGTCAAGTACGCTTTTCAAACGATGTCAACCACACCGGGTTTGCTGCAGCGGAACATGAATGAGTTGCTACGTCAATATCGCAAGGCTCCGCATTCGACTAGCCTCCTGCGCGATCCTTCCTGGGCAGGCATGTACGCACTCGCCTTGATGCAGTGAGACCTGACGACATGTATACGAGAAACACGGAGAGGCAACGTGCCGGGTTCGATGCCACGTTCTGCACATTCCAACCTGGCCAGTTAATCTATTGTCTTTCTGGTAGCCCACGCATGGACAGGTGGATCCCGGGGACAATCGTCACTCGTCTGGTAGACCTCCATTACGAGATCGACTACTTGGGCAAGCGATTCAAAAGGCACGTCGATCAAATCCCGAGACGCCAGCCAGACCAAGCAGAAAACCAACCATCTGCCGGCGTCCAGACGCAGGGCCGGGGTGACATTGTTGTGTATTCGCCACGTAGAGTACGTTTCTACGGGGATTCGGCGAGACCGGTTGCAGGTGCGCCAGCGGCCGTAGCTACGACACCAGGGGCGCGACCTCTGAGTCCGGCAACGAGCCGCTGCCCCGGTGAATCCGGTCCGTAACCTCTGCATCTTCCACAATGATTGACGCGCGTCCGACGTTCTATCTTAAGATTCACACCGGGTATTTAACCATCACTTGCGAATATAATTAAATGACCAACTCATTATTGCCATTCTTGTAGAGAGTAAGCTATTTTTTTGTATGCAAGTCATTCCTAAACGGGGAGGAAATGTTGCGTATGTTAGTAGTTGGGGACACTGTTTATCGGATTCCACCGTGTGCCGGAAGGAGTCGCCGACACGTTTCAGCCTACGTCGTTGTGACTTATCTCGTAATAAATTATCTTAAGTAAATGGCACGCGATTTCATTATTCGTCCTGCAGTTCTTACGAGGTTATAAAACTTTCTTTTGTGTATTGGTTTTGGCAGTATTCTTCCTCTTACGGGTTTCCTTTGCTGTTCTGGTTTTTCTGGTTATGATTTTCTTTTTAGCCTAATTCAATTTTTTTTCTAGATTGTTTTTGTATGTTCGTACCAGTACGATTTAAGCTTACACACAATAGTACGAAATAGGTACATAGGTAAATTTGAATTCAAATCTATGGTGCACACTAAAATATAGGGCACAGTTCGTTGATGTCAAAACAAGAAATAAACTTGAAAGTAGACATAGATTCGCATAGAAATTTGTATCACTGATTCTCTAAAATAGTAATTGTACAAAATCCTTGTGAATCGTGGCAAAATTTTAGTGAATAGTACCCGAAAAACTTACCTGCTTTATATTTTTTTGTGGAGTGGTGGCATGGTGACTCGGCTTGACAATGGTGTATGGCTAACTGTTGTTTACACTTTCTACTGCTAGGCACAATTGTGACTGCCTTAAGTTAAAAGAAAGAACGGGGGTACGATCTAGGCACACGTACGATTTAGCCAAGTTTACCCTACGTGGTTTCCGACGTATTTTCACATCTCGATTTTCTGGGATAGTTTGCTTTGTACTCGGAAGGCCTGGCCGACTCAAAGGAGCATTTCTCAAAAAGGGTATAGCCGGGTAAGATGGTCAAATGTGCCCCTCAACCGAATTCAAATCACGATGAGTCATTCGAAAGCTTATAAAAAAAGAATGATTTCTGTCAAGTTTCAACTTCGTATCTCGACCCGGGGGGTAGTAAAGGGTAAAAATAGAAAATCAGGTTTTGGCCGAATTTCTCCTATACCAGCGGATGAAAAATTTTGAAAAAATTCAGAGACATGTCTGTTATCGGTGCACATATTAGGGAATCGCGTCAGATTTTTAAATTGAAAAACCAAGCTGTGAAAAATAAAAAACGCCAAAAAATGCTGATAAATGCCGGTTTTGTATCGAAGCAGTCTTGATACTATAATTATATTTTTACTGTAAGTCCGCATCGTTGTTACTATTGTCTTGAATTTTTTTCAGATTTTTCAATTTGGTGCGCCGCGGTTAAAAAAATTAAAAACCGATTTCTTCGCCGTTTTTTCCGTGTCAGAGTAACTAATAGGTCGAACTTTCGTACATACTTTATGGAATAAGCCTTTTATGCAATCTTCAACGTCTTCACATGCAGCAAAACAGCGTAAAAATTAAACGAACTAAACATTCTGTGCCATTACAGTCTAAAATGTCTATGATATTTTCAACGGCGTCAATGGCGCAGCGTAAAGTGTCCGACTGTTGAATTGCTGCGAACTTTTTGAACGTAGGTTCAAGCCTCGGAACTTCTAAGTCCCACAGGGTCATTTTTTTTCACATTAATTATGTATTTTTTCGATTTCTAGCTATATGACAATGATCGATATTTATATACAAATGTTTTAAAAACATATTAAAATTATTTCAATAGTTGAAAACTATTGTTAGGTATCATGCCAATTACAGCATTGTTTAACTTTTGAATTTTGGAAACAAGAAAGAGTTGTATGATCTATAAGAAGAGGCGAAATAATTACAAAACAACACACAATTGTTGTTGCAATCCATCCACAATTGTTAAAGGTAAGAGATTGGAAAATCAATTTCATATAATATTAATTTAGTGCAGGGAATGTTACAACAATACTGTAATTGACGGCATACTTGATCAGAGAAAAGGTGGCATCAAAATCTTCTCAAGTCATGTTTATGCATATTTCAATTATTAAAATATTTTTAATGTTTTTAAAACATTTGTATATAAATATCGATCATTGTCATATAGCTAGAAATCGAAAAAATACATAATTAATGTGAAAAAAAAATGACCCTGTGGGGACTTAGAAGTTCCGAGGATTGAACCTACGTTCAAAAAGTTCGCAGCGATTCAACAGTCGGAAACTTTACCGCATACGCCATTGACGCCGTGGAAAATATGATAGACATTTTAGACTGTAATGGCACAGCATGGTTAGTTCGTTTAATTTCTACGCTGTTTTGCTGCATGTGAAGACGTTGAAGATTGCATAAAAGGCTTATTCCATAAAGTATGTACGAAAGTTCGACCTATTAGTTACTCTGACACGGAAAAAACGGCGAAAAATCGGTTTTTAATTTTTTTAACCGCGGCGCACCAGATTGAAAAATCTGACAAAAATTCAAGACAATAGTAACAACGATGCGGACTTACAGTAAAAATATAATTATAGTATCAAGACTGCTTCGATACAAAACCGGCATTTTTCAGCATTTTTTGGCGTTTTTTATTTTTCACAGCTTGGTTTTTCAATTTAAAAATCTGACGCGATTCCCTAATATGTGCACCGATAACAGACATGTCTCTGAATTTTTTCAAAATTTTTCATCAGCTGGTATAGGAGAAATTCGGCAAAAACCTGATTTTCTATTTTTACCCTTTACTACCCCCCGGGTCGAGATACGAAGTTGAAACTTGACAGAAATCATTCTTTTTTTATAAGCTTTTGAATGACTCATCGTGATTTGAATTCGGTTGAGGGGCACATTTGACCATCTTAACCGGCTATACCCTTTGCACAGAGCCATGTGTAGTTTCCTTTTTCTATTTCTTTCCTAGTAACCGGCACGTTCGGCACGGTCGTATTTATAATGTTGCCCACTACAGTCGGTATCATAGAGTACTTCACTCGAAGCGAAAACGGCACAGTGCATAGATATTACATTTACCCGGCATATTATCCCTTTGACGAAGACAGATACTACATATATATCTGGATGCACATGGCGGCTGTAATATGTGCGGTTGCGACAGTGTTTACCGCCTGTGATACATTATACATGTACGGCGTGCAGCATGCGTGCGGATTGTTGGCAGTTGCTGGGTAAGTAATTCGTAGCAATCGATTTTTAGTCAGAATTCACACGAAATCGTTGCGTGTTGGGGTGACAGCATTAATCCTCGTAGATACCGTTTCAAGAGTGCAGTCGAGAATTACGCTTACGACGAGAAGGAATCGGTTAACACGATGGACATGGCGTACAAAAAAGTATGCCTCTCGATTCGCGGGCACAAACACGCTCTGAGGTCGGTGAAACAATTTTGTAAATCTTTTCGAATGTTTAAGCAAATGAAAGTTTTTAATTGAGTGCGCATACTGTATAGTTATAGAGTAAAAGTAAACATGGTCACATGTTTCAATCAGTCACGGCCTAATTGTATGCTTTTATATTTCCGTTTACGTCTCATCCACCTTTAACAATGCAGATTTATCCAGCATATCCATGAACTCCACTCGACTTATCTCGCATTTGGACTCGTACTAGTGATCGCAGCGTTCAGTATCACGCTAGTAAAGGTAAAGTGTTGATTCGTTGGAATGCATATTGTATATTATTACATATTGTATAATATAATTGTAATCTAATTGTATTGTATATTATTATATTGTATCTTATTGTATATTATTATTCAGATGTCGCTAATGGAGGTGGGTTTTGAGTTCTGCAAATACTTAGGATTTCTAGTGGTTCAGCTGATTCACCTGTTTTTCATGACCAGTCAGGGGCAGTTCGTACAAAATGCCTACGATGAAATTTACAATGAAATGTGAGTATTGAATTCAGTAGTGAGCCTATGTCAACGGGACTTTTAATTTGTTCGGGTTGCGTGATCGTTCTGCCGCTGTTTGCAGGTACGGGGGGCTGTGGTACAACAGTTCGCGCAAGACGCAAATGTTGTACCTACTGGCATTAAGGGGAAGCCTAACTGCTCCCGTTTTATCAGTCGGCGGTCTTCTACCGCTAACACTGGAAACTTTTGCAGAGGTAATTTGATAACTGCTACGAAGTGAATCAATTTTGCAAATCTAAAGTGACGTTAATTAGATAGATGACATACTTATATTTTACTCTCAGGTGTTGAAAGCATCCCTCTCGTACTTTACGGTATTGAAGTCCCAATAAACGGCGGAACATTTGAAATTAGACACATCAAACGAATACGTTTTAAAGTCATATATGACTCATGATATTTTTGTTCAGATAATTAACTGAATGTATAAGACAGTTAGTAAAGAGAGTAAGAGAAGTAATATCATCCTATGCTTGCGAGAAAAATTGCATCTACGCGAGCCTCGAATTAATTATTAACGGTACGCGTTGCATATTACAAAATAGATGGGAAATTTGACGATGTATACAACTTGCATGCGACAGTAATGGAATTCGCGGGAAATGAAGTGCATTCGATGCCGTAGGACGAGATTCCGTTAGGGCAGCGAGGGCCAGTTGGGCTATTAATACATTCAGTACGGCTGATGTCATAAGACACAAACCTAATAAGACCTCTTTGATGTTTATCAGAGCCACGTGGAAGAGGAGTTCGAAAGCCAACTATAACGCAGGCGTGCAACGGATAAGCAAAACTGTAGTACAGTAAATCCTCGTTATGAGCCCGACGAACGGGGCTGGCGGTGGCCTCGTAGCGTGTTGTGAACACTATTTCGCGCGACCAATGGCGCAAGTGAGAAACACAAGAGCTTGCGAGAGAAAACGAAATAGCCTATCGCTCGTTCTTGGGTTCCCCCACACTCGTCTGAAGGATTCCAAGAAATAGTGGGGTTAGTTCTGCCTTGTTAGGCCAATAAATGTTCGATTTTTCACAAATTTTTTAGGCGAAAAGTTTTAAATATAGAATGTTGATACTTGGTATGTTGAGTAAGCGGTCTTTATTGAACATAAAAATATTTTTTAAAGTTTGACAAAACATGGTAGTGGGAGTGGGAGGAGCCACGTATGTCGGTGCGTGGGCAATGACATTCTTCGCTTGCGGAAGTCCTAAGTCCCGGACAGGTGATCTGAAGCAAAAAAATGAAGCACATTTTTACTTTGTACAATATTTTGAATAAGATGAACTAGAATCAAGAAGAAAAATTGGAAAATAAAACAATAGTGAGCGATCGGAAGGAAGTTTGTTTTTTTACCAAAAATTTTTGCAGTTTTTTGTTCATTAAATAAAAACGTTTGAATATTTTTGGATAATTCCAGTTGAACTAATGAAGACGTTTGTTGTACACGTGCCTGCCAAATTTCATAAAGATTGCTTATCTAGGGCGGGTAGGAGCACTTCCGCAAACTTCGAAAATGTAGTTTCGAGGAAAACGCGTTTAAAGTTAAACCGAAGTTTATGTGCGTATAAAATGAAAACATTCATACTTACACCTAATCTGCTATGCCAGGAGCATAGAGGATACCTTCCTCTTCTTCAAAAAGCTCTTCTTGAGCCGTCCACTCCAGTCTTCGGGCCAATCTTGCCTCTTTTGATGCTGCGGAATGTGTAGTGTCAGCTTTTTTCACGCGCACAATATCCCTTTTGTTGGCCATTATTTTTGCTTGGGGTCCAATTGTGATGCCCATCACTTCCATCATATGCAGTAGGGGGTGATACCTTCGTTGAAAATACATACGGCAATAAAAGTTGCCAGTTCGATAATGTTTTTCGAGCAAAAAATGTGTTTTAGAGCCAAGCGCCAGAGGACAGCGTTGAAACTTTCGTTATTATTTTGCGTATGTCCGCCCAAACAGCGTTGCAACAGATCGTCTGACGACAGATCTGAGTATATCGGATGATGGAGTTTCTGAACCTCAGTCGCAAGTGGTTGTTCGTGTTTGAAATCATGCAATTTGTTGTCTGCCTCTGCGCGTCTCCACTTGCACCACGAGTCAGGCCCGGGCGGACAATTGTCGTGCTTCGGCTTCGCAGCTGTCGAGCATTTGTGATCGAAAGTCGCCCAAATAGCATTTTTCATAGCAGTCACAGAATCAGAATTTCTGATAATTGTCAAAGCATAGTAATCGGTCAAGTCACGAATCAATTTATCCGTCAATTTGCCACTACCTTTGCCACCAACCCCTTTCGTCTTCTTCTCTTCGGATCTCAATCTTGACCCCATTCGCCCTTTGACGTGTTCAACACACTCTTTCTTCGTCACGATCAATTCATCCCCATACGGTTGTATTTCCAGAAGTGATTTGAAGGTTTTCGTATCCCCGTCGCCTATGTAGTTGGCATATTTTACACCGTGAAGCTCCTCGGATCGTGTAAACCAGGCGTGCACAGCTGAATGCCCGTCGGGCAAAACTTTTCGGCCGTGTGTGGAAAGAGCATCGTAAACCGCTAGGCCACGCCTTTATGAGAAACAGTGCCGTGGTGGGGAGTGTTCGTGAGTGAACAACCACCACGGCACCACCTTACAGTTTACACGCATACTACTTCAGCTAGTAGCCACAGAGTGGGGGAACAGCTCGCGGCGTCGCTCTTCGCTTTGCTCGCGAGCAATCGAGAGCGCTCTTGCCCGTCACAGCCTTGCTGTGCAGGCCTGGTGTAAACATTTCGATAATACCATCGACTTCCATTTTTCCAGCGCTTCCAGTGCGATTGCATGCACACTTTTCTTCGTGTTCTTCGTACCAGCTATCAAACTCCACAGTGCCCTCTTTGTCACTCCAGTAATTACAGGCTTGGTAAGACTTGGATTTCACAACAAGGTCCAGAATTTTACTGGAATATTTTCCAATCAGAGTGACTACGCCAAACAACGATGAAAAACCTCTCCTGCTTCAAATTCCATCACCTGAAACGGTCAAATGAGATGGTTCATTTCCCGCTGCAGCATTTTCTTCAATTTCTTCCTCTGCAGCCTTTCCGAGGAGTACGTCCGCCGTGGTTTTTGCAGCAGTCAACGCATGTTCCAAGCATGCATAATATGTGCTGTTAGCCATTCCTTGACCCAAATCCATCATGCCGCAAAAAAGATTTATGCCCTGCAACCCGATTCCTAGTAAACGCATTACAAACACGATTCGTCGATTGATTTCGAAAGATTTGTTCGAAATTTTCGTGCTAGATTCAATTTCGGTAGGACCACAATCACACACGACACAGAGCTTAAATCCCAAACCTTGTTCGCCTTTCACGTTAAACTTTACGTCACTTTCACATTCCTTGCATTTTAATAGGTCACTAAGGTGTGGAAAACACAGAAATAAAATTGATAATGCGGTACCCGCGCATTGGATCAATGGTGAATTCAGTATCACGCGAATTCTTTATTTTTTGTGCCGACGTACTTGCGTGTAACGTTTCGTTTTCACTGGAATTTTTTTGCTTCAAACATTTTGCACTTCGGTTTTAACTTTGAAAATCGTCGAATAGAAGGTTGGCTCCGTTTCCTTATTGAAACACACAATAGTTCAGAAGTAAGTCTTTATTTCAATGTCTTATGACGGACAAGACGTTGGCCCTTGTCGAGGTGTGTACGAAGACTGGCGTCTGCCGGACGTATAATTTTCCGGCAAGACGCGCGCGACTAGAAACACCTCCTAATTAGTTGACCTGATACCGGTGTCAACCAATTGGCACTTTTCAGATTCAAAATCGCGCCATCTATTTTGCGCGTATTCGGCGCGCTTTACTCTAACGGGGGTGATATGTGGCGGGAGAAATACTCCTGGCAATGCAGCGGGGTTTCCCCCAGGCCCCGAGGCGCGTGACGTGGACGGTCGCAGGCCGCCCGGCCTCGCATCGTGGGCCCTTCGGAAACTCGATGTTTATGATACCTGCAATAACTATTGAGGCCGTAAACAAAAGTCACGAAGGAAAACATGCTTTCTTTAAAATTCAATCACAAAATGAACGGAAAGCGGCTTACTCAAAAATCGCTCCGAAAAAAAACCCTCCGAATTTCATACCTGCGCCCGCTTCTCTTCGTCAGCCTATAACTTTGCGAATTTTATTTATATCGACTTGAAATTTGCTGAACGTATTCTTAAACATTGGCTCTTTCCGATACGTGAAAAAAAATTTTTTTGTCCCGACAAGGTAGAAACCTCCCTTAAACGCGGGGTAGAAACGGACTCATAACAAGGATTTACTGTAGTTCGCGGTGTAGGCTTATATTAAATGACTGGGATTCTTTAGGGCCCTAGCGTTCATCGTCACTGCAGTGCGCAGAGGACCAGTTATTTCAGCCTATAGGTACGAGCCTGCACCGCACGCTACTATACTGAATTCATCCTAAGAAAAACCCAAACGCCCATACCGTTTTGTGACCGATCTGCGCAGCCCCCACTACTGCCTACAGGCCCGACGCAGGCGATTGCTTGCAGCACTTTACCTGCCGATTTCCCTGCCACTCCAAGGGCGGGACGTGACTGATGTCAATGTCAACACTGCAGGAGTGCAATGTATCTACCCGGTAATTCTTTGATTCCAAACAGATATAACATCAGTTAAGGAGGTGCTCTAAATAGTCTATTTTGAATGCCATTTATTGTCTTTTTTAGGATTTATATTTAAAGGAACGATAAGATTTTTGTACAAGTTTTTTGCACACATATTTATTGATATTTAAATTATTTAAATTATTGTTTGGAAGTAAAAGTAATCAAAATTACATGAGCTGTATTTGGTTTTATGGAGTCCGTTTAAAAAAATGAGTGTCCTACTGACAGAGGTCGAATAAAACTTAAAATTTTCAATTAATTATGAAATAAATGTAATTTTATGACAATTATGGTTATTAGTGACCAAAAAATATTTCCGTTGACAATAACGCTTATTTGCAACTAAAAACGATATCCTTCATTGATAATGGTTATTCATAACCATAATCATTTAATGAAAGATATTAACTTTTATGCCATAACTTTTAAAATTTAAGTTATAACAGTTATGGTCTCTCAAATAAACCCAAGTTCATTCAAAACAGCTGTAAAACAATTTTTATAAAACGCAGGCGGTTGCCGTGTCTATTCGGAAATAATAGTGCCACCGTGTATATGAAGGCGTCGCGTGCGGAATGGTTGACAGAGAGGTAACAGGCGATAAGACGGAGAAAATCGTAGGCGGTTAAGTGGGGAGTCGGACCATTCAGCGCCTCCTCAGAATCATCCCTGCGCGGAATGAGGTTTTTCTTAGGATGAATTCAGTCTATATAGTTACACTCTTACTGTTTCCCTATCCGTTGTACACTAAGGTGGCCGTTATTTATACACGTCTAAATTTTTTTTCGCATTTTCTTTGTTTTCACCCCCTAGAACGGTGCTACAACCATGCACCAGCTCGGCGTTCGGAGGGCTGCCGGCGACTGCTGGACAGTAGTGATGATCGAGCTTCGAGAATTTTAGGATGGTCTCATTCAAATTAACGTCGCAAAGAGCTATTCGGAATTTCCCGGCCTGGGTTGAAGAATTTGGGGCCTTTTTCGTATAACTTTTGAACTATAAACGATGTCGGAATGCAATTTGCGCCGAAAAATGAGAAAAAATTATTTCCTCTTAATGATGGATAATTTAGCATGTTTAACGATTTAATTTTTATGATGGATAATTTACCATTGTCACGTCCCGCGACGTGGAGTCTACTATTATCTAACCCCTTAAATCGAATATATTTACTATTTCGTACTTTGGTGTATTGTAATCACCTAGTATACAAGTGTGGCCGATAAGGCATTGTAATCCGTAATCTACAAGAAGAAATCAAGTCAAGAATCAACGGACGGCAACAGTGAGCAGGAGGACCAGCATGAAGGAGGTAGCCGCACACCTACTAGCTGTACACCAGCTAGCCAATCGAGCGCACACAAAGGGGACCAGTGGACGCCAGCAGAGGCCCCTTCCGCCAGCGGAGTCGACACCTTCACAAAGCTGCGCTCCTGATCATCGCCACAAATTTGCCCTCCCTATTATATCCCGTAAATCGAGCTCCAATACGGAACCGATGTATTTTAACTTCAATCCCTAGTATGTGGGCTGTACGAAACCAATCGTACAGAGCACATCGAAAACCCAGTAGCGTAAACTTCTAAAAAATGAACTGAAATAAGAATTTAAGTATCGACGCTACTGAGGGTTTCGTATAACTGTAGAAATACGTCTTAAGTAAAGCAGAAGACACCGAAATAGGCGGGCAATAGCTCAAATTCTGCAGTAAACAAAACTCTCGGATAGCCCGCTGGAAAGAATTCTTCAGGTGGATCCCACGGCAGATGATTGGGAGATTTCATTTCCCACCGTCTTAATTGTCATGTGACAAACCTGGAGGAGGAGTGATCCATAGTCCTATAAAAAGGGACTGACCACCCGCGGACCTCATTAATTATTTTATTATTATTAATTATTATTCATTACCATTATCATAAATTAATGAATTAATTAACAAATTCAGTATAATTTTATTCAAGTTTTAATCGACAAATCTTTTTGTGCAAAGACTGTAAAAGACTTAGAAAAGTGTCAACCAGAAATCCAAGTGAAAATAAAGATGTTGTTAACATTTTAAAAGTGAGTGAAGTGTTCTACCTCAAATTCCCATCCTCTTTGATTTGACGTTTGTCTTTTGCTAAAATGAAATAAATTACGAAAATGTACACTGATAATTCACGGGTTGCGTTGAATGGTGGTATTACCTATGAGCAGAACGTTGTCCGCGGTTTAACCAGAAATTAAGCGTAAACCTTGATCGACGCGATTTGTTTAAATATTAATAAAATTCTAATGAAATATTTGCAATTACATCGAGCTTGCCTTCCCCGATGGTGCTGTTGAAGAGCAGAACGTTGCCCGCGGTAGCACCTGGTGCGGAAGGTGGAGATTGATGTATCGGTCAATTAATAATTGCTGTTTAAAATACCAAAGGACAAATGCCAAGAAATCATCGTGCAGGGCGACGTGTGCAATTAAGGAAATTGAACTGTTATTATCGAGAAGCGCCGGTGACCGGCGACGAGCTTTTTGGCATCGCTACGCTTCCGATCATCAGGCAGGAAATCAAACCCCCTGTATTTGGGCGTACCCTGGTTGTTGGCGAGTGGACCACCCCGAAGCCCGACCAGGCCCAGGAGATATCAGGGGTTTCATCAGGTCCCATCTCGTGGAAGTTAATCCAAATATCACAATAAGAAAGGTAGGGTACTTCACAGAATAATAATATTGAATATCTAAAAACGTTGTCTCAACTATCCCAGAGCGTAAATCCCTGGATTAGCTCAAAAGCGGTTAAATACGAGAACTCCCGAAAATCGCGCCCCAAATAGGAAGTAGGGACGTAACAACCATGTTTTACGACTTAATTTTTATGATGTTTTTATCCATGTTTTATCATGTCTTTTATAATGTTTTTAAGGCTGCCGTCTCCGCGTGCCTTGAATGTGTGCGTACGCTCACACAAGCTAAGTTAAGCGTGTACGTATACGCGTGTAGTAGGCAAACCGTAGTTTACATATTTCGCCCTGGAATCGGCAAGAAGGAAGTTTTTGCGGGTATAGTTGCATCCAGTAGACATTCGTGCAAACGGGTACGGTGCGTTTGAACGCTAATAAGCACCGTACGTTGAAATAATAATGAATTTAGGACTCGTGTACTGAGACAGACTCGAGAAATGACAGAATGAAGCTTCAAGGATTCTCCGTCACTGGCGTTGATGGTATATTCGTGCATTGTACCATCAAAACCGGTGGAAGTCCAATCTAGCCGATAAATGTAGGAAAGACATAGTTGCCGAGATGTATCGAGAGTCGAATCGCGCTGTTGCCGCATTTCCCCTATTACTATTATATACAAAGATATTATCTGGATAAACTCAAATAAAAGATACTACAGTACTGTCTCGTTACGGGCTCGATTTGGTGTAAACGATGTGGACTTTTCGCTATTCCCACCACTTCTGTCTCACTCTTGTCCGGCGAAGGCGAGAGCGAGCGAGAGGCACTGAAAGCGAGCGAGGGCGGTACGAGATAGACGACGGGATGATGTTTTGTCTCGCTCCGTCTTTCGGACGCCTGACAACTCCGTCCTTTGCTTTCGCGGCCGTCGCGCAGGCAAAGCGTTCCATCTCGCTCCCCCCTTCGGCCAGAAAGAACCGAGAAACGAACACTGGGAATTAGGGCTCTGTTCGCGATACGGGCTCAACGCCGCGCCGCACAGTGGGGCAAAGTGACGAAGTTTGTTTCATAATCAAAGAACTTTTGATGGAAATGAGATAGAGTGATGATTTTTTTTTAAATTAAAGTTGAAAGATGCAGAATAAGGGAAAATTAATGAAATTATGATACGAACGTTTTTTACCATTGAAAATCTGTGTTAAACTTTAAATCGATTTTTTTCAAAATCCTGAGGTAGTAGACAAATGTTGCGAACGGATTTGAAATCAGCTCGACAAAATCTATAGGAAATGATGTACAACATGTCAAGAAAAAATTCTAACCGAACATGGTATTGGACAAAACATATTTTTGTTGTAAAGTTTCAAGTTTAACACAGATTTTCAATGGTAAAAAACGTTCGTACCGTAATTTCATTAATTTTCCCTTATTCTGCAATCTTTCAGCTTTAATTTAAAAAAAAATCATCGCTCTATCTCATTTCTATCAAAAGTTCTTTGATTTTGAAACAAACTTCGCCACTTTGCCCCACTGTGCGCCGGTCCCGACCAGCGAGGACTTGGGCTGTTCGGTGGCGACTTGTAATCTCGGTTGGAGAGACATACAGTGTTGATAAATTGTAAAACGTCACGTTTTCAGTATTCAGTAACATACTGCTGAGGTTGTCCAGATTAAAATGAGTTCAAACACGGTATAAATCGGAGTATTTCTAGAACTGTACTTGGTAATTAAATATAAATGTAACATTTCTAATCTAAAAATGCTAAAAATAATCGGTTTATACTGTGTTAATGTATTTTCAACTGGAAAATCTCAGGAGTATGTTATTGAAACGTTCATGCCGATACGATAGCGAATGTGGAAGTTTTACATTCTATCAACACAAACTATATAAATAATCACAATCATTTTAATATATTTTTTTAGGAGTAAATATAAATATTGTTCCCCCACGGCTATTTCCTCCCCGTCGTCCTGGGGATTTTGTTCAAATTGAAATATGTTAGAGTCCATGTGAAAATAAGAAGGATTTAAATAATCATTTTGCCATATTCGAAAGGTAATTTTAAAAAAAAACCAAGAAAGTTGAGTACTTTGAGGGTCTGTATTTATAAAACAATTTTGAATGTGGCAAACTGTGACAACTTGAACCCTTCTTCTTTTCACATGCACTATGTACAACGTATTGCAATTTGAATAAAATCTCAGACATTGAGTGTTCAAAGTGATCAGTTTGGTATGGAATGCACCGTATATACGACATTGTCCATTTCAACCGAAATGGATCCTAACCCACTTCTAACTATCGCGTTCTTTACGAAAACGACAAAAAGCTTCTGCGTTCGGGACGCTAGTCACATCGCGATTACCGAAAATACACAATTTATCGAGAAATGATCTGTCACGTATGTACGAATAGTAAAACTAAAACTTTCCAGGCGAAATTGTAGTACAAGAACAGAATTATTTTTTAGTGACTTTAGCACTATAGCGTTTAAGCAAACGGGTACTATATACAGCAATAAAAAATATTTCTAAAAAATTCTAAGCTGTGAAATGTAAATCCACAATCACTAAAAACTAGGAAATGAAAAATATTTAGAAAATACCGATTTTATTAGAAATGCACTAAAAACTAAAAAATAATTATTTTCTTGTACTACAATTTTGATAGTGTTTATCACTTAAATAATTCACTTTAAATAAAATTGTGGGGCATCATGTGCAACTAGAAGTTGAATTATTAAAGTGATTCATATCCTGTTATGAAATGTCGTGCCCCACGATTTTATTTAAAGTGAATTCGGTGGATATTAACGTCATAAAATATTTTTTATATATTTTTTTCTAAATAAAGCACATAACACTACTAATCATTAAAAAAAAATTTTTTATTAGAATCTCAATAAATATAAAAGTTGTGCCCCCCCCCCCGCTTCCTCCGCGCCTACCGCCGCCCCGGCGCCATCCTCCACCCCCTCTGCTTTTCCACCCGCCCCTCGCCTGGTATCGCAGGCGGCGCAGCTCCCGTTTCATCTGAAACAGTACAATAAAAATGACATTTTCTACTTCTATCCGTACATATAGTGAATATGTACGACGTTCGAGACGAAATTTACTACAGCATAATTAAACAATTTTTAATTCTTCATCAAATCGATATGGCAGTCACACCAATGGATTTCTTAGGTTTTTTCGTTGAAAATCATGCTAAATTTCGCGGAGATCCGAAGGGAAATGGAGAACTTGAGATTCATCATTTTTTAGTGCAATATTATGGGGCAGTGAGAGCGACAATCCATTGGTGTGACTGCCATATCGATTCGATGAAGAATTAAAAATTCTTCAATTATGCTATAGAACTACATTTCACGTTCGACCACACGGCGTCGTTTCGTTTTTGCCGGGCTTCGCCGCGCAGTGTGCGATTTTGGACAAAAATCGCTCGACAGTGCAAATCTTGACCGATTTCAATAATTTTTTTTTTAAATACTCGTAAAGGACTCAGCAATAACGGAGCACTGCAGTAAAACCTGTATCAGTTGGTCTAATCTATAAAAAACATTATAGAATTTTTTTGAGGTAACTAATTTTATAATAATTTGTTTATATGAATTATATGTGATATGTTACATGCATTGAAATGTATAAATGATGATTCATATAAACAAATTATTATAAAATTAGTTACCACAAAAATTCTATCCTACTTACAATTACTTAAAAAAAGAAATATAGAAGATATAAGATTTGCGCTGTCGAGGGATTTTTGTCCAAAATCGCACACTGTACGCCGTCGCCGTTCATATCAAACAAACTTCAGAAAAACATACACACATTCAACATAACTTGCCTTTGTCATTTCTTTTTTCATTTTCCTCGTTTCTTCCTCCTTTTTCTCCTCCTCCGCTTCCTTCAACATTTTCCCCGTCTCCCTCTCTTTCACCACTTCCTCCTCCTTTCTGTCTGTGTCCTCTCTCCTTTTTTCTCCTCTCTCTCCCTCCTTCTCGTTTCCCGGCTGACGCCAGGTCAATGCATCCTTGATCTGGAAATGAAATAATGAATGTATTATTTTATGGCAAATAGTAAGATTGCACAGCGTGGTTCTCTCGCTAGAGTCGTAAAGACAATGCCGCGAATAAGCCGCGCCTCGCTGAGTTTCGTTGAAGTGACGAATTTCACGTTCTGCATTTCTCATCAGATCTTTGCGAAAATGGCGTCAACCGATTCCTGATGCCGTCCCGATGAAAATGACCCCAAGCTAACTTCGTTAAAAATAGTCCGATCCAAGAAACTCAGCGAGGCGCGGCTTATTGGCGGCATCGCCTTTGAAGACTCTAGTCAAAGAATCACTTTGTATAACAGTATACAATATAATACTTACATTATTCATATTTTCCATAGATGTACGTCCACTTGGTTGGCGTGCTTTGACTGGACTGACTCTCTACGCAGCCGACTGTTTGCGCCGTTGCCTGGTTTATAGAGCGTCATTTGTTTCAGAATGCACAACATACGAATCTTTGGATTCACGTTTCACGTTCACGGTTTGCGTTTACGTTTTTTTGAAACGGGCAGAAGGATTTTGATTTGTGTTGCGTTGTGTTGTATTGTGTTTGTGTTGTGTTTGTTAGTTTAGTGTAAAATGAGTGACACTCGAAATGTGACTATGCAGGACGTGTCAGAAGATATGGACAGTAATCCTCCGTTTCGTTCGCGACATTTACATCCATCCGTAAAGAGATTATCGAGACGGAAGGCACACTGCGCAAAGAGAAGGCTTTTGACCCTTCAGAACAAACAGGAAAGAGCAAAAACGGCAGACGACACTGCCGTAGGACAACATTCAGAAGAAGTGGCCGAGGAACGTATGGTGGAGGAAGCATCAACATCCGATGGACGAAATCATACGTCCCAAGAGATAATGCACTCGTCATCCGATGAAGACACTGATACGGCCAGTTCGGGAGAAACTGAAGAGGCGCTGGATGAACTGAGAATCGAAATACCAGAAGGCACGGATGTAGAAAGCAACGAAGAAGAACACTTCGTTGTAGAAAAAGTTGCGAAGGACGAGCCGCAAGAGCAATCGCATCTCCTAAATAGCAACGATATAATGAATTTCCCAAATGTGCTGCTCAATTGCAAAAAATAGGTAAGCATGCAAAAAATAGGGAAGAATGTGGCATTGAACACTTACGAATAACTGGTGTGAAACGGCGTGGCTTCAAGAGCATCTTCAGCGTAATGTGCACTTTATGCCATTACAAAGCTGAAATCTGCAATCAATCGGACGAAGCCGAAGAAGTGGATTGCAATCAGGGCGCCGTTAATGCAACAATTTTATGTGGAGGCAGCTATGCCCACTTGGAACACACTTTGGCGGGAGTGAACAAACGTTGCATGTCGAAGAAAGACTTCGTGAAAAATCACGATGAATTCGTCAAGTCCGCAATTGCCGCTGCAGAAGAAATGTTAGCAGCGGCTGAAGAAGAAAAACGTTTGGCGATTGAAAGAGGCGACGTTCTTCCCGGATCAGGGACCCCTCACATCCCCGTTGTAGCCGACGGAAGCTGGATGAAGAGATCCTACCGCAGTGGATGTTACGATTCTGCGTCTGGAGTCGGCGTGATAGTTGGTTATCACACGAAAAAAGTTTTATTTTACGGCGTTCGAAATAAAGTTTGCAGAATTTGTCGGATTGCTGCGAAAAAAGAGAAAGAACCCCGAAAGCACACATGTTTCAAAAACTGGAACACATCTCGAGCATCGACTGCTATGGAAAGCGATGCTATAGTAGAAGGATTCAAAACTAGCATAGAAAAACGTGGGCTCGTTTATTCTACTCTGATTGCTGATGGCGACAGCAGCGTGTATAAGAAGATTATTGATGCTGACCCATATAAGAGACATATTCGCGTAAAAAAAATTGAATGCACGAATCATTTGTTGCGAAACTTCTGCACAAAAATGAAAGCGATTGTGAAGAAGACTACACCTGGACCATTGAGGCAAGCTGTGGAAAGTAGCATTCGCCGGATACGCACGGACATCGTAAAAGCCGCAAAGTTTAGATACAATCAGAATGTATCGACGAGAAAACGAAGAATTTGTATGACGACATACAGAATGTTCCGAGCCACGTGTTTGGTGAACATAAAGAGTGTGCACAACTAAAATATTTCTGCGATGGAAAGAATAAAGAGAATGAAAGAAACATCGTTCCAGAATTGATGAAAATTGGAGTGTACCAGGACGTAAAAGAAATACTTCGTTCACTGTTAGCTCATGCGGAGACCTATAACACCAATAATAACGCTGTGGAAAGTTTGAACGCAGTAATTGCCAAGTACATTGGCGGAAAAAGATTAAACTTTGCCGAAAGAGGATCGTATACAGGAAGATGTGCTGCTGCTGTCGTGGAGTACAACAGTAACCAAGTGCACTCGCGGTTGAATGCGGTAATGAAGAAGAAAACCCCCGAGGTTGTTCGCCAAATGAAAGAAAAGAAGAAGAAAGAAAAGGAAAAGAGAGCTGCAAAACAGAAGGAAACGAAGGCTGCGCGATATGTACGCAAGCAATTACCCTCGCAGAAAGATTCTGATTATGGACAAAATGCACAGAAGCAAGACATGCCATCCGAAATTTATGAACTGGAGCGAGAGAAGCATATGCAAATGCTCAGTGAGTGGCAAGAGAAAAGACATGCTATTGAAGACGAAACCATCGGGCAAGCAAAAAATCGCAGATGGTTGCAATACAGATCCAAATTGTTGACAGCATCCAATTTTGGACAAGTGTGCCGTCGCCGACCTGACACGCTTTGCGCAAATGCAGTCAAATCATTTCTGTATCCAAAGATAATTAGTGCACCCGCGGTGGAATACGGGAAAGAATGCGAGAAAATTGCTCGCGAAGAATTGAAGAAGCAATATACAGATATTGTAGAATGTGGCATTTTCATCGACAGCTGCATCCCCTTCTTAGGAGCTTCACCGGATGGAATCATCGGTCAAGAGGGTATTGTGGAAATCAAATGCCCCAAATCAGCGGAGAACTTTTCGCCAGAAGAAGCTATTGAAAAAGTACCCGCTGTCCGGCGCATGTTCGCAAGTAAAACAGGTATTTCAATGAACAAAACGCATCACTATTTTTATCAAGTACAAGGCCAATTACATATTACTGACAGAAAGTATTGTATATTTTGCCTTTGGACCCCGAAGGGGCTGAAATCTATAAAAGTAGAGAGAAATGATGCGTTTTGGAAAAGAGAAATGGAGCCAAAACTGGTTCAATTTTATTTAGAATGCATGCTACCCGAATTAATAGATAGTCGGTACAATAGGTGCATGTCTATTCGGGAGCCTCAATTTATTATAGCAGAAAGAGCGAGAGAAAAACCGAAAAGCTTGAAAAAGCGGAAGAGGTCCCCCTCCGAAAATAGTGAAACTCCGACCTTATCGGACCGGCGTCGTACCGCACTGTAAAGTGCAGGGCCACTGACTGTGTCAGTGGTCACAAGTGTCAGCAATCGCACTTTTCCTCGCGGATCGTACGATCACGCGAGTCGATCGACGCCGCCGTAACTTTGTGACGTACGTCACGTAGGCACTTCCCCCTCTCGAACCACGACTCGCACGAGACACCGCGACACGCGGGAGCACGCCCCACCATGCGCGACGAACCGCGAGACTAATTCCCACCGCGGCCGATAGGTGACCGCGGAACTGATAACGTTCTCGCGGCAGCTTTTCACGCCGCGGGGAATAAGACCGGGGCCGCGAACAGCGGCAGGCAGCTTGCTCCGTGGCGTCGCCCTACATGCAAAGTCGTTACGAGAGAAGCTCTTTTTTGCATATTCTTCCTCCTCCGTGGGAATTCTAGTACGCGAGTGCCTTCCCGCCTGACCGCTAGTAGCCCGATCCTTGGTCGCTACATCAGCCGAATCTCGATTCGCGCTGGACCGTCCGGCCGCGGTGGCCACCAGCGGTCAATGATAGCTGGTGGCCCACCGCTCGAAAGGCCTTCCATGCAGACTGTGCAGAGCCGAGGTTCTCACTCGCTCGGCAGTAGGCTTACATCCTTTCCCCGCGGCTGAGCACCATCCGAGTGCCGCCGAGTACCGCCGAGGCCGCCGACCGGCCGCCACTACGAGCTATCGCTCACCGCCGAACCGCCGCGATAGCATTAAGCCGCATCGTGGTAAGCTACCTAGTATTAAGCCGCATAGTATTAAGCCGCTTAGCAATAAGTCGTCTAGCAAGTAGTATACCTAGTATTAAGCATCTAGCATTAAGCCGTTTAGAAATAAGAGCCGCCTTGCGACGCGAGCGTTAACTCGCGTTCCGTCAACTCCGGGACCGAATAAACGACCGTAATATACCCAGTAAGCAGTGTGCATTTAATTTGACGAACCCGAGACATCTCGACTGAGCTGGCATAAGGAACTCACCTCTGGTTCCCCCGGACCCGCCCAAAGCGGGTCACAACTTTCCCAAGAAAGTAACGAGGGAAATAATATATTTGATCAATCCGGCGTCGCACCGCACTGTAAAGTGCAGGGCCACTGACTGTGTCAGTGGTCACAAGTGTCAGCAATCGCACTTTTCCTCGCGGATCGTACGATCACGCGAGTCGATCGACGCCGTCGTAACTTTCCCAAGAAAGTGACGAGGGAAATAATATATTTGATCAATCCGGCGTCGCACCGCACTGTAAAGTGCAGGGCCACTGACTGTGTCAGTGGTCACAAGTGTCAGCAATCGCACTGTTCCTCGCGGATCGTACGATCACGCGAGTCGATCGACGCCGCCGTAACTTTCCCAAGAAAGTGAAAATGGAAAGAATAAATTTAATTCACTATTTAATTTTTTCAGACACGTTTCTAAGTTCACAGGAGCAGACAGACAGAAGACAGACGCAAGGTAGAAGAAACGATTCTGATGCGGATCTACGTTGCAAATTATTTGCATACGTAACGGTGCCGAGTCCCGTTTGGTCAAAGGACGCCAGGCTGGTACATACGGGCGTCGCAGGTATGCATGATGTTCGACGAAATATTGAAACAAACTTTTACTTTTATACCCAACTTACCGAAATGTCTGCGATCATTTCTTACAGACGGACTTTTTAAAAAAATACTGAGAACACGGTGTATGGAGCAGTAATGCCAGGGCAAATGGAATGTTAAATATTTCAGGTAATGTTTCACACCTTATAAATCTACGGAAAATTTTGTACGCTTATAAAACAACAATAAAGTATTAATATTGTGTTACAGATCCACACTGCATACAGGTCGGATGCAATAAGAGGACTACCTACTTAGCAGCCTTACAAGGGGACCTTCAGGGACCTTATTGAAATAAACTATCATCAGTTTATTCGCCGGGAATTCATACGTCGGCCACAAATAATTTTTTTAGCCGAACCGGCGCGATCTCTCTTCGTGCTGAGGACTTGGGCTGTTCGGCGGTGGCTTCTGATCCCGGTTCGAGTCTCGGCTCGAAAGGCATACAGTATTGCGATACGTTAATATTTACTCAAGATATTGCAATTTATGATTAAAAAGATATGGACTAATCTAATAATGCTAAAAAATATGTTAAAAGATTTTTATGTTCAACGATTTTATTCAAAATGCACTAAAGACTAAAAAATAATTCTTTTCCTGTACTACAATTGTTTCCTATTCGAACGTGACGAATCACTTCTCGATTTGTGTATTTACTACGGAAATCGCGATTCAACTAGCGTTCAGAACGAAGCGGTTTTTCGTCGTTTTCGCAAAGAACGCAAGTGGCTGATTTCAAGTCGTTTTGTGGTTATGGGTTATATTTATTGATGAGTGGGTAATTTTTCCACCCCATCGGGGTTAATTTTTTTTAAATATTGTATTGTCCTCCAAACTTCGCACGCCTGCAAAGTTTCAAGACAACTCGATAGTTGGAAGTTGGTTAAATTTCAGTTGCCAGATTTCTACCATACATATATCAAACATACAAAAAATATACAAACAAACCGAGGGTCGAAGCTGAATAAAATCGTTTAAAAATAATCTGATTTATACTGTGTTTAAATTCATTTTCATTTGGGAAATCACAGCAGTATGTTACTGAAACATTCATGCCGATACGATAGAAAGTTTTACATTCTATTAAAACACACAAAATATACAAATCATTGAACAATCATATCATTATATTTTTTCACAAGTAAACATAAATATTGCACCGAATGAGAGAAGATAATAAGAATTGTGAAGTTTAGAAGGGATATTGATACCCAAATTAGTATTCTTTCATAAATTATTGAAATAAACTATCAAATTAAAGAGACTATATTTATTTGTCGTCGAATAAAAATAACCCAGAGTTAGTTTTATTTGAAATGCCACGGATGAATCAGTTTATTCGACGGGAATTCATCCGTCGGCCACAAATAATTTTTTTAATCGAGGGTCTATTCTTGAGGTCCCCCGAAGCTCGAGCCGAGCGACATTGTATCGCTCACCCGTCTAATCTGTTGCCTGGAGTTGCTCGGCGATGTACATATCATTGATTATGCAGAAACAGAATTTCTTTATTTTTCATCGTATCAATATGAAAGTGATTCTGCCGATTAAATTGACAGGAAATAATTTGAATCGGACTAAGTACTTTGAACGAAACCGGCTTTCAATTCTGCAAATAAATTTTATGTGTAATATCGTTATTCGTTAATAATTATAGTTCAAATTGTGTCAGGTTATCTTTCCATCTTTCGTTCTTACACTCCCGGACCTCTCTATCTTTCATTATTGCTACATTCAGGGAGGCTCTAACGCTAGACGCAGCTCTCGTGCTGTATTCCTTCAAGACTTCTCGATGAAAAGAGAGAACTCTGTGGCAACAGCGCGGCAGAGACAGAGAGTACAGGACATGTGGCAACTATGCGTAAAAAATTCGTCTACCCAGAGTACCTGAAGATGTCATTGCTGTACAAATTCTTTTTATCGATCGGAGTAATTTCTTTAGGGTCCGTTTGTTTACTGGGGACGCTTCGATCGATTCGGACCAAAACAAACTTGAGACGGCAGCCTTAACCATAATTGTTCTGAAAAGCTTTTGCAAACTGTTTATTTGATACAGTATTTCATGCTGTTTTTAAAATTCACGGTGTTGATAAACAATAGGCTAATTGTTTCTGTATCATTACTTTCATAAATTGAGAAATTAAATTTTTATTCAATTATGTGTTAGTTCTGCAGACCTCAGAATCTATTGTTCTGGTTTTCTTTTTTATGATTTTATCCTTAATGCAGTATATGTATAGATCGGACGTAAGGGGTAACTAATGGAACGTGTCTTTGATTGTAGCGGTGTTTGATTTTTTTTTCTAGAATTTTTGTGTCTAAATGTTTTAACATTTTAGCTACTCAACGCCACGCTTATACCAGCTTCCGTTAATGTCATTTTTTTGGAACGATGTGCCATTATTGTGGCTTTTACACGCAGGTGCCGAAAAATCTCTCCATACAGGGGTATAGTGTCGCGGTCAACCCTGTCGTAGCTAAAATTTTTTAAATTAAGACGGGTATGAGACCGGTCAATATTGTTTTCAAACCTCAATACAGTAATCTGGGGTGCGAGTGGTAAATCGATCATAAAAGCGTGGCTCGCTTACCTGGGCCGGGATATTTCGCATAGCTCTTTGCGACGTTAATTTGAAAGAGACCATCCTAAAATTGTCGAAGCTCGGGTGTCATTGCTGTCCAGCCGGGACGGTGCATGGTTGTAGTGGAATGCGACCGCGAGGCGCTGATATCATTTTACCTGTTCGCGCGAGCGCGGGTTGCAAGATTAAATGATCACCCCGTGGCCCGTACTACAAAGAAAGACCACTTTCATGTTTCGGCTCAGAGATGGCGGAAGCATCGACATATGGTTGTAGTAGAATGCGTCCGTGAGGTAGTGTTGCAGTTCTCACTGTTCGCGTGAGTGCGCGTTACAACTTTAATGGATGACGGGTTATTACATTGAACCCTTCATTATTGTGTAGTTCAGTGAAATTAGGATCTGTCTTCGGAATAATCCCCACCAAGCTAAATTTTGGTATGGGCCTTTATTTGGTCGTTTTAAATAATATGTCAAAAGTCTCCATCGATCTGATCGCCTCTAAAAATTTTACAGAGAGTGTAAAAAAACAATTGCTTTTCGCGAATATCTCGTTATCTAGAAGTTTTACGCCAAAAATAGTTATTATGGAATTTATAGCGTAGGAAATTCTCTATTAAAAAGGTCCTATAATATTTTTTTCGTAGGGATAACCATTTTCATGTATGTCAGGTTACCAGGTTTCAACCCCCATACTTTTAACGAGGGAAGATCCCTAACCAGGAAATTCAAAAAATGATGTAATTCTGTAAATATGTAGGGGAAGTCCTCCTGAGTACAACACAACTTTAATTGCTGCCTAAATTCACTGTAAGGGGTTGAAATTGACTCCTGAAAATACGTTCTTTTTCCGATTTTGTGTTATAACTCGCGAACCGTAAGAACTGTAAGACCAAATGATAGTCCTAATTAAAAGAAGTAACTTTTTCTTGAACACTTTTTTTCTATCTCCTACACTTCGCGAGTAATAATGCAAAATAAAAAAATTCAGGGGTCAATTGCACCCTCTTAGAGTGAATTTGGGCAGCAAACGAAATTGCGATATACTCAGGACGACTCCCTCTACATATTTACAGAGTTTCATAACTTTTTTAACTTTCGGGGTCGGGATCTTCTCTTGTCAAAAGCAGGGCTTGAAAAGGTTCCGAAATAACTGTTTCAAACTGTCATATAATGGTTCTGACTGAAAGAGTTATGAAGAACCTTTATTCTGAATAACCGTTATAAAGAACTTAAATATCAGACTATATAAGTATAAGTTACGGTTCCTATATAGCTCTATAACTTTTATTTTTTAGGTTCTATATAAGTTCCAAAACGGTTATAGAACCGATTTAATAACTTCTATTTTTTAGGTTCAATATAAGTTCCAAAGCGGTTACAGCACTGATTATAGTAACGATTGTACAGAATTTTATAGAAAATGAAATGACAACATATTACAACTATAGACTACAGTGTATAACCAAATTGTTTAAAAGTTATTACAAATAAGTAAGTAAATATACAGGGTGTCCCACCTAAGACTGGACAGCCGGTTTTCTCCTAAACTATTCGAGATAAAAATATAAAAAAAAAAGGCAATTGCATGGTTCGAGGGGGCCAATTAAGTAGCGCGAACGAATTTTTTTTATCGATTATTATTTTAAAAGATACGATGGTCAAGTTCGGTTTTTCAAATGGAACTATTCTTTTTGAACACCTGAGTTGATAGTGCGTTCCAAGACAAATTCAATAAGCTTTAATGTATACACTTTATTTTCACTGGTTTTTAACATATTGCGCTTGCAAATTTACTGATTTTCACTGGAAGAAAACTGTCTGGTATAGCACGGACCGGGGACGGTCTTACTGGCTCCACGGGTGGCACTGCCTTTTGAAATAGATACCTACCTGCCAAAGGTCTACGCCAGGCCCAAAGGCTGGACAATTTTTTTCCGTCAGAAATGCTACTTAGGTAGGTACATCTGCGGTATCAAGAAGCGCACCGTTACTTTTATTTCGCACTTGCTTCTACGCTCGGATGGCCGGTTCTTTTGGGAGGGATGCAAGTTCGATTGGGTAGGTTAGGAGGAGTGAAAGTTGCTAGACTAAATTTCAATCATAGGGAGCAGATTGTATCAGAACCATTCGGATTTGCATTCCTCACAAACGGCTGCTCTCTTGAAGAGGCCCTCTTCACAGCAATGCCCACCTTCTCTCGCAGGGAATACGTTAACGCTTGCTTTTGTTCTGATATTGAAGCTCGTGTTTATACTCGAGAGGACCACGCGTCCACAGCGGGCTACCCCTTTTCTTCCTGTGTCTCTCCACGAGCCGTGTTGACGGTGGATTGTAGGAGCGTAGATATCTGGATGCCAGTTATTGAATTCAGGAGACGATAGAAACATTTTATTACAAAACACACATGTACTATAATTAAAGTAAATCGTATTCCTCTCGGGCAGGAGTACTGATAATGATCGAACTTGCGCCCCACTTCGCGCAGACCAATTACACGGAGGGTAGTCGGGTCACACACTGCCCAAATGATACAGGGTAATTCTGGAGCAACGCCCGTCAAGGAGATGCGCTGGTACCCCGTGGCGAGGACAGACCTTCGCATTGCCTCACCCGATTTATATGTTTTTTTTCCGGAAAAAGGTACGAATCCTGGGCCGAACGTAGCGAATTGTAGTCGACCCTCCGCAGTCGAGGGTGAAATATCCATTACAGCGTATTAAGAGACCCTTTTCTTCATCGTATCGAAGGGGAAGTGGCGCCAATTACGTTATTATACGTAAGTATACTTTTGAATAACAATAAAGTATGCGAAAATACTTTATTTCACGAAATGATATTACGTGAAACATAACGCAATATTATTGTGCGTAGTTCCCAAAGTACACAAACCTTGATCATCTCAAAATAATTTCTTATCTTCTGTCTGTCCCTGCAACCTCAGCATTTACTGAGAAACTTTTCTTTGCTAGCACGAATGTGAATAGGCGGGATGAGAGAAATATATAAGAATTATTTATATATTTTAATATGAATATTAAGGGGTCTCCCTACTTTGACGGACGAAAAATGATGCGAACTTTGGGAATTTTTTAAAACAAAACGATTAAATATATTTATTTTCAGCTTCGTGACTTCATTTGTCAATCTTTACAGAATATGAAAAAAAATTGTATGCACAAATAGTGATTATATCCGGAGTTATAGTGCTTCAAATAGAGCGCCTTACAAAAATCATACGCACACTGTTGGCATAAAATCAGCCGTTGTAGTTGTCTGACATTAAAAAATTTAAACATTTGGGTAATCTGTGTGAGTGTGTTATCGCCCGAACTAGAATAAATGAAAAATACTTAAAAGTAAAAAAAAAATGGCAGCGTCTAAAACAGGCATCGATTTCTACAAAGACATTCGCTGATTTTTTAAGTCGCAAAAATCTAATTTTGCAAAATCCGACTTAGTTTTAGTATCGGCGAGAATGGGACATCTACTGAAGATATATGTCAAGTTTAAAGTAAATCAGGTGATTGGTTTTTGAGATATGCTAAGAAATTCGAAAAATATCGTTTTGAGAAAAACGCGTTTAAAGTTTCAGGTATCGTGTTTTAATTCATTTTTTTTTTTAATATTGCTTAAATATGTAAAAAAATATAGGAAGAAAATTTTAAATTAATATAATTTGAGAGTTTCTCTTAAAAAAACCCAAATATCGCGCTCCTTTTCAGGCCATCAAAGTAGGGAGATTCCTTAAGTGCAATAATGCCATTGAATTATTTAAAAATGATAAAAAGTTGCTCTGTAATGATAAAGGCAATGAGAAATATGTTTGGAAGAAATAAACACTAATAAGATTAAAATGTACTTTTAGTGTTTTCGAGCGTACTTTTTTTTATACTCCACGAAAACAAATTTACGTTATTTTCCTGTAAAAAAGGTGGCAACCCTACGAGCAGCATTCATTAAAAATATTTATTTCTTTGAAACCTTATAATCATACGTTATTTATGTTTCACACACTTTTTTACAATCAACTGGTACCTGCAGTTTTTTACACAAGTTCGGGAACATCTTGTATAATTTTGCAAAAAAGCTGTTGCCTCGATGATTAGTAAGACGTTCCTCTGTCAAAGTTACGTCAAACTCTCTTTCTCTCTCAGAAAATGGGAATTTCAGCACTAAATTAAATATTTTTCCTTTTATTACAGGATAATTTTGAAACGACTGATTGTACCATTTACGAACGGCAGTTCACGAAAAACGTGAAAAGTCATGTCCGTATTGTAAACGCTAATTCATGTTATATGTATATAAATACGACAAAATGCTGTTGTTTCCTTGTAACGTTAAGATATCTAAAAATTACAATACTTTTTAAAAAGAAAGTTAGCTGTCGATGTCTCAATGACTCGTTGCATTTCACCCCATTTCGATTCAATACGTTCTGCTGGCTGAGAGTGCCGCTGAAGGTTAGCAACCCACCTTACAGTTTACACGCATACTACTTCAGCTAGTAGCCACAGGGTGGGGGAACTGCTCGCGGCGTCGCTCTGTGCTTTGCTTGCGAGCAATCGAGAGAGCTCTTGCCCGTCACAGCCTTGTTGTGCAGGCCTGACCTAGATCGTCAAATAAATGCTTAAGTTCGCTATTACAAAATTCTAAAACCCGTTATCTGTTCTCATTCTTTTTAATTTTGTCTCTGTTTCGCGTTCTACTCTAGCTATATATTTCCTTATGTAACTCGCTACTTCGCTCTAAATTTTCAAACAGTGCACGGTGGTTTTCTTCGAATAATCGTCCGGGAGCGTGAGAAAATATTTATATAACCAGTTCCAGTATGGTTCTGATTTGATTATTCTTTACCTGCTTACACGGAGCTTTCGACGATTTTCCGATGCTACATCCACTACAGTGAACGCTATCAATAATCACATTCTCTAAACCTCTAACTACGTTCTTCGCAGACAATTCTTTAATGTTCGATGTACCTACGTGGCAAAACCTTTGGTACCATTTTTCGCTTTCAGTCAAATTCATATTACTAATTGCGTGTGTCTCTTTCTCTGAAATAATTGACATATTATTCACATATTCTGCTTTGATTACATATAATTCATCTTTATTAAATGCCTCCCCCACTATCTTCTTGGTCATCTTATTCAAAATTATCGCCCTTCCATTATCAAAAATTACTTTCTTATTTCTACCTTCCATCTGCGACACTAATAGGAGGTTCCTTCTAACATTCGGTACGTGATATACATTTGGTAAAGTTATGCTAAAGGGATAATTGTTGACATAAATTTCGATATTTACATTACCTATTCCAATAGCCTATAAGTTATTCTCTACAATGACTGTCGGCAGAATAAATTGTTTCATTCTCTATCGTTCTATAATTTATAAACCATTCTCTATGCTTGCATATGTGGTGAGATGCACCGCTATCAAATAACCAAAAATCATCTAACTGCGCACTGTTTATTTCTAATAAATACGAGTCTCTGTTCTTACGTGCAAAAAATGTACTTAGTTCTTGGTTTGGCCTTGACCTTGACTGAGGCGTTCTACAATACCGCGATATGTGCTCTTGCCTGCTACATTTAAAGCACTTCCTGTTGTCGGCTCTGGGTTCTGGTGTCTGGCGCGATGATTCTCTGCTTTGTTGTAGGTATCTCTGCTTGGCTGACCTTGTCTGCTTTGGTTGTAAGCTTCTCTGCTTGGCTGACCGTGTCTGCATTGGTTGTGAACTTCTCTGCTTCGCTGACCTTGTCTGGTTTGGTTGTGAGCTTCTCTGCTTTGCTGACCTTGTCTGCTTTGGTTGTGTATTTCCTTTATTTGGTAACACGCCTCCTTTCGTCCACCAGTCTTCTCCAAATCCTTCACTGTCCTTCTGCCGTATTCGTTTAGCAAGATTTCCTTTATCTCAGACGATTTGAATTTCTCGTGATCCAAATTTGCCAATGTCATAACGATGGCTTCATAATCTTCTGGCAAACCATTTAGCATTGTGTATGCTAAGTCATCGTCTCTTATTTCACATCCAGCTTCTTTCAGGTTATCGCAACATGTTTTAATTCGTTCGAGGTACAATGTCTTAGATTCGTCAGGTTCCAAGTGTATTGACACTGAGGGGTGAGAAGGAAATTTATACTTCAGTCTCTTTCACCACACTCCTTTTATTTATACGAGAAGGCGATACTCAATACTACACTGAATTTAGACTATTGATTACACGATGTTTAACTACACGGCGCGAGACGTAGCCTCTACAGGCCGTTCCAGGTGAGTGAGAGCGCGCGTCACCTCTGGAGGCTATTCATACAGCCCTCTCAGAGGGACACGTCCCTCAAGCGACGCCGAAAACGCACGGCAAATTTCGGCGCGAAAAGCGCGTCCGCACGCTGGAAAAAACCCTGACCTGGGCGAGCCTGGCTGCCAGATGCGTACGTGGCCATAGCCTGACTCACCCAGGCCCACGGGGGAAAACCCAAGCGTACCGAAGTTAGGGAAAAGTCGCGTCTTAAATATGGAGGCGAAGAAGCGAACAAACCGCTACAACACTATCTGTTTTCTTGATTTGGGTTCAAAAACTCTCTTTTAGGCCTCCCATGCGTCGGACGGCGTTTGGCAGTCAATTATATGCCCTGTTGATCATGCTCAACACTTAGGGCGATTGCGGCCAATGCTTTTTCTTCTTTGCGATTATAGCGTTCTAGTTCTTCCGCATCGTTGTCCGCCGGCTTTACAGTGTTTTTGGTTACATGGTGCCATAATTCTCGCTGTACTAACGCCATTTTCATGTTAAATTTCCACGATTGGTAATTACTTCCATTCAGTTTGTCGATTCGATCAACTGATTGCGAGAATAATGCCATTTTTGTAGTTTATATGTACTTTGCTTTTACGTTTCTATATGATTTGTCCCACGTGGTGTCTATACACATAACCTTACTTTTACATACCTCCCTTTTCTCTTCCAATGCCCATTTATAAATCATTTTTTTGAGTTTATTTGCGTCTGCTGGGCCCATTACTTTTGTTACGTCCTGAAGGGACTTCTGTAAATCACCCCGAGCGGTTGGAATGATTTACCGGGTTTGCTGCTCTATCAAGGTGCTAAAGCACGCCTTGACTATACTTACCAGGATCGGGAAGGTGATTGGGGTTGAATGAAAGAGTACAAGGGATATAAGGGAAAAACAATAATGCAAAAATATATTGTTACATGAATAATACTGAATTATCCTACCTTGAGACGGCGCTCCGTCTCAGCTGTCGCTCGCTGTATCGCACGGCACGCTCTCCGTCTCGTATGTCGGTCGCTCGCTGTGTCGCTGACCCAAACGTAGGTCGTGGTCGCTCGCTTCTGTGCTCTCGGATGGCACTCGGAAGTCGGTCACTTCGTCGCTCGCGGTCTCTAATCGTCGGTTTCTACGCGGTCGTACGTCGATCACGATTAACGCTCAAGGGCTCTCCCGGCTAGGCCGTTCTCGGTGTGTCGGATGGAGTTACCCTTTCACGAATTACTTTCGGCCGTTCGTATTTCGCGGACTTGACGCGGAGACGAGGTCGCGGTATCTAGACGGCTCCCTGGCTCGTCGTGACTTCCTAATTCGAGCTCCCGCAATTGAATGCCTCCTCAATCAATCCTCCTATGGGCCGTGCCCCGATCAATCCGCGCGAATGGGGAAAACCGCCCCGTCGGCAGTTGTCGCTCGCCGCACGCGTCGGAAATTTCCGGGCCCGGGCCGCCGGCGGTCACGTTGTCCCTACGGCTGTTGCTACGCGGCTCAGCATAACGTGACTGCCACGCGCGAGGCGATTCCGCTGAATCGCCGTCTACGGAATAAAGCGACGCGCGGACAGCTAGCACGGAAAGGGCCAGAAGGGCCCATGTAACACCTCCCTACCTAGACATGAAATGGTCTCGAGAGGCCATTTCATGCTCACGTGCGAAGCTGTCGTCGCGTACGCTTTCCTAACGGCTTAAGGGGGTAGACACGGGTAATGCAGCGCGCTGTATACCGACACAATCTGGCTCGAAACAGGGGGTTGGGATTTTTCATCATTCGTCCTTATATGAGCAGATTTTGGACTGGGTTAGGACTCATTCGAAAGAGGAAGGTTCAATGCAGAGCGCTCTTCTCATGGTTCAACGAGATTGTGTTGATATCTAATAATATGAGTGTCCAAAGTAGACCAAAAGTCAACAAAATACACCCGCAGAATCCAAGTATTTTTAGGTCACTAAAAGAGCTTTGTGACTGAAACGGTGAGAAGAGCGCTCTGCATTGAACCTTCCTCTTTCGAATGAGTCCTATCCCAGCCCCAAATTTGCTCATATAAGGACGAATAATGAAAAATCGTGACTTCAGTCCCAAATACGAGTTCCGCCATATTGGCGATAATACAGAGCAAGTCACGTGACAAATTTAGTTCAGCTAGTGAACACGAGATGGCGCCTACTCGGGAGGACTGCCGACGTGGAATTATAGCAAAACTGAAGCGTTAGCTGGATACACAAGCCACAGTAAAAGCGTGATGCAGTCAATGTATGAATTTTCGGACGACTGTAGGTTAGGTTATATGCATTTTAGGCATATAACTGTTGGGAACTGTGTACATTTACTAAATTAACGCTTTTATTGTAACACATACATCACTTGAAATCGCTGTCGAATTTATGTTATAATTATATGGCCACATTATTTAAAATAAAAAAAGAGATTGGAACTTTTTTACTAATACTGGAAATATTGATTTACTGATATCATATTTTCAGAATGTGGAAGTTACAGCAATTATTTGCAATTATTGCTCTTATTATTATTCTTTCGACTATTGTATATAACATATAACAAGGAAAAGTCTTAAAATCGGTCAACAGTTGACTCCCTGATTTTTTTTTTGTAATTCTTTACGGTCCTATGCAGAGACGGGCATTATTTAAATAAAAGAATATACTTCCGAATGGCCCCAGTGACTGATCGACACGAGGTTTGGGGTAGGGTGTGTGTACCCTAAATCTAAAATTCTATTTAGCTTCGGGTATTTATTAGTTTCCTTTGTTTATTCGAAGGCCTTTCATCTTGGGCTTCGAATAATGTTTCATCTTTCATTATATCTTTATCCTAAGGTCGTATTCAGATATATTGGCCGGTCAATTCGTTTTCGCGAACAGCGATCGCGAACAGCGATCGAGGAGTATGGTGGGGTAACGGGAATGCTGCTCGGCTCCGTCTGAACGTAGCCGTGTGGCTGTTATGACCAATACGAGATGAAGCTATCGAGAAAGAATCAATGTTCAGACCAATAAAGCTCCTGAATTTTTTCGGAGCTAAGGCACACCTATTCTGATGTGTGTATTTCTACGCTGACAGCTCGGTTTGGCCTATACACACCAGAAGCTTGGCGCTAACCCCATCACTTCTGGCTCACTCTTGTTCTGCGAAGGCGAGAGTGAGATGGAACGAGAGCGAGTCAGAAAACGTTGCAAACAGGAGCACCGAGGCAGGCAAGCGGTACCTATGGTGGGAGAATACGCGTTACGAAACGCACCGGCCAATATATCTGAATGTAAAGTCTCGTTAGCCGCTCGCTGGTCGGGACCGGCGTTGAGCCCGTATCATGAACGGAGCCCTAATTCCGAGGCTGAGTTTCTTGCTTCTTTCTGGCCGAAGGGGGGAGCGGGATGAAACGCTTTGCGTGCGCGACGGGCGCGAGCGCTCCGATGGAATCGTGACTGTTCGACGCATGCGCGCCACGGTCAGATAGCCAGGCACGGCACGAGTCTTTTTTGCGCCATAACCGAGCTTGCCAAATTCCGCCATTTATTATAAAACATTTAATTGAGCTTCTTCATGACCTTACTCTAAACTTTTACTTGTAGTTTAAAACCGTTGTGATATAATTTGTGGTATTTCATTTAAAAATTTATTTTCAACAATGCCAACAATGAAAAGGCCATTTTGCGCCTCTTGTCAACCTTACGCCCTAGCAGTTGCCTAATTTTACAGAGTAAAGTCATAAATAATCTCAAATAAATATAATATAATAAAGGGCGCAATTTGACAAGTTCGCCTAGGGCGCAAAAAAGACTTATGCCCGGCCTGCGTCAAGATTTTGCGAAGCGGGTCCCGTACTCACCGTAAGCGCTTGCGACCATCGCGCACGCCCGTCGCGCACACAAAGGACGGAGTGTCAGGCATCCGAAAGACGGAGCGAGACAAAATATCAACGCGTCGTCTATCTCGTACTGTCCTCGCTCGCTTTCAGTGCCTTCGCTCGCTCTCTTTCCATCTCGCGCTCGCCTTCGCCGGACAAGAGTGAGACAGAAGTGGTGGGGATAGCGAAAAGTCCGTATCGTGTACACCAAACCGAGCCCGTAACGATCTTAGATGCTCGAATAACCGACGAGAACCTTTGTTGCCCGAGCCGCACGAGATCGCCGTTGCTCGGCGATGTGTCATCGATTATATAGAAACAGAATTTGTTTTTTTTTTCATCGTATCAATATGAAAGTGACACAAATGGATTCCTGGCATTCTCCCGATTAAATTGACAGAAAATAATTTAAAGCAGACTATTTTTAACGAAACGAGCTTCCAATTCTGCAAACAAATTTTCACGTAATTTCCTTAATTATGGTCCGAATAATATCATTTTTGGAGCCAATTTGATCGAGAAAACATGACGAATCGATTCACATCACTTTCGCAAAGATCTGATTAGAAATGCAGAACTGACGATTTGTCACTGCTTAGTGCGTAACATTGTATGGCCCCGCTGGATTCGAGCGTCGAAACCCACGAAAGTTACATGATTGCCAGCGTGAAGGACAAGAGAGGACTTTGCATGGCGAAGGAAAGTCAGCCTTCCATAGAACTCAAATCGAGAAAGACTTTGCTGACAAACTTTACATATGTATATTCGCGTCAAATAAATACTTTAATTGTAAAATTTAGACGACAAACTATTGTTGAATTTCGCCAGTTCTTACATATGCATCACTTGGTTGGGAATTCCTGATCCCAGAGATTCATGCATTTACCTATTGAAATGTTGCTTCAAGTCATCGGGAAATTGCATTGCTTCTTCTCGTACATACATATATCTGTTCGCGAGTAGGTGTCACGAGTGACGCGGCTTTGGTTTCCCAAATAAATGCACATTTATTAGAGCCCTCGGTCGACGGCGACTTGAGTAGTACACCTTGATAAGAGTGTTACCACCGATGGATTGGTGAGTTTATGTCCACGAAAATGAGTCGAGTTGCGAAGCAATTCGGTCTATTTTTTCTTATGAATACATGATTAGGACACACACACACACTACGTTCACTAAAAATAGGCCGAATTGCTCCATGTTTGGCATCATTTTCATCAGTAATGCAGTGGTCTGGTGAAGAACATCGTATTACGGAGCTAATATTCTAGGCCCTAGAATCTACGATATTGTCAATGTGCAGTTGAAACGCACGCCGCTTCACACTATCGTTTCTTAGCATTTATACGGGGTGATTCTCTAGCTAGAGTCGTCAAACGCGATGCTCGCCAACAATCATGTGTCTCGCTGAGTTTCGTGGGCTTCGACGCTCGAAACCAGCGGGACTATACAATGTTGCACGCTAAGCAGTGACGAATTTGAAGTTCTGCAATTTCTAATCAGATCTTTGCAAAAGTGACGTCAATCGATTCCTTACAATTTTATATATAATGTTTGTTCATAACTGCTTTCTGCATAGGACGTGTAATAAGTGTATTTTATGTTCTGTTTCGGTGCTTTGCTAGTAAAAAAATGTCTAACCTAACAAACTTTATTTTCTGGGGACATCCCCTCATCTATTTTCCCTTTTCACTTATAATTCCTTACTGCTAACGTAGAATATTGTAGCATAAGCACATTTCAAGTAATTAAAATGTACAATGAATTTTCTACGTTTGCAGTACCAGCCGACTTCCGTTTAAATTTTTATAAGTACAACGCAACAGCTGAGAATTTCTTTCCTTATTCAGAATAAAATACGGAAATAGCAAACAGCTCCCTCTCGCGTTTACAGGGCATTCGGCGATATATCGGTATTACCATTTCTGTGCAGAAAAAACCTGCTGTAATACCGACCTGCCGAATCGGCCAGGTCACGTGACGTGTCTACCCCCTTAAAACTACGGCTAGCGCTACTACGACTAAGGGGTCGCAAAGGGATGACAATGAGTGCAACTTGGTTAGACCAGAAAAAAACGTACCCATATATTGTTACAAAAGCAAAAAAAATTGGATATAGTAATAATAATGATGCTCAAAAAAGATATTTAATATATAAGATAATAGAGATATAGGATAATAAGATATATAATATAATATAATACGAAGAAAAAAGTAAAAGTGGTAAAATTGAAGATGAAAGGAAAAGAAAAAAAAACAAAAAAAAAGGGGCTCCTAGTTTCCACTCCTTGGATCACGCTGCTCTGCTGTGAATTTAAAGTAAAACGAAAAGAATTACAATTTTTTCGCGACCCTTTGATGTTTACAGCTTGTTGCGTATTTACCTAGTGCGAGGGGTAGCGTTTCCTTATTCCGCCCCAGCGGGCAGGATCACGGGCGTCCGTCGTTCTCGCTGCGGCTCCCACGGCTTTGGCGCCTGCAGTACAGGGAATGCCGGTAAGAAGCGCGTGTTGCTGTCCAAAAGCGCCCTAATGCACCCTGTGCAGTCCCCTGGTGTTGTCCATTGTAGGTGCCGGCTGCGGCACCACGCACATTTAGTTAGGGCGACTGCCCTTCCCTCTTCTGCGAGCCAGTGTACCGGGGTTCGCTGGTATTCCGCGACAGCACCGTGCGGTCCCGTCCACCAACATGCTCCGCATATCGTCTCTGTTTTTCGGGTTCGATGGGTCCAAACCTGACCTTCCGTGCCGTCGAAACTCTTCTTTGCTCTTACACACAACCGCCTGTCGAAGGGCGCGTGTAGGTGTCTAGGTAGGATCACCTCCGCCAAGGAAGATCGTACGTATTTCGTATCTTTAAATGTGGGTCCTTCCATTGTTGCGGTTATTTGCTGTTACTGTCGATGCACTTTTCGGAAAAATTTTGTGACGACTGTGCCCCGCTCGCCTTAATTGCTATCTTATATGCTATTATCCCTACTACCTAAATTTCACAGCAGGGCGCCTCGTGGGGATCGGTACTTAGCCTAACGCACGGGGGTTTTTGCTGCGATCAGCAACCTAAGGTCTAAAATACTTCGAAGTAAGGCTCGGTGCCCGCGAAACTTCTTGATCGTTCCACGTGGGCCCGATATCCTGTCCTCGTGGACGGTATAACGGGTAGGTCGGGAGGAAAGGATGTGATAGCAAGAGGTCGGGGACTGGAAATTATTTGAGGAGGTGGGCGGGGTGGTGCCATTTCTATATCAACCCTTGTCTCTTTCCTTAGTGGCTCGCGATGTTGAATCCGGCGTGCCCTCAAAACCCGGTATCCAATCCAGACAATAATGATGATTATGAAGGTTCCTCCCAATCCTGGCAGTCCAAAGGTGACGTATGTAGATAGATTTTCTGTCCGGTGATGTGTTGCTATTTCTCTTGCCTGTCTCTCTATGTCGTCCAATGCGATTGCATTAGCTTTCGCATTGGCATCTTGAAGGGTTTCCTGAGGTTCCTTTTGTTGATGGTCAGCCAATATTTTCACGTGATGTTCCGTAAGAGTAGGTAAGATTTCGGAAATATTTATGCCTATGGATGGTTTGTATATCGTTGTTAATGTCTCAGTGTCGACTGCGGATGCCCAAATCTGGTCAGTCCCGAGTTTGGCCTCACAATCTCTCCTCAATTGTAATATTCCTGCCCCCTGGAGCACTTCATATCCGGCCGAATGCTTATTGCATCGTACCTGCAGTGCCAGGGTGTTCTTGACAGAATATAACCAGGTGTTGGGTGTGATCATTCTCTTGAGGAAAGTTCGGCTTCCGGGAAGGGCTTGAATGTTGCAGCTAGGCCACTTGATGTTTTGTGGTTTTAGTAAGGCATCCATCTCGCAGCTTAGGGCTTTTCCCAAGTCCTGGAGTGGTACGCTGAGTTCGCACATATACATCCGATGGTGTTTCCTGCATCCTGTGATGTAGTTTTCGTCTGGCATGAAGTATTGAGAGTTGACTCTGCTGATTGCTAAATATGCTGTTCTTGGTTTTATGAATATTGGGGTAGAGACGTTGGTCGATATAGTTTGGAATGAAGGGCAGGGTTGAATGTAATAAAGATCGAAAGGAATTTGGTCTAATAGGGGGATGTCCAGTGACAAGATGATTCGGCCCTGTGAATAAACTACGTTTAATTTGGTCACCCCTTGTAGCTGTTCAGAATTCAATTCTTCCGGAGTCAGCGGGAATTCGTAAGGAGTAGTTCCTCGAATTCGTTCGCAAGTCTGCGCTAGCTGACTAGGGGACAGAACGGCCGGATGTAAGATACCAAGTTTCGCGAACGTGGGCGCGTCCGTAAGTACAATTAATGCGGTTACATATTCGTCCACGTGCCTGGTCATTAGGAACGTCCATGACGAAAAAGCTGATTCTAATTCTATTTTTGTTTCGCGTTCGTCTAATTGACGGGTGGCCGCCGCTATTTCCCTAATCCTATCGTCCATGTTTCGTATGGCGCCCGACACAGATTTTATCGAGTTATGTATATCCTGAAATTCTGATTTTATAATGTGCGTTTGGTTTCCTAACAATTCGGCGAGATGATTTTCGTCTTTGTAAAGTTTATCTATTTCCTTATTATAGTATTGCGCGTCGTCGTTGTCCAGTGTTCCGAAGAGGGCCTTACTCAGCGATCCAATGAATCCCAGAGGTACCGATCGCTTGGTACGTTGGAGCTGTGGTTTCCCCAATATGCTTAATAGCAGTTCCTCGTATCTTTTACCGTCGAGGAGTTTTCATTGCAGGGCCGCGTTGAGGTCGTCGGCCGGGCAAGACGTCCAGTTATAAGTTGTACATAAGGCTTTCATCCTGTTGATTTGTGGTTGGGTTTGTGGTCGCGAGGTTAATACTTCCGCGACTTCGATGCCGGTCACCAGTCTCCATTGGGTGTGGAAAACTCGGAGAGGTCGGATTTGCTCGTAGTACAATCCCGGGTTGGGGCTTAACGGAGTTAGTTGGTAGTCCCCGTCGATGACCTTAGTGGTGGCACTCGTCCATAAGAACGTGAATAATAGCAGGCCACGTCTATCCATGACTTTCGCGAGGAATTCTATTATTTTAAGTAAATGTCTACTGCAAATACGAAAAACAAGGGAGATTAAGGGGGTAGACACGGGTAATGCAGCGCGCTGTAATACCCACATAATGTGCCCGAAACATGGGTTTGGGGGGATACGTTTTTCGTCCTTATATGAGCAGATTTTGGGCTGGGTGAGGTCTCAATCGAAAGAGGAAGGTTCGATACAGCCCGCTCTGGTCATGGTTCGACGAGATTGTGTTGATATCTAATAATATGAGTGTTCAAAGTAGAGCAAAAGTCGACAAATTACACCCGCAGGAATCCAAGTATTTTTAGGTCACTAAAAGAGTTTTGTGGCTCAAACGATGACCAGAGCGGGCTGTCTCGAACCTTCCTCTTTCGAATGAGACCTCACCCAGCCTAAAATCTGTTCATATAAGGACGAAAAACGTATCCCCGTGATTGCATTCCCAAATACGAGTTCCGCCATATTGGCGATAATACAGAGCAAGTCACGTGACAAATTTAGTTGAGCTAGTGGACACGAGATGGCGCCTACTCGGGAGGACTGCCAACGTGGAATCATAGCAAAACTGAAGCGTTAGCTGGATACACAAGCCACAGTAAAAGCGTGATGCAGTCAATGCATGCATTTTCGGACGACTTTAGGTTAGGTTATATGCATTTTAGGCATACATTGACTAGGAACTGCTGGGAATTGTCTACATTTACTAAATTCACGCTTTTACTGTAACACATACATCACCGCTGCCGAATATATGTTATAATTATATGGCCACATTATTTCAAATAAAAAAAGAGATTGGAATTTTTTAATAACACTGGAAGTAGTGATTTACTGATATTATATTTTCAGAATGTGGAAGTTACAGCAATTATTTGCAATTATTGCATTTATTATTATTCTTCCGACTATTGTATATAACATATAACAAGGAAAAGTCTCCAAACCGGTCAACAGTTGACTCCTTGATTTTTTTCGTAATTCTTTACGCTCCTATGCAGAGATGGGCATTATTTAATTAAAAGAATATACTTCCGAATGGTCCCAGTGGCCGATCGACACGAGGTTTGGGGGGAGGGTGTGTGTACCCTAAATCTAAAATTCTATTTAGCTTCGGGTATTTATTAGTTTCCTTTGTTTATTCGAAGGCCTTTCATCTTTGGCTTCGAATAATTTTTCATCTTTCATTATATCTTTATCCTAAGGTCGTATTCAAATATATTGGCCGGTCGATTCGTTTTCGCGAACAGCGATCGAGGAGAAATCAGCCATCACCATCTGACGATCGTGGATTTGTCAGTTGGAGTTCCCTAGCCACCGAAGGGTATGGTGGGGTAACGGGAATGCTGCTCGGCCCCGTCTGAACGTAGACGTGTGGCTGTTATTTATTCTTATTGTCAGCGTAGTACATATGTAGTTGTGTGCGTCACGAAGTAATGCGTAGACCAATACGAGATGAAGCTATCGAGAAAGAATCAATGTTCTGACCAATAAAGCTCCTGAATTTTTTCGGAGCTAAGGCCTAAGGCACACCTATTCTGATGCGTGTATTTCTACGCTGCAGCTCGGTTTGGCCTATACATGACAGAAGCTTGGCGCTATCCCCACCACTTCTGGCTCACTCGTGTTCTGCGATGACGACAGAATACGCGTTACGAAATACGAATAGGAGTGTGCGGATCGTCCCGCGGCTCGGATTCTCGGCCCTCGGGACGGGTCGGAAAATTTCGGGCGGGATCGGGCGGGGTCCCGATACTTTCGTATTGCTCGAGATCCCGACGGTTTCGGGATCCCGAGACTCGATTCGGGCTACAAGCATGACCGCCATGAGCGGGCAATTTGATTTCAGGTCGGTTTGGCAAAACTCGGACGCGATCGGCTCGAAAGCCAGCTATTACGAGCGGACCTAGACGGAAAGAATTATGTATATCATTTATATCGATACCAGAGTGATAAGTTTTTACCTTTCTGTCTCCTGTTGAATCATAATTTGTATCTTATTATTTATTTACATATATATGTATTTTCATTGCTACCAAATAGTCTGTGAATACTGAATACGTCCATATACGTACTTAAATAAATACCATGTTCAGAACTTGGGAAGAAGACTATTTTTATATCGACAATATTTTAAAATCTGAATAAACTATACTTCATACTTAGTACTTTATGTAAAGGGAATATATAGGGTATTATCTTTTTCCGGATAGGTTCAGATTTAAAATAGAAAACGTACGAACTATAAGCATACAAAAAGGAATATTTCCTGGATGTTTCATAATAACAACAATATACAGGAGGCGAATATTTTATTATTTCAAATTAACGTGTAAGAAACATAATTTTTCTGTGTTCTCAGGTAATAATTTTAATCTATTACTGGTAACGATATCGTCCGATCGCGTCCGAGTTTTGCCGAGCCGACCTGAAATCAAATTGCCCGCTCATGGCGGCTATGCTTGTAGCCCGAATCGAGTCTTGGGGTCCCGAAACTGTCGGGATCTCGAGCAATACGAAAGTATCGGGACCCCGCCCGATCCCGCCCGAAAGTTGCCGGCCCGTCCCGAGCCCGAAAAATCGGGTAACCGCACACCCCTAGTTACGAAACTCACCGGCCAATAAATCTGAATACGATCTTAGAAGTTCGAATAACCGACGAGAACCTTTGTGTCCCGAGCCGCGCGAGATCGTCGTGCTCGGCGATGTGTCATCGATTATAAAGAAACAGAATTTGTTTATTTTTCATCGTATCAATATGAAAGTGACACCATTGGATTCTTGGCATTCTCCCGGTTATATTGGCAGAAAATAATTTAAATCGGACTATTTTTAACAAAACGGGCTTTCACTTCTACAAACAAATTTTTCACGTAATTTCCTTAATTTTGGTCCGAATTATATCATTTTTGGGGCCAATTTGATCGAGAAAACATAAGAAATCGACTGACGTCACTTTCGCAAAGATCTGATTAGAAATGCAGAACTGCAGATTTGTCACTGCTTAGCGCGCAACATTGTATGGCCCCGCTGGTTTCGAGCGCCGAAGCCCACGAAACTCAGCGAGTCGCATGATTGCCAGCGAGAAGGCCAAGAGGGGACTTTCCATGGCGAAGGAAAATCAGCCTTCTACAGAACTCAAATCGAGAAAGACTTTGCTAACAAACTTTATATTCACATCAAATAAATACTTTAATTGTAAAATTTAGACGACGAACTATTGTTGAATTTCGCCAGTTCTTACATATGCCCCACTGGGTTCGGAATTCCTGATCCCAGAGTTTCATGCATTTACCTATTGAAATGTTGCTTCAAGTCATCGGGCAATTGCATTGTTTCTTCTCGTACATATGTATATCTGTTCGCGAGTAGGTGTCATGAATGACGCGACTTTTGCTTCCCAAATAAATTCACTCCTATCAGGGCCCTCGCTCGAACCGCTTGACAAGGAGACCGAATGATGTGAACCGAGTGCGAGTGAAATAGCGCACCAGCGGTACACCCTCGGTCGACGGCGACTTGAGTCATCCAGTACTGAATACGAAATGTTCAAAATTTCTCATTACACCTTGATGAGAGTGTTACCATTCATGGATTGTTGGTGAGTCAAGACACGAAGCAATTTAGTCTATTTTTTCTTATGAATACATGATTAGAACACACTCTACGTTCAATTAAAATTGATCGAATTGCTCCATGTTTGATATCATTTTCATCGGGAAATCCTAAAAAATTCATCGGTAATACTTTCATCAATACTTATCAAAAACACGAACATTTTATTTTTCTGTACTGGGTATTTTATCTAGCTCGTCGGTTTTATTGTTCTCGGCTGTCAACGGGCGGTCTACTAGGACCCGAAGGTCCACGCTCGCAACGAGAAAGCAAAACAGTGGGGTGGGTAGGTCTTTCCCGATAAACTAAGCCCAAAGGCTTCTCAACAATTGAAACATTGGAAGACTGTACATATTCTTTCTGATGCTTTCGGCGATATGCGCAATCATTTGTATGCCCGGTTTCATGTCTAACAAGTCAGGCGATTTTGTTTGTGAGAGCCATATATAAAGACAGTCCTGTAACGTTCACTACATCTTCAATTATAAAACTGCAAATATGTTATTTTACACATGTGTCTCGCTGAGTTTCGTCGGCTTCGACGCTTGAAACCAGCGGGGCCATACAATGTTGCGCACTAAGCACTGATGAATCTGAAGTTTTGCAATTTCTAATCAGATCTTTGCGATCGTGGCGTCAATCGATTCCTTATACTTTCTCAATCAAATTGGCCCCAAAAATGATACAACTCAAACCATAATTAAGGAAATTACGTGAAAAATTTGTTTGCAGAATTGAAAGCCCGTTTCGTTAAAAATAGTCCGATTTAAATAATTTTTTCATAAAAAAAATGCGCAGGCTGGATGCGCGTGATTATTACGTGGCCCCTCCATAGACATATATAGACGGATCAGAAGATGGGACTATCGGCGTGGGGAAGGAAGGCTTGGAGGGGTAAAGGCATAGGTTCAGATACAGGCACGTCGGTTAGCTTCGGATGCATTCGGCATGCATAACCACAGCGTTATCCGATTTACTCGTATCGCTCCCCTTACCGCGAACCTTGCCACCCCCCTCAGCTTACGCTCCGCCGTCTATATATGTCTATGGTCCCCTCCTCGAAGTGACAGAAAATATAACCTATGTATACGCTATATGACAATAAATGTTGAGCGGCTATTTCGTTCTTTTGCGCTACATTTGTGAATTTTTTATCATCCTTCCGAAACATTATTATTACGTCGCAACAGTATCTTTAGGAAATCGGGTCTAGCATATAGGTTATATTTTCTGTCACTTCGAGGACAGAAAATCCAGTCCTCCAAGTGACAGAGAATATAACCTATATGCTATACCCGATTTCCTAAAGATACTGTTGCGGCGTAATAATAATGTTTCGGAAGGATGATGAAAAGTTCACAAATGTAGCGTAATACAACGAAATAGCCGCTAAATATTTATTGTCTTATAGCATATACATAGGTTATATTTTCTGTCACTTCGAGGAGGAACCACATAATAATCACGCGTTGGATTCAACATCAAACACAATTTTATATATGTTTGTTCATAACTGCTTTCTGCATAGGATGTGTATTTCATGTTCTGTTTCAGTGTTTTGCTAATTAAAAAATGTCTATCCTAACAAACTTCATTTTCTGGGGACATGCCCTCATCTATTTTTCCTTTTCACTTATAATTCCTTACTGCTAACGTAGAATATTGTAGCATAAGCACATTTCAAGTAATTAAAATGTACAATGAATTTTCTACGTTTGCAGTACCAGTCGACTTTCCGTTTAAATTTTTATAAGTACAACGCAACAGCTGAGAATTTCTTTCCTTATTCAGAATAGAATACGGAAATAGCAAACAGCTCCCTCTCGCGTGCACAGGCAGCCGCGTATCTATGGGTAATATCATTTCAGTGCAGAAAAAACCTGCTGTAATACCGACCTGCCGAATCGGCCAGACCACGTGACGTGTCTACCCCCTTAAGGAATAGAGTAATTATATATATGGGATGTGGGACTTTGGTTATGAGGGTCGGCTAAATGAGCCCTTCCGCTGGTCCGTTGTAAGCTGAAACCATTTGAATACGCTTCATTAGCGTCAAGGTGGATTTTCCTTCGTATAAGCATGTTTCAGTTTATAGAAATGTTTAATTATCTGTCGGCCCTCATCCGAAATCAATATTGCATTATTTTGGTCTGTAATTGCTTTTATTTTATAAGGGCCTATGTAATGGGGATCGAATTTATGGAGCCGAGGTTCCTTTAGTACGTAAACAAGGTCGTCTTCGGCGAATATAACTTGGTTACTCTTTCGGTCATAAATATTTTTCGAACGCGATTTGCTCGTGTCCAAGTTTGATCGCGTGGTGTTCCGAATTTCTTCTAATCGTTCTACCAAATTTTGTACGTATGTCGGATAAGTTAGTAGTTCTTCACGGGACATAGGCGTAAATGGATCCCGAGCTAATTGTCCGAAAACCACCTCGTATGGAGTGAACTTTGTTGCCTCATGCACCGAGGTGTTGTATGAGTACATAGCGAATGGGAGTAGCAAGTCCCAGTCTTCGTAGCTTTCCAGGTAGTGTTTCAAATATTCGGTTAAGACGATATGACTTCTTTCCAGGGAACCGTTAGTCTGTGGTCGATATCCCGACGTCGTTACATGTTTAATTTTAAAAGTTTGGGCTATTCCCTGTATGGTGTTATTAATAAAACTCGTTCCGCGGTCTGTTAGTATTGCACGCGGTGCGCCGAAGATCGCGATAAAGTAACGAGATAACGCGTCGGCCACGGTGACGGCTCGTATGTCGGGTAATAGCACCACCATACAGAATTTAGATAATTGACATTGCATTGTAAGTACGTGACGGTTTCCGCTAGGGGTAGGGGGTAGCGGTCCTACGGTGTCCAAGGCTACTTTATCAAAGGGCCGTGCAGGCGTATCCGTGATTAGCATTGGTTCCCGTGTTTTATTGCGTACGAGCTTTTGTTCTTGGCAGCTCTGGCAACTCCGCACAAAATCCTCTACGTCTCGACGTAAATGGGGCCAGTCAAATAGACTGCGAATGCGTCGGTATGTTTTAGTTACGCCCTTATGCCCTCCTATCAAACTTTCATGATAGTGGCGGATAATATTTTCCCGTTCGGTTTCCGGCGGTAATTGGATTTCTCCTGTACAAATTGTAATTGACATCGGCGTATGTTTGAAAATAATTTTGAAATATTTTTCGAGCGTTTCGGCATCGGACCGGTGTAAGGTTTCGCCATGCGCCGCTATCCGAAACGAGCGGACGCGATCACATTCCACGGCGCTTCTAAGCGCTGTTAATGCCGGTGCCAACTCACTTTCTCCCATTTCGTGATAAAAGCTGTTCGTTCCAACCACGCTAAAGACCTTTCCTTCTTCATTACGGGTGACTATCACGCGATTCTTGATTAATTCCTCGGATAATAATTTTGTTTCGTCGAGTAGTCCTATAGCCTTCAGAGTTTTACAAATTGGGCTAGTAAATATTCTGTCCGATGATATAAAATGAGCATAATTGTCGCGAGAGGATGTAAGTGTGGTCCTTGCGATTTTCACTTCGCATTGCATTGTCTGCAATTCATACTCCGAGGTGTTCGTTCTAGGAGAATTTGGTGGCTCGGTTAGTGGCCCGATGTTCGCTTCGTAGAGTTCTGTCGAGTCAGCCATTTCGATCACATCGGGCCTTGGACTCATGCTGGAATTTTTATGGGGGGCAGTTGATCCTTCAGTCCCTCCAATGTTTCGCCCTCCGGACAAATCATGGTTGATTGCGGGATGTCCAGGGCTTCTTCATGTAGGGGTATACCCCATGATACTCGTTTCTTCGGGCCCGATTTCGGTTTTGTCCCCTGCGGACTGACCTTTTCCTGGGGATTCGATGTTTCTCCCTTTTCCTCTAGGAGGGATTCCTCGTCAAGACTCTTCAAGATGGTGATTTCCTCCTGGGAGAATGGGCCTATCCTGGAATCGTTACTTCCAAAAGTGGAGTCCATGTTGTCTCCCTCGATGTGCTCGTAGTGGGGCGGTTCGTCCAGACTCCTCAAGAAGGTGAGTTGGTCCTGCGTTAGCCCTGTATACTTGCCTTCTGTTATCATGGTGGAGCCTTCGTCTCCTGTCTCTAGGAATTCGGGCATTCCCGTCCTTCCTTCACTTGTATCCAGGACAGTTGAGTTCGCCCTACTCTCCAGATCGTCGGTGTTATCCCCTTGTGTTGCTGGCAGCTCCTGACCAAGTTCCTGTCCCTCTAGTGTGGAATCCTCTCTGAAGTCGAACGACGGTGGTTCTTCATAATTTGGTCTTGGCCTACCTTGGTGACGCGCTCCTGCACGCGTTGCTATACCCTCATTTTATACCCATCACTTTATTTTCCCTACATTCACCTGCAGTCCCTTCCCCTCCACGTACTTCTCCAACTTTGCAATCATCCCCCTCATCCCCTCCTCATCCTCCGCTAGCACAGCCACGTCATCTGCATACGCTAGCGTGTACACTTTTCTTCCCCCAAGCTTCACTCCCCCCACCCTCCCTTGTCCAGCTCCTCATCCATGTCTGCAATGAGCAGGGTAAAGAGACTTGGGCTTAAAGGGCATCCCTGTCTCACCCCCCTTGCAGTCCAAAACCTCCCGCTTCCTCCTCGCCCGCCCTCACCCTGCACATCGTCTCCTTCAGTACTTCCCCGCACCTCTCCACTAGCCCTTCCCTCACACCCGTCTTCCTCATCGCCTCCAGCAACACCCCCCTGTCCACCGAGTCAAACGCAGCCTTCATGTCCATAAACAATACTACCATCCTCCTTCCCTTCCTCACCGCCCGCCTATTCACTAGGTAATTCAGCACATATATATTATCTATGCATCCGACCCCCCTTCTAAACCCCGTTTGACTCGGTGGCAATAGTCCCTTCCCCTCCACCTCCTTCCTTAACCTTTCTGCCAACACAGAGGCATATACCTTATACGCCGTCTGCGTCAACGTTACCCCCCTATAGTCCTCCGCCTTTTCCCCCGCCCCCTTTTTTAACACGGGCACCACTATCCCCTCCCACCACTCCTCCGGCCACCCCTCTCCCCTCCAAACCCTGTTGCACACTACCCATAACCACTCTTCCACCTCCGCTCCTCCATATTTCCAAACCTCGTTTTGTATTCCATCCCCACCCCCTGCCTTCCATCCTATAAATTCTTCACCACCCTTTTCAATTCCTCCCGTCCTATCTCCTCCTCTTCATCCCCCCTCCCTCTTCCCCCTCCCATTCTTACTCCCCACTCCCTCATTTCTATTCTCTCGTTTATCCTCCTTTTCTTTTTCCTCCCTCTATTCACTACCTTCCATACCTGTCCCTCCGTTCTTACCCCTTCCACCTCCTTTTCCCACCTCTCTCCCTCCTTTTTCCTTTTTTCCTCACATAGCTTCCCATATTCTCTCTTCCTTGCCTTGTACACACTCCCATCCCCCCCTCCCTTCTCCACCTCCTCAGCTCTCTTCTTACCTTCCCTTTCTCCTGTTTGCACTCCTCATCCCACCACCCCCTCTTCCATTCACCCTTCCCCATCCTACCCACTGCCTCTTTTATTCTTCCCCTCAGCTCCCCCCACTCCTTCTCTACTCCCCGCCCCTTCCCCTCCCTTTTCCCAAAACTCTTTATAAATTGCATTCTACTCTCCACTGTCCAATTTCCCCTCTCCCCACCGTACCCCGCACCTTTTTTCCCATTACCTCCCCCCTCCCTTTCTCCCCCTCTATCCATATTACCACAGGGTGATGATCCGAATCTACTCTGTCCCCTAACCCCAACCTTTCCACCATCACCCTTGTGCCCTCATTCCCTATTACATAGTCTATCACCGAGCTTCCCCTCCCCCGGTAAATGTCCATTCCCCCTCTTCACCCCCCTCCACGCTTCCATTTAATATCTCCCAACCCCTTTCCTCCAAATATTTGCATAGTCTACGTCCTTCCCCATTTACCTCCCTATCCTTTGATCTCCTGCTCTTCCCCCCTCCCTCCTCTTCAACCCCTTCCCACCCCCCTCCCTCCTCTCCTGTCCTTGCATTAAAGTCCCCCCCTATTACAATTCGCACTCCTTCCTCCCTCTCCTCCGTCCATTCCCCTAACTCCTCTAACTTCTTTTCCAGATCCTTGTTCACGTACACCCCTACTATCCTCCACCACTCCCTCCCCATTCTCACTTCCTTCGTCATCAACCCCTCTACTTCCCCCTCCCCCCCTCTCATTCCCATTCTCTTTCTCACCCCCATCAACATTCCTCCAATTGCTCTCCCCTTCTTATTGTCCCTCCTGGCCCACTGCCTTTCCCACACATACCCCCTGGGTAGCTTTCTCTCTACCCACTCCCACTCCCTCTCCTCCAGCCACGTTTCACTACACACTATCACATCCCACTCTTCTAGCCCTTTCCAAAAGTCTCCATCCTTCTGTCCCCTTTCCCCCCTGCCCTCTTCCGTCGTTTCCCTGCTCCTCACACCATTTCTCACCCATCTCATCCCACATTTTTAACTTACCGTCTACCCACATTTTCATGTACCCTACTTTTACTTTCCTTCCTTTCTCCCTCTCCTTTGCTGCCCCTCTTTCCAACTTCCATCTCACCTTCCTCTCCTCCTCTGTCAAATCATCCTCTATTCTCTCCCTCCTCCCCCTCAGCTTTTTCTTCACCTCCATCACCCTCCTCTTTTCCTCCCTCCCCCCCAGTTTGACCAGCACCATTCCGCTACCATCTCTCCCTGTTTTACCTATCTTCACAACCTCCTTTATTCCCTCCTCCACCACTCCCATCCTTTCCTATAACCTCCTCACTTCCTCCTTCACCTCCATTCCCTCTATTCCTATCCCCCTCACCACCACGTTATTTCTCCTTCCCTCTCTCTCCTTTTTGTCCTGCCTTATCTCCATTCTTCTCACACTTATTCTCCAATCCTCCCCTGCCCCTACCCCCACTATTCCCACATCCCCCCACTCCTTTTTACCTTATCCCATCCCTCTACCTTCTCAATTACCTCATCTATCTTCCTATCCCTTTCCTCTCTCCTTTTATCCATACTTTCTCTCCTTGCCCTCTCTTCCCTCATCTCCTCCTCCCACCTCCTCTTTTGCTTTCTCCAACCTTCCTCCTCCTTCATTCTCTCCTCCCTCTCCCTCCTCATTTCCTCCTCGCCCCTTCTTCTCTCCTCTCTATCCACCCTCATCTCCTTCCTCATTTTTTCATTTCCTCCTCACCCCTTCTTCTGTCCTCCCTATCCACCCTGATCTCCTCCCTCATTTTCCTCATTTCCAGCATCATTTCCCTCATCATTTCTTCCATCCCTCCTATTTCTTCCTCCTTCTCTAGCCTTCCCCCCTTATTCCCTCCCTCCAGCGATCTCGCCGTCTTACTACATCTCTTAAAACCCTTTATTTGTCCCCCCCCCTCTTCCTCCTCCCTTTCCTTCCTCTTTGTGCCCCGAGAAGCTTTCCAAACTTCCCACACTCCCTACACTACCTACACTTCCTTCACTATCTTTCCTTCCTCTCTCCTCTCTTTGCGCCCTTTCCTTAACCTTTCCCACCTCCTTCCCTCCTTCCCTCTCCTCCTTTTCCTTCCCATCAGCCATTACCTACAATCCATCTCGACCTTCCTTTATTCCCTTCAGTTTCTAACCTACCCCTCTAACCCTGTATTCCTTTTGCTTCTTCTCTCTTTTGAATTTCCCTCCTTCTTGTCACTGCGAAAACCACGGCTGCTGCGAAAACCACGGCGGACGTACTCCTCGGAAAGGCTGCAGAGGAAGAAATTGAAAAAAATGCTGCAGCGGGAAATGAACCATCTCATTTGACCGTTTCAGGTGATGGAGAGGTTTTTCATCGTTGTTTGGCGTAGTCACTCTGATTGGAAAATATTCCAATAAGATTCTGGACCTTGTTGTGAAATCCAAGTTTTGCCAAGCCTGTAATTACTGGAGTGACAAAGAGGGCACTGTGGAGTTTGATAGCTGGCACGAAGAACACGAAGAAAAGTGTGCATGCAATCGCACTGGAAGCGCTGGAAAAATGGAAGTCGATGGTATTATCGAAATGTTTACACGATCCGAGGAGCTTCACGGTGTAAAATATGCCAACTACATAGGCGACGGGGATACGAAAACCTTCAAATCACTTCTGGAAATACAACCGTATGGGGATGAATTGATCGTGACGAAGAAAGAGTGTGTTGGACACGTCAAAAGGCGAATAGGGTCAAGATTGAGATCCGAAGAGAAGAAGACGAAAGGGGTTGGTGGCAAAGGTAGTGGCAAATTGACGAATAAATTGACTCGTGACTTGACCAATTACTATGGTTTGACAATTATCAGAAATTCTGATTCTGTGACTGCTATGAAAAATGCTATTTGGGCGACTTTCGATCACAAATGCTCGACAGATGCGAAGCCGAAGCACGACAATTGTCCGCCCGGGCCTGACTCGTGGTGCAAGTGGAGACGCGCAGAGGCAGACAACAAATTGCATGATTTCAAACATGAACAACCACTTGCGACTGAGGTTCAGAATCTCGATCATCCGATATACTCAGATCTGTCGTCAGACAATCTGTTGCAACGTTGTTTGGGCGGACATACGCAAAATAATAACGAAAGTTTCAACGCTGTCCTCTGGCGCTTGGCTCTAAAACACATTTTTTGCTCGAAAAACATTATCGAACTGGCAACTTTTATTGCCGTATGTATTTTCAACGAAGGTATCACCCCCTACTGCATATGATGGAAGTGATGGGCATCACAATTGGACCCCAAGCAAAAATAATGGCCAATAAAAGGGATATGGTGCGCGTGAAAAAAGCTGACGCTACACATTCCGCAGCATCAAAAGAGGCAAGATTGGCCCGAAGACTGGAGTGGACGGCTTAAGAAGAGCTTTTTGAAGAAGAGGAAGGTATCCTCTATGCTCCTGGCATAGTAGATTAGGTGTAAGTATGAATGTTTTCATTTTATTCGCACATAAACTTCGGTTTAACTTTAAACGCGTTTTTCTCGAAACTACATTTTCGAAGTTTGCGGAAGTGCTCCTACACGCCCTAGATAAGCAATCTTTATGAAATTTGGCTGGCACGTGTACAACAAACGCACAGTGGGGAAATTTTGCGATTTTATGGCCAAAACCCCAAAAATGAAATTATTGAATTCGACAAAATAAATGCAAATGTCAGTTGATGAACTCTATCCATTTTCGTGGTCAAAACCTCGAAACTTATTTTTAATATATAAAATTTGGCACTTTTACGTTCTGATGTATGAGAAACTAAATTATCCGAAAAACAACACTTACAAACATTACGAACGATAAAGATTTTTTATTATTTACATTTATACACTTAAACCTATGGTACATCAGGGCATCGAAGAAGGGTTATCGCTTCTGACGACAAACCTTTTAATTTCATATCGGGCAATTTTCTTAAATTACTAATTACTGGATCTGACGATAATAACAGCCAATTGAAAACATCCTCCATAGTTTTTTCTCTTGAGCATTTTCGAGAAAAATTTTCTCTGTACTTTTTAATGTCTTTATTTCGTGCTTCTTGAGCTTCCTCCGAAAGCTGTCCAATTGGAAGGACAGCATTTTCGATTATGTGAGGACCATGAATTAAAATTTTGTGTAGAGTAGTAGGCATCATGTACCAAGGATATAATGCTACAAATAACTTTGCCATTTCTACAGCATAAATTTGAAATTTGTTTACATCTACTGCGTAACCACTTGATATTACTTGTAAAATAACATGAAATCTATTAATAATATTTACATCTAAGCCGGTTATTTCTGCAGATACAACTGAATTTTGAAAAAAGCGACGAGCTGTATTCCCGTCATTTGTATTTCCGTATCCGGGTTTCGGGGAATCAACAATTAGACCTAACTTAAGCTTGAACCCTTCCTGAATTTTGATTTTACGCTCTTTAACAGCTTTTTTATCTTCTTCAGAGCGTTTTTGCCATTTTTGTATATGAAGCTTATATGACATATGTAATAAACATTCAAATAAACGAATCCACGCATGTAGAGAAGATATTCCAAATTGTAGATTAGAATCTTTTATTTTTTGGTTCAGCATACTATCAATATCGTTGAATTTTTTTGCTGTAGCACCACATAAATAACAGCGAAGGGTAGACTTTGTAGATGACACAGCATTACATACTTTGCCATCCACCATTGTAAACAGCATCTTGTACGATATTGAAATATTTTTGGCATTTATTGTAGTTGTAAAAGGAACAAGAGATTGAATTTGTTCGTTTATATAATTCATTTCATTCACTGTTATTTCAGTGCTATCGTGTATAAATTGCACTCTTATAGGGCGACAAAAACGAGGCGACGACGGTCTAGGATTCTTCCAGATAATTATTTCCTTTGTACGATTTTCTTTAAATGATACGAGTTGTAAGGGGACAAGTGACGTTAAAAATACACTCGAATCTGATATTGAATTGTCACTAAATTTTTGCTTGTATTCGCTTTGTCCTGAACTTCCGTCGCATCCCCATTTACAAATTAAAATCATATTTTCTATAGTTTCTGGGGCTAGGCTATCAAATACTTCGTGTTGAACAATTAAAATACGCTTTACCGTATGATCTAGCAACGACTGTAATTTCACTTCAGCACTATGTTCGGTTATTATTATTTGTGAACGTGGTGGATAACAACGAATTTTGGCTTCCCGAACTGTCTCATAATTTGGATACAGATCACAGTTGGTTTCTTTCATTGAGGCTCTGATCGTATTATACTGATTCCTAGATAATTTTGCTTCTACTATTACTGAAAGAGCTTTATCACCAGGTAATCGGGCTGTAGATTTCGTATTAAGTGCTGAAACGTAACATTTAGCTTGCGTAGGATTGTCTGCAATATCTTTGACTATTTTCGCTGCATCATTATTGTTACAAGAATGGAGGTTCATTTGTGCGGCGTATAACAATTCTGAAACACTTTTCTCTTTACGAAGTTCTTCAGTTTTTCGACGCTTTGTGCGATTGCTAGCTTCCTCAAAATTTTTCAAAGGCCGACCACCTATATTTACTCCCACTTCCTGATATAATGGAATTAATATGTGGCCAGATAACCACTTTTCGTGTTTCTTAAGGAAAAATGCATTGTTGCGCGAACATGCTTGCCACATGGTTCTGAATTTATAAAATAATTTTGATAAGTTCGAAAATGCGTCGGAGTGAATGGAAACTTCACGATTATTATTTGCCTTTAATTTTTTTTCTAACTGTCGCACTTGCTCGCGAATATTCTGTTTCAAATAAATGTGTATTGTTGTAAATAATTCTTTTTTCGTCAGTATTATTTCATTTTGACAAGATGCTAAAATGAAACAAACAAACATACATAATACAAACAATCAGACAGAGGATCGAAGCTGAATAAAATCGTTTAAAAAAGAATAAAAAGGTTTGTAATGTATAACATGTGAAACAGTCTCGGTCACAGTTATGTCGTATGTTATACAAGACACACTGGATCGTGTTTAAAAAATGCATATAATTACAAGATTAGCAACTATTAGCAATTAATAATTGCATTTATAGAATCAAAAAAGTTCAACGTAAAATAGGAATGATGAATCATTGCGGGATATTATGGGATTTATAACTATTTTGTGTATTGAAAATTGATTCGTATATGAAGAGGTTATTTCTAAAACACTACTTTAAAAATTGTATAAATTACGTATTAAGAACCGAAACATATTATTTTGGGGACAAAAAGATATCTTACGCACCACCAGGAATTGAATCCATGCCTTCAAATTATTTTCTGAACTTTTGATAACACAATATAAGTGTTTGAAGCAACTTGAAAATCTGGAATAATTCTTCCCGATCGGACTAACCTCACATGAACATAAACATTTGCGAATCTATACGAGCTTTGTATTAAAACATTTAGCAGTAAAATTGGAGGCATTTGATGCCCAAATTAGTCCTTCAATTGACATTTGCATTTATTTTGTCGAATTAAAAAATTTATTTTTGGGGTTTTGGCCATAAAATCGGAAAATTTCCCCACTGTGAAACGTCTTCATTAGTTGAACTGGAATTATCCAAAAATATTCAAACGTTTTTATTTAATGAACAAAAAACTGCAAAAATTTTTGGTAAAAAAACATACTTCCTTCCGATCGCTCACTATTGTTTTATTTTCCAATTTTTCTTCTTGATTCTAGTTCATCTTATACAAAATATTGTACAAAGTAAAAATGTGCTTCATTTTTTTGCTTCAGATCACCTGTCTGGGACTTAGGACTTCTGCAAGCGAAGAATGTCATCGCCCACGCACCGACATACGTGGTTCCTCCCACTCCCACTACCATGTTTTGTCAAACTTTAAAAAATATTTTTATGTTCAATAAAGACCGCTTAGTCAACATACCAAGTATCAACATTCTATATTTAAAACTTTTCGCCTAAAAAATTTGTGAAAAATCGAACATTTATTGGCCTAACAAGGCAGAACTAACCCCACTATTTCTTGGAATCCTTCAGACGAGTGTGGGGGAACCCAAGAACGAGCGATAGGCTATTTCGTTTTCTCTCGCAAGCTCTTGTGTTTCTCACTCGCGCCATTGGTCGCGCGGAATAGTGTTCACAACGCGCTACGAGGCCACCGCCAGCCCCGTTCGTCGGGCTCATAACGAGGATTTACTGTACTACAGTTTTGCTTATCCGTTGCACGCCTGCGTTATAGTTGGCTTTCGAACTCCTCTTCCACGTGGCTCTGATAAACATCAAAGAGGTCTTATTAGGTTTGTGTCTTATGACATCAGCCGTACTGAATGTATTAATAGCCAAACTGGCCCTCGCTGTCCTAACGGAATCTCGTCCTACAGCATCGAATGCACTTCATTTCCCGTGAATTCCATTACTGTCGCATGCAAGTTGTATACATCGTCAAATTTCCCATCTATTTTGTAATATGCAACGCGTACCGTTAATAATTAATTCGAGGCTCGCGTAGATGCAGTTCTTCTCGCAAGCATAGGATGATATTACTTCTCTTACTCTCTTTACTAACTGTCTTATACATTCAATTAATTATCTTAACAAAAATAACATGAGTAATATATGACTTTAAAACGTATTCGTTTGATGTGTCTAATTTCAAATGTTCCGCCGTTTATTGGGACTTCAATACCGTAAAGTACGAGAGGGATGTTTTCAACACCTGAGAGTAAAATATAAGTATGTCATCTATCTAATTAACGTCACTTCAGATTTGCAAAATTGTTTCACTTCGTAGCAGTTATCAAATTACCTCTGCAAAAGTTTCCAGTGTTAGCGGTAGAAGACCGCCGGCTGATAAAACGGGAGCAGTTAGGCTTCCCCTTAATGCCAGTAGGTACAACATTTGCGTCTTGCGCGAACTGTTGTACCACTGTCCCCCGTACCTGCAAATAGCGTCAGAACGATCACGCAACCCGAACAAATTAAGAGTCCCGTTCACATAGGCTCACTACTGAATTCAATACTCACTAGGGTGGCTCTAACTTTCGACTTTTTAATTTTCCTCGGGGCACCCCCAGAATGGTTCCAAATAATTATTGATTAAATAAAAAAATATGTCAAACAAAAGTTGTAGATCTGGACAAGGAGCATCTTTTTTGTTCTATTAATTTTTCTCGTGCGACAAACGGTTTTCGAAAAAAATCCAAAAAAACGAAAAAAAAAACTTTTTTTTTCTTCAAATTTTGATAGTTCAAATGCTTCTAGAACACTTTTTATTTATGAAGATGAACAAAAAAATGACATTTTTATTTTCGAAGCCTATTTTTTAAACATTTAAGTGGGGGGCATTTACCGAAATTTGCAAAAAAGGTAAAAATTTAATTTTTATTTATTTTCAGTGTTTGATATGTGATGAATGTTTCCTGAAAATTTGGCACCGAAATTCGCAAAAATATCGGAGATATAGACGTAAGAAGTGAGGTATTCAAATGCATTTTTCCGACATTATGATTTTCTAACATGTTACCCACGATTACTCGAATACTATTCAACCGATTTACTTCAAATTTTCCGTGGCTATATGATACGCTATGACTAAGTTTTTGACACCGCAGATTTTTTATTTCATTCATATTTTTTTTTTAATAAAAAGGACAAGATTTTGGGACCGATTTTTTTACATTTTGGAAGTTCAGGTGAAAAAAACTTAAGGAATTTCTTGAAACATCGGGAAATTACACAATTCTTGTAAATTCTCGCAGTGGAAGATGATAAATAATGTGTAATAAAACAAAAGAAGAAGACTTAATAAAAGAAACTAGTTTATTTATTCATAACTATTTAAATTGCTGGTTTCGAACCAAAGTCTGTTTTTTATGATCAGGAAACTTTTGGCGATACTCCTTTACAAGGTGAAGAACATATTGTGTTTGCTCCTCATTTTTGGTAAATAATTTATTATATTCGTCCATTAATTGAATACTCCTCTCTGCCGTATCATTAACGACTCGCAGTTTCTTTACTAGTTCTAACGCTTTAATGAAGCTTCTATTTTCAGACCAAGTTGATGGTTCCGTTTGTAGGAATTGGTCATCTAATTCAAATCGTTTAAAAAATGCTTTAGTTTTGCTGGAAACAAATTGTTCAATACCCTTTTTAAAAATTTCAGGAAGTTTGTCGATTTGTATTTGTAGGCTTTTTACATTTTTGTTCGATGATTCTGATTTGCAGTTTAAAGCATCAATCATTTTCTGCTTTGATTCGAATGACAAACTCGAATCAAAAAATGCCAATGCTACCGCTTCCGGACTTAAATACCATAAATGATTTTGAAGCTTTTTTAACGCAACACGGGAGATATCACAATCGACAGTTTGATATTCGAAAAGTTTAGACAGAACACAGAAATCCAAGTACGATGCTTTAGCAGCACTAGGCGCACAAAACCATGCTTCAATGTATATGCTGACAAGAAAAATGCAAATTTCGCAAAGAGCGTTTGCCTCTTCCGGTGTTAATTGGAATTGATGACGGAACAGAAACATTTTTAAGCAATAAATAGATTTTGCCATCCATCTCGCATAATGGATGGCTCCCGGAATGCGAAAAGATATTCCACGAGGTGGCGATTCACCAAGAAATATAGCTGTTAATTCGAGAAATTCTCTGTAATCTTCTCGAGGTTGTTTGTGCTTTAGAGTACTTTTAACAAAATCGAGGATTCGGGATATATCATCCTCTTTTAAATGCTTCTGGACATTTTCGTTTTCAATTCCGATTTTGAAATTTGTAGTATTAATGCCAGACCAAGAGTTTTGAAATCGCTTAAAAATTGGTATATTTGGACCTGTGGATTTGCCCATTTTTTCATCGAATACGCTTCTAAGAATTATTTCATATATACAGGGTGTCCGCGGGATAGCTAAACAGCCGGCTTCCTCCTAAACTATTGGAGATAAAAATATAAAAAAAATAGGGAATTGCATGGTTCGAGGGGGCCAATTAATTAACGCGAACGAATTTTTTTATCGATTATTATTTTAAAAGATACGATGGTCAAGTTCGGTTTTTCAAATGGAACTATTTTTTTTGAACACCTGAGTTGATAGTGCGTTCCATGACAAATTCAATAAGCTTTAATGTATACACTTTATTTTCACTGGTTTTTAAGATATTGCGCTTGCAAATTTACTGATTTTCAATGGAAGAAAACTGTCTGGTATAGCACGGACCGGGGACGGTCTTACTGGATCCACGGGTGGCACTGCCTTTTGAAATAGATACCTACCTGCCAAAGGTCTACGCCAGGCCCAAAGGCTGGACAATTTTTTCCGTCAGAAATGCTACTTAGGTAGGTACATCTGCGGTATCGAGAAGCGCACCGTTACTTTTATTTCGCACTTGCTTCTACGCTCGGATGGCCGGTTCTTTTGGGAGGGATGCAAGTTCGATTGGTTAGGTTAGGAGGAGTGAAAGTTGCTAGACTAAATTTCAATTATAGGGAGCAGATTGTATCAGAACCATTCGGATTTGCATTCCTCACAAACGGCTGCTCTCTTGAAGAGGCCCTCTTCACAGCAATGCCCACCTTCTCTCGCACGGAATACGTTAACGCTTGCTTTTGTTCTGATATTGAAGCTCGTGTTTATACTCGAGAGGACCACGCGTCGACAGCGGGCTACCCCTTTTCTTCCTGTGTCTCTCCACGAGCCGTGTTGACGGTGGATTGTAGGAGCGTAGATATCTGGATGCCAGTTATTGAATTCAGGAGACGATAGAAACATTTTATTACAAAACACACATGTACTATAATTAAAGTAAATCGTATTCCTCTCGGGCAGGAGTACTGATAATGATCGAACTTGCGCCCCACTTCGCACAGACCAATTACACGGAGGATAGTCGGGTCACACACTGCCCAAATGATACAGGGTAATTCTGGAGCAACGCCCGTCAAGGAGATGCGCTGGCACCCAGTGGCGAGGACAGACCTTCGCTGTGCCTCACCCGATTTTTATGGCTTTTTTTCCGGAAAAAGGTACGAATCCTGGGTCGAACGTAGGGAATTGAAGTCGACCCTCCGCAGTCGAGGGTGAATTATCCATTTGAGCGTATTAAGAAACCCTTTTCTTTATCGTATCGAAAGGGAAGTGACGCCAATGGATTCCTTATGTTTTTCTGACGAAAATCATACCAAATGTCATGCAAATCGGACTACTTTGACACAAGTTGTCCGATTTCCACGACACTTGGCATGATTTTCATCGGAAATCCCCAAGGAATCCATCTGCGACACTTCCATATCCATACGATAAAAAATAAAGAATTATTTTATTTCCTAACCAGATTTGAAATTCCAACGCGTGTTTATACTTGAGAGATAAGGATTTATACTCGAGAGATAAGGAATCCGTCTTTAATTTGAAAGGAGGACGATGCAGGCGAAACCACGCGCACTCAACGGTGTACCCCTTTTCTTACTGTGTCTCTCCACGAGGCGTATTGACGGTGGATAATACTTTTCAATTCCTATATTTGGGGCATCTTTCTCGCGTGCGTCGGGACAAAAGCGAACTCAGAGCCAGACGAAAATTCATTCGCTCTTTACGATCGATAATTTATTATTTCTCCAAGAACGTTTCGACAATATCTGTTTGCCAAATTTGTAAAGGCCAATAAAAAACGTGGTGACATTGTCCAGTCTGAGTTAATCCGTATATTGTTCTGTCGGTGGGTAGTGCGTACGATGACTTCGGACCCGTACTATGTACCGTTGCCTACCGCCGACGCGCGGAAAATCCGCTCATAAACCGCGACTCTGGCAAGACACCCGATCAGTCCGGTTAGTTTTTGGTAACCAGATGTGGCATCCTCCACCTCTATTTCATCAGGGTAATTCTGGAGGTACGCCCGTCAGCCCGTGGCAAGGACAACACCCCGCAGTTCCCATCGAATTTTATGGCTTTCGACCCTCGAAGGGTTTGGAATACCATTAAGAAGTGAGAAATATTCAGGATTTCAAATGTTTGCTTCTTTTCTTCATCGTATTGAAGGGGAAGTGGCGCCAATGGATTCCTGGCGTTCCGTCGATTAAAATCATACAAAATTTCATGTAAATCGGACTATTTTTAACCAAGTCAGGTCAGCTTGAAATGATATAAATCGATATTCCATGGAATTTCCTTCATTATGGTCCGAATAACGTCGTTCTTAGTGTCAGCTTCATCGACGAAACATAAGGAATCGGTAGGTGTCGTTTTTGCAAAGATCTGATGAGAAATGCGCAAGTCGAAGGTTTCTCACTTCTTATTAAGCACTCGAACCCCTTCGCGGGGGGAAAGCCATAAAATTCGGTCAGGCACTGCGAGGGGTTGTCCTCGCCACGGGGTACCAGGCTGCCGCATCTCCTTGACGGGCGTTGCTCCATAATTACCCTGTATCTGGTTAGGAAATAAAATAATTCTTTATTCTTTATCGTATGGATATGGAAGTGCCGCGGATGGATTCCTTGGGGTTTTCCGATGAAAATCATGGCAAATGTCGTGTAAATCGGACAACTTTTACATAGGGAATACAAATAGCTTGTGTCAAAGTAGTGCGATTTGTATGACATTTGGTATGATTTTCATCAGAAAAACATAAGGAATCCGTTGGCGTCACTTCCCTTTCGATACGACGAAGCAAAGAATTTCTTAATACGCTCAAATGGATATTTCACCCTCGACTGCGGGGGCTCGACCTCAATTCGCTACGTTCGGCCCAGGATTCGTACCTTTTTCCGGAAAAAGCCATAAAAATCGGGTGAGGCAATGCGAAGGTCTGTCCTCGCCACGGGGTGCCAGCGCATCACACATTTGGGCAGTGTGTGACCCGACTACCCTCCGTGTAATTGGTCTGCGCGAAGTGGGGCGCAAGTTCGATAATTATCAGTACTCCTGCCCGAGAGGAATACGATTTACTTTAATTATAGTACATGTGTGTTTTGTAATAAAATGTTTCTAACGTCTCCTGAATTCAATAACTGGCATCCAGATATCTACGCTCCTACAATCCACCGTCAGCACGGCTCGTGGAGAGACACAGGAAGAAAAGGGGTAGCCCGCTGTCGACGCGTGGTCCTCTCGAGTATAAACACGAGCTTCAATATCAGAACAAAAGCAAGCGTTAACGTATTCCGTGCGAGAGAAGGTGGGCATTGCTGTGAAGAGGGCCTCTTCAAGAGAGCAGCCGTTTGTGAGGAATGCAAATCCGAATGGTTCTGATACAATCTGCTCCCTATGATTGAAATTTAGTCTAGCAGCTTTCACTCCTCCTAACCTAACCAATCGAACTTGCATCCCTCCCAAAAGAACCGGCCATCCGAGCGTAGAAGCAAGTGCGAAATAAATATACCGCATATGTACCTACCTAAGTAACATTTCTGACGGAAAAAAATTGTCCAGCCTTTGGGCCTGGCGTAGACCTTTGGCAGGTAGGTATCTATTTCAAAAGGCAGGGCCACCCGTGGAACCAGTAAGACCGTCCCCGGTCCGTGCTATACCAGACAGTTTTCTTCCAGTGAAAATCAGTAAATTTGCAAGCGCAATATCTTAAAAACCAGTGAAAATAAAGTGTATACATTAAAGCTTATTGAATTTGTCTTGGAACGCACTATCAACTCAGGTGTTCAAAAAAAATAGTTCTATTTGAAAAACCGAACTTGACCATCGTATCTTTTAAAATAATAATCGATAAAAAAATTCGTTCGCGCTAATTAATTGGCCCCCTCGAACCATGCAATTCCCTATTTTTTTTTATACTTTTATCTCCAATAGTTTAGGAGGAAGCCGGCTGTTTAGCTTTCCCGCGGACACCCTGTATGATGCGTACACGGTAAATACAAAAGTTTTTTGTTTAAAGTTTTCTCAATTAAAGTACATGCACCATTCATACGCCCGGTATTTGACGCTGTCGTATCAAAAACTAATGCTTTTACATAATCGTGGAGGCCCCAATCAAAAAGAGATTCACAAACAGCAGATGCCTGCTCTTTTCCACTTCCAGATTCCAATGCGGGTACTCCGAGGAGTTGCTCAGTATCCCCACTTGAAATAATTACAGGAAGTCTCTCAACGGTCTCTTTACCTGTTAAAGCTGGAAGGAGTTTACCATCCCAGTGCACGACGACAGCTTGCAATTCCCACCCCTTAAATTGTTCTTTAAAACTGATGGCTCTTTCTTTACGTATATGTTCTCGTGCTCGGTGAATAGACGACCTGCTGATTATTAAATCTGAAACATTATGTCCCAATGCCTCGGCAACGGCAATTATGATGTGAACTGAATCTCTATCACTAAGCTTGCATCTATCTAACGCCGCGGCGAGATTCGTAGTCATTACTTCGTGATGTCCCGGTATTCTGGTTGCCTTTGATGATGGAAGCTCCATGTCTTCTGAAACAGGATGCTCTTCTTGCGGACTATAGTCCAGCAACCGCTAGTGGAACTGACAAGTCTTCAAAGCTGCTGCTTGATGTTGACGACATCAGTTCGGCAGTTTGTTCTTAAAGAGAGAAGAAATTTATTCATTTCAGAATGTATTAAAAATTGAAAAAAATCAGTATTAAAAATTATTTAAATTAAAATTATCCAGTTGATGTATTTGAATGATACAAGATGAAAGTATAGAAATTGGGAAAATTTACACATTACTTACTCAGTTGTTGAAGTTCACGATTGCTACGACCTTTTCTCATCAAGACACTCTCTTTTCGCTCTTCAGTTTTTAGTTCTCTGCTATGTCCTTTGTAATCAATTCCACAGAAGTACCCTGGTCGTCCTTTTAGCCTTTGATTAATTAAAAACTGCTTATCTTCTTCAAGATTTAGTCTTTCCATGGCGTCTGCGTCCAATTTTGATTGAAAAGCACTCTCTTTTTTCATATGAGATGACGTTGTTCTTCCTGCGTGTTTTTGTATTTGCCTCCATTCATCGCACAAAGCTTCTAATTTTGAAATGCAGTGCTTCACATCTCTAGTTGGAATCCGTGATTTTTCCCAGAAAATGATCGCTTCCTGCACAGCTAATGTTGCACTTTCGCGTAAATTTAGCTTTACTACGCGGAGATTAAAAAACAGTACACTTAACACTTGTTTAACTGAAGGCAATTTGCTTCCAGTTATTGTACTTTCGTAATTTCCAAGTAAATAAATTGTGTCACTGTCACGTAAATAAACAGAAGACATTGCAAAATGAACTGTCTGCAGCCTGCACCCTTAAGAAGGGGTGTAAGAATGAAAGAAACAAAATTGTTTGTACCGACACACACGCGAACACTCTTCCGCTTCTTTCGGGGTTGTAAGAACCGATCAAGCTTCGTGGTACACGTGATACCGAACGACCTCGTCACTCGCCAAATTAATATTAATTTTAACTGTTTTATATTATCGCGATGAAATAGAACTTGCTGGTCCGAATGATGACCGTGACACGACCGTGTTTCCGTATGAATGTGTTCCTCACGACCGCTAGACGAGACAAAGTGCTGTAGTCCGTACGATGACTTCAGTGAGAGACCGACCCTTTGCTTGAAAGATACTTGAGTTCTGACCTTGTCCACTTTTTCGACGTCGAAGGTGGACAAGACATCAGAATTTTGGGGGGCGCCAAAATTCCTGATTGGCCAAGCTTTCCGCGAAGGGGGGGAAACCTTCCCTCTGCGATTTCAGCGGTGGAGGAGGAACCCTCCCCCTCTTGGTGACGTGGAAGAGGAAAAAACAGCATTTGACTATCAAACCTAGCCGGGTGTGATCGGCCAGAGCATCTTGCCAGGGTCGCGGTTTATGACCGTATTGTCCTGCGAGTCAGCGGTGAATGACGGTATGTACCGGTCCCAAGTCACCCTTAACTGGGCAATAAACGGATTAACTCAGAGCGAAAACAACCGAGATGTCTACAAAAACGGCACGATGTCGGTTGCCCCCTATTCGACATCTGGGAGGCAAATGTTTCCCAGAACGCTTCGAAAGTATTGCCTAGTTGTAAAAGACTGAATGAATTTCGTTTCAAGAAATACGAAATTGCCCGCTGTAAACGACCAACGAATTTTCGTCTCGCTTCGAGCCCGCTTTTGTCCCGTACGACGGAACAGGATTTGAAAAAAGGAAAGATGGAAAACTGAAGAAACACAGAAAAAAAGATAAAAGAGAAAGTTAAGGGAGAAGCGACTTTGCGTCGACTCGTGCGGGACTGGTCGCCACATGTGTTTGACGGTTACCAGGCCTAGGTGAAGACTCGAAGATTCAAAATAAAAAACACACATTTTCTTTACTCATAAATAAATGTTCATGACGCACTTGAACTTCCAAAATGTAAAAAAATCGGTCCCAAAATCTTGTCCTCTTTATTAAAAAAAAAAATATGAATGAAATAAAAAATCTGCGGTGTCAAAAACTTAGTAATAGCGTATAATATAGCCATGGAAAATTTGAAGTAAATCGGTGGAGAAGTATTCGAGTAATCGTGGGTAACATGTTAGAAAATCATGATGTCGGAAAAATGCATTTGAATACCTCACTTCTCACGTCTATATCTCCGATATTTTTGCGAATTTCGGTGCCAAATTTTCAGGAAACATTCATCACATATCAAACACTGAAAATAAATAAAAATTAAATTTTTACCTTTTTTGCAAATTTCGGTAAATGCCCACCCCCCTTAAATGTTTAAAAAATAGGCTTCGAAAATAAAAATTTCATTTTTTTTGTTCATCTTCATAAATAAAAAGTGTTCTAGAAGTATTTAAACTTTCAAAATTTGAAGAAAAAAATAGTTTTTCTTTTCGTTTTTTGGATTTTTTTCGAAACCCGTTTGTCGCACGAAAAAAAATAATACAACAAAAAAGATGCTCCTTGTCCGGATCTACAACTTTTGTTTGACATATATTTTTATTTAATCAATAACTTGGAAGATGTTATATAAAGGCGACTTCGCGAGCTGTTAAATAATGATTTAAATGTTTAAGGGCCTAGGGGCACCCTTTCCCGTTATCCGATGGTGCTCAAACTTTACAGGGATTTTTTTTTAATTATTTGGAACCATTCTGGGGGGTGCCCCGAAGAAAATCATGAAAAAAATTTTTACCAAGAGTAAGTTAGAGCCACCCTAATACTCACATTTCATTGTAAATTTCATCGTAGGCATTTTGTACGAACTGCCCCTGACTGGTTATGAAAAACAGGTGAATCAGCTGAACCACTAGAAACCCTAAGTATTTGTAGAACTCAAAACCCACCTCCATTAGCGACGTCTGAATAATAATATACAATAATATACAATACAATTAGATTATAATAATATTATACAATATGTAATAATATACAATATGCATTCCAACGAATCAACACTTTACCTTTACTAGCGTGATACTGAACGCTGCGATCACTAGTACGACTACAAATGCGAGATAAGTCGAGTGGAGTTCATGGATATGCTGGATAAATCTGCATTGTTAAAGGTGGATGAGACGTAAACGGAAATATAAAAGCATACAATTAGGCCGTGACTGATTGAAACATGTGACCATGTTTACTTTTACTCTATAACTATGCAGTATGCGCACTCAATAAAAAACTTTCATTTGCTTAAACATTCGAAAAGATTTACAAAATTGTTTCACCGACCTCAGAGCGCGTTTGTGCCCGCGAATCGAGAAGCATACTTTTTCGTACGCCATGTCCATCGTGTTAACCGATTCCTTCTCCTCGTAAGCGTAATTCACGACTGCACTCTTGAAACGGTATCTACGAGGATTAATGCTGTCACCCCAACACGCAACGGTGTCGCGTGAATTCTGATTAAAAATCGATTGCTATGAATTACTTACCCAGCAACTGCCATCAATCCGCACGCATGCTGCACGGCGTACATGTATAATGTATCACAGGCGGTATACACTATCGCAACCGCACATATTCCAGCCGCCATGTGCGTCCAGAAATATATGTAGTATCTGTCTTCGTCAAAGGGATATTGTGCCGGGTAAATGTAATATCTACGCGCTGTGCCGTTTCCGCTTCGAGTGAAGTACTCTATGATACCGACTGTAGTGGGCATCATTATAAATACGACCGTGCCGAACATGGCGGTCACTAGGAAAGAAATAGAAAAAGGAAACTACACATGTCTCAGTACAAATTTCTGAGAAATGTTCCTTTGAGTCGGCCAGGCCTTCCGAGTACAAAGCAAACTCTCCCAGAAAATCGAGACGTGAAAATACGTCGGAAACCACGTAGGGTAAACTTGGTTAATTCGTACGTGCGCCTAGATCGTACCCCCGTTCTTTCTTTTAACCTAAGGCAGTCACAATTGTGCCTAGCAGTAGAAAGTGTAAACAACAGTTAGCCATACACCATTGTCAAGCCGAGTCACCATGCCACCACTCCACAAAAAAATATAAAGCAGGTAAGTTTTTCGGGTACTATTCACTAAAATTTTGCCACGATTCACAAGGATTTTGTACAATTACTATTTGTGAGAATCAGTGATACAAATTTCTATGCGAATCTATGTCTACATTCAAGTTTATTTCTTGTTTTGAAATTAACGAACTGTGCCCTATATTTTAATGTGCACCATAGATTTGAATTCAAATTTACCTATGTACCTATTTCGTACCATTGTGTGTAAGCTTAAATCGTACTGGTACGAACATGCAAAAACAATCTAGAAAAAAAATTGAATGAGGCTAAAAAGAAAATCATAACCAGAAAAACCAGAACAGCAAAGGAAACCCGTAAGGGGAAGAATACTGCCAAAACCAATACACAAAAGAAAGTTATATAACCTCGTAAGAACTGCAGGACGAATAATGAAATCGCGTGTCATTTACTTAAGATAATTTATTACGAGATAAGTCACAACGACGTAGGCTGAGACGTGTCGGCGACTCCTACCGGCACACGGTGGAATCCGATAAACAGTGTCCCCAACTACTAACATACGCAACATTTCCTCCCCGTTTAGGAATGACTCGCATACAAAAAAATAGCTTACTCTCTACAAGAATGGCAATAATGAGTTGGTCATTTAATTATATTCGCAAGTGATGGTTAAATACCCGGTGTGAATCTTAAGATAGCACGTCGGACACGCGTCGATCATCGTGGAAGATGCGGAGGTTACGGACCGGATTCACCGGGGCAGCCGCTCGTTGCCGGACTCAGAGGTCGCGCACCTGGTGTCGTAGCTACGGCCGCTGGCGGACCTGCAACCGGTCTCGCCGAATCCCCGTAGAAACGTACTCTACGTGGCGAATACACAACAACGTCACCCCGGCCCTACGTCTGGACGCCGGCAGATGGTTGGTTTTCTGCTTGGTCCGGCTGGCGTCTCGGGATTTGATCGACGTGCCTTTTGAATCGCTTGCCCAAGTAGTCGATCTCGTAATGGAGGTCTACCAGACGAGTGACGATTGTCCCCGGGATCCACCTGTCCATGCGTGGGTTACCTGAAAGACAATAGATTAACTGGCCAGGTTGGAATGTGCGGAACGTGGCATCGAACCCGGCACGTTGCCTCTCCGTGTTTCTCGTATACATGTCGTCAGGTCTCACTGCATCAAGGCGAGTGCGTACATCCCTGCCCAGGAAGGATGGCGCAGGAGGCTAGTCGAATGCGGAGCCTTGCGATATTGACGTAGGAACTCATTCATGTTCCGCTGCAGCAAACCCGGTGTGGTTGACATCGCTTGAAAAGCGTACTTGACCGTCTACACGTGCCTCTCCGCTTGGCCATTCGTTTATGGGTGGTAGGGCGCCGTACGTTTATGGTATTTGGTCCCACTGGCTTGTAAGAAACACTTGAATTCTTCGGAAGTAAATTGCGTCCCATTATCGTAGATGATGGTGACCGGGGCGCCGCACAGTGGTTCCAAAGTGCCTTTTTGTGGACAAAATTCCGTATCTCTGTCAATTCTCAACTGATTTTTTACTTTTTTTGCTCGTTTTGCAAAAAAGATAAATATCGGTTAAGAATTCACTGAGATACGGGACATTGTCCACAAAAGGCACTTTGGGCGTTGTCGCCAATTAAACAAAATCGGATTGACACCGAAGTAGCAAATAGTGGCGGCTAATTCCTTTCTGAATCTGTGTATTACATTCTTACCTACATTCCAAATGCAAAAGATGTGGTTCGGAAAGATTCGATAAAGTTTTATTTACTAATAAACAATAATACACTCCTCACATTAATTAAAGGATCACCTCTGGGAGGCCGAAAAATAGGGGCAAGTTCACATGGTCATAACTCCGGTAAAAATAGTCGTATCGATATTTTGAAAATATGGTTGGAAAGCGTGGAATCTCTACTTTCAGCTGCTTTTTGTAAATTTCGGATGCATTGCTTTTCGGCAAAGTTATAGCATTATAAAGAGCACTGGGTCAGTTTGAAAAAATTTTCTTCAACTTTGCGAAGTTCCACGGCGTGCATGAAATTTTTTACACAAATTTCATTTACACCACTCGAAAGCGGCTACTTTTCTGTGTAAAAAGCGAGTAATAAATTTCTTGTGGGATTATTTTTGCCGAGTTATTCAACTTTGAAGCAAAAACCGTTTTTTTACTTTACTTGCTTCTAGCAAACGAAGAGATCATCGTAGAATGTTCCTGAAAAAACCGTTAGAAAGATCAGATTTTTCTCTTTAAGACGCATCTTCGACTTTTTCGATTCGGTTAAAATTTGGGTCTCTGATGTCCTTTCCAAAATATGCTTAAAAATTGCACAAATTCCATTTTCTCTTCAACTCGCTGTATCTTCGCGAGGGATGATCGGAACGTCATTGTCTTAAGCTCATTTTAAAGCGGAAAGTCTGCCGATTCTTTTGAGTGCCCCCAGAACCGGCTGCGATAATTTCTTACCGGTGGCCTTTCAGTTTGAAGTTACCGTTTGGTTGTAGTAAACACGGTAGACATTTCAAATTTTCAGCGATTGTAAAGTGGTATTTCAAACATTCTGACGTGTCAACAAATCGCTTGTTTTATGTTTTCCGCTATTGCCAAGGGCCAATTAAAGATTTTACGTAAAAAAAGCTACTTATTGTTAGATAAGCAAAATCTTATCAAATTAGCCCGAAAAAAAACACGTTTCGGTCGCGATTCAGGTATTTGATATTTTAGCAAATTTAATCCCCCGCTAAACGAGCAAAAAAGTCAAAAATCGGTTGAGAATTGGCGGAGATACAGAATTTTGTCCACAAAAAGGCACTTTGAAACCACTGTGCGCAAACAGCTCGTCTAGCATTGCAATTGTTGAGGCCGTCGTTGTCGAGCTAGTCGTCTTGACTTCCAGCCATTTACTATACGCGTCGACAATTATCAATAGGATTGTGCCAGCGTCAGGGCCCGCGTAATCGACGTGCACCTTTTCCCAAGGAGTTTTGGGGTATTCCCAGTGATGCTCCCGAAACTTCGGTGGAGCATGCGCGTACCTTGCGCACTCCGTGCATGATTTGGCCACGCGCTCAAATCCACGTCGATCCGTGGCCAAAAAACAAACGATTTTGCCAATCCCTTCATCTTCACAATTCCTATGTGGGCCGCATGCAAGTCATCGAGGATTAGCCGCTAAAGAGACGGCGGTACTACAACTCGGTGCTCAAACAACAAGCAGCGGGCGGCCAGGGTAGGGTAGGGTGGGACTAAAAGTCCGGCGGGTAAAAAGTACCGAATTCAAAATCTCTATTCCTAAACAATGTTTCGCAGTATACTAAGTAAAAGGCGAGAGGAAACGGAGGCGACCACAGAGTCGCCAATGGCTTCTGGACATTCGTGCGAATTACACGAAGCCTTCGTTATTTTATGTAGCGAAAACTAAAAGAAATACGTCGTCTTTGTTGTTTTATACGAAACAAACCACAGTTTAAAAGCGTTTCAGCCAAGTACGTTAAGATTGTATGTTCCTTTAGTAATGTGTTCATAATAATATTGTTTATTGCCGAATGATAATATTTTATAACGTAGGAGAGAGGCTTGCAGGTTGCCACCCCTAGAAAAATTGCTGAAAGTGTAAAAAAACTCAATTAAAAACCTGATTCAGAAAACTTTTCACAATTTATTAAATTTTATTTGCAGTCAGTGGCTGTAAACATGAAAAAAATTTTTTAAAAAAAGTAAAAAAAAATGTAAAAAATGAACGAAAATATGACTAAAATGCAATAAAAACACTTCACTTCAAACTCAATGATAATAGTAAACATCACATAATCATGAAAAATGACATTTGAGTGTAAACAAGCGGGAAACAGAGAGGTGGCAACTTGCATTCCGACGCATTTTTGGAAAATATGAGAAAAAATTGTCAATTCATGATATGTTTGGAAATCTGTTTGGCATATGTAAATTAGATAAAAAATACAACACAGTACGAATAGTTACCTTGAATTGTCGATGAAAATGTTCAATTTACGAGCACAGGGAAAACACACAATTTCAATAATTCAATTTCTTGAGAAACACTATATCACACTTCGCTCAGCAAGCACAGTGTTATTGCCTCTCGAGTATAAATACGAGCTTCAATATAAAAAAAAAAGCATGCGTTGACGTATTCCGTGCGGGAGAAGGTGGGCATTGGGGAGGAGGTATTGCTGTGAAGAGGACCTCTTCAAGAGAGCAGCCGCTTGTGAGGGATGCAAATCCGATTGGTTCTAATACAATCTCCTCCCTATGGTTGAAATTTAGTCTAGCAACTTTCACACCTCCTAACCTAACCAATCGAACTTGCATCCTTCCCCAAAAGAACCGGCCATCCGAGCGTAGAAGCAAGTGCGAAATAAAAGTAACGGTGCGCTTCTCGATACCGCAGATGTAGGGGTTAGAGCTCTTACTTTTTAACCCGACGGGTACCCGGGTACACTCGGCTCAAACGATTGTGGCCGATCGAGATTCGATTGCATTCGAGCTTTCTAGGGCTGACTTTTTTGCATCGCTAACATTCTACAGTATTTCATGAATATGGTGAGGGCACTGCCAAGCCACAGGTTCCCGTCTAAAACACTTCTATTTCGTGAGAAAACATCACTGTGACGCCATCTAATATAAGACACGTTCGCGCAGTCCCGTCACAAAATTGAATTTACATTGCTTCGGTTATGTTTATTTTCCCGTTGTTAACATAAAATAACGGATAGTAGATTTTGAAATAAATGCGTATTTCTTTGCTCTACACATTTCCACTAATAATGAGCGTCTTAGATCTTAATCTATGAAGACTGCTACGAATAAAATACCAAAAGACTTTATTCATCTCAGTATTCTGGTTTCTAACCCTTGCCATCTCTACGAAATACATAACATTCGTTTCCATTCTTTTCCTTATTACCCCACCATCCCGCTTTATTTATTTGTATTTTCCATTATAAATGCATTGATTTATTTACTTTGACATTACAAGTTTATCGTTTATAGTGTCAAAATTATTATGATTTTACTTGAGGTTCATTGCAATAAAAGTCATTTGACATTTATTCTTGGTGTCATTTACGCTATATGTAGCATCGCGACAGAGCCGATTGGACAGATTTATATAAATATGACAATCATAGGCAGATGGTGCCACAGTGGTGTTTCAACATGAATTGGAAGTGTCCTAGACGGGAACCTGTGGCTTGGCAGTGCCCTCACCATATTCATAAAATACTGTAGAATGGTAGCAATGCAAAAAAGCCAGCCCTAGTGAGCTCGAATGCAATCGAATCTCGATCGGCCACAATCGTTTGAGCCGAGTGTACCCGGACATTACCCGGGATAACTTCAAGCAATTGAATGTAGTATTGTCTGTGATTGTCTGTGGTGTAGTCTGATGTTAGCCAAATATGATCGAACAATACCACTTTCAATGGCTTGAAGTTGTTTCGGTTAGACTGGTACCCGACGGGTAGAAAAGTAAGAGCTCTAGTAGGGGTAGTAGGGGCATGACGGGGTAGCGAGGTAAGATGGGGCATCTCCCTGAACCCTAATTAAAAGGTGCTGGGCACGTGACAAATACATCATTAGGAAGCCACTGTGTTATAATAGTGTGGTCGCTGGCAAAAGCGAGTGGGGGAGGACGGTTTTTTCCCATCTGTTTTGCAAAGTTTAATAACATAGACGCCTGACCTCAGATAGTCCAAAGTGTGTAAAAAATGTTAAATCATTAAATTATAGTTGTATTTGGAGTAATAAAGACGTACTTAATAGGTACAATCATCACTTTATTTGCATTTTTCCTTAGCTTCCCCATCATGTCCCTACTTTCCCTACCTACCTAAGTAGCATTTCGGACGAAAAAGAATTGTCCAGCCTTTGGGCCTGGCGATTCCTGGCGTAGACCTTTGGCAGGTAGGTATCTATTTCAACAGGCAGTGCCACCCGTGGCGCCAGTAAGACCATCCTCGGTCCTTGCTATTCCAGAGGGTTTTCTTCCAGCGAAAATCAGTAAATTTGCAAGCGCAATATCTTAAAAACCAGTAGAAATAAAGTGTATACTTTAAAGCTTATTGAATTTGTCTTGGAACGCACTGTCAACTCAGGTCTTCAAAAAAAAATAGTTCCATTTGAAAAACCGAACTTGACCATCGTATCTTTTAAAATAATAATCGATAAAAAAATCGTCTCGGCTAATAAATTGGCCCCCTCGAACCATTTTAATTCCCTATTTTTTTTTATATATTTATCGATAATACTTTAGGAGAAAACCGGCTGTCCAGTGTTCGCTGGGACACCCTGTATAATTAATGTTTTAAGTTTGCCTTGTTAGGTAAAAAATTAATAGTGATATTCACCTTGCTGTCATTTATACAATAAACTGTTTTCTTCCCAAATCCGTATGCTAATTGTCTTGTTCCTTTCCGCGTCACCTTGTACGCGCGGATTTAGCTGCAGGTACAGGTAAACCGGCCTTTCGCCCCTACGGCGTAGAACCTATGCGGATATACAGGGTCATCCGTTAAAACTGCAACCTACGCGCGCGCGAACAGACGAAAATGGCACCACCGCCTTACGGACGCATTCCACTACAACCATTAACCGGCCCGGCTGGACAATACTGATGCCCGAGCTTCGAAAATTTTAGAATGGTCTCTATCAAACCAATCTTGCAAAGAGCTGTACGGAATTTCCGGTTCTCAAATCCATATGCTACATTGTAGATATTTCATTTATGAACACTAGAATCATGGTCTTTCTCATGTTAGATAAATGTGGGACCGTAAAATTGTTAGCCCGTTTCGGGTATTGGGAGAAAGGAAGTGGCAGAAATATTATGAGATAAAGAGGTAATTAATATTTGACGTAAACAGCTCACGCCGAGGGTTGAACGAACGATCTGCGTGGAGAAGGAGCTAGTGCGGCAAAATTCATTTCATTGAATTTAACTCATTTCATGTGGTGGCAATTACGACGAAAATACACGTCTCTTTGTTTCAAATTCTTTTTCCAACGCAAGGTCGTGTTTAATAACTTGGGCGAAAAAAATACAGGACACGTACAATTCAGCGGAGGTCCTTATGAAATAAACGTGGCAAGTCAGTATACTTTGCTACGGTCGGTACGAAACATTTTATTATTTTATTGGTAGTAGCATATATCCGCATAGGTCCTACGCCGTAGGGGCGAAAGAGCCGGTTGACCTGGACCTGCAGCTAAATCCGCGCGTACAAGGTGACACGGAAAGGAACAAGACAATTAGCATACGGATTTGAGAAGAAAAAAATTATTATACAAATGAGAGCAAAGTGAATATCACTATTAATTTCGTACCTAACAAGGCAAAGTTAAAACATTTATTATATGCGAATGGGTTATCGCATAAAATAAAATGATATGCTACGTTTTAGATAATACCATTAAGAATATGTGTACCAAGTTTCAAATAAATCGGACGAATAGTTTTGGATCTGCTCGATGTTCATTCAGCCCGCTCGCTTCTTTCCAAGCCGTCCGGTGTCTTTCGGGCCGCTAGGAAAAATTCAATCCGCTTGGTTCTATCCAATCCGCCCGCTGTCTTTCGGGCCGCTAGGAAAAATTCAAGTACTTGGTTCTATCCAATCCCCCCGGTTCTTTCGGGCCGCTTGAAAAAAATTCAAGTACTTGTGTTGAGTTACGCAGGCAGGATGGCAGATACAAATAGACAGAATTCTTGGATATAATAAATGAACAGCAGCGTGTATTAATTATCACGTGGAACCTTTCAGTCTTACAATAATCTTTCTTTTTACATGACAGAGATGCTTTTCGGAAGTGTGGCCAACCTAATAAGTCTGTCCCAGACTTGTTCCTAGTTTCTTTCTTTTATTGCCAACCTAACAACTTGGTTCTATTCGAGCCGCTCGATTCTTTCGGGTACCTGGCTCGGCTTGGAAACCGAGTCCCGGATTGTTGCGGATTTCAAACTACCCGAATATTCAAGTACTCGAACAGCTCTACTACAGACCCTCGCGTTGTGTCCCTGTTTCCCGCAACTATTGCACTTCGCATCACGCAACCTACAGGAGTCCTGTGAATCTGGACCTCCACATCCGTCACACAGCGGGTGCTCGTTTCAGACGCCCCGTTCGGCTTTCCGCGATGTACCGCGACAGTTCTGTCGCCGATTCCGACTGCGCAACACCATTCTGTTCCGCGGTGGTCCTTTTGCGCCTCGCTTGGTTCGCGGTGGCGCGAATCCTAACCTGTTTGTCGTATCACGCACCATTGGCACTTTTGTCGTCTCAACCTCCTTGGTCGTTTTGCGCGTCGCCTCGAGCGCGTGCGCGATTTCGTCCGCCTCGGTAAAGGTTGCCGGTTTCTTCGTGATAATCTGGTCGCATGTCTCACGAGATTCGAGGCCATGCAGAAATTTTTCGATCAACATTCCGGTCTATGAACTCACCGTATTCGCAATAGGCGGCGCCCTGTCTCAGTCTTAGGGCGAAATCGGCAACGGTTTCGCCTTTATGTTGCGAAATCTGTCGGAACTTGATGCCTTCGACGTATTTATTTTTTGCCCGATCGAAATGACCAATGAGCGTGCCGCATAGCTCAGCGTACGTAAGGTAAAAAGTCCTCCGGCAAACGCGAACTCACCAAAAATTTGACAGCTTTATTCAGCTCCCCGTGTATGTAGACACGGGCATAGTTCGCATGCTGCTTCTGTGGAACGCAACTCAGCTGGAGAGCCCAGTCGAAGCGCTTGAAGTAGTCTTCAACTGTCGTTCCGTCGTTCAAGCGGTACGCCGTCATGGAAAATGGCGGTGGCTTCAGTGGGTGGCCGGCCGCCACGCCATTAGCCCCTCGCGTCCTCCAGCGGTAGCAACGTTCACCGCGGACGCCTGCATCGCGTTTGCGAGCAAGCCTACGAACGCCTGCAACAATTCCGGTGGCACATCCATTTTTGCTGCAGGTTAGCTACGCAGGTGGTCAATGGTGATCAGTCGTTTTATACAGTCGACACGACACTCGCTTTTCTCTCCTTCGCTCCGCGTAGATCAACACTATCCCACTCCTGATACCAGTTTTATATCCTCGTAAGAACTGCACGACGAATAATGGAATCGCGTGTCATTTGCTTAAGATAATTTCTTACGAGAGAGGTCACAACGACGTAGGCTAAAGCGTGCGCAAGAACTAACTGCATACCGTATCGGTGACTCCTCCGGCACACGGTGGAATCCGAAAAACAGTGTCGTCAACTAATACGTTAATAACATACACAATAGAAAGAAAAGGAGAGAAGAGAGACGATCAAAATAAAAACTGGTTTTATAAATTGTGTCAAGAATATAGACAGGAAACTGTAATACAATGCACGCAATGCAAAATGTGGGTACACGAGCTTTGTGAGGGAATAGATAAACTTACTTTTGAATATGTATGTGATGATTGTAGTAATGAAATGTGAAAATATGAATTAGGACAAGTATGGTACGATTTAGGAACATTAATCCCAAATCGTACTTTTTCCATATAAAAAATAAATCGTTTTTATGAACAGAAGTTTATTATTTTTTGTAGTTTGAGTTTATAAAACTGTTTATTCTATTAATAAAGAGTTGATTACCACTTTTTGTTTCATTTTCCCTGTTATTTTTCGTGTAATAAGCATTTGTTCTTTAGGGGTACGATTTAGGCAAGTATACCCTACATTGTACAGTATGCAAATTGCTCGACCCAGAAACACGCCGACGCCACTCAAATTTTTAACCACCGAAAGTAATTCTAGCGAGAAGTTGTAACTGTCACATGTAACTAGGTCTGTTTCGAATAGCATTCCCGCGAAGTCCCACAGAAATAAAAGTAACTTATCTTACATACTTATATAGACAATTGTAAATAACACTCCTCTTTTCCCATAAACGTCCATAATTTCGATCTCGGCTGGTGGCCTCTTTATATCCCAATCGTTGTACATGTCATTAATAAGGACCACCAACTGTAATTTCGTTAATGTCATCTACCAGCGAAGAAATGAGTACAATGGACAAATATCTCCTCACCTTGTCATAGTTCAGAGTATAATTAGCAAGCTTTATTATGATTCCGCTCGCTGCAACAAGGTAGGGGCATTGCTCTATGAGTATATCCGAACTGAAAAATACTATGATCCTCAAAATCTGTAAATGACGATAGCACGGTAACTGGTAAATTAAGAGTTTGGACCGGTTCGATAACTCATACAGTATATTTACGCTGGGTAGTAAATCAGACAATTAAGATTAGGAATAACGAATGTGAACTGTTGAACTGTTTATGAAACATTTTTACCATGGTATAGATGGCCGACAGCGAAAAAAAGTACATAACTGTTCGTGCTAAGTTTCTGCTTATATTTTTCTGATACGGCCATACACCTGCGAACCGACAAAGCACCTTGTTACGGTTCAAGTATCGTTTGTCTACCTCGTCCTTCTTCATGGCGAAACCGGAATAACTGGGGAGATGCAGTAGACACGCGCAAAAGCGGTAAAAGCGAAAAATGGTATTGTTCGTCGAACGCCTTAAATCATTTTCTACTTCGCGGCCATTATTCGTACTGCGATTACACCGGTCTAAGAATTCCGCCGTTACACGAAGATCTATTATCTTACTGACGTATTCGTCCATGATGTCCTATTCAACGAGTCGAGTTACCAGCTGTAAATAAAATATGCACGCGGGAGGAGCAGCGGTTACAGTTATTATCTATTTGCTGTTGCCGCCTCTGTTGTGTGAGAACGCCGTCACGTGTCGTCCTTCTTTGGAGCTGCGACACGATTCGGTGCACGGACATTATGCTGTTATACTTATTATGCAATGAATCAACGATTTCGAGCCGGAAAAATGTTTTGAAGATAAAGGGGGAATATATCGATCTACCACACATGTAGTATTACTGCACAGAAAGAAAACTGCTGGCACGCGGGACAGTCCGTCGCTAGCTTCGCCTGAATCTTCATCTTTTATATTGCAGTAAGTAGATGTGGCCGATTCCGCCAATAACAAAAATACGTGTGCCCTGTCTTTATGACTGTGCACTATTCGGTGACAAAACCATATCGTCACAGCGCACAGTGGTTCCAAAGTGACTTTTTTGTGCAGAAAATTCCGTAGCTCCGTCAATTCTAAACCGATTTTTGATGTTTTTATCGTTTTGTCGGAGATTAAAATTGCTAAAATATCAAATACTTGAATTTCGAGCAAAACGTGTTTTTTTCTATCATTTTTTCTGACAAAGTCGGATGACAATTTTAGTAGAACAATCTTTGGGGCTAATTTGATACGATATTACTTATCTAAGTAGCTTTTTTTACGTAAAATCTTTAATTGGCACTTGGCAATAGCAGAAAACACAAAACAGGCGATTTCTTGAACGTCAGAATGTTTGAAATACAACTTTACAATGGCTGAAAATTTGGAATGTCTACCGAGTTTACTACAACCAGAACCGCCTAAAATATCAATTTAATGTATGATTATACAACCTAATAGTGTTCAGAAATATTGAAGAACGTCAAAACCGTGATTTATTTTTTTACGTTTTTATTATTGTTTATTAGTAAATAAAACTTTATCGAATCTTTCGGAACCACATCTTTTGCATTTGGAATGTAGGTAAGAATGTAATAAACAGATTCAGAAAGGAATTAGCCGCCACTATTTGCCACTTCGGTGTCAATCCGATTTTGTTTAATTGGCGACAACGCCCAAATGCCTTTTTGTAGGGTATCCAAATCCATTAACAGTTCTCGTGTATTCCTTGGCTGATACGCTTTTAAACTGTGGTTTACTTCATATAAGGTGCGTCCCAGAATGATAGAGCCACCCTAGAAAATAGCAGTTCTAAAAGTTTGGATTAGGTTAGAAAAAAATTACAGTATCACATTAGTCGTATGTTTATTTAATATGTATTTTTGCATAAATAACACAAAACAAAAAACTTTTTCGGATATAAAATTTAAAAACAAAACAGAACGATGTCCCAAAATGATAGGGCCACTTAACTAATCTTTATAACATTAATTAATTATATTAATATTAATAGCCTATGAAACCACCTTGTTTTTAAATAACCTTATATACTCTATTTGACATAGAGTTATCCAGATTCCGCATGTGTTTTTTTGTAATTTCGTTCAAACAATCGGTAATCGCACATTTTAAGTCAGTAACATTAGCAAACTGACGGCCATTTTGGTATACTTTTCGTGATAATATACCCCACAGATTCTCTATGGGGTTTAAATCAGGAGAATATGGCGACCAAGTCATTACCAATATCTGTTTACTTATGAACCACTCTCTAGTTGATAATGCATTGTGAATAGGTGCATTATCCTGTTGGAATTGATACACTCTATCATTAAATTCGTCTAAAAATGGTAATAAATTGTTGTCGAGCATAATTTGATAGTCCCTAGCTTTCATTCGTCCGGAAATAAAAGCTAAAGGTGCTTTAGCCGTCCCGCAAAATGCACCCCACACCATTACACTTGCAGCACCTTGTTGGCGTTTCGAAAAAATAAATTCCTCTTTTCGAATATCGTGCCAATAACATTTCCAACCATCTGGCCCATCGAAATTTAATTTTTTCTCATCACTCCAAATGATATTCTTCCATTCAGTGTTCCATGTCATGTGTAATCAGGCCCATTCCATCCTCTTTGTCTTATTTACCTTATTTAAAGGTGGGTGCTTTTTCATCTTCTTACATTCTAACTGGCCTGATGACGTAATAAATCTATGAACGGTGCATTTTGCTGCTCCAATTCCTGGAAAAGCCGCTACTGCACGAACACTTGTCGTAGAATTACTCATTTCTCGCAAAATTCTTCTTTTTTGGCGAGTCTTTAGTGTAGATGGGCGACCTTTTGATTTCTTTTTACCATAATTTTCATTCAATAATTTAAAATTAGAAATAACGTGTCGGGAACGTTTCATTCTCCTTGCAATTTCTCTAATTGACATGTTAGCTTTAAGCATTTCAGTAATTTGTCCTTTTTCGAAATCGTTAAGCATTTTTCTTCTTCCCATACTGGTAACGTGTATTTTACGCTAATACATTTCAACTGACTGTCAATTCGAAACATTTGAACTGATTGTTTCACCATTGTTGCCAGTACGATAGAGCTAACCAAACATTATTGCCAATATCGTAGCATTATTAGTTGGCTCTATCATTTTGGGACATAGGTCTGTTTTGTTTTAAAATTTTATACCGAAAAAAGTTTTTTGCTTTATTTAATACATATTAAATAAACATACGAATAACGTGGTATTGTAATTTTTATCTAACCTAACCCGAACTTTTAGAACTGCTATTTTCTAAGATGGCTCTATCATTCTGGGACGCACCTTAAAACAACAAATATGACATATTTCTTTTAGTTTTCGATACATAAAATAGCGAAGGCGTCGTGTAATTCACACAAACGTCCAGAAGCGACTGGCGACTCTGTGGTCACCACCGTTTCCTCTCGCCTTTTACTTAGTATACTGCGAAACTCAATACATTCTTTCGGAATAGAGATTTTGAATTCGGGACTTTTTACCCGCCGGACTTTTAGCCCCACCCTAACCCATTGTCGTCCCTCTGTATGCGACTGCTTCAGCTTTTATAATCAATTTCAAGGTCGTGAATTCTTCGTTGTCTTCGCCGGCCTCTTAATATTTCGGAACGTCCATTAGGAGTTGTTTTGTCTGATACCCTATTAGTTGTACCAGCAGTTGAAATTGGTGAATGTGAATACTACGAGTTTCTTTCTGACTTTTAATTCAGCTGTGCGTTAATTGGCGTGTTTCACTGTTGCGGCGAATGTTAGGGGAATGGAATATTGTCGGTCAGGAGCGTCCAAGCTGTAAAGCAGGCTTGGGAATTAAATGAACGCAGCGGTCGATTTTCAGAGGCAACGCCTCCTTTCTCCCGCCGCGCGTCTTGGCCCCCGCGGCGGCCAAGGAGCTTGGAGCGCCTTAGGCCCGTACCATATGAACCGCGCGTAGCGCATTGGGGCGTTCCCCATATCAATATGTTTCCACATCACCCATGGGGTACTATTATCGATGCGTTTTTTTTGTCAGTGGTGTCCCCTATAGGCTTATTCCACTGTGTCGCGTGATAAACGATGGATTGGAAAAACGCATTTTACTATGAAATTTTTAAATATGTTTGGGAAAACTAGATTTTTGCGCACGTTTAGACGTGCTGGGCAAATCTAAAATATTAACGAGGAGGCTGGACGACGATGTACGTATCAAAGTTGAAAGCGAGGAATCGTTTAGCCCCGTGCGCTGTTCGGTCTTAATGCTACGCATTTTCGAGAACGAACATTCGCACAAATATGTGGATCCGAACATGGAGAAAATTCGGAGCGCGAAAACCATAAGTTTGGGTATGTCGATTCTTCCAGTGTTTTGAAGAATGCGGCTCCTTTTTCTTCCCCCGCTTTCAGAGAAATGTCGTGTTGAAGATCACACATTTCTTTGAAAACGAGGGGACAAAAAGGAGCCGAATTCTTCAAAACACTGGAAGAATCGACACACTCAAACTTAGGGTTTTCGAGCTCCGAATTTTCTCCATGTTCGGATATACATATTTGGGCGAATGTTCGTTCTCGAAAATGCGTAGCATTAAGACCGAACAGCGCACGGGGCTAAACGATTCCTCGCTATCAACTTTGATACGTACATCGTCGTCCAGCCTCTCCGTTAATATTTTAGATTTGCCCAGCACGTCCAATCGTGCGCGAAAATTTAGTTTTCCCGAACATATTTCAAATCTCATAGTAAAACGCGTTTTTCCAATCCATTTTTTAACGCGCGACACAGTGGAATAGACCTATAGGGGTACCACTGACAAAAAAAACGCATCGATAATAGTACCCCATGGGTGATGTGGAAACCTATTGATATGGGGAGCGCCCCAATGCGCTACGCGCGGTTCATACGGTTCGGGCCTGAGGTGCTCGAAGCTCCTCGGCCGCCGCGGGGGCCAAGACGCGCGGCGGGAAAAAGTAGGCGTTGCCTCTGAAAATCGGCCGCTGCGTTCACTTAAGGCTGCCGTCTCAAGTTTGTTTTGGTCCGAATCGATCGAAACGTCCCCAGTAAACAAACGGACCCTAATGAAATTACTCCGATCGATAAAAAGAATTTGTACAGCAATGACATCTTCAGGTACTCTGGGTAGACGAATTTTTTACGCATAGTTGCCACATGTTCTGTACTCTCTGTCTCTGCCGCGCTGTTGCCACAGAGTTCTCTCTTTTCAATTTTCATCGAGAAGTCTTGAAGGAATACAGCACGAGAGCTGCGTCTAGCGTTAGAGCCTCCCTGAATGTAGCAATAATGAAAGATAGAGAGGTCCGGGAGTGTAAGAAGGAAAGATGGAAAGATAACCTGACACAATTTGAACTATCATTATTAACGAATAACGATATTACACATAATATTTATTTGCAGAATTGAAAGCCGGTTTCGTTCAAAGTACTTAGTCCGATTCAAATTATTTCCTGTCAATTTAATCGGCAGAATCACTTTCATATTGATACGATGAAAAATAAAGAAATTCTGTTTCTGCATAATCAATGATATGTACATCGCCGAGCAACTCCAGGCAACAGATTAGACGGATGAGCGATACAATGTCGCTCGGCTCGAGCTTCGGGGGACCTCAAGAATAGGCCCTCGATTAAAAAAATTATTTGTGGCCGACGGATGAATTCCCGTCGAATAAACTGATTCATCCGTGGCATTTCAAATAAAACTAACTCTGGGTTATTTTTATTCGACGACAAATAAATATAAAGTCTCTTTAATTTGATAGTTTATTTCAATAATTTATGAAAGAATGCTAATTTGGGTATCAATATCCCTTCTAAACTTCACAATTCTTATTATCTTCTCTCATTCGGTGCAATATTTATGTTTACTTGTGAAAAAATATAATAATATGATTGTTCAATGATTTGTATATTTTGTGTGTTTTAATAGAATGTAAAACTTTCTATCGTTTTGGCATGAATGTTTCAGTAACATACTGCTGTGATTTCCCAAATGAAAATGAATTGAAACACGGTATACCTAAATCAGATTATTTTTAAACGATTTTATTCAGCTTCGACCCTCGGTTTGTTTGTATATTTTTTGTATGTTTGATATACCTATGCATGGTAGAAATCTGGCAACTGAAATTTAACCAACTTCCATCTATCGAGTTGTCTTGAAACTTTGCAGGCGTGCGTAGTTTGGAGGACAATACAATATTTAAAAAAAAATTAACCCCGACGGGGTGGAAAAATTACCCACTCATCAATAAATATAACCCATAACCACAAAACGACTTGAAATCAGCCACTTGCGTTCTTTGCGAAAACAACGAAAAACCGCTTCGTTCTGAACGCTAGTGGAATCGCGATTTCCGTAGTAAATACACAAATCGAGAAGTGATTCGTCACGTTCGAATAGGAAAAAATTGTAGTACAGGAAAAGAATTATTTTTTAGTCTTTAGTGCATTTTGAATAAAATCGTTGAACATAAAATTCTTTTTACATATTTTTTAGCATTATTAGATTAGTCAATATCTTTTTAATCATAAATTGCAATATCTTGAGTAAATATTAACGTATCGCAATACTGTATGCCTTTCGAGCCGAGACTCGAGCCGGGACCAGAAGCCCCCCCCCGGAACAGCCCAAGTCCTCAGCACGAAGAGAGATCGCGCCGGTTCGGCTAAAAAAATTATTTGTGGTCGACGCACGAATTCCCGGCGAATAAACTGATGATAGTTTATTTCAATAAGGTCCCCCTCATTTGGATAATCTCAGCAGTGAATACTTAAAACGTCATGTTTTACATTTTATTTGAGTTTATCCAGATATTATCTTTGCCCATCTCTGTTCTCCAGCTGCTTCGCCATGTTTCATTCAAGCCTCCCTGACGACGAAATAGTAATAGGGGAAATGCGGCAACAGCGCGATTCGATTCTCAATACGTCTTGGCAACTATGTCTTTCCTACATTTATCGGCTAGATTTGACTTCCACCGGTTTTGATGGTACAAGGCACGGATATACCATCAACGCCGGTGACGGAGAATCCTTGAAGCTTCATTCTGTCATTTTTCGGGCTGTCCTGATTACACGATTCATAAATTCATTATTATTTCAATGTACGGTGCTTATTAGCAGTCAAACGCATCAGACCACCCTGCACGAATGTCTACTGAAGGCAACTGTACCCGCAAAAACTTCCTTCTTGCCGATCCCAGGACGAAAGTTGTAATTTACGGTTTGTTTACTACATCGCGTATACGCAGGGTCGGCGGAACCATGCGCCGCATAAGGGCGCCAGCCGAATGGGACGCTAAGAAACTGTCTCGTACGCTTAATAATAAAGGAATCTAACACCCCACATAAACGAAATATAAATGTAATTCTTTTAAACATTATTAAATAGAAAAAAAGTGCAAAAATGGAGGGGCACCAAAATTTTTTTTGCATAGGGGCGCCAACTAACCTCGCGTCGGCCTTACCTATACGTCACGCTGGTGCTACGTGGCTGGAGTACGCCATTAGCGCCATCAACAGAGAAGCCTTGAAGCCTCATTCTATCAGTTTTCGATTCATAAATTCATTATTATTTCAACGGACGGTGCTTATTAGCTTTCAAGCGCACCAGACCACCCTGCACGAATGTCTACTGAAGGCAACTGTACCCGCAAAAACTTCCTTCGTGCCGATCCAGGACGAAAGTTGTAATTTACGGTTTGTTTACTACACGCGTATACGTACACGCTTTTCCTAGCTTGTGTGAGCGTACACACACATTCAAGACCCGCGGAGACGGCAGCCGTAATTCCCAAGCCTGACATACATTATAATTGTTTACAGATTTTATATTTAAATGTAATTAAACGCTAATGATTATTAGAACTTACACCTTTGTCTACTAATATTTAATTATACTGCGCGTCTCGTTCTCGATGATTACTTGTAGTCCTGTCAAGTACGCGGAAAAATACACAACGTTTTTTTGTCAAATTCACAATATTTTTTGACACGCGAGGCTCACGTGTGTAACAAACCCCAAAACTGCCCCTTTCTTTTTCTCGTTAATAAACATAATTAATAATTACTTAAATACTTATATTCTTATTATATTCTTATTATTTTACTTTTATAAAGTGTGTTTAGCATTAATATTAATATTAGCTCAGGATACCGCGAGATGCGAGCAGTGATGCCAGAATGAGGACGGGAGCGCTCGAGAATTTCCCCCACCACGCATGCACACTACGCCGTTGCTGCGTGTCCGTGAGCTCGGCGCTTCGGACAACGTCGGGAAGACGAGAGAGAAAACGAACGTGTGTCTTTCTCTCTCGCTCTTGAAACGCTGCGATCCAAGGTTACGTGCAAGCGACACGCGGCCGTGCGCGATCTTCCTGAGTGCCTCGAGGCTCGAGATACACTTTTCACTTTCTGACATATGTATAATACTCTTGTAATGAAAAAAAATTTGGAAAAAATTTTGTTAGGGAAATCACGTTTTAAGACCTCCTGATCACGTTTTGACTATTTAGAAAAGAGCTTTTTTTTTAAATATCTCATGTATTTGTTAACACGATTACGTTTAAACGGCAAAATGGATTTCAATGAAACTTTATATTAAAATTTTATATTCGTGTCTTAAGATCCATTAGATCACGAAAAATGATAATTACCCGTTATGATTCTTCGATTTTTCAGATATACGAACTAAATTCTACATAAAAAAAAGTTAAATAAAGTTCTTCTGTAACTTGTTTAACAAAGAAAAATGTACATTCATAATTGAGGCATTTGATGGAAAAAGGGCACATACACTAAAATGCCATTTCAAGAAAATCGATTTCAAAGTTTTCATTATAGTATAACTTAATAAAAAGTAATGCAATTAAATCAAATTTTTTTAAGGATGTAGTTACCGTGTCGTTCAAGCGTTCTGAATACAGAAGTCATGATTTAAAAATTATATGTGTCTTTATTTAAAAGTTTTAAACAAGTGGTTTTTGTGCCCTTTTTCCATCAAATGCCTCAATTTCTTGTGTTCGTTTTAAATTTTCGTACTTTTTATTTGAGCTATTTCTATTTTTCAAACCTTAAAATGAATTTTTTTATTAAAAGACGAATATTTTGATACTGTACATTGGTGAACTTTGTTAAAATTAGAATCCACTCTTGGCCAGTACCATGCACGCTGTAGAAGCCTTCGATAAAAAATATTTTTTCAGAGTATGATCTAAAATCTAAAATCTAAACGTAATCACTTCAAACGTAATTATATCAAGTTGCGAGAAAGAATCACGCACTATTTACAAATTAATTACGCGCAGCGTGCACGTGTAACGTTCCGCTACCACCGCCATAAATTTTTCTTTTATATATTGTTAATTTCCTTTAGATTATATGTAAGAGTGTATACAACGCGTGCGAGAGCGTGTTCAAACAGCCCGCGAATAAAACTAGTGATGCGCAACGCATGCGTTTAGCCGCCTATTCAAACCACAAACTCAGTGCCGCGAGTGAACCAAGCGCGCGTGCGCACATCGTACGAACAACCGGACGCTGAATTATCCAAGCGTAGTGCGCGAGTGGCGCGAACCGGACGTTAATTATAATTGGTGCGCAAGATCGCACAGCGAGTGATTGGTGCGGGCCAAGTACCTGAAACCAGTATAAATACAGGCTCGCCAGCAGTAGAGAACAGACTTGGTTCTGCCACCGAACTACACCGAGGTCGCTTTAACTAGCCCCTCAGTCTACAATCTTCAAAAGTATATCTAAAATCTTCCATATCCATTCCGAGGTCGCTTTAGCTAGCCCCTCGACATCTATCCGAGGTCGCTTTAACTAGCCCTCTACTTCCATTCGAGGTCGCTTTAACTAGCCCCTCAACTTCCATTCGAGGTCGCTTTAGCTAGCCCCTCAACCTTCCATCCAAGAAAGCGTGGGCCAGCTGATAGGCACCAGAAGCAACCCAGGAGATTCAACTTCCATCCGGGGACGCCTTGAGTGGCTACCATCTGAGGTCGCTTTAACTAGCCCCTCGGCTACCATCCTAGAAAGCTAAAGCAGCTGATAGGCAACAGGAAGCCAATACACTCAGAGAGAAGGAATCCTCTCAAATTCTCAAACTTAAACATACTAAACTGACTTAGTGTCAATCTCTGTATTATATATCAAACCGACTTCGAGTCGAAGATTTTATGTTCATACCAATTATTATTATACCATTTTAACACTAATTTTAAATTACGTCTCAATCTAAGCGATACTCATAATTATCAACTCAGCGTCGACTCTAATATCGAACTATATTAATAATCACCGACTTAGCGTCGATTCCGAAATCGAACCGAATTCTTTATAACCGATTTAGCGTCAATTCTAATTACCGACTTAGCGTCAATTCCAATATCTAATAGATATTCACAATTACCGACTTAGCGTCTATTCCAAATCGAACTATATTCATAATTACCGACTTGGCGTCTATTCTCATAAAAACCAACCGATACGTCGTTACGCATTTATACTAGTTCTATAACTAATTGTAATAATCCACATGACTCTGCGTCGAATTATATACTTTATTTCAAGTATCAAACTAAATAATGAATAAACCTTTTGTTACTAAAAGAAGGACTCTTGTATCTTGAAATTCATTTCTTAATCGCACGCCACCCGAACCAATCCCACAAATTCACAGGTAAGCCGCTCTACATGTGAATCACCTGAGAAGAACGACAACGTCTCGTTCGAGAACATTACACACGTTACCGCTCGATGGAAACTACGGGAAAGTGGTGGTCTCTTCCATCGGGAGGGAAATGTAAACAATTGGTTATGCAAAGCTAACATCGCGATACATGTTGTACACTAAAATGTACAAAAACATTACAAAAATAGAAAAGAAAGGCAGCACGTAAATATATCAATTGGGTTCGATATATTGACGAGATGTAAAACTGAAATAATGCTACAATTGTTTACATTTCCAAAGGATAGAAAGCAAGCAAAGGAATTTACTATAATACATGCGACAGAATTTCGAGATAATTGTTACATATAAAATGAATATAATTAAGAATATACATTTATTTGTACAATTATCTCGAAGTTCTCTCTGTGAATCATATGTACAGCAAGCAAGCGAATTTATTGCAAGGACAGAACAAGAATTGCGTGAGGTAAATCGAACAACTATTTACATATTCGCGATGTCCAAAAATCGAATGAAATAGAAAATGGATGAAATTGATAATATTCTGGACATCACCAATTTGCATTACCCGACGTAGAAGGAAAATCCGCGAGGTCATCAACGGCATGTAAACGTAAACTATTCTTTTGCTTCTTCGCAAAAGTTGCATAGAAATTCTCAGATGACATGAGAGATAGATGTTTGTCATCTACCTCCATGCTCTGAGCTGTTTCCCCGTGCGCCTTTAATGCCGATTTCGTTACGCAAATGGCATTGACGATGGTCGAACAAAGTCGGTTTCGTTTCTTGTTCTTTATGTCGGGAAGCATGGAAAACGATCTTTCAGCATCGGCGTTTGAATTTGGAAGACTTCTAATGGAATTTAATAATTCCTGCAAACATGGATATTTATACGAGCCTTGATCGTTTCGCGTTAACAACACCGTTTTCCATACATCATCAAAAGCTAATGTACAAAGCTTGACTGCATCTGCAAAATTCAGGTGCAATGTTGACCATTCTTTTTGCAAACCGTCTTCGTCGAAACCGCCCAATTTCTGAGCAGTAAAGAGAACACTTTTGAAGGAAGTGTCTCTGTCAGTATCTACTAATGCCAAATGAGGCTCAAAAACACGTAACTTGCTCAGAAATTCGTCATCGATTGGCAATCGATTACGAATTTCGTTTGCAGCCGTTATATAAAACTTAATACAATTTTCTCGAACGGTTTGGACAACATCGGGTTTGCCTTCTGCAACTAATTGACAAAGAAAAGTGTCACAATCCGGACCTAAATGAATACTATCTAATGCGATTTGATTATCGCCTCTTGAAAAATCTATTAATTTTACTGAATCCATGTGCTTCAAAAGCTGCGGTTTCAAAAAATGACGTAAAATATCGTACAAAAGAGTTTTGACAGTATTTTGAAGCAAATGGATCCTTGTTTGTTGCGACTGAAAGAATAAACTAAAGTCATTAAAATACTCTAGAACGTATTTCAAAAACAGAAGATATGCTTTCGCTTCTGGATTTTGCATGATGATAAGCAGATGATCCCCAGCCTTTGTCTTCTCACTTACGACCAATTCTTGCAGAAAGTGCAACACACTGTCCCAATTTTCTAAAAGTGTAACTACGGATGAGTAACGCGATAACCATCGCGTAGTACAGAATTTTAAAATTTTGCGGTCAGTAGATTGAAAACATTGCTGAAATTCGCGAAAAATGGCCGAGCGTTTGGGACTGCTATAAATGAATGTTGCGACTTTCCGTAATAATTCCTAGCAGACCTCGGGAATGGTAGCGCATGCTGCATGCACTACCAATGCAAAGGAGTGACATGGACACGGCATGGTGAAAAAATTTTCACCGCGAATTTCTGCAAGTTTGGTCTTGAATGACGAGTGACACCCTGTCATGACAGAAGCGTTATCACACGACAAAGCAAGAATGTTTCCGAACGGAATTTGCTTTTTCCACATGGAGTTCTTAAAGGAGGTAAATATTTTATCGGCAGTACATTCTCGCGCGTCAAGATTAATTAATTCTACTAATTCCGTTCGAACATCCAAAGTGTCGGGTGCGGCATACCGAACAATAAACGACATCCATTTCTCATTGGTAATGTCGGATGTTTCATCAATAAATACTGAAAACTTAGAATTCTGTAAAACCAGACTAAGACGCTCTGTTTCCCGAGGACACAGAACGTTCGATATAATATTAGAACACTTTGTTCGACCACACGTCATACGTTCCAAAACATCAGGATCTTTCCCAACGTCTTGGAAAAGTTGAAGAATCGCCTCTGCGGATTGATGAGAAATATTTTTCTCGGCAACTATTGCAGCAAAACGAATAACCAAAGCATAAACAAAACATAAACAAAGCATACGCGACCACAGATCGCGGATCTGACCGTCAAATGTACTTGACGAAAACCAGGCCCGAGCGAACCCTCGAAACGGGAAACGAAAAGAATAGATAGGAAATCGTAAAATAGTAAGAAAAATTCAGAAAGGAGAAAAATCGAAGAAAAGGCTAAAAGAAATAACAGCAAGGTAATGGTGACAGTACCGAACTGCCACAGATGCATTTACCAGTTACCTTTCTCTCCTATTCTTGTACAATAATACCTTTATACCAATTTACACATTTTAGTGTACAACATGTATCGCGATGTTAGCTTTGCATAACCAATTGTTTACATTTCCCTCCCGATGGAAGAGACCACCACTTTCCCGTAGTTTCCATCGAGCGGTAACGTGCACGCTGCGCGTAATTAATTTGTAAATAGTGCGTGATTCTTTGTCGCAACTTGATATAATTACGTTTGATGTGATTACGTTTAGATTTTAGATTTTAGATCATACTCTGAAAAAATATTTTTTATCGAAGGCTTCTACAGCGTGCATGGTACTGGCCAAGAGTGAATTCTAATTTTAACAAAGTTCACCAATGTACAGTATCAAAATATTCGTCTTTTAATAAAAAAATTCATTTTAAGGTTTGAAAAATAGAAATAGCTCAAATAAACAGTACGGAAATTTAAAACGAACACAAGAAATTGAGGCATTTGATGGAAAAAGGGCACATAAACCACTTGTTTAAAACTTATAAATAAAGACACATATAATTTTTAAATCATGACTTCTGTATTCAGAACGCTTGAACGACACGGTAACTACATCCTTAAAAAAATTTGATTTAATTGCATTACTTTTTATTAAGTTATACTATAATGAAAACTTTGAAATCGATTTTCTTGAAATGGCATTTTAGTGTATGTGCCCTTTTTCCATCAAATGCCTCAATTATGAATGTACATTTTTCTTTGTTAAACAAGTTACAGAAGAACTTTATTTAACTTTTTTTATGTAGAATTTAGTTCGTATATCTGAAAAATCGAAGAATCATAACGGGTAATTATCATTTTTCGTGATCTAATGGATCTTAAGACACGAATATAAAATTTTAATATAAAGTTTCATTGAAATCCATTTTGCCGTTTAAACGTAATCGTGTTAACAAATACATGAGATATTTAAAAAAAAAAGCTCTTTTCTAAATAGTCAAAACGTGATCAGGAGGTCTTAAAACGTGATTTCCCTAACAAAATTTTTTCCAAATTTTTTTTCATTACAAGAGTATTATACATATGTCAGAAAGTGAAAAGTGTATCTCGAGGCACTCAAGAAGATCGCGCACGGCCGCGTGTCGCTTGCACGTAACCTTGGATCGCAGCGTTTCAAGAGCGAGAGAGAAAGACACACGTTCGTTTTCTCTCTCGTCTTCCCGACGTTGTCCGAAGCGCCGAGCTCACGGACACGCAGCTCCGGCGTAGTGTGCATGCGTGGTGGGGGAAATTCTCGAGCGCTCCCGTCCTCATTCTGGCATCACTGGATGCGAGTACAATGAAAGAGAGAATTGAATGTAAAGGAGTGGGAGAATCGAACGCATGCGCGATCCTCAGTCGATCAGCGAATCGACGAGAGCAAGGATCAGGAGCAGCGATGTGTGCATGGCGATGAGAGAGGGAACCGAGCGTTCCACGCGCGCCTGCGCATTAACCAGTCACACAATAGACCGACTAGAGAACGGATCGTGCGAGACGAGAATGATTGACGCGTAATAGTCGAACTCCATTCCTATTGGTGCGTTTCCAGTACTCCGAATATGTATAAATACGGGCAAGAAAGCCCAGAGAGAATCATTCATATTCATATGTCTAACCAAGACGCTACTAAGAATCATTTAAGGCTAATAGACGATTCCAACATAAATTTAATGCTCCAACTTTGGAGGCCGCCTTGCAGGACACTTGGTCGTGACGATCGTATTAAACTAAGGCCATAGTCGCCAGGTTTAACGAGAGGTTTCTGCCTTGGAGGCCGCTTTGTAGGCCACTTAGTTGTCGAAGCTAAGTTATTACTATTTATTATTCTCAGGTTAGTAATATTACTCCTGAGCGACGAGGGAACGAGATTATTCCAGGTGGCAATACCGCCCCTGATGAAACAAAGAAACAATTCAAAAGATTCTCAGCTTAAACATATTCAATCTCCTAGATTTATAAGCTAATTCCTACATTGACCGAGAGTCATTATCCACAAACTAATTCCTACATCGACCGAGAGTCATTATCCACAAACTAATTCCTACATCGACCGAGAGTCATTATCTACAAACTAATTCCTACATCGACCGAGAGTCATTATCCACAAACTAATTCCTTTCATTCGACTAAACGTCACTATTAATTATTTAAGTTACATTACTCCAAATCGATCGTTCAACCGGGGATTTTTTTGTACCGACCAAGAGTCGCAACCCAAGACGATCAGCTTTACTTTTTTGAAACGACCGAGAGTCGGAACATAATTAATTTCTTTAATTTCTTTAGTATTAAGGCGTTAATTTACGTTTTCATGTATCATTTAGAAGTATTTTTCTTGAATAAATACCATTAAGTTAAATTCTTGTTCTAGAATTTTAATTCTTTATCGCACGCCACTCGAACCAATCCCGAAGCCCTGTAAGGAGCGTTACGCCACGCTCGAAACCGTTACACGTGTCACGTGCGCGCCCTAGCAACCTCATATTGTTTTGTTGTGCGAAAGACTATACACGTTTAGAATATTACGGTAATTTATTGATTATTAAAAGAATTTAAGCAAGATGGTAAAGTCGAAGAAAAGACATCTTTCTCGTTCGCGTCCAAGACAACGTGAAAGAGAATTTAGCAAAACGTCAAAAAAGTTAAAAACTATGCAAGAGCAGCTAGATAACCTAACAAAGGGTTGGATGGAATTTATGCAATGTGAAACAAAAAATGGCGATCTCGATGTAGAGCTGTTGGAAATGCTCGGGCATCACCGTTGTCCAGCCGCGCCGGTGCATGGTTATAGTGGAATGCGTCCGTGAGGCGGTGTTGCCATTTTCGTCTGTTCGCGCGCGCATAGGTTGCAGTTTTAATTTAACAGATGACCCTGTACGTATCACCTGCATATGTGTACTTATAATAACAATAGATATTACTTTTTATATTAAAACAAGCAATAACATGATAATTATTGCCGACTTTGATGAGGTTCGCAACGATTATAGTACTCGAAAAAATATTTGACACGTATTTTCATTTATCGGCAATCGTCCATATCTGTCGGTGAAAAACACGTTTGCCCCAATATCTCGGAAAGTAGACACCATAGAGAAAAATCCTTTAGGCGAAACTGATGTATCTTTCACAACAAATTCAGCCAAGCGTAATCAGATTACGAATAATACGTCAATTTTTTTAAACAATATATTAAAAAGTAGTCATTTTTTACTCGTTTGTCGTATAGATTGTTGATCCATTTTGGCAGAAATTTGGCACCGTAAAATACAGACCAAACTGTGAAATACGGATAGTTACTTAGAATTCTTCAATTTCGACTTTTTAGTAAAAACTAAATACACTATATTCAACTCACTACGCGTAGGGAACGGGAACCTTAAGGTGAAATCTGACGGCACGTGGATGGGCGAGCTTAGCTCGATAGGATCGAGAGGAAATATTATACGCCTTGGGGTAATTAGCGGTGGGGGAACGTCGAGCCAATCAAACGTCACTTGGCTTGGCTTGACGGTGGCGCTGTTCTTTTCCATCTTTGCGTTGATTGGCTCGACGTTTTCCCACCGCTAATTACCCCAAGACATATAATATTTCCTCCGTTCCCTGTGTGAGAACGCTCATGGATCGCCGACTCGCCGATCCACGCGCCGTGAGAACGGTCATAGCCACAGCCGACTCTATTATTAGCCGTGCTGTACAATGTGGCAACACCGCTCATGTCAGGATCGGGAGTCCTATTTTCAATAGCGAAGTTTTGTACTCAGCATTTTAATTAACGTTATTATTATTATCGTATTTTTATTAATTATGTATAAGGAAAATATAAATATCATAACTATTGTAAGTAGAAGTAATACAGAAGTATACTAATATTTGAAAATGTGGTATATATTTTGTAGACTCTCGAAATAGTTTGGAGTTGCAATGCATTATATTTGAAATATTTGCAGAGATTTCAAGAAAATATAAGTGTGAAACAAGTCAAAACCATCTTTGAATCACATTGAAGGATTTAAACATTGATAAAGGTATGTATAAGTTAATAGACACCTGAAATATGTGTACACAAAATTATTGGTACGAAGCCAAACAGATTAAGTGCCCGTGGAAAAGAGGTTAGCATAATTAGCTATTGAAAGGAACAATTATGCAGTTAATTATAAAATCGTGTTAGAGGACAGTATTATAATTGTGGAAAATTTTCTCACCACCCTAGGGGAATTTACCATGGCGCGTTACCCGTTTTTTTTATTATAATGGGTTAACTTACATAAAATATGTTTATGATTTTCAGATTGCAAAAGTTGAGATTCCAAATTACCATCATCTATTATGGCTTACATTATTGGATACACATGAATAAATGAGGTTATCACTTCTTCAGTGGGAACAGAAAGGCCCCCTCTTTGTAAGTGATCAAAATATACATTGCCTACAATTTTACCTTTACCCTCCACAATTAATAATCGACATATATTGCAATTGAATTTTTTAGCAACAGAATGGGACCCATAACTGGATATGTAAATTTTAATGGAATCATCTACAACCGGCAGAATATTTTGTTGATGTCCAATTTTTACGAGAAATAGCAACCATTTATTTTTTCTGTAATTTCTCATCTTTGGGGAATAAAAATGTAGAATTATAATTATTATCTTTGAAAGTACCATTATAATTTCCCTTGCAATTCTTGGCAAGAAGACATGAATTCAGTATGGTAGAAGAAAAGGAAGCAAGAGTAAAAATAAGCGACGCAGAGGAATATCAACTATGCAACATGGGAAGAAGGGAGACTCTGAAGCAGGCATGGAACTACACTGCGTTTCACATTAGAGCATACTCGTTTCGCGCAGGGGTAGACTTTTTATCGTGTGACACAGTGGAAAAAAACGCATCGATAATAGTACCCCATGGGTGATGCGGAAATCTATTGATACGGGTGTCGCCCCAATGCGCCACGCGCGGTTCATATGGTACGGGTCTGAGGCGCTCGAAACTCCTCGGCCCGCCGCGGGGGCCAAGACGCGCGGCGGGAGAAAGGAGGCGTTGCCTCCGAAAAACGGCCGCTGCGTTCACTTTAGTTCCATGCCTGCTCTAAAGCATGTTCTGTCTGTATGTCCCCAATATCAACAAGGGCATGCACAAAAAGTATAGATATTAGGCTTAAGTACAATGTAACACAGATAAAAGTAAGGATGTAGATGTGAGAATCAAACAACCTCCTTTATAATAGGCTGTGAGCTTGTAGTACAAATAAACTTATTATTATTATTATTATTAATAATTTCCCTTGCAATTGGGAACACACCAACACCGTGACATTATTAATAAATATGTGAAATTTATAAAAAAAATCTATGTAAAACCAAATGTCCAAAAATGCTACAGATTGTATTAAATAAATGTGCTACACACAAAAATAAGGATCTGTAGGGTTAATATAAATAAATAAAACACCTGGATTATTGCTCCGTTTCTGATATTTAGAGGACTTCAGTACTACATTAATATAAACATTTAAAAGATAAACGGGAAACCGAAAGGCCGGTAGACGGAGACTGTAGCCGGGAGGCCGGTGGGTACTGAGAGGCTGATACGATAAGTTGGGCTAGGTATATCGAAGCCGGACTCTCGCGGTGTTGCCATTTTGCCTTCAGCACGGCTAGTACTAGAGTCGGCTGTGGTCATGGCTCGCCGATCCACGTGCCGTCAGATTTCACTTTTAGGTATACATTGTCGTAAAGGATTTAAAATTTTATTATATTTAGGGCCTAATGGAACCAGTTGTTTCCGAAAAACTAGCCAGGTAGATCGGCCAGAGCGTCTCATCAGAGTCGTGGTTTATGATCATATTGTCCCGCACATCGACGGTGGGCAACGGTGGATACAGGTGCGAAGTCACCATGCACCCTTTATATTTTCACGAAAGGGTCATGAATCGACTCCTTGTGTTTTAATGTTTTCCCCATGAAAATGGTACCAAACCCAACATAATTCGGACTATAATTAACAAAGTTACACGAAAAATTGGTTTGCAGAATTTAAAGCCTACTTCGTTAAAAATTGTCCGATTTGCATGATATTTTGTCCTTTTAATCGGGAGAATGCCAGAAATGCATCGATGTTACTTTCGGATCGATACGACGAAAAATAAAGAACTTTAATTTCTCTAAAATTGGTGACACGTGGCGGGGCGACCGTAGCAGGGGACCGCTGCCTCGCTCGCCTCAGCCCTTGAACGACCCAGGCGCCAGCCGAAATTATTTGAAACCTTCGAATAAAGATACAGCTAAAGTATAAAAAAGGTATTCGAACCTCAGAGTGGAAGACCTTCGAATAAAAAAAAGTATCTTTGCCTCGTCGAATGAATTCCCGTCGAATAAACTGGGGCTTCGAATAAAGATACTTCGGTTTTTTTTATGCGGCGACGAACGAATACAATTTTTCTGTTTTATTCGAATTTGAAACTTTTATGAAGATAATTTTATGCCCATCTCTGCCGGGGGATTCCCCTCTGGAGGCGTCGGGGTGTCTTTTGAAGATTTCCCCACATTAAAAAAAAAAGTTAATTATATTTTTAATTTTTTTTTAACTTCTAGAAATGAAGCGTATGTTTGCTGGATTGACGGTTTTGCCTGTTGCTTCTGCATAATCTTCAATTGAAATTCCTTCTTTTGCGTCTAATACGATGGCTTGATCTTTTTGGGTGAATGTAACATTCTGTGCTGCTTTAGCATAATTATTTGGGGCTGTTGGAGAGGCAGCATTCGTTGTTCCGTTCTCCATAATATCAGTTCTTTTTATAACTAATATACTGCACAATAATTTAAGTGTATTGTGACTAGGTTTTCACTATATCACTAATCAGTAAACTGAGTTTAGTTGCAATCGTTTCAGAAGTAAACAGAGTAGAACACGCATACACACGCGTGCGCGCACACACACACCTTAAACATACTTGAAGTTTCTTTAAATTTCGAGCAAATTATTAATTATTCGCCCCGTATTTTTATACATCAATAGACTATTTCAATTTTTATATTAGACCACTAGAGGTAGTTTGTCACGTTTTAGTCCTATATTCTTTCATACACTTTAACAAAAACGATCAGACTTTCTCCGCAATCAAGGCATGATCTATAATACGAATGTTTCTTCTGGATTGGTACACCACGGAAAAAATTTACATTAAGTAAGTTATATCGAAATATATACTAGGTGCTCGTTTTAACACGACCATACAAATCGTGACATTGTTTCTAACGATATAAAAAAATACTACTTGTTTGAAAGGAGTAAATGTTACTGTTTGATACGAGATTTTGTTTATGATAATATTTACCGAAATTTCCATGGCATTTATGTTTATTTACATGAGACTGTGCATAGTTACAGCAAAATAGCGGACTTTTCGTTTATTCCAATAATCTTAAATTTCACTTAATATCTTTTGATGCAGTCCATTAACGTTATTTCGTTATACAGTCGGTATATAAAAGAAATTTCAATTATCCGCATATTTGGGCTAAAGTATCTTTATAGTCAGTGACTATACTAACATTGTTGGACAACCCTGACAGTAATAACTATGTTGGTCAAGGTATTACAAATCTGTCAGTTTGCTAACATTAGAATTGTACATTTTGTGCGGATTTTCGGACTTCCATTGAAGCTAGTACGCTTACATAAATAACAGATTGCTTGACATTTTCGATAACAATTTGACTTTTTGCTATTTACCACTTTTTACATGACAGAGTTTAGAAAATGAAAAGTAATTAAGGCAAAATAGATTTTTCATTCCATCAGCTTCAAGAGAAACAAAACGTATGATGTGAAAATAATATTTATAATAATACTATTTTTTTATTACTATACAGGGCGAACCATCCCTAACATTAGAACTTGAAATATCCCGATTGTTTGATGATAGATATTCTCTGGAAAATCTTTTTTCTTAAATGGAAACAAGTGATATTTATATAGAATATTTATTTGATATTTTCTTTTTAAGAACACAGTTTCCAGATTTCAGATAGCAACACTTTTTTAAAAATAAAACTACATGTTTCCGTCATTGCGGTATAATAATTATAAAAAAAACGGGCGATTCCGCCATGTACATACAATATATTCACTATTAGATGATTTAAGGTTTTCATTACAAAATCATAGCTTATTGTACGTCTATGATACGGTAGGAGTGTTTTACTATATTTTGGAAAATCATTATATTATCTTTTGTTTAACACATCGCTATCGTTTAATGTACAACAGTAGAGTATAAAGAGCATATTTGAAATTGCATCTATGAACCTTTAAATTTTTGTAATCGAATTTTTGATGAATGCTCTATGTACAAGGTGTACAAAAAGTAATGATCATTGCTTTCAAGGGTGAATTTACATCTTGCCGTAAAATTGTTTATAACATTGAAAATTAATGTTAAATCTGTTGTTTACGCGAATGTGCTCTTTTCAATGAGAAGAAAAAAGTTGAACTGTGTAGTGTAGAGTGTAAAGCGACTCACACAAGCAGTAAGGAACAATTGACTATAATCCAGAATTTAATTTTTCTTTCCCTTCTGTTTCTTCTTGATGAATGAAGTTGTGAATTCATAATCTCATTTCGCGTTTGAAATGTTCCTATCAGGATTTCCTGGCTGTAATCCAGGGACAATATAGGGTAGGTATCACACGATGCCTGTTTGCACGTAAAATGCCAATACCACTGGCGTCCTCTTCGATATTGCATTTCTTGTTTGCTCATATCTAAGATCTGCATTGTCGTATTGAATGTCAAAGTTGAACTTTACTGTTCCCCTCGAACCGCATTAGGATTAGCAATTTGATTGTTGATTAGTGGGACTGACTTAAGGGGGTAGACACGTCACGTGACCTGGCCGATTTGGCAGGTCGGTATTACAGCAGGTTTTTTCTGCACAGAAATGGTAATACCGATAGATCGCCGATTGCCCGGTAAACGCGAGAGGGAGCTGTTTGCTATTTCCGTATTTTATTCTGAATAAGGAAAGAAATTCTCAGCTGTTGCGTTGTACTTATAAAAATTTAAACGGAAGTCGGCTGGTACTGCAAACATAGAAAATTCATTGTACATTTTAATTACTTGAAATGTGCTTATGCTACAATATTCTACGTTAGCAGTAAGGAATTATAAGTGAAAAGGGAAAATAGATGAGGGGATGTCCCCAGAAAATGAAGTTTGTTAGGTTAGACATTTTTTTACTTGCAAAGCACCGAAACAGAACATGAAATACACTTATTACACGTCCTATGCAGAAAGAAGCAGTTATGAACAAACATTATATATAAAATTGTAAGGAATCGATTGACGTCACTGTTGCAAAGATCTGATTAGAAATTGCAGAACATCAGATTCGTCACTGCTTAGCGTGCAACGTTGTATAGTCCCGCTGGTTTCGAGCGTCGAAGCCCACGAAACTCAGCGAGACACATGATTGTTGGCGAGCATCGCGTTTGACGATTCTAGCTACAGAATCACCCCGTATAAATGCTAAGAAACGATAGTGTGAAGCGGCGTGCGTTTCAACTGCACATTGACAATATCGTAGATTCTAGGGCCTAGAATATTAGCTCCGTATTACGATGTTCTTCACCAGAGCACTGCATTACTGATGAAAATGATGCCAAACATGGAGCAATTCGGTCTATTTTTAGTGAACGTAGTGTGTGTGTCCTAATCATGTATTCATAAGAAAAAATAGACCGAATTGCTTCGCGTCTCGACTCATTTTCGTGGACATAAACTCACGAATCCATCGGTGGTAACACTCTTATCAAGGTGTAGTGAGAAATATGAACAATTTCATATTCAGTACTGGATGACTCAAGTCGCCGTCGACCGAGGGCCCTAATAAATGTGCATTTATTTGAGAAACCAAAGCCGTGTCACTCGTGACACCTACTCGCGAACAGATACATATATGTATGTACGAGAAGAAGTAATGCAATTTCCCGATGACTTGAAGCAACATTTCAATAGGTAAATGCATGAAACTCTGGGATCAGGAATTCCCAACCAAGTGATGCATATGTAAGAACTGGCGAAATTCAACAATAGTTTGTCGTCTAAATTTTACAATTAAAGTATTTATTTGACGCGAATATACATATGTAAAGTTTGTCAGCAAAGTCTTTCTCGATTTGAGTTCTATAGAAGGCTGACTTTCCTTCGCCATGCAAAGTCCTCTCTTGTCCTTCACGCTAGCAATCATGCAACTCGCTGAGTTTCGTGGGTTTCGACGCTCGAATCCAGCGGGGCCATACAATGTTACGCACTAAGCAGTGACAAATCTTCAGTTCTGCATTTCTAATCAGATCTTTGCGAAAGTGACGTGAATCGATTCGTCGTGTTTTCTCGATCAAATTGGCCCCAAAAATGATATTATTCGGACCATAATTAAGGAAATTACGTGAAATTTGTTTGCAGAATTGGAAGCCCGTTTCGTTAAAAATAGTCTGATTTAAATTATTTTCTGTCAATTTAATCGGGAGAATGCCAGGAATCCATTTGTGTCACTTTCATATTGATACGATGAAAAAAAAAAACAAATTCTGTTTCTATATAATCGATGACACATCGCTGAGCAACGGCGATCTCGTGCGGCTCGGGCCACAAAGGTTCTCGTCAGTTATTCGAGCATCTAAGATCGTTACGGGCTCTGTTTGGTGTACACGGTACGGACTTTTCGCTATCCCCACCACTTCTGTCTCACTCTTGTCCGGCGAAGGCGAGAGCGAGATGGAAAGAGAGCGAGCGAAGGCACTGAAAGCGAGCGAGGACAGTACGAGACAGACGACGCGTTGATATTTTGTCTCGCTCCGTCTTTCGGACGCCTGACACTCCGTCCTTTGTATGCGCGACGGGCGTGCACGATGGTCGCAAGTGCTTACGGTGAGCACGGGAACCGCTTCGCAAAAACTTGACGCAGGCCCGGCATAAGTCTTTTTTGCGCCCTAAGCGAACTTGTCAAATTGCGCCCTTTATTATATTACATTTATTTGAGATTATTTATGACTTTACTCTGCAAAATTAGGCAACTGCTAGGGCGTAAGGTTGACAAGAAATGCAAAATGGCCTTTTCATTGTTGGCATTGTTGAAAATAAATTTTTAAATGAAATACTACAAATTATACTACAACGGTTTTAAACTACGAGTAGAGTAAGGTCATGAAGAAGCTCAATTAATGTATTATAATAAATGGCGGAATTTGTCAAGCTCGCTTATGGCGCAAAAAAGACTCGTGCCGTGCCTGGCTATCTGACCGTGGCGCGGATGCATCGAACAGTCACGATTCCATCTGAGCACTCGCGCCCGTCGCGTATACTCCCACCATAGGTACCGCTTAGCTGCCTCGGTGCTTCTGTTTGCAACGTTTTCTGACTCGCTCTCGTTCCATCTCACTCTCGCCTTCGCAGAACAAGAGTGAGCCAGAAGTGGAGGGGATAGCGCCAAGCTTCTGTTGTGTATAGGCCAAACCGAGCTGCAGCGTAGAAATACACACATCAGAATAGGTGTGCCTTAGCTCCGAAAAAATTCAGGAGCTTTATTGGTCAGAACATTGATTCTTTCTCGATAGCTTCATCTCGTATTAGTCATGACAGCCACACGGCTACGTTCAGACGGAGCCGCGCAGCATTCCCGTTACCCCACCATACCCTTGGGTGGCCGCGTAACTCCAACAGACAAATCCACGATCGTCAGATAGTGGTCGCTGATTTCTCCTCGATCGCTGTTCGCGAAAACGAATCGACCGACCAATATATCTGAATACGACCTTAGGATAAAGATATAATGAAAGATGAAAAATTATTCGAAGCTCAAGATGAAACGCTTTCGAATAAACAAAGGAAACTAATAAATACCCGGAGCTAAATAAAATTTTAGATTTAGGGTACACCCTACCCCAAACATCGTGTCGATTGGCCACTGGGGCCATTCGGAAGTATATTCTTTTATTTAAATAATGCCCATCTCTGCATAGGACCGTAAAGAATTACAAAAAAAATCAGGGAGTCAACTGTTGACTGATTTAGAGACTTTTCCTTGTTGTATGTTATATGCAATAGTCGGAAGAATAATAATAAGAGCAATAATTGCATATAATTGGTGTAACTTCCACATTCTGAAAATATGATATCAGTAAATCAATATTTCCAGTATTAGTAAAAAAGTTCCAATCTCTTTTTTTATTTTAAATAATGTGGCCATATAATTATAACATAAATTCGACAGCGGTTTCAAGTGATGTATGTGTTACAATAAAAGCGTTAATTTACTAAATGTACACAGTTCCCAGCAGTTATATGCCTAAAATGCATATAATCTAACCTACAATCGTCCGAAAATTCATACATTGACTGCATCACGCTTTTACTGTGGCTTGTGTATCCAGCTAACGCTTCAGTTTTGCTATGACTCCACGTTGGCAGTCCTCCCGAGTAGGCGCCATCTCGTGTCTACTAGCTCAACTAAATTTGTCACGTGACTTGCTCTATATTATCGCCAATATGGCGGAACTCGTAATTGGGAATGCAATTACGGGAATACGCTTTTCGTCCTTATATGAGCAGATTTTGAGCTGGGTGAGGTCTCATTCGAAAGAGGAAAGTTCAGTGCAGCGCGCTCTGGTCATCGTTTGAGTCACAAGACTCTTTTAGTGACCTAAAAATACGTTGGTTCATGCGGGTGTATTTTTTCGATTTTTGCTCTACTTTGAACACTCATATTATTAGATATCAACACAATCTCGTCGAACCATGGCCAGAGCGCGCTGCACTGAACCTTTCTCTTTCGAATGAGACCTCGCCAAGCCCAAAATTCGCTCATATAAGGACGAAAAGCGTATTCTACTAAACCCATGTTTCGGGCCAGATTGTGTCGGTATACAGCGCGCTGCATTACCCGTGTCTACCCCCTTAAGGGGTTACATTCACCCAAAAGCCCGAAAAGGGATAAAAATTAAAAAATTTTGTCAGAAAAATGTATAGGTGAGTATCAAACATATCAACCTTTTTTCACTGTATTTATTAATTAAATTTTTCAAATTTTTATTGGACAATAATAACTACAAGAACTATCGCTGCCTGAGGAAAGACTTGTCTTTCCGGCATGTTCTGCAGGGGGACACCGCACAATTCACACAGCGAAGCATAATCAAAACTAGAAGTCTTCGGTGTTTTCATTTTTTTTAATTTCAATCTTAATTTTCTGATTACAACAAATGACAATATCTTCAATGGGGACTTCATGTTTGAAAAAAATACAATATTAAATATTTTAAAATAAATTGATTAGAATTTCGACCGTATATATGAAATAATTCAAAATTAAAGTGGTTTCAGCGCACTGGTTCGGTCAATTCAAATTTTTAATAAAAACTATTTTGCAATCGTTATATTTCCGACGTTTCGGTCATTGATTGTGACCCTTATCAAGGAAAGTGAAATAAAACTGCGTTTGCCTTTAGGTGAAATTTACACGTTAGCCCAAGACGTGCGTTGAGCGCGTCGGTTAGAACGTGACTGAGGTAAACAGTAAAAACAAAGTAGGAGACTCTAGAGGCTGAACATAATACATTATTAACTGAATTCAAAAATTGAAGGAAACGATATTTCAAACCTCAACAACACGCCGTTTAAAATACCAATAATGTGGTAAACAAAAAAAAACATTCACTCATGCTCGAAAAATAATTAATTACATAACTCAAATATGTAATTCGTGATTCAACCATAGTTAGAGAGTTACAGGACAATTCTAACAGAAAGACAACATCATATCATATCCTTACTGTTTCAATAAGGTTGCGTAATATTCTTGCATCTTAGGTGTTTCATATCTAAGATTTACGCTAGGTTGTTTAATCATATGTAATGTTTCTAATAGAATCCTCCTATTTAAGTTGGTTTCTCTATCAACAATTTTGACATTGTCGAAGTCAAACTTATGATCAAACTCGTGTGAATGCTTTGTTAATGCAGTGTGTTGGAGGGGCGATAGCAAAATATTTATTTTGTGTTCATAAATCCGTCTTTCTAATAACCTAGAGGTCTGTCCAATATATACCTGGCTACAACCCATGCAATGAATTGAGTACACGACATTAGAATTTTTTAGCAATGGTATTTTATCTTTAATCGGTGGAAATAGTTGTTTAGTATAACATGACAGTGTAAAACGGAAAAACGTAAAGAAGAAAAAATTAAAAAGATTGGACCAGTAAGTTGGAGAAATACTGTGGTCATGCTCTTTAGTGACAATATCTCGAATGACATTAGAAGAATTTTTAAAAAAGTTAAATAATACGTATATACGCGTTACACGCACACCTTCAGCCAAAACGAATTAATGCAATCTACTCCAAATTTTGACAGCTTACAGTCAGGTTATAACCTGGCGAGTGTGAAATAAGGTAAGTTGTCAAAATTTGAGATGCGACGTGTTTTTACAAATATGTATCGTTGTACCATTGAATTGCAACCAAAATGCAGTCTCAAACACAAGGTAAGTTGCCGAAATTTGAATTGCGTCCTGTTTGTATATCATAAATATAACCCATAACCACAAATTCAAATGACTTGAAATCAGCCTGTAACCACAAATCAAATCAATCTGTCGATATACAATCAGCATATACCCATAAACCAGTATTACTTTTTAATTAAATATTATTATATTTTTTAACATAATCCTTTTAACATACACTTTGCGACTTCGCTAAAGTTTTCTGAAATTATATTTCAAGTTTCATAACGATCCGTTGATATTTCCTCAAGTTATTGCAATTTATGTTTAAAGAAATATTGACTTTGGACAATGAGAAATAATTTGTTTATAATTTTTAGCGCGAATATTAATGATTGGATAAACAAACAGTAAATAGAAAAAATGTGTGTTGTGACGACCTTTACAACACTACATTTTTTAAAATACAGATTAACAATATTTAATTTTCCAATCCTTTTTAGCGTTTGGACAATAATTTTTCACATTTTCGAGCGCTAGTCCCTTTATTGCATCCGACCCTTCATTATTGTGCTGCACGTTAAAAAACTGCATCGAAATTGATTCATTAGTTCCCGATTGTAAGTGATAAAGTAACTCTGAGGTAAGGTAAGATGACAGCGGAAGTATTTTATACATATACCTACATAGAGAAAATAGGAGAATACGAAGAAGCGAAGTGAAAAAGAGATAAAGATAATTTTCATTCGTTACTTTGAATGAAAGAAATTTATAATCGCTTTCGACACAATATTGAAGCATTAATGAATAAAATTGTTTGATCTGTAACCTATTTGATACTGCAGAGTGTAGAAGTAAGTAATTAATGAAAAACTCCAAAAAATTACAAAAATGACGCCAAGTACATGAAAAAGTCGAGGACGGAAAAGAGTAAATCACAAAAAAAATCAGAAGGAAATATACAATCTTTGTAAAAAGAAGTGAGATCCCCATAAAAATCTTCAAAAAGTAAAAAAATTACGCCAAGTACATGAAATAAAAAAAACACAAATAATAGAAAATAATAATAATTACAAAGTAAAAAAAGATGTGAAATCAAAATGAGCTCTGCAAGTACATAAAGGTGCTTTCCCGCAGCGTGCAAAGACGACACTATGTAACACAATAAAAGACAAAAAAAGATGTCCGCGGCCTGGAAGTCAAATACTTGGCGTGGCCAAGTGTCAAGGTGTCATTGAATAAGAATTATTTAAAAACGTTAAGAATTATTTAAAAAAGACATTGTCAGTGTTTTAAATTGACAAATTACGCGAAAGTTTGTAAGAGGAAAGGTATCGGTGTCGATGAATGATCTTAGAATTATTTTAAAACGCAATATAATGAAAATGTACTCATATTGTCTGAGTTTTAAATGGACAAATTATCTGAAAGCCTGCGAGGGGGAAGATATGAGTATTGATGATCTGAGAATACCTTGCCTGGCCACGCCAAGTATTTGACTTCCAGGCCGCGGACATCTTTTTTTGTCTTTTCCCACACAGCACACTTCGTTGCGGCAAAGTTGCAGGATGGTTGCTGCGACGTTGCCGTGCAACATTGCACGGAGCGGACATAGAATTGTTGCTGTATAGTTGCTGCATAGTTACGTTGCAACGTTGCACTGCAACTTTGCCGCAACTATGCCGCAACTATGCCGCAACTATGCCGCAAATTTGCCGCATCTATGCGGCAACTTTGCTGCAACTTTGCCGCAAATTTGCTGCAACTTTGCCACAGCTTTTGCCGCAACTTTGCCACAGCTTTTGCCGCAACTTTGCCACAGCTTTTGCCGCAGGTTTGCCGCAACTTTGCCACAGCTTTTGCCGCAACTTTGCCACAGCTTTTGCCGCAGCTTTGCCGCATCTATGCCGCAACTATACCGCAACTTTGTCAGAAATTGTTTATACTTAGTGTACGCGAAGGTCTTCACTCGGACTTTAATTTTCCAAAGTAGTAAGAATTCAGCCAAATTCGAGAAAATCGACTTTGAAAAATGTGGAGTGTCCATATATACATTTGATTGAAAGTAATCACCAACGAATAGCGTGGGCTTGTGCCTAACGCTCCCGACTAGTAACCATGAGGTCGTCAGTTCGCATCTCACTGTTGGCATTTTTTTTAATTTTTTTATTCATTTGAATACCTATTGCCTCAAAGTTACTGTGCGAAGTTGCCTCAAAGTTGCCGTGCAAAGTTGCCTCAAAGTTGCCGTGCAACTTTGCAGCAGGCGGACATAGAATTATTGCTGCATAGTTGCGGCATCCTTGCGTGGCTCGTTGCCATCTTGCGCCGCAACTATCCTGCAAAGATGCTGCAACGAGAGTGTGCTGTATGGGTTATTGTGTTACATAGTGTCGTCTTTGCACGCTGCGGGAAAGCACCTTTATGTACTTGCACCTCATTTTGATTTCACATCTTTTTTTACTTTGTAATTATTATTATTTTCTATTACTTGTGTTTTTTTTATTTCATGTACTTGGCGTAATTTTTTTACTTTTTGAAGTTTTTTATGGGGATTTCGTATTCAGTGCGGATTCGTTGCCTAAACGTCGCGCATACGTTACGTAGTGCAATGTTGCACTCGTAACCTATGCGGGCCGTTCCTGCAACCACGATCACAGAATATGGACTTACATATTTGCACTCGACGTTTTTATTTGTTATAATCAATTAAATGGCAATAGTAGGGACACTGGCAGTAATTGGGACATTTAACACTTTTTTAGAAATATCTTTTGTTGCTGTATATAGTTTATGAGTTTGTTTAAACTCTATAGTGCTAAATAAATAACAATACATGGACTACAAACATGAACAACATCATTATTCTAAAATCACAAAATCATTATTTTATTTATAATATACAGTAGACAGGTAAATATGTTCATAACAAGCAGTAATGTGATTTAATATGAAATGAAGAGTAAAACCAGCCGTGTAAGAAGTAGGAAGTAAGTTCACTCATTCACCAATAAGTAATATATAAGCGCGCGCAAACACATTCATGCGTACACATGTGTGAGCTCACACAAGTCTATATATATATTATACACGTGAAATACACTTATTAACCGCACCCATTTTTTTAGAACTGAGACAGACAATTTCCCAGATAGCACACGACGTGTTAAAGACGAGCATTTTACGTCGCCATAACAGTCTGTTTCCGCCTTTAGTTATGCGTATGTCGTAATGGTAGAACATAGTCCAGTGTTCGGTTTCTATTAATAACCCACATTTTACATAATATTTCTGATATCGGCCAATAACATAATCGTCGTGTCTCTTCATCAACAATAAAAATCTTTAGGAATGAAGATGGACAGGGTTTCTTATACAACTTATCGCCAGCTACTTGTCGTGTGTGGTCTATTATATTATAAACCTCTCCCGTCCCTATTTTTAATATATTTACAATTCGCACAATCCTTCCATCCTACAACATGAAATAATTGTTTCGATTGTCATCATAATGTATATAATACCCATGTGCTTCCAATCTTTTCTATTGTTTTACAGTTGCAGTGAGAAAAGTGGGCAGTAGTGGTCCATTGTCATGCGATCGTTTACAAACAAATTTTCCCAAAATTGCTAACGATTTCTGAACAGATCCCCGCTCCTGTTCTCCATAGCGCCTTGCCAATTGCTGCAATGGCTTTTCAGCTTTCCTTAATGACTTTTTTAATGTTCCTAAAAAGTTTTCAAATGGAAATGCGCTGAAATTATCTAATAAGCCAAAATTTCTAACATCATTACATAAATGCAGTAGGTTATGTACATTGTGCGAAATAATTTTTTTGCCATATAATACAGCGAAATGTTTAACAAAATATTTCAATAACTCCTCAGCATATTTAATGTTGGATTCACTTTTAATTAAATTAGGGTTAACTAATATAGTCACCGCCACGTGTAGGCTTAAAAAATGGCGATAAATCTGTTTTGATAGTACAGGCTTCAGTACAACAGGACCTGTGTACAGCAAAAATTGCCGATATTCCGTAGCCTTCCAATATTTAATGTCCGCCAAACTTCTCGGCTTCCTTCCTTGAAAAATCGCGCGGCACATAATCCCCCATAACATTAAATTTTGCGATATGGAGTTTGTGGCTTGTCCACCAATTTTGACGCTTAATGGCCCATAAAGCCATAATAGCAACAGCTTCTTCGTGATCCCCAGGCAAACTAGATGCATATAATCTAGGGGCACATTTGTGACTAATCCAATATTTGGAACTTTCAAAAGAGTGGTTGCATCTCTATGGTAGTTTTCGTCACTTTGTCGTACAAAATTTTCGTCTGTTTGAAGTACATCAGGGACTTCGATGTATGGGAAACAAGTAGTCTTCGCAATTGATTTCCCAACAATATGACACTTCGAACAGCTCGAAAAGCCAGTATGACCTTTTGTGCACAGTACGAAGGATTTTGCTGGGGCATCAAGAATAATTTTCGACAATGTCACAGAAAATTCCTTATTGTCGTACATACATTCATTGTTTATAAAAAACGTAATTTCGTCAATGAATTTCGACAACATCTCGTTGGATGAATTTGCTTTGCTGTGCCTATAATATACCCCAACGATCTTTATTCGTTTGAAAATATCCTCAGCTATTAATATGGGCCAGAAACTGCTGGAGGAGGCCCTTGACACCGGCAAGCCATCAATGTTTAAGGATAGTTTGATTTGTTGCACGCTAATCTTTGCCTGAACGTACATTTCAGCATAACAATTTAAAATTTGTTCTACACCGAAGTGTAAATACTGCGGTACAATTACTTGTACGGGGTGTATGTAATAATGTCCTGGCATCTTTCGGCAATAAACATTTCGGCATATAGGACAAGAAAATTTTTAATAGTTCATTAATCGCTTTATGGGTGATATTATTTCTCAGGGCCCAGTTAGACAAATCCACTCTTAATACAGGGCTCTGGGGTTAATTACAATCAACGTCACTCCCAGACTTATCATTGGATGACTCATGATCCTGTACACAATGATAGTAATCATTACTTTCATCCAATAATGGATCAACTTCTTCTTCTGCATTACTTTCACTAATTGCTTCATTGCAAGATTGGTACTCTTCCTGCGAACTATTTCCTTCATTGTTCGATATATGTACATTTGAGTTGGAATTTTCACATTCTAAGCAATGTGATTGTGTAGGAATCAACTCATTAATTATTAATTCTGCACCACTGCCTTGTCCGGTTTGGCCTTTAATACGCTTCACATATTGGCGGACTAGTCTTCTTTTATGTCTATCAGAACATAGACTATAGTCCTTCCTGATACGTTTTTGGTCCGCCATAATAACCTGAACATACAGGAATACAAAATAATTATAACAATTTATTAAAAAGTATATACATAGCTTCAGATGATCTACCATCAGTGATACTTACCAGATGTTGAAACGCAATGGTCGGACTGGACAATGCACGTTAAGAATTGAAAAGTAGTGCGCGCAGTAATGTCAGAATTTTTTGTACTTTTTTGTACCGCTCTTGCCGACGGTCACGTGGGCCTTGGACCGCTCGACATGAACAAGAGAATCTCGAAGAAAGCGAGGCGAATTCAGATTGTTTGTTCTTGACCAGCGACAGATTTTCGTGTTATCGCGGCAAGCTAACGAATAAACCTCTGTTATATAAACTGCGAGTTGCATAGTTTCAATTTATCATTCATCCGTTATTTCCGCGTTTCTCTTACAATACTGCGAGTTGCATCGTTTCAATTTATCGTTCATCCGTTATTTCCGAGTTTCTCTTACAATACTGCGAGTTGCATAGTTTCAATTTGTCGTTCATCCGTTATTTTCAAGTTTCTCTTACACATATATATTTCATTTTTTTTTATACTTTTTAATCTTATAGTTTGTGTGTTAGTTTGTGCTTTAAAATATATTCCATGTTTCTTTATACTCTTTAAGGTTCGTGTTTTTTTTTTTGTATTTTTTCATTGTTCTTAGTTTTTTTCGCGTGTTAGTGTGTTGTGTAAAGTAACCAGCGACTTTCGAATACCTTCGGAATCACTTCCATCATCGGTAAGTACGAGTAACATCAGGGTAAAGACAAACCTGTCATACTGCAATATTCAGTATTAGGTGCAGTGTAATTTATTTAATAAATTCTCAAATATTTTTTAGTTAAAAAAATGGTAAAAAAATATTCCATTGTGGAATTCGGCGATGGAGTGCAAGTAAGGGATCTATCAAGAATTTTTATAAACTGAACAAGCTGATAATACGAGGTGATCCTCCACCAGTGACTGATGACCACCAGCAGTGGGTCACTTACGATATTATCAAGTGGTTTGGCTCAGCAGGTAAATTTTCTCATTTTCGAGCGCTAGTCCTCTTATTGCATCCGAGCCTTCGATTGAACCTCAATTTGGATAACTTAATGTATTATGTATTAATGAATTATCAATGTGAAAGATACGTATGAGCGAGCGGTGGAACTGTGGGATAATGCAATGGACTAGAACTCTTACTTTTGACCCGTCGGGTACCCGGGTAGCCGGAAATTACCCGAAACAACTTCAAGCCATTGAATGTGGTATTGTTCAATCATATTTGGCTAACATCAGACTATACCACAAACAATACTACATTCAATGGCTTGAAGTTGTTTCGGGTAATTTCCGGCTACCCGGGTACCCGACGGGTCAAAAGTAAGAGCTCTACAATGGACACCTCCACCATTCTGGATTCGGACGTGATGGACGAAGGAGCACAACGAAAAGAGCGTACAGAGCGGCGTAGTAATGAACGCGATGTTGAAATGGCGACCGGCGAACCGCCATTGAAGAAAAAGAAGAAGAAGAAGAGCAAAACCTGTGATGTTCCTGAAGTGTATTCAGAAAACGGTATTTTTATATTATTCAGGCATTAGTTATTATGAAAAGCAAAATGAAGTAATATACAGGGTGTCCTAAAATTGTGGGACTTCACGGAACATGCTATACTGCCCTCATTAGTTAACATGTCCTATCTAGCATTTCGAAACATCCGAGAAAACTGAAATTTAATCATTTCCTTTGCGCCGTCCTTGTTTTTCGTCATTTAATTTAAAAAATGTAGTCATTATTTGGGACACCCGCATGAACATTGGTTGGAGCATGGTGATAATAATTGTTTGATGAATGGGGTTTAATCTAGCGCCTGCATGTTCGTCCACGCCGTTAAGGATGACGAAAAACCGATCCACTAATTTGGATCAATTTCCAACTTTATCGATTATAGAGGATACAAATTCTATACAAATTGCACCAGACCCCGTACGGCACCTATTAACGGAATCGTCAGCGTCGTCGAAACAGCCGAATATAGAAACCACCGCAACATTTGGTAAAATATTGACTAAATCTGATTATTATTAACAAATCATATATATGTTAATTAACCTCTTTTATCTTTATTCAGATTTCCAGGAATTTATGGTAGAGCACACAAAGAAGACATTTGAGGGCATCAAAGATTTGTCAACACGATTGCAAAGAATCGAGGAAAAAATATCGAACAGAACCGATAATATTGATAATTGCAACCGAATTTTCGATGAATGCCCATTCTCCCTTCTGGTGAAAACGGAAGAGGATCTGTACAATTTAGATTCGAAATTGCAGGACCCATCGACATTAAATAATATGGTACGTTTTCTGGTCAGGTAAGAATAATAAATGTTCTAGTTGTATCATGAAGTGAAAAATTTAAATTTACATTCATTATTTTTATATTGAGCAGCTAATTTGTCTTACTGCGTTGCAGTCATATGAAGATATGGATTAACTACAGAGAAGTATTTGAGTATTGTAAATAATAGCAACATGCCTGTAATTTGTAAAATGCATGCATTGCACTTTTACTATTGTACGGCGATGGGATTATTTTGCACATACTTTTTACCTCTCATACAGTTTCGTTGTAATGATGCATATACTGCGCATAACTTTGACTTTATTTTGGATAGCATGAAACATTTATATATATTTTAATGAGTACGGTTCAATTATTTAAAGTAATGGTGATTGCTATTTTTCATTGCTTCAATGCATCCTGTGATTGACATTACTTGAACACTGCTTTTAATGAAGCTAATTTTCAAGACTTAAATAATTTATTAATGACATTTTATAGATTCATTTTCTGAAGAGGATTGGCGGAAGCAACGTGCCAATTACCACAGGCACAGTTATGACTAACTTGATCGAAAATTCTGTGGCTGAAAAATATAGTTGGCACGGCAAAAAACTAAAAAATCATTCACGAATTTCTCAAATATTGTGAAGTTAATACTGAATATGTAATTTTATTATTTGGTCTCATCTGTACACGCTATATGTAGCGATAGCGAATATAGATGTACCGATGTCAGTATAATACTCGGGGCCTCTAAATGGTTAGCCCAGACCAAGACGCGGATCGTGCGTGCCGAGGTACGCATAAATAAGGGCCTTAACCATGCGCACCTAAACCAGCCCAATTACACCGAGGAGAGTCAGGGCAGCTACCCAAACCAGTTCCTGCAGCAGACCTCCCCTGGGAACACAGTGCAGCCCCCCTCCCTTGCGAACGCACTGCAGCTTCCCTCCCCTGCGAACGAACTAGAATAATTGTTATTGTTATTATTATTATGCAATTATTCACGCATGGATAAAATATATGAATATTTAATTATCGATGTTTATTATAATTGAATTAATTTCCCTTACATTTCTTTAACGTTTCCGTAAGATCCTAGTAATATTAACGAAACTGGAATAATTCCTGCAATATCGCCGAAACGGTGAACGAATAATTCCTGCAATTTTCCCGAAACGTTCCATGAAAAATTCCTGCAAGATCTCCGAAACGTTCCGTGATCATTGCTATAAAATCTCCGAAACGTTCCGTGACCATTGCTGTAAAATCTCCGAAACGTTCCCGTGACCATTGCTGAAAAATCCCCGAAACGTTCCGTGATCATTGCTGTAAAATTCCGAAACAATGTTTCAGAAATATCTCCCGCAATGTTGCACAAGGGCGGACATATCAATTGACTTGTAACGTTTCGGGGACATTCCGTGCAATATTTCTGCAACGTTCCTGCAACAAAATGATGCGCCGCACTGGCCCCTTTCGAGCACTTGAAAAGGTCTATTGTTGTATGAGGTCTCGAGGACCGTCTTCGACACCGAATTTTATGGCTTTCGACTCTCAAAGGGGTTTGAATACCATTAAGAAGAAGTGAAAAATGTCCAGGATTTTCGCATTTCTCATCAGATCTTTGCGAAAACGACGCCAATTGATTCTGCATGTTTCGCCGATAAAACTAACACCAAGAACGACATAATTCGGAGCATAATGAAGGGAATTAGATCAAAAATTTATTTTCATAATCGCCATTTAACTTCGTTAAAAATAGCCTCATTTAGCCAAATTTGGTAGGATTTTCGTCGGAGAAATATAAGGAATTCATCGGTGTCACTTCCATATCTATACGATAAAGAATAAAGAAATATTTTATTTCTGAAACAGGTATGAATCCTCGGCCGACCCCAGCGAATCGAGGTCGGCGACCCACAGTCGAGGGTGAAATATTCATTTCAGCGTATTAAGAAATTCTTTATTGTTTATCGTATCGATAAGGAAGTGACAGCAATAGTTTATGTTTTTCCGATGTAAATCATACCAAATGTCATGTAATCGGACTACTTTTACAGAAGCAATACCAATCATAAAAGGAGTAGGCATTTTTTTACCTTATTGCGTTTGAAAATCATGCTATTTTTTCCAATCAAGATGTCGAATCGTATCAAGCTACTTTATAACAAAAAGTTTTTGTTTTTTTTGCAAAGGGCCTAGAAAACTATCTAGTACTGGATCTGAAGAAGTCGATAAAAAGTTTAAAACATCTTCGTGTGTATTGCAATGAGAATATTTTGAGCGTACAATCTTTTCTATATTTTTTAAAATCATTATTTCCAGCTTCTTGGGTCACTTCACCCAATTAGCCGATTGGAAAGTTGCCCAAATATTGTATAATTTTGTTGGAATTTATTAATACTTTGTGGACCGTACCCATTTAGTATATTGGTACAGGGATAACATGGATACAGGTTTACAAATATTTCTGCACTTTCCATAGTACGTATATTTATAAAAATGTTTTAGTTTTATTGGAATTATTGATGTTATTTTTTTATATAACGTCAAACCTTCGTATGAGTTGCATATTAGCACTCTTTTTATGAACTTCCTTAAGAGGGTAGACACGGGTAATGCAGCGAGCTGTATACCGACACAATCTGGCCCGAAACAGGGGGTTGGGATTTTTCATCATTCGTCCTTATATGAGCAGATTTTGGGCTGGGTTAGGACTCATTCGAAAGAGGAAGGTTCAGTGCAGCGCGCTCTGGTCGTGGTTCGACGAGGTTGTGTTGATATCTAATAATATGAGTGTTCAAAGTAGAGCAAAAGTCGACAAAATACACCCGCAAGAATCCAAGTATTTTTAGGTCACTAAAAGAGTTTTGTGACTTAAACGATGAGCAGAGCGCGCTCCACTGAACCTTCCTCTTTCGGTTGAGACCTCACCCAGCCCAAAATTTGCTCATATAAGGACAAACAACGTAATTTCGTGACTGCATTCCCAAATACGAGTTCCGCCATATTGGCGATAATACAGAGCAAGTCAGGTGACAAATTTAGTTCAGCTAGTGGACACGAGATGGCGCCTACTCGGGAGGACTGCCAACGTGGAGTCATAGCAAAACTGAAGCGTTACCTGGATACACAAGCCACAGTAAAAGCGTGATGCAGTCAATGTATGAATTTTCGGACGATTGTAGGTTAGGTTATATGCATTTTAGGTATACAGGGTGTCCCAAAAATGCTGCGGTTCCTTGAAGGGGGTGATTCAGGGGGTGATTGCAAACAACTTTTTCCTTTGCGAAAATTCTCTCCGAGGTTTCGTTAACGAGATAATAACCAAAAGCACCGACCAATCAGAGCGCGCGCCTTCCGCCCGAGCTCCCGCGGTAGCGTTGGCTACGCGGTAGGCGGCCGCGCTTGTACTACGGACGTACGAACAAGCAAGTCGACATGCATCGAAGGAAACCGCGTTACACAGTTTTTTTTTTAAAGCAGAATCTTAAATAATAATTATTTGAAGCGAGAGGACAAGAAATACGTACGTTTCGTTTTCAAATAACGCATAAACGAAAAGGTAATGTAGCAGAAAATGTACGACATGTGATCGTAATTCGTTATTGAGGTAAAAATCCGTAGTTTAATAACGGCCCACCCAACTAAATTTAAACAATAATATTAGGTGTATGAATAAATTCTTTCCGACTGGATTTACATAATCAGTACAAAGCTACTGAATTTCTATCGCGGTGGTATTTGTCATATTTTTTAAATCGAACTGTTATTGTACCCTAAAATCGGAAAGAATTTATTTCTACACCTAATAATCACCAATAAATTAAATAAAACTCACCCATTCGGGCATTCCTTTCCTTCTTTTTCGGAAACCTTTTTTTGTGTCACTGGGTCACTGTACCGATCCTGGTCATCGGTGGACGAAAAGATTTATGATAGGGTAGCGCCCAGTGCTCAGCTGATCGCAGGTATTTGCAGGACACCACCCGAAGGTAAGGGTCGCAACGTCAAGTGCGTCCGGGTTAATGTACCGAATATTCACTTCACTGCACTGATACTAACACTGATCACTTAATTTATTTTCTACGGATCGTGTTGTTCCTACGTTATAAAAATTGGTGGCCCCGAAAGGGGCCGATTACTGTAAATTGAACAGTTGCTCAATGTGGGCACCCTCAGCGTCTATGCACGCCTCCGCCGAGTATAATCGAGACGCCAAACGTCTGATCGTTCCCTCGCTCGGGGTTTCGATGCGCGGGTACTCCACTGCCAACGCTCGCACGGTAGCACTCGCGTTCCCGTCGTTCCGCGCGTACACCCAGAACATAGCGTAATACTCTTCGGCGGAGTACATTTCTGGGCCGAGATTACTAGCTGACTGACAGGATTTTTTCCCAAGTAACTTCCTCTACCCCCAAGTAGTTTCTCTCATTCCATTATGAGTTTACTCCCACCAGGACAAGAGGCTTTAGGTAAAAAGAAGCCAGCACATTTTCGGAACACACGTGTTTTGCAGAAGTGCAACGAAAACTTTCACAAAAGCCCGCGCCCCGTCATTCCACTGCCAATGTACCCATTGCTTCGAGATAGAAAACAGACACCACGTGTATCGGTTCGAAAGGGTCCGAAGGGAAAAGACGCAGAAAGTCTTCGAGTTGCTATAAAGAAGAAAATGCATACCATTCCTGTTTCCCCTTTCTGACACCCTGAGTTCACGTCTGCTACGAGGCGGAACCAATTAAGTCATAAATTATCCGAAACTGTAGGAAACCGTTCTCTACCGCCGACTTGCGGGACAATACGGTCATAAACCGCGACCCTGGCGAAATGCTCTGGCTGATGAGCCTGATTAATTTTGGAGAACTAGATATTACAGAATATTATCCAGCATCAATACGTCTCGCGGAGAGACACAGGAAAATAAGTGTAGTCCGCTGACTGCGCGTAGTCCCGCCTGCTTCGTCCTACCCTCAAATTAAAGACGGATCCCTTATCTCTCGAGTATAAACACGCGCTCGAATTTCAAAATACAAGCACGCGTCGACGTATTCGGTGCGAGAGACTGTGGGCTTGAGGTCCGATTGGCCCTGCACCCCTCGCAAATGGCCACTGTCCTGAAGAGGCCCTCTTCACAGCAATATCTCCTCCCCAAGGCCCACCTTCTCTCGCACCGAATACGTCGAGGCGTGCTTTTGTTTTGACATTGGAGCGCGTGTTTAGACACGAGAGATAAGCAGGCCCGAGGGCTGTGGGCTTGAGGTCCGATTGGCCACAAACTAACCAATCGGGCCTGCTTATCTCTCGTGTCTAAACACGCGCTCGAATTTCAAAACAAAAGCACGCCTCGACGTATTCGGTGCGAGACATTTTCTGCTACATTACCTTTTCGTTTATGCGTTATTTGAAAACGAAACGTACGTATTTCTTGTCCTCTCGCTTCAAATAATTATTATTTAAGATTCTGCTTTAAAAAAAAAACTGTGTAACGCGGTTTCCTTCGATGCATGTCGACTTGCTTGTTCGTACGTCCGTAGTACAAGCGCGGCCGCCTACCGCGTAGCCAACGCTACCGCGGGAGCTCGGGCGGAAGGCGCGCGCTCTGATTGGTCGGTGCTTTTGGTTATTATCTCGTTAACGAAACCTCGGAGAGAATTATCGCAAAGGAAAAAGTTGTTTGCAATCACCCCCTGAATCACCCCCTTCAAGGAACCGCAGCATTTTTGGGACACCCTGTATAACTGCTGGGAACTGTGTACATTTACTAAATTAACGCTTTTATTGTAACACATACATCACTTGAAACCGCTGTCGAATTTATGTTATAATTATATGGCCACATTATTTCAAATAAAAAAAGAGATTGGAACTTTTTTACTAATACTGGAAATATTGATTTACTGATATCATAGTTTCAGAATGTGGAAGTTACAGCAATTATTTGCAATTATTGCTCTTATTATTATTCTTCCGACTATTGTATATAACATACAACAAGGAAAAGTCTCCAAATCAGTCAACAGTTGACACCCTGATTTTTTTTTTAATTCTTTACGGTCCTATGCAGAGGTGGGCATTATTTAAATAAAAGAATATACTTCCGAATGGCCCCAGTGGGCGATCGACACGAGGTTGGGGGTAGGGTGTGTGTACCCTAAATCTAAAATTTTATTTAGCTTCGGGTAATTATTAGTTTCCTTTGTTTATTCGAAGGCCTTTCATCTTGGGCTTCGAATAATTTTTCATCTTTCATTATATCTTTATCCTAAGGTCGTATTCAGATATATTGACCGGTCGATTCGTTTTCGCGAACAGCGATCGAGGAGAAATCAGCCACCACCATCTGATGATCGTGGATTTGTCAGTTGGAGTTACATGCCCACCCAAGGGTATGGTGGGGTAACGGGAATGCTGCGCGGCTCCGTCTGAACGTAGCCGTGTGGCTGTTATGACCAATACGAGATGAAGCTATCGAGAAAGAATCAATGTTCAGACCAATAATGCTCCTGAATTTTTTGGAGCTAAGGCACACCTATTCTGATGTGTGTATTTCTACGCTGAAAACTCGGTTTGGCCTATACACACCAGAAGCTTGGCGCTAACCCCATCACTTCTGGCTCACTCTTGTTCAGCGAAGGCGAGAGTGAGATGGAACGAGAGCGAGTCAGAAAACGTTGCGAACAAGAGCACCGAGGCAGGCAAGCGGTACCTATGGTGGGAGAATGCGCGTTACGAAACGCACCGGCCAATATATCTGAATGTAAAGTCTCGTTAGCCGCTCGCTGGTCGGGACCGGCGTTGAGCTCGTATCATGAACGGAGCCCTAATTCCGAGGCTGAGTTTCTCGCTTCTTTCTGGCCGAAGGGGGGAGCGGGATCGAACGCTTTGCGTGCGCGGCGGGCGTGCGCGACGGGCGCGAGCGCTCAGATGGAATCGTGACTGTTCAACGCATGCGCGCCACGGTCAGATAGCCAGGTACGGCACGAGTCTTTTTTGCGCCATAAGCGAGCTTGCCAAATTCCGCCATTTATTATAATACATTTAATTGAGCTTCTTCATGACCTTACTCTTAACTTTTACTCGCAGTTTAAAACCGATGTAGTATAATTTGTAGTATTTCATTGAAAAATTTATTTTCAACAATGCCAACAATGAAAGGCCATTTTGCGCCTCTTGTCAACCTTACGCCCTAACAGTTGTCTAATTTTACAGAGTAAAGTCATAAATAATCTCAAATAAATGTAATATAATAAAGGGCGCAATTTGACAAGTTCGTCTAGGGCGCAAAAAAGACTTGTGCCCGGCCTGCGTCAAGATTTTGCGAAGCGGTTCCCGTGCTCACCGTAAGCGCTTGCGACCATCGCGCACGCCCGTCGCGCACACAAAGGACGGAGTGTCAGGCTTCCGAAAGACGGAGCGAGACAAAATATCAACGCGTCCTCTGTCTCGTACTGTCCTCGCTCGCTTTCAGTGCCTTCGCTCGCTCTCTTTCCATCTCGCTCTCGCCTTCGCCGGACAAGAGAGAGACAGAAGTGGTGGGGATAGCGAAAAGTCCGTATTGTGTACACCAAACTGAGCCCGTAACGATCTTAGATGCTCGAATAACCGGCGAGAACCTTTATGGCCCGAGCCGCACGAGATTGCCGTTGCTCGGCGATGTGTCATCGATTATATAGAAACAGAATTTGTTTTTTTTCATCGTATCAATATGAAATTGACACAAATGGATTCCTGGCATTCTTCCGATTAAATTGACAGAAAATAATTTAAATCAGACTATTTTTAACGAAACGGGCTTCCAATTCTGCAAACAAATTTTAACGTAATTTCCTTAATTTTGGTCCGAATAATATCATTTTTGGGGGCAATTTGATCGAGAAAACATGACGAATCGATTCACGTCACTTTTGCAAAGATCTGATTAGAAATGCAGAACTGAAGATTTGTCACTGCTTAGTGCGTAACATTGTATGGCCCCGCTGGATTCGAGCGTCGAAACCCACGAAACTCAGCGAGTTGCATGATTGCCAGCGTGAAGGACAAGAGAGGACTTTGCATGGCGAAGGAAAGTCAGCCTTCTATAGAACACAAATCGAGAAAGACTTTGCTGACAAACTTTACATATGTATATTCACGTCAAATAAATACTTTAATTGTAAAATTTAGACGACAAACTATTGTTGAATTTCACCAGTTCTTACATATGCATCACTTGGTTGGGAATTCCTGATCCCAGAATTTCATGCATTTACCTATTGAAATGTTGCTTCAAGTCATCGGGAAATTGCATTGCTTCTTCTCGTACATACATATATCTGTTCGCGAGTAGGTGTCACGAATGACGCGACTTTGGTTTCCCAAATAAATTCACATTTATCAGGGCCCTCGTCTGAACCGCTTGACAAGGAGATTGAACGACCTAAATCGAGTGCGAGTGAAATAGCGCACCAGCGAGAGACCCTCGGTCGACGGCGACTTGAGTCATCTAGTACTGAATATGAAAATGTTCATATTTCTCATTACACCTTGATAAGAGTGATACCACCGATGGAATGGTGAGTTTATGTTCACGAACATGAGTCGAGACGCAAAGCAATTCGGTCTATTTTTTCTTATGAATACATGATTAGGACACACACACACACTACGTTCACTAAAAATAGACCGAATTGCTCCATGTTTGGCATCATTTTCATCAGTAATGCAGTGCTCTGGTGAAGAACATCGTAATACGGAGCTAATATTCTAGGCCCTAGAATCTACGATATTGTCAATGTGCAGTTGAAACGCACGCCGCTTCACACTATCGTTTCTTAGCATTTATACGGGGTGATTCTCTAGCTAGAGTCGTCAAACGCGATGCTCGCCAACAATCATGTGTCTCGCTGAGTTTCGTGGGCTTCGACGCTCGAAACCAGCGGGACTATACTATGTTGCACGCTAAGCAATGACGAATCTGAAGTTCTGCAATTTCTAATCAGATCTTTGAAAAGTGACGTCAATCGATTCCTTACAATTTTATATATAATGTTTGTTCATAACTGCTTTCTGCATAGGACGTGTAATAAGTGTATTTCATGTTCTGTTTCGGTGCTTTGCTAGTAAAAAAATGTCTAACCTAACAAACCTCATTTTCTGAAGACATCCCCTCATCTATTTTCCCTTTTTACTTATAATTCCTTACTGCTAACGTAGAATATTGTGGCATAAGCACATTTGAAGTAATTAAAATGTACAATGAATTTTCTACGTTTGTAGTACCAGCCGACTTTCCGTTTAAATTTTTATAAGTACAACGCAACAGCTGAGAATTTCTTTCCTTATTCAGAATAGAATACGGAAATAGCAAACAGCTCCCTCTCACGTTTACCGGGCATTCGGCGATCTATCGGTATTACCATTTCTGTGCAGAAAAAACCTGCTGTAATACCGACCTGCCGAATCGGCCAGGTCACGTGTCTACCCCCTTCATAATATTCGGCATTTTCAGTGCAAAAAATGGGATGTTGCATTTTTTCCCCATTTCTTGGGATTCAGCCCCACCGTACGATATAGAATACAGGTAATTACTTCATTATTCGCAAATATTTCGAAATGTTTTTTCGCAGTTGCATGGGCAAATATATATTGATTATACAACAGAAAAGAAATTTGCTTGGAAGTTCCCGGAAAGTAACTAAACCGCCAATACTGTTATTTTTTCAATGGGTTTCTTATGGAAAAAGAACTGTATGGAACTAATTATTTGCTATTACTTTGCAGAATCGATAGATACTACTCATTTCGGTCCCCAAAATACATTTTCCTTTTATGTCACCAAAATTTAAACGACTCGATTTAAAATTCTGCACAAAAAAACATACAAAGTTTGACTCATGTTTACGCATACATCAGAAGTAGCTGCCATGATATTTTTACCTTTTTAAGGGCTCATATTATTAGGTTACAAAAATATATAAAAACATATTTCAAAAACTTTTGAATTCTGACTTGTTTCCTTATTTCTGGGGATTCTGTCCCATTGTGGCGATGGGCCGCAGGATTCGGCCGCCGCGATCCGTCGCCGCGGCGAATCGTGTCTAGGAAATCCTACCTTAAGGGGGCCGTCTCACCGGGCCTTGAATGTGTGCGTACGCTCACACCAGCTAAGTTAAGCGTGTACGTATAGAATTTTCCCACTTCTAGCGCATGAAGCGTGCAGTTCATGCGCGCATGCGTATTTGTCTCTTTACGTACGCCTTGAAAAACTTTGAAAAAAATGAAACGTGCTACTCTTCGTAACGCGCGTCGAAATTATGTCGTCCCCTCCTCGAAAGGACAGAAAATATGACCTATATGCTATACCCGATTTCATAAAGATACCGTTGCGGCGTAACAATAATATTTTGGAAGGATGTTAAGTCATAAAAAGTTGACAAATGTAGCGTTGTTAGCAATATTCTCGGAACCGCACGTTACTAGGACTGGGAAACTCGCGTGGAGGCTGGCGTTAGATTTAAGGTTTTAGTTAACACTAATTTAATCTTAAGTATAAGTCTATTTACCCTTTCCGACGCGTCCGCAAACCCATGGAGTTCAATCTGCTGGACCTTAGAGTGGAGACCCAGCCAGCGTGGCACGCGGACCCTGGTCAAGCTCGGCAGATCAGTCAGGAACTGGGTCCATTCCCTCTCCTCGGCTGGTGGCAGGGTAGTATCCCAATCTATTTTTAATAACCACAAGGATTGCAAGAATATTTTGGCCTTTACAGTTGCCGGGGCCAGCAGTCCGAGGGGGTCGAAAATCCTAGCGACGCGTGAGAGTACAGTGCGGCGGGTGACCGGTGCTCTGGAAGTATCCCCCGCCACCTGTACTCGGAATTCGTCTCCACGCACGTGCCAGTGGACACCCAGCGCCGTGTGTAAGGTGTCCTCCTCCCAGTTGACGGCCGCTGGCGCCTCTTCGCCTGGGAGCCCCTCGAGTAAGGTGGGTGCATTAAATAACCACTTCCTCAGGTTAAAGCCGCCCGCCCTGCAGAGTGAGCGTAGTTCCGACTGAATGTCCTTCGCTTCCTCCTCGCAGTCGGCTCCCGTCAGCACGTCGTCCATGTACACGTCTCTCTCCAGTATCGTTGCCGCTGGTGGAAAGTTGGAGCGCTCGTCCTGCGCCAGTTGCCGCAGCGTGCGGATGGCCAGGTAGGGTGCACAAGCTAGTCCGTAAGTGACAGTATTTAATTCAAATTCACTTACGTCGTGCTCATCAGGCCGTCGCCATAGTATCCGTTGGAATCGCCGATCCCCAGGGTGAACGAGTATCTGCCGAAACATCTTCTCGATGTCCGCGGTCAGGCAGATACGATGAATCCTCCAGCGCAACAACACTTGGGGCAGGCCCGGTAGCAAGTTGGGCCCTACCATGAGGAGGTCATTCAGTGATTTACCGGAGGTGGTGGCGTAGGAGCCGTTGAACACCACCCGTAGCTTTGTGGTAGTGCTGCTTTCCTTATAGACCCCGTGGTGTGGTAAGTAGTAGCAGTCCTTTTCTGGGTGGAATTCAATGAGTTTATTCATGTGCCGTAGCTCCTCATACTCACGTAGAAATGTATCGTAGGCCTCCTTGAAGTCGGGGGCCCGACAGCACTTGGCCTCGGTACGTCGAAGGAATCGGACTGCCCCGGCTCGAGAATCGCCCAATCCTTCCGTCTCCTTGAAGGGGAGTCGCACCATATAGCGACCCGATGGTAGGCGTTGGTGAGTACTAACGAAGTAGTCTTCGCACTCCTGGTCGTCAGCATTGAGGGAAGTCACCACCCTCACCTCTTCTTGTTCCCAGAATCGCTGGACCATGGGCACGAGGTCGCGCTCCATCGTGCACTTGAGCGTGACAAGTCCAGCTGATACTCCGGCTGCGTTGCGATCTGAGGGCATGGCGAGGCCCGAGACAATCCAGCCCAGGATCGTCTTTTGAGCAATGGGTTCGCCGCCTCGCCCCTTGCGGAAGCCGTCCTCCAGAATTAGTGAGTACACATCCGCACCCAACAGGACGTCGATTTGGGCACCCTCGGTGAAGTTCGGGTCCGCTAGCGGTAGGCCCTTCAGATGGGTCCAAGCGTCTCGATTTGGACAGGCCTGCGGAGAATAGGCCGTGATACGCGGCAGCACCAGCGCTGTGGTTGCCCGACGTGGGCCCCGACCTCCAACTGGCGTGAACTCCATGTGGACGCTCCCCCTCACGCGCTCCGTCCGCTGGTTGCCGATTCCGATCACCTGCACGTTGGTGGGCTTTCTGGGAAGTCGCAGCAATTGCACCAGTGCCTCCGTGGCTAGAGAGACCTCGCTCCCCTGGTCGATGAGCGCTCGTACCGTTCGGGACTCTCCATCTGGGGACCTCACCATGATCCTGGCAGTGGCTAACAGGACTGGCGGGAAGCACTCCGTAGGCCGAGAAAGGCCCTTACTCGGCTCGGAGGTTCCCAGATTGACTGAGACCTCTGTGTTATTGGCTGGCGCAGCGCTGGAGGTTACATCGTGGATGGAGGTGTGGTGTCTTTGCCTACATTCCTGACAACGCTTGTCACATTTGCAATCGGCGACTCGATGCTTTCCCAAACAATTGAAGCAAAGATGTTTGTCGAGTAATATACCCTTTCGCTCCTTCGGGCTCTTAGATTTGTACTCCTCGCAGAATAGAATAAAGTGACTCGCTCCGCAGAGCGTGCATTGGTCAGATGGGCTTCGAGGTTTGCTCACCTGATGGACCTTGGCGGTTTTCTGTGTTCCAGCTGGCTTGTTCCTTGATGTTCGTCCGGCGTGTCCCTGCGACGGCTCCTCCAAGGCCTCCATGGTATTGACTCGTCCCTCCACAAATTCCTTCAACTCGTCAAAAGTCGAGGGCCGTTTGTCCCTGCCGTGGAGTGTCTCCCATTCACGCCGTGATTGGGGATCGAGTTTACCGACTATCAGGTGCACAAGCCAGTCGCCGCTGGCATCGTAGGGCCTTTTCAGGGCCGCGAGGGCTTCCACGGATTCGCACATGGTATAGTAAAGGTCCTTGAGTTCCGGCCCGGACTCTCGGGTAAGCATGGGCAAATTAAAGATGGCCGCCATCAGCGTTTTAACGGCTAACCGCTCGTTAGCATACCGATCTTCCAGCAGTTTCCATGCCGCCTTAAAATTCTCGTCCCTTACGGACATGTTTCGCAGAAGTTTAGCGGCATCTCCGGTCACGGCGCCTCGCAGATAATAGGACCGTTCCGCATCGGACAAGGTCGCGTCCCGGACCACGAGGGACTGAAACAGGTCTTGAAAGGCGGGCCAATCCTTGTGCAGCCCGGTGAATTTAGGCAGCGGAATTTGCGGGAGCGAGGCCTTTGATCGCCCATTTGCCTTCGCGCTTTCTGAGGTCGAATCGTCCCGAGAGAAGCGCTCTACGGTACGCTTCGCTACCTCCTCCAATTTGGTGAGCTCCTCTAATTTTCCTACAAGCAGAGCTTCCTGGTCAAGGAAGATCTCTTCCATCGCCGACGGTTAACCTTCGCTAAAGTAGGGGTCTTCAGCTAGCTCTGGGTCGGCGGTCATGGCGATCAATTTATCATGCTGCGCCTCGAATTTTGCCCAATTTTTGCGTAGGGCCTCTAAGCGGGTAGATACGTTCGCCTTGGTCCAATTATTAGCGCCTAATTTCCTTAAATTCTCGTACGCGCGTGAGATTCGACCGCAGAGGTCACGTTGGCCCGTTATGAGATGACTCATTGTTTTCGATAGGTCACGCGCGACGGTTACACCGCACTCCCGACGGATCCCGAAGCTTCCAGAAATCGCAGACTCCAACGGCGCGGATCCGGCTCGAAGGACCAAAAAATGTTAGCAGTATTCTCGGAACCGCACGTTACTAGGACTGGGAAACTCGCGTGGAGGCTGGCGTTAGATTTAAGGTTTTAGTTAACACTAATTTAATCTTAAGTATAAGTCTATTTACAGTTATATACAATAAAGAAGTCTTTGGAGCACAATTATTACACTTTGTCAATTCCTACGCTGTAGGACTTTATCTAAGCTACAAAGCACGTGGACTCGGCCCGAGGTCCTTAACAAAGCGAAGCGTTTAAGCGCAGCGATTAACCGAAGCAGAGCAAGCGATCGGCGGAAGCGATTAGAAGGTGTTACCTGATAGACGGCTCGTCAACTAGTAGATCGAGGAAATCGGCGTGGATTTCCTCGAATCCGCGAGTTTTCCCCTTCCAGCGATCGCCGATCGATGGAAGGGAGCGCATGATCGATGCTCCGCGTGAGCGAGGTGGGGCTGACAAGGATTAGTCACACCGGAGTACGCTCGGCGCTGGTAGATGTCGTTACATAGATGATTTCTTAACAAGCGTAAAAGAACGAAATATCCAATAAACATTTATTGTCATGTAATTAGCATATATGTAGGTTATATTTTCTTGCTTATATAGCCAGAATTACCTTGCTTTCCCCTGTTTGCAGTAATCGAATTCGAAATACAGAAGCACACGTAAAGCGGCAAATACGCATGCGCGTAATATGCGCATTGACTGCCCATGCTTTTATTTTCTGCACTTGCTGCACGCATTAGGCGCTAGAAGTTGGAGGATTCTAGGGAATTCTACGAAATTGGTACTGCCATCTCTGCACTCGCTGTATGAATTGGAACCAACGCAACGGACTCAATTTCGAAGCGAACAACACATCCCTAGAAGGTTTTAGGCAGGGTCGAAACGAAAGATCCTTAGGACGAAGTAACCGATGTATTTAGGAAGCGTGCTTCGACCACCGTCCAAAAGTCTCGAATTAAATTAACCGTAATCCATCCAACTGCATAGCTATTTGTAAGTAAGTTTGAACATTCCCGCGTAACCTCACGAGCATCAGACGCATCGAAACCCGTTCCGTTTCGTTACCGCGGTTCATGCGCTGCTGGAAACGGAACGCTATTCATGCGCGCAGCGTCTGCGCTGCGGTCTATGCGCATAATGCGTGAATTGGAACACAGCCATTGTGTTGCTTCTCCAGTAGCCTAGGCTGCTCCTGGAGCAGACGCGCATACACTGTAGCAATCTGCCGCAGTCGCGTGCTGTCGAAGTCGCGGATAGGAGAACAGATGTATGCTTTTCCATTGTACCAGTGTACCGCGGCGAGCCGTGCATTGGAGATGGCACCTTAACGCGCGTGACGACTACTGTCGGCACCGCGCGTTTTGCCAAACTATTTCGCTTCTGTATTGAAAACAAATCGAGACATACCACTTCTGTTGATGCTTTCCGACGGAAAAATGTCTGCTGCATCGCGTGAAATGGTCAGATTTTCTTCCAGACCCTTAGTTTTGGAAATAAATTAGAAGATATCTGCAAAAATGGGTGCATTTCGGGTGTCGTTTTCCCTTTGATCGTTGTTTAAACATGTTTAAATGTTCATAATGCAATAATAACTTATATTGTTGTATTCGAGAGGGTTCATAGAATAATGTGACGTAACGAGCAACCGATTAACTATTACCGTTTCGGCATGAAAGATGTTCACAGTCGAAAATTTGCATTTTTTTTTCAAAATCGAATTTCTCATAGACTGAGGGTGATGGCGACAAACGGTTTGCGGATTCGTTTTCAGCGCACAAAAACCCAGAACAAGCGGGTATTGAATGTTACAAGCCCAGATGGCTGTCGAACTGTGTAATGTGAACCTGTTATTCACTTCACTTGAAATATCCTTTCAAGTTTCAAGCGAAGTAGAGTGTTCCAACTTTTCTTGCCTAGAAATAATACAACTCGAATAGTGTGAACGTACATACAAGAGTTACGAAGGTAAGCCGACTGTCTATTGTTTTTAAAAATATTCTATAATTCATTCCTAATTTCGTTTTGTATTATGCACAACCCAGCAAATACCACCTCTTTTGGCGCCATTTTAGATATCTTAATCTACTTGCTTCACTCTTCAGCTTCAAGCTTCAAGTAATCTTGAAAGTAACTTGAAGGCAGCTGACACTATAGTCACGTTCACATTAGTCAAGTTTACTGGCTTCAAGTCGCTTGAATTCAAATATACTGACTTCAAGTTGGTGTTCAGATAGTGTCAGCTGGCTTCAAGTTACTTTCAAGAGTACTTGAAGCTTGAAGCTGAAGAGTGAAGCAAGTAAATTAAGATATCTAAAATGGCGTCAACTATAATAAGAGTCACTATAATAAGTGTCTGGACACGAGAAGGCCACTTTTTGATTGGTCCGTCATCTTTTATCGGTTCCCGCTGATTTTTAAATCTGTCAACTATACTAATCTTAATTAAAACACATTTTTAAAAAAAAATATGTTTGAAAGTTAATAAAAAACGGTTTTTGTCATACTATTCTAATTGTTTGTAATATCTATTCATCTGAACATGTACATTTGGGTGAAGTAAACCCACTCTGGCCGCTGCCGAGAGCGTGAAGCTGCGACACTCTGTGACGGTAAATCGCGAGGTGCGTGTCATTGGGGTCCGCAAGTGTTTTAGAGATAGAGTTCTCCGGTCTACTGTGTAACCGCGTGAAAGACTCAACTTTGCGAAACAATTCATTCTATTCAAGCCCGGATTAAAGGAGGGCTAGGGGAGGCTATAGCCCCGGGCCCCACTTTCCGGGGGGCCCCGTTCTAAGCGATTTGCTCACTCTGTCTTCATTGGAAATGTTGTATCAAATAAATTGCCTGAGTTCCACAACTTCAAATTTTATGTTTTTATTTTAAAGTTTCATTGTTTAAACATCCTTTATGGTCTGTATTTAAATTTTTACATTTTTTGAGAATTATATAGTATTTTTAGACATACACGAGGTATCCCATTTAAAATTTCGCACGCAATTACTGTGGTTTGCAAAAATGTTGCCGGCAGAAACTTGGTGGTCTGATCGATTGTATCCTCATAGGCCCACGTTCTCTAACACAGTGGTAGATGTAAGGCACACGTATTGTCGCTATTGGCCGACGCGTCACATCAACGAATCAGTCAGCAGCACCGCGAGACGAAGAGAGCGAGCGGGGGAATTGGAGAGTTCCGCGGCAGAGAGTGGGGCGGCACGAGCGAGGTAGCCCCCTTGCCCCGCTCAGCAACCGGACGCCAACAATTTAGCAAACCACAGTACATATCTCCTACATTATTCGTTATTAAAAACAATGTTTCAAGTATAACTTACTTTGTTTCGAGGGGGATATCTTGTAATGTTCAAAATGTTATCTAGGTGGACGTGCTTTCGAGATTTCAAAATGACCTTTGTTTTCTTAAATAGAACTATATGTTTTTATTCAGATGGATGTGTAGCCCGTTCCGTGACAAATTCATCGACTTAATGTATACGTGTTTCAAGATTATTCATTATCCCAGGTCATTTATTGCTTTTCAAAACTTACCATCGTTGAACGTCTAGAAATTGTTCCTTGCCTTATCTTCAGTATTCGAAATCATGACCTCAGATGTCAATGCTCTGATTTACTCTATCTCTAAAAGATAGTTGCACCCACTCCAATGTTGCAGAAGTAATACGATTTTTTGATTATCAGGGTAAACGCATGATAGTTCCATTAAAGAAAACAAAGGACACTTTGAAATCTCGAAGGCACGTTTAGATAAGATTTGTGACATTGCAAGATGTACCCCTTGAAAATTGAAATAAAGTAAGTTCGACTTCAAACATTTTTTCAATAACGAATAGGAGATAATTGCGCCACGCATACCGGACATGTCTATCAGAATGTGTGCAGCTGGCTTTATAGTATGCGTGCAGTGTGTGTCGACGCGCGTGTTTCAGTTTGCGGAAAAACAAAGTAGAAACGACGGGACGCCCGGAGTCCCGGAGACGATTGTTACTTTTAACAGTTTGCTTGTGCTCTGCAAAGAAGAAAGTTCTTAACAAGATTTGCTTTCGCGACTTATTTTAAGTTTTAACTGTGTAGTGTGTAACTTTATTAAAGAATGAATAGAGTAAATATATACATATTGTAGGGCCACGTAGTCCAATACTTACGCGGGCGCGTGTGGCGAGATTAAGACAGGTCCAATAATGCGCAGCGGGACATTATTTTTGCCAACGACCGAGGCGGCGACGATTGACAATCGACGCTCGAGGTTGCCGAGCGTGCGTTGCAGCGTTTCCAAAGGTGTGGCCGGGCGACGCGCCGCTCGAGTTAGAGATCGTCGCGAGTCGCCAGCGCGAGCATTAGCGTGAACACATTTCACTTATTCTTATATTATACAGTTAAGTACTTTTTAATAAACGTATTCACTTCTATTAAACAAGTGATTATCCTTCCTCCTACAAATTTGGGGGCTCGTCCGCGTGCTTAACAATCGAGTCGAAAGTGCGTTTGTGGTATTAAGTGACGCTGTGAGCTGATACTTGTGTTTTGTAGTGTATTAAGCGAGTGTATCGCCATGGCAGACTAACATAAAATCGACATCGATACGTTTGGTATAGAAGAGCTGAAGGAGGAATTACGAAAACTGAGTTTGCCTCTCAAGGGTAGCAAAGCGGTGTTACGCGAACGTCTAAGGGCAGCTAGATGTGAAACAACGACAGGAGAAAATAGCGAAGAAGCAGGTGCGAGGAAGGATAAAGAAGAAGATGAAGGAGAGAATAGCGACAGTGAAAGTGAGGGAAGAAATGAAGACTACTTGTCCGTAGGTGGGGAAATTGCGACGACTCATCCATTTACATTCAAGGATATAGAAGACTCACTACAAACATTTGGTGGTGAAAAGAAGCAAAATGTGCGCAAATGGATCGAGGAGTTCGAGGACACGAGCAAGATTTGTCGCTGGTCGGAAGCCCAGAAAATCATCTACGCAAAAAAGCTTCTGCGTGGATCAGCCAAATTGTTTGTGTCATACGAGAAATGTGCCACTTCCTGGAAGCAATTAAAACGATCTCTAATTGAAGCGAATCATCGAGGATGAAACGATCCGAGAAATGCAAGAAAAGCGAGATGCGTTGCGTGAGCAGGCTAAGCAAACAATTGAAAAGGTTCAGAGAGAAAATCAACGTACTTATAATAAAAAACGAAAACGACCAAAAGTCCATTCAATAGGCGACTTAGTAGCGATAAAGCGAGTCCAGGTTGCACCGGGCAGTAAATTACAACCAAAATATTTGGGTCCATACCAAATTTCAGACATTTTGCGTGGCGACCGTTATGCAGTAAATAAAGTAGGCGAACATGAAGGACCCCGTTTTACAACAACGGCGGCAGATAATATAAAGAAATGGACGTCGGGTTTGTATGATTTGAGTGACCAAAGTAGCGACAATCATTCGGATGATGACGATGTCGAAATCGAAGGACAACATCAGGGACCGATGTTACAGCAGGACGGCCGAGATGTAGGGCCACGTAGTCCAATACTTACGCGGGCGCGTGTGGCGAGATTAAGACAGGTCCAATAATGCGCAGCGGGACATTATTTTTGCCAACGACCGAGGCGGCGACGATTGACATTCGACGCTCGAGGTTGCCGAGCGTGCGTTGCAGCGTTTCCAAAGGTGTGGCCGGGCGACGCGCCGCTCGAGTTAGAGATCGTCGCGAGTCGCCAGCGCGAACATTAGCGTGAACACATTTCACTTATTCTTATATTATACAGTTAAGTACTTTTTAATAAACGTATTCACTTCTATTAAACAAGTGATTATCCTTCCTCCTACAATATGTATATAATAGTGTATTCTCCAGACCACTGAAAAGTTTTTATGTTAATTGTTTTATTTGAACTTTATTTGAAAATGTTGAGAAAATATGATAGTGGAGCGTTGAAAAGAAAACATAAAAAGGAGGAAGAGAAGTTTAACAAAAAACTGCCGAAATTAACAGAATATTTTTCGCCATCTCAATCAAACGCTGATGAACACGAGGAACACGCAGAAGAAGCAAATAAACTTAGTGTTCATGAAGAAGCTGCTATCCAATCAAATTCAAGCTGTCTGACTCATAATCAAAACACGTACATGTCTACGCAATTAGATGTATATGACGCGAATGAAACAAATTCAAAAAATGGCAATAATAATAATAATAATCAAGAGAACACTGGCATATTTGAAAATAATGTAAAAATCGCCAATTATTCTGCTGGAGACATCTGTGGCAATGATATCTTAAACAATAATAGTCAAACCGATGCTAGTAACACTAGGGATACCATTGTCGTATTAGGAAATTCCCCCAAGACAGGTATTTTAATGAATTATCTAGAAATTTTTAGTTGTAACAGTTGAATACGTAGATATACATATGTAGTTACTTTCAAACATGTCGATTTATAGTTTATGATTTCACAGAAATCATTTTCATTTGCCAATTTGATTTTGGATAACGATCTAACAGCTAACTAATAGACGTCGGAAATGTGCTTCTTCTACTGTATTATTAGTTTCAAATTCTAGTTCTCTTTTGAGTTTATACTGTTTATTTTGAATTTTATCTAACAATATGCAATTTATGCAATTTATGCATAAAACCTGGAGATGATTTTTAAATGTATAAATACTATTTAAAAACTAACATCTTAAATATATAAAAAATCCATACAAATTGTATTTTATTTACACGTGGTATCGCATAATTACGTTCGATATTTTTGCATTTATAATAACTTATATTTACGTACTCGATGTACAACTTATAATTTTTTATTATACTTTACAATTTCGTTAAAAACTTCAATTTTCTAATTTTCTTTAAAATTTTTTTACAGATGTCTTGCATAAAGATCCTGCCTTATGGTCTTTAACATTAAATGAAAACCAGAACGAACGTATAAAATATTTAAATAAAGGATATGAATTTTTTCAAAATAAAAATTCCGACTTTAAGACTTCAAAGTGAGAATATGCAACACAGAGTAGATATTTTTCACCGAATTATTTTCAACGAAAACTAAATAACGGCGAAAAATGCGATCGGAAATGGTTAATGTTTTCAGAGTCCGCAGGGGCAGTTTTTTGCTATGTCTGTAAATTATTTTCATCAGATCAGGGAAATGTGTTTGTAAAGGGTGGGTTTTCAAATTGGAAAAAAGGAGATGAAGTAATTTGCAGCCATGAGAACAATAAAGACCATAATCAATGCATGATTGATTGGATCAATTTCATGCAAGAAAGTGCACATATTACTAAGGATATAGTAAATATGGTGGAATCAAAAATGAAATATTGGACTGAAGTTTTAAAAAGAGTCGTAGCAGTTATTCGGTTTTTAGCTGAAAGAGGTCTTCCATTTCGTGGTAGTAATGAAGTGTTCAATTCGTCAAATAATGGAAATTATCTCGGCGTGTTGGAGCTTATAGCTCAATTTGACCCCTTTATAAAAGATCATATCAATACGTATGCAAATAAAGGCCGAGGAAATGCATCATACCTATCTAAAACTATCTGCGAAGAGGTAATAGATTTAATGTCAACAAAAATTCTGAGACATATAATCGAGGAAGTGAAAGAAGCTAAATATTGGGGACTTATTGTAGATTCTACTCCCGAGATTTCCCACTTCGATCAATTGTCCGTAATTTTTCGATATTATTTAAATGGTCATATTAATGAACGTTTTCTCTGTTTTCTGCAAATTAAAAGTCATACTGGTAAGTCATTGAGTACCGAAATATTAGAATTGCTGAAGGAACATAAGATAGATATTAGCAATTGCCGCGCACAAACATATGACAATGCTAGTAACATGTCCGGTAAATATTCTGGCTTGCAAGCGTGTTTGAAAGAAGAAAATGAATTAGCATTTTATGTTCCATGTATTGGACACTCCTTAAATTTGGTTGGGGAATGTAGCGTCGATGAATGTATATGTGCTACTACTTTTTTTGGTCTATTGCAAAGGCTTTACACTTTTTTTAGTTCTTCTGCACATAGGTGGGCTGTGCTAGTACAAGAAAACTCTAGACTTACGAGTTTATCAGTCACTCGGTGGTCGCGCAGAGCAGATGCTACAAATGCATTAATTAAAAATTTCGATGGAATTTATAAAGCACTGAGTGTGTTAGCTAATGATCAAGCTCAAAAATTAGACACTCGACACGAAGCTTCGTCTTTACTGACTAATATCATTAAATTAGAAAATGTATTTATGGCGGTGATGTGGCATCGAATTTTGAGTCGATTTAACGTTGTTAGCATATATCTACAAAAAGTTGAAGTGGACTTAAATACAACTAATAACATGATATTATCATTAGTTGATTTTATAAAAAAATTACGCCCTGAGTTTTCAAAGATGGAAAATGAATCCAAAGAACTAAGTTCATTTGTCGTTCAAGAATATTCTAATTTCGGTAAAAGAACAATTATTAAAAAGTTTAGACATGGTGAAAAAGAAATTCCAAAGTTACATGGATCTGACAAATTTCGAGTTGAAACTTTTTATTTAATAATCGATAAACTAATAACAGAGTTAAAAAAGCGAAGTGAAGCTTATACTCATATCGTTGAATTATTTGGATTTTTATGCAACTTATTAACTATGAACAGAGATGAAATGCAAATGAAAGCTCTAAATTTAGTGAAGACGTATTCGAAAGACTTGCAAAATAGTTTAGTTTGTGAATTAGACCAATTTACTGCATTATTGAAATTACAACCTCAAGGTTTTTTTTCTAATCACACAAAAATTCCAGACCAAAAAGTCAACTCACTGTCTCCTCTGAAAGTGCTAAATTGGATAGTCGATCGACAAATGATTGACATTTTCCCGAGCATATACATTGCGTATAGATTATTTGTAACTATACCAATCGCAAATTGTGAGGCGGAAAGATCATTTTCTGTACTAAAGAGAATTAAGAATATGTATAGAGCGACGATGTTAGATGAACGTTTATCATCCTTAGCACGGTTAACTATTGAATCTGAGTTATTAAGATCTATCGATTGTGAAGACTTAATACAAGAATTTGCAAAATTAAAGATAAGAAAACAACATTTTAACTAAAAGTTAATTGTACAATATCTTTTTTACCCCCCCCCCCCCCCCCCCCCGCTACCGCTGTGCAACCACGGGGGGCCCCCGAAGGTTTGATAGCCCCGGGCCTCAAAAATCTTAATCCGGGCCTGATTCTATTAACTTTGAAACATTAATTATATTAATTCTTTTAAATAATTTATTCTTTTAAATAATCTATTCTAACTTCTAATTGTACTTGCTCAGTAAAAATCACTATCATTTCGGTTCCATACCACAAGTTCAATTCGCGTGTATTTTATCCATAATCAAGTGTGTGCGTGTTCGCGTCTTATTCCTCTTTCTGATTCAGGTATACCAACGATCAGAATTATCCAAGCGTCAAAAAGGAATCCAAATTATATTGTCATTTATATTATTGTGACTGTCTGGTGAGTTCCACCCCTTATCTCTTTCTGTACATTTACTACTTTCTTTACTACACTGTTATAATTAATCCGTATCTAACGATAATTTCTGACAGTCAATCGACTATGGGATTCCCCTAGTCAGGAGTTATCTCCGATTATACGAGTACCTATGTTTTATAAAATGATTCATTGAGCTTTTCTATATTTTATTATTCAGTTCTGTTGTATGCTTTTACATCCGTCCAATATTTCGGCATTAAAGCTTTATTATTCATTAAATTATATTCATTAATTACCTGTCTGATTCCATTGAAGTGACCTGTATGGGACTAGAGCACCAACGATCCCAAAATCTACCCCTTATCCCTCTGATAAGGTACTTAGATATTTTAAAATTTAAATAATTGACTGTTACGAGTGCGGCGAGCTTCCTAGCTTTTCTTACAAAATATATCCGATACTGCAATTTCTGATAGTCTAACGACTGTGGGATACCCCTAATCAGAATTGGCTGTCTAAAACGCGCCGCTCGAACACTAAAGGCCGCGGCACGTAACAGTATACTACTTTATGCGTTCAAGACGGTAAACTCTATGGCGGGTCGAAAGGACAGTTAACTTTACTATATATTTTTTGTATACTACTATTTGTCCTCGACCCAATAAAGTAGCCTTTTTAATTGTTAAGTAATGTAACAATCATATAATGTTCTTGGATTTCCATTTCCGGTCTGTAAGAAGCGTGACGTGTGAGTGAACGATGTGAGAGATAGAAGTGTGAGAAGGTGTTAGTAGGGCGGGTAGGAAGTGAAAAGTAGGTGCAGAGGGAGAAGGGGGAGCTGGGAGTGAAGGGAGAGATAGGGCGAGGAAAAGGGGCGTGAGGGAGAAAAGGAAAACAGGGTGGAAGCACGCGAGTGTTGAGGTTAGGGTAAGTAGGGAAGGATTGAGCGGGAGAGAAAAAGGCGGGAGAGTGGAGAAAGAGAGGAAGGTAGAGACATCGGGCGGTGAAGAAAGGAAATAAGAATATAGCGGAGACAGTGGATAAAGTAGGGAGTGAGAGACGAGGAAATAGGCGGAAGGTGAAGAAGATAGGATGGAAGGGAAACAGGGGGAAAAGGGAGAGGTAAAAGGGAAAGAAAGGGTAGAAACAGAGAAGAAGGTAGAAGAAAAGGAAGAAGAGGCGAAAAAGAGAGGTAGGAAAACGAATGCAGAGAGACTGGCAAGGGAAAGGAGTGGAAGAGAAAGAGAGAGAAAGAGGAACAGAGTCTTGGGGAAGAGAGAGGAATAGAAGCGTTTCAAAAGAGTAGAAAGGTAGGAAGATCGCCGGAGGAAAAAAAGGAGGGGGGAGGTATAGGTAGGCTAATAAAGGAAATGAGGGAAGTGATGAGAAAAGATCTGAAGGAAGTGAAGGAATAAGGGAGAGAGGCGAGGGAAGATATGGCGATACTAAGAGAGAAAATGGAAGAATGGGAGGAGAAGTGGAGAAGAGAGAAGAAAGAGTTGGGAAATAGAATGGAAAGGGTGGAAAAAAGATTAGAGGAGGTGGAGAGAGAGGAGGAGAAGATTAAGGAAATGGAGGAGAGGCTAAAGAATTTAGAAATGAGGAGGGAAAAGGATGAGGGAGTCGGAGAAGGAAGGAGAGGAGAAGGGGTGGGGAAGGAGACAGGACGGGAAGAATGGGAAACAAGGGTACAGGGGGTGGAAAGAAAACTAGAAATGAAAGAGAGAGAAGAGAGAAGGAAGAACATTATAATTAAAGGGGTAGGTAGGGAGGGAACGGCGATGAGGAGGGCAAAGGAAGTGCTGGATGTAGTAGGGGTGCAGGGGAGAATAGAGGGAGTGAGGGAGTTGGGAGGAAGAGGGCAAGGGAGGGAGGAAGTGATGCTGGAGGTGAAAATGGAGAGCATGGAAGTGAAGAGGGAAATAATGAGGAACAAAGGAAAGCTAAAAGGGAGAAAGGAAAGGATAGGAGACGATCTGACCTGGAAGGAAAGAAATATGCAATGGCAGTTAAGGGTGATAGGAGAAGAGGAGGAAAGAAAAGGGAATAGAGTGAGAGTAAAGTACGGGAAGATAGAGATAGAGGGGAAAACGTGGTTCTGGGATGAGCAGGGGGGGGGTATTAAGAGATTGGAGAGGGAAGGAGAGGGGAAGGGCAGAAGGGGGAGCAAAAGATGGGCGAGAAGGAGAAAGGGGCAGGGAAGAGGTGGGAAAGACAGAAGGGAGACAGGAAACTGAAGGGTCAAAAAACTAAGGGTGGAGGGGGAGAAAAGGGGAGCGATAGAACGACAGGAAGAAACGAAAAGCTGGAGGATAGCATTCTGGAATGTAGCGGGGGTGGCAAACAAGGAGGAGGAATTTTGGAAGGGGATAGGGGAATGGGAAGTAATAGTGCTTTTGGAGACATGGATAGAAGAGAAGGGATGGAACAGGATTAAGCACAGGCTGCCGACGGGATACAGGTGGAAGACGCAGTGGGCAAAGAGAAGGAATAAGAGGGGTAGAGCGATGGGTGGCATAGTGATAGGGGTGAGGGAAGAGATGGAAGTAGGACAGGAACGAGGTCATGGAGAAGAAGAAGGAATTTTGGATGAAAGAATAAAGGCGGGGGAGGAGGAATGGACGGTGGTGGCGGTATACGTAAACGGGGACATGGAGAGGAAGCTGGAAAGGATCAGAGGGATTGATGGAGGGGCAGAAGGAGGGAGAGAGGACGATAATAGGGGGGGACTTCAATGCGAGGACAGGAACGCTGGGCGGCAGGATAGAGGGAGGAGAGGAAGAGGAGGGAGGGGGAAGAATGTCGAAAGATAGGAAGGTAAAAAGGGACGGAAGAAGCCTAGTAAAACTAGTAGAAGAGACGGGGTGGGAATTTTGAACGGGAGCATAGAAGGGGACGAAAAGGGGGAATACACCTACACGGGGGGAAGAGGGCCAACGGTGATCGACTATGTGCTGGGGGATGAGAGGACGAGAATGGGGGTGGAAAGGATGGAGGTAGGGGACAGAGTGGAGTCAGATCACCACCCGATGGGACGGAGAAACCAGGAAGATGAAGAGGCAGGTGAGAAGAGAGCTAGGAGATAGAGAGGGGGGGAGGGAACGAGGGAAGAGTATAAGAGGAAAAGGAGAGAGTACAAAGAACTGTGCGAGAGGAAAAAAGGGGAAGAGAGGGAGAGGCTGATAAGGGAGGTGGCGGAAGCGAAAACAGAAAACAAAGTATGGGAGATAGTAAACAGGGGAAGGAAAAGAAGGAAGCGGGTGGACGAAAAGATAAAGAAAGAGGAGTGGAAGGAATATTTTATGGGGCTGCTAGGGGGAGTGGAAAATAGGGTAAGGATGGGAAGTTTCAGGTATCGTGTTTTAATTATTTTTTTTTAATATTGCTTAAATATGTAAAAATATAGGCAGAACATTTTCAATTAATATAATTTGAGGGTTTCTCTTTTAAAAGAACCCAAATATCGCGCTCCTTTTCAGGCCGTCAAAGTAGGGAGACTCCTTAAGTGCAATAATGCCATTGAGTTATTTAAAAATGATAAAAAGTTGCTTTCTAATGATAAAGGCTATAAGAAATATGTTTGGAAGAAATAAACACTAATAAGATTAAAATGTACTTTTAGTTTTTTCGAGCGTACTTTTTTTTATACTCCACGAAAACAAATTTACGTTATTTTCCTGTAAAAAAGGTGGCAACCCTACGAGCAGCATTCATTACAAATATTTATTTCTTTGAAACCTTATAATCAGGGCTTGAAAAGGTTCCGAAATAACTGTTTCAAACTGTTATATAAAGGTTCTGACTGAAAGAGTTATGAAGAACCTTTATTCTGAATAACCGTTATAAAGAACCTAAATATCAGACTATATAAGTATAAGTTACGGTTCCTATATAGCTCTATAACTTTTACTTTTGAGATTCTATATAAGTTCCAAAATGGTTATAGAACCGATTTAATAACTTTTATTTTTTAGGTTCAATATAAGTTCCAAAGCGGTTACAGCACCGATTCTAGTAACGATTGTACAGAATTTTATAGAAAATGAAATGACAACATATTACAACTATAGACTACTGTGTATAACCAAATTGTTTAAAAATTATTATAAATAAGTAAGTAATATACATTTGTACATACGTATACAATTCTTTTGTAATATGAAGTGTTCGTCAATATAAATGTTTGGTTGTTATACCGATAAGGGTCTAGCTCCCCGATTTGAATGATTTTTTAATATGTTGTCAGAATGATGATCCTAATGGTGAGGTGGCCCCTAATTGAAAAAATAAACTTGACAAGTAAAAGTTTCGATTTATGGTATTAAATATTTATTGCACTTTTTGTTATAATAACTCATCATAAAGAATCCCATTTAAAAACATTTCTTAAAGTGCTATATTTAACTTCACGAAAGTAATGATATACAACAATTGCGCCAATTATCATAATGGCAAAGAAAAAATGTATTAAATAATATTAAGCAGATATATTTTTATACAAATAAATTCTTTAATACGAATAAATATTTTATTCAAAATACTTGGCGCTGCGCCCCGAATTGGTATTGCCAAACTGAATAAATATGTATAAATTGCATTAATCTTTTTTTCTTTCTTTCCTTCTTGTGCGTGCGTTCGTGAATGTGTGCGTGCGTTCATGAATGTGTGCGTGTGCATATGCTACGTATGATAATAGAATTACATATATGTAGAATAAATCTGACTGCACTTTTAATATGTATATGTATATGTTTATGTATTTTTGATTGTAAGGGAGTTATTGTAAATTTTAATTAATTAATACTAAGATCGCAGCGCCAAGTATTTTGAATAAAATATTTATTCGTATTAAAGTATTTATTTGTATAAAAATATATCTGCTTAATATTATTTAATACATTTTTTCTTTGCCATTATGATAATTGGCGCAACTGTTGTATATCATTACTTTCGTGAAGTTAAATATAGCACTTTAAGAAATGTTTTTAAATGGGATTCTTTATGATGAGATTATATACTTGGCGCTCTTTTTGTACCTTTGTGTGAAAAGGTAATTTTGTGGGGATTTCACATATTTTGTAGTGTTTTCTGATATTAATTTACGACAATATTGTACTGTGTTGTTTTGATTGATGATTGATATGGAGCCCAAATGGCAGCATTCTTCTTTCAGCTATTCCATAGCGTGGTAATTTTTGTTGGCTTATTTATTTATAATCATTTTTTTGTAAGAACAAAATATAAAGATCTTTAGCGCCTTTGGCCCATTGCCTTTTTTTAATTTTCACGTCATCAGCTTCAATCCAACTACTAGTCATTCCTTCTTCTTTACATATACTGGTGTAATGGCCATCCTCAATACATGAACCACTATGAAATATAGCATTCATAACTTTATATGATTGTCCAGCTATTACTACTTTGGTTGTGGGAATAGTACACATATTAAATTTACGTATTGCTTTGACTATTTTATCATCTTGTAATGAATATAATAGTAAACGAATAATAACTATATCTTTCGTCAATATTAATTCATTCTTAAACATAATATCGTTTCCTGTACACTGTTCACATGATCCGTTATCTGATTCATACCAATGTGAAAATGTAACGTTTAATAAATCGTTAAGATTATAGCTTCTTTTTTTTCAAATTGTTAATAGGTATTGAAACAACTAAATTATCAGAAGTAATGCTTTTTGTATAATCACAAGATTTACATCGAGTTATAGAAGTTACTTGATGCTCTACCAATTGTCTTATACAATCATATTCTGTGCACAGGGTTATAAGAAATTCGAATACATCTCGTTTTACGGTTATTGAAAAATGTTCTCCTAAACTTTGCCGTACTGTAGGGTAAATGACCTAATTACTGACACATTAAGCGTTGACGCTGACATTATTTTATAATTATGTACTTATAGACTAAAAGTATACAGGGTGTCCCACCTAAGACTGGACAGCCGGTTTTCTCCTAAACTATTGGAGATAAAAATATAAAAAAAATAGGGAATTGCATGGTTCGAGGGGGCCAATTAATTAGCGCGAACGAATTTTTTTATCGATTATTATTTTAAAAGATACGATGGTCAAGTTCGGTTTTTCAAATGGAACTATTTTTTTTGAACACCTGAGTTAATAGTGCGTTCCAAGACAAATTCAATAAGCTTTAATGTATACACTTTATTTTCACTGGTTTTTAAGATATTGCGCTTGCAAATTTACTGATTTTCACTGGAAGAAAACTGTCTGGTATAGCACGGACCGGGGACGGTCTTACTGGCTCCACGGGTGGCACTGCCTTTTGAAATAGATACCTACCTGCCAAAGGTCTACGCCAGGCCCAAAGGCTGGACAATTTTTTTCCGTCAGAAATGCTACTTAGGTAGGTACATCTGCGGTATCGAGAAGCGCACCGTTACTTTTATTTCGCACTTGCTTCTACGCTCGGATGGCCGGTTCTTTTGGGAGGGATGCAAGTTCGATTGGTTAGGTTAGGAGGAGTGAAAGTTGCTAGACTAAATTTCAATCATAGGGAGCAGATTGTATCAGAACCATTCGGAATTGCATTCCTCACAAACGGCTGCTCTCTTGAAGAGGCCCTCTTCACAGTATTGCCCACCTTCTCTCGCACGGAATACGTTACGCTTGCTTTTGTTCTGATATTGAAGCTCGTGTTTATACTCGAGAGGACCACGCGTCGACAGCGGGCTACCCCTTTTCTTCCTGTGTCTCTCCACGAGTCGTGTTGACGGTGGATTGTAGGAGCGTAGATATCTGGATGCCAGTTATTGAATTCAGGAGACGATAGAAACATTTTATTACAAAACACACATGTACTATAATTAAAGTAAATCGTATTCCTCTCGGGCAGGAGTACTGATAATGATCGAACTTGCGCCCCACTTCGCGCAGACCAATTACACGGAGGGTAGTCGGGTCACACACAGCCCAAATGATACAGGGTAATTCTGGAGCAACGCCCGTCAAGGAGATGCGCTGGTACCCCGTGGCGAGGACAGACCTATGCATTGCCTCACCCGATTTTTATGGTTTTTTTCTGGAAAAAGGTACGAATCCTGGGCCGAACGTAGCGAATTGAAGTCGACCCTCCGCAGTCGAGGGTGAATTATCCATTACAGCGTATTAAGAAACCCTTTTCTTCATCGTATCGAAAGGGAAGTGACGCCAATGGATTCCTTATGTTTTTCTGACGAAAATCATACCAAATATCATGCAAATCGGACTACTTTGACACAAGCTATTTGTACTCCCTATGTAAAAGTTGTCCGATTTACTGGATTTACACGACATTTGTAATGATTTTCATCGGAAAACCCCAAGGAATCCATCGGCGACACTTCCATATCCATACGATAGGGAATAACGAATTGTTTTATTTCTTAAAAAGGAAGGTACAGGCTGATTCTGGTGCTGCGCCCGTCACCCCGTGGCGAGGACAACACCCCGCAGTGACCATAGAATTTTATGGCTCTTTTCGGAAAAAGGTACGAATCCTGAGCCGAACATAACGAATTGAAGTCGACCCTCCGCAGTCGAGGGTGAAATATCCATTTGAGCGTATTAAGAAACTCTTTTCTTCATCGTATCGAAGGGGAAGTGACGCCAATGGATTCCGGGCGTTCTCCCGATTAAAATCATGCCAAACATCATGAAAATCGGACTATTTTTACATAAGTAGTCCGATTTGCATGACATTTGGTATGATTTTCGTCAGAAAAACATAAGGAATCCATTGGCACCACTTCCCTTTCGATACGACGAAGCAAAGAATTTCTTAATACGCTCAAATGGATATTTCACCCTCGACTGCGGGGGCTCGACCTCAATTCGCTACGTTCGGCCCAGGATTCGTACCTTTTTCCGAAAAAAAAACCATAAAAATCGGGTGAGGCAATGCGAAGGTCTGTCCTGGCCACGGGGTGCCAGCGCATCTCCTTGACGGGCGTTGCTCCAGAATTACCCTGTATCATTTGGGCAGTGTGTGACCCGACTACCCTCCGTGTAATTGGTCTGCGCGAAGTGGGGCGCAAGTTCGATCATTATCAGTACTCCTGCCCGAGAGGAATACGATTTACTTTAATTATAGTACATGTGTGTTTTGTAATAAAATGTTTCTATCGTCTCCTGAGTTCAATAACTGGCATCCAGATATCTACGCTCCTACAATCCACCGTCAACACGGCTCGTGGAGAGACACAGGAAGAAAAGGGGTAGCCCGCTGTCGACGCGTGGTCCTCTCGAGTATAAACACGAGCTTCAATATCAGAACAAAAGCAAGCGTTAACGTATTCCGTGCGAGAGAAGGTGGGCATTGCTGTGAAGAGGGCCTCTTCAAGAGAGCAGCCGTTTGTGAGGAATGCAAATCCGAATGGTTCTGATACAATCTGCTCCCTATGATTGAAATTTAGTCTAGCAATTTTCACTCCTCCTAACCTAACCAATCGAACTTGCATCTCTCCCAAAAGAACCGGCCACCCGAGCGTAGAAGCAAGTGCGAAATAAAAGTAACGGTGCGCTTCTCGATACCACAGATGTACCTACCTAAGTAGCATTTTTGACGGAAAAAAATTGTCCAGCCTTTGGGCCTGGCGTAGACCTTTGGCAGGTAGGTATCTATTTCAAAAGGCAGTGCCACCCGTGGAGCCAGTAAGACCGTCCCCGGTCCGTGCTATACCAGACAGTTTTCTTCCAGTGAAAATCAGTAAATTTGCAAGCGCAATATCTTAAAAACCAGTGAAAATAAAGTGTATACATTAATGCTTATTGAATTTGTCTTGAAACGCACTATTAACTCAGGTGTTCAAAAAAAATAGTTCCATTTGAAAAACCGAACTTGACCATCGTATCTTTTAAAATAATAATCGATAAAAAAATTCGTTCGCGCTAATTAATTGGCCCCCTCGAACCATGCAATTCCCTATTTTTTTTATATTTTTATCTCCAATAGTTTAGGAGGAAGCCGGCTGTTTAGCTTTCCCGCGGACACACTGTATATACTTGGCGCGAGACACTACCGTGTCTCTTGATAGAGAATGGATATTATAAATTATAATTTGTCAAGTGCCTGCTTGTGGTCGCTTTGGCATATTTAGATGGATTAATAAAATGACTTCTATAATGTCCGGCTTCATTGTATGATGTCTACTATGGAAATGGTCCTGCTGGTTCGACGTTCTACATTCGACGAAATGCATGGCACAATTGTTTATACTAGTATTGTGGGAGTGCGAAGACTGTCCGATTGACAAAGTATGTTTGGAACAGAGCGATTGGCATCGAAAGCGGATGTTTATGGTAGAATATCGAATACGTCAGGGGTGTGAGGTTTGAATGGTTTCTTCTATTTTTACATGGCCGACCACTTTCGTTATCTGACGACGATGCCTTCCGTAGTATCATAGCTATGATACCGCAAACAGAAATAATTAATGCCGAAACTGTTTGAAATGTCCGAAATAATTTTAGCAATTCTGCCAGCATAAGTAAGTGTGGAACGCTTATTTTCGGCGTTAAAGTTTATCTTGTCCCTCCACCGTTCGTCAATGAAGCCGGACATTATAGAAGACATTTTATTAATCCGCCTAAATATGCCAAAGCTACCACAAGCAGGCACTTGACAAATTATAATTAATAATATCTATTCTGTGTGGTATTAATGCAAAAAGTGCAATAAATATTTAATACCATAGATCGAAACTTTTATTTGTCACCCTTGTAGCATTTATTTGTTGGGACTTTGTTGGGCCAATGACGAGATATCCGTTGGCCAACTGTTGATGTGTCGCGCTATTTTTAAATGGGCCAACGATTGTAACCAACGCAGGCCCAATTGAAGGATTCTTTCCATAGGCCCAACTGAAGGTTTCTTTCCATAAGCCCAACAATTTCTTTCCAAAAGACGTCGTACAGACGTCCAGAAGGCATCTTGAAGAACGTTAAAAGACGTTGTAAACATGTCTTTTTCAGGTTGTAAACACGTCTTAGGAAAAAAAAAGATTCGGGGTGAGATGCATCGGAACACAAACTTTTCGATTACGAAGCAACCGCTGTTCCCACTTACCCAACACATTTCCTTGTAGACAATTCTAATTTCTAGTTACATAACTAATATTAATTGTTTATAAAAACAGCGCAGTGACGCGAAATATTCTACAAAATAGCATCATTCGACCTTTAGACTCATTCCTTAAAATTTCACATTCGTCTCAAGACAGACGCGCGCGTCCTCATTACGTATTTATAAATAAGAAAAGAAAAATCACAACTTGGAATATAATAACAGGGTTTGGATGTAGCAAATTTTTTGTCGTTTGTAAGACGACATTTAATCATCGTTGTAAATTTTTGTTAATTAGCCAACCATAGTAATTGTAGGTCCAACATTGAATATTCGTAGGTAAACAGTCGTAACTTTTTGTTAATTAACCAACCATAATAATTGTAGGCCCAACATTGAATATTCGTTGGCAAACTGTCGTAACTATTTGTTAATTAACCAACCATTATAATTGTAGGCCCAACATTGAATATTATTATTATTATTATTATTATTTGACGGGAGAACCCTTTAGAATACATAAATTTGTAACATTTAAGTACGAGAGAGAAAAGCAGTGTAAAAATAGCTTAAAACTAAAACTAAAACTAAAATAAAAATAATAATAAATAAATAAATAAATAAATAAATAATATAAAAAATAACAGAAAAATAAAAATAAAAACAAAAACAAAAACATAATAGTCGACATTCATCAACACACATTAACAGAGGTGCGTAATTTAAGGAGTCTCATAAGTAGCCGAGTTCTAAACGAAGCCAGGGAGGATACGAATAAATCAATGTCCACAGGACATCGATTTAACGCACTCATAGCACGATTTATGGGATCGTTGGAGTAGTAATGATACTTCGGGACACATTCTACAAAAAGGGGTCTCCGACGCAGAGACCGTTGCGGAGCATGAAAACAAATTTGTGCGCCCAGCTCCTGGCAGTTGATCTGACCATGGAAAATTTTGTAAAGGAATAGTAGGTCCGAAATGACACGACGGTCGCTTAAAGTAGACAGCCTCATTTTTAGTAGGGCAGGGCCATAATCATGGTCACTGAAACGCATAGGACTACCTGATGCCCTCATAGCAAGCCTAAGAAACTTGTGCTGGATCGATTCAATTAAGCAGGTATATTGCTTGTGCCTAGGGTTCCAGATCACCGACGCGTATTCGACCTGTGGTCTTACCAGTGCGACATAAAGCAACTTAAGTGTCCTGATCTGTTTAAAGTGTTTCCCAAAACGGGCGATAAACCCAAGGGTTTTCATCGCCTTACACGTGATCTTGCGGTAATGGTTGCGAAAATCTAGACCTTTAGTAAACGTAACACCAAGGTCTGAGACTTCCGCAACCTCAGACAATGTGGAATCACATAATGTGTAATTTGAGGGAATACCAATGACTGCCCTGTATGTTCTTAGTAGCACACATTTCACTGTGTTTAGCCGCATTCTATTGACGGTACACCACTGCTCAAACCTCGCAAGATCAGCCTGCAATAGATTCACTTCGGAAGCACAACTAATAGTGCGAAAATTTTTTAAATTATCCGCATATATAAGGAATCTACTATGCAGGAAAACCTCCCTAAGGTCATTAATAAAGAGGATAAACAGGAGAGGACCAAGGTGCGATCCCTGAGGGACACCAGATGTCACATTGATCGGATCAGATAGCTGATCCTGCACCCTGATAATCTGCACACGTCCTTCGAGGTAGCTAACTATCCAAGCCAAGAGCGAACCGTTGATCCCGAATGAAGCCAATTTTTGATGAAGGATACAATGATCCACCGAATCGAAGGCTTTACGGAAGTCGGTATACACAGTGTCAACTTGAAGACCCACAGCAAGTGCAGCAGAGGCGAAGCAGTGATAGACCGCCAGATTAGTTGACGTCGATCGGCCAGGAACAAATCCATGCTGTTCATCGCAAATGACATTAGTAAGACAGGGCGTTAAGTGCTCCGTTATTAGTTCCTCAAAGATCTTTGGCATGACCGATAATTTGCATATAGGTCGTTAATTTCTGATATCGGAGCGGTCGCCTGCCTTGAATACCGGGGTAACTAAAGTAGACTTCCACGCTACCGGGAAAGTCCCCATCGCCAGTGAGGAGTTAAAAATATGCCAGAGGGGCCTAGCAAGAATAAAACTACACTCCTTTAAAAACAAAGGCGGAATCCCATCGTATCCAGGGCCCTTTGACGTATCGAGTGACTTGAGCTTGGAATAGATTTGGCTAATAGATATGGAAATCGAATGTATGTTTACATGACTGTTAGAGGACAGACCAGGAAACAGAGCAGGCGCCACTCCAGTCCGAGGACTATAAACAGAGCCAAAGAACTCCGCAAAGAGATTAGCAACTGTCACATGCGACGAGGCAGAAATACAATCGAGATGCACCTTACTAGGAATTCCATGCATAACGCGCTTGGTGTTTACAAATTTCCAAAAGCTTGATACATTATCACACACATCATTCTCAACGCTGTCAATATAAATACGGTGCTCACGCACCAGGGCGAGCTTATGAGCCCTTTTCTTCTGCCGGATCAGGGACTTTAAGCCAGGAGAAAACCAACATGGAAACGTGGACCGGACCACGTCCCGGACCGGAATATAGGCATCGATTGCATGGTTGATATAGCCGTATAAACGATCAAGGACAATTCCAGGGTCAGAGTCGCCAGCCTCTTTATTCCAATCCACTCCGTTAAGATATTCCAGCACGCGGAGGTAATCTCCACACTTAAAGTCCCTAAATTTAAAGTTTTCGCCTATGAGGTTTCGGCCCATGGTCAGTCCTTTGAACATTACATACAGGGGCGGATGATAGACGTCCGGTTCAATAAGGGCTTCAATGACTCGGTCAACAGTAACGTTAGGACAGCTAACAAATATGAGATCTAGCATAACGTAAAAATCATTAAAGACTGTGTTTACTTGGGTAAGGTTGCAGTACCCAGCACAACCAAGGAGGAGATCGATGGCTGCTGATTCATTGGACGAAACACCCGCTCTTCTAAAGCACGATTGACCCGAGTCACTGAACCATACCGCGTGAGGGAGATTATAATCGCCATACAGGCAAAACATATCTTCACTATACTTATGAAATAACTCCAAAACCGAGTCTACGTGACTAGCATAGAATGATGTTCGGGATGCAGGCGGTATATAAACGGCCCCCAGCAGTAAGTATTTATTATTGTAAAGGTGGACCCTGACAAACAATTGTTCAACCTCTGAACAGCTGACTGTAACAGGGCAAGACGACATAGAACTTTTGACGGCTATGAGAACACCGCCGCCTCTTTTGGAACAGCTAGTTCTTTGGGTTCTATCACACCTATACACTGTATAATTACGCAGCCCGAGTTCGGTTGAAAATATCTCGGGGGTGAGCCAGGTCTCAACGAAAATGATTACGTCATACGACACAGCTGATGTAAGTATGGAATTTATAAGCGTATCCAACTTCGTGCGCAGACCTCGGACATTTTGAACATATACTAAAGGGTTCTGATTTAGTTTTTTTGGGAGGAGACCTTACGCGGTTTACCCGAAACGATCTTCGGAACACCACGAATATAACGGATAGTCATATGGGTTTCCCCTTGTTCTTGAAGATCCCGGAGCCTTTCCCTGAGCTGCACGATGGTCACTCGCTGTTGCTTGGTCTTATCGTCCGAAATTTTATACGGGCCTTTGTACCGCTGTTTGCCCTGAAGAATCCTTCTCACATCGGCAGCAGAGTCGAGGCGGACGCAGAGAGGCCTACACGGTGATTTGCCCGGTTTCCCGAGACGATGAACTTCGAGAGCCTGGATGTTAAGGGGGCAAATCTCACTCAGGACCCCACGTGCAGCCTCTACGTCGGCTGATCTTAATAGCTCCGGAGAAGATTCACGAGGCTCCGGGATACCAAAAATGATAATATTTTTGGACCTCATCTCTCTGTCCTTCCATTCTTCAATGACGTCATCCGTCGTGGACGAGGGCAGCTGCTCCGAAGAGATGGTAGACTTTTCCTCAAGCGCTTTGACACGATCTGAGAGTGAATTTATATCCAACCTCATATCACTCAATTCAGCTCTAAAACCCGCTAAGATGTCATCTCGTAGTACAGCCATCTTCGCATCGATTATATCGCTCACTATGCTCCTGATCGTATCGGCTGTAGGTAATGTTGAAATCGATTGAAGCGTTGCTGATGGTATAGCAGATAGCGGCTGTACCGGCGATGCGATGGACTGGCTAACGGCGGGTTGAGTCCTCGGAGATCCAGAACGGCAATTAAGGAGACTTCTACCAGACCAGGGATGTCCCGAACGACCAAGACAGGAGGGTCCTGGATGACAGTTCATCCCACAACCAGGACAGGTGACTGGGTTGGCAACTTGGGCCGCACAACCCTTGCATTTCTTTGGACCAGCAGACATTTCAAACTGAGCAAGATGCACGGTAAACCACAAAAACCCGTAACAATGATGAAGCAAGTAATAGAATGGATATTTCAGACAGTTAACTGTCGAAAGCTTGAAAAATATTCCAAAAGAGGAACTTAATAGAGCACAGAAACACCACACAGAAAATAACGGTCCAACGAACTAGATAGAGTCACCAGAACAGGTAAGTGCTAGCACAAACAAAACAAACGACCTGTCACCTCAACAGCTGAGAGCGTACTGCGCTCTATGAGAGCGTATATTCGTTGGCAAACTGTTGAAAGTTTTTTGCCGTAGGCCCTATGTTGGGAATTTGTAGGCAAAACACTAACTATATCCCAACTAATTCCCAACTGTTGGCTACCGTTGGCCAACCAAAAATTCTACTAGGGCAAGTTTACTTTTTCAATTAGGGGCCACCTCAATATCAGGACCATGATTCTGACAACATATTAAAATATCATTCAAATCGGGGAGCTAGACCCTTATCGGTATAACAACCAAACATTTATATTGACGAACACTTCATATTACAAAATAATTGTATACGTATGTACAAATGTGTACATAATATATGTATACCGAAAATTTGTTAAAAAAATCGAATATTACGCGGCAAAAGATCGATCTTTCGATTACTCGATCTCAGATCGGCAACACTAATCGTTGGTCACCCGGGCAACCGGTCAAATAACAAATGGGGTATATATGGAGCGACCATTTTGGAAACGGTAGAATATTTAGGAATCACGAGTCGAAACACAGTCGAAACCTATTCCTATATAGAAATATATATAATAGTTATGGCTCCAGCTTCGGGGTCGAAAAGGAAGTCCTCATCTGTAGGGGGTTTTAAAGATTCGTGGGAAGATAGTTATCTTTTTACAGAACATGATAGTGCAGCCAAGTGTTTAGTGTGTAATAAGACACTCCAAATAAAAATATATAATTTACAGCGCCATTATGCGCTTTTCCATGCAAAATATTTTGAAAAATTAAATGTGGAAGAACGCTCTTCAGAAATTCACTGCTTAAAGGGCCGATTATTGGAAGAAGCGGCAGAATCATTAGCAGAGGTAAGTTATTTTAATTTAGTTCCAAGAGCATTATATGATTATTACATTATTTAACAATTAAAACGGCTACTTTATTGGATCGAGGACAAATAGTAGTATACAAAAAATATATAGTAGGGGAAAGGTGGGATAGTTGATCATCGAGGATACATGATCACGTCAGTTTTTTAATTAATATATAGACAATTTGTGCCTGCTGTCACGTTATCGTGGTGATGTTTGCGTTATCGCAACACTTCATGTTGCAGTTTTCTTTCGGGAGCATAGAATAATGTAGTTAGTAGCCTCGATCTTTTTTGCAGCCAAAAAGTAAATATTTCGGTCACCTTGTTCTTCCTCCTTTTCGACTGAATGTTGCATTTTCAACGATTTAAAATATATTATGTAAAAACAGCAGTTTCTGGTCTATTAATGCTATTTATTGATTCATCTAAATATTTAAGGTAAGCTTAGTTTTTCACCTTTTTCAAATCGAATACATTGAGGGATACTTGATCAGTATGTGAGGTGGGATACTTGAACAGGTGAAAAAACCCAGAAAAAACCATAGAACGGCTAATGAAACAGAAAAACACGGCAAAGAAAGTGAGCAGGAAAATCTTTTCTCTGAATTAGATGATATCTAACAATAAGTGAAATATCTTTTAAGAATGCATTTATGTTGTTTTATGTCATAGAGTTGTATGTCATTCTTCTGTTTAATTTTTTCAGTAATTCTTTGAAGTTAGTTACAATTTACTTTCCATTTATGATATTCCCTTTATTTCATGTTATTGACTAAGATGATAATTATTTTTTAGAAAATTAATGTGTTATTTACTCTTAAAGTTCACTGATCAAGTATCCCTAACCTTTTGATCAAGTCTCCCCTTTAGTGGGGGATACTTGTGCATAACGTCACTGCCGGAAAATGTTTAAATTCAGTCATTAAAATTAGTTTTCACCTCTCAAATTTGTACAAGTATATTGAGAATACTCTAAGAATCGCAACTTAAGTAATTAAATAGAAACCAAACAAACCATCATTATTATTTTAATAAAATAGCAAAACTGTGATCAACTAATCCACCTTTCCCCTAAAGTTAACTGTCCTTTCGACCCGTCATAGAGTTTACCTTCTTGAAGGCATAAAGTAGTATACTAAACCATTATTTTCGTTACCTATAGGTTAGGGTGGAGTGAAATAACTTTTTTTCGATGATCAAATTCTAATAGTGCGGAAAAGTTGCCTACTTGGCCCAATAAAAGGTGTAAAAAATTTCAGCTCGATCGGATAATTTCTTCTGTGCGCACCATAGGCCTTTACTTTCAAAATTTTAGTACAAAACTTAAGAAAGTTGAACTGTCTTCAGCTGGTGCATTCTACCTTTTTTTTTTACCCAGGACTATATTTGCTGCGTGAATGAAGCAAAGAAACATCCGTGGCTGGTTTGGGAACGATAGGAATGGCCTGTCGGCACTGTAAACTATCAAAAAATGCAGTCCTTCGCTATACTTTCAAAAAGTCGTCTGAGTGGTCGTAGACTACAGTGACTGCCTGGGTTGAGTACTCCTCCTACCTTCACGCATTCCCCCCACTATCCTCCCGCGCGCCTGCCTTTGCGGCACGGTGAAATTACGGTACTACTTGCCGCGACTTGTCAACAGACAAGGTTGATCTTGCGTCGGTAGCCCCCAGAGCTTAGCGAGCAATCTAGAGATAGTGCAGTGCGGCTCAAGCTCCGTTTTCTGCTGTAACATTTATTTCCACTGCTTGCCACCAGCACAGCGAAACTCTGCTATTCCTTTTTGTTCCATTGTGCTGTAAAGACTTTGCCAGTCTACTGTCCGAGCGTTGTTCACACGCCCTTAAGTATGTCCCAATCAAAATTCTCTCTTCGCCAGACTATTGTCTGTCCCCTTTTTGGCAATCCAAAAGATTTAGGGCTCACTCAACTCCTCACGTATGAGGCTGTGCTCATGAGAGACGTAGTTTGGGTATTGATTCGGATGGAAACAGAGAACCGTCCTTTTCAATTATTGTTATCAGTCTTTATGGAAAGGCATCTATTCCTTCTGTTTCGTATACACGCGTCGTACAACTAATCACAGAGTACCATAAAAACTAAAGAAAGGTCATAAAGTACACTTACAAGGCCGGCAAAAGCTCAGCCTTACAGAAAAACATTGATTGTTCAAAGCAACTGCCAACTATTTATTTGACATTGCCGCTTGCAAATACCGTGATTTCCAGTCCTGTTCTTGTCCGATGGATCGAAAGGTTCCTCAGAAGGAACAATGTTTTCTTCTTGACCAGCGAGGGGACCGAGTTGGTCGCATCGGAGGCGTTGAAATTCCTGAAACAATAAAGCTTATAAAAAGAGCTAACCGTCATAAGAAAAAACAAAATATATATGCGGGGGTACCTACGTCAGAAGATGAACCTTCCTTCTCCACTAGTCGACAACCTTTACTATGTTTATCTGAATCTGAAATTTCAGAAAGCGAATCGAGTGATTTTGACGACCCTTACTCAGCACCATCAAAGCCTTCTCTAATGAGAGTGAATTTGAAAGAGACGGCACTTACTAGTCAAAGGTATGGCGTCAGTGATAGAGGGACAGCGATGATAGCCACTTCAGTGCTTAAAGATGTTGGTCTAATATCTCGAGATGCCTCTGAACTAGTTACAAATCGAAGTAAAATAAGATGAGAAAAGAATAAGGTTCAGGAAGAGGTGAAATTACAAGCGCAACAACATGCTACCCCACCTAGAGGACTGTACTTTGATGGTCGAAGAGACGACACACTCACTCAGGTCAAACAAGGAGCAAAGCTTTATCAACGCACTGTAAAAGAGGAGCACATTTCAATAATATCCGAACCCGGATCAAAGTACTTAGGACACGTAGTACCGAAATCAGGGAGTGCACGGGATATTTGCGATAGCATTTACGAATTGGTCTTGAAGGAAACAGATTTGAACGAACTTGTAGTCGTAGGGTGTGATGGCACTGTTGTGAATACGGGAGCAAAGGGTGGTGTAATTAGGTGCCTCGAAAACAAGCTTGGTCGATCGCTTCATTGGATAATATGCCTTCTTCACTTTAACCAGCTTCCATTTCGGAGTTTCTTCGAGTTAATTAATGGAGGCACATCTGGGCCAAAGTCATTTGCTGGGCCTATAGGTGTTCGACTTAAAAACGTTGAAAGCCTCCCAGTGGTTCCCTATAATGCCATTCAATGCTCCTTACCTGATGTGGGACCTGTAGATCTGAGTAAGGACCAGAAGTACTTGCTGGACATTTCTAAGGCAATTCAATCCGGTAGTTGCCCGCCTCACCTGAGCTGTCGTAACCCAGGTATCCTTAACCACGCTCGCTGGCTGACCTGTGCAAATAGAACACTACGTTTATACATATCCACTGAAAAACCAACGATAGAGCTGAAAGATATTGTCACGTACATACTTAAGGTTTATGTCCCGATGTGGTTTGCGATAAGATGCAACAGCTCTATTAAAGACGGGTCGAAGCACCTTTTCAATACCATACAACAGTCACGGTACTTTCCAAAAAAGTACTTACGCGTGGTTGATGCCACAATTGCCCGTAATGCTTTCTTCGCATTCCCGGAAAATGTTCTCATCTCCATGATGACGGATGAAAGGCGTGAACTCCGTCTAGATGCGTTACACAAAATTTTGCAAGCCCGAGAATTATATGAAAGTGGTGAACAAGTTACCTCGTGCACTTCCGGAAATCAACTTCTCCGCAGACGACTATTATAAAATAATCGATTGGTCCTCTGTCCGAATCACGTCACCTCGAATTTTGAACAAAGTAACTAATCAGGAGCTATCAGAAAAATTGTCGAGCAACAGCTTGTTTCTATACTGGGAATTTCTTAAGTATCCCTGTCACACCATTGCAGTCGAACGCATGGTGAAACTCGTGACCGAAGCATCCTGTCAAGTGTGCGGTAGCGATGCAAAGGATGGTTTCATTCGGTGTACATTGTTGTCCCGTCAGTCAATGCCAAATTTTGAAACGAGGAATCAGTTTCCTCTATAAAGTTTGCACACCAATAACAGTTATAACAAGCGCAGTCTCTCGTTCTGGCAAATAAAAATATGAAAATACATTATAAAAAGCAATAAAATTATTTTTAAAAAAATATATAAAATACAAAAAACAACACAAAAACAAGGAGCCCGACGTATAGCTACCTCCACGTGGTGGGTTCTGGGTCGTATTTTCCGTTAGGAAAGTGAGCGAAGAGCTGTATTTTTTTATAGTTTACAGTGCCGACAGGCCATTCCTATCGTTCCGAAGCCAGCCACGGCTGTTTCTTTGCTTCATTTACGCAGCAAATATAGTCCTGGGTAAAAAAAGGTAGAATCCACCAGCTGAAGAAAGTTCAACTTTCTTAAGTTTTGTACTAAAATTTTGCAAGTTAAGGCCTTTGGTGCACAGAGAAGAAATTATTCGATCGAGCTGAAATTTTTTACACGTTTTATTGGGCCAAGTAGTCAACTTTTCCGCACTATTAGAATTTGATCATCGAAAAAAGTTTCCTTCACTCCACCCTAATATATACAGGGTGTCCCAAAAATGTCGGAGTTCCTTGAAGGGGGTGATTCAGGGGGTGATTGCAAACAACTTTTTCCTTTGCGAAAATTCTCTCCGAGGTTTCGTTAACGAGATAATAACCAAAAGCACCGACCAATCAGAGCGCGCGCCTTCCGCCCGAGCTCCCGCGGTAGCGTTGGCTACGCGGTAGGCGGCCGCGCTTGTACTACGGACGTACGAACAAGCAAGTCGACATGCATCGAAGGAAACCGCGTTACACAGTTTTTTTTTTAAAGCAGAATCTTAAATAATAATTATTTGAAGCGAGAGGACAAGAAATACGTACATTTCGTTTTCAAATAACGCATAAACGAAAAGGTAATGTAGCAGAAAATGTACGACATGTGATCGTAATTCGTTATTGAGGTAAAAATCCGTAGTTTAATAACGTCCAACCCAACTAAATTTAAACAATAATATTAGGTGTATGAATAAATTCTTTCCGACTGGATTTACATAATCAGTACAAAGCTACTGAATTTCTATCGCGGTGGTATTTGTCATATTTTTTAAATCGAACTGTTATTGTACCCTAAAATCGGAAAGAATTTATTTCTACACCTAATAATCACCAATAAATTAAATAAAACTCACCCATTCGGGCATTCCTTTCCTTCTTTTTCGGAAACCTTTTTTTGTGTCACTGGGTCACTGTACCGATCCTGGTCATCGGTGGACGAAAAGATTTATGGTAGGGTAACGCCCAGCGCTCAGCTGATCGCAGGTATTCGCAGGACACCACCCGAAGGTAAGGGTCGCAACGTCAAGTGCGTCCGGGTTAATGTACCGAATATTCACTTCACTGCACTGATACTAACACTGATTACTTAATTTATTTTCTACGGATCGTGTTGTTCCTACGTTATAAAAATTGGTGGCCCCGAAAGGGGCCGATTACTGTAAATTGAACAGTTGCTCAATGTGGGCACCCTCAGCGTCTATGCACGCCTCCGCCGAGTATAATCGAGACGCCAAACGTCTGATCGTTCCCTCGCTCGGGGTTTCGATGCGCGGGTACTCCACTGCCAACGCTCGCACGGTAGCACTCGCGTTCCCGTCGTTCCGCGCGTACACCCAGAACATAGCGTAATACTCTTCGGCGGAGTACATTTCTGGGCCGAGATTACTAGCTGACTGACAGGATTTTTTCCCAAGTAACTTCCTCTACCCCCAAGTAGTTTCTCTCATTCCATTATGAGTTTACTCCCACCAGGACAAGAGGCTTTAGGTAAAAAGAAGCCAGCACATTTTCGGAACACACGTGTTTTGCAGAAGTGCAACGAAAACTTTCACAAAAGCCCGCGCCCCGTCCTTCCACTGCCAATGTACCCATTGCTTCGAGATAGAAAACAGACACCACGTGTATCGGTTCGAAAGGGTCCGAAGGGAAGAGACGCAGAAAGTCTTCGAGTTGCTATAAAGAAGAAAATGCATACCATTCCTGTTTCCCCTTTCTGACACCCTGAGTTCACGTCTGCTACGAGGCGGAACCAATTAAGTCATAAATTATCCGAAACTGTAGGAAACCGTTCACTACCGCCGACTTGCGGGACAATACGGTCATAAACCGCGACCCTGGCGAAATGCTCTGGCTGATGAGCCTGATTAATTTTGGAGAACTAGAAATTACAGAATATTATCCAGCATCAATACGTCTCGCGGAGAGACACAGGAAAAGAAGTGTAGTCCGCTGACTGCGCGTAGTCCCGCCTGCTTCGTCCTACCCTCAAATTAAAGATGGATCCCTTATCTCTCGAGTATAAACACGCGCTCGAATTTCAAAACACAAGCACGCGTCGACGTATTCGGTGCGAGAGACTGTGGGCTTGAAGTCCCATTGGCCGCAAACTAACCAATCGGGCCTGCTTATCTCTCGTGTCTAAACACGCGCTCGGATTTCAAAACAAAAGCACGCGTCGACGTATTCGGTGCGAGAGACTGTGGGCTTGAGGTCCGATTGGCCCTGCATCCCTCGCAAATGGCCACTGTCCTGAAGAGGCCCTCTTCACAGCAATATCTCCTCCCCAAGGCCCACCTTCTCTCGCACCGAATACGTCGAGGCGTGCTTTTGTTTTGAAATTCGAGCGCGTGCTTAGACACGAGAGATAAGCAGGCCCGAGGGCTGTGGGCTTGAGGTCCGATTGGCCACAAACTAACCAATCGGGCCTGCTTATGTCTCGTGTCTAAACACGCGCTCGAATTTCAAAACAAAAGCACGCCTCGACGTATTCGGTGCGAGAGAAGGTGGGCCTTGGGGAGGAGATATTGCTGTGAAGAGGGCCTCTTCAGGACAGTGGCCATTTGCGAGGGATGCAGGGCCAATCGGACCTCAAGCCCACAGTCTCTCGCACCGAATACGTCGACGCGTGCTTTTGTTTTGAAATCCGAGCGCGTGTTTAGACACGAGAGATAAGCAGGCCCGATTGGTTAGTTTGCGGCCAATGGGACTTCAAGCCCACAGTCTCTCGCACCGAATACGTCGACGCGTGCTTGTGTTTTGAAATTCGAGCGCGTGTTTATACTCGAGAGATAAGGGATCCATCTTTAATTTGAGGGTAGGACGAAGCAGGCGGGACTACGCGCAGTCAGCGGACTACACTTCTTTTCCTGTGTCTCTCCGCGAGACGTATTGATGCTGGATAATATTCTGTAATTTCTAGTTCTCCAAAATTAATCAGGCTCATCAGCCAGAGCATTTCGCCAGGGTCGCGGTTTATGACCGTATTGTCCCGCAAGTCGGCGGTAGAGAACGGTTTCCTACAGTTTCGGATAATTTATGACTTAATTGGTTCCGCCTCGTAGCAGACGTGAACTCAGGGTGTCAGAAAGGGGAAACAGGAATGGTATGCATTTTCTTCTTTATAGCAACTCGAAGACTTTCTGCGTCTCTTCCCTTCGGACCCTTTCGAACCGATACACGTGGTGTCTGTTTTCTATCTCGAAGCAATGGGTACATTGGCAGTGGAAGGACGGGGCGCGGGCTTTTGTGAAAGTTTTCGTTGCACTTCTGCAAAACACGTGTGTTCCGAAAATGTGCTGGCTTCTTTTTACCTAAAGCCTCTTGTCCTGGTGGGAGTAAACTCATAATGGAATGAGAGAAACTACTTGGGGTCAGAGGAAGTTACTTGGGAAAAAATCCTGTCAGTCAGCTAGTAATCTCGGCCCAGAAATGTACTCCGCCGAAGAGTATTACGCTATGTTCTGGGTGTACGCGCGGAACGACGGGAACGCGAGTGCTACCGTGGGAGCGTTGGCAGTGGAGTACCCGCGCATCGAAACCCCGAGCGAGGGAACGATCAGACGTTTGGCGTCTCGATTATACTCGGCGGAGGCGTGCATAGACGCTGAGGGTGCCCACATTGAGCAACTGTTCAATTTACAGTAATCGGCCCCTTTCGGGGCCACCAATTTTTATAACGTAGGAACAACACGATCCGTAGAAAATAAATTAAGTGATCAGTGTTAGTATCAGTGCAGTGAAGTGAATATTCGGTACATTAACCCGGACGTTCTTGACGTTGCGACCCTTACCTTCGGGTGGTGTCCTGCGAATACCTGCGATCAGCTGAGCACTGGGCGCTACCCTACCATAAATCTTTTCGTCCACCGATGACCAGGATCGGTACAGTGACCCAGTGACACAAAAAAAGGTTTCCGAAAAAGAAGGAAAGGAATGCCCAAATGGGTGAGTTTTATTTAATTTATTGGTGATTATTAGGTGTAGAAATAAATTCTTTCCGATTTTAGGGTACAATAACAGTTCGATTTAAAAAATATGACAAATACCACCGCGATAGAAATTCAGTAGCTTTGTACTGATTATGTAAATCCAGTCGGAAAGAATTTATTCATACACCTAATATTATTGTTTAAATTTAGTTGGGTTGGCCGTTATTAAACTACGGATTTTTACCTCAATAACGAATTACGATCACATGTCGTACATTTTCTGCTACATTACCTTTTCGTTTATGCGTTATTTGAAAACGAAATGTACGTATTTCTTGTCCTCTCGCTTCAAATAATTATTATTGAAGATTCTGCTTTAAAAAAAAAAACTGTGTAACTCGGTTTCCTTCGATGCATGTCGACTTGCTTGTTCGTACGTCCGTAGTACAAGCGCGGCCGCCTACCGCGTAGCCAACGCTACCGCGGGAGCTCGGGCGGAAGGCGCGCGCTCTGATTGGTCGGTGCTTTTGGTTATTATCTCGTTAACGAAACCTCGGAGAGAATTTTTGCAAAGGAAAAAGTTGTTTGCAATCACCCCCTGAATCACCCCCTTCAAGGAACTCCGACATTTTTGGGACACCCTGTATATATACAGGGTGTCCGCGGGAAAGCTAAACAGCCGGCTTCCTCCTAAACTATTGGAGATAAAAATATAAAAAAAATAGGGAATTGCATGGTTCGAGGGGGCCAATTAATTAGCGCGAACGAATTTTTTTATCGATTATTATTTTAAAAGATACGATGGTCAAGTTCGGTTTTTCAAATGGAACTATTTTTTTTGAACACCTGAGTTAATAGTGCGTTCCAAGACAAATTCAATAAGCTTTAATGTATACACTTTATTTTCACTGGTTTTTAAGATATTGCGCTTGCAAATTTACTGATTTTCACTGGAAGAAAACTGTCTGGTATAGCACGGACCGGGGACGGTCTTACTGGCTCCACGGGTGGCACTGCCTTTTGAAATAGATACCTACCTGCCAAAGGTCTACGCCAGGCCCAAAGGCTGGACAATTTTTTTCCGTCAAAAATGCTACTTAGGTAGGTACATCTGTGGTATCGAGAAGCGCACCGTTACTTTTATTTCGCACTTGCTTCTACGCTCGGATGGCCGGTTCTTTTGGAGGGATGCAAGTTCGATTGGTTAGGTTAGGAGGAGTGAAAATTGCTAGACTAAATTTCAATCATAGGGAGCAGATTGTATCAGAACCATTCGGATTTGCATTCCTCACAAACGGCTGCTCTCTTGAAGAGGCCCTCTTCACAGCAATGCCCACCTTCTCTCGCACGGAATACGTTAACGCTTGCTTTTGTTCTGATATTGAAGCTCGTGTTTATACTCGAGAGGACCACGCGTCGACAGCGGGCTACCCCTTTTCTTCCTGTGTCTCTCCACGAGCCGTGTTGACGGTGGATTGTAGGAGCGTAGATATCTGGATGCCAGTTATTGAACTCAGGAGACGATAGAAACATTTTATTACAAAACACACATGTACTATAATTAAAGTAAATCGTATTCCTCTCGGGCAGGAGTACTGATAATGATCGAACTTGCGCCCCACTTCGCGCAGACCAATTACACGGAGGGTAGTCGGGTCACACACTGCCCAAATGATACAGGGTAATTCTGGAGCAACGCCCGTCAAGGAGATGCGCTGGCACCCCGTGGCCAGGACAGACCTTCGCATTGCCTCACCCGGTTTTTATGGTTTTTTTTCCGGAAAAAGGTACGAATCCTGGGCCGAACGTAGCGAATTGAAGTCGACCCTCCGCAGTCGAGGGTGAATTATCCATTACAGCGTATTAAGAAACCCTTTTCTTCAGCGTATCGAAAGGGAAGTGACGCCAATGGATTCCTTATGTTTTTCTGACGAAAATCATACCAAATGTCATGCAAATCGGACTACTTTGACACAAGCTATTTGTATTCCCTATGTAAAAGTTGTCCGATTTACACGACATTTGTAATGATTTTCATCGGAAAACCCCAAGGAATCCATCGGCGACACTTCCATATCCATACGATAAGGAATAAAGAATTATTTTATTTCCTAACCAGATACAGGGTAATTATGGAGCAACGCCCGTCAAGGAGATGCGGCGGCCTGGTACCCCGTGGCGAGGACAGCCCTTCGCTGTGCCTCACCTGATTTTTATGGCTTTTTCTTCTATTTCTCACTTGCAACGTTTCCATTATTCAGACTCTTAATTATTTGAGAAGTATGGAAGAATTTCGTAAGCATAAGGACTTATACTCGCTACTAAGAAATACATCACAAGATATGGGAGATTACTTATTTTTGTATAAAAAAATAAGTGAAAAGATTCAGATTTCAGCACAAAATTTGAGCATATTAAAAACTGCATTGAAAAAATTTTTAACGTCAGATCCATATATGTCTACCGCAAGAACAAAATCGAGCAACAAAAAACCGAAAACATTAGACCCAGAAGGTGCAGAACTTATAGTCCAATGAAAGAAAGGACGCCTGTCCTTTACTGGTACATATTACGTTATATATCATTGAAAGAGAATTATTTTTTTAATTTTCAGTTCCAATTTCATTATGATATTTTTTAGGACTTAAGTGTTATAAAAACATGTCGTCGCATGAACGTGAAGAAAATGACGCGACGCTGATGACTTCAAACCGAAATATTTCTCGAAATCGGACGAAGTCGGAAGTGATTCTTGCATGATTGTATAGAGTGTACTGAAAAGATTCCACCCTGTAAAGATACGGGACTCGTTGGGACTTGAAAGATATTCCTTGTCAATTTTAAAAAATGTTGCAATTTTCCTGACTGCTTTCAAAATTATTTTTTAATAGATTATTTACATTAATTATTATCAGAAGATGATGTTTAGCGCAAAAGATTGGCCTTTAATTTAAACAAAACGATATTTGGCTGCATTCCTTTATTTTTCGACTTTTCCTTAGAACTTGAAAACGAAATGTTTCCCCAACATTCGATTTAACCACTGAAAAGGGCATTAAATAAAGTACCAAATGAATAGTTTTCAAATTTTTTTTTGTAAATTGTGACACGCTACTGGATGTATACATTGGATATGTATACATAATATACATATCGACGTGAGTTTCGAAAACTAGCACGTTTCATTTTTCTTACGAAAAACAGCACGTTTGTCTTCATTGTCTCGAAAAATATCACGTTTCGGTTTTCGCTGCGAAAACTAGCACGTTTGTCCGGTTCGCCACGAAAAGTAGCACATTTGGTTGGTTGGTTACGAAAAATAGCGCGTGCAACCAGAAGTTGAAGTATCGGTTAGCAAGTGGAACATCATAAATTATAATTTATAAATTTCCTGTCACATCACAATCTCTATCCCGCAATTAAAATATTTTGTTTCACTAATGCTAAACCTCTCTCACAACAAATGTATTTCGAAGTTTGCTTCTGTATTAAAGTGATTCATATGCTGTTATGAAATATCCTGCCCCACGATTTTACTTAAGGGGGGATCCTGGTGTAGATTACCGAAAATTAAGGAATTTTTGGAAATTTATTTTAAAGAAAATATTTATTAAATCGCATTCGGAGCTATGCGGTTTTAATGCTTGTTGATTAAACTATGTAAAAATATTTTTTTTAGTTTTAAAAAATTTGTATAGCAGAAGTAGAACGGCATATGTACAGTGTCTCGGCGTCGAACGCCTGAATTGGCGGGTGCTCTTGTTCCTTTTGTTCTCGTCTGAAATAAAAATACAGAAATAATTCTTACTCTTTGCGAACACAGTTTGTCGATGGAGCTTGAAAAGTTAAAAAAAGTTGAAAATTGACAAAATGGCGGCACTTTGAAAATAAAACGCGTTTTTTCGCTGGAAAATTAATTTTTGTTCATGCAATAAAAATGCTTTAAATTAATTTATTTATTTATGTTATAGGTTCATCGACTAGTACGTGTAATAAACTACATGTGTGTAAAATTGCAACCCGATTAGTCAAGTAGTTTTTGAGTTATTTGACCCGCCAATCGTAAGAAAGTAGTTTCGAGAAAAACAGGTTTAAAGTTTTCGGTACACAAAAGTAGAAAAGGAAGTGATTTTTGGATACTTACAGCTGTTTTCTGTTAGTCTGCTATTCCAGGTCCGTATAATATTCCTTCTGTTTCCTCGAACAACTCGTTTTGCTCGATTTGCAATTGTCTTCGAGCCATTCGAGCCTCTTTGCTGCTCCATAAACTGCGGCGCTCCTGCCTCTTCGTCCGCTCGGCTTTGTAAGTGTCGGCGTACAACTTACACTGAGGTCCGATCGTTATTTCTAATGTTTCCATTATATTCAAAAAAGCAGCATAACCTTCATTAAATATGCCAGCGGCTATATAGCTGGCGATTTCAATTATTTTTCGGCCCGAGTGCAAATGCTTTGGCGTTAGTCGCCAAACTGTAGCATTAAAGCTTTCATTGGCATTTTGTGTATGCCCGCCTAAGCATCTTTCTAATAGGTCGTGATTAGAAAGGCTTTGGTAAATGGGGAAAATATTTTCCTCGACATCTGAATGAAGCGGAGGCGGGTGCTTGAAATTTAGACCTGAGGCCTGAGCGGTACGATACCCGCACCAGCTGTCTGCACCTACCGGGCAATTATCGTGCCTTGGATTTTCATCCGTCGAACATAAATGAAAATAAGTTGCCATTATGGCTTTCTCCATTTCATCAGCGGATTCAATATTCCTCCTGATTACTAATCCGTAGTATTTCGTTAGCTTTTTTATCAGGGTGTCAGTTAGCTTCCCTCTTCCGCCAAGTTTCTTTTCTTTTTTCGCGTTTCGTAGCCGACTGCCCATTCGTTTTTCAACGTGGGAAACGCATTCACTTTTTTTTACTTGGAAATCGTCTCCATACGGTTTTAAATCTAAAACAGCTTTAAATGTTTTAGAGTCACCGTCTCCGATGTAGTTTCCGTATTTTACTCCATATTTTTCTTCGGATGTAGAAAACATTTCTGTGATGGAGTCGACCTCCATTTTTCGCGCCGAACCTTCATGGTTTGATGAGCACTCTTCTTTATGTTCTTCATACCATTGGGCATACTCCTGTGTGTCTCCTTTTTGTCGCCAAATCGTACATGCTTGGCAGTAGCTGCTTTTGACAACGAGATCTACCACTTTGCCGCTATAGTAGCCAATCAGTGTTGTTACACCAAACAACGAAGTGAAGCCGCGTTTTTTCCACGAACCATCGCCGGAAACTTTTATATTTGTTGGTGATCTTCTTTTTTCTCGGTTTCTTCTTTTTCCTCGTGTACTGCTTTTTGGCATAAACTGTCGAATACTGTTTTCGTGGCAGTATGAATATGCCCACACCACAAAGTCGTACATGGATTTACTGAGCCCTTGCCCGATGTCCATAATGCCGCAGAATAAATTTATCCCGTCTCTACCGACGCCTAAAAGTCGCATAGCGAAAACTATTCGTCGATTGATTTCATATCCGTTATGTATGAAAGGCCCCGATGAAATTAGGCGACGGCTGCAGTGGCACAAAACAACAACTTTAAATCCGAGGCCCCGAATTTTTTCTTCTTCGAATTTCACATCTTTTTCACAATCTTTGCAAATAACTATATCTGACAGCGCACCAAAAAAGCTTACGAATTCTATTATTCGATAAGAAAACAGAAACACATGTAATATCGGAAGTACTCGCTGTCGATAATTTCCGAGCGGACGCACTTTCTCCTACAGGTTCATCTTCTTTTCTAAGATACTGATTCCCGTGAAACTTTCGCTTTGGAGGCTCCGATGCACGAATATTGTCGTCTTTGCTTCTTTTTGGATAGGACATTTTGATGTATAAGTCTGTTGTTATGAGATGAAGAACTGAAGTGGAAGCCCTCGGGTTCACTAATTGCACTTTTAGTTTAAACAATTAACTTTAATAATAAAATACACTTAATTAATCAGGAAACGACAAGAGTATCCTCGAATACTCTGCTGCGCGTAAATAGCTTAGTTATAATGACTGCTCGCTAAATGTCACGGTTTGGAACTGACAGGTCTTGTTTTTGGGGTCTTATTATATGTACCAATTTTTGGTGGTGGGGTACAGGGTGATGCATTCATGGTGGCGCATCCACGATGACGTGGCTGCTGTGATACAAACCTAGTACCCTTTTGATAACGCGTCGGAGTCATGAACGAACCCCAGTAATTCGTCACCGTACAGCTAATAGTAAATACATTTGTGTTACCTACACTACAAATATACCTTTTAGCAGGTATACAATGACTCACATAATGGTTCAAGAGTAAATCTGCTTAGCTATTGTGGCAGCACAGACCGAGCCAAGGGTCCCGACACAAAAGCCACTGTGCGCGTGGCGCTCCCCTCCGCACTCGTATACCTGCGCGCAAGAAATGGGCTGTGGGGCCCTTAAAACTTCGAAATTCCAATTGCAACTTTGGGAATATACTCTATGGAAGTAGTACTATAGATTAAAGTAAAAAAAAATCGATTTTTACACCAGGATCCCCCCTTAACAACTACCTCCTCGCACCATGCTCTCCTGCTTACCGCTCTCTAGCACACGCTCCCCCTCTCTGTCGCTCTCTACTCACAGAGTTAAGGTCCGTTTATACAGCCACCGAGCCGAGCCTTCCGAGCCGTCCGTGCCGGGCGGAATCTCTATGCTAAAGCTTATGGAGAGCTCGGAGCCTCTGAGTCATCCAAGCACGGCCGGGCCCGGCCGTGCTCGGCGGCTCCTCGTCGCCCGCTGGGCCCGTGCTCGGTGGCCACTCGTTGAGACGACTGGAGTGCGTGCCCTATGCTCCCAACACGTAGGGTAAATCCGAGAGACGCGGTCGACCTAATATAAAATGGCTATTAAAACTAATAAAGTAAAATTATTTATGAGTGAATACAATTACAGATTCATTGATATTTAATTTGTTTACGCTAAACAAGTAAAGAACACATGAAAGAAAAAGTGAACTACGTACTGGCGGTTAGTAAGGCAAATGAATACAAAAGTGAAGAAATAAACTAAATAAACAAAAATAATAATAAAAAATAAAAATAAACAAAAATAATAAAAAAAATCATAACTCGACCATCTCACCTTTCTGCAGCGAGAGATGGTCTTCTCGTTAGCTTTCAGAGGAAGAGTTAATATGGCCAAATACTTTGGCTGCATTGGCCCTCAATATCTCTACTATCTTGTTATCCCAAACATTAAACGGAAATAAACTTAGAAGTATATTTTAAATACGATTCTGTACACCACTGGTTGAAAAAAGAGGTTAAATGTAACCTCAATTTATCTTTTATAGCCTATAAATAATAAAAAACACAGAAGGAAGCGAAATGACGCTATTCATTCAACTGTTTGGCTTCTGTAGAAGTAATTCGTCTGCACTTTAACGTGTTTTTCCGTATAGAGTCTGAAATATGGCGACTCGACCAACTCTCCGGCACGACCGCGTCTCCGGGATTTACCCTAGAGGAGTCATACCTGACAAGCGAAGGTCCCGAGGTGTAGCTTCATGACTTTATTGCCTACGCCTTTTTAGCTGGTCGAAAGCGAGTGACTGATCAGTTCTGAACAAATTTTCGACCAGTGAAGACCTTTGAGTTCTGTCATTCGTAATGCCTTATTCATTTCCTATGGAGCACTTAGCTATAATGGCAATTATATTGGAAGAACCTCAAAACAGAAGAAGGCAGAGAAGGTGGAGTGTCCACCCTCTGTGGATAAATAGAAGCCAGCAAGGAGAACAATCAAATTTACAATACGCTAACTGACCATGAGGACAAATTTTACAATTACTTCAAGATGTCCAGAAATACGTTTGATGCCCTACTGGATAGAATCGAACTACTAATAAGCAGAAACGATACAAACTGGAAGCGGTCGATATCACCGAGAGAACGCTTAGCAATCTGTCTGAGGTAGGTACAGAAGTTTATTTGTTACATGTGCAGGAAATAACAGAAAATAGTAATAATAAACGTGCACAAACCGCAGAATACAAATATGCAGGGTGTCCGCGGGAACAGTAAACAGCTGGATATTTCCTAACGTATTCAGAATAGAAAGAAATGTTTATATGCAATTGCATGGTTGAAGGGAGCTAATTTACTAGCCGCGACAAATTTTTTCTTAGATTATTATTTTAAAAGATACGATGGTCAAGCTTGGTTTTCTAAATAGAACTATATATTTTTTTAGAAATCAATTGGTAGTGCGTTTCAAGACAGATTCAATAACCTGTAATGTACCCGTGTCCCTCCACGAAACGTATTGATGTTGGGTAATACTTATTAATTGCTATATTGGTGGCATTTTTCTTATTGTCTAGCCTTTGGGGCTGCCACTCCTGGCATAGATTATTGGTGGGTATCTGTTTCAAGAGGCAATGTCTAGCGCGTGCCACCCGTGGCGTAAACAAGACCACCCTCGGTGCTTCCTATTCGGGCGCGTTCTCTTCCAGTCAAAAAGAGTAAATTTGCAAACGCAATATCGAAAACTATTTGAAATAATGTGTATACATTACAGGTTATTGAATTTGTCTTGAAACGCACTATCAAGTGATTTGTAAAAAAATATATAGTTCCATTTAAAAAAATCAAACTTGACCATCGTATCTGTTTAAATAATAATGTAAGAAAAAATTTGTCTGGTCTAATAAATTTGTGCTTTCGAACCATGCAATTACCATATAAACATTTCTTTCTATCTGGAATACGTTAAGAAATATGCAGGTGAGGTTTTTTTTTTTTTTTTTTTTTTTTTAAGAGGGGGAAAATGCTTTACGCATACCCGTAACATTAGGCCACGGGTTATGTGGGACTCCCAATTTGGTATACCCACTAAAAAACCCCTCTACAGGAATCCTCCTCATATGTACTCCCCTCATTCAAGGTGAGGTGTACCTGCTTCCGACTGAATACGCAAAATACAAACATATAAACATACAATACATATAAACATACAATACATATAAACATAAACATAAAATACAACAAGTACACGGTGAAATATTTACAAAATAGATACACTTTTCGGAGTAACACTTCGTCATAATAAAAATTAATTGTCTTACAAAAAAGAACTTCCAACTATTGGGGATTGTCTGCCTCGTAGTCGTGATTTTCATCCTGTACTTCGGGGTAGTCGTGGTGTATGGGAGGAGCTGGTGAGAATCCCTGGGACGTGGAGGGACCATCATAAGCATGGGTATGAGGTGGCAACCAACTCGACAACGACTGTTGCTCCCTGGCTGATGGATTCAAACTTTCGTATTCGAGTTGCTGCACGATGTTAAAAATGCGCCCCCTGGCTGCATGTTGGGCACGTGGCGATAAAGTTACTAAAATCTGTCTCATACTTTTTAAGAAGGACATCATCGGATGCTCGGGAATGTTGCGTTCGTCGTTGTTGCGTAAAATATATTCCATAAGTACGGTTGCCGGTGTTGAATCGTGCTCGCAGACGGATCTGTTCCGTTTTCTTGTCGCTGCACGTACGTGCTCTTGTGGCTCGGCCACAGCCTCCTGGCTTTGTCCGTTTCCCGCTGTTCCCAATTGCACGGGGACGACGGGTGTAATTTTTTCATGTGGCTCGGCCACAGGCTCCTGAGTTGGTCGGTTACCCGCAGTTGCTGATTCCACGCGGACGATGGGTAGATTATTTTTGTCCACTATCACGGAACTTATGATACGTGGGACCTTTCGTGTGGGGATGTTTGATATTGTGTCCCTCTCGCTCATGTGGGGCAATAGAAATTCTAAAACTTTACCATATTTATATGGTTTTGGCTTTTCCGCGGCTTGCCCACTTTTTGGCTGTTTGGCCAAATTGCGGCAGAATTGGTCCCTTATATTTCCCCATCTATTCTTGCATTCCAATGCTAAAAAGACAGTAATAATAATTTCAATTATACAGTAATTACAGAATAGGAAGTAGGAAGTATAATACTGTACAGAGTGTCTTATAAGAAATAGTACAAGCGAATTTGTTATAAAACATCCTGTACATATATTGCGATATTATGTTAAAAACAATATTGCGCTGTGTATAAATGTTTTCCGACTTTTTTTTACTTTTCAATTAAATATGGTTTTTAATTTCTGATTTAGATATCTTACTACAGGAGATTCGTTTAAATCAATTTCTTATAATTATCGAATTGGGCACACCACCGCATCGGTGATTGCACATGAAACGTGCAACGCGATAGTTAAAACACTAATGCAAGAAGCAATGCCTCTTCCAACCGAAGAACAATGGAAAGCAATCAGTGCAGAGTTTTTCCAACGTACCGGGTTCCCAAATTGTATAGGAGCAATAGATGGGAAACATATCCAAATACAAGCTCCAGCAAATAGTGGAAGTTTGTATTTCAATTACAAAAAAACATTTTCCACAGTGCTGCTGGCACTGGTGGACGCCCAGTATGCTCGGCGACGTGTCATCGATTATACAGAAACGAAATTTCTTTATTTTTCATCGTATCAATATGAAAGTGACACCAATGGATTCCTTGCATTCTCCCTATTAAATTGATAAAAAATATTTAAATTGGGCTAGTTTTAACGAAAGGGGCTTTCAATCCTGCAAATTAATTTTATGCGTAATATCGTCCCAGATCTTAACACGGTCAGGTATGCGTGTCTATACTTACAACTGCAATATTGACAATACCGGCGATGACACGTCGCCGAGCATCTCGCTCGCCCCGAGGGCCCGGCGGCTTCGAGCAAAGGCGCTTGAGGCCCGAGGGCTTCCAAGCCACGCCCAGAGTTATTTAAGCTTCTCCGCTACAAATATAAATGAAAGTGAGAAAATTGGCCGAAGCTACGGATGAATTCCTGTCGATTGAAAATTTTATTTATGCGCTTCGGATGAATTCCCGTCGATTGAAAATTTTATTTATGGATCTTCGGATAAATTCCCGTCGATTCCAAATTTTATTTATGGTGCTTCAAATAATAAATAATTCTGGGTGATTTTTATTTATGACACATACATATAATGTCTCTTTTATTTAAAAAGTTATTTAGATAATTTTTTATTTAAATAATGCCCATCTCTGAATCAGACCGGCTCGGCTGGCTGAGCCGTGCGGTACTCGCAGCGGCCAAGCGGCTATATCTGCTATTCTTATACAGTGTTCTCTAATATGGTAGGTATTTATAAAACACTGAAGAAGGAAAACTTTTACTGTTTTTTGTACACAACATAATACGGCATCTTAATTTTTGGTGTTCGCAATATTTTCCTTGAAAAGAGGGTGACCTTCAGTTTTTTAAATGGAATGCTATATATTTGATTAGCCAATATGAAAGCGACTGTCAAGACATTTTTCGCGAAGATACAGTCATTTCAAAATGACTAATATATTCGGGAAATTATTGACGTTAATGATGGACGAATATTGCTGATATATTTTAAATGTGTATTTTGAGTGGAGTTTTGTCACACTTAATGTGTTTAGGAAAAAAATTAAAGAATTACTAAAAAATTTTTTTCTTTTATTGATTTTTCTGCAAAAGCGGGGCGAATAGTATAGTTTCACCCCAAGTAGAAACAATCGATACCACTGAGAGAACGCTTGGTAATCTGTCACAGGTACATAAATAAAAGTTTCTCGAGAGACGGTTATATTTCCAAAAATTAATAAGCAATGATATTTATAAACGTACACAAACACATCTAATACATATAAATGTACAAATTACACTTAAAGACAAAATTCAAACATTCAATACATATAAACATAAGAGTAACTATACAAGGCGTAACCAATATTTTAAGAAATATTCACAGGGTACGCAGAGAGGTATAATAAATGATCCAAAATGTTGTATGGCCAAGTGTTCGATCTGACTCCGTTTTGCAATAATAATGGCTTGAAGTTAATCGTGCGACTTTGGGACTATCCTATCTTCGTTTTTATGGCTATACCTTCCGAAGGTGCTCGTCGTACCTCCGGCTCGAAGAAGCGCTTCGAATGAGTAAAACAAGGGAGGTTTCGAAATCGGCAACCATGATTGGTTATTTCCATTCAGGTAAATGACCAATTAGAAGTACCATAGGAAAATGGAAACTTACGAGGTCGGGTGACTTGGAGCACCAAGTCAGTCTACTTCCGAGTCTTGACATATACCAAACGGTGAAATATAACGGAAGTGTGAACACAATGTTCGATGAACAATTGATCGCGCTCGTGAGGCAGCACGCAGTTTTATTTGACATGGCGAATCCACGCTATGTTGATCACAAATATAAAATGACACTGTGGGAACAAGTTGGGAGAACCTTGAACATGCCAGGTATGTGTGAATTACTTACATATATACTTAATTAACTTAATATTAAATATATATACATATATATACAGTAAGTAGTTTGTTTGTGCATGAAATTGTAGGGACGATTTGAAGGTCAAGTTCATTTGTTCAATGCAATATTATACATCTTTATTCATATGATGGTGTTTGTTAAGACGAGTGCAACGGTGTACCACATAAAGTCATTACATGTAGTACAAGGTCGTAGTACATATGTAGAGTACATTGCACGGTCACGTAGGGTTTTACCTACGCGACGATCCACGATTTGCGTTGCCCTGTCTCCATAGGATGTTATTAATGTATAACCTTGTACTACACTGAATTACCTTATGCGACACAACGTTGTGCACGTTCTTAACAAACACCATCATATTATGAGTAAATATGTATGATATTTCATTTAAACAAATGAACTTGACCTTCAAATCTCCCCTACAATTTCATGCACAAAAAGCTATTTACACCACCCAATGCCACTCGCATAAATCACTTAGGATGTAATTAAGTAACTTGCAAACGCATCTCTAATTTTAAAAGGTTGCAGATGCGCTGCATTTCCTTCTTCTAACGCGATCACTCTCGGGTGTACAGTGTTTGATGCTGGTGTTCTATTGGTTGCGGGTGCAACGCATACCTCTCTTTTCCGGATAAAATTGTGTAAGATACACGTCGCCATCACAATGTAGTCGACGTGGTCTGGGGTTGCTTGAATTCGTCTATTGTATATTCTAAATTTTTGTGACAAAATGCCAAATGCATTTTCAACATAACGCCTGGCTATAGTCAACCGATAGTTGAACTTACTTTTTTCGTCTGTGGTTAATTGAGGTCCCGGAAATGGCCTCATGAGATATCTTCTTAGGGGAAATGCCTCATCCCCTACAATAACGTACGGTGCTGATACAGAAGTGCCCGGCAGAGGCTCATCGGGGGGTAAACGGAATGTGCCGTTTTCCAATGCCTCCCCTAAATTGGAGTGAGCTAGTATGCCACCGTCGCTATTTTTTCCGTAACTTCCCACATCCACCGCGATAAAATTATACTGGGCGTCCACCAGTGCCAGCAGCACTGTGGAAAATGTTTTTTTGTAATTGAAATACAAACTTCCACTATTTGCTGGAGCTTGTATTTGGATATGTTTCCCATCTATTGCTCCTATACAATTTGGGAACCCGGTACGTTGGAAAAACTCTGCACTGATTGCTTTCCATTGTTCTTCGGTTGGAAGAGGCATTGCTTCTTGCATTAGTGTTTTAACTATCGCGTTGCACGTTTCATGTGCAATCACCGATGCGGTGGTGTGCCCAATTCGATAATTATAAGAAATTGATTTAAACGAATCTCCTGTAGTAAGATATCTAAATCAGAAATTAAAAACCATATTTAATTGAAAAGTAAAAAAAAGTCGGAAAACATTTATACACAGCGCAATATTGTTTTTAACATAATATCGCAATATATGTACAGGATGTTTTATAACAAATTCGCTTGTACTATTTCTTATAAGACACTCTGTACAGTATTATACTTCCTACTTCCTATTCTGTAATTACTGTATAATTGAAATTATTATTACTGTCTTTTTAGCATTGGAATGCAAGAATAGATGGGGAAATATAAGGGACCAATTCTGCCGCAATTTGGCCAAACAGCCAAAAAGTGGGCAAGCCGCGGAAAAGCCAAAACCATATAAATATGGTAAAGTTTTAGAATTTCTATTGCCCCACATGAGCGAAAGGGACACAATATCAAACATCCCCACACGAAAGGTCCCACGTATCATAAGTTCCGTGATAGTGGACAAAAATAATCTACCCATCGTCCGCGTGGAATCAGCAACTGCGGGTAACCGACCAACTCAGGAGCCTGTGGCCGAGCCACATGAAAAAATTACACCCGTCGTCCCCGTGCAATTGGGAACAGCGGGAAACGGACAAAGCCAGGAGGCTGTGGCCGAGCCACAAGAGCACGTACGTGCAGCGACAAGAAAACGGAACAGATCCGTCTGCGAGCACGATTCAACACCGGCAACCGTACTTATGGAATATATTTTACGCAACAACGACGAACGCAACATTCCCGAGCATCCGATGATGTCCTTCTTAAAAAGTATGAGACAGATTTTAGTAACTTTATCGCCACGTGCCCAACATGCAGCCAGGGGGCGCATTTTTAACATCGTGCAGCAACTCGAATACGAAAGTTTGAATCCATCAGCCAGGGAGCAACAGTCGTTGTCGAGTTGGTTGCCACCTCATACCCATGCTTATGATGGTCCCTCCACGTCCCAGGGATTCTCACCAGCTCCTCCCATACACCACGACTACCCCGAAGTACAGGATGAAAATCACGACTACGAGGCAGACAATCCCCAATAGTTGGAAGTTCTTTTTTGTAAGACAATTAATTTTTATTATGACGAAGTGTTACTCCGAAAAGTGTATCTATTTTGTAAATATTTCACCGTGTACTTGTTGTATTTTATGTTTATGTTTATATGTATTGTATGTTTATATGTATTGTATGTTTATATGTTTGTATTTTGCGTATTCAGTCGGAAGCAGGTACACCTCACCTTGAATGAGGGGAGTACATATGAGGAGGATTCCTGTAGAGGGGTTTTTTAGTGGGTATACCAAATTGGGAGTCCCACATAACCCGTGGCCTAATGTTACGGGTATGCGTAAAGCATTTTCCCCCTCTTAAAAAAAAAAAAAAAAAAAAAAAACCTCACCTGCATATTTCTTAACGTATTCCAGATAGAAAGAAATGTTTATATGGTAATTGCATGGTTCGAAAGCACAAATTTATTAGACCAGACAAATTTTTTCTTACATTATTATTTAAACAGATACGATGGTCAAGTTTGATTTTTTTAAATGGAACTATATATTTTTTTACAAATCACTTGATAGTGCGTTTCAAGACAAATTCAATAACCTGTAATGTATACACATTATTTCAAATAGTTTTCGATATTGCGTTTGCAAATTTACTCTTTTTGACTGGAAGAGAACGCGCCCGAATAGGAAGCACCGAGGGTGGTCTTGTTTACGCCACGGGTGGCACGCGCTAGACATTGCCTCTTGAAACAGATACCCACCAATAATCTATGCCAGGAGTGGCAGCCCCAAAGGCTAGACAATAAGAAAAATGCCACCAATATAGCAATTAATAAGTATTACCCAACATCAATACGTTTCGTGGAGGGACACGGGTACATTACAGGTTATTGAATCTGTCTTGAAACGCACTACCAATTGATTTCTAAAAAAATATATAGTTCTATTTAGAAAACCAAGCTTGACCATCGTATCTTTTAAAATAATAATCTAAGAAAAAATTTGTCGCGGCTAGTAAATTAGCTCCCTTCAACCATGCAATTGCATATAAACATTTCTTTCTATTCTGAATACGTTAGGAAATATCCAGCTGTTTACTGTTCCCGCGGACACCCTGCATATTTGTATTCTGCGGTTTGTGCACGTTTATTATTACTATTTTCTGTTATTTCCTGCACATGTAACAAATAAACTTCTGTACCTACCTCAGACAGATTGCTAAGCGTTCTCTCGGTGATATCGACCGCTTCCAGTTTGTATCGTTTCTGCTTATTAGTAGTTCGATTCTATCCAGTAGGGCATCAAACGTATTTCTGGACATCTTGAAGTAATTGTAAAATTTGTCCTCATGGTCAGTTAGCGTATTGTAAATTTGATTGTTCTCCTTGCTGGCTTCTATTTATCCACAGAGGGTGGACACTCCACCTTCTCTGCCTTCTTCTGTTTTGAGGTTCTTCCAATATAATTGCCATTATAGCTAAGTGCTCCATAGGAAATGAATAAGGCATTACGAATGACAGAACTCAAAGGTCTTCACTGGTCGAAAATTTGTTCAGAACTGATCAGTCACTCGCTTTCGACCAGCTAAAAAGGCGTAGGCAATAAAGTCATGAAGCTACACCTCGGGACCTTCGCTTGTCAGGTATGACTCCTCTAGGGTAAATCCCGGAGACGCGGTCGTGCCGGAGAGTTGGTCGAGTCGCCATATTTCAGACTCTATACGGAAAAACACGTTAAAGTGCAGACGAATTACTTCTACAGAAGCCAAACAGTTGAATGAATAGCGTCATTTCGCTTCCTTCTGTGTTTTTTATTATTTATAGGCTATAAAAGATAAATTGAGGTTACATTTAACCTCTTTTTTCAACCAGTGGTGTACAGAATCGTATTTAAAATATACTTCTAAGTTTATTTCCGTTTAATGTTTGGGATAACAAGATAGTAGAGATATTGAGGGCCAATGCAGCCAAAGTATTTGGCCATATTAACTCTTCCTCTGAAAGCTAACGAGAAGACCATCTCTCGCTGCAGAAAGGTGAGATGGTCGAGTTATGATTTTTTTTATTATTTTTGTTTATTTTTATTTTTTATTAATATTTTTGTTTATTTAGTTTATTTCTTCACTTTTGTATTCATTTGCCTTACTAACCGCCAGTACGTAGTTCACTTTTTCTTTCATGTGTTCTTTACTTGTTTAGCGTAAACAAATTAAATATCAATGAATCTGTAATTGTATTCACTCATAAATAATTTTACTTTATTAGTTTTAATAGCCATTTTATATTAGGTCGACCGCGTCTCTCGGATTTACCCTACGTGTTGGCAGTGATGCCAGAATGAGGACGGGAGCGCTCGAGAATTTCCCCCACCTCGCATGCACACTACGCCGGAGCTGCGTGTCCGTGAGCTCGGCGCTTCGGACAACGTCGGGAAGACGAGAGAGAAAACGAACGTGTGTCTTTCTCTCTCGCTCTTGAAACGCTGCGATCCAAGGTTACGTGCAAGCGACACGCGGCCGTGCGCGATCTTCTTGAGTGCCTCGAGATACACTTTTCACTTTCTGACATATGTATAATACTCTTGTAATGAAAAAAAATTTGGAAAAAATTTTGTTAGGGAAATCACGTTTTAAGACCTCCTGATCACGTTTTGACTATTTAGAAAAGAGCTTTTTTTTTAAATATCTCATGTATTTGTTATCACGATTACGTTTAAACGGCAAAATGGATTTCAATGAAACTTTATATTAAAATTTTATATTCTTGTCTTAAGATCCGATTAGATCACGAAAAATGATAATTACCCGTTATGGTTCTTCGATTTTTCAGATATACGAACTAAATTCTACATAAAAAAAAGTTAAATAAAGTTCTTCTGTAACTTGTTTAACAAAGAAAAATGTACATTCATAATTGAGGCATTTGATGGAAAAAGGGCACATACGCCAAAATGCCATTTCAAGAAAATCGATTTCAAAGTTTTCATTATAGTATACCTTAATAAAAAGTAATGCAATTAAATCAAATTTTTGAAGGATGCAGTTACCGTGTCCTGTTCAAGCGTTCTGAATACAGAATTCATGATTTAAAAATGATATGTGTCTTTATTTATAAGTTTTAAACAAGTGGTTTATGTGCCCTTTTTCCATCAAATGCCTCAATTTCTTGTGTTCGTTTTAAATTTCCGTACTGTTTATTTGAGCTATTTCTATTTTTCAAACCTTAAAATGAATTTTTTTATTAAAAGACGAATATTTTGATACTGTACATTGGTGAACTTTGTTAAAATTAGAATTCACTCTTGGCCAGTACCATGCACGCTGTAGAAGCCTTCGATAAAAAATATTTTTTCAGAGTATGATCTAAAATCTAAAATCTAAACGTAATCACATCAAACGTAATTATATCAAGTTGCGACAAAGAATCACGCACTTTTTACAAATTAATTACGCGCAGCGTGCACGTTACCGCTCGATGGAAACTACGGGAAAGTGGTGGTCTCTTCCATCGGGAGGGAAATGTAAACAATTGGTTATGCAAAGCTAACATCGCGATACATGTTGTACACTAAAATGTACAAAAACATTACAAAAATAGAAAAGAAAGGCAGTACGTCAATATATCAATTGGGTTCGATATATTGACGAGATGTAAGACTGAAATAATGCTACAATTGTTTACATTTCCAAAGGATAGAAAGCAGGCAAAAGAATTTACTATAATACATGCGACAGAATTTCGAGATAATTGTTCCATATAAAATGAATATAATTAAGAATATACATTTATTTGTACAATTATCTCGAAATTCTCTCTATGAATCATATGTATAGCAAGCAAGCGAATTTATTGCAAGGATAGAACAAGAATTGCGTGAGGTAAATCGAACAACTATTTACATATTCGCGATGTCCAAAAATCGAATGAAATAGAAAATGGATGAAATTGATAATATTCTGGACATCACCAATTTGCATTACCCGACGTAGAAGGAAAATCCGCGAGGTCATCAACGGCATGTAAACGTAAACTATTCTTTTGTTTCTTCGCAAAAGTTGCATATAAATTCTCAGATGACATGAGAGATAGATGTTTGTCATCTACCTCCATGCTCTGAGCTGTTTCCCCGTGCGCCTTTAATGCCGATTTCGTTACGCAAATGGCATTGACGATGGTCGAACAAAGTCGGTTTCGTTTCTTGTCCTTTATGTCGGGAAGCATGGAAAACGATCTTTCAGCATCGGCGTTTGAATTTGGAAGACTTCTAATGGAATTTAATAATTCCTGCAAACATGGATATTTATACGAGCCTTGATCGTTTCGCTTTAACAACACCGTTTTCCATACATCATCAAAAGCTAATGTACAAAGCTTGACTGCATCTGCAAAATTCAGGTGCAATGTTGACCATTCTTTTTGCAAACCGTCTTCGTCGAAACCGCCCAATTTCTGAGCAATAAAGAGAACACTTTTGAAGGAAGTGTCTCTGTCAGTATCTACTAATGCCAAATGAGGCTCAAAAACACGTAACTTGCTCAGAAATTCGTCATCGATTGGCAATCGATTACGAATTTCGTTTGCAGCCGTTATGTAAAACTTAATACAATTTTCTCGAACGGTTTGGACAACATCGGGTTTGCCTTCTGCAACTAATTGACAAAGAAAAGTGTCACAATCCGGACCTAAATGAATACTATCTAATGCGATTTGATCATCGCCTCTTGAAAAATCTATTAATTTTACTGAATTCATGTGCTTCAAAAGCTGCGGTTTCAAAAAATGACGTAAAATATCGTACAAAAGAGTTTTAGCAGTATTTTGAAGCAAATGGATCCTTGTTTGTTGCGGCTGAAAGAATAAACTAAAGTCATTAAAATACTCTAGATCGTATTTCAAAAACAGAAGATATGCTTTCGCTTCTGGATTTTGCATGATGATAAGCAGATGATCCCCAGACTTTGTCTTCTCACTTACGACCAATTCTTGCAGAAAGTGCAACACACTGTCCCAATTTTCTAAAAGTGTAACTACGGATGTGTAACGCGATAACCATCGCGTAGTACACAATTTTAAAATTTTGCGGTCAGTAGATTGAAAACATTGCTGAAATTCGCGAAAAATGGCCGAGCGTTTGGGACTGCTATAAATGAATGTTGCGACTTTCCGTAATAATTCCTCGCAGACCTCGGGAATGGTAGCGCATGCTGCATGCACTACCAATGCAGAGGAGTGACATGGACACGGCATGGTGAAAAAATTTTCACCGCGAATTTCTGCAAGTTTGGTCTTGAATGACGAGTGACACCCTGTCATGACAGAAGCGTTATCACACGACAAAGCAAGAATGTTTCCGAACGGAATTTGCTTTTTCCACATGGAGTTCTTAAAGGAGGTAAATATTTTATCGGCAGTACATTCTCGCGCGTCAAGATTAATTAATTCTACTAATTCCGTTCGAACATCCAAAGTGTCGGGTGCGGCATACCGAACAATAAACGACATCCATTTCTCATTGGTAATGTCGGATGTTTCATCAATAAATACTGAAAACTTAGAATTCTGTAAAACCAGACTAAGACGCTCTGTTTCCCGCGGACACAGAACGTTCGATATAATATTAGAACACTTTGTTCGACCACACGTCATACGTTCCAAAACATCAGGATCTTTCCCAACGTCTTGGAAAAGTTGAAGAATCGCCTCTGCGGATTGATGCGAAATATTTTTCTCGGCAACTAATGCAGCAAAACGAATAACCAAAGCATAAACAAAACATAAACAAAGCATACGCGACCACAGATCGCGGATCTGACCACCAAATGTACTTGACGAAAACCATGCCCGAGCGAACCCTCGAAACGGGAAACGAAAAGAATAGATAGGAAATGGCAAAATAGTAAGAAAAATTCAGAAAGGAGAAAAATCGAAGAAAAGGCTAAAATAAATAACAGCAAGGTAATGGTGACAGTACCGAACTGCCACAGATGCATTTACCAGTTACCTTTCTCTCCTATTCTTGTACAATAATACCTTTATACCAATTTACACATTTTAGTGTACAACATGTATCGCGATGTTAGCTTTGCATAACCAATTGTTTACATTTCCCTCTCGATGGAAGAGACCACCACTTTCCCGTAGTTTCCATCGAGCGGTAATTAATTTGTAAATAGTGCGTGATTCTTTGTCGCAACTTGATATAATTACGTTTGATGTGATTACGTTTAGATTTTAGATTTTAGATCATACTCTGAAAAAATATTTTTTATCGAAGGCTTCTACAGCGTGCATGGTACTGGCCAAGAGTGAATTCTAATTTTAACAAAGTTCACCAATGTACAGTATCAAAATATTCGTCTTTTAATAAAAAAATTCATTTTAAGGTTTGAAAAATAGAAATAGCTCAAATAAACAGTACGGAAATTTAAAACGAACACAAGAAATTGAGGCATTTGATGGAAAAAGGGCACATAAACCACTTGTTTAAAACTTATAAATAAAGACACATATCATTTTTAAATCATGAATTCTGTATTCAGAACGCTTGAACGACACGGTAACTACATCCTTAAAAAAATTTGATTTAATTGCATTACTTTTTATTAAGTTATACTATAATGAAAACTTTGAAATCGATTTTCTTGAAATGGCATTTTGGCGTATGTGCCCTTTTTCCATCAAATGCCTCAATTATGAATGTACATTTTTCTTTGTTAAACAAGTTACAGAAGAACTTTATTTAACTTTTTTTTATGTAGAATTTAGTTCGTATATCTGAAAAATCGAAGAACCATAACGGGTAATTATCATTTTTCGTGATCTAATCGGATCTTAAGACAAGAATATAAAATTTTAATATAAAGTTTCATTGAAATCCATTTTGCCGTTTAAACGTAATCGTGATAACAAATACATGAGATATTTAAAAAAAAAGCTCTTTTCTAAATAGTCAAAACGTGATCAGGAGGTCTTAAAACGTGATTTCCCTAACAAAATTTTTTCCAAATTTTTTTTCATTACAAGAGTATTATACATATGTCAGAAAGTGAAAAGTGTATCTCGAGGCACTCAAGAAGATCGCGCACGGCCGCGTGTCGCTTGCACGTAACCTTGGATCGCAGCGTTTCAAGAGCGAGAGAGAAAGACACACGTTCGTTTTCTCTCTCGTCTTCCCGACGTTGTCCGAAGCGCCGAGCTCACGGACACGCAGCTCCGGCGTAGTGTGCATGCGTGGTGGGGGAAATTCTCGAGTGCTCCCGTCCTCATTCTGGCATCACTGTCGCCTATTACCAGGCGAGAGAGCCCCAGCTCCCTTCGTTGCTCCTCGTGAGTTGTCGGCGTTCGACGGACATCGGCACGAGAGAGAGAGAGAGAGAGAGTACTCCCCACAAGATCCGTATTTCAACGCCATCTACGCTATAAAAGATTTTGTTTAGAACTAAAATTCAATATGGCGACATATACCGGCAAAAGTGAAATATGCTCAAAATTTGCGTACTGTAATGTAGCATAAAAGATACATTTGTTGACATGTTAAGAAGATTTGGATATGAAACTCAGATGTTAGAGAAAAGTATTTAATTGAATTTGCAATAATTGAATGTAATTAAATATTTCTCATTCGCCTGAAGTTTCTTATCTAAACCTTCCCCATTTTTTAAATTATTATTGGCATAAGTGGACATTATTTTGCCAACAATAACTGATAATATCAACAAATGTATGTCTTACCCTACATTTTGTATAATATACTTCATTGTAAAAATACAAGTAGCAATAAGGGATAGTTAGTCGCACAGATTTTTCTTTTTAAAATGTTCTTTTTATTTTTGTCCTATATAGTAAGTAATTACTTCTTTTTACAAGTTTTATTATAACGAATGCAGGCTTCCTTCGACAAGTGTGATTTCGCTTTAGGACCTGCATCCTTACCCTTTAACAAGTGGTTGATTTTCTTACACCAACATTTAATGTATTCTACGGTTGTTAATCTTGTTACGTATGTGGAATCTTCCCATACACCACTCTCAACCACTTTCGAGCTCGCTTCTGAGAAGGGAAAACGCCCTAAAATCCTTTTGCTTATCATACACTACTAAGGGGGGTCATGATCTCGACCATCTGGATCACGACCATGGGAACGGGAGTGACACGACGACGACCCCGAAGGATTTCCTTATATGGAAACTCCTAATGAATCCCCACTCATTTTTGGGACTATATAAACCCTTTGGTTTCTATCCTCGTTGGTTCAAAGCAGACAGTCACGCGTAGAGTAACGTCGTGTCACGCTCGTACAGAGTTGGTTAAGTTTAGTAAGATCGAGCTAAAGTCTCCGTCAGAATCATAGTTAACCTCATAGAATCCGCGAGTTCGGTTTATATTCTATTTGGCACTTTTGAAATAGCCACTCGTACGTCCCCGCATCGCCAGTGCGTCAACACCGTGCAACTAGTGGTAATTAACTACACTATTTATTATTTCATCGCGACACTTACATTTGTATCATACTTGATTATTCAATATATGAATGGTGTTCACGTGTAAATCGAGTCGATTCGTTAAACCCATCTTTTACCCAGCGATCCTTATAATAGCACTCACCCACTGATACAGCTTTACCGCTCGAGTTGTATCAAACATAAATTAAGAGTTACGAGGCATTACTAACATTTCCCGCGACTCCCTGATTTAGCATCAGGTTCGTTCGCAACCCTTCATCCCAAACAAAGCATCTTCTCCAACCCAGTGGCTCCCCGATTTCGCATCGGGTTCGTCCACGAAACCTTACCCTCCTACGGCTCCCTGATTTCGCATCAGGTTCGTCCGTATCCTACAGCTCCCTGATTTCGCATCAGGTTCGTTTGTAAATCTACCAACTTCCGAACAGCTCCCTGGTAACGCACCAGGTTCGTCTGTGAATAATCCAACCTCCTAACAGCTCCCTGGTTTCGCACCAGGTTCGTCTGTGAACTCTATCCTAGTGACTCCCCGATTTCGCATCGGGTTCGTTCACGACGTTTCACCCTCCTGCGGCTCCCTGATTTCGCATCAGGTTCGTCCGCGCACCTAACTAACAAACTCATAAACTGTATTCCTTGGGAAATACACTTCTCGCCGGCCTCTCGCATTGCCGCAGCCCCGGCTCGTTAGAATCTAATGAAAGCTTGACGCAGGTATTCAGAATGTTCGTTGTATGTTACAAATGATAAATCCAATACCACGGACAACGGCAAAGTCAAATTTTTTAAAACCTCTTTCTTAAAGCAGAAAATTTCGATATTTGCCTCCAAAAGGATGTGGGCCTCTTTAAAGACTGTATTTAAAATATTCAAATTGTATAGTTCCGATATGCAGATGCAGCACCGTTTAAACTCAACATCCGAATATAATGACTTCAAAATTGCAGAAGTATCAATGCAAGTACCCGTTTCATCGCAATCATCATTGCTAAAAAGCATATATGGATCACTATTAGGTTTAGTTTGTACAATCATCATTGTGTCTTCTGCGTTCTGAGCAATTAAAGCCATATTCCGAAGTGAAAATAGTGGCATTGCATCATCATCTTCGCAATTTCCTCTAACTAATTATTTATGAGTAGGGATTTAAAAGAATTTTGAAACTGTAAGGGCGTGGGATTGATGTTTCGACCTCCATGGCTCCTAATCATCCCAAAAAAATTCTCCAGTGGATCCTGATTGATTATCCGCGGGGAAAAGTTTTTGAATTTTATAAATTCTGTAAATCGCGCCATAGACGTTGAAATCCAATCAACGCTGTTTTTAATTTTTTCAACGAAGGCACATTTTTCTCCTTCGTCGTTTTCACGTCCACAAAGCGAAAATTACTTGTCAAAATACTACTAGCCTCCTTCCAGAAGGTCATGTGGGAAGTGTCGGCAGTCACTTCTTTTCTGACTGCATTTTTATCGTTTTTCAAGTCTTCTTTCCTGCCGTTCATGGAGTCAAATATACCCCCCCCCCCCCCCATAAACATGACTCATGTATGAAAGAAGCTAATTCCCTTTAATTCACGAAAAAAGTTCACATGCAAAGATTGTGAAATCATCTTTGCTAATTCCAATTGTACCTTTAATTCACGAAAAACATTAAAAAAGTTCTCACGCAAAGACTGTGAAATCAACTTTGCTAATTCCAATTGTATTCTCATTCTCCGCTCGAACACTGATTCCTCTATCACTTTTTATACTTGACATTCCTTTATTGGCCACAAATCAATTCAGAGCTCAGATTTTTAGCTTCGGTTTTAAGGAATTAGCGGGCTAGAGGCCTGTAGTTGACACAAAAACTTTTATAAGAGGGACATCTTCTGTTAAAAATGTCGTATGAAGATCGTTTTACGATGGAAGATAATACAAACTTGGTAGAGACTAATTTAAACGAATCAAAGTCGGTAATAGATTAATAGCACATTCGGCAACCTGCACTAGTGCGTAGTGAACGCGAACTTTTTTGCTTCCAATTGGCGAAAATTCGCACCCAGTGCGCACCATTGCGACCGTCCGAACACACTGTAAGAGAGATGCGGAGAATATGAAACATTTTGTTTTAAGTCGACTTCATAGTTTTTTTTTTATACAACGCCCGCTAATTCATTAAAACCGAAGTTGAAAATCTGAGCTCTGAATTGATTTGTGGCCAATAAGGGAATGTCAAGTATAAAAAGTGACAGAGGAATCAGTGTTCGAGCGGAGAATGAGAATACAATTGGAATTAGCAAAGTTGATTTCACAGTCTTTGCGTGAGAACTTTATTCATGTTTTCGTGAATTAAAGGTACAATTGGAATTAGCAAAGATGATTTCACAATCTTTGCATGTGAACTTTTTTCGTGAATTAAAGGGAATTAGCTTCTTTCATACATGAGTCATGTTTATGGTGGGGGGGATTTCATCACTTTTTTCATAATTTGTTATAAATTACTAAGTGCCGTATTTTAGATTTAGGGTCCACACCCCCTCCCCACCCTTCCCCCCAAACCTCGTGTCGATCGGCCACTGGGGCCATTCGGAAGTACAGCCAAAAAATTTTTTTTTGTGAAAATGGGCACATTCATCTCATTAGTCAGGCATAACGAGCTGAGGCACATTTCGTGATCCCAGGGATTATCGGTCCAAAGTTTTCAGGCGACAGACAAACACATAAACATATAGAAGCTTTCTGCTTTATATATTAAGACATATTAAGACATATAGGCTGCATATATTAAGATATATGTATAGATGGCGATAGCTAAGGTTTTTTCATCGGCCCCAAAAAGTTTGGAACGTTGGTGAATACAAAACAGGCTGTCAACAAAACAAAATTTACCAACAACACGCGGTATTCCCAAGCGGTCACCCATCCAAGTACTAACCGCGCCTAGTGTCGCTTAACTGCAGTGATCAGACGGGAACTTTTTTTTTTCAAGAACATTTATTTACATATCATTAACATGTATAAAAATATAAACAGACAATAAACGTTGTACTATATTTCTTAACTTACATATTCAGTCTTCTGTAGTTCCTATCTCTGAGAGATTTTCTTACTATTTGCCAGAGATGGGCATTTTTTAAATAAAAAATTATTTAAATAACGTATCAAATAAAAGAGACTTTATCTTTATTTGTCATCAAATAAAAATAACCCAAAGTTATTTTTATTTCAAATAAAAATAAGCCAGAGTTACTTTTATTTGAAACGTCAGAAATAATTTTTTTTGTTCGACGTGAATTTATTCGACGGCCACAAATAATTTTTTTCTTTGACGGGAATTTATCTGACGGCCGCAAATAATTTTGGTATTGGTATAGATAGAGGGTGACCTCACGGATTTTGACGACCGTGAAATATGTTGTCAAGGACGTCATTCTGAACAACTTTTTCCTCTAAACTTTTTAGCGGTCGACCTTCGTTTTCGAGATATTCGCAAAATTATGTTGCTACCACTACATTAAATCCGATCTGTACGTGCATGATGCGGCGGCGTATGCGTCAACACGAGACCATAGGCAGGCAACGTATATACCGGGTAAACTAAAAGGTTCGAGTTAACCAATTCCACGGTAGACTCGAGGTGGTCGGTCGCCGGGGGGATTTGTTATAGTTTTGGCCGTCTCACGGCGCGCAAGCGCCGTGAGAGGGCGGACGGCACATTCGAGTTTATCACTTAAAAGAATATTTCTTTCTTAATAATTGAACTTGAGACGCGCCGTCCGCGGAAGCGCCGTGAGGCGGCCAAATCTATACCAAATCCCCCCGGCGACCGACCACCTCGAGTCCATCGTGGATTCAAAGGACCCTAAAATCAACAATCTACTTTTTTTGCAAATATCTCGAAACCTACGGCTAGGCGACAGTAACATATATAGAGAAAAGTTGTTGAAAATGACGTCCTTGGCACCATATTTCAAGGCCATTGAAATTGGGGGTGGTTCCTCTGGTGTGATTATTTACCAAAGATTTTTGCAATTATCTCGGAAACTAAGGTCGACCGCCAAAAATTTTGGGGGAAAAAGTTGTTCAGAATGACGTCCTTGACAACATATTTCAAGGTCGTCAAAATCCGTGAGTTTGCCCTCTATCTATACCATTACCATAATTGTTGTATTTGACGGGAATTCATTTTAACCTTCAAATAATTCTGTCGTCTTTTCATTCATTTGTATTTGAAAATTATTTGATGCTCAAATAAAGGTCCGTTTATACAGCCACCGAGCCGAGCCTTCCGAGCCGTCCGTGCCGGGCGGAATCTCTATGCTAAAGCTTATGGAGAGCTCGGAGCCTCTGAGTCATCCAAGCACGGCCGGGCCCGGCCGTGCTCGGCGGCTCCTCGTCCCGCGCTCCCAACACGCAGTGATGCCAGAATGAGGACGGGAGCACTCGAGAATTTCCCCCACCACGCATGCACACTACGCCGGAGCTGCGTGTCCGTGAGCTCGGCGCTTCGGACAACGTCGGGAAGACGAGAGAGAAAACGAACGTGTGTCTTTCTCTCTCGCTCTTGAAACGCTGCGATCCAAGGTTACGTGCAAGCGACACGCGGCCGTGCGCGATCTTCTTGAGTGCCTCGAGATACACTTTTCACTTTCTGACATATGTATAATACTCTTGTAATGAAAAAAAATTTGGAAAAAATTTTGTTAGGGAAATCACGTTTTAAGACCTCCTGATCACGTTTTGACTATTTAGAAAAGAGCTTTTTTTTTTAAATATCTCATGTATTTGTTATCACGATTACGTTTAAACGGCAAAATGGATTTCAATGAAACTTTATATTAAAATTTTATATTCTTGTCTTAAGATCCGATTAGATCACGAAAAATGATAATTACCCGTTATGGTTCTTCGATTTTTCAGATATACGAACTAAATTCTACATAAAAAAAAGTTAAATAAAGTTCTTCTGTAACTTGTTTAACAAAGAAAAATGTACATTCATAATTGAGGCATTTGATGGAAAAAGGGCACATACGCCAAAATGCCATTTCAAGAAAATCGATTTCAAAGTTTTCATTATAGTATAACTTAATAAAAAGTAATGCAATTAAATCAAATTTTTTTAAGGATGTAATTACCGTGTCGTTCAAGCGTTCTGAATACAGAATTCATGATTTAAAAATGATATGTGTCTTTATTTATAAGTTTTAAACAAGTGGTTTATGTGCCCTTTTTCCATCAAATGCCTCAATTTCTTGTGTTCGTTTTAAATTTCCGTACTGTTTATTTGAGCTATTTCTATTTTTCAAACCTTAAAATGAATTTTTTTATTAAAAGACGAATATTTTGATACTGTACATTGGTGAACTTTGTTAAAATTAGAATTCACTCTTGGCCAGTACCATGCACGCTGTAGAAGCCTTCGATAAAAAATATTTTTTCAGAGTATGATCTAAAATCTAAAATCTAAACGTAATCACATCAAACGTAATTATATCAAGTTGCGACAAAGAATCACGCACTATTTACAAATTAATTACCGCTCGATGGAAACTACGGGAAAGTGGTGGTCTCTTCCATCGAGAGGGAAATGTAAACAATTGGTTATGCAAAGCTAACATCGCGATACATGTTGTACACTAAAATGTGTAAATTGGTATAAAGGTATTATTGTACAAGAATAGGAGAGAAAGGTAACTGGTAAATGCATCTGTGGCAGTTCGGTACTGTCACCATTACCTTGCTGTTATTTCTTTTAGCCTTTTCTTCGATTTTTCTCCTTTCTGAATTTTTCTTACTATTTTGCCATTTCCTATCTATTCTTTTCGTTTCCCGTTTCGAGGGTTCGCTCGGGCCTGGTTTTCGTCAAGTACATTTGGTGGTCAGATCCGCGATCTGTGGTCGCGTATGCTTTGTTTATGTTTTGTTTATGCTTTGGTTATTCGTTTTGCTGCATTAGTTGCCGAGAAAAATATTTCGCATCAATCCGCAGAGGCGATTCTTCAACTTTTCCAAGACGTTGGGAAAGATCCTGATGTTTTGGAACGTATGACGTGTGGTCGAACAAAGTGTTCTAATATTATATCGAACGTTCTGTGTCCGCGGGAAACAGAGCGTCTTAGTCTGGTTTTACAGAATTCTAAGTTTTCAGTATTTATTGATGAAATATCCGACATTACCAATGAGAAATGGATGTCGTTTATTGTTCGGTATGTCGCACCCGACACTTTGGATGTTCGAACGGAATTAGTAGAATTAATTAATCTTGACGCGCGAGAATGTACTGCCGATAAAATATTTACCTCCTTTAAGAACTCCATGTGGAAAAAGCAAATTCCGTTCGGAAACATTCTTGCTTTGTCGTGTGATAACGCTTCTGTCATGACAGGGTGTCACTCGTCATTCAAGACCAAACTTGCAGAAATTCGCGGTGAAAATTTTTTCACCATGCCGTGTCCATGTCACTCCTCTGCATTGGTAGTGCATGCAGCATGCGCTACCATTCCCGAGGTCTGCGAGGAATTATTACGGAAAGTCGCAACATTCATTTATAGCAGTCCCAAACGCTCGGCCATTTTTCGCGAATTTCAGCAATGTTTTCAATCTACTGACCGCAAAATTTTAAAATTGTGTACTACGCGATGGTTATCGCGTTACACATCCGTAGTTACACTTTTAGAAAATTGGGACAGTGTGTTGCACTTTCTGCAAGAATTGGTCGTAAGTGAGAAGACAAAGTCTGGGGATCATCTGCTTATCATCATGCAAAATCCAGAAGCGAAAGCATATCTTCTGTTTTTGAAATACGTTCTAGAGTATTTTAATGACTTTAGTTTATTCTTTCAGTCGCAACAAACAAGGATCCATTTGCTTCAAAATACTGCTAAAACTCTTTTGTACGATATTTTACGTCATTTTTTGAAACCGCAGCTTTTGAAGCACATGAATTCAGTAAAATTAATAGATTTTTCAAGAGGCGATGATCAAATCGCATTAGATAGTATTCATTTAGGTCCGGATTGTGACACTTTTCTTTGTCAATTAGTTGCAGAAGGCAAACCCGATGTTGTCCAAACCGTTCGAGAAAATTGTATTAAGTTTTACATAACGGCTGCAAACGAAATTCGTAATCGATTGCCAATCGATGACGAATTTCTGAGCAAGTTACGTGTTTTTGAGCCTCATTTGGCATTAGTAGATACTGACAGAGACACTTCCTTCAAAAGTGTTCTCTTTATTGCTCAGAAATTGGGCGGTTTCGACGAAGACGGTTTGCAAAAAGAATGGTCAACATTGCACCTGAATTTTGCAGATGCAGTCAAGCTTTGTACATTAGCTTTTGATGATGTATGGAAAACGGTGTTGTTAACGCGAAACGATCAAGGCTCGTATAAATATCCATATTTGCAGGAATTATTAAATTCCATTAGAAGTCTTCCAAATTCAAACGCCGATGCTGAAAGATCGTTTTCCATGCTTCCCGACATAAAGGACAAGAAACGAAACCGACTTTGTTCGACCATCGTCAATGCCATTTGCGTAACGAAATCGGCATTAAAGGCGCACGGGGAAACAGCTCAGAGCATGGAGGTAGATGACAAACATCTATCTCTCATGTCATCTGAGAATTTATATGCAACTTTTGCGAAGAAACAAAAGAATAGTTTACGTTTACATGCCGTTGATGACCTCGCGGATTTTCCTTCTACGTCGGGTAATGCAAATTGGTGATGTCCAGAATATTATCAATTTCATCCATTTTCTATTTCATTCGATTTTTGGACATCGCGAATATGTAAATAGTTGTTCGATTTACCTCACGCAATTCTTGTTCTATCCTTGCAATAAATTCGCTTGCTTGCTATACATATGATTCATAGAGAGAATTTCGAGATAATTGTACAAATAAATGTATATTCTTAATTATATTCATTTTATATGGAACAATTATCTCGAAATTCTGTCGCATGTATTATAGTAAATTCTTTTGCCTGCTTTCTATCCTTTGGAAATGTAAACAATTGTAGCATTATTTCAGTCTTACATCTCGTCAATATATCGAACCCAATTGATATATTGACGTACTGCCTTTCTTTTCTATTTTTGTAATGTTTTTGTACATTTTAGTGTACAACATGTATCGCGATGTTAGCTTTGCATAACCAATTGTTTACATTTCCCTCCCGATGGAAGAGACCACCACTTTCCCGTAGTTTCCATCGAGCGGTAACGTGCACGCTGCGCGTAATTAATTTGTAAAAAGTGCGTGATTCTTTGTCGCAACTTGATATAATTACGTTTGATGTGATTACGTTTAGATTTTAGATTTTAGATCATACTCTGAAAAAATATTTTTTATCGAAGGCTTCTACAGCGTGCATGGTACTGGCCAAGAGTGAATTCTAATTTTAACAAAGTTCACCAATGTACAGTATCAAAATATTCGTCTTTTAATAAAAAAATTCATTTTAAGGTTTGAAAAATAGAAATAGCTCAAATAAACAGTACGGAAATTTAAAACGAACACAAGAAATTGAGGCATTTGATGGAAAAAGGGCACATAAACCACTTGTTTAAAACTTATAAATAAAGACACATATCATTTTTAAATCATGAATTCTGTATTCAGAACGCTTGAACAGGACACGGTAACTGCATCCTTCAAAAATTTGATTTAATTGCATTACTTTTTATTAAGTTATACTATAATGAAAACTTTGAAATCGATTTTCTTGAAATGGCATTTTGGCGTATGTGCCCTTTTTCCATCAAATGCCTCAATTATGAATGTACATTTTTCTTTGTTAAACAAGTTACAGAAGAACTTTATTTAACTTTTTTTTATGTAGAATTTAGTTCGTATATCTGAAAAATCGAAGAACCATAACGGGTAATTATCATTTTTCGTGATCTAATCGGATCTTAAGACAAGAATATAAAATTTTAATATAAAGTTTCATTGAAATCCATTTTGCCGTTTAAACGTAATCGTGATAACAAATACATGAGATATTTAAAAAAAAAGCTCTTTTCTAAATAGTCAAAACGTGATCAGGAGGTCTTAAAACGTGATTTCCCTAACAAAATTTTTTCCAAATTTTTTTTCATTACAAGAGTATTATACATATGTCAGAAAGTGAAAAGTGTATCTCGAGGCACTCAAGAAGATCGCGCACGGCCGCGTGTCGCTTGCACGTAACCTTGGATCGCAGCGTTTCAAGAGCGAGAGAGAAAGACACACGTTCGTTTTCTCTCTCGTCTTCCCGACGTTGTCCGAAGCGCCGAGCTCACGGACACGCAGCTCCGGCGTAGTGTGCATGCGAGGTGGGGGAAATTCTCGAGCGCTCCCGTCCTCATTCTGGCATCACTGATAGGCGAACGGCGGTCACTCGACAACGCACGTTCAGACTAGCAGGTCCTCGTGGCACGATGTTGTGCAAAACGTAGTTTCTAGACACGCCACGCCACGTGCGTGCACGTATAACTTACAATAAATACAGTCTCTTGTTGGTTCAACATGGTGTCTTATTTAACCCGTTGACGACGTGTAACTACAGGAGTGTAGGGCTGCTATCTATGCACATGGTGCATTAAGAAACAGTTCTCCCAGAAACACCCTCTTGCTATGAAAATGCATCTGATGGCCGGGCTATTATGCGGCAGGCGTACCAGAGACTGAACATCAGTGAGCAAGCCATAGAATTGCTTATAGGATCTATCGCGGACTCGACACTAAAGCAGTAACTTAAACCAATCAAGGATTGGACTAACTTTTGTTATAGGAAGAGATGCGATATATTTAATCCACAAATCGAGTATGTGGTTAACTGGTTAACTAACAAGTTTAATGAGGGAGCCTCTTATGGAACGTTAAACTCGTACAGATCGGCTCTATCGCTGATAACAAATGAAGGGATAGGTAAAAGTCCTATTATATCTAGATTACTGCGAGGAATTTTCTACCACAGACAATCGAAACCGTTTAGAGCCGGTACTAAATAAATTGGAATACCTTTATCCCTTGAATAACTTAAGCCTACCGGAATTGACGGGAAAGTTAGTAGTCTTATTGGCACTAGTTACGGCACACCGTAGGCAGACGCTGTCGCTGATAAAGCGGAGTAACATCGACAAAGATATAGAGGGATATAAAATAAAAATACCTGACAGAATTGAGGTGACCAGACCTGGTGCATATCAAATATTATTAGTACTGCCAGTGTTTCAAGAGAAACCAACACTGTGCGTGGTAGGAACATTAGAAAGATATTTAAAAATAACGGATAGCTTAAGAGGAAATTGTGATGCATTGCTCATCACAACAAGGCGGCTTTATATGCCAGCATCAAAGGACATGATAAGTCGGTGGATACGTGCCTTCCTGGTTAAGTGTGGTATTTGGAAAGTACTTATACAAGTTTATTTAAAATGCACTAAAAACTGAAAAATTATCCATGCATGTGTTGATATTCATTATTCATGTAAAAATCCATGCGTATTTGGTTATTTTCAGTAATTTTTATGTTATCTGGTAAAATATTTTTTCTTATATATATATATAATATATATTTTTGTTATATTTTATTTGTACTAGTTATACATAAAACATAGGGGAAAGCGGGGTAATTCCGGCCAGCGGGTAATTCCGGTCACTTCTATTTCTTTAAATAAAAACCGCGTAACTTGACTCTGTATGGTACTCCCACTTGTTAATGATGCGGCAAGGTAAAATTCATGGTTTCCATGACAACAACAGTCTTTTGATTAAAAAAAATCCGGGAGGGTTCATTTCGCACCGTAATCTTATAACAGTGGTCGAGTGTTAAGCAAGGTTAGTTAGTACATGGAATAGATATGAATTATTAATATTAATCTCATTAAATAGAGGAATGTTTCTACTTTCGAACTCACATTTGGTTTTTGGTGATATGTATATTCAATTCAGTGTATTACTTCAAATATCTGAACATAAGGTGTGGGGTAATACCGGCCAAAACTGAGGGGTAATTCCAGCCAGATTTTAAAATTGCTTTTTTTTCTGGCTTAGATGCCACGTACAATTCAAATATTTGTGATGAAAAAATAGAGCACGATATTTGCTCCTTTTGCAAAGATAACGGAAAAGGTGTTGAAATGTGGTTTCGGTGCACAGTATGTGGTCAATGGGCACATGCAGAATGTTCAGGATGGGATACCCCTGAAGAATACATTTGTGATATATGTACTAATTAATTTTAAAATAAAAAATAACACAATTTTTAATAATTTAACAATTTTCCTATCTCTTTTATAAAAAAAAATCATGGCCGGAATTACCCCACTGGTGGGGTAATTCGGGCCAAATTACTATTTTTGTGTTATTGCTCCCAATTTTGTTACAACGTAAATTTATGCTTTCTCGGTCATACTAATACAAACTAGACACTTCAAACTATCAATCAATATAAAAAAAATAACAAATGTGTAACTTGTTCAAATTTTATAGCATTTACTGCTTATGTCGCCGGAATTACCCCGCTTTCCCCTATATTTATAGTTTTTAACATAAATGAATACATTTTAAATCGTAAAAATAAAGATTTTGTACGTTTACATGGTCTTCAAGTGGGTGTTCCGTTTTACCCAGAGATGGACAAAAAATTATTTGAAATAAAAATTTCGCACACAAATTTTTATTTCAAATAATTTTTTGCCCATCTCTGGTTTTACCCTACCACTTGAGAGAGCGAAGATTTCAATACCCCCGGTAAATCTCATTTTCCTTCGTTCTCAAAGATTTTTCTTAACAATGGCTTTGATTTTCTTATAGTCTAAGGTCCACTGAAGACTTTTGTTGAAGTCCCGTGTCTTTTTCTCCTTCCGATTTTATCTCCAAAGTTAAGCGTTTCGTTTTACCCCACACTCGTATTCAAGTATTAATCTCAAAGGTCCATAAATTCAACAATTCGGTCATTCACTGGTTTGTTTAAAAATGGTGTGCATGTCAACTTTTTTAAAAATTCTTCTAATGTCATTCGAGATATTGTCACTAAAGGGCATGACCACAGTATTTCTCCAACTTACTGGTCCAATCTTTTTAATTTTTTCTTCTTTACGTTTTTCCGTTTTACACTGTCATGTTATACTAAACAACAATTTCCACCGATTAAAGATAAAATACCATTGCTAAAAAATTCTAATGTCGTGTACTCAATTCCTTGCATGGGTTGTAGCCAGGTATATATTGGACAGACCTCTAGGTTATTAGAAAGACGGATTTATGAACACAAAATAAATATTTTGCTATCGCCCCGCCAACACACTGCATTAACAAAGCATTCACTCGAGTTTGATCATAAGTTTGACTTCGACAATGTCAAAATTGTTGATAGAGAAACCAACTTAAATAGGAGGATTCTATTAGAAACATTACATATGATTAAACAACCTAGCGTAAATCTTAGATATGAAACACCTAAGATGCAAGAATATTACGCAACCTTATTGAAACAGTAAGGATATGATATGATGTTGTCTTTCTGTTAGAATTGTCCTGTAACTCTCTAACTATGGTTGAATCACGAATTACATATTTGAGTTATGTAATTAATTATTTTTCGAGCATGAGTGAATGTTTTTTTTTGTTTACCACATTATTGGTATTTTAAACGGCGTGTTGTTGAGGTTTGAAATATCGTTTCCTTCAATTTTTGAATTCAGTTAATAATGTATTATGTTCAGCCTCTAGAGTCTCCTACTTTGTTTTTACTGTTTACCTCAGTCACGTTCTAACCGACGCGCTCAACGCACGTCTTGGGCTAACGTGTAAATTTCACCTAAAGGCAAACGCAGTTTTATTTCACTTTCCTTGATAAGGGTCACAATCAATGACCGAAACGTCGGAAATATAACGATTGCAAAATAGTTTTTATTAAAAATTTGAATTGACCGAACCAGTGCGCTGAAACCACTTTAATTTTGAATTATTTCATATATACGGTCGAAATTCTAATCAATTTATTTTAAAATATTTAATATTGTATTTTTTTCAAACATGAAGTCCCCATTGAAGATATTGTCATTTGTTGTAATCAGAAAATTAAGATTGAAATTAAAAAAAATGAAAACACCGAAGACTTCTAGTTTTGATTATGCTTCGCTGTGTGAATTGTGCGGTGTCCCCCTGCAGAACATGCCGGAAAGACAAGTCTTTCCTCAGGCAGCGATAGTTCTTGTAGTTATTATTGTCCAATAAAAATTTGAAAAATTTAATTAATAAATACAGTGAAAAAAGGTTGATATGTTTGATACTCACCTATACATTTTTCTGACAAAATTTTTTAATTTTTATCCCTTTTCGGGCTTTTGGGTGAATGTAACCCCTTAAGGGGGTAGACACGGGTAATGCAGCGCGCTGTATACCGACACAATCTGGCCCGAAACATGGGTTTAGTAGAATACGCTTTTCGTCCTTATATGAGCGAATTTTGGGCTTGGCGAGGTCTCATTCGAAAGAGAAAGGTTCAGTGCAGCGCGCTCTGGCCATGGTTCGACGAGATTGTGTTGATATCTAATAATATGAGTGTTCAAAGTAGAGCAAAAATCGAAAAAATACACCCGCATGAACCAACGTATTTTTAGGTCACTAAAAGAGTCTTGTGACTCAAACGATGACCAGAGCGCGCTGCACTGAACTTTCCTCTTTCGAATGAGACCTCACCCAGCTCAAAATCTGCTCATATAAGGACGAAAAGCGTATTCCCGTAATTGCATTCCCAATTACGAGTTCCGCCATATTGGCGATAATATAGAGCAAGTCACGTGACAAATTTAGTTGAGCTAGTAGACACGAGATGGCGCCTACTCGGGAGGACTGCCAACGTGGAGTCATAGCAAAACTGAAGCGTTAGCTGGATACACAAGCCACAGTAAAAGCGTGATGCAGTCAATGTATGAATTTTCGGACGATTGTAGGTTAGGTTATATGCATTTTAGGCATATAACTGCTGGGAACTGTGTACATTTAGTAAATTAACGCTTTTATTGTAACACATACATCACTTGAAACCGCTGTCGAATTTATGTTATAATTATATGGCCACATTATTTAAAATAAAAAAAGAGATTGGAACTTTTTTACTAATACTGGAAATATTGATTTACTGATATCATATTTTCAGAATGTGGAAGTTACACCAATTATATGCAATTATTGCTCTTATTATTATTCTTCCGACTATTGCATATAACATACAACAAGGAAAAGTCTCTAAATCAGTCAACAGTTGACTCCCTGATTTTTTTTGTAATTCTTTACGGTCCTATGCAGAGATGGGCATTATTTAAATAAAAGAATATACTTCCGAATGGCCCCAGTGGCCAATCGACACGATGTTTGGGGTAGGGTGTACCCTAAATCTAAAATTTTATTTAGCTCCGGGTATTTATTAGTTTCCTTTGTTTATTCGAAAGCGTTTCATCTTGAGCTTCGAATAATTTTTCATCTTTCATTATATCTTTATCCTAAGGTCGTATTCAGATATATTGGTCGGTCGATTCGTTTTCGCGAACAGCGATCGAGGAGAAATCAGCGACCACTATCTGACGATCGTGGATTTGTCTGTTGGAGTTACGCGGCCACCCAAGGGTATGGTGGGGTAACGGGAATGCTGCGCGGCTCCGTCTGAACGTAGCCGTGTGGCTGTCATGACTAATACGAGATGAAGCTATCGAGAAAGAATCAATGTTCTGACCAATAAAGCTCCTGAATTTTTTCGGAGCTAAGGCACACCTATTCTGATGTGTGTATTTCTACGCTGCAGCTCGGTTTGGCCTATACACAACAGAAGCTTGGCGCTATCCCCTCCACTTCTGGCTCACTCTTGTTCTGCGAAGGCGAGAGTGAGATGGAACGAGAGCGAGTCAGAAAACGTTGCAAACAGAAGCACCGAGGCAGCTAAGCGGTACCTATGGTGGGAGTATACGCGACGGGCGCGAGTGCTCAGATGGAATCGTGACTGTTCGATGCATCCGCGCCACGGTCAGATAGCCAGGCACGGCACGAGTCTTTTTTGCGCCATAAGCGAGCTTGACAAATTCCGCCATTTATTATAATACATTAATTGAGCTTCTTCATGACCTTACTCTACTCGTAGTTTAAAACCGTTGTAGTATAATTTGTAGTATTTCATTTAAAAATTTATTTTCAACAATGCCAACAATGAAAAGGCCATTTTGCATTTCTTGTCAACCTTACGCCCTAGCAGTTGCCTAATTTTGCAGAGTAAAGTCATAAATAATCTCAAATAAATGTAATATAATAAAGGGCGCAATTTGACAAGTTCGCTTAGGGCGCAAAAAAGACTTATGCCGGGCCTGCGTCAAGTTTTTGCGAAGCGGTTCCCGTGCTCACCGTAAGCACTTGCGACCATCGTGCACGCCCGTCGCGCATACAAAGGACGGAGTGTCAGGCGTCCGAAAGACGGAGCGAGACAAAATATCAACGCGTCGTCTGTCTCGTACTGTCCTCGCTCGCTTTCAGTGCCTTCGCTCGCTCTCTTTCCATCTCGCTCTCGCCTTCGCCGGACAAGAGTGAGACAGAAGTGGTGGGGATAGCGAAAAGTCCGTACCGTGTACACCAAACAGAGCCCGTAACGATCTTAGATGCTCGAATAACTGACGAGAACCTTTGTGGCCCGAGCCGCACGAGATCGCCGTTGCTCAGCGATGTGTCATCGATTATATAGAAACAGAATTTGTTTTTTTTTTTCATCGTATCAATATGAAAGTGACACAAATGGATTCCTGGCATTCTCCCGATTAAATTGACAGAAAATAATTTAAATCAGACTATTTTTAACGAAACGGGCTTCCAATTCTGCAAACAAATTTCACGTAATTTCCTTAATTATGGTCCGAATAATATCATTTTTGGGGCCAATTTGATCGAGAAAACACGACAAATCGATTCACGTCACTTTCGCAAAGATCTGATTAGAAATGCAGAACTGAAGATTTGTCACTGCTTAGTGCGTAACATTGTATGGCCCCGCTGGATTCGAGCGTCGAAACCCAAGAAACTCAGCGAGTTGCATGATTGCTAGCGTGAAGGACAAGAGAGGACTTTGCATGGCGAAGGAAAGTCAGCCTTCTATAGAACTCAAATCGAGAAAGACTTTGCTGACAAACTTTACATATGTATATTCGCGTCAAATAAATACTTTAATTGTAAAATTTAGACGACAAACTATTGTTGAATTTCGCCAGTTCTTACATATGCATCACTTGGTTGGGAATTCCTGATCCCAGAGTTTCATGCATTTACCTATTGAAATGTTGCTTCAAGTCATCGGGAAATTGCATTACTTCTTCTCGTACATACATATATGTATCTGTTCGCGAGTAGGTGTCACGAGTGACACGGCTTTGGTTTCTCAAATAAATGCACATTTATTAGGGCCCTCGGTCGACGGCGACTTGAGTCATCCAGTACTGAATATGAAATTGTTCATATTTCTCACTACACCTTGATAAGAGTGTTACCACCGATGGATTCGTGAGTTTATGTCCACGAAAATGAGTCGAGACGCGAAGCAATTCGGTCTATTTTTTCTTATGAATACATGATTAGGACACACACACTACGTTCACTAAAAATAGACCGAATTGCTCCATGTTTGGCATCATTTTCATCAGTAATGCAGTGCTCTGGTGAAGAACATCGTAATACGGAGCTAATATTCTAGGCCCTAGAATCTACGATATTGTCAATGTGCAGTTGAAACGCACGCCGCTTCACACTATCGTTTCTTAGCATTTATACGGGGTGATTCTGTAGCTAGAATCGTCAAACGCGATGCTCGCCAACAATCATGTGTCTCGCTGAGTTTCGTGGGCTTCGACGCTCGAAACCAGCGGGACTATACAACGTTGCACGCTAAGCAGTGACGAATCTGATGTTCTGCAATTTCTAATCAGATCTTTGCAACAGTGACGTCAATCGATTCCTTACAATTTTATATATAATGTTTGTTCATAACTGCTTCTTTCTGCATAGGACGTGTAATAAGTGTATTTCATGTTCTGTTTCGGTGCTTTGCAAGTAAAAAAATGTCTAACCTAACAAACTTCATTTTCTGGGGACATCCCCTCATCTATTTTCCCTTTTCACTTATAATTCCTTACTGCTAACGTAGAATATTGTAGCATAAGCACATTTCAAGTAATTAAAATGTACAATGAATTTTCTATGTTTGCAGTACCAGCCGACTTCCGTTTAAATTTTTATAAGTACAACGCAACAGCTGAGAATTTCTTTCCTTATTCAGAATAAAATACGGAAATAGCAAACAGCTCCCTCTCGCGTTTACCGGGCAATCGGCGATCTATCGGTATTACCATTTCTGTGCAGAAAAAACCTGCTGTAATACCGACCTGCCAAATCGGCCAGGTCACGTGACGTGTCTACCCCCTTAAGTCAGTCCCACTAATCAACAATCAAATTGCTAATCCTAATGCGGTTCGAGGGGAACAGTAAAGTTCAACTTTGACATTCAATACGACAATGCAGATCTTAGATATGAGCAAACAAGAAATGCAATATCGAAGAGGACGCCAGTGGTATTGGCATTTTACGTGCAAACAGGCATCGTGTGATACCTACCCTATATTGTCCCTGGATTACAGCCAGGAAATCCTGATAGGAACATTTCAAACGCGAAATGAGATTATGAATTCACAACTTCATTCATCAAGAAGAAACAGAAGGGAAAGAAAAATTAAATTCTGGATTATAGTCAATTGTTCCTTACTGCTTGTGTGAGTCGCTTTACACTCTACACTACACAGTTCAACTTTTTTCTTCTCATTGAAAAGAGCACATTCGCGTAAACAACAGATTTAACATTAATTTTCAATGTTATAAACAATTTTACGGCAAGATGTAAATTCACCCTTGAAAGCAATGATCATTACTTTTTGTACACCTTGTACATAGAGCATTCATCAAAAATTCGATTACAAAAATTTAAAGGTTCATAGATGCAATTTCAAATATGCTCTTTATACTCTACTGTTGTACATTAAACGATAGCGATGTGTTAAACAAAAGATAATATAATGATTTTCCAAAATATAGTAAAACACTCCTACCGTATCATAGACGTACAATAAGCTATGATTTTGTAATGAAAACCTTAAATCATCTAATAGTGAATATATTGTATGTACATGGCGGAATCGCCCGTTTTTTTTATAATTATTATACCGCAATGACGGAAACATGTAGTTTTATTTTTAAAAAAGTGTTGCTATCTGAAATCTGGAAACTGTGTTCTTAAAAAGAAAATATCAAATAAATATTCTATATAAATATCACTTGTTTCCATTTAAGAAAAAAGATTTTCCAGAGAATATCTATCATCAAACAATCGGGATATTTCAAGTTCTAATGTTAGGGATGGTTCGCCCTGTATAGTAATAAAAAAATAGTATTATTATAAATATTATTTTCACATCATACGTTTTGTTTCTCTTGAAGCTGATGGAATGAAAAATCTATTTTGCCTTAATTACTTTTCATTTTCTAAACTCTGTCATGTAAAAAGTGGTAAATAGCAAAAAGTCAAATTGTTATCGAAAATGTCAAGCAATCTGTTATTTATGTAAGCGTACTAGCTTCAATGGAAGTCCGAAAATCCGCACAAAATGTACAATTCTAATGTTAGCAAACTGACAGATTTGTAATACCTTGACCAACATAGTTATTACTGTCAGGGTTGTCCAACAATGTTAGTATAGTCACTGACTATAAAGATACTTTAGCCCAAATATGCGGATAATTGAAATTTCTTTTATATACCGACTGTATAACGAAATAACGTTAATGGACTGCATCAAAAGATATTAAGTGAAATTTAAGATTATTGGAATAAACGAAAAGTCCGCTATTTTGCAGTAACTATGCACAGTCTCATGTAAATAAACATAAATGCCATGGAAATTTCGGTAAATATTATCATAAACAAAATCTCGTATCAAACAGTAACATTTACTCCTTTCAAACAAGTAGTATTTTTTTATATCGTTAGAAACAATGTCACGATTTGTATGGTCGTGTTAAAACGAGCACCTAGTATATATTTCGATATAACTTACTTAATGTAAATTTTTTCCGTGGTGTACCAATCCAGAAGAAACATTCGTATTATAGATCATGCCTTGATTGCGGAGAAAGTCTGATCGTTTTTGTTAAAGTGTATGAAAGAATATAGGACTAAAACGTGACAAACTACCTCTAGTGGTCTAATATAAAAATTGAAATAGTCTATTGATGTATAAAAATACGGGGCGAATAATTAATAATTTGCTCGAAATTTAAAGAAACTTCAAGTATGTTTAAGGTGTGTGTGTGCGCGCACGCGTGTGTATGCGTGTTCTACTCTGTTTACTTCTGAAACGATTGCAACTAAACTCAGTTTACTGATTAGTGATATAGTGAAAACCTAGTCACAATACACTTAAATTATTGTGCAGTATATTAGTTATAAAAAGAACTGATATTATGGAGAACGGAACAACGAATGCTGCCTCTCCAACAGCCCCAAATAATTATGCTAAAGCAGCACAGAATGTTACATTCACCCAAAAAGATCAAGCCATCGTATTAGACGCAAAAGAAGGAATTTCAATTGAAGATTATGCAGAAGCAACAGGCAAAACCGTCAATCCAGCAAACATACGCTTCATTTCTAGAAGTTAAAAAAAAATTAAAAATATAATTAACTTTTTTTTTTAATGTGGGGAAATCTTCAAAAGACACCCCGACGCCTCCAGAGGGGAATCCCCCGGCAGAGATGGGCATAAAATTATCTTCATAAAAGTTTCAAATTCGAATAAAACAGAAAAATTGTATTCGTTCGTCGCCGCATAAAAAAAACCGAAGTATCTTTATTCGAAGCCCCAGTTTATTCGACGGGAATTCATTCGACGAGGCAAAGATACTTTTTTTTATTCGAAGGTCTTCCACTCTGAGGTTCGAATACCTTTTTTATACTTTAGCTGTATCTTTATTCGAAGGTTTCAAATAATTTCGGCTGGCGCCTGGGTCGTTCAAGGGCTGAGGCGAGCGAGGCAGCGGTCCCCTGCTACGGTCGCCCCGCCACGTGTCACCAATTTTAGAGAAATTAAAGTTCTTTATTTTTCGTCGTATCGATCCGAAAGTAACATCGATGCATTTCTGGCATTCTCCCGATTAAAAGGACAAAATATCATGCAAATCGGACAATTTTTAACGAAGTAGGCTTTAAATTCTGCAAACCAATTTTTCGTGTAACTTTGTTAATTATAGTCCGAATTATGTTGGGTTTGGTACCATTTTCATGGGGAAAACATTAAAACACAAGGAGTCGATTCATGACCCTTTCGTGAAAATATAAAGGGTGCATGGTGACTTCGCACCTGTATCCACCGTTGCCCACCGTCGATGTGCGGGACAATATGATCATAAACCACGACTCTGATGAGACGCTCTGGCCGATCTACCTGGCTAGTTTTTCGGAAACAACTGGTTCCATTAGGCCCTAAATATAATAAAATTTTAAATCCTTTACGACAATGTATACCTAAAAGTGAAATCTGACGGCACGTGGATCGGCCAGCCATGACCACAGCCGACTCTAGTACTAGCCGTGCTGAAGGCAAAATGGCAACACCGCGAGAGTCCGGCTTCGATATACCTAGCCCAACTTATCGTATCAGCCTCTCAGTACCCACCGGCCTCCCGGCTACAGTCTCCGTCTACCGGCCTTTCGGTTTCCCGTTTATCTTTTAAATGTTTATATTAATGTAGTACTGAAGTCCTCTAAATATCAGAAACGGAGCAATAATCCAGGTGTTTTATTTATTTATATTAACCCTACAGATCCTTATTTTTGTGTGTAGCACATTTATTTAATACAATCTGTAGCATTTTTGGACATTTGGTTTTACATAGATTTTTTTTATAAATTTCACATATTTATTAATAATGTCACGGTGTTGGTGTGTTCCCAATTGCAAGGGAAATTATTAATAATAATAATAATAATAAGTTTATTTGTACTACAAGCTCACAGCCTATTATAAAGGAGGTTGTTTGATTCTCACATCTACATCCTTACTTTTATCTGTGTTACATTGTACTTAAGCCTAATATCTATACTTTATATATTATTTATACTCTTATAACATTTCAATTAGTGCGAATTTTCTTATTTTTATGACTGACTGTACAAAATAAAACATATTCTTTGCTTCCTCGATGTTCCTAATATTTAATACATCAGGGACACCTTTTTCCCTAACTTTTTGTGCATGCCCTTGTTGATATTGGGGACATACAGACAGAACATGCTTTAGAGCAGGCATGGAACTAAAGTGAACGCAGCGGCCGTTTTTCGGAGGCAACGCCTCCTTTCTCCCGCCGCGCGTCTTGGCCCCCGCGGCGGGCCGAGGAGCTTCGAGCGCCTCAGACCCGTACCATATGAACCGCGCGTGGCGCATTGGGGCGACACCCGTATCAATAGATTTCCGCATCACCCATGGGGTACTATTATCGATGCGTTTTTTTTGTCAGTGGTATCCCCTGTAGGCCTATTCCACTGTGTCACGCGATAAAAATGGATAGGAAAAACGCGTTTTACTATCAAAATTTTAAATACGTTTGGGAAAACTTAATTTTCGCGCACGTTTAGACGTGCTGGGCATATCTAAAATATCAACGGGGAGGCTGGTCGACGTTGTACGTATTAAAGTTGAAAGCGAGGAATCGCTTAGCCGTGTGCGCTGTTCTGTCTTAATGGCACGCATTTTTGAGAACGAACATTCGCACAAATATGTGGATCCGAACATGGAGAAAATTCGGAGCGCGAAATTCCTAAATTTGGGGTATGTCGATTCTTCCAGTGTTTTGAAGAATTCGGCTCCTTTTTCTTCCCCCGCTTTCAAAGAAATGTCGTGTTGAAGATCGCACATTTCTTTGAAAACGAGGGGACAAAAAGGAGCCGAATTCTTCAAAACACTGGAAGAATCGACATACCCAAACTTAGGGTTTTCGCGCTCCGAATTTTCTCCATGTTCGGATCTACATATTTGTGCGAATGTTCGTTCTCGAAAATGCGTAGCATTAAGACCGAACAGCGCACGGGGCTAAACGATTCCTCGCTTTCAACTTTGATACGTACTTCGTCGTCCAGCCTCCCCGTTAATATTTTAGATTTGCCCAGCACGTTCAATCGTGCGCGAAAATCTAGTTTTCTCGAGCATATTTCAAATCTCATAGTAAAACGCGTTTTTCCAATCCATTTTTTATCGCGCGACACAGTGGAATAGGCCTATAGGGGTACCACTGACAAAAAAAAACCCCATGGGTGATGTGGAAACCTATTGATACGGGGGTCGTCCCAATGCGCTACGTGCGGTTCATATGGTACGGGCCTGAGGCACTCCAAGCTCCTTGGCCGCCGCGGGCTATATGTACATATAGTATATGTACATCAACCGCTTGAGATCTTGTGATTTTAGTTGCAAGGACACTTTTTGCAACACTCTAATGAAACAATTTCTCCAGTTTGATTGAATCAAGGCAGCTGCGTAGAAAATTTCATGGCCTGTTCATCAGCGATAACTTCATGGACGCGGCCAAACCGCAATTCTTAGAAGTGTCCGCGGTCGAAATGCGTCCAATACACCGCTGAGCCTTAACGAGTGTTTTGTGACTTCCGCGTTATGTACAATATGTACATGGTCAGCGAAGAAAACGGCGTGAGTTCAATGTTCCTTAAGGGCTTACTGTGCACCCAACGAACGAAACGAATTTGCGTCGACTTATGATACCTGATCATGAGTAAGTTCAAAAATCCATGATTGCTGTGACAAACATTGATTTTAGTTTTCGATTATTGTGACTGATACTAATTTTGTAATGAAACTTTTATAATGTAAGTATAAATTCTTGTAGATATTGAATGTGTTTAATATGGAATACCATGACGCGAAAAGGATTAAAATTGGATTAGATTGATTATTTAGCTTCAGAATATTGCTGTACCTACTCAGTTACCATTGCATGTTTTAACCTGTTTTTCTCGAAAACGCAAAAAGTTGACGTAACGCAAACTGGGGAAACATTGGCATGCTTTTGGAACATTTTGTTATGTAATATGAAAATTTTATAATTTTACATTTGCTTTAAGTATCATATCATAACATTGTAGTTAGGGTAGTGCAACAATTGAAAAAATTTCAAGCGAAATTACAGCACCTACTCTACTTTAAAAAGAGCTGCATTCTTTATCAAAATGGCTGAACGGTAGCGGCTAATACCTAAGGTCGGGTTCAGATATATTGGCTGGTGAGTTCGCTTTCGCGAGCAGCGCGCAAGGAGAAATCAGTCACCACTACCTGACGACCGTGGATTGGCAGTTGAAGTCGCTGTGCCCCCGAAGGGTATGGTGGGGTAACGGGAACGCTGCTCGACTCCGCCTGAACGAAGCTCTGTGGTTGTTGTTTATTCTAACCCACCGCGCGACGACCAGGCGTAATCCGAGAGAGAGAGAGTGAAAACGTATAGAAAAGGAGCACTGAGACAGGCAAGCGGTATGGTGGGAGAATACCCCTCACGAAACTCACCGGCCAATATATCTGAACCCGATTTAGTCTGGGATTTGCTTGCATCGATTGTCCTTAAGGGGGTAGACACGGGTAATGCAGCGCGCTGTAATACCCACATAATGTGCCCGAAACATGGGTTTGGGGGGATACGTTTTTCGTCCTTATATGAGCAGATTTTGGGCTGGGTGAGGTCTCAATCGAAAGAGGAAGGTTCGATACAGCCCGCTCTGGTCATGGTTCGACGAGATTGTGTTGATATCTAATAATATGAGTGTTCAAAGTAGAGCAAAAGTCGACAAAATACACCCGCAGGAATCCAAGTATTTTTAGGTCACTAAAAGAGTTTTGTGGCTCAAACGATGACCAGAGCGGGCTGTCTCGAACCTTCCTCTTTCGAATGAGACCTCACCCAGCCTAAAATCTGTTCATATAAGGACGAAAAACGTATCCCCGTGATTGCATTCCCAAATACGAGTTCCGCCATATTGGCGATAATACAGAGCAAGTCACGTGACAAATTTAGTTGAGCTAGTGGACACGAGATGGCGCCTACTCGGGAGGACTGCCAACGTGGAATCATAGCAAAACTGAAGCGTTAGCTGGATACACAAGCCAAAATGCATGCATTTTCGGACGACTTTAGGTTAGGTTATATGCATTTTAGGCATACATTGACTAGGAACTGCTGGGAATTGTCTACATTTACTAAATTCACGCTTTTACTGTAACACATACATCACCGCTGCCGAATATATGTTTTAATTATATGGCCACATTATTTCAAATAAAAAAAGAGATTGGAATTTTTTAATAACACTGGAAGTAGTGATTTACTGATATTATATTTTCAGAATGTGGAAGTTACAGCAATTATTTGCAATTATTGCATTTATTATTATTCTTCCGACTATTGTATATAACTCCGACTATTGTGTATATCTTTCATTATATCTTTATCCTAAGGTCGTATTCAAATATATTGGCCGGTCGATTCGTTTTCGCGAACAGCGATCGAGGAGAAATCAGCCATCACCATCTGACGATCGTGGATTTGTCAGTTGGAGTTCCCTAGCCACCGAAGGGTATGGTGGGGTAACGGGAATGCTGCTCGGCCCCGTCTGAACGTAGACGTGTGGCTGTTATTTATTCTTATTGTCAGCGTAGTACATATGAAGTTGTGTGCGTCACGAAGTAATGCGTAGACCAATACGAGATGAAGCTATCGAGAAAGAATCAATGTTCTGACCAATAAAGCTCCTGAATTTTTTCGGAGCTAAGGCCTAAGGCACACCTATTCTGATGCGTGTATTTCTACGCTGCAGCTCGGTTTGGCCTATACATGACAGAAGCTTGGCGCTATCCCCACCACTTCTGGCTCACTCGTGTTCTGCGATGACGACAGAATACGCGTTACGAAATACGAATAGGAGTGTGCGGATCGTCCCGCGGCTCGGATTCTCGGCCCTCGGGACGGGTCGGAAAATTTGGGGCGGGATCGGGCGGGGTCCCGATACTTTCGTATTGCTCGAGATCCCGACGGTTTCGGGATCCCGAGACTCGATTCGGGCTACAAGCATGACCGCCATGAGCGGGCAATTTGATTTCAGGTCGGTTTGGCAAAACTCGGACGCGATCGGCTCGAAAGCCAGCTATTACGAGCGGACCTAGACGGAAAGAATTATGTATATCATTTATATCGATACCAGAGTGATAAGTTTTTACCTTTCTGTCTCCTGTTGAATCATAATTTGTATCTTATTATTTATTTACATATATATGTATTTTCATTGCTACCAAATAGTCTGTGAATACTGAATACGTCCATATACGTACTTAAATAAATACCATGTTCAGAACTTGGGAAGAAGACTATTTTTATATCGACAATATTTTAAAATCTGAATAAACTATACTTCATACTTAGTACTTTATGTAAAGGGAATATATAGGGTATTATCTTTTTCCGGATAGGTTCAGATTTAAAATAGAAAACGTACGAACTATAAGCATACAAAAAGGAATATTTCCTGGATGTTTCATAATAACAACAATATACAGGAGGCGAATATTTTATTATTTCAAATTAACGTGTAAGAAACATAATTTTTATGTGTTCTCAGGTAATAATTTTAATCTATTACTGGTAACGATATCGTCCGATCGCGTCCGAGTTTTGCCGAGGCGACCTGACATCAAATTGCCCGCTCATGGCGGCTATGCTTGTAGCCCGAATCGAGTCTTGGGGTCCCGAAACTGTCGGGATCTCGAGCAATACGAAAGTATCGGGACCCCGCCCGATCCCGCCCGAAAGTTGCCGGCCCGTCCCGAGCCCGAAAAATCGGGTAACCGCACACCCCTAGTTACGAAACTCACCGGCCAATAAATCTGAATACGATCTTAGAAGTTCGAATAACCGACGAGAACCTTTGTGTCCCGAGCCGCGCGAGATCGTCGTGCTCGGCGATGTGTCATCGATTATAAAGAAACAGAATTTGTTTATTTTTCATCGTATCAATATGAAAGTGACACCCGGTATTCTCCCGGTTATATTGGCAGAAAATAATTTAAATCGGACTATTTTTAACAAAACGGGCTTTCACTTCTACAAACAAATTTTTCACGTAATTTCCTTAATTTTGGTCCGAATTATATCATTTTTGGGGCCAATTTGATCGAGAAAACATAAGAAATCGACTGACGTCACTTTCGCAAAGATCTGATTAGAAATGCAGAACTGCAGATTTGTCACTGCTTAGCGCGCAACATTGTATGGCCCCGCTGGTTTCGAGCGCCGAAGCCCACGAAACTCAGCGAGTCGCATGATTGCCAGCGAGAAGGCCAAGAGGGGACTTTCCATGGCGAAGGAAAATCAGCCTTCTACAGAACTCAAATCGAGAAAGACTTTGCTAACAAACTTTATATTCACGTCAAATAAATACTTGTAAAATTTAGACGACGAACTATTGTTGAATTTCGCCAGTTCTTACATATGCCCCACTGGGTTCGGAATTCCTGATCCCAGAGTTTCATGCATTTACCTATTGAAATGTTGCTTCAAGTCATCGGGCAATTGCATTGTTTCTTCTCGTACATATGTATATCTGTTCGCGAGTAGGTGTCATGAATGACGCGACTTTTGCTTCCCAAATAAATTCACTCCTATCAGGGCCCTCGCTCGAACCGCTTGACAAGGAGACCGAATGATGTGAACCGAGTGCGAGTGAAATAGCGCACCAGCGGTACACCCTCGGTCGACGGCGACTTGAGTCATCCAGTACTGAATACGAAATGTTCAAAATTTCTCATTACACCTTGATGAGAGTGTTACCATTCATGGATTGTTGGTGAGTCAAGACACGAAGCAATTTAGTCTATTTTTTCTTATGAATACATGATTAGAACACACTCTACGTTCAATTAAAATTGATCGAATTGCTCCATGTTTGATATCATTTTCATCGGGAAATCCTAAAAAATTCATCGGTAATACTTTCATCAATACTTATCAAAAACACGAACATTTTATTTTTCTGTACTGGGTATTTTATCTAGCTCGTCGGTTTTATTGTTCTCGGCTGTCAACGGGCGGTCTACTAGGACCCGAAGGTCCACGCTCGCAACGAGAAAGCAAAACAGTGGGGTGGGTAGGTCTTTCCCGATAAACTGAGTCCAAAGGCTTCTCAACAATTGAAACATTGGAAGACTGTACATATTCTTTCTGATGCTTTCGGCGATATGCGCAACCATTTGTATGCCCGGTTTCATGTATAACAAGTCAGGCGATTTTGTTTGTGAGAGCCATATATAAAGACAGTCCTGTAACGTTCACTACATCTTCAATTATAAAACTGCAAATATGTTATTTTACACATGTGTCTCGCTGAGTTTCGTCGGCTTCGACGCTTGAAACCAGCGGGGCCATACAATGTTGCGCACTAAGCACTGATGAATCTGAAGTTTTGCAATTTCTAATCAGATCTTTGCGATCGTGGCGTCAATCGATTTCTTATACTTTCTCAATCAAATTGGCCCCAAAAATGATACAACTCAAACCATAATTAAGGAAATTACGTGAAAAATTTGTTTGCAGAATTGAAAGCCCGTTTCGTTAAAAATAGTCCGATTTAAATAATTTTTTCATAAAAAAAATGCGCAGGCTGGATGCGCGTGATTATTACGTGGCCCCTCCATAGACATATATAGACGGATCAGAAGATGGGACTATCGGCGTGGGGAAGGAAGGCTTGGAGGGGTAAAGGCATAGGTTCAGATACAGGCACGTCGGTTAGCTTCGGATGCATTCGGCATGCATAACCACAGCGTTATCCGATTTACTCGTATCGCTCCCCTTACCGCGAACCTTGCCACCCCCCTCAGCTTACGCTCCGCCGTCTATATATGTCTATGGTCCCCTCCTCGAAGTGACAGAAAATATAACCTATGTATACGCTATATGACAATAAATGTTGAGCGGCTATTTCGTTCTTTTGCGCTACATTTGTGAACTTTTTATCATCCTTCCGAAACATTATTATTACGTCGCAACAGTATCTTTAGGAAATCGGGTCTAGCATATAGGTTATATTTTCTGTCACTTCGAGGAGGAACCACATAATAATCACGCGTTGGATTCAACATCAAACACAATTTTATATATGTTTGTTCATAACTGCTTTCTGCATAGGATGTGTATTTCATGTTCTGTTTCAGTGTTTTGCTAATTAAAAAATGTCTATCCTAACAAACTTCATTTTCTGGGGACATGCCCTCATCTATTTTTCCTTTTCACTTATAATTCCTTACTGCTAACGTAGAATATTGTAGCATAAGCACATTTCAAGTAATTAAAATGTACAATGAATTTTCTACGTTTGCAGTACCAGTCGACTTTCCGTTTAAATTTTTATAAGTACAACGCAACAGCTGAGAATTTCTTTCCTTATTCAGAATAGAATACGGAAATAGCAAACAGCTCCCTCTCGCGTGCACAGGCAGCCGCGTATCTATGGGTAATACCATTTCAGTGCAGAAAAAACCTGCTGTAATACCGACCTGCCGAATCGGCCAGACCACGTGACGTGTCTACCCCCTTAAGGGGGGGTTCCGGTCTAGAGCCCATAGAAATTGGTGATATTTAGGAATTAATTAAAGGAAAACTATCATATATAATTTAATGCGACTTGTTGCATTGTATTAAGGATGTCTTAAATTATAGAAATATATTTTTTGTTTTATCATTAATCATTGCAGACGGCACTGGGGAGTGGTTAAAGTCGATGTGTCAAAAAAATCATTGAAATCGGTGGGACCTGTATGTCCAAAAGTTATTATTCGATTCGACAGAAACTTTTTTATTTTGAAAAATACACTTCTGGCTAGGGGGAAACAACAAAGAATTACAAAAATGAACTTGAAGTTTGAAATCACTTTTTCTTTATATTTTTCGTCCTTTAAACGCCTCTAAAAGTTGAAAATTGAAAATTTTTTAAATTTTTTTTCTGGTTCCCCCTAGCCAGAATTATATTCTTCAAAATAAAAATGTTTCAGTCGAATCGGATAATAACTTTTGGAGATACAGGTCCCACCGATTTTGAGAACACTGTTTCGAGAAAAACGCGTTTAAAGTTTTACGTGAATGCCTAGTGGCCAGTTGTTACCCATGCATTTGCCGCTACTCAGATGCCTATAACTTCGGGAATTTTACGAATTCCAACAAATCCGTTTAAACGCGTATTCCTAAAAGGTTGAACATTCGACAAATGAAATAAAAAAATCGATTTTTAGACCGGAACCTCCCCTTAACGTTTTCTACCCGATTTCTTAAAAAAAAATCGGTTGGTTCGATCGTAGGCTCCGCTTGTGAATACGGTTTTTCTCCAGCAAGAAATTCTGTCTCGAATCTCATTGTATTTAATAACAGCATACATTGATTCTGTTGTACAAACACAGGGTATTGAAAATTTATTATGAAAGTGCGTAAAGTAGATAAGGTAGAATGTATGAATCTCACGATGACGTAAAGGAAGACAGTACTTCCAGTTGAAAAAGATTTTATAAGGAATTTAAGACGGAATTTGTGGATCAGGTGAATGTAATTAAAAAACAAATTAGCAGAAAATACCATTACCGTTTATTACTGTACATTAACCTTCAGTAGACAAATAATAGAATTATGTATCCTTATTCTACCTCTTCTATCTGTTTTTGTGTTTTACAAGACTCTGTATAATTCAATTGTAACACGAATATTTGTTTTACATTAATGCTTTGCAATTTTATATTATCCAATTATAACTTTTAAAGAATATGGTTTATAATTTTATTGAGACAAAGTCTAATTCGGTCATTCTTTTGGTCGAGGGATTATTCCACTTTGTGCTGTAACTGTAACCTCACGGATCTGAAAGAAATGTTGAGATCGTGTATATATATATATACACCTATATATAATACCTATATATGGGGCATTAATTCGTTCAAAATATGTCACGAAATGTCTGCTCTTGTCTGTATTTGTGCTTACCTCTACACGTTCTAGCGTGCCTAAAGCATAAATCACTGCATCAGCGATGTCCTTGTCTTGTAGAATATTCCCTTTCATGGACTCGTCTTGATTCTTAATTAAATCTAATAACATATCTGTTAACACTGCTCCAGGACTGATATTCTGTTGGAACATAAACATATTACAAATATCTTATTATTTTGTTAAATTACACAATAAATGGAGTGAATAAAATTACCATAAATTTATTCGTTAAATTATCACTGAGTATTATATAACATTAACTATAAAAAGAGTCACGACAAATTGATACAGTCGCGCTCTTGACACGATCCGTTTGGAAAAAAGGACTTTCAAAGATATTATTCTGACCATCGTTGAATGTTGTACTACAATAAGTAAGTACTAGAAAAATTCAAAAACATAGGGCAGAAAATACATACTTAACAAATTTGTTTATTGTGCTCCACTACTTAGGGATGTTATATCACTTGGTAATATGCAAATAAAAGCGGGGAGGGGGGCACCGGAACATATATATCATGTATACTGTGAGAGAACACTGTATCAGTCATTATATTGACACATGAAAACAGGGTTGCCAGACGATCCAGTATGCCGTAATGGCATATACAGCCACCTAAGACTGGACAGCCGGTTTTCTCCTAAAGTATTGCCGATAAAAATATAAAAAAAATAGGGAATTGCATGCTTCGAGGGAGGCAATTAATTAGCGCGAACGATTTTTTTATCGATTATTATTTTAAAAGATACGATGGTCAAGTTCGGTTTTTCAAATGGAACTATTTTTTTTAACACCTGAGTTAATAGTGCGTTCCAAGACAAATGCAATAAGCTTTAATGTATACACTTTATTTCCACTGGTTTTTAAGATATTGCGCTTGCAAATTTACTGATTTTCACTGGAAGAAAACTGTCTGGAATAGCAAGGACCAGGGACGGTCTTACTGGCGCCGCGGGTGGCACTGCCTGTTGAAATAGATACCTACCTGCCAAAGGTCTACGCCAGGAATGGCAGGCCCAAAGGCTGGACAATTATTTTCCGTCAGAAATGCTACTTAGGTAAGTACGGAAAGTAGGGACATGATGGGGAAGCTAAGGAAAAATGCAAATAAAGTGATGATTGTACCTATTAATTAAGTCTTTATTACTTCAAATACAACTATAAGTTAATGACTTAACATTTTTTACACACTTTGGACTATCTGAGGTCAGGCGTCTGAGTTATTAAACTTTACAAAATAGATGGGAAAAACCGTCCTCCCCCACTCGCTTTTACCAGCGACCACACTATTATAACAGAATGGCTTCCTAATGATGTATTTGTCACGTGCCTAGCATCTTATAATTAGGGTTTAGGGAGATGCCCCATCTTACCTCGCTATCCCGTCATGCCCCTACTTCCCCTACATCTGCGGTATCGAGAAGCGCACCGTTACTTTTATTTCGCACTTGCTTCTACGCTCGGAAGGCCGGTTCTTTTGGGGAGGGATGTAAGTTCGATTGGTTAGGTTAGGAGGTGCGAAAGTTGCTAGACTAAATTTCAACCATGGGGAGCAGATTGTATCAGAACCAATCGGATTTGCATCCCTCACAAACGGCTGCTCTCTTGAAGAGGCCCTCTTCACAGCAATACCTCCTCCCCAATGCCCACCTTCTCTCGCACGGAATACGTCAACGCATGCTTTTGTTTTGATATTGAAGCTCGTGTTTATACTCGAGAGGACCACGCGTCGACAGCGGGCTACCACTTTTCTTCCTGTGTCTCTCCAAGAGGAGTATTGACGGTGGATTGTAGGAGCGTAGATGTCTGGATGCCAGTTATTGAAGTCAGAAGACGATAGAAACACTTTATTCCCAAACACACATGTACTATAATTAAAGTAAATCGTATTCCTCTCGGGCAGGAGTACTGATAATGATCGAACTTGCGCCCCACTTCGCGCAGACCGCTTACACGGAGGGTAGTCGGGTCACACACTGCACAACTGATACAGGGTAATTGTGGAGCAACGCCCGTCAAGGAGATGCGGCGGCCTGGTACTCCGTGGCGAGGACAGCCCTTCGCTGCGCCTCACCCGATTTTTATGGCTTTTTCCGGAAAAAGGTCCTGGGCCGAACGTAGCGAATTGAGGTCGAGCCCCCGCAGTCGAGGGTGAATTATCCATTACAGCGTATTAAGAAACCCTTTTCTTCATCGTATCGAAAGGGAAGTGACGCCAATGGATTCTTGATGTTTTTCTGACGAAAATCATACCAAATATCATGCAAATCGGACTACTTTGACACAAGCTATTTGTATTCCCTATGTAAAAGTTGTCCGATTTACACGACATTTGGCATGATTTTCATCGGAAATCGCCAAGGAATCCATCGGCTACACTTCCATATCCATACGATAAAGAATAAAGATTTATTTTACTTCCTAACCAGATACAGGGTAATTATGGAACAACACCCGTCAAAGAGATGCGGCGGCCTGGTACCCCGTGGCGAGGACAACACCCCGCAGTGCCTCATTGAATTTTATGGCTTCCGACCCGCGAAGGGTTTGGAATACCATTCAGAAGTGAGAAATTTTCGGAATTTCAAATGTTTGCTTCTTTTTTCATCGTATCGAAGGGGAAGTGGCGTCAATGGATTCCTGGCGTTCCGTCGATTAAAATCATACCAAATTTCATGTAAATCGGACTATTTTTAACCAAGTCAAGTCAGTTTGAAATGATATAAATCGATATTCCATGGAATTTCCTTCATTATGGTCCGAATTACGTCGTTCTTGGTGTCAGCTTCATCGGCGAAACATAAGGAATCGATAGGTGTCGTTTTTGCAAAGATCTGATGAGAAATGCGCAAGTCGAAGGTTTCTCACTTCTTATTAGACACTGGAACCCCTTCGCGGGTGGAAAGCCATAAAATTCGGTCAGGCACTGCGAGGGGTTGTCCTCGCCACGGGGTACCAGGCCGCCACATCTCCTTGACGGGCGTTGTACCATAATTACCCTGTATCTGGTTAGGAAATAAAATAATTCTTTATTCTTTATCGTATGGATATGGAAGTGTCGCCGATGGATTCCTTGGGGATTTCCGATGAAAATCATGCCAAATGTCGTGTAAATCGAATAACTTTTACATAGGGAATACAAATAGCTTGTGTCAAAGTAGTCCGATTTGCATGATATTTGGTATGATTTTCATGAGAAAAACATAGAATCCATTGGCACCACTTCCCTTTCGATACGAGGAAGAAAAGAATTTCTTAATACGCTCAAATGGATATTTCACCCTCGACTGCGGGGGCTCGTCCTCAATTCGCTACGTTCGGCCCAGGACCTTTTTCCGGAAAAAGTCATAAAAATCGGGTGAGGCGCAGCGAAGGGCTGTCCTCGCCACGGGGTACCAGGCCGCCGCATCTCCTTGACGGGCGTTGCTCCACAATTACCCTGTATCAGTTGTGCAGTGTGTGACCCGACTACCCTCCGTGTAAGCGGTCTGCGCGAAGTGGGGCGCAAGTTCGATCATTATCAGTACTCCTGCCCGAGAGGAATACGATTTACTTTAATTATAGTACATGTGTGTTTGGTAATAAAGTGTTTCTATCGTCTTCTGACTTCAATAACTGGCATCCAGACATCTACGCTCCTACAATCCACCGTCAATACTCCTCTTGGAGAGACACAGGAAGAAAAGTGGTAGCCCGCTGTCGACGCGTGGTCCTCTCGAGTATAAACACGAGCTTCAATATCAAAACAAAAGCATGCGTTGACGTATTCCGTGCGAGAGAAGGTGGGCATTGGGGAGGAGGTATTGCTGTGAAGAGGGCCTCTTCAAGAGAGCAGCCGTTTGTGAGGGATGCAAATCCGATTGGTTCAGATACAATTTGCTCCCCATGGTTGAAATTTAGTCTAGCAACTTTCGCACCTCCTAACCTAACCAATCGAACTTACATCCCTCCCCAAAAGAACCGGCCTTCCGAGCGTAGAAGCAAGTGCGAAATAAAAGTAACGGTGCGCTTCTCGATACCGCAGATGTAGGGGAAGTAGGGGCATGACGGGATAGCGAGGGAAGATGGGGCATCTCCCTAAACCCTAATTAAAAGATGCTAGGCACGTGACAAATACATCATTAGGAAGCCATTCTGTTATAATAGTGTGGTCGCTGGTAAAAGCGAGTGGGGGAGGACGGTTTTTCCCATCTATTTAGTAAAGTTTAATAACTCAGACGCCTGATCTCAGATAGTCCAAAGTGTGTAAAAAATGTTAAGTCATTAACTTATAGTTGTATTTGGAGTAATAAAGACTTAATTAATAGGTACAATCATCACTTTATTTGCATTTTTCCTTAGCTTCCCCATCATGTCCCTACTTTCCCTGCCTACCTAAGTAGCATTTCTGACGGAAAATAATTGTCCAGCCTTTGGGCCTGCCATTCGTGGCGTAGACCTCAGAGTTCTGCAATGGGCGGGTTTGACCCGCCCGTCACCCGGCCGTGACGTCGATTCACCCGCCCGCCCGTACCCGTATCTGCATTCACCCGGCGGTACCCGCTATCAAGCTAGCCATACCCGCCCGGACCCGCTGGCGGGTTAGCGGGTCAGCGTCGATTTCTACCCGCTCGAAGCTGTCGCGACGCGTACTTGACTCACCCGTAGTCGCGCTGTTATCCGTTCGCACCCGTACCTTTAGCTGCACTTCAATTCCGACTTTACTAGCACTTTATTCGGCAGTTGTTATATCAAGACGCGGATTTATTTCATTCTACGAATGAACAGTATGGCATTGTATCAAATTCACGAAATTATGGATACATGCAGAAATTTAATTTAAATTGAAATAATGAATCAACAAAAATACTTGTAATACGTTTTGTTTCAGAATATGTAATGTACATAATGGAACAGTAGAATACTACCACAAAAAATGATTTATATTAAAAGCATTTATTTTTCTTTGCAGTATTGGAATTTTTGTTACTTTCCCTTTGTTAATAATTATAATATAAATAAAATATTAACTCGGTTTGAACGCGCGGGTATTAGCGGGTATAGCGCGGATACGGGCGAGTCAGATAAAAGTTCCGTTAACTCCGGGCGGGTATGGGCGGATAGAAATCGACGCTGACCCGTTACCCGCCGGCGGGTCCGGGCGGGTTGGGTGAATCGAAAGACGGACGGGTAACGGACGGGTAAACTCGTGATATATCCGCCCGTTGCAGAACTCTGGTAGACCTTTGGCAGGTAGGTATCTATTTCAACAGGCAGTGCCACCCGCGGCGCCAGTAAGATCGTCCCCGGTCCTTGCTATTCCAGACAGTTTTCTTCCAGTGAAAATCAGTAAATTTGCAAGCGCAATATCTTAAAAACCAGTGGAAATAAAGTGTATACATTAAAGCTTATTGCATTTGTCTTGGAACGCACTATTAACTCAGGTGTTAAAAAAAAATAGTTCCATTTGAAAAACCGAACTTGACCATCGTATCTTTTAAAATAATAATCGATAAAAAAAATCGTTCGCGCTAATTAATTGCCCCCCTCGAAGCATGCAATTCCCTATTTTTTTTATATTTTTATCGGCAATACTTTAGGAGAAAACCGGCTGTCCAGTCTTAGGTGGGACACCCTGTATGACGTCACTTGGCTTGGATTGGCTTAACGTTGGTAACCATATATAAGTGTATTCCCCTATAAGAAGTATTCCCGTTCTCCTACACCGTACAATCAAAGAGAAGATATGTACGACGTCATATGGGCCAGCACACCGCCATTTATCCAGTACGCCTGGCAACCCTGCATGAAAATGTCGAGACATTGAGGTGATAATTTCTCTACATTAAGTCTTACCGTAATTTTAATGGGTAATTTGGCTTGTATCATTTCGTGACGAAGTTCCGTTCCCAAAGCTCTCAGACCATATTTAGTAGGACCGTACATTCCAAGTGGGATCTGTATGGCTTCTGCGTAGAGTCCAGCTACGCTATAAATTGTAGGCGTGCATACGTATAGTTACGGTTTCAAACCCTGAGGCGTTAGATGTTGGAACATAATCCCTTCAAATTTGTCTTTTTTCAATTCATGTCACACAGCAATGCCTCGTTACTAGATCACAAATTGGGTCCGGCAATGATCTTCGAACCATGTGTAGCACCCAATTGCCGACTGGCGCGTATGTCAAGCTTTTACGTACGGTTTCACGAAAAGATCAAGCGGGATACACATTTTTCTCGAATCAAGGTGACGGTTCGGGACCGAACGTCACCTTCTTTCGATCCGGAGAATCTTTTTGATTTGCCTTTATTGGATGAGAAAGATTACGCGCAAAGGATAAAAGAATAAGCGCAAGGGACTGAAGCAACCGCAATCAATAAAGAACGCTCGCCACGAAGGGGGTAAAATGTGATGGTATTCACAATCAGTTTCCAGTGGCTCGTTCGCAGTCAGTTTCATTCACCGCTGGCACCAATAGAAGAAGTGAATGGAATAGCGATCACCTTGTTTCAAAACAGAAACCCCGTCCTTGTTTCAAAACATGTCTGTTCATCGAAGTTGAACGCGGTAAAATAATTGCGAATAAGTCTTGTTCTAATAATGGGTCTTTACGATACTATCTTGCAAATGTTTTAAACAGATCAAGAGAACGAACTCTTGAGGTATGTCTGAAAGTATTGAAAATATTCTGACTAGCAAACCTAAATCTTGCTTCTGGATATCGATATGATACTGAAGAGTTTTCTGGGATTGATCTTACAAATTAGTGTAATCAAAACGAAACAAAACAAAAGCAAGACACTAAACATTGAAAACGCAAAAATTTCAAGACGCAGGACCGTTAAGATAAAAATATTTGCAAGATTGTACATGACTATCAAAAACGCAAGGATATTGCAAAACGTTCTGGATTCTCATAAGTTCCGAGCTTTAAGTCAGGACATTTTGAATCCCATTATTACCTTAATTTATCTTGGACTAGTGATTAACAATCAGTTGCCATAAAGCTTGTGCTTGGGATTAATTAGATCTATATAAGAGTAGGGCTAAGGATTGGTGAGTTTTTCCTGATGAAAATAAATCCAAACACAACTTATACGGATTATATTTACTTATATGCAATTTGAATTACCTACTTCTGAATTCTGCGAATGAATCACACATTAGGTATAGTTAAAGATTGACCATATAAAGTTGCATCTGAATAGGGTAAGTGTGGGTATTACTGCGGATGCCCCGATTACTGCGGATATTCTAAAACAGATCATATTTAATGTTGGAAAGTATATAAACTCTTGATAATTTTTGATAAAATTAGTTTAAACTCTATTACGGATAATTATTAATAAATATGTACAACAAAGTTATTATTAATTCTTTTATCGTAGTTTGAAATTCGTCAAAGCGAAATTTCGGTCAATTCCCGATATGGCGGTCATGTACAACTACTTGAAAAACATTTATATTTTTATTATTAACAGTAATACATGTAATGTAGCGTTATTGCTCGATAGAATAAGAGTTATTTTTTCAGAAAAACAGTAAATCAGTCGTCTACATTTTAATTTTAATTTTTATTTCTCACCGCAGTATTAGGTGCAGTACTTTACACCATGTGCATGTATTACTGCGGACCGACGACTGCGCAACCTAACCTTTTTTCCGACCGTTTCACTCACGCTACATAACCTTCAAAGTGAGCAGTGGTGTGTGCATACCGCATGGTGCGTGAGTTAGAATTTACAGTTGCAACTCTGTAACAATGCCGCGAAAAAATAAAAGTGATATAAAAGAAACAAAGAATAAAAAAAAGGCCACAGGCTTTGCTATTCAAAAGAACATTTAGCTGCTGCTCTCCAAGAAATACGCACTAGTGGAAAACGAATTTCTGAAGTGTCTCGTAAATATAACATTCCAGAAAGTACAATAAGATCTAAAAAATTAGGTATTTATGCCGATAAAAAACCTGGACCTGTACCTGTCCTCACCGCTGAAGAAGAAAAGGATTTAGTAACTTGGATTTTTTACTGCTGCAAGAAAGGTTTTCCTGTGAAAAAGGCACAATTATTGGAAAGTGTTCGAGTGATCTGTGTGAATTTAAAGAAGAAGAATTCATTCGTTAATAATACACCAGGTAGAAGCTGGTACGAAGGATTTCTGAAACGGCATCCAGAAATAGTTACAAGGGTTTCTGAAAATGTGTCGTTAAATAGAGCAAAAGTATCGGAATATAGTTTGCGAAATTGGTTTCGAGAAGTTGCTGAACATTTTATTACTGAAGATATCCTATCAATTGAACCCAACAGGGTTTTTAACTGTGACGAAACTGGTATTAACAATAGTTAATTAAAAAATAAAATTTATTGAATGTTGCTTTATTTCTTTATAAAAAAAATATGTATTTATAGGAATGCCTTTAAATCCAGTACCTTCGTCAGTGCTTGCACCAAAAGGACACAAAAATGTATATAATATAATGAAAAAGGAAACATAACGGTTTTAGTTACAGCTAATGCTGCTGGCAATCTGGCTCCAACATTTGTTCTGTTTGCTGGTAAATCTTTACCGGATCATGCTTCAGAAATGGCACCTCCGGATTTTGCTTTCGGGTTTTCAGAAAATGGATGGATGCTTTCACAAAATTTTTATGAATACATTGCAAATGTCTTTGAGCCGTGGTTGACAAAAAATAAAATAAAACGTCCAATAATTTTATACGTTGATGGTCATGGCTCACCCAGTCAGCCACGTCCGTTTTAGCAGATTTTGGTCAACGCCTGACTACAAATGTTTGTGGCAGAAAGACTACAGATTTGAGACAGGATTTGTTATATTCGATGATGAAAGCAGACTGACAGCAGAAAGCCGACAGATTGTGCTGCCTTAACCTGCGAGCAGATTGGCGGCAGGGTCTGCTGGTACAATTTAATGTCAGAAATCGAGCAGACCCTGCGCACCGCGATCTGACGGCAGATAGGCAGCAGAAATCGAGCAGATTCTGACATCAGAATCTGACAGCAGTTTGGCGGCAGACACTGCGGAGAATCTGCTGGTACAATTTAATGTCAGAAATCGAGCAGACTCTGCGCTGCGCGATCTGACGGTAGGTAGGCAGCAGAAATAGAGCAGATTCTGATGTCAGAATCTGACAGCAGAACGGCGGCAGATAGAGAGCAGATCCGGCTGCTGTGGTCTGACCGCAAATTGGGAGCAGGAATCGAGCAGACCCTGCGCAGCGCGATCTGACGGCAGATAGGCAACAGAAATAGAGCAGATTCTGCTTACATAGCCTGCGTGCAGTTTGGTAGCAGACACTGCAGAGAATCTGCTGGTACAATTTAATGGCAGAAATCGAGCAGACTCTGCGCACCGCGATCTGACGGCAGATAGGCAGCAGAAATAGAGCAGATTCTGCTTACATAGCCTGCGTGCAGTTTGGTAGCAGACACTGCAGAGAATCTGCTGGTACAATTTAATGGCAGAAATCGAGCAGACTCTGCGCACCGCGATTTGACGGCAGATAGGCAGCAGGAATTGAGCAGATTCTGCTGACATAGTTCACGACGTGACGCCGTCAGGCGGCGACCGGGCGAGCGCTTCTCGCTTGCGAAATAGCACCGCGGCGGGAATAAGTGGCCGAGGGCTCGATCACTCAGGGCTCTCGAGTACCGCTCGCATTTGCCGGCATTTCACTGCATTTCACTGCGGAGTATATATTTGGTATACCCGTCTCTAAGGGCGGTATTATCAATCGTTGCTTAAGACGATCTTAGTCTTAAGCAACGACCGATGATAATACCGCCCTAAGATGACTGAATGAATAGTTATCATTAATTCTTTTACATTTGGAAGAACTGTCTTTAAAAGTTTAAATAATTATTTTGAGCCTTCCTGGCATTCAATTGACTAACAACCTGTTAAGTAAAATATTAAAAATGTTATAATACCCGTCTAAATAAATACATGGTTTTCCAACTTTTTTTTCTTCCATAAAATATGGTAAGAATCAAATCTTTCAAGTCGGTCTTATAAACGTGTTCTATATATTATTTACGCTAAGACTTTCGAACTATTTTTAAATCTATACTATTATATAAAATTGCATACTATGTCCGCATTAAACGTTTTTGCGGTCAGATACTGATTTCTGCCGCCAATCTGCGGTCGGTTTTTGTCAGCAAGTTCTGATCGAAATCTGATATCAATCTGCGGTCAGATCCTGATGTCAAAATCTGCTCTATTTCTGCTGCCTATCTGCCGCCAGATCGCGCTGCGCAGAGTCTGCTCGATTTCTGCGCCCAATCTGCGGTCAGACCACGGCAGCCGGATCTGCTCTGTATCTGCCGTCAATCTGATGTCAGATCCTGACATCAGGCTCTGACCACAAAACCATAGTCAAATGCGGACATAGTAGGACCCGAATCTGGCGTCAGAATTTCTTCGAATCTGACATCAATCTGCTGCCATACTGCGGTCAGTTTGTTTACTGGGCGGTTGTGGAATGTGCGTTGTACATAGGGGAAAGATCGCTAAATAACTCTCTGTAGTTCCCAAAAGTAGGGGTGACATCAGTGGACTACATAGTATGGGGGTTTGGCGAGCAGAGTATGTATTAGATTTAGTAGCGAGGCATTACTGCACTTGTGAGTGACAAATGACAGCTCATTTTCTAGAAAAGTTAATTTGGATTGGAAAAAGAAATGTAACTACAGATTTTTCAAGTTGCATTTGTAAGGATAACACTAAAAATAATTAAACACGTTCGAACAAAGTAGGTACATAGTCAGTAATTTAAACTTTATTGTTCAGCGTAAGTTATGCTTCGTATCTGTTACATATGTATAAAAAATTACATACCTGTTAATGTTGATTATATGTCCGGGTACGTTACGCTTCCTGATAGACTGTGAAAATTCGCGGGCACAAATTGTTGGGCCTAGCAAATTGGTTTCTAGGAGTTTAAGATATTCCTCAGTTGGCGAGTCTATAACAGAATGTAATATATCTACTTATAACTCATGTCATATTTCAACTCAAATAATGTTTTATCCTTTTTGAATGTTTATTGTGTGTTTTTATGGCACATGCTACCCGTCGAAGGAGACAAGTTACTTACGTTACGAACATGCAAAATCATTTGAAACTCAAACACGTTTCATTTTTCGACGCAAGGTTCTTTTAATCAGTTTAGTGGTTACTATCTACATGCTACCATACAAATCCTTTTATTTAAAACCCTGTATATAAAAAGATGTGAAATTAAAATGAGCTGCAAGTACATTAAGGTGCTTTGTAATAATCACGGACATTTTAATAATGTGAAGATAAAATGTAACATCTAGATATTTCGTAACGTCAAATACTTGGCGTGGCCAGGTAAGGTACAGTGAGTGTAAAAAGTATTCGTACAGCGACCAATTTAAAGTAAAAATTTGTATATCCATGCGTGTAATAAATTTTAACAGAAAATAATAGTTTGTAGAATAGATTTTGTATAAACAAAATTGTATTCCCTTTAACATTTACAAAGATATTAACAAAAACAGAGAACACGAGCAGAAATGGACGCGCAAAAAGTATTCGTACAGTTGAATAAAGAATTAATAAACTATGGAAATAAACTAAATATTTAATGTTTTAATAATTTGTGGGATTGCCTTTTGATTTTATAATAGCTTCGAGGCTACTTGGTATGGAATTTACAAAGTTGGATGTTATAGCAGGCTGTATTTTACATTACTCTTCTAGCAGAATGGCTTTCAAATTTTTCTTTAGATGTAATATTATGACTATGTATTTTTTTGTCCAAATAACCCTATAGATGCTCTATGGGATTCATATGTGGTGATTATGGCGGCGTTTTAAAATATTTTGGTGGGCTATATAAAACTCTTTGCCTAGTATTATACGCAGAATGCTTTGGATCATTGTCATGGGTAAATATGAAATTGTCAGTACGTCCCATTTTAGTTGCACTAGCATGGATGTGCTTGCTGAGGATGTCAATATAAACCAGGGCTCTCCAAGGTGCCGTACGCGTACACTCGGGGTTCTCCCACTCTCGTCCGCGTTGTCAGGGATACCGCGCGACGCTAACCGCGAAGACGCTAGCCCGGCTAGCCCGTCATGGCAGCCTTCGTAGCGTCGCGAGGTCCCTTTGACAACAGAAGGCACGCTGCGCGAAAGAAAGATTGGAAGGGGAAGCAAGCGCTTGAGGGGCCCCTACGCTGGAGAGCCCTGAGTTAGATATACCTAACGCAATTATAATATAGACTGCGGAAGTTTATGTAAATGCATGTTTTTATTGGAATGACTTAAACAAGCGGGACTTTGATAGAAATATGTTTCATCATTAAGAGTATGTTAAAAATATATTTTTGATTTTACACATTTTGCATATTCTGGACATACGTTGCACATTCTGCATATTTTTCATATTTTCTGCAGATACGGAATTTGTTTACAAATTACCTTGGCGAACCTCGCCATTAAAATGTAATAGTTTCATATGTTAAAAAGTTTAATAATATAATAGTTACATCTGTATTCAAAAGTTTAATAATTCAATAGTAGGTACAACGGCTTGATACGTATAATATACAATTATTACAGCATAATTATTAGTATACTACAGTTATGCAACGGGAGTTATGGTCGTACCCGATTGGCCAGGCCAGCCCTGGTATCCCTTGTTCAAAGAGATGCTTGTGAAAGAAGCCCTTACTTTTATCTGCTCGACGTACAATGTACAGACATTCGGGCCGCCTCGGTTCATTGGGGCTGCCTCGGTTCTTTCGGCCCGCTTAGTTCTTTCGGCCCGTTTGGAAATAATTCAATCCGCTTGGTTCTGTTCCAGCCGCCCGCTTCCTTCGGGCCGCTTGAAAAATTCAAGTTACTTGGTTCTATCCAAGCCGCCCGGTTCATTCAAGCCGCTCGGGTCATTCGGGTACTTGGCTCGGCTCGGTCGTTCAAGCCGAGTTAGGCTCGGCTTACTTTTTCCGGGAACTTGAACAGCTCTAACTCATACAGCCCCAGACAAATACAGTACCCCCCGCAGTATTTTATCATAGGTCGCAAATTTTCTTTCTTGAACTCTGTATTCTTTTTTCTCCATACTGTGAACTCTGTTTTGGACCCAAATATTTCGAATTTGTTGGCGTTAGTGAATTCGAAATATTTGGGTCTAAAGCACACTTCACAGTATGGAGAAAAAAGAATACAGAGTTTAGGAAAGAAAATTTGCGATTTATGATGAAATACTGCAGGGGGTTCTGTATTTGTCTGGGGCTATATGAGTGCAGCTGAAGTGGAAGCTCTACATTTCATCGATGGTATTATGAATTATAGAGTTTATAATTGACATTCTGAGCAAGCACACCCATGCTAGCGCAAATAAAATGGGACTTAATTACAATTTTATATTTACCCATGACAATGATCCAAAGCATTCTGCACATAGTACTAGGGAGAGAGTTTTATATAGCCCATCAAAATATTTTAAAATGCCGCCATAATCACCACATATCAATCCCATAGAGCATCTATGGGATTATTTGGACAAAAAAATACGTAATCATAATATTACATCTAAAGAACGTTTAAAAACCACTCTGCCAGAAGAGTAGAGTAAAATACAGCCTGCTATAACATCCAACTTAGTAAATTCCATACCAAGTAGCCTCGAAGCTAGTATAAAATCAAAAGGTAGTTCCACAAATTATTAAAACATTAAATTTTTAGTTTATTTCCATAGTTTATTAATTCTTTATTCAACTGTACGAATACTTTTTGCGCGTCCATTTCTGCACGTTTTTTTCTGTTTTTGTTAATATCTTTGTAAATGTTAAGGGGAATAAAATTTTGTTTATACAAAATCTATTCTACAAACATCGAGGAACATTGATTAATCATTGTTTTCCGTTAAAATTTATTACTCACATGGATATACAAAATTTTACGTGAAATTTATTGCTGTACGGATACTTTTTACACTCACGGTATTCTCAGATCATCAATACCCATACCTTCCCTCTCGCAGGCTTTCAGATAATTTGCCAATTTAAAGCTCTGACAATATGAGTACATTTTCATTATATTGCGTTTTGAAATAATTCCAAGATCATTCATCGACAACGATACCTTTCTTCTCACAAGCTTTCAGATAATTTGCCAATTTAAAACTCTGACAAATATGAGTACAATTTCATTATTTTACGTTTTCAAATAATTCTTATTCATCGACACCTTAACCTTGCCTGGCCACGCCAAGCATTTGACTTCCAGGCCGCGGACATTTAGGCAAATATCTAGATATTACATTTTATCTTCATATTATTAAAATGGCCGTGATTATTACAAAGCACCTTTATGTACTTAAAGCTCATTTTGATTTCACATATTTTTTTTATATTGTAATTTTCATTATCTTGTATTTTTTATGATTTATTTTATAATACTCTTTTCCGTCCTTGATTATTTCATGTACTTGGCATAATTTTTTACTTTTTTGAAGTTTTTTATGGGGATGTAACTATACTTAAATCGCTTATTAAGTGCCTGCATTATCTCGCCTGTTTGGTGAGCAAATAAGATAAAAGTTCGATAATTATATTAAAAATAAATAGTTCTAATATGGATAAGTTATATCTGACAGTTCCCTTCTTTTCCTCTATGTCCACCTGATATATTTGCCCCATGTGTAATTAGAAACAAATGTATATCAATTAACTTACTTTCTTACTACGCGTCGCCTATTATTTCCTAATAAATGTTAGAAAAACATTACTCGTCGTGCAGCTTAAGGCACGTTACAATGGGAGCCACAAGTTCTTCGATTGTCGAGGAGCACACTTCCGCAATACAATAGTTAAAATTGTATGGCAAAAATATGGATTACGCTGCTTCATGATTATTTAAACATCCACTACAAATTTCACGTGAAAAACGAATTTTAGAAAACATTCACATTTTTGTTTATAACTTTTTTTCTAATTGTATAAACAATTGATAAAACTTTTGCGATTTGATAGATCTAATTAAAAGAAGTAACTTTTGACTTCAATCTTTTTTTCTATCTCTTACAGATAGCGAGTTAAGAAATAAAATCGTAAAATAGCCGAATTTTCAGGGGTTAATTTCCCCCCTTAGAGTGATTTTGGGCAGTAAAAAAATGCGTTGTAATCAGGAGGAAATTCCCTACATATCCACAAATCATCAGAATTTTTGGAATTTTCGAGTTCGGGATCTTCCCTTGTTAGTTTTAATCTAATAAAAATTTTAACTTCGGAATCAGATTCTGCGGCTCCAATATCCCTCGAAATGAACAGCTTCATAATGATAAATTGTGAAATGTGATCGTAAGGATTTTTTGTCACGTTTTCAGCGACTCTGAGCACTGTGCATAACGTCTGAAAGACTGAGCGAGTGTAACGTACCGCTACGAACCGCCATGAATTTTTCCTTCTTCTTTCTATATTAATCATTATTTTCGTTCCATTATATCTAAATTGTAACATTAGTATTAAGAATATACGAAACACGTGCAAGCGATACGCTATGTAGCGAGAAACAGTGAACTAAACGACGCGCAACGCATGCGCATAACCGCCCATTCAAACAGTGAACTCAGTGCCGCGAGTGAACCAAACGCGCGTGCGTAGATAGCACGATCAACCGGACGTCGAATAAACCGAGTCTAGTACGCGAGTGGCGCGAACCGGATGTTAATTCTAATTGGTGCGCCAGATCGCGCAGCGAGTGATTGACGCGGGCAATGTACCAGCAAGGAGTATAAATACAGGCCCGCCAGCAGCAGAGAGCAGACTTGGTTCCAGAGATCGGAGGACTCCGGCCGGTGTTGAAGGAGGGGGAACACCTATAGGAGCTGTGGTAATGTGTGCGTGAATTGACGCCAGCGCGAAGCCAAGCCAAGTGGTGACAACGCGAAGCGAATGTGACGTCACAGATGTACCGACGCCAGCGCCAAGCCAGGCCAAATGCGCCACGGGCGCGTACATGTACTACTACTACTTTGATTTTGTAGACGCCACGAGTTACGACGCCACGTGAGACGTTTGTAAATTGTGCCTTTTTTAAAATCTCACAGTGCTTTATTAAAGTTGCAGTATGAGTAAGGAATCAGGTAAGACAAATACTTAATACTTTTGCATCTACAGAATTGTAGAAATGATATTTTTTATATATACTACGCATTTTTTTGTTCAATGATTATTTTCTTGAATTGCTTTTTAATATTGTGTGAATAAAATTTAGTATTTTATGAATAGGGAGTGATAGCACGTTCACCGTTCCTGCTACAAGAAACGTAAAAACACGGAAGCGAACATTTTGCCAAGTTTGGCTGGATGACCCAGCCTTTAAACCGTGGCTGCAAAAAGTCCAGCACGACCCGTACAAGGGAAAATGTATAATTTGTGACGTACATATTACAGCATTAAAATCTAATTTAGAGCGTCATGCAAAGAGCCAAGAACATATCAATAACACCAAATATGGAAAAAGATCAGTACAAGGTGCAGAAAGAAGAACAGATGATGCACCAAGTACAGATGCAGCAACAAGCATGGCTGTAGGGACCGATTCAAGTAAGGTATATCTTTAATTTATTAGTGTCTGAAATCATAGAAGTATAAACTGAACGTAGTTTCTTTGTTCAATGATTATTTTCTTGAATTGCTTTTTAATACTGTGTGAATAAAAATTAGTATTTTATGAATAGGCACTGATGACACCTTCACCAAACCCACCACAAAAATAGGATGGAGACAGAATTTTTGCGAGGATCGGCTGCAGGACCCAGCCTTTAAACCATGGCTGCAACAAGTCGAGCATGACCCGTATCTTGGAAAATGTGCATTTTGTGGCATACGTATAATGGCAATGAAATCTAAGGGTATAGCCGGTTAAGATGGTCAAATGTGCCCCTGAACCGAATTCAAATCACGATGAGTCATTCGAAAGCTTATAAAAAGAGAATGATTTCTGTCAAGTTTCAACTTCGTATCTCGACCCGGGGGGTAGTAAAGGGTAAAAATAGAAAATCAGGTTTTTGCCGAATTTCTCCTATACCAGCGGATGAAAAATTTTGAAAAAATTCAGAGACATGTCTGTCATCGGTGCACATATTAGGGAATCGCGTCAGATTTTTAAATTGAAAAACCAAGCTGTGAAAAATAAAAAACGCCAAAAAATGCTGAAAAATGCCGGTTTTGTATCGAAGCAGTCTTGATACTATAATTATATTTTTACTGTAAGTCCGCATCGTTGTTACTATTGTCTTGAATTTTTTTCAGATTTTTCAATTTGGTGCGCCGCAGTTAAAAAAATTAAAAACCGATTTTTTCGCCGTTTTTTCCGTGTCAGAGTAACTAATAGGTCGAACTTTCGTACATACTTTATGGAATAAGCCTTTTATGCAATCTTCAACGTCTTCACATGCAGCAAAACAGCGTAGAAATTAAACGAACTAAACATGCTGTGCCATTACAGTCTAAAATGTCTATCATATTTTCAACGGTGTCAATGGCGCAGCGGTAAAGTGTCCGACTGTTGAATCGCTGCGAACTTTTTGAACGTAGGTTCAAGCCTCGGAATTTCTATGTCCCACAGGGTCATTTTTTTTTCACATTAATTATGTATTTTTTCGATTTCTAGCTATATGACAATGATCGATATTTATATACAAATGTTTTAAAAACATTAAAAATATTTTAATAATTGAAATATACATAAACATAACTTGAGAAGATTTTGATGCCACCGTTTCTCTGATCAAGTATCCCGTCAATTACAGTATTGTTGTAACATTCCCTGCACTAAATTAATATTATATGAAATTGATTTTCCAATCTCTTACCTTTAACAATTGTGGATGGATTACAGCAACAATTGTGTGTTGTTTTGTAATTATTTCGCCTCTTCTTATAGATCATACAACTCATTCTGGTTTCCAAAATTCAAAAGTTAAACAATGCTATAATTGGCATGATACCTAACAATAGTTTTCAACTATTGAAATAATTTTAATATGTTTTTAAAACATTTGTATATAAATATCGATCATTGTCATATAGCTAGAAATCGAAAAAATACATAATTAATGTGAAAAAAAATGACCCTGTGGGACATAGAAATTCCGAGGCTTGAACCTACGTTCAAAAAGTTCGCAGCGATTCAACAGTCGGACACTTTACCGCTGCGCCATTGACGCCGTTGAAAATATGATAGACATTTTAGACTGTAATGGCACAGCATGTTTAGTTCGTTTAATTTCTACGCTGTTTTGCTGCATGTGAAGACGTTGAAGATTGCATAAAAGGCTTATTCCATAAAGTATGTACGAAAGTTCGACCTATTAGTTACTCTGACACGGAAAAAACGGCGAAAAAATCGGTTTTTAATTTTTTTAACTGCGGCGCACCAAATTGAAAAATCTGAAAAAAATTCAAGACAATAGTAACAACGATGCGGACTTACAGTAAAAATATAATTATAGTATCAAGACTGCTTCGATACAAAACCGGCATTTTTCAGCATTTTTTGGCGTTTTTTATTTTTCACAGCTTGGTTTTTCAATTTAAAAATCTGACGCGATTCCCTAATATGTGCACCGATGACAGACATGTCTCTGAATTTTTTCAAAATTTTTCATCCGCTGGTATAGGAGAAATTCGGCAAAAACCTGATTTTCTATTTTTACCCTTTACTACCCCCCGGGTCGAGATACGAAGTTGAAACTTGACAGAAATCATTCTCTTTTTATAAGCTTTCGAATGACTCATCGTGATTTGAATTCGGTTCAGGGGCACATTTGACCATCTTAACCGGCTATACCCTTTACAGCGTCATGCCAAGAGCCGAAAACATGCAGATGCAGCAACAAGTACTGCTGCAGCATCAAGTACAGATGCAGCAACATGTACAGTTGCAGTAACAAGTAAAGATGCAGCAACCAGTACAGATGCAGCAGCAAGCATGGATGTAGGGACCGATTCAAGTAAGATATATCTTTAATTTATTAGTGTCTGAAATCATAGAAGTATAAACTGAACGTAGTTTCTTTGTTCAATGATTATTTTCGTGAATTGCTTTTTAATACTGTGTGAATAAAAATTAGTATTTTATGAATAGGCACTGATAACACCTTCTCCGAACCCGCCACAAAAACAGGATGGAGACAGTCATTTTGCGAGGAGTGGCTGCAGGACCCAGCCTTTCAACCATGGCTGCAACAAGCCGAGCACTACCCGTACCTTGGGCAATGTGCATTTTGTGGGATATATATCACGGCAAAGAAATCTAATTTACATCAGCATGCAAACAGCCGAAAACATATCCACAACATGACATATGGAAAAAGATTAGTGCCAGGTGAAGGAGGAAGGTGTTTTGTAGACGAGGTAAAGGAGGCCGAAATAAGAGTATGCGTTGATGCAGAACATAATAGACCGTTTAACTCCTTCAACCATTACGTTGAACTTACTCGGGAGGTGATGAAAAATCCTAATGTACTGCAGGGCATGTCTCTAAGTGCAAAGAAGATGAAACCCATTAGCCTTAATGTAATTAATAAGTCCATTGTTGGAAAAACTATAGAGAAAGTACAGGACAAATTTTTCTCGGTATTGATCGACGAAACGACAGATGTGTCCAATATGAAACTTCTTTGCTTCTTAATACGCTACGTTGACAAAGAACAGATATGTACAGACTTATTAGATTTAATTAAGATTAAGGAAGCTACAGCAGAAAACTTGTATCAGTGTTTCCGACAATCTTTAGACAAGTATAATTTGCCTATAACCAACATGGTTGGGGTATGCGTGGACAATGCAAACGTAATGGTGGGGGCTCATAATTCATTGACATCTCGTTTAATAGCAGCCAATGCCGAAATTTGTATTTTGCCATGCATTTGCCACTCACTACATTTGGCTGCACTCCACGCGTGCGAATGTTTGCCAGAGCATGTTGAAAAGTTTCTGCAGTCTCTGTATTCATACTTCTCGCAAAGTCCTAAACGACTGAGTATGTTGGAAGGTACGCAACAGTTCATGAAGGTTGAAAAGCGGAAAGTTAAACAGCCATCGCCTACTAGATGGCTAGCACTAGCTGAATGTATAAAAAGAGTGTTAGATCAGTGGACGGTTTTATTTGGTGTGTTAGCGGAGGCAGCATCAGACAATGAATCTGTCGCAAAGAAATTACTTTCAAGTATGAATTCTGTTACCAAGGCATATTTGGAATTTATGGATTATTTTTTACATAAATTTACTACTTTGAACAAATTCTTTCAAGGTTCGGAAGTGTTAGTTCACTGCCTGCTCCCTGAATGTTACAATTTGTTAGCTTCATTGGGAATCAATTTCATAAATTCTGAAAATATGAATAAACCAAATATACACAAAATTGACATCTATAATGAAGAAAATTTACTACCATTGACAACAATTTTTACGGGGATAGGATGTATGGATACACTGAGTGAATTAACAAATGATAATTGGGAAGAGAACGGAGACACGATACAATTTCATACAAATATCAGGAAATGTTATCAAACTGGATACAAAAATATTGTAGATCGAGTGCCATTCGATGACACATTTTTAAAGGCACTAGATTTTTTAAACCCGCAAACAGCTGCAGACATTGCCAAGCATGTGCCTGGCCAAATACAGTGTATTTTAAACAAAGGGTATAGCCGGTTAAGATGGTCAAATGTGCCCCTGAACCGAATTCAAATCACGATGAGTCATTCGAAAGCTTATAAAAAAAGAATGATTTCTGTCAAGTTTCAACTTCGTATCTCGACCCGGGGGGTAGTAAAGGGTAAAAATAGAAAATCAGGTTTTTGCCGAATTTCTCCTATACCAGCGGATGAAAAATTTTGAAAAAATTCAGAGACATGTCTGTCATCGGTGCACATATTAGGGAATCGCGTCAGATTTTTAAATTGAAAAACCAAGCTGTGAAAAATAAAAAACGCCAAAAAATGCTGAAAAATGCCGGTTTTGTATCGAAGCAGTCTTGATACTATAATTATATTTTTACTGTAAGTCCGCATCGTTGTTACTATTGTCTTGAATTTTTTTCAGATTTTTCAATTTGGTGCGCCGCAGTTAAAAAAATTAAAAACCGATTTTTTCGCCGTTTTTTCCGTGTCAGAGTAACTAATAGGTCGAACTTTCGTACATACTTTATGGAATAAGCCTTTTATGCAATCTTCAACGTCTTCACATGCAGCAAAACAGCGTAGAAATTAAACGAACTAAACATGCTGTGCCATTACAGTCCTAAATGTCTATCATATTTTCAACGGTGTCAATGGCGCAGCGGTAAAGTGTCCGACTGTTGAATCGCTGCGAACTTTTTGAACGTAGGTTCAAGCCTCGGAATTTCTATGTCCCACAGGGTCATTTTTTTTCACATTAATTATGTATTTTTTCGATTTCTAGCTATATGACAATGATCGATATTTATATACAAATGTTTTAAAAACATTAAAAATATTTTAATAATTGAAATATACGTAAACATAACTTGAGAAGATTTTGATGCCACCGTTTCTCTGATCAAGTATCCCGTCAATTACAGTATTGTTGTAACATTCCCTGCACTAAATTAATATTATATGAAATTGATTTTCCAATCTCTTACCTTTAACAATTGTGGATGGATTACAGCAACAATTGTGTGTTGTTTTGTAATTATTTCGCCTCTTCTTATAGATCATACAACTCATTCTGGTTTCCAAAATTCAAAAGTTAAACAATGCTATAATTGGCATGATACCTAACAATAGTTTTCAACTATTGAAATAATTTTAATATGTTTTTAAAACATTTGTATATAAATATCGATCATTGTCATATAGCTAGAAATCGAAAAAATACATAATTAATGTGAAAAAAAATGACCCTGTGGGACATAGAAATTCCGAGGCTTGAACCTACGTTCAAAAAGTTCGCAGCGATTCAACAGTCGGACACTTTACCGCTGCGCCATTGACACCGTTGAAAATATGATAGACATTTAGGACTGTAATGGCACAGCATGTTTAGTTCGTTTAATTTCTACGCTGTTTTGCTGCATGTGAAGACGTTGAAGATTGCATAAAAGGCTTATTCCATAAAGTATGTACGAAAGTTCGACCTATTAGTTACTCTGACACGGAAAAAACGGCGAAAAAATCGGTTTTTAATTTTTTTAACTGCGGCGCACCAAATTGAAAAATCTGAAAAAAATTCAAGACAATAGTAACAACGATGCGGACTTACAGTAAAAATATAATTATAGTATCAAGACTGCTTCGATACAAAACCGGCATTTTTCAGCATTTTTTGGCGTTTTTTATTTTTCACAGCTTGGTTTTTCAATTTAAAAATCTGACGCGATTCCCTAATATGTGCACCGATGACAGACATGTCTCTGAATTTTTTCAAAATTTTTCATCCGCTGGTATAGGAGAAATTCGGCAAAAACCTGATTTTCTATTTTTACCCTTTACTACCCCCCGGGTCGAGATACGAAGTTGAAACTTGACAGAAATCATTCTTTTTTTATAAGCTTTCGAATGACTCATCGTGATTTGAATTCGGTTCAGGGGCACATTTGACCATCTTAACCGGCTATACCCTTTAATTCAAAATTTGATCGTAGGGTTGTACTAAATGAATGGCAAGTATTGCCGATTCAATATTTGGGGAAGACAAAAGAAGAGATAAAAGAAATGAGTTTACCTCAGTTCTGGCACGAAACGAGTATTAGCCTTAAGGGGGTAGACACGTCACGTGACCTGGCCGATTTGGCCGGTCGGTATTACAGCAGGTTTTTTCTGCACAGAAATGGTAATACCGATAGATCGATGATTGCCCGGTAAACGCGAGAGGGAGCTGTTTGCTATTTCCGTATTCTATTCTGAATAAGGAAAGAAATTCTCAGCTGTTGCGTTGTACTTATAAAAATTTAAACGGAAAGTCGGCTGGTACTGCAAACGTAGAAAATTCATTTATACATTTTAATTACTTGAAATGTGCTTATGCTACAATATTCTACGTTAGCAGTAAGGAATTATAAGTGAAAAGGGAAAAAATAGATGAGGGGATGTCCCCAGAAAATGAAGTTTGTTAGGTTAGACATTTTTTTACTAGCAAAGCACCGAAACAGAACATAAAATACACTTATTTACACGTCCTATGCAGAAAGCAGTTATGAACAAACATTATATATAAAATTGTAAGGAATCGATTGACGTCACTTTTGCAAAGATCTGATTAGAAATTGCAGAACATCAGATTCGTCACTGCTTAGCGTGCAACATTGTACAGTCCCGCTGGTTTCGAGCGTCGAAGCCCACGAAACTCAGCGAGACACATGATTGTTGGCGAGCATCGCGTTTGACGATTCTAGCTACAGAATCACCCCGTATAAATGCTAAGAAACGATAGTGTGAAGCTGCGTGCGTTTCAACTGCACATTGACAATATCGTAGATTCTAGGGCCTAGAATATTAGCTACGTATTACGATGTTCTCCACCAGAGCACTACATTCATGAATTAAAAAATAAATGAATAGGTCAATTAGTTAAAATTAATGAACGGTGCATGATTTTAATGACGCCTAATTTAATTGCACTTACAAACTGAATGACTAATTGTAATTAAAAGAATTTTTTGACGTGCAACATGAAGCTGCGCACGCAAATGGTCGGGCTCGGATTATCGGGAAAGACCTACCCATCCCACCGTTTTGCTTTCTCGCTGCGAGCGAGGACCTTCGGGCCCCAGTAGACCACCCGTTGACAGCCGAGAGCAATAAAACCGACGGGCCAGATAAAATGTTCATGTTTGATAAGTGTTGAGGAAAGTATTACCAAGGGAGTTTTTAGGGTTTCTCGATGAAAATGATGTCAGATATGGAGGAATTCGGTCCATTTTTAGTGAACGTGTGTGTCCTAATCATGTATTCATAAAAAAAAATAGACCCAATTGCTTTGCGTCTCGACTCATGTTCGTGAACATAAACTCACCAATCCATCGGTGGTATCACTCTTATCAAGGTGTAATGAGAAATATGAACATTTTCATATTCAGTACTAGATGACTCAAGTCGCCGTCGACCGAGGGTCTCTCGCTGGTGCGCTATTTCACTCGCACTCGATTTACGTCGTTCAATCTCCTTGTCAAGCGGTTCAGACGGGGGCCCTGATAAATGTGAATTTATTTGGGAAACCAAAGTCGCGTCATTCGTGACACCTACTCGCGAACAGATATACAGTATGTCCGCGGGAAAGCTAAACAGCCGGCTCCCTCCTAAACTATTGGAGATAAAAATATAAAAAAAATAGGGAATTGCATGGTTCGAGGGGGCCAATTATTTAGCGCGAACGAATTTTTTTATCGATTATTATTTTAAAAGATACGATGGCCAAGTTCGGTTTTTCAAATGGAACTATTTTTTTTGAACACCTGAGTTGATAGTGCGTTCCAAGACAAATTCAATAAGCTTTAATGTATACACTTTATTTTCACTGGTTTTTAAGATATTGCGCTTGCAAATTTACTGATTTTCACTGGAAGAAAACTGTCTGGTATAGCACGGACCGGGGACGGTCTTACTGGTTCCACGGGTGGCACTGCCTTTTGAAATAGATACCTACCTGCCAAAGGTCTACGCCAGGCCCAAAGGCTGGACAATTTTTTTCCGTCAGAAATGCTACTTAGGTAGGTACATCTGCGGTATATTTATTTCGCACTTGCTTCTACGCTCGGATGGCCGGTTCTTTTGGGAGGGATGCAAGTTCGATTGGTTAGGTTAGGAGGAGTGAAAGTTGCTAGACTAAATTTCAATCATAGGGAGCAGATTGTATCAGAACCATTCGGATTTGCATTCCTCACAAACGGCTGCTCTCTTGAAGAGGCCCTCTTCACAGCAATGCCCACCTTCTCTCGCACGGAATACGTTAACGCTTGCATTTGTTCTGATATTGAAGCTCGTGTTTATACTCGAGAGGACCACGCGTCGACAGCGGGCTACCCCTTTTCTTCCTGTGTCTCTCCACGAGCCGTGCTGACGGTGGATTGTAGGAGCGTAGATATCTGGATGCCAGTTATTGAATTCAGGAGACGCTAGAAACATTTTATTACAAAACACACATGTACTATAATTAAAGTAAATCGTATTCCTCTCGGGCAGGAGTACTGATAATGATCGAACTTGCGCCCCACTTCGCGCAGACCAATTACACGGAGGGTAGTCGGGTCACACACTGCCCAAATGTGTGATGCGCTGGCACCCCGTGGCGAGGACAGACCTTCGCATTGCCTCACCCGATTTTTATGGCTTTTTCCGGAAAAAGGTACGAATCCTGGGCCGAACGTAGCGAATTGAGGTCGAGCCCCCGCAGTCGAGGGTGAAATATCCATTTGAGCGTATTAAGAAATTCTTTGCTTCGTCGTATCGAAAGGGAAGTGGTGCCAATGGATTCCTTATGTTTTTCTGACGAAAATCATACCAAATGTCATGCAAATCGGACTACTTTGACACAAGCTATTTGTATTCCTTATGTAAAATCGGGTGAGGCACAGCGAAGGTCTGTCCTCGCCACGGGGTGCCAGCGCATCTCCTTGACGGGCGTTGCTCCAGAATTACCCTGTATCATTTGGGCAGTGTGTGACCCGACTACCCTCCGTGTAATTGGTCTGCGCGAAGTGGGGCGCAAGTCCGATCATTATCAGTACTCCTGCCCGAGAGGAATACGATTTACTTTAATTATAGTACATGTGTGTTTTGTAATAAAATGTTTCCATCGTCTCCTGAATTCAATAACTGGCATCCAGATATCTACGCTCCTACAATCCACCGTCAACACGGCTCGTGGAGAGACACAGGAAGAAAAGGGGTAGCCCGCTGTCGACGCGTGGTCCTCTCGAGTATAAACACGAGCTTCAATATCAGAACAAAAGCAAGCGTTAACGTATTCCGTGCGAGAGAAGGTGGGCATTGCTGTGAAGAGGGCCTCTTCAAGAGAGCAGCCGTTTGTGAGGAATGCAAATCCGAATGGTTCTGATACAATCTGCTCCCTATGATTGAAATTTAGTCTAGCAGCTTTCACTCCTCCTAACCTAACCAATCGAACTTGCATCCCTCCCAAAAGAACCGGCCATCCGAGCATAGAAGCAAGTGCGAAATAAAAGTAACGGTGCGCTTCTCGATACCGCAGATGTACCTACCTAAGTAGCATTTCTGACGGAAAAAAATTGTCCAGCCTTTGGGCCTGGCGTAGACCTTTGGCAGGTAGGTATCTATTTCAAAAGGCAGTGCCACCCGTGGATCCAGTAAGACCGTCCCCGGTCCGTGCTATACCAGACAGTTTTCTTCCAGTGAAAATCAGTAAATTTGCAAGCGCAATATCTTAAAAACCAGTGAAAATAAAGTGAATACATTAAAGCTTATTGAATTTGTCTTGGAACGCACTATCAACTCAGGTGTTCAAAAAAAATAGTTCCATTTGAAAAACCGAACTTGACCATCGTATCTTTTAAAATAATAATCGATAAAAAAATTCGTTCGCGCTAATTAATTGGCCCCCTCGAACCATGCAATTCCCTATTTTTTTTATATTTTTATCTCCAATAGTTTAGGAGGAAGCCGGCTGTTTAGCTTTCCCGCGGACACACTGTATGTATGTACAAGAAAAAGCAATTCAATTTCCCGATGACTTGAAGCAACATTTCAATAGGTAAATGCATGAAAAGGTGGGATCAGGAATTCCCAACCAAGTGATGCATATGAAAGAACTGGCGATATTCAACAATAGTTTGTCGTCTAAATTTAACAATTAAAGTATTTGTTTGACATGAATATAAAGTTTGTCAGCAAAGTCTTTCTCGATTTGAGTTCTATAGAAGGCTGACTTTCCTTCGCCATGAAAAGTCCCCTCTTGTCCTGCACGCTGGCAAGAAATCGATGCTCGAAACAAGCGGGGCCATACAATGTTGCGTGCTAAGCAGTGACAAATCTGCAGTTCTGCATTTCTAATCAGATCTTTGCGAAAGTGACGTCAGTCGATTCCTCATGTTTTCTCGATCAAATTGGCCCCAAAAATGATATAATTCGGACCAAAATTAAGGAAATTACGTGAAAAATTGTTTGCAGAATTGAAAGCCCGTTTCCTTCAAAATAGTCCGATTTAAATTATTGTCGGTCAATTTAATCGGAAGAATGCCAGGAATCCATTTGTGGCACTTTCATATTGATACGATGAAAAATAAACAAATTCTGTTTCTTTATAATCAATGACACATCGCCGAGCACGGCGATCTCGCGCGGCTCGGGACACAAAGGTTCTCGTCGGTTATTCGAACTTCTAAGATCGTATTCAGATTTATTGGCCGGTGAGTTTCGTAACTAGGGGTGTGCGGTTACCCGATTTTTCGGACTCGGGACGGGCTGGCAACTTTCAGGCGGGATCGGGCGGGGTCCCGATACTTTCGTATTGCTCGAGATCCCGACAGTTTCGGGACCCTGAGACTCGATTCGGGCTACAAGCATAGCCGACATGAGCGGACAATTTGATTTCAGGTCGGCTCGGCAAAACTCGGACGCGATCGGACGATATCGTTACCAGTAATAGATTAAAATTATTATCTGAGAACATAGAAAAATTATGTTTCTTACACGTTAATTTGAAATAATAAAATATTCGCCTCCTGTATATTGTTGTTATTATGAAACATCCAGGAAATATTCCTTTTTGTATGCTTATAGTTCGTACGTTTTCTATTTTAAATCTGAACCTATCCGGAAAAAGATAATACCCTATATATTCCCTTTACATAAAGTACAAAGTGTGAAGTATATTTTATTCAGATTGTAAAATATTGTGATATAAAAATAGTCTTCTGCCCAAGTTCTGAACATGGTATTTATTTAAGTACGTATATGGACGTATTCAGTATTCACAGACTATTTGGTAGCAATGAAAATACATATATATGTAAATAAATAATAAGATACAAATTATGATTCAACAGGAGACAGAAAGGTAAAAACTTATCACTCTGGTATCGATATAAATGATATACATAATTCTTTCCGTCTCGGTCCCCTCGTAATAACTGGCTTTCGAGCCGATCGCGTCCGAGTTTTGCCAAGCCGACCTGAAATCAAATTGCCCGCTCATGGCGGTCATGCTTGTAGCCCGAATCGAGTCTCGGGATCCCGAAACCGTCGGAATCTCGAGCAATACGAAAGTATCGGGACCCCGCCCGATCCCGCCCGAAATTTTCCGACCCGTCCCGATGGCCGAGAATCCGAGCCGCGGGACGATCCGCACACTCCTATTCGTAACGCGTAAGGTAAAAGGCCCTATTATGGCACAGTGTCCCAATTTATGAAACACTACAAGAAAAAATGAATAATAGTATATATATGTATATATAATAATTTAAATAAAGTTATATTTATACACATTACTATCTAAATATTTGTATGTGTATGAATATAAATGTTGCATCAATGCATTTAACATAAAAAAAAATGTTGAAGTGTCCATGTCTCTAAGTTGGTACAAAATTAGCTGCTCTTTGAGTTGAAATACAGATACACCTTACTTCTTTGTTTCAAGCATATTAACAAATTTCGATGATTTTAAAAGATGTATAATAACTTATTCGAAAGCTGAAAAGTCGTAGATTGTAATTAATTTTAAAAAAATCGAATTCCGGTGTGATTTTATTAATTATAAAGCTGTTTCACAAATATGTACATTGGCTTTCTAGAAGTCCGTATTTATGGGTCGATAATTCGCTTGCCCCATGTTCCATGGACCTGTTGAATCACGCCTAGTCCTGGTTTATGGTACAGCAAGGTTGAAGCGTAAATAGTGTGATATTTATTTAAAAGAGTCTTACTTCTAAGTTTTTTTGGTTTTATCTTGAAGCAATTATCACATTTAACCTTTATTTTCATCAAACATACGTATAAGTAAGTGTATTACAAAATTTGTCTTGAAAATTGTAGAACTAACCTATAAAATATTGCATGCCTGAATAGAGTAGATTGAAGTTTATTTTTATTTATAGAATAAGTTGTTTCAGGCAAAACTTGTTAATATTCAAAGATGGTAGTTACTAGGAAAAACAATAAAAACAAAGCAGATATTAATTTCTTTTTTAAATATGCTTTTATATCCACTAAATAATCTTTTTACTTTTAATCAATTTTTCTTAGTTTCAATCAATTAACTATTGTTTTTTTAATATAATATTGATTTATTTAAATGAGGTATGTTTTTTATTTATACAATTTAGATGATAGTTTGAGAGTGAAACCTATTGTCCGCAGTGTGGAAAATCTAATTGGTCCAGAAACGATAGAAAATAGGAGAGATTTGATTTTAGAAAATGATATAGGTAATTTTATACCAGAAAGGGTGTTGAAGGTAGACAATATAACAGGAAATAGTGTTGAGGAAAATGTTACTGTAGAATATATAGACACCAGTATTATTTTAAGTAATGATATTGTTATGGGTAATGTCTTGGAGAAGGAGAATACTGGGGTGACAACTAATCAAAGTAACTCGAATGATCTTAAAAAAATGTAGACTATGATACACGTATCAATACATTTTTCATCCATAGAAGATAGCAACATTCCATCTTCGAAAAATTTTGCGAAGGCTTTCTCGTTGCCGACAAAATATTTGCCAAAAAAAATAGAATCAAGGTTGAAAGTTCTGGGAAAGCGAAACGACCAGCGGCTGCAACTTCCGATGCCTGGTGGCAAAACCAGCTCCAGAAGGAAGAAGAAGAAAAACAAAAGCAGGAAAAAATTTCGAAAAAGAAATATCTGCAGGAGGAAAAGAAAAAATTAGCGGAAGAGAAAAAAAACTTGAATGAAAAAATTAAACAAATACAAAAAAAAATTAATCAAACAAAATAACTATATAAGAAAATGTATATAAATAAAATAGTTTCACGTATAAAAAATATTTTTTTATGTTTGTTTAATATTTAGTATAGGCCAAACCGAGCTGCAGCGTAGAAATACACGCATCAGAATAGGTGTGCCTTAGGCCTTAGCTCCGAAAAAATTCAGGAGCTTTATTGGTCAGAACATTGATTCTTTCTCGATAGCTTCATCTCGTATTGGTCTACGCATATCTTCGTGACGCACACAACTACATATGTACTACGCTGACAATAAGAATAAATAACAGTCACACGGCTACGTTCAGACAGGGCCGAGCAACATTCCCGTTACCTCACCATACCCTTCGGTGGCTAGGGAACTCCAACTGACAAATCCACGATCGTCAGATGGTGATGGCTGATTTCTCCTCGATCGCTGTTCGCGAAAACGAATCGACCGGCCAATATATTTGAATACGACCTTAGGATAAAGATATAATGAAAGATGAAAAATTATTCGAAGCCAAAGATGAAAGGCCTTCGAATAAACAAAGGAAACTAATAAATACCCGAAGCTAAATAGAATTTTAGATTTAGGGTACACACACCCTTCCCCCAAACATCGTGTCGATCGGCCACTGGGGCCATTCGGAAGTATATTCTTTTAATTAAATAATGCCCATCTCTGCATTGGAGCGTAAAGAATTACAAAAAAAATCAAGGAATCAACTGTTGACCGATTTGGAGACTTTTCCTTGTTATATGTTATATACAATAGTCGGAAGAATAATGATAAAAGCAATAATTGCAAATAATTGCTGTAACTTCCACATTCTGAAAATATGATATCAGTAAATTACTACTTCCAGTGTTATTAAAAAATTCCAATCTCTTTTTTTATTTGAAATAATGTGGCAATATAATTATAACATATATTCGGCAGCGGTGATGTATGCGTTACAGTAAAGGCGTGAATTTAGTAAATGTACACAGTTTCCAGCAGTTTCTAGTCAATGTATGCCTAAAATGCATATAATCTAACCTACAATCGTCCAAAAATACATACATTGACTTTATCACGCTTTTGCTGTGGCACATGTATCCAGCTAACGCTTCAGTTTTGCTATGATTCCACGTTGGCAGTCCTCCCGAGTAGGCGCCATCTCGTATCCACTAGCTCAACTAAATTTGTCACGTGACTTGCTCTGTATTATCGCCAATATGGCGGAACTCGTATTTGGGAACGCAATCACGGGCTGACGTTGTTTGTCCTTATATGACCACATTTTGGGCTGGGTTAGGTCTCATTCGAAAGAGGAAAGTTCAGTGCAGCGCGCTCTGCTCATCAAAAAACCTGCTGTAATACCGACCGGCCAAATCGGCCAGGTCACGTGACGTGTCTACCCCCTTAATGCACGCGAATATGCATATGTAAACATATCGCAACTAGCGCAGTTGTGCTTAACATTGCCCCATTCAAATGCTGATGTCGAAAGATATTTTTCCACTATCACACAAATAAAAACTAGAGGTAGGAATAGATTAACCCCAGAAATACTTGCTGCCCTAACTCGAATAAAACAGGACATGGCAAACGAGAGTGCATATTGTTATAATTACAAAATTACGGATCAAATGATCCAGTTATTTAATAACAGTATGTACTCTAGTACTAATGAAATATCAGAGGAGCTGCTAGGAAATATATTAGCAGATGTGGATGATTTGTAAATATTTATGTATATATATTTTATGTAAATATAAAAAATGTATAAATACATAATGTTTTCATTATTACTTTGTGTTTTCTGTTACCTCACACCAATCTTACATATATTTCAATTCATTTTATTAGAAACAGGGACGTAAAGGACCTTATACTCTTGAATGTTACCGCCATAATTCATCGCAGTGTCACGTGATGGAGGGGTAACACCTACAGAAGCGGTGGTAATGTGTGCGTGAGACGCACGATTGGAGACGAACAGACGCCAGCGCCAAGCGAGTGACGCCGCTGCCAATCAACGTCGACAACATATGTCCCGGTGACGCTGATTGGCCGTGGTTCGGTTCGTCTCCCATCCTGGCGTCTCACGCACACATTGCTACCGCTCCCTGTAGGTATTTCCTTCTGACCAATAGCAGCGGTGGGCTCCAGCTGCCCTTGAGATCAACACCGGCTGGAGTCCGCCGAAGCTGACTTTCAGGGTTTCGAGGAGTCCACCGTAGTGACGTGAGCATGTGACGTCACATTCGCTTCGCGTTGTCACCACTTGGCTTGGCTTCGCGCTAGCGTCAATTCACGCACACATTACCACCGCTCCTGTAGGTGTTCCCCCTCCATCAACACCGGTCGGAGTCCTCCGATCTCTGCTTGGTTCTGCCACCGAACCAAGCCGAGGTCGCTTTAACTAGCCCATCAGGCTAGCAAGGTCTACAAGAAGTTTATCTTAATTCAACGTCCTGATTTCCAATTTCAAACATCTAACTGAGGTCGCTTTAGCTAGCCCCTCAACATCCATTCCGAGGTCGCTTTAGCTAGCCCCTCAACTTCCATACGAGGTCGCTTTCACTAGCCCCTCAACATCCATCCGAGGTCGCTTTAACTAGCCCCTCAACATCTAACCGAGGTTGCTTTAGGTAGCCCCTCAACTTCCATCCTGGAAAGCGTGGGCCAGCTGATAGGCACCAGAAGCCGCTACAAATCCAATGGAAGGAATTCACCAAATTCAACTTCCATCTGGGGACGCCCTAACCGGCTACCTGGCTACCATCTGAGGTCGCTTTAACTAGCTCCTCGGCTACCATCCTAGAAAGCGTGGGCAAGCTGATAGGCAACTGGAAGCCACTACAATCTGGGAGACGGAATCCTCTCGCAGTTCTCAAACTTAAAACATACAGAATCGACCTAGCGTCATTCTCTGTATTAATCATATTACCGACTTAGCGTCGTAACCAACATCAAACTATATTCTTTGTTACCGACTTCGCGTCTAAATCAACCAATCACCGACCGCTACGTCGTTACGTATTTAGTATAGTTCTATTAATTAATTGTCATAATTCACACCACTCCAAACGGACAAAAACCATTTTTTTTAATAAACCTTTGTTACTAATTGTTAAAAGAACGACTCTCGTTTTATGAAATTCATTTCTTAATCGCACGCCACCCGAACCAATCCCACAAATTCACAGGTAAACCGCTCTACTTGGGAATCTCCTGTAATAAACGGCAACGTCTCGTTCGAGAACGTTACACGAGACAAAATATCAACGTGCTGTCTGTCTCGTACCGTTTCTCACTGGCATTCAGTCCCTCATATTCGCTCGCCTTCCATCTCGCTCTCACCATTGCCGGACTACAGTGAGGCAGAAGTGATGGGGATAGCCGGATAGCGAAAAGTTTTGCGTGCATGGGTGCGTTCCGATTCGCGCATACTGCGCATGAAGTGCAGAAAACCGTTCCGTTTTAGTTACTGCGCGCAGTGGCGGTGCAGAGAATTCCTTAGAATCCATTCACTCCCGGTGCAGCAAACGCAGAAATTCAGAGGAGAAGCAGTCACTGCGCGCATACGTATTTGTTTCTACAATCTTTGATTATTTGAATTTCTCTATTGGATATATACAGAAATACTATTGGATACAATTTAATGAAAAGTAATAAAAACAATTAATTCTCTAAGGATTACAACTACGACTTTTCTACGTTATTATTTTGAAGAAATTTCATCACATGTTTTTTTTTAATACAAATGTATAATTATATACTTATTACCTACCGAAAATGTTCTTCGAATATTGTGTAAGAATCGGTAACTCAAAAAGCCCGCTGCGGACTCTGGCTGTATCTATGCAAGAAGCGGGCTCCTTAAAAACAAATGAGCATTGGAGCAACGGGCATCATCGTGAACGTGGCGAGGAGAGAGGGGCAGAATTCTTCTCGTGCTGACCGCGAACGTAGTGCGTCACGGGTTTTTAGCTTGCCTTATATCAATTGTGTTTATCGACGAAATTATATCCCAACGAAAGTTAATCTACCTTACAATTGTTCTCGAATATAAAACATAACTTTTTTGCTAGGAAGAGGGTGCTTTCGATAGCACCTGTTAGGTTTGTGGGGGCTCCCGTCAACACCCCGACTGACATTGGTTCGCAACCATGCTTTACGCCCCCTCGAGCGGGCGCGCACCCCCCGCACTAATCTAGCTCCAACCTATCCTAATACTCGGACAAGTTGGAAAATGGAATGCGTTGCGTCGGAATGACTCAAAATAATTTTTTCGTAAATATCTCGGAAACGAAGGTCGAGCGGCGGTAACAGGTATACTGTATAGGAAAAAGTTGTTCAGAACAATGACCTTGACAACATATTTCAAGGTCATCAGAATCGATAAGGAGGGCCAACTTTTAAATAATTACCAAAGTTTTTGGCGAATATCTCGAAAACTAAAGCCGTGCGGCGGTAACATATATATAGAAAAGTTGATCAGAATGATTGTCTGGACAACATATTTCAAGGTCAACAAAATCGGCGAGGACAGGAAACTTCTAAATAATTACCTTTAACAGTATCGAGGCTATTGTAAACAACGTTTCTTTGTCCATTGTAGCATCTATTTTGATTTCGCATAAAACGCAGAAAAAAAGGATTCGTTTTCAAGAACGCATGAACCGCAGTAGCGAAACGGAACGATATGAATACGCGCAGCGACTGTGCTGCGATCTATGCACTCACTGCGTGAATCGGAACGCACCCTGTGCCAAATCGTGCCCTCAGCGAGGAAGTACTGTATATTTAACAATCAGAGTATTATATAAAAGGGTTAGACGCCTCACAGCTCTACAAATTCGGAAAAATATTAATATTATGAAAACAACCACAGTGAAAAAGAGGCTGGGAGCAGCAGAATTGCATGGTCGAATTGTAGTTCGAAAACCAGATTTAAATTAACGAAATAAAATGAAACGACTGCAATGGAATATTAAAGTCAGACTGCAGAAGTACATACATCGAAATAAGGGTGTATCCAGAGCACAGTACTAATGTAATGATAACACTCAGACGCGTTCCACTCTTTCTCCATTGAAACATTAGTTCTAAACTTACTAGACGTACAATGTAGCAAAGATTTAGATAGATATAAATTTACCAGTACTCTCACATGAAGCATCATTATTATGCAGAGTCTGGCGAGAACGAATTTATATTTTCGAATGAAGCTATTCGATAATTCAACATGAAAACATTTTCTTTTTGTCTACTTAAATATTAATCAAAAACAATATTCTCTAAGCAAAAGGTATTATAGATTTCCAACTATTTTTCGTAGTAGGTACATACCTATATCTATATTATCTGTATTTAATCTATATACTTAATAATAGTAGTTTCCTTTTGTTTACTGTAAACGTGAATAATAGAAAGAGATGTCTCGACAGTGGGGCACCGACCTCGATTTGTCGCGGTCGGCCGAGAATTCATACCTGTTTGAGAAATAAAATAATTCTTTATTTTTTATCGTATCGCTATGGAAGTGACACCGATGGGTGGCTTATGTTTTTCCGATGACGATCATACCAAATTTCATGTAAATCGGACTATTTTTAACCAAGTCAAGTCAACTTGAAATGATATAAATCGATTTTCCATGGAATTTCCTTCATTATGGTCCGAATACGTCGTTCTTGGTGTCAGTTTCATCGGCGAAACATAAGAAATAGATGGGTGTCGTTTTCGCAAAGATCTGATGAGAAATGCGCGAGTCGAAGATTTCTCACTTCTTAATAGGCACTCGAACCGCTTCGAGGGTCAAAAGCCGTACAATCAGGGGAGGCACTGCGGGGGGGTTCTCCTCACCACGGGGTACAATGGCCGACCTTTTCTTGCACCCAATTCTTCTCGCGGGCTTTTGTTTTGAAATTCCAACGCGTGTTTATACTCGAGAGATAAGGATTTATACTCGAGAGATAAGGAATCCGTCTTTAATTTGAAAGGAGGACGATGCAGGCGGAACCACGCGCACTCAACGGTGTACCCCTTTTCTTACTGTGTCTCCCCACGAGGCGTAATGACGGTGGATAATACTTTTCAATTCCTATATTTGTGGCATCTTTCTCGCGTGCGTCGGGACAAAAGCGGACTCAGAGCCAGGCGAAAATTCATTCGCTCTTTACGATCGATAATTTATTATTTCTCCAAGAACGTTTCGACAACATCTGTTTGCCAAATTTGTAAAGGCCAATAAAAAACGTGGTGACATTGTCCAGACTGAGTTAATCCGTATATTGCTCTGTCGGTGGGTAGTGCGTACGATGACTTCGGACCCGTACTATGTACCGTTGCCTACCGCCGACGCGCGGAAAATCCGCTCATAAACCGCGACTCTGGCGAGACACCGCGGCCGATCAGTACGGGTAGTTTTTGGTAACCAGATGTGGCATCTTCCACCTCTATTTCATCAGGGTAATTCTGGAGGTACGCCCGTCACCCCGTGGCGAGGACAACACCCCGCAGTGCCCATCGAATTTTATGGCTTTCGACCCTCGAAGGGTTTGGAATACCATTAAGAAGTGAGAAATGTTCAGGATTTCAAATGTTTGCTTCTTTTCTTCATCGTATCGAAGGGGAAGTGGCGCCAATGGATTCCTGGCGTTCCGTCGATTAAAATCATACCAAATTTCATGTAAATCGGACTATTTTTAACCAAGTCAAGTCAGCTTGAAATGATATAAATCGATATTCCATGGAATTTCCTTCATTATGGTCCGAATTACGTCGTTCTTAGTGTCAGCTTCATCGGCGAAACATAAGGAATCGATAGGTGTCGGTTTTGCAAAGATCTGATGAGAAATGCGCAAGTCGAAGGTTTCTCACTTCTTATTAGGCACTCGAACCCCTTCGCGGGTGGAAAGCCATAAAATTCGGTCAGGCACTGCGAGGGTTTGTCCTCGCCACGGGGTACCAGGCCGCCGCATCTCCTTGACGGGCGTTGCTCCTTAATTACCCTGTATCTGGTTAGGAAATAAAATAATTCTTTATTCTTTATGGATATAGAAGTGTCGCGGATGGATTCCTTGGGGATTTCCGATGAGAATCATGCCAAATGTCGTGTAAATCGGACAACTTTTACATAGGGAATACAAATAGCTTGTGTCAAAGTAGTCCCATTTGCATGACATTTGGTATGATTTTCATCAGAAAAACATCAAGAATCCATTGGCGTCACTTCCCTTTCGATACGATGAAGAAAAGGGTTTCTTAATACGCTGTAATGGATAATTCACCCTCGACTGCGGAAGGTCGACTTCAATTCGCTACGTTCGGCCCAGGATTCGTACCTTTTTCCGAAAAAAGCCATAAAATTTGATGGGCACTGCGGGGTGTTGTCCTCGCGACGGGGTGACGGGCGCAGCACCAGAATCAGCCTGTACCTACCTTTTTAAGAAATAAAACAATTCGTTATTCCCTATCGTATGGATATGGAAGTGTCGCGGATGGATTCCTTGGGGATTTCCGATGAGAATCATGCCAAATTTCGTGTAAATCGGACAACTTTTACATAGGGAATACAAATAGCTTGTGTCAAAGTAGTCCCATTTGCATGACATTTGGTATGATTTTCATCAGAAAAACATAAGGAATCCATTGGCGTCACTTCCCTTTCGATACGATGAAGAAAAGGGTCTCTTAATACGCTGTAATGGATATTTCACCCTCGACTGCGGAGGGTCGACTTCAATTCGCTACGTTCGGCCCAGGATTCGTACCTTTTTCCGGAAAAAAAACCATAAAAATCGGGTGAGGCAATGCGAAGGTCTGTCCTCGCCACGGGGTACCAGCGCATCTCCTTGACGGGCGTTGCTCCAGAATTACCCTGTATCATTTGGGCAGTGTGTGACCCGACTACCCTCCGTGTAATTGGTCTGCGCGAAGTGGGGCGCAAGTTCGAACATTATCAGTAATCCTGCCCGAGAGGAATGCGATTTACTTTAATTATAGTACATGTGTGTTTTGTAATAAAATGTTTCTATCGTCTCCTGAATTCAATAACTGGCATCCAGATATCTACGCTCCTACAATCCACCGTCAACACGGCTCGTGGAGAGACACAGGAAGAAAAGGGGTAGCCCGCTGTCGACGCGTGGTCCTCTCGAGTATAAACACGAGCTTCAATATCAGAACAAAAGCAAGCGTTAACGTATTCCGTGCGAGAGAAGGTGGGCATTGCTGTGAAGAGGGCCTCTTCAAGAGAGCAGCCGTTTGTGAGGAATGCAAATCCGAATGGTTCTGATACAATCTGCTCCCTATAATTGAAATTTAGTCTAGCAACTTTCACTCCTCCTAACCTAACCAATCGAACTTGCATCCCTCCCAAAAGAACCGGCCATCCGAGCGTAGAAGCAAGTGCGAAATAAATATACCGCAGATGTACCTACCTAAGTAGCATTTCTGACGGAAAAAAATTGTCCAGCCTTTGGGCCTGGCGTAGACCTTTGGCAGGTAGGTATCTATTTCAAAAGGCAGTGCCACCCGTGGAGCCAGTAAGACCGTCCCCGGTACGTGCTCTACCAGACAGTTTTCTTCCAGTGAAAATCAGTAAATTTGCAAGCGCAATATCTTAAAACCCAGTGAAAATAAAGTGTATACATTAAAGCTTATTGAATTTGTCTTGGAACGCACTATCAACTCCGGTGTTCAAAAAAAACTCCTGGTGTTCCATTTGAAAAACCGAACTTGACCATCGTATCTTTTAAAATAATAATCGATAAAAAAATTCGTTCGCGCTAATTAATTGGCCCCCTCGAACCATGCAATTCCCTATTTTTTATATATTTTTATCGGCAATACTTTAGGAGAAAACTGGCTGTCCAGTCATAGGTGGGACACCCTGTATATCGAAATAAATGATAGGTAACAAATGATAATATATTTTGTGGTAGAGTAATCGCGTAAAATTATACAAGTTTTAAATTAATCTTATTTCGAGTGCTGGGACGAAGTACATGAAAATAATACCGTCTATAAGTCACCGGACACGTGCTGCGTGTAACGTTCTCGAACGTGACGTTGCCGTTCTTACAGGAGATTCACGAGTAGAGCGGTTTACCTGTGAATTTGTGGGATTGGTTCGGGTGGCGTGCGATTAAGAAATGAATTTCAAGATACAAGAGTCCTTCTTTAGCAATAAATAACAAATGTTTATTCAAAAATAAATCGTTATTGACCTTTGGTCGCTCGGTCGATAAAACAATAAGATTCTTTTATAAGGTAATCGCGTAACGACGTATCGGTCGGTGTTAAAGAATATCGCTCGGTTTGGGTTTCGACGCTGAGTCGGTAATTAGGAGTATTATATAGGTTTTAGACGCTAAGTCGGTTATAAGGAATATCGCGTTAATTATTCTAAAGATACGATTCTAAATCGTAATTGAACATAAAGTCTTAGACACGTAGTCTGTATAATGTGTAATACAAGAATTGACGCTAGGTCGATTTAGTAATGTTGAGTTGAGATATCGAGAGTTTTCCTTCTCTCTGTATTGTTGTGGCTTCCAGTTGCCTATCAGCTTGCCCACGCTTTCTAGGATGGTAGCTGAGTGCTAGTGTAAGCGCTCTCAGATGGTAGCCAGGTAGCCGGTAAAGGCGTCCCCAGATGGAAGTTGAATTTGGCTTCCTTCCTTCGGATTTGATAATGACTTCTGGTGCCTATTAGCTGGCCCACGCTTTGGAGTATGTGGTGTAGGGAACGGTAAGTATGCCCTGGGTGTGTAATTGAGGAGCTAATTAAAGCTACCTCGGTTTTGAGATTGAGGAGCTAATTAAAGCTACCTCGGTAGGAAGTTGAGGAGCTAACTAAAGCTACCTCGATAGGAAGTTGAGGAGCTAACTAAAGCTACCTCGATAGGAAGTTGAGGAGCTAACTAAAGCTACCTCGGTTTTGAGATTGAGGAGCTAATTAAAGCTACCTCGAGAGGAAGTTGAGGAGCTAACTAAAGCTACCTCGGTTTTGAGATTGAGGAGCTAATTAAAGCTACCTCGAGAGGAAGTCTTTTAGAGTTTGGGTTTTAAAGATAACTTCTTGTGTGCTGGTTCGGTGGCAGAACCTCGTCGTCGTCTGTTCTTCGTGGTTCGGTGGCAGAACCAAGTCTGATTCTCTGCTGCTGGCGAGCCTGTATTTATACTCGTTGTTGGTGCTTGACCCGCGCCAATCACTAGCTGCGCGATCTCGCGCACCAATTATAATTAACGTCCGGTTCGCGCCATTCGCGTACTACCCTCGGTTTATTCGGCGTCCGGTTGATCGTGCTGTCTACGCACGCGCGCTCTATTCACTCGCGGCACTGAGTTCACTTGTTTGAAAGGGCGGTTATGCGCGTGCGTTGCGCGTCACTGGATTCACTCGCGCGCTGTTCGAACGCGCTCTCTTAGATATAAGGTAAACATAATTAACAATTTGTGTAAAAACAAAGGAAAAATTTATGGCGGTCGTAGCGGTACGTTACATGCGTGTATACAAAACGTGATAATTGCTACAGATTACATAGTTGTCATCACTCTTATTACCTTACTTTTTCATAATACAAGGTGGGTAATTATGCAGAAAAGGTGTTTCAGCACCGATTTCAATGACTTGCAAATATGTTGTGAAGGTCAACATTCTGAACAATCATTTCCTCTATCGTGCTCCTCAGGCGCCAAACAACTATACTTCGATGCACGCGTATCTCAACGTTTCTCAAACATTTTCAGTCCACCTTTGTGTGGATCAAATTATTCCAACCGCCCCCTGCCATGTACAGGGTTATCCATTTGTTGGTTTATGATAGTAAAATTATGATAAATACAAATGAAATAGAGCAGTATCTTAAATAGGTTTTTTGGAGGTGCAAAACGGCGCCGGTTGTAGCGTGTCTGGTAGTTATGCGAAACAGACCAATATAATTGTTTTCAATTTATTTGACAATTCTAAGAATATGAACCTAATATGGTGTAAAAATTGCATATTTTAAAAATGGAGGCCCTTCGAACAATTAAGTGTGATTTTCTCAAAAAATCTGTGCTTTATTTGTTTAAAAAAAGTGGTTAAAATGAATTATTTGGTAAAATATTTTGATTCGTGTTCTGAGTAGTATTATAAACTAAAAGTGTGCAAATTTTGAAGTTGATCGGTCATATAGTTTTTGAGATATCTCCGACGTCAATTTTGAAAACGTAGTTTTGAGAAAAAAGCGTTTAACCCTTAGTATCATGATTTTTTTATTTTAGGCAGAAAAATTCTTATCGATGCATTTTTGTCCATACTTCATCGTAAAAATAAGCAAAAAATTCCTAGTGTAACAATGTTTTATATAAATGAAAATATATGAATGTAACACCAGTGTTACACCATGCATAAAGGCATGTATTATAATGTTAAGCTAATTCTCAGTTTTTCATAATGTTTCACTAGTGTTACATAAATTATTATATCTGTATGGTGGGTCTTCAAAAGATTATATCTTCAGCAGCAACTCGAAAGAGCATAATATGAAGGAGAAAGAATTGCAGTTAAACATCTTCTGTTTTATTGCGAACTCATAAACGTACAATAAAAATTAAAAATGACAATTTTACGCTTGGTGAAACTCAGAAAAACAGTTGCGGGTGGGTGGATTAATACATAAATTTACTTTGCACTTGGAGCATTATATATATGTAATTGTTTTGCAACCCTTCTTTTTGCAACGGTTTCGTCGTTTGTTAAATATGGGCCAGTGATCCACTGAATCGCCTATCACATTCTTTGGAGGAAACACGCTTTTACATCTCTTGATTCGGCGGTTAGTAAATACCATTGAAGGCCTTCCGCGTTTTGGGGTCAAGTTTTGTCCAAGCTGGCAAAGCGTAAGAGCGAGTTCAAGTCGGAAATTCTTTTGACTCACCGGTTTCTATTTCTTCAATTTTTGTACTCGAGAGTGCACAACCCAGGCATTGATAATTGTCATATCCAATAAATGGAAAAACAACCGTCTATACCACTTTTTGGATTTTATTTTTATGTGGAACCTTCCCAAATGGCTGTCCATCAGATCCACACCACCCATGTGTTTATTATATGTCTTGATAACTTCTGGGCATGGAACTTTTATGTACTCTCGAGAAGCTTGATCATACCTTTTGGCTGTACCTTCCGGTGTTACACCGCATAAAGTGGATAGCAAATTAACACATTTAGTGTCTCTTCACACAACCAGAGAGATTTTATGGTCGTCGACTTTCGTCACGTATTCAAGAGACTTTCCACGTTTGTAATTTTTCGTGATGAATTTTTCTTCTGGCAAAGGACAATTAGGTATTCTTCTTCCCAAAATGGTGCCAACAGAAAATATACCTTTAGACAATAAATAAGATGCAAGAGGTATACTGGTATACCAATTATCATGAAAAGTTATGTAATTTTGGTGGGCTGGGACACTTCTAGTAAGACGGACGACAACGTTGGAGCTGAAACCTAAGTCGGGTTCATTTGAACGAACATCGACTTTTTCTCCATGTATTTCAAAGTGATATGCATAGCCATACACATCGCATAAAACGTATAACTTGTAACCCCATTTGTGGGGCTTGCGGGGGTTATATTGCCTTAGGGAATGCCTTGTTTTAGTGCTGCATAATTGTTCATCGACTGATAGTGATTGTAATTTCGGTACCGTTTCGAAGGATTGGTTCAGAAAGTCTATTACTGGCCGAATTTTGAAAAGTCGATCCCTGTCCGGTTCGTTTGGTTTAGGTTCGTTTATATTATCATTGAAATGTAAACTTTGTTTTATTTTATCGAACTTATTTATAGCCATGGTTTTTCTTACAACGTCGATTCCGAGGGTGTTGTTCCACATCTCTCTATAATTGGAGGGTTTTGCAATAGACGAAAATACAAGCAAACCTAGAAATTGTTGCAGTTCTAAAACTGACAAACTTGACTTTATGTTTTTTTGGCACACGTATAAATTCGAATGATCAGTAATTGACTTTATCAGATTTTTAGGGAAGAAATAACTGAAAAAGTCATAAGCTGTCTCCAATAGGGTGATTTTTTCTGGAAGATCTGAATGTCCCATAAATTTCTTTTCCTCTTCTTTCAGATTCAGAGAACCGCGTACCCATTTATATGATGGCTTCTCTCGTTTTCCTTTTCTCATCATACTTCTAGTGCTCATTCTACCCGTTTTTCGTCCTGTTTCTTTCCTCACGAACTGTTGTTTTGTTTGCTTTATCGATATATGTTTCGAAGTCGATGGGTTACTTTTTTTGCCCTTCCTTCCCTCGACTAGTTCGTCATTTGCGTCCGATTCCGCGTTTACCTCCATTTCCTCGTCATCTTCATCGTTATTGACGTCATCACTAGCAGCTAGTTGATTTTCAAACCCACGCTTGTTAGGTCGAACGTGCACACGTTGTACATTGTCTAAATAATGAAAAAGTTCTTCATCTTGAAGTGCATCCATATCTATGTCCTCGTCGTTACCGCTACTCTCCTCATCTGAAGATGTACAATCGCTCCCATCAGGTATTTCAAACACCTGATCATGTGGTATTCGACATCTCTCATTGTTTTCAATAACAATAATTGTCTCGTCATCAACCATTGTGTTCTACAAATCAAAGAACACAATGATACCTCGTTGCACAATGTAACATGTACGTAACGTACATAAGTCACTTGTTGGCAAGCACTTCGATTGAATAAAAATATAGAGCTCTATATTTTCATTTACGGTACCATTGAAACAACCACCACAAATTTATTCACAAAGCAAAAGTAAAGTAATTGAAGGAAAACAACAGCACTTACCTGGTACTTCTAGTGGTTCTAGCGAAACTAAGAGTTGTAATCAAAAATACGAAACAATGTATCATAATAGAATGTCTACGGATGTCTTTCTGCCCTAAGAACGCTTGTTGTACATAGTCATATTCAAATAACGCTTTAAAGTTCGTGAAATAGCCCCTAGATGGCGCGCACGATACTTTCAATTCGCGTAACACGGATGTTACACTATGATACTAAGGGTTAAAGTGCATTTTAGGTTTGGTGAATTTCGGCCTATAACTTTGAGAATATATTTTTGAAATGTTTTCGAAGCGATTTATACGGTTTTTCCCCTTAAGGGGGAAGATTACCCCCGATAAGCCTAAAACAGGCTTTTTTTCAAACGCAAATTGTAATGTGATAAAGAACAGGAGAGAGAGAACATTTTTTTAATCGTTATTCTATGAGCTTTAACAAAAAAAAGAAAAGTCTAAATATCTCTATGTACATAAAAGTTGTGAGTAAAAACGGAAAGGTGTGTACGCGGTGCACCGTTTGACGATGAACATAAAATCTCGAGAACCGCTCCAACGATTTCGATGAAAATTTATGAGAGATACAGAAAACCATTCCCTACGATGTGTCGGGAGCAGATTTTGGAGAAAAATATAACACAATTTTTATGTTAAAAAAAAGTTTTTAACATAATGTTTTTATCGACTTCTTGTATGAAAAATATATTTTATCTTTTTCTTTAAGAATTTATCTCGAAAATCTGTTGCGACACAAATTTTCATCCAAATCGTTGGAGAGGTATTCAAGATTGTATGTTCACCATCAAACGGTGCACCGCGTACAAACATTTACGTTTTTACTCACAACTTTTATGAACATAGAGATATTTAGACTTTCCTTTTTTTTTTGTTAAAGCTCATAGAATAACGATTAAATCTAAAAAAAACCGTTCTCTCTACTGTTATTTATCACTTTACAATTTGCTTTTGAAAAAGGCCTGTTTCAGGGCTATCGAGGGTAACCTACCCCCTTAAGGATGTATCGGATCTATCTTCAAAATGGTACCAAGTTGATAAAAATTTGTGGGATTGCTCTTTTCAATCTTCATGATGTGGTTAAACAATTTTAAACGAATTCACTAAACGGTTGCTGAGTTATAACGATGTTAATTTTTCACTGATTTTACACGTACTCTTATAGAAGGAGACGATCTTGACGGGTAAAACAGGTGAAACAATGTTGAAGAAATGGTACGAATGTTTTCAAATTTTTTGTACATGCAGTATATGGCTAGATGAAAATACCTGCCGAGTATAATTGCTTTCACTACACCGTTTTAAAGAAATAAATTATAACTTGAGAAAATTGTGAATTCAGGGCATTTTCAACAGTTTAGGCTCGTAAATGAAGAAGACCGCAAATAAAGGCTCCCCCAAACCAACGCGAATATCGCGGCGTGGAGCGGAACCAACGCGGATCAGATAAGGCTGCCCATAAGCCGCTGTGTATAAAGAAGTGCTGAACAGCGGCGGATCCGGTCCGCGCCGCGATATTTGCGTTGGTTTGGGGTAGCCCCAATGCTTGAAAAAGCATTTGTAAAGTGAAAATACCTTTCTAGGAGTAAAAATAAGACTCCAACTGTCGTTCCGGTTCCTTATATCTATATTTACTATGCGTAAAGGCACGGTTAAACATGTGCAATGCGCGCTACAGAACACCATTATAAGGGTCGATTTTTATGGTTCGGCGCGGAACCAGGTACCCCGTGCAACATGAAGCCGCGCACGCGAATGGTTGCGCGTATTGTCGAAAGCATCAAGAAAGAATTGTACAGTTCCACTTATGAATTAAAAATTTTGTGACATTTGTCCATAGCTTTTGTACAATAAAAGATAATCGAAACGAAATTTGTGCCAAAAAAATAGGAAAAAATTATCCCCTTCTAATGATGTATAATTAAAATTTTTTACGTTTATTTATTTATTATTTTTTCAATTTTATTACGTTACTTGTTATAAAAAAATTGAAAGCTGTTTATTTGGTACTTTATTTAATGCTCTTTTCAGTAATTTAAGTTGCATGTTGAGGAAATTTTTCGTTTCTATGTTATAAGGAAAGTAGTCGGGAAAACAAAGTGGTCTGGGTCAAAAAACTTAGTGGTGAAAAACTTATGGTCCTAGAGGGTCGCCTGTTTACAAGCAGTGCCACAATGGCAAGGGATAGCATGAGATAGCGACCTCAGACCTCAATTCGCTGCGATCGGTTGAGGTTCACACCAGTTTCAGAAAAAAAAATTCTTTATTCTTTATCGTATCGATATGGAAGTGACACCAATGGATTCCGTATGTTTTTCCGACGAAAATCATACAAAATTTCATGTAAATGGAGCTACTTTTAACGAAATTAAATGGAGATGATGAAAATCAATTTTTCATCTAATTTCCTTCATTATGCTTCGAATTACGTCGTTCTTGGTGTTAGTTTCATCGGCGAAACATAGAGAATCGATTGGCGCCATTTTCGCAGAGATCTGATGAGAAATGTGGAACTTGGATTTTTCCCACTTTTAATGGTATTCCAACCCCTTCGAAAGCCATAAAATTCGGTGCGGCATCACGGGGGGTTGACCGCGCCACGGGGTCTGCGCGCCGAGCATTCGTTTGCGCGTGATGGCCTGCTTTTCACTTTCGACGAACATTTGCGCGGCTGGAGTGCGCGTCTTGCCATAAAAACCGACCTTTTTGGAGGGTCCCAAGTGCAAATTCGGCCGCGCATTGCAGATGTGTGGACGTGAATTTCGCTGCGCACGGTGTTCGGCGCGCAATGCGCGGGTGTTGCACATGTTTAACCGTGCCTTAAGACGTAGATATACAAGTATTTTAAATTTCATAAGTATACTTTTGTCTAATATTGTACGTCCGACACAACCTTAAGGGGAGAGCCTGGTGTAGCGTGTCGACATTTTTTTTTTCCCATAAATCAATAGTTAATCATCACGAAAATGTGTTTCTAAAGCCGCAAAACGAAATTCGAAAAATTAAAGCGCCAGGTTACTAGAAACCATTAAACGCGGACAGTGTAACTAAAAAAAATATATAAAAAAACATTTTTATGTTAAACGATAAAAAATGCACTAAAAACTAAAAAATAATTATTTTCTTGTACTGTAATTTCGATGGCGTTTTTTTCACTTTAAATAAAATCGTGGAGCAGGATTTTTCATAACAGAATATGAATCAATTTAATACAGCATCAAGCGTCGAAATGATTTTGTTGTGAGATACCCTGCTCCATGATTTTATTTAAAATGAAAAAACGCCATCAAAATTGTAGTACAAAAAAAGAATAATTTTTTAGTATTTAGTGCATTTTTAATAAAATCATTTAACATAATTTTTTTTCTTATATATATTTTTATTTTCTAGTTTTTAGTGTTTATGGATTTTTAAACGCTTTTTTTATTTTATATAATTATTTATTTTAATTTCAAATAGCGATGCGACTAGCGTCCAGAACGCCGCGGTCTTTTGTCGTTTTCGTAAAGAACGCGTGTGGCTGATTTCAAGTCGTTTGGATTTGTGGTTATGGGTTACATTTATTAATGACTCGATAATTTTCTATCCCCCACGGATTAATTTTTTTTGTTAACTACTGTAATGTCAACTGGGTTAAGTTTGAGTTGCCAGATCTAAACTATACAAACAAACATACAAACAAACATACAAACAAACATACAAACAAACATACAAACAAACATACAAACAAACATATAAACAAACAAACAAACAGAGGATCGAAGCTGAATAAAATCGTTTAAAAAATATTCAACCGATCGGCTTGGCCTTAAGCATAGATACCACCAAGTGCACAAGGTGTTTCCTTTAACGGTCTTCACGATATTTTACCTATTTGCTATACGGTGGGGAAAAAGTTATTAACAAAAATTTATCTGTATTAAATCCCACAGCACACTTTGTTGCAGGAACGTTGCATAACCGTTGCAGCACGTTGCAATGTTGCCGTTTGGTTACAGGTTGCATTGCAATTTTACTGTAACATTGTGGAAACATTGCCGTGCAATATTGCAATGGCTACGTTTGTGCAATGTTTCGGGAATATTGCGCACACATTGCCGTGTAATATTGAAATGGCCACGTTTGTGTAATGTTTCGGGAATATTGCACACACATTGCCGTGTAAGCGATCTTCTCAATCAACGGTTGTAGTTGCAGCGGTAAAGTGTTCGTCAACGGTGCTACAGGTCGCGGGTTCGAATCTCCCTGGGGTAAAAAACTTTCTGTTTATAAAAGATACACGGACGTCATACTACTATGATTCTGCACATATTCATGTCGTCGAGTCCCCCTCACAGACACGTCCGGTATATGTATATATATATATACATATATATGCACACACACACACACGCGCGCGCGCGCGCGCACGCACGCGCTCACGCACACACAAATAACACTGTTATTTTTATTTTTGGCCCTACTGCGCGAAACCAAAATTGTTGACGATCAATGCTGTAAAATCTTGGAAACGTTGCGTGACCATTGCTATAAAATCTCCGAAACGTTGCGCGACCATTGTTGTAAAATCTCCGAAACGTTGCGTGACCATTGCTATAAAGTCTCCGAAACGTTGCGTGACCATTGCTGTAAAATCCCGAAGAAATGTTGCAGAAATATTTCCTGCAATTTTGCACAGGGGCGGACATAGCAATTTACTTGTAACTTTTCGGCAACATTCCGTGCAATGTTCCAAATATTAAACCGCAACGTAACTGAGACATTCCTGCAACAAAGTGTGCTGTAGGGGGAGTGAAGTCTGTTCGGCACGGACGCCTTTTCCTGAAACTTTGATTAAAAATTTATACTAATTGAGCTCAATAATTACTGCTATTTTTACTATTAAAAGTTTGAATGAAAGTATGATCAGTATGCTCATTAAATACCTCTTAATGTTTCCTACAATATTATCAAACCAAAATTATATTGTTCCATTTAAAAAACATAATGTCACCCAGATTTTGCTATGAAACATATTTTTAAAATGTTTTGTATTTCCTCACGTTGCCCACTTGATACAGATAAATTATTGTTAACAGCTTTTTTGGCATATTATCACAACCGAATAAAAAATGGCGTGGCCTGCTAGAGCGAACATCTTGCATACATTTTTATTTTCTACGATTTTCAGTTCGATCTAAGCGATCGTAACTTTGAAAGGAATATAAATGAGGTGATGATTAGAAGGAAAATCTTTTACCAATTATTGGAATTTGACTGACGGTTCCAGCGTTGTTTATAAGAATATCAGCGCCGCCTAATTCTTTTTCAACGAATTGAAACACTTTCAGGATATCTTCCTCCTTCCTGATATCGCATTGGAGAGGGTAGAATTTCTCCTTGCCAAGTGTCGCGGTTAGATCCTGAAGCTTGTCCAATCTCCTCGCTACACCAACTACCTTAACACCATGATGAACAAGAGTTTTTGCGGTCGCTGTGCCGATCCCAGAGCTCGCGCCCGTTACGACTGCTACTTTTTTATTCCAACGATCCATTGTTCGCGACACCGTTTTACAGAATGATCTGTCTGTGCAATCCGCCGCCTAGTTTGTATAGTGATTCAAGTCTCCTGCAGAATGTGCTAACCAATCAGAGTCGGAGTCGTTATGTCACTCAGAGTTCAAAGATTACTCGGCACACATGTACCTAACAGTGATTAACGGTGACTATTCAGTTGCTCCTCTGTTATGCAACGTTTCGCGGCATTGTTATGTGCACAATGTAAACACGTTTCTTTAATCTTGTAAAAGGAAATGTGCAACAGATAACACGGTACTTATTTCAAACTTTTTTTCATGAGAATTAATTTAGAATGAATTGAAGGATGATCGTAGAGTACACTCTATTGCAAACTTTATTCACAGTGCTGAATGTGCGGTGAGTCGAAACGCTTCGTATCGCGTAGCGTTCTGTACTGACTCCTCGAGTCAAGATCATCCTTGTGAAACGTTGCTTCCTTTTTCGAGGCTGTTGCAACTTTCGTGCATAACTATCTTACTGGGCAGTTCCTCGTCATGGCGATGAATTCTGTCGCACTGATTGGCCCCTAGTCTGTAGCTCGTAGCCAGCACTTGAACGCTCGGTAACTTTCTCCGAGGGCTTTCTTCAACTGGAGAAAGTATTGCACTTTGCAGCGACGCGGTAATGCAGGTAGTAACTCGAGACCCGCTCGAGAGATGTGTAAAGTAACACTCACGAGGATCCACACAGTCAAATGTGGTCTTGATGATTCACCTTGCTCACATTCCTACACACCCTAAACTGTCCCACAAGACTAATCGCACTATTTAGTTTATTTAGGTAAATATTTTTGCACAGACATCTCATGTACTTATAAAGTTAGTATTAGTTATTGCCAGCAGCGTGTGAACTTTGTATTCAACTAAAGCAGGAAAATCAATTGAAATCAGTGTAGTTATCGTTCCTAACAGAAGAAACCATAAAAATATAATTAAATAAAACAGTATGTTCATAAACCAAATGTTGATACTATTCATTCATTTTTCGACTTGTAAAAGTCGTGGAAAAAGAGCTATTGCAAAGTTAATTATACGAGTGGCAATAGGAAGGCAGTTACTTTATATACGAGTAAATATTGAAGTCCATCAGTCCATCCAGTCATAAGATATCTTGGAAGCCTGTTTAACCTGTTTACTGTGGTTTGGAATACGTATGTATGTACGTCTCGTACCAGGTTTTGTGCTCCGATATTGAAACTGTAATGCATACTCTAAGCGAGAAATTCCAGATTTCTAGATTTCTATTAACGAGACTTCTATGATTAGAAAGCTAGGTGGTGATGCATACTTTCTGATTTTCTAGAAAACACCATAGGACATACAAGTCTAAAATCGCATCCACTGCAGGGCATTAAGCGACAATCTTTCTGTTCGATTTGGAAGCACAACGGAAAAGAGGAATTTGTACCGTATATGCATGTACATACAGTGTGTTCATAAAAATGTGGAACAGTTTTCATGATCGGTTCTACTCACAAAAGTAATAACAAAGGTTGGCATACAAAAATATCCAATAACACTTAGTTTTACAGTTATAAGCATTTTTATATTCCGTAAAACACAGGCCCGAAATGCCTACAACGGTTATGATCGATTCTATAGATATAGCAATTTTTATTGAAGATGTTCGGAAGTACCTAGAAATATGGGCTGTTTCGGCAGCACACGTATCACGATAGAAATAAGAAAAAAACAGGCATGGTTTAATGTGTGCACTATATTTAAAAGTGAGAGAGTGAGAAGAATGATATTGCTAAACTAAGTATTTTTATTTTCAACAATTGTATGTTGCAGGAAAATACGAAAGTTTACGATGATTTTAAAATTTGACAGCATTTTTTAATATGCTAGGGCGTTTAGTGAAAAAACCGAATTTTCATATTTGTTTGCGACATAGGTATTCGAATCAAACTATATGTTCTATAAGATCTTTTATTCATTTTTAATAGTTCAAAATATCGGATTCATCAGCTCTACATTAAATATATTAGCCTTGCCAGGTCACTCAACAAAATAGTCTGTAAAATTGGTTCTTATTTGATTTACGTTTAAACCTTGTCGTGATGCAGTAGAATTTTCAATTTCATATAATCCATTTATGGTCAAGAACAAGGACTTAATACCGGTATGATGTTCATACCGGTATTTCGCCAATAAAGCTATACCGAAACCGATATCGTACCAAAACAGATAGGGGAAACTGGGGTAAAACGGAACGGGTGGGTAAAACGGAACACCAATGTTTCTGTTAGATAAGAGCAGCGAATGAGTTGGTATTGCGTCACATGGAACTAAAGGGTCCTCATAGCATTTTGTGATAGACCATAGACCCCTGCACAAGTTATTTTTCTATTAAGAGAGTTGGAAAAATTTCCGGTATCGACGTTTCAATATTGGGTTGGACTTTCGACCACTTTTCGGTACTTGGATTTCGAAAATTAATAACGGCAAGTACATCGTTGGATTCTATAGTCCTTACGCTACATTTTGACGTATATAAAAAGTTCTTTACCTCACGCTGAAGTGTAAATATTAAATGTTTACTAAATGACTGCACGTGGGGCAAAACGGAACACTTTTTGCGGGGTAAAACGGAACGCCTATTATACATGGGGAAGAATGGAAACGTCTCTTAGTACGTGTTTATTATCTCTTTTAATTATTAGATTGTAGATTCAACTTTTAATTACTATCCTTGTTCCTAAAAAAATTGATTTTGTATAGAAAATTATGATGTATGAGATACATCTTTCATTCGATCAAACTGTTAGTTTAAGTTGTAATAAATAACATAATCATTTAATGCAGAAGTGTTCTCCGTGCAAGTATTGATATTCATGTAAAAATCCGCGTGTAGGGGAAAGCGGGGTATTATTCCAGCCAGCGGGTGATTCCGGCCCGCTTATTGTTCATAAAATAATAAACAAACTGTATTAATTTATCCTTCTTTTACGATATTACATTTATATTTGATTATTTTTCGTAATTTTCATGTTATCTAATAAAATATTTTTTCTTATATGTAATATACTTTTGTTATATTTTATTTGCAATAGTTATACCTAAAACATATATTTATAGATTTTAACATAAATTAATACATTTTAAATCATAAAAATAAAGATTTTGTACGTTTACACGGTCTTCGAGTGGGTGTTCTGTTTTACCCCACCATTTGAGCGAGACGAAGATTTCAATACCTCCGGTAAAGGGTCTAGCTGGATAAGCATAGTGAAAAGTGCCCTTGAACCGATTTTAGCTGGCAATGCACCTTTCAATAGTGTAGCACAGGAAAACATTGTACACCAAGTTTCAACCCCCTATCTCAACCAGGAGGGTAGTTATAGGGTAAATTCGAATTTTTGGTTTTTGCCATATTTTCCCTATTTAATGGTCAGCAAAAATTCTAAAAAAAATCTGAAATATTGTAGACATGATTGTGTATGACTGCGAATTTTTTCAGATTTTTTCGTTGCAACTGCTAAGTGTAAGAAATAAAAAACGCAAAAAAATGTCGAAAAATGCAGACTTCGTGTTGAAGTTTTCGAGAGACTAGATTTTTAATTTTACAGTAGTTAGATATTGACATGACTATTATCTACAATTTTTTTCAGATTTTTCGGTAAGGTGCGCCAAAGTTAAAAACATCAGAAAACGATATTTCCGAGATATTTCGCGTGAAAACGTGATAAGTACTTTCAATTTTTGCATTTCCGTCATACAGTGAATGCATTATATGATTTTTAATATCTCTACATTCGACAGAGTAATATGTAAACGGAGGGAATCAAGTTAATATGATTAATTGGAAGTGTATACGCACCATATATCATATGGTACGAAACAATCATTCAGCGCCGCAGGTAGCGTAGTGGTTAGAGTGTTAGACTCCAAAACCGCTGCATACTCTCTTTTGTCGTAGGTTCGCACCCCACCAAGGTCCAATTTTTTTTTTCATGATATAAAATTTTTTTCATCGTTGATTACATGACAATACACGATATTCATTTAAAAATGTTTCTAGAATATTTTTAAAATATTTTATCATAAGGTTTCCATAAAAATAATTTAAATGCACCGCCGCGCCGGCCGGTTTTCTGCCTATGTATTGTTCTAGCTCCGGATAGTTTATAATTATTTTGTCAATGGAATAGATGTGTGGTATTCGCTTATGATACGTATTCTGAATCCACTGGTTGGATTCGCCATTCTTTTATCAACGTACACCGTCCTCATTCGATTGTGGTCGCAGTGCGTCCGATTAATGGCTGATTTAAAAAAATAAACGTAAAAATATTGCCATAAGCTAGCTGTAGTGTACAGCTGTTATTATGCTTTATTACATTATAATATACTATATTATATTGCATTGCATTGCATTGCATTTTTGTTATATTTTTGTTGTTATGCTATACTATTGTTATATTATGTTATATTATATTATTTTATTGATCAGGGAATCAGACACTAAGTGAACGGACCGCGACCACAATCGAATGAGGACGGTGTACGTTGATAAAAGAATGGCGAATCCAGCCAGTGGATTCAGAATACGTATCATAAGCCAATACCACACATCTATTCCATTGACAAAATAATTATAAACTATCCGGAGCTAGAACAATACATAGGCAGAAAACCCGCCGGCGCGGCGGTGCATTTAAATTATTTTTATGGAAACCTTATGATAAAATATTTTTAAAATATTCTAGAAACATTTTTAAATGAATATCGTGTATTGTCATGTAATCAACGATGAAAAAAATTTTATATCATGAAAAAAAAAATTGGACCTTGGTGGGGTGCGAACCTACGACAGAAGAGAGTAAGTATTGCAGCGGTTTTGGAGTCTAACACTCTAACCACTACGTTTTTTTTTTTTTAAAATCATTTATTCCTTTTTAGTACAAAGTTAACAATAACACGTTGTACAAATGTAGCGAATAATCTACTTGTCCTAAAAACGGTGTATACATGACTAACAGATCGCATGAGCGACGCTCGTAATCAGAAGAACTATCTATAATACTTATTATTCTTAATTTTTTATCTCTTCTCCTAACCCTCTTCCCTTAGTTAAGGTGAGTAACACGTTCGTGATCAATATCCGGAAAAGGAACGAGGCCGTTCCGCAAAAACCAGGGCAATATCTTTCTGGCCTTCTTTGTAAGGGCTGTGTGCTTATATCTAAAATATTCTTTCACACTCATACAACACGCATACACACACTCATCACAATAGATGCGCCTTAGACTAACTATTTACAAACTATATACATATTTACAATGCCTATTTGGCTTAACCATTAAACCATCGCAAAAGTATTAACTCACAGATAACATTTGGCACTTTTAAGCCCTCCTAAACGGATCTGTAGGGGTGTACTCATCATTATATATGGTGTTGGCACCCTTCCACCAGTACTTATCTGTGTTGAGGTGATATTTATCTATCGCGTCATCTATGGGTATGTCCATTATATATACCTTGTCGGTGTCTGTGTTTAAGCAGTCTATGTCTGATTCATACATTATTCTCTTATCAGAAGACCTTCTTTTTACGTGATAAATCGTAGGGATATTATTCCTGTCGGTAATTCTGTTTGTTTTATCCAAGTAGATAAACGCTTCGGGGGGGATATTACCAGATAATAAGGTACTTTTATAATACTCGTCATTTGGGTATACTGCACCCCTGATAAGGTCGTTGTTGTCTATATTAGAGATGTTTGCGAAGTAATCCCTAACCAATTTAATAATGTGACAGTCTATCCTTGAAATCCCCGCTATGTTGTATAAATTTCTACAGCTTTCGTAGTGTTTAAAATTTGATCTATCGCTTCTATAAACCTTTGTACAAGCCCTTAGACATTTCCTTTCAAATTTTCGGTATTTTTCCATCATGTGAGGGCTGATGTTATACCATACTGGACAACCGTAAGTGAGGATGGGGCGAATCAGGAGCATGTAGCAAACAATTTTTATTCTTTGTTTCAGATAGTCGGAATAGAATATTCTACTGTTGATGCGAAAAGCCTTCCTCGCCTTTTCCAGTTGTAAGTCTACGTGTTTATTCAACAGTATCCGCTCATCCAGGTGAATGCCCAGATATTTAACTATTTTTTGGTGGGGGATTTCTATGTTATTTGACTTGATTTTAAATGTTTTGTACGTCTTTCGGAAGGTTTTGCCTTTATTTTTAAGTTTGTCTCTGAACAAAATTGTCTCACATTTAGTGGGGTTTATTTTAAGTTTCCAAGTGGAATAATAATCGTTAATTTTATTGTAAAGGTCTTGAATTCTATTCTACAGCTTTTTAACGTTTTTACCTCTGCAGTAAACAATCAAATCATCGGCGAAAAATAGGGTATTTGTGTCTGTTGCGCTTGCCAATCCGAAGAGGTTTGGAATATCGGAGTTATAAAAATTAAAAAGTATTGGGGCGGTAACAGTCCCCTGTTGCATACCGTCTTCGAGTTTAAATATGCGATTAGTAATTGTATTGTTGCTCGATATGTAAAATTTTTTATTCCTTAGCATGTCCACTAAAATTTTTAGAAGATGCGGAGGGCACCCCTTATTGAAAAGTTTAAAAATTAGTCCCTTGATCCAAACTGTATCAAAAGCCTTTTCCAAATCTATAAGGCACGCGGCCACACTCTCTTTCCTGGCAAGCGCAAAGTGTACATCCGAGGTTAATTTATTTAGTGCATGCACTGTGCTAAGTTTGTATCTAAAACCAAATTGATTGTCAGGAATTATTTCCTTTTTTACAAAAAATTTTTCTAGTGCTTTTTTGATTATGACTTCGAATATTTTAGATATATTTGGGAGGAGACTGATGGGCCTGTAACTGGTGGGATCGGAAGGATTTTTACCCTTTTTTCCTATAGGGACCACTTTTGCGACTTTCCAGGCTTCAGGGAAGTAGCAATTATTGAGACAGTTATTGAAAAGTATATTATAATCTAATATGGTTTTGGGGGGTAAGCGTTTCAAAACTACATTTGGTATATTATCAATACCCGCTGATTTTTTATTGCTAATGGATCTAAAAACTTTTAGTGTCTCTGAGGGTGAATGGAAATACTCCGTATCCGTCTCCCATAGGGGGTCACTGGCTGTGTTCGTGTCGGAAAATTGAATCAAGGACGCTGTCCCGGAGGTGAAGGCATTCAAATCTTCGGTAATATCATCATACTTTTTCTCGATTTTCTCAGATAACCTTTGTTTACCTAAGTTTTTGTTTTGAGAATAAACTGCCGCAAAATTGGCCCCTATTACATTGTGTTTGTCCTTTTCCCTACATATAATATAGTTACCGTCTTTATCTAATTGTAGCTTATGGGGGTCTAAGTTTGCCTTTATTAATAAGCTTGAAAGATTCTTATTTATTATTAAGTTTGGCAGTGAAATTTTTTCTTTTGGTCTGAAAATTGCGTTAATTTTGGAAAACATATCAGACGAATTTATGGGAATTTTCCTAATTTTATTCTCCCAGAATCTGTTGACCGATTTTTGAAATTCCTTTTTAATCTCTATCTTGCACTTCTTTATGCAAGATTTAGTCCTGTTAATAATGAACGAGGCTAGCGTAGTAGGGTATCTGTATTCATTATTGAGAATAGTAATCAGTCTACTTTTGGTCCAGAGGAGATCTTTGATTTTTGCGTTTACGTATACATCTGTCGAGTTTACACTTTCAAAGCTGGGCACTGCTATGTCTATTGCGTTTTTTACGTAGTTATTTATATCCTCTAGATATTTATCAATCTCCGCATTGCACAAATTTCTGTTGTGAGGAATGAGAAGGTTATCGTTATTGCTTACTATTTTTTGGAAGTCTTTCCAGTCAGTTTTATTATAGTTTAGTGTCATTTGTGGTGTTTCTAACGCTATTTGATCACTTCTGTTAGGAAGTGAAATATGTATGCTGATGGCTCTGTGGTCACTGTCTATGTCTATAGTTTGTAACGTATCGTCGGGGTTGAGGTTATTCAGTTTTAATCTACTGTCTAGAATGGCAATGTCGAGGTAGGTGTTACTCCTTGGAAATGTAGGAATGTTAGTGCCTCTTAAACTCAACCTAAAATCAATTTCCTTATCAGCTACCCAATTTGCAAGGGCTAAGCCTCTACCATTATAGTATGGATTATACACCCATAGTGGGTGTTTGGCATTAAGGTCACCTGCCAGCACGAAATAGTTATTTATATTTTCTAAATCTAGAATCCTGTATACTTCCTCTAATTCCTTTATAAATTCGTCCGATTTAATGCCAGGGGCGTACACTGCTATAACGAATAGATTCCTACCACTACGCATTCCTATCCGTGCAACAACTGTCTCCAGTATCTCTAAGTGAGGACTAACTGCAATATGTTCATATTTTATGTGTTTTTTTATCAGTAAAGCAACCCCACCCCCATTTGCTGAGCTTCTGTCGTTTCTTAACATATCATACTCTTTGAATTTTGGCCTATGAAATGGTTTTAACTTAGTCTCATTTAGGAGAGCAATATCTGGATCTTCTCCATGCAACAACTGTGCCAAATTATGCCTTCTTTCATTAGTGACAATAGAATTGACATTCGCAGAGATTATTTTTATTTTTGTATTTTTTGTGTTATCCACTATTCTTAAGGGTTAAGTCAATTATATTTGAGTTTGTGTCTGTATGATCTTCATTAAGACCAAAATAAATATTATGTAATTTATTAATGTTATTGGCATTTTGGGAAATTAAATTTTCCAACCTGGCCAATTGCTGCACGAAGAAATCTTTGAGTTCCTCCATACCATTTCCAGAGCTGTTTGGCACGTTATTTTGGGTTAACCCTCCTGAGTTTCCTGTATGCACGAAATAGGGTTGCGTGAGATGGCCCTCATTCCTATTTTCTATTCGATTTTCATACTGTCGGTGGCCCACCGGTTGGGAGTTGCTGTTTTTCCTGGTCATCTGGGCATACGATATCCCAGGCCTATATTTTTGTGCATCTAATTTTTTTGAAATTGCCTTAACGGTCTCGTTTCTTTTCTCGGCTCTGGTATAATTTTTGCTAATTATCCTATTTTTTATTTCCCTGTATTTAGGGCATCCTTTGTACGATGCCGGGTGCCCATACTCCTTGCATCGCACGCAAAATATTTTTTTTAAATCTATTTTTTCCCCCTTTTTAATTTTGCACTCCCCCGGTTCATGTTTTTCCTCACATTTTACACATCTAAAATCTAAATTGCAGTTAATTGCGGAATGTCCCGACCTTTGGCATCGCAGGCACATTGTCGGCTCCTTCTTATGAAGTCTCTCCCAACTTACTGTCTGGTGCAATATAACTTAATTTTAAGTAAGGCGTTAATGTCACTTTCCGGAGTGACTTTTACTAGAAACAGTGGTAGGGTTTTTTTTGTTTCTTATCGAACTAGAGGTAACGAAGTTTGATACTTTAATCAGGCTTACTCTCTCTATTTTCATAGCCTTTATCTCATCAGTTATTTCCTCTAGGGAAAAACTGGGATCTATACCCTTCAGAATTAGGGATTGCTAACCACTACGCTAACTGCGGCGCTGAATGATTCTTTCGTATCATATGATATATGGTGCGTATACACTTCCAATTAATCATATTAACTTGATTCCCTCCGTTTACATATTACTCTGTCGAATGTAGAGATATTAAAAATCATATAATGCATTCACTGTATGACGGAAATGCAAAAATTGAAAGTACTTATCACGTTTTCACGCGAAATATCTCGGAAATATCGTTTTCTGATGTTTTTAACTTTGGCGTACCTTACCGAAAAATCTGAAAAAAATTGTAGATAATAGTCATGTCAATATCTAACTACTGTAAAATTAAAAATCTAGTCTCTCGAAAACTTCAACACGAAGTCTGCATTTTTCGACATTTTTTTGCGTTTTTTATTTCTTACACTTAGCAGTTGCAACGAAAAAATCTGAAAAAATTCGCAGTCATACACAATCATGTCTACAATATTTCAGATTTTTTTTAGAATTTTTGCTGACCATTAAATAGGGAAAATATGGCAAAAACCAAAAATTCGAATTTACCCTATAACTACCCTCCTGGTTGAGATAGGGGGTTGAAACTTGGTGTACAATGTTTTCCTGTGCTACACTATTGAAAGGTGCATTGCCAGCTAAAATCGGTTCAAGGGCACTTTTCACTATGCGTATCCAGCTAGACCCTTTCATTTTCCGTCGTTCCCAAAGATTTTTCTTAACAATGACCTTGATTTTCTTATTGTCTAAGGTCCACTGAAGACTCCTGTTGAAGTCTCGTGTCTTTTTCTCCTCCCGATTTTAAGTTATCACCCTCCAAAGTTAAGCGTTCCGTTTTACCCCACCTTCCCCTAAATACCGAAACCGATATATTACCGAAAACCGAAATAAATACCGGTATTTGCGGTTTTTCTTTTGGTGACATGGTACGCTTCGGTATTTTCTGGCAATACCTTCATAACCCTTATAGAATTGGAACTATTATATAAAAATACCGGTATAACGTTATATCCTTATACAAAAATATCAGTAGGTATATTAGTAAACATTTACGGTTAGTTTTTCGATTTCGTATTCCATTATGTCTAACTTTCAAGATATTTTTAATTATATTTGAGCGATATTTTTAAGAGATTTTTATTTAAAATAAGTAAAACAATTTAGACAGCAATTTAAAAGGATGTGTAGGATACATGCCAATGGACAGTAGTTGGTGATGAACACTAACATTAACAGTAATGAACTAAAAATAAACTAATAGTATACTAATAATCTATTAATCTAATACTAAACAAATAATAACTTATTAATAGATGAAAGTAATAAATTCAGTACTACCTACAGTCGGTGTAGAAAGTATTCGTACAGCGACGAATTTAAAATAAAACTTGATATAATTGCGTTATTAATAAATTTTAATGAAAAATAATGATTTATAAATATTCTTTGATGTTTTTAGAATAGACCTTGTATAAACAAAATTTTATTACTCTTGATCTTTACGAAAATATAAATAAACACATCTAAGTGTACAGAAATAGACGCGTAAAAAGTATTCGTACACTTCGTATTTTTCGTAGTAAAGCTAATGTAAACACAGTCTGACCTACCGGATACAACGAGTAATAACAAAGCCGGTTAGTCGCAAGTCAGCGTTTGTAGATGCAGTACACAAATTAGAATTATTTCTCAAAATGGGTCGTAAAGGTTCCGAAACAACGGAAGCTGAACGAAAAATTATTATTGGCTTACACAATCAGTGCAAATCGCTTGCAGAAATTGCTCGCATTGTAAATAGAGCAAGGTCTACTATTCAGAGCATTATTGATAGGTTCGGAGTACGAAAAACAGTACAAAATAAACCAAGATCTGGACGTCCAAAACAGTTCAATGAATACGTTGGACGAATAATTACTCGCAAAGTGAAACAAAATCCGCGTATAAGTGCAGAAAAAATTGTTACAGAACTTAGGAACAACAATGGCATAAGTGTTAGTGCCAGTACAGTGCGTAGTTTTTTACGAAGTAATGAGTATCACGGTAGAGTAGCCCGTAAGAAATGCTTCGTGAGTGAAACTAATCGGAAGAAAAGGTTGGAATTTGCAAAACAGCACATTAACACACCAATGCAATACTGGAACAGAGTCATTTTCTCTGATGAGAGTAAGTTTGAAATATTTGGGTCCAATAAACACTTCACGGTATGGAGGAAGAAAAATACGGAGTTCCGAAAAGAAAACTTGTGACCTTCGGTGAAACACGGCGGAGGTTCGGTATTAGTCTGGGGTTGTATGAGTGCAGCTGGAGTAGGGTCTCTACATTTTATCGACGGAATGATGAACCACAGGGTTTATATTGACATTCTAAAGAATCACCTTCACTCTAGTGCAACTAAAATGGGAATTGAAGATAATTTTATCTTCATGCAGGACAACGATCCAAAGCATACTGCTTATAATACCAATCTGTGGATCTTATATAACACCCCAAAGTACTTGAAGACGCCTCCACAATCTCCGGACATCAATCCCATTGAACACCTATGGGACTATCTTGAAAGAAAAATTCGCGATCATCACATAACATCGAAGGCACGTCTGAAAGCCGCACTCCTGGAAGAGTGGAATAAAATACCGCCCAATGTAACGTCTCATTTAGTTAATTCTATGCCGAGAAGACTTGAAGCAATTGCAAAATCAAAAGGACATCCCACTAAATATTAAAATATCAAACAACTAGTTTCTTTGTTTAATTTACTAATTGTTTTTCGTGTAAAATGGATAGTGTACGAATAATTATTACGAGCCATTTTCTGCCAATTTTTTATTTTTTTATTATATTTAGACGACAATTGTGAGTAAATTTGTTTTATTTACGCAAAGATAATTCAGGAAACTTCAATGAATATAACGTCTTTGTCAATGTATTAAAAACTTGTAAATAAAAGTATTTAAATAAAGCTATTTCTAGAAAAGTATCACTGTACGAATACTTTCTACACCGACTGTATGTAATATATAAAGACTTAATAAATTAATAAATTTCAAAAATCTTTCTCTGCTGCTAATACCTATACGATCACTGGTCGGTCATTCGAGTGACGAGTACCCACGCACTTGTCGCCGATCTTGAAAACAAATTTTCATTTGTTTATATTCCAGCTCCACTTTAGCGCTGACAATGAGCCTTCCTGCTATCCCTTTCTGGCATAAGATAGACGACAAAGGGCGGCATTAACCGATGTCACGACACTTGGCGTTTCAGATCAACGTTCCGACGATCATAACATCCCACACAGCACAAGGTCCCAAGGACGTCTGTGGACGTCCTTGGGACGTCTGTCGACGTCCTTGGAACCTTGTGCTGTGTGGGATTGTACCATCATATTTTTTTTCAGTTGCGATCACACTATACATATTACCAGAAAAATTCTGGTAATTCCTTTTGTTTCGGTATTAGGGGAGAGTCGTGCAGTACCGACCAGCTTACAGTACCGACCAAAGCTAGTTCTCGCTTCTTTGACCAGATATTAGCACTTTATTTGAATTAATCAATGAAAATCACAATTCTTTATAACCTATTTCGGGGTCATATTGTTTACTCCATTGCTCTTGATGTTCTTAGGCATTAAACGTATTCATATTCAGTGGGTTAAAAGTTATTTTTTAAAGCTGATCTTTTGTTTCTCGTGTAAGTAAATGATTTTGTTCTATTATGTATACTATTCAGTTTAATAAAACGTCCTAGTTATTCAATATTCTTTTGTACATAATATACCGTGACCTAAAATGTTTCCCCGTGTTTGTCGTACAGTACCGACCATCCAACTGTCGTGCAGTACCGACTAACAGACTCTGTCAACCAGTAGGGACCAAATTTTTCTTATCTGTAAGTTCAATCTGTTAGCAACTCAGATTAATTTATAAGATGTTCATTTAGCCTTCTTTCTACCTTTCTCCGCAGAAAAATAAAGTAAATAAGGTTAGGTATGATAACCTAACAAACAGGAAGCTAGGATTTAATGAAGAAGTTATTAGTGTGTTATTTGCAAACAGAATGGGCATTAACTAAATAAAAAATTATGTAAATAGGGATCAAATAAAAGTTACATTAACTTTAGACTATTCGACGAATAAAATTAATTTTTTTATTCGATGAGAATTTATTCGACGAACAAAGTTAATTTGTTTTATTCCTTATTCGAAATTTTATTTCAATAAAAATTTTGCCCATCTCTGTATGCAAGGAATCATTTGACAAAGATTGGGTGCAGTGTACCGACTGTGAAGGTTGGGCACACGTCGAATACACAGATCAGGAGAATATTAATTATTTTATTTGCGAGTTTGCACAAATAAAATTTTTTAAAAATCTTGTATTGTACTAATTAAATGTCTTTTTATTAACATTGTTAATGATTTAGACCTAAAAATCTACTAATTTAATAGTTGGTCGGTACTGGATGACAATGTTTCGTTTCCATGAAATTACAACTTTTTTACTTTTGCGAATTATCAATTCTTATTATTAAATTTCAGAAAAATAATTTCCCTCCTCTTACTAACAAGGGACGTTCGGCAACCCAGAAATTCAGAAAGTTATGAAACTCGGTGTGCAAGTAGAGTAGTTCATCCGTAACATAACCCTATTTTTTGTTGGTGCCATAATGCAATTTTTAGGGGTGGAACCACCCCTTGATAAAATGCAGAATTTTCTTTTCCGCGGAATATCTCGACAACGGTGAGAGATCTCGGAAAGAAGTTTAAACAAAAGTTGCATCCTTCTTTTATATCTACAAAATCGCGTAAAAATAATTTTCGAAACATCCATATTTTTCAAGTTACCCCCACCACCAACCCTTATAGTTAAGTTTTTGTATTTTGTAAATACACGCTGAAATGCCTCTGGATAATCTCTTTTCATACATATAAATAGTTTGTGTTATCTTTTTTTTGTAAACAAATAAAACCTCTATTACAGAATTTGAAGTCCATTTTGGCAATTTCCATTAATAACATGGTTCCTTAAAGCCATATTTAAATTATTATTTATGTAAGGTTCAGGCAGCTTTCAAATATTTAAGCAAGGCAGTACGTACCTAAAATTGCATCCAAGGAAAAACTCATTAAAACTAATCAATGAGGTGTATGAATCATTGATGGGGTTTATCAAAACGAATGTTCGTTTTTGAATAATTTGAGTTTAAAGTGTTGCACGGTAGGAGTATAAGTTCAAATACGTAAGCAATCTTCTCAATTAACGGTTGTAGCTGCAGCGGTAAAGTGTACGTCTACGGTGCTACAGGTCTCGCGGGTTCGAATCTCCCCGGGGTAAAAGAATTCAATGAGAAAAAGGATACACGGGCGTTATACTAAGGTAAATGTACCAATGACTAGCCATGTACCAATGCATGGCCACTGATGCAGATATTAATTATTATTAAGCTGTGTATATAAATCAGGCACAATATATTGATTAATTTGTATTATATAATCCTTAAACTTCATACCCTAAAAATAATTTTGATAAATATTATGTTTAAAACACTTAAAAAATTGTTTGAAATCTCAGAGTAAAGACGCATGACGAATTTTGCTAGATTCTTCGGAATTTGCTAAGGAGAAAGCGATGTTTGTTAAGCACATAATTATTATAATATTGGGTTTCTTTATATGAACGAATAACTTATGGAATCCTAAGAGTGTTTAGAGCAAGTAATTAACGCGGTATTACGCATTTAGATTGTATTTTGTGCAAAAAATACGTGGCTATATATCGGTACATAATATTCGGGCCTGACCCAATTACTAACCAAGCGACTCAAAGACTTGTACCAGTACATAATCAGGAATATTTTTTGATAGTATGAACTGTTTTCATTAGGTATAAGTTGAAACTAATAGATAAAGTGTAAACAAAATAATTGGTGTAATATTTAAAAAAGTAAGTATATACATTCATTCAATATTTTACGCGTTTTCTATTGTCTAAAGTACATAACCTCAAATTTTGAATTACGCTTTAAGTAATATATAATAATATCGTTAATTACGTTGTAAAATAGAAAAATGAAGGAAGGACAAAGCAAATTGAAAAGGAAAGTGTCCAAAAAAAATTATAAGCAAGACGACATTAATAATGCACTTGAACAAGTGAGAAATGGTATGAGTACCCGTGAGGCAGCTATAAAATACAAAGTACCAAGAAGTACTTTATATGCCAAGCATAAAAATATTATACCAGTTCAAGATGCGAAAGGTCCACCAACATATTTGACTACAGACGAAGAGAAAAAAATCGTTGATTGGATTGCAACGACAGAGGCTTCCCAGTTACAAAATCACAATTATTATGTTGCGTACAAAAACTTGTTACCGAATTAGGGAGGAAAACACCATTTAAAGATAATCTGCCAGGAAGGCATTGGTATGAAAGCTTTTGCCGTAGGCATAAACAAATAACAACAAGAGTGTCGCAAAATTTATTAGTTAGCAGAGCGAAAGTGACTGAAAGTGTTTTGAGAAAGTGGTATCAAGAAGTGGAGAGTTATCTGCATCAAGTAAATTTAATGAATATACACCCATCTAGAGTTTATAATCTGGATGAATCTGCATTCTTCTTGGTACCTGCAGGCGACAAAGTATTAGCTCGCAGAGGTTGCAAAACAGTTTATAATGTCACCACTGGTGATGAAAGGGAGAGTTTAACAGTGTTGTTTACTCTTAATGCTGAAGGCACCATGTTGCCTCCACTAATATTATTTTGGTATGAAAGAATACCATCATCTATAATGAACAGTTTGCCAACTGAGTGGATAGCATGTAGCACAGAGAAAGGATGGATGACTGGAAACAGTTTTTATAATTATATTGCAACGCAATTTTATCCATGGTTGATTAAGAATGACATAGAGTTTCCTGTTATTGTATTTTTAGATGGTCATTCGTCACATATGACACTGCCCCTATCTCAATTTTGTAAAGAGCACAAAATAGAAATAATAGCTTTATATCCTAACTCCACTCACTTACTGCAGCCTTTGGATGTTGCAGTCTTCCATCCCCTAAAAGTACAGTGGAAAAAGGCTCTTCATACATGGAGGATAGACAATGCAGATCAGAGGCTCAGAAGAGAGCATTTTGCTCCAATTTTAAAAAATGCGCTTGATTCTATGAGCAATTTGTCTGAAATTATTAAGAATGGTTTCAGAACTTGCGGGCTGTCACCATTTTCAGCACGTAGTGTCAATTTTGACATCCTTAATGAAAAACAGGATGAACCATCGAGTGATAAGGAAAAAGAAGAAACTATGAAGCATCTCCAGTATTTTGAAAATATATTAGATGCTGAAGATCTGGAGGATTTTAGAAATGCAATTAGAAATAAAACTTGGCAAGTTTCCAATAACGAAAACAGGGGCCTCTTTCGCTATTGGCTAAAAATGAAAGAATTATGTGGTATATGTACATTCAATTACAATTAAAATTCAGGATAATAATGATATTATTAATTTGATGAATAATTTACTAAAGTTACATAATATTGTAAGATTGTACAAACATACCATTACTTACATTCAATTTAGGAGAAAAAATCGATAATGAGGAATATTTAACAATTAGTAATGATGTAAGGAAGGAGTTAAGAGATCCTTGTACTTCTGGTCGTCTGCAGTTTTTGGACTCGAACATTGAACCTTGTGCAGAAGCACAACTGCTAGAAAGCAGTCTACATTTTTCGGATTCCAACATTTATGTAAATGGCAATGATACTAATGTAATTATATTAGAAGGAAAAGAAGATATAAATTGTTTAGAGAATATTAACCTTGATATGATTCATTTTGGAGAAGGTAAGCTATTGTTAAACTGCGAGTATCATAGATGAGTATATTCGTGTATTTGCATGTGTCCAGGTGCCCAAGATATTGAAATTGAAAGTACAGAAAATATAACTGAAAGTGTACCTGAACTTATCAAGGAATCAATTGCTATTGAAAGTATAGATAATGTATCTGAAAATTTAATTGCAAATGTTGATATAAGTATTTTAGAAAACAGTACTACAAGTCTTACAATTATAGGTGAGCATATTTATATCATAGAAAATTTCAAAGTACACAAAGAAATAAAAGTAAACAGAAATTAATGATTTATTCATGTTTTTAACAGAAAACGCAATTGATGAAAGCAACTGCCAAATAATTGACTTAAGTATCAAGAACACTAATTTAAATATAAGCTCCACAACAAATATGGCCAAAGATGACAGACAAATATTAGGAGACATATCAAATGAAAAAGCAATAAAAACCAATATAATGTCACCGTTTGACAAAGTGCTAACTTGTCCAGATAATCTTTTGAATAAAGAACGGAAAAAAGCAAAGGTTATATCAACTGCCATAACTTCAGACCAGTGGCAGCAACAAAAGCTCGCAACAAGAACAGCAGAAACAGCAAAAGCAAAGAGAAATTGCAGAAAAGAGAGAGAAACGAAAATTATTAAAAATTCAAAAAGAAAAAGAAAAAAAAATTAAGCAGGCTGCGATAGAAGAAAAGAGGAAAATTAGCAACGAAATAAAAAAGTTAATATCTAAAAAGAAAAATATTAAATAAACTCATACATTAGTATCAAGTTATAGTATTTATAGATTGTCTAATTATTATTATATATATATTATATGTTACTACTTAATTATATTTATATTTTAATATATATTAAAAAAATAGTTTCTTATACAAACAGTTTTCAAGCCATTTATTCTCTCATCTAAACTATTAATCTGTTAACGTTTCATTAACCTCTACAACCTTTTTATATATAGTACGATCTTTTTCTTATTTTCTTCCCGACCTTTAGAATAAATAACAATTCTTTTGGTATAACAATCATTTCTGACGGGTTATAAAAGTTATGGCTATGTAATGGGACAGTGAAATTTAGACACTGGGCTATTCGCCTTTTTACTGGTCATGTATTGGTACAAACGTATTTATTGCATTTTTTGTCCTTTTTATATGCCAGAAATATAAAAATGAATGCATGACAATTTTTTTTAAATAAAGGAAGATCCAATCTATCTATTAAATACAAAAAAGTTTAGGATAGCATTAGTTTTTTACGTGATATTGGCAATATATTCTTCTGGTGGCCTTAGCTGGCCAGTCATTGGTACATTTGCCTGACTATATATGATTCTGCACACATTCATGTCGTCGGGTCCCCCCTCACAGACACGTCGTCCGATATATAATATATATATGTATATATATGTGTATATAAAGTAACGTTATTTTTATTTTTCGCACTTCTGCCCGAAACGTTGCGGGACCATTGCTGTAAAATCTTGGAAGTGTTGCGTGACCATTGCTGTAAAATCTCCGAAACGTTGCACGACCATTGCTGTAAAATCGCCGAAACGTTGCGCGACCATTGTTGTAAAATCCCGAAGCAATGTTGCAGAAATATCTCCTGCAATGTTGCACAGGGGCGGACATAGCATTTTACTTGTAACGTTTCGGCAACATTCCGTGCAATGTTGCAAATATTAAACCGCAACGTAACTGACAAGGGACGTTCGGCAACCCGGAAAGTCAGAAAATTATGAAACCTGGTGTGCAAGTAGAGTAGTGCATCCGTAACGTAACTCTATTTTTTGTTGGTGCCATAATGCAATTTTTGGGGGAGAAATTACTCCTTGAAAAGAATGCAGAATTTTCTATTCCATGGAATATCTCGAGAACAGTGAGAGATATCAAAAAGAAGTTTAAACGGAAGGTACATCGTTTTCTTATATTTACAAAACCGCATTAAAATAATTCTCGAAAAATCCATATTTTTCAAGTCACCCCCACCACCAACCCTTAATATTAAGGTTTTGTATTTTGAAAATATATGCTGAAATACCACTGGATAATCTCTTTTCATACATATAAATAATTCATGCGTTATATATGTTTTTGGAAACAAATAAAACCTCTATTACCGAATTTGAAGTTCATTTTAGTAGTTTCCATTAATAAAATGGTTTCTTAAAATCATATTTAAATTAGTATTTATATAAAGTTTAAACAACTTTCAATGATATTATTGGAGCAAGCCAGTGCGCACCCAATATTGCATCAATGGTAAAACTCATTAAAACTAAACAATGACGTGCCATGAATAATTGAAGGGTTGGATGCAATAAGGAGACTAGCGCTTGAAAATAGGAAAAATTATTGTCCAAACGTTAAGAAAGATTGGAAAATTAAATGTTGTTAAACTGAATTTTTAAAAATATTGTGTTGTAAAGCTCATCACGACACACATTTTTTCTATGTACAGTTTGTTTATCCAATCATTATTATTCGAGCTAAAAATTATAAACTCAAAATTTTTCATCGTCCGAAATCATTATTTCTTTAGACAAAAATTGCGATAACTTGAACAAATATTAACGGATCGTCATCAGACTTGAAACATAACTTTAGAAAACTCTAGCGAAGCCGTGAAATGTGTGCACAAAACCCTTATGTTAAAAAATGTAATAATATTTCATTAAAAAGTAATACTGGACATAACCCAAGTTTTTCAACGTTCACCGTTAAAAAGTGTCGAGGCAATTTTGAGGTACTTATAACTTGCAGCGACAAAGTTTTTCCTTAATATACAAGCAAGATTTTCACCAATTTTCACGCTGATTAATAAATAATTGTAGAAGATACGGCGATATGTATAAATCCCGCGCGGCACCAACAGGCAACGCGACTGCTAAAACTGCTAAATAGCGCATTACACGCGGCTACCGACTGTTGGTGGCGCGCGAGATTTATATATATCATCATATCTTCTACAATTATTCATTAATCAGTGTGAAAATTGGTGAAAATCTTCCTTGTATATCAAGGAAAAACTTTGTCGCTGCAAGTTGTATGTACCTCAAAATTGCCTCGATACTTTTTAACGGCGAACGTTGAAAAACATGGGTTATGTCCAGTATTACTTTTTAATTAAATATTATTACATTTTTTAACATAAGGTTTTTGTGCATACATTTTACGGCTTGGCTAGAGTCTGCTGAAGTTATATTTCAAGTCTCATAACGATCCCTTAATATTTACTCAAGTTATCGCAATTTATGTTTAAAGAAATAATGATTTCGGGCAATAAAAAATTTTTTGTTTATAATTTTTAGCTCGAATAGTAATGATTGGATAAACAAACTGTAAATAGAAAAAATGTGTGTCGTGATGAGCTTTACAACACTCTATTTTTAAAAATTCAGTTTAACAACATTTAATTTTCCAATCTTTCTTAACGTTTGGACAATAATTTTTCCTATTTTCAAGCGCTAGTCCCCTTATTGCATCCAACCCTTCAATTATGATAACAGCACAGTCGTTACTTGAAGTGTTATCTAAATTGGCCACTTTGGGACGCACACAAAAAAATAAATAAAGCGTGAAAATTTACAATGACATTGCGAAATATACATGTATATGTTACAATGTATACAATGATAATATATGCAATGATAACTCCGCTCTAAATGGTAACGCAAACTACTTGCTGACAAGGCTAGTTGCTGACACACCGGAAAGAGATACTCTAGACCAGGCCTGCCCCATCGGGTGCAAATACCTCCTGAATTTCTGGGACCCGGGCAACAGCCGAGCGCGGGACTGGTTACGTTGCTAACCACAGCATGGGTTGCGGGAGAACTGCATGAGTGTGCGGCTGTCCATGTAGGCTCGTACCACGAGTCTATTGCTTGGATCCGAAGACCTCTTCTACATGGACGCACACTCATGCAGTTCTCTCACAAATTTCGCAACGGGTAGCAATGGAACAGTCCCGCGCTCGGCTGTTACCCGGGTCCCAGAAATTCAGGAGGTATTTGCACCCGATGGGGCAGGCCTGCTCTAGACGAACAACAGAACAATCGAGAATCCATAAAGTAGAAAAAAAAGTATGAAGGGAAAAGTAAAGAAAGCGAAGATTTTGATAGAATCAGATAAATCAATAATGATTGTTTAACTGATGTATATCAAATGTATAATAATGACCAGTGCTTTCATTTATATTTTTTAGAAATGTTTATTTGTGTTCATATTTGTATTTAAATAAGTAAAACAGATGTGTTAGAATTTACCCCGGACTGGGGCACATTGTAACAAAGGTTCAGAATTGTTTAAGATGAAGCTAGATGTCTAAGTGTCCAAGATTTTGTCACGTACTTGCACTCAATGAGTTCACCACATATGTCAGTAGTAAGTCACGCAAATTGTTTCCTGTTTGAGGAAAACACTTTCGAGAAAAAAGCTGTGAAAACTTTTTTGTTACAATCTGCCCTGATCTCCCCTACGTATTGTATTGCTTAAAAAATATAATTGAAAGCTGTTTAAACTGTTACGTACGCAGATTTATCTTTGACTTTCAAACCCTTTCGGGTGTCCGGAATGCACGTGACCCGACGGGGTCATCGTTTCCTGCAGTGGTGTGATGCAACCAAGTTTTCCCCGAAAACCTTATATTCAATGAAGGCACTCATGTCCTCACTACTTTCTAAGCTAAATTTGACAGTATAAAAAGGGCCACGAATCCATACTCGGGGGCTTATTTGAAGTCTAGCACGTTTAGACGAAAGAGGCTAGCGAGATCGAGTAACGTTCTTCTCCAAGTATTAATGCAGCTTAAACCAGACAGTACGTAGAGTAGCTGATAGGTGTTGTTACTATATTAAAGTCTTTGAGACCCCCGCATTTCTCAGTGCGTCAAAACCGAGAGGTGGACTTAGGTACCGCGACAAACATAAACTATAACAATATTGTACAAGACTGAGTTTAGAGAATATAATTTGTTATTTCTAATTCAGAGTTTCTTTTATTCAAATCAATCATTATCTGAATTTCCTCTTCGAAAAAAACCCACATAGATACTCCTTTACCGCTCAAGGTGTATCACATTATAAAGTTACGAGGCTAAACTAACATTCCTAGTGGCTCCCGATTCGTCCACGACTTCCACATTCCTAGTGGCTCCCGGGGATACCAGACCCCGGTTCGTCCACGATTTCCACCTTCCTAGTGGCTCCCGGGGATACCAGACCCCGGTTCGTCCACGACAACCAACCTCCTAGTGGCTCCCGGGGATACCAGACCCCGGTTCGTCCACGACTTCCACCTTCCTAGCGGCTCCCGGGGATACCAGACCCCGGTTCGTCCGTGAAAGCTTACCTTCCTAGTGGCTCCCGGGAATACCAGACACCGTGATTCGTCCACGACATCCAACCTCCTTATAGTGTCTTCCGGGAATACCAGACCCCGGTTCGTCCGCTACTAACAAACTCAAACAACCAAATTCAATCCTCGGCCTCGCAGCCGCCATTCTTATTGCCCTCAGCCTCGGCTCGTAACAAAACATTATATAAATACTAATTTAAATATGGATTTAAGAAACCATTTTATTAATAGAAACTACTAAAATGGACTTCAAATTCAGTAATAGAGGTTTTATTTGTTTGCAAGAAAATATAACATAAATTATTTATACGCATGAAAAGAGATTATCCAGAGGTATATCAGCATATATTTTCAATATACAAAACCTTAATTTTAAGGGTTCGTGGTGGGGGTAACTTGAAAAATATGCATTTTTCGGAAATTATTTTTATGCGGTATTGTAGATATAAGAAAACGATGCACCATCTGTTTTAAACTTCTTTTCGGAATCTCTCACTGTTCTCGAGATATTCCACGGAATAGAAAATTCTGGATTTTTTTCAAGGGATGATTACACCCCCAAACATTGCATTATGGCACCAACAAAAAATAGGGTTGTGTTACGGATGAACTACTCTACTTGCACACCAAGTTTCATAATTTTCTGAATTTCCGGGTTGCCGAACGTCCCGTGTGAGACATTTCTGCAACAGAGTGTGCTGTAGGGGCAAGGTAAAACGCATTAAAACTAACTGGTGGCGTGCATGTGTTATCTTAAGGTCACTTTTCGAACCGCACGATAAATAAATAATATGTGGAAATTTGCAACGACTTTGCAAAATATATATGTATATGTTACAATGTATATCAGGCCTGGGAATTAAGTGAACGCAGCGGCCGATTTTCAGAGGCAACGCCTCCTTTCTCCCGCTGCGCGTCTTGGCCCCCGCGGCGGCCAAGGAGCTTGGAGCGCCTCAGGCCCGTACCATATGAACCGCGCGTAGCGCATTGGGACGCCCCCCGTATCAATAGGTTTCCACATCACCCATGGGGTACTATTATCGATGCGTTTTTTTTTGTCAGTGGAACCCTATAGGCCTATTCCACTGTGTCGCGCGATAAAAAATGGATTGGAAAAACGCGTTTTACTATGAGATTTGAAATATGTTCGGGAAAACTAGATTTTCGCGCACGATTGGACGTGCTGGGCAAATCTAAAATATTAACGGAGAGGCTGGACGACGATGTACGTATCAAAGTTGAAAGCGAGGAATCGTTTAGTCCAGTGCGCTGTTCGGTCTTAATGCTACGCATTTTCGAGAACGAACATTCGCACAAATATGTAGATCCGAACATGGAGAAAATTCGGAGCGCGAAAACCCTAAGTTTGGGTGTGTCGATTCTTCCAGTGTTTTGAAGAATTCGGCTCCTTTTTGTCCCCTCGTTTTCAAAGAAATGTGTGATCTTCAACACGACATTTCTCTGAAAGCGGAGGAAGAAAAAGGAGCCGAATTCTTCAAAACACTGGAAGAATCGACATACCCAAACTTAGGGTTTTCGCGCTCCGAATTTTCTCCATGTTCGGATCCACATATTTGTGCGAATGTTCGTTCTCGAAAATGCGTAGCATTAAGACCGAACAGCGCACGGGGCTAAATGATTCCTCGCTTTCAACTTTGATACGTACATCGTCGTCCAGCCTCCCCGTTAATATTTTAGATTTGCCCAGCACGTCTAAACGTGCGCGAAAATCTAGTTTTGCCAAACATATTTAAAAATTACATAGTAAAATGCGTTTTTCCAATCCATCGTTTATCACGCGACACAGTGGAATAGGCCTATAGGGGATACCACTGACAAAAAAAACGCATCGATAATAGTACCCCATGGGTGATGTGGAAACCTATTGATATGGGGAGCGCCCCAATGCGCTACGCGCGGTTCATATGGTACGGGCCTAAGGCGCTCCAAGCTCCTTGGCCGCCACGGGGGCCAAGACGCGCGGTGGGAGAAAGGAGGCGTTGCCTCTGAAAATCGACCGCTGCGTTCATTTAATTCCCAAGCCTGCTTTACAGCTTGGACGCTCCTGACCGACAATATTCCATTCCCCTAACATTCGCCGCAACAGTGAAACACGCCAATTAACGCACAGCTGAATTAAAAGTCAGAAAGAAACTCGTAGTATTCACATTCACCAATTTCAACTGCTGGTACAACTAATAGGTTATCAGACAAAACAACTCCTAATGGACGTTCCGAAATATTAAGAGGCCGGCGAAGACAACGAAGAATTCACGACCTTGAAATTGATTTTAAAAGCTGAAGCAGTCGCATACAGAGGGACGACAATGGGTTAGGGTGGGGCTAAAAGTCCGGCGGGTAAAAAGTCCCGAATTCAAAACCTCTATTCCGAAAGAATGTATTGAGTTTCGCAGTATACTAAGTAAAAGGCGAGAGGAAACGGTGGTGACCACAGAGTCGCCAGTCGCTTCTGGACGTTTGTGTGAATTACACGACGCCTTCGTTATTTTATGTATCGAAAACTAAAAGAAATATGTCATATTTGTTGTTTTAAGGTGCGTCCCAGAATGATAGAGCCATCTTAGAAAATAGCAGTTCTAAAAGTTCGGGTTAGGTTAGATAAAAATTACAATACCACGTTATTCGTATGTTTATTTAATATGTATTTTTGCATAAATAACATAAAGCAAAAAACTTTTTTCGGTATAAAATTTTAAAACAAAACAGACCTATGTCCCAAAATGATAGAGCCAACTAATAATGCTACGATATTGCAAAAATGTTTGGTTAGCTCTATCGTACTGGCAACAATGGTGAAACAATCAGTTCAAATGTTTCGAATTGACAGTCAGTTAAAATGTATTAGCGTAAAATACACGTTACCAGTATGGGAAGAAGAAAAATGCTTAACGATTTCGAAAAAGGACAAATTACTGAAATGCTTAAAGCTAACATGTCAATTAGAGAAATTGCAAGGAGAATGAAACGTTCCCGACACGTTATTTCTAATTTTAAATTATTGAATGAAAATTATGGTAAAAAGAAATCAAAAGGTCGCCCATCTACACTAAAGACGCCAAAAAAGAAGAATTTTGCGAGAAATGAGTAATTCTACGACAAGTGTTCGTGCAGTAGCGGCTTTACCAGGAATTGGAGCAGCAAAATGCACCGTTCATAGATTTATTACGTCATCAGGCCAGTTAGAATGTAAGAAGATGAAAAAGCACCCACCATTAAATAAGGTAAATAAGACAAAGAGGATGGAATGGGCCTGATTACACATGACATGGACGACTGAATGGAAGAATATCATTTGGAGTGATGAGAAAAAATTTAATTTCGATGGGCCAGATGGTTGGAAATGTTATTGGCACGATATTCGAAAAGAGGAATTTATTTTTTCGAAACGCCAACAAGGTGGTGCAAGTGTAATGGTGTGAGGTGCATTTTGCGGGACGGCTAAAGCACCTTTAGCTTTTATTTCCGGACGAATGAAAGCTAGGGACTATCAAATTATGCTCGACAACAATTTATTACCATTTTTAGACGAATTTAATGATAGAGTGTATCAATTCCAACAGGATAATGCACCTATTCACAATGCATTATCAACTAGAGAGTGGTTCATAAGTAAACAGATATTGGTAATGACTTGGCCGCCATACTCTCCTGATTTAAACCCCATAGAGAATCTGTGGGGTATATTATCACGAAAAGTATACCAAAATGGCCGTCAGTTTGCTAATGTTACTGACATAAAATGTGCGATTACCGATTGTTTGAACGAAATTACAGAAAAACACATGCGGAATCTGGATAACTCTATGTCAAATAGAGTATATAAGGTTATTTAAAAACAAGGTGGTTTCATAGGCTATTAATATTAATATAATTAATTAATGTTATAAAGATTAGTTAAGTGGCCCTATCATTTTGGGACATAGTTCTGTTTTGTTTTTAAATTTTATATCCGAAAAAGTTTTTTCTTTTGTGTTATTTATGCAAAAATACATATTAAATAAACATACGACTAACGTGATACTGTAATTTTTTTCTAACCTAACCCAAACTTTTAGAACTGCTATTTTCTAAGGTGGCTCTATCATTCTGGGACGCACCTTATATGAAGTAAACCACAGTTTAAAAGCGTATCAGCCAAGGAACACACGAGAACTGTTAATGGATTTGGATACCCTACAAAAAGGCATTTGGGCGTTGTCGCCAATTAAACAAAATCGGATTGACACCGAAGTGGCAAATAGTGGCGGCTAATTCCTTTCTGAATCTGTTTATTACATTCTTACCTACATTCCAAATGCAAAAGATGTGGTTGCGAAAGATTCGATAAAGTTTTATTTACTAATAAACAATAATAAAAACGTAAAAAAATAAATCACGGTTTTGACGTTCTTCAATATTTCTGAACACTATTAGGTTGTACAATCATACTTTAAATTGATATTTTAGGCGGTTCTGGTTGTAGTAAACTCGGTAGACATTCCAAATTTTCAACCATTGTAAAGTTGTATTTCAAACATTCTGACGTGTCAAGAAATCGCCTGTTTTGCGTTTTCTGCTATTGCCAAGTGCCAATTAAAGATTTTACGTAAAAAAAACTACTTAGATAAGCAATATCGTATCAAATTAGCCCCAAAGATTGTTCTACTAAAGTTGTCATCCGACTTTGTCAGAAAAAAAAATAGAAAAAAACACGTTTTGCTCGAAATTCAGGTATTTGATATTTTAGCAAATTTAATCTCCGATAAAACGATAAAAACATCAAAAATTGGTTTAGAATTGACGGAGCTACGGAATTTTCTCCACTAAAAAGTCACTTTGGAACCACTGTGCGCTGTGACGATTCGGTTTTGTCACCGAATAGTGCACAGTCATAAAGACAGGGCACACGTATTTTTGTTATTGGCGGAATCGGCCACATCTACTTACTGTAATATAACAGATGAAGATTCAGGCGAAGCTAGCGACGGACTGTCCCGCGTGCCAGCAGCTTTCTTTCTGTGCAGTAATACTACATGTGTGGTAGATCGATATATTCCCCCTTTATCTTCAAAACATTTTTCCGGCTCGAAATCGTTGTTTCATTGCATAATAAGTATAACAGCATAATGTCCGTGCACCGAATCGTGTCGCAGCTCCAAAGAAGGACGACACGTGACGGCGTTCTCACACAACAGAGGCGGCAACAGCAAATAGATAACAACTGTAACCGCTGCTCCTCCCGCGTGCATATTTTATTTACAGCTGGTAACTCGACTCGTTGAATAGGACCACATCATGGACGATTACGTCAGTAAGATAATAGATCTTCGTGTAACGGCGGAATTCTTTGACCGGTGTAATCGCAGTACGAATAATGGCCGCGAAGTAGAAAATGATTTAAGGCGTTCGACGAACAATACCATTTTTCGCTTTTACCGCTTTTGCGCGTGTCTACTGCATCTCCCCAGTTATTCCAGTTTCGCTATGAAGAAGGAAGAGGTGGACAAACGATACTTGAACCGTAACAAGGTGCTTTGTCGGTTCGCAGGTGTATGGCCGTATCAGACAAATATAAGCAGAAACTTAGCACGAACAGTTATGTACGTTTTTGCGCTGTCGGCCATCTATACCTTGGTAAAAATGTTTCATAAACAGTTCAACAGTTCACATTCGTTATTCCTAATCTTAATTGTCTGATTTACTACCCAGCGTAAAAATACTGTATGAGTTATCGAACCGGTCCAAACTCTTAATTTACCAGTTACCGTGCTATCGTCATTTACAGATTTTGAGGATCATAGTATTTTTCAGTTCGGATATCCTCATAGAGCAATGCCCCTACCTTGTTGCAGCGAGCGGAATCATAATAAAGCTTGCTAATTATACTCTGAACTATGACAAGGTGAGGAGATATTTGTCCATTGTACTCATTTCTTCGCTGGTAGATGACATTAACGAAATTACAGTTGGTGGTCCTTATTAATGACATGTACAACGATTGGGATATAAAGAGGCCACCAGCCGAGATCGAAATTATGGACGTTTATGGGAAAAGAGGAGTGTTATTTACAATTGTCTATATAAGTATGTAAGATAAGTTACTTTTATTTCTGTGGGACTTCGCGGGAATGCTATTCGAAACAGACCTAGTTACATGTGACAGTTACAACTTCTCGCTAGAATTACTTTCGGTGGTTAAAAATTTGAGTGGCGTCGGCGTGTTTCTGGGTCGAGCAATTTGCATACTGTACAATGTAGGGTATACTTGCCTAAATCGTACCCCTAAAGAACAAATGCTTATTACACGAAAAATAACAGGGAAAATGAAACAAAAAGTGGTAATCAACTCTTTATTAATAGAATAAACAGTTTTATAAACTCAAACTACAACAAAATAATAAACTTCTGTTCATAAAAACGATTTATTTTTTATATGGAAAAAGTACGTTTTGGGATTAATGTTCCTAAATCGTACCATACTTGTCCTAATTCGTATTTTCACATTTCATTACTACAATCATCACATACATATTCAAAAGTAAGTTTATCTATTCCCTCACAAAGCTCGTGTATCCACATTTTGCATTGCGTGCATTGTATTACAGTTTCCTGTCTATATTCTTGACACAATTTATAAAACCAGTTTTTATTTTCATCGTCTCTCTTCTTCTCCTTTTCTTTCTGTTGTGTATGTTATTAACGTATTAGTTGACGACAATGTTTTTCGGATTCCACCGTGTGCCGGAGGAGTCGCCGATACGGCACGCAGTTAGTTCTTGCGCACGCTTCAGCCTACGTCGTTGTGACCTCTCTCGTAAGAAATTATCTTAAGCAAATGACACGCGATTCCATTATTCGTCGTGCAGTTCTTACGAGGATATAAAACTGGTGTCAGAAGTGGGATAGTGTTGATCTACGCGGAGCGAAGGAGAGAAAAGCGAGTGTCGTGTCGACTGTATAAAACGACTGATCACCATTGACCACGTGCGTAGCTAGCCTGCAGCAGAAATGGATGTGCCACCGGAATTGTTGCAGGCGTTCGCAGGCTTGCTGGCAAACGCGATGCAGGCGTCCGCGGTGAACGGTGCTACCGCTGGAGGAAGCGAGGGGGCTAATGGCGTGGCGGCCGACCACCCACCGAAGCCACCGCCATTTTCCATGACGGCGTACCGCTTGAACGACGGAACGACAGTTGAAGACTACACTGCATTCCATATTAGAGCATACCGACGCCCCTACCGATTTGCGACCGATCTGCGCAACTCCCACTACTACCCACAATTTGAACCACATGCGATTGGTCGTGGTAATTTCCAAGGAATAACTGGTACATCCCAAACGCGGGACCTGACCGTTGTCAACGTAAACAGTGGACGAAAAGTTAACAGAGAGAGTAAGTACAGGGTTGTGCGACGGAGAAAAACATAGGAGTCGAGCGTAGCAACGCCTCCTGAGGGTCGTGCCTGCGTGAAATCGGTATGCTCTAATGTGGAATGCAGTGTACTTCAAGCGCTTCGACTTGGCTCTCCAGCTGAGTTGCGTTCCACAGAAGCAGCATGCGAACTATGCCCGTGTCTACATACACGGGGAGCTGAATAAAGCAGTCAAATTTTTGGTGAGTTCGCGTTTGCCGGAGGACTTTTTACCTTACGTACGCTGAGCTATGCGGCACGCTCATTGGTCATTTCGATCGGGAAAAAAATAAATACGTCGAAGGCATCAAGTTCCGACAGATTTCGCAACATAAAGGCGAAACCGTTGCCGATTTCGCCCTAAGACTGAGACAGGGCGCCGCCTATTGCGAATACGGTGAGTTCATAGACCGGAATGTTGATCGAAAAATTTCTGCATGGCCTCGAATCTCGTGAGACATGCGACCAGATTATCGCGAAGAAACCGGCAACCTTTACCGAGGCGGACGAAATCGCGCACGCGCTCGAGGCGACGCGCAAAACGACCAAGGAGGTTGAGACGACAAAAGTGCCAATGGTGCGTGATACGACAAACAGGTTAGGATTCGCGCCACCGCGAACCAAGCGAGGCGCAAAAGGACCACCGCGGAACAGAATGGTGTCGCGCAGTCGGAATCGGCAACAGAACTGTCGCGGTACATCGCGGAAAGCCGAACGGGGCGTCTGAAACGAGCACCCGCTGTGTGACGGATGTGGAGGTCCAGATTCACAGGACTCCTGTAGGTTGCGTGATGCGAAGTGCAATAGCTGCGGGAAACAGGGACACAACGCGAGGGTCTGTAGTAGAGCTGTTCGAGTACTTGAATATTCGGGTAGTTTGAAATCCACAACAATCCGGGACTCGGTTTCCAAGCCGAGCCAGGTACCCGAAAGAATCGAGCGGCTCGAATAGAACCAAGTTGTTAGGTTGGCAATAAAAGAAAGAAACTAGGAACAAGTCTGGGACAGACTTATTAGGTTGGCCACACTTCCGAAAAGCATCTCTGTCATGTAAAAAGAAAGATTATTGTAAGACTAAAAGGTTCCACGTGATAATTAATACACGCTGCTGTTCATTTATTATATCCAAGAATTCTGTCTATTTGTTTCTGCCATCCTGCCTGCGTAACTCAACACAAGTACTTGAATTTTTTTCAAGCGGCCCGAAAGAACAGGGGGGATTGGATAGAACCAAGTACTTGAATTTTTCCTAGCGGCCCGAAAGACAGCGGGCGGATTGGATAGAACCAAGCGGATTGAATTTTTCCTAGCGGCCCGAAAGAAACCGGACGGCTTGGAAAGAAGCGAGCGGGCTGAATGAACATCGAGCAGATCCAAAGCTATTCGTCCGATTTATTTGAAACTTGGTACACATATTCTTAATGGTATTATCTAAAATGTAGCATATCATTTTATTTTATGCGATAACCCATTCGCATATAATAAATGTTTTAACTTTGCCTTGTTAGGTACGAAATTAATAGTGATATTCACTTTGCTCTCATTTGTATAATAATTTTTTTCTTCTCAAATCCGTATGCTAATTGTCTTGTTCCTTTCCGTGTCACCTTGTACGCGCGGATTTAGCTGCAGGTCCAGGTCAACCGGCTCTTTCGCCCCTACGGCGTAGGACCTATGCGGATATATGCTACTACCAATAAAATAATAAAATGTTTCGTACCGACCGTAGCAAAGTATACTGACTTGCCAAGTTTACTTCATAAGGACCTCTGCTGAATTGTACGTGTCCTGTATTTTTTTCGCCCAAGTTATTAAACACGACCTTGCGTTGGAAAAAGAATTTGAAACAAAGAGACGTGTATTTTCGTCGTAATTGCCACCACATGAAATGAGTTAAATTCAATGAAATGAATTTTGCCGCACTAGCTCCTTCTCCACGCAGATCGTTCGTTCAACCCTCGGCGTGAGCTGTTTACGTAAAATATTAATTACCTCTTTATCTCATAATATTTCTGCCACTTCCTTTCTCCCAATACCCGAAACGGGCTAACAATTTTACGGTCCCACATTTATCTAACATGAGAAAGACCATGATTCTAGTGTTCATTAATGAAATATCTACAATGTAGCATATGGATTTGAGAACCGGAAATTCCGTACAGCTCTTTGCAAGATTGGTTTGATAGAGACCATTCTAAAATTTTCGAAGCTCGGGCATCACTATTGTCCAGCCGGGCCGGTTAATGGTTGTAGTGGAATGCGTCCGTGAGGCGGTGGTGCCATTTTCGTCTGTTCGCGCGCGCGTAGGTTGCAGTTTTAACGGATGACCCTGTATATCCGCATAGGTTCTACGCCGTAGGGGCGAAAGGCCGGTTTACCTGTACCTGCAGCTAAATCCGCGCGTACAAGGTGACGCGGAAAGGAACAAGACAATTAGCATACGGATTTGAGAAGAAAACAATTTATTGTACAAATGACAGCAAGGTGAATATCACTATTAATTTTTTACCTAACAAGGCAAACTTAAAACAATAATTATACAGGGTGTCCCAGCGAACACTGGACAGCCGGTTTTCTCCTAAAGTATTATCGATAAATATATAAAAAAAATAGGGAATTAAAATGGTTCGAGGGGGCCAATTTATTAGCCGAGACGATTTTTTTATCGATTATTATTTTAAAAGATACGATGGTCAAGTTCGGTTTTTCAAATGGAACTATTTTTTTTTAAAGACCTGAGTTGACAGTGCGTTCCAAGACAAATTCAATAAGCTGTAAAGTATACACTTTATTTCTACTGGTTTTTAAGATATTGCGCTTGCAAATTTACTGATTTTCGCTGAAAGAAAACCATCGGGAATAGCAAGGACCGAGGATGGTCTTACTGGCGCCACGGGTGGCACTGCCTGTTGAAATAGATACCTACCTGCCAAAGGTCTACGCCAGGAATGGCCAGGCCCAAAGGCTGGACAATTCTTTTCCGTCAGAAATGCTACTTAGGTAGGTAGGAAAAGTAGGGACATGATGGGGAAGCTAAGGAAAAATGCAAATAAATTGATGATTGTACCTATTAAGTACGTCTTTATTACTCCAAATACAACTATAAGTTGATGATTTAACATTTTTTACACACTTTGGACTATCTGAGGTCAGGCGTCTAAGTTTGCAAAACAGATGGGAAAAAACCGTCCTCGCCCACTCGCTTTTGCCAGCGACCACACTATTATAACACAGTGGCTTCCTAATGATGTATTTGTCACGTGCCCAGCACCTTTTAATTAGGGTTTAGGGAGATGCCCCATCTTACCTCGCTACCCCGTCATGCCCCTACTACCCCGACTAGAGCTCTTACTTTTCTACCCGTCGGGTACCAGTCTAACCGAAACAACTTCAAGCCATTGAAAGTGGTATTGTTCGATCATATTTGGCTAACATCAGACTACACCACAGACAATCACAGACAATACTACATTCAATTGCTTGAAGTTATCCCGGGTAATGTCCGGGTACCCGGGTACCCGTCGGGTCAAAAAGTAAGAGCTCTAACCCCTACATCTGCGGTATCGAGAAGCGCACCGTTACTTTTATTTCGCACTTGCTTCTACGCTCGGATGGCCGGTTCTTTTGGGGAAGGATGCAAGTTCGATTGGTTAGGTTAGGAGGTGTGAAAGTTGCTAGACTAAATTTCAACCATAGGGAGGAGATTGTATTAGAACCAATCGGATTTGAATCCCTCACAAGCGGCTGCTCTCTTGAAGAGGTCCTCTTCACAGCAATACCTCCTCCCCAATGCCCACCTTCTCCCGCACGGAATACGTCAACGCATGCTTTTTTTTTTATATTGAAGCTCGTGTTTATACTCGAGAGGCAATAACACTGTGCTTGCTGAGCGAAGTGTGATATAGTGTTTCTCAAGAAATTGAATTATTGAAATTGTGTGTTTTCCCTGTGCTCGTAAATTGAACATTTTCATCGACAATTCAAGGTAACTATTCGTACTGTGTTGTACTTGTTATCTAATTTACATGTGCCAACAGATTTCCGAACATATCATGAATTGATAATTTTTTCTCATATTTTCCAAAAATGCGTCGGAATGCAAGTTGCCACCTCTCTCTTTCCCGCTTGTTTACACTCAAATGTCATTTTTCATGATTATGTGATGTTTATTATTGTTATTGAGTTTGAAGTGAAGTGTTTTTATTGCATTTTAGTCATATTTTCGTTAATTTTTTACATTTTTTTGTACTTTTTTAAAAATATTTTTGTCATGTTTACAGCCACTGACTGCAAATAAAATTTAATAAATTGTGAAAAGTTTTCTGAATCAGGTTTTTAATTGAGTTTTTTTACACTTTCAGCAATTTTTCTAGGGGTGGCAACCTGCAAGCCTCTCTCCTACGTTATAAAATATTATCATTCGGCAATAAACAATATTATGAACACATTACTAAAGGAACATACAATCTTAACGTACTTGGCTGATACGCTTTTAAACTGGGGTTTATTTCGTATAAAACAACAAAGACGACGTATTTCTTTTAGTTTTCGCTACATAAAATAACGAAGGCTTCGTGTAATTCGCACGAATGTCCAGAAGCCATTGGCGACTCTGTGGTCGCCTCCGTTTCCTCTCGCCTTTTACTTAATATACTGCGAAACTCAATACATTGTTTGGGAATAGAGATTTTGAATTCGGTACTTTTTACCTGCCGGACTTTTAGTCCCACCCTACCCTACCCTGGCCGTCCGCTGCTTGTTGTTTGAGCACCGAGTTGTAGTGCCGCCGTCTCTTTAGCGCCTAATCCTCGATGACTTGCATGCGGCCCACATAGGAAATGTGAAGATGAAGGGATTGGCAAGATCGTTTGTTTTTTGGCCACGGATCGACGTGGATTTGAGCGCGTGGCCAAATCATGCACGGAGTGCGCAAGGCACGCGCATGCTCCACCGAAGTTTCGGGAGCATCACTGGGAATACCCCAAAACTCCTTGGGAAAAGGTGCACGGCGATTACGCGGGCCCTGACGCTGGCACAATCCTGTTGATAATTGTCGACGCGTATAGTAAATGGCTGGAAGTCAAGACGACTAGCTCGACAACGACGGCCTCAACAATTGCAATGCTAGACGAGCTGTTTGCGCACAGTGGTTTCAAAGTGCCTTTTTGTGGACTAAATTCTGTATCTCCGTCAATTCTCAACCGATTTTTGACTTTTTTGCTCGTTTTGCGGGGGATTAAATTTGCTAAAATATCAAATACCTGAATCGCGACCGAAACGTGTTTTTTTTGGGGCTAATTTGATAAGATTTTGCTTATCTAAGTAGTTTTTTTTTACGTAAAATCTTTAATTAGCCCTTGGCAATAGCGGAAAACATAAAACAAGCGATTTGTTGACAGGTCAGAATGTTTGAAATACCACTTTACAATCGCTGAAAATTTGGAATGTCTACCGTGTTTACTACAACCAAAACCGTCTAAAATATCAATCTAATGTATGATTATAGAACCTAATAGCGTTCAGAAGTATTGAAGAACGTCAAAACCGTGATTAATTTTTTTACGTTTTTATTATTGTTTATTAGTAAATAAAACTTTATCGAATCTTTCCGAACCACATCTTTTGCATTTGGAATGTAGGTAAGAATGTAATACACAGATTCAGAAAGGAATTAGCCGCCACTATTTGCTACTTCGGTGTCAATCCGATTTTGTTTAATTGGCGACAACCCCCAAAGTGCCTTTTGTGGACAATGTCCCGTATCTCAGTGAATTCTTAACCAATATTTATCTTTTTTGCAAAACGAGCAAAAAAAGTAAAAAATCAGTTGAGAATTGACAGAGATACGGAATTTTGTCCACAAAAAGGCACTTTGGAACCACTGTGCGGCGCCCCGGTCACCATCATCTACGATAATGGGACGCAATTTACTTCCGAAGAATTCAAGTGTTTCTTACAAGCCAGTGGGACCAAATACCATAAACGTACGGCGCCCTACCACCCATAAACGAATGGCCAAGCGGAGAGGCACGTGTAGACGGTCAAGTACGCTTTTCAAGCGATGTCAACCACACCGGGTTTGCTGCAGCGGAACATGAATGAGTTCCTACGTCAATATCGCAAGGCTCCGCATTCGACTAGCCTCCTGCGCCATCCTTTCTGGGCAGGGATGTACGCACTCGCCTTGATGCAGTGAGACCTGACGACATGTATACGAGAAACACGGAGAGGCAACGTGCCGGGTTCGATGCCACGTTCCGCACATTCCAACCTGGCCAGTTAATCTATTGTCTTTCAGGTAACCCACGCATGGACAGGTGGATCCCGGGGACAATCGTCACTCGTCTGGTAGACCTCCATTACGAGATCGACTACTTGGGCAAGCGATTCAAAAGGCACGTCGATCAAATCCCGAGACGCCAGCCGGACCAAGCAGAAAACCAACCATCTGCCGGCGTCCAGACGTAGGGCCGGGGTGACGTTGTTGTGTATTCGCCACGTAGAGTACGCTTCTACGGGGATTCGGCGAGACCGGTTGCAGGTCCGCCAGCGGCCGTAGCTACGACACCAGGTGCGCGACCTCTGAGTCCGGCAACGAGCGGCTGCCCCGGTGAATCCGGTCCGTAACCTCCGCATCTTCCACGATGATCGACGCGTGTCCGACGTGCTATCTTAAGATTCACACCGGGTATTTAACCATCACTTGCGAATATAATTAAATGACCAACTCATTATTGCCATTCTTGTAGAGAGTAAGCTATTTTTTTTGTATGCGAGTCATTCCTAAACGGGGAGGAAATGTTGCGTATGTTAGTAGTTGGGGACACTGTTTATCGGATTCCACCGTGTGCCGGTAGGAGTCGCCGACACGTCTCAGCCTACGTCGTTGTGACTTATCTCGTAATAAATTACCTTAAGTAAATGACCCGCGATTTCATTATTCGTCCTGCAGTTCTTACGAGGTTATATAACTTTCTTTTGTGTATTGGTTTTGGCAGTATTCTTCCTCTTACGGGTTTCCTTTGCTGTTCTGGTTTTTCTGGTTATGATTTTCTTTTTTGCCTCATTCAATTTTTTTTCTAGATTGTTTTTGCATGTTCGTACCAGTACGATTTAAGCTTACACACAATGGTACGAAATAGGTACATAGGTAAATTTGAATTCAAATCTATGGTGCACATTAAAATATAGGGCACAGTTCGTTAATTTCAAAACAAGAAATAAACTTGAAAGTAGACATAGATTCGCATAGAAATTTGTATCACTGATTCTCACAAATAGTAATTGTACAAAATCCTTGTGAATCGTGGCAAAATTTTAGTGAATAGTACCCGAGAAACTTACCTGCTTTATATTTTTTTGTGGAGTGGTGGCATGGTGACTCGGCTTGACAATGGTGTATGGCTAACTGTTGTTTACACTTTCTACTGCTAGGCACAATTGTGACTGCCTTAGGTTAAAAGAAAGAACGGGGGTACGATCTAGGCGCACGTACGAATTAACCAAGTTTACCCTACGTGGTTTCCGACGTATTTTCACGTCTCGATTTTCTGGGAGAGTTTGCTTTGTACTCGGAAGGCCTGGCCGACTCAAAGGAACATTTCTCAGAAATTTGTACTGAGACATGTGTAGTTTCCTTTTTCTATTTCTTTCCTAGTGACCGCCATGTTCGGCACGGTCGTATTTATAATGATGCCCACTACGGTCGGTATCATAGAGTACTTCACTCGAAGCGAAAACGGCACAGTGCATAGATATTACATTTACCCGGCACATTATCCCTTTGACGAAGACAGATACTACATATATTTCTGGATGCACATGGTGGCTGTAATATGTGTGGTTTCGATAGTGTATACCGCCTGTGATACATTATACATGTACGGCGTGCAGCATGCGTGCGGATTGTTGGCAGTTGCTGGGTAAGTAATTCGTAGCAATCGATTTTTAATCAGAATTCACGCGAAACCGTTGCGTGTTGGGATGTCAGCATTAATCCTCGTAGATACCGTTTCAAGAGTGCAGTCGAGAATTACGCTTACGACGAAAAGGAATCGGTTAACACGATGAACATGGCGTACGAAAAAGTATGCTTCTCGATTCGCGGGCACAAACGCGCTCTGAGGTCGGTGAAACAATTTTGTAAATCTTTTCGAATGTTTAAGCAAATGAAAGTTTTTTATTGAGTGCGCATACTGTATAGTTACAGAGTAAAAGTAAACATGGTCACATGTTTCAATCAGTCACGTTCTAATTGTATGCTTTTATATTTCCTTTTACGTCTCATCCGCCTTTAACAATGCAGATTTATCCAGCATATCCATGAACTCCACTCGACTTATCTCGCATTTATAGTCGTACTAGTGATCGCAGCGTTCAGTATCACGCTACTAAAGGTAAAGTGTTGATTCGTTGGAATGCATATTGTATATTATTACATATTGTATAATATTATTGTAATCTAATTGTATTGTATATTATTATATTGTATATTATTGTATATTATTATTCAGACGTCGCTAATGGAGGTGGGTTTTGAGTTCTACAAATACTTAGGGTTTCTAGTGGTTCAGCTGATTCACCTGTTTTTCCTGACCAGTCAGGGGCAGTTCGTACAAAATGCCTACGATGAAATTTACAATGAAATGTGAGTATTAGGGTGGCTCTAACTTACTCTTGGTATAATTTTTTTTCATGATTTTCTTCGGGGCACCCCCCAGAATGGTTCCAAATAATTTAAAAAAAATCCCTGTAAAGTTTGAGCTCGATCGGATAACGGGAAAGGGTGCCCCTGGGCCCTTAAACATTTAAATCATTATTTAACAGCTCGTGAAGTCGACTTTATATAACATCTTCCAAGTTATTGATTAAATAAAAATATATGTCAAACAAAAGTTGTAGATCCGGACAAGGAGCATCTTTTTTGTTCTATTACTTTTTTTCGTGCAACAAACGGTTTTCGAAAAAAATCCAAAAAACGAAAAAAAAAACTATTTTTTTCTTCAGATTTTGAAAGGTTAAATGCTTCTAGAACACTTTTTATTCATGAAGATGAACAAAAAAAATGAAATTTTTATTTTCGAAGCCTATTTTTTAAACATTTAAGGGGGGTGGGCATTTACCGAAATTTGCAAAGAAGGTAAAAATTTACTTTTTATTTATTTTCAGTGTTTGATATGTGATGAATGTTTCCTGAAAATTTGGCACCGAAATTTGCAAAAATATCGGAAATATAGACGTGAGAAGTGAGGTATTCAAATGCATTTTTCCGACATCATGATTTTCTAACATGTTACCCACGATTACTCGAATACTATTCCACCGATTTACTTCAAATTTTCCATGGCTATATGATACGCTATTACTAAGTTTTTGACACCGCAGATTTTTTATTTCATTCATATTTTTTTTTTTTAATAAAGAGGACAAGATTTGGGACCGATTTTTTTACATTTTGGAAGTTCAAGTGCGTCATGAACATTTATTTATGAGTGAAGAAAATGTGTGTTTTTTATTTTGAATCTTCGAGTCTTCACCTAGGCCTGGTAACCGTAAAATACATGTGGCGACCAGGCCCGCACGAGTCGACGCAGAGTCGCTTCTCCCTTAACTTTCTCTTTTATCTTTTTTTCTGTGTTTCTTCAGTTATCCATCTTTCCTTTTTTCAAATCCTGTTCCGTCGTACGGGACAAAAGCGGGCTCGAAGCGAGGCGAAAATTCGTTGGTCGTTTACAGCGGGCAATTTCGTATTTCTTGAAACGAAATTCATTCAGTCTTTTACAACTAGGCAATACTTTCGAAGCGTTCTGGGAAACATTTGCCTCCCAGATGTCGAATAGGGGGCAACAGACATCGTGCCGTTTTTGTAGACATCTCGGTTGTTTTCGCTCTGAGTTAATCCGTTTATTGCCCAGTTAAGGGTGACTTGGGACCGGTACATACCGTCATTCACTGCTGACTCGCAGGACAATACGGCCATAAACCGCGACCCTGGCAAGATGCTCTGGCCGATCACACCCGGCTAGGTTTGGTAGACAAATGCTGTTTTTTCCTCTTCTACGTCACCAAGAGGGGGAGGGTTCCTCCTCCACCGCTGAAATCGCAGAGGAAAGGTTTCCCCCCCTTCGCGGAAAGCTTGGCCAATCAGGAATTTTGGCGCCCCCCAAAATTCTGATGTCTTGTCCACCTTCGACGTCGAAAAAGTGGACAAGGTCAGAACTCAAGTATCTTTCAAGCAAAGGGTCGGTCTCTCACTGAAGTCATCGTACGGACTACAGCACTTTGTCTCGTCTAGCGTTCGTGAGGAACACATTCATACGGAAACACGGTCGTGTCACGGTCATCATTCGGACCAGCAAGTTCTATTTCATCGCGATAATATAAAACAGTTAAAATTAATATTAATTTGGCGAGTGACGAGGTCGTTCGGTATCACGTGTACCACGAAGCTTGATCGGTTCTTACAACCCCGAAAGAAGCGGAAGAGTGTTCGCGTGTGTGTCGGTACAAACAATTTTGTTTCTTTCATTCTTACACCCCTTCTTAAGGGTGCAGGCTGCAGACAGTTCATTTCGCAATGTCTTCTGTTTATTTACGTGACAGTGACACAATTTATTTACTTGGAAATTACGAAAGTACAATAACTGGAAGCAAATTGCCTTCAGTTAAACAAGTGTTAAGTGTACTGTTTTTTAATCTCCGCGTAGTAAAGCTAAATTTACGCGAAAGTGCAACATTAGCTGTGCAGGAAGCGATCATTTTCTGGGAAAAATCACGGATTCCAACTAGAGATGTGAAGCACTGCATTTCAAAATTAGAAGCTTTGTACGATGAATGGAGGCAAATACAAAAACACGCAGGAAGAACAACGTCATCTCATATGAAAAAAGAGAGTGCTTTTCAATCAAAATTGGACGATCTGTTCGACATAGCACATGCAGAGGCCATGGAAAGAATAAATCTTGAAGAAGATAAGCAGTTTTTAATTAATCAAAGGCTAAAAGGACGACCAGGGTACTTCTGTGGAATTGATTACAAAGGACATAGCAGAGAACTAAAAACTGAAGAGCGAAAAGAGAGTGTCTTGATGAGAAAAGGTCGTAGCAATCGTGAACTTCAACAACTGAGTAAGTAATGTGTAAATTTTCCCAATTTCTATACTTTCATCTTGTATCATTCAAATACATCAACTGGATAATTTTAATTTAAATAATTTTTAATACTGATTTTTTTCAATTTTTAATACATTCTGAAATGAATAAATTTCGTCTCTCTTTAAGAACAAACTGCCGAACTGATGTCGTCAACATCAAGCAGCAGCTTTGAAGACTTGTCAGTTCCACTAGCGGTTGCTGGAAAATCGACTGACTATAGTCCGCAAGAAGAGCATCCTGTTTCAGAAGACATGGAGCTTCCATCATCAAAGGCAACCAGAATACGGGGACATCGCGAAGTAATGACTACGAAACTCGCCGCGGCGTTAGATAGATGCAAGCTTAGTGATAGAGATTCAGTTCACATCATAATTGCCGTTGCCGAGGCATTGGGACATAATGTTTCAGATTTAATAATCAGCGAGATGGATGGCAAATCTATAAACCTATTTATTGCTTAAAAATGTTTCTGTTCCGTCATCAATTCCAATTAACACCGGAAGAGGAAAACGCTCTTTGCGAAATTTGCATTTTTCTTGTCAGCATATACATTGAAGCATGGTTTTGTGCGCCTAGTGCTGCTAAAGCATCGTACTTGGATTTCTGTGTTCTGTCTAAACTTTTCGAATATCAAACTGTCGATTGTGATATCTCCCGTGTTGCGTTAAAAAAGCTTCAAAATCATTTATGGTATTTAAGCCCGGAAGCGGTAGCATTGGCATTTTTTGATTCGAGTTTGTCATTCGAATCAAAGCAGAAAATGATTGATGCTTTAAACTGCAAATCAGAATCATCGAACAAAAATGTAAAAAGCCTACAAATACAAATCGACAAACTTCCTGAAATTTTTAAAAAGGGTATTGAACAATTTGTTTCCAGCAAAACTAAAGCATTTTTTAAACGATTTGAATTAGATGACCAATTCCTACAAACAGAACCATCAACTTGGTCTGAAAATAGAAGCTTCATTAAAGCGTTAGAACTAGTAAAGAAACTGCGAGTCGTTAATGATACGGCAGAGAGGAGTATTCAATTAATGGACGAATATAATAAATTATTTACCAAAAATGAGGAGCAAACACAATATGTTCTTCACCTTGTAAAGGAGTATCGCCAAAAGTTTCCTGATCATAAAAAACAGACTTTGGTTCGAAACCAGCAATTTAAATAGTTATGAATAAATAAACTAGTTTCTTTTATTAAGTCTTCTTCTTTTGTTTTATTACACATTATTTATCATCTTCCACTGCGAGAATTTACAAGAATTGTGTAATTTCCCGATGTTTCAAGAAATTCCTTAAGTTTTTTTCACCTGAACTTCCAAAATGTAAAAAAATCGGTCCCAAAATCTTGTCCTTTTTATTAAAAAAAAAATATGAATGAAATAAAAAATCTGCGGTGTCAAAAACTTAGTCATAGCGTATCATATAGCCACGGAAAATTTGAAGTAAATCGGTTGAATAGTATTCGAGTAATCGTGGGTAACATGTTAGAAAATCATAATGTCGGAAAAATGCATTTGAATACCTCACTTCTCACGTCTATATCTCCGATATTTTTGCGAATTTCGGTGCCAAATTTTCAGGAAACATTCATCACATATCAAACACTGAAAATAAATAAAAATTAAATTTTTACCTCTTTTGCAAATTTCGGTAAATGCCCCCCCTTAAATGTTTAAAAAATAGGCTTCGAAAATAAAAATGTCATTTTTTTGTTCATCTTCATAAATAAAAAGTGTTCTAGAAGCATTTGAACTATCAAAATTTTAAGAAAAAAAAAAGTGTTTTTTTTTCGTTTTTTGGATTTTTTTCGAAAACCGTTTGTCGCACGAGAAAAATTAATAAAACAAAAAAGATGCTCCTTGTCCAGATTTACAACTTTTGTTTGACATATTTTTTGATTTAATCAATAACTTGGAAGATGTTATATAAAGTCGACTTCGCGAGCTGTTAAATAATGATTTAAATGTTTAAGGACCCAGGGGCACCCTTTCCCGTTATCCGATCGAGCTCAAACTTTACAGGGATTTTTTTTAAATTATTTGGAACCATTCTGGGGGGTGCCCCGAGGAAAATTAAAAAGTCGAAAGTTAGAGCCACCCTAATGAGTATTGAATTCAGTAGTGAGCCTATGTGAACGGGACTCTTAATTTGTTCGGGTTGCGTGATCGTTCTGACGCTATTTGCAGGTACGGGGGACAGTGGTACAACAGTTCGCGCAAGACGCAAATGTTGTACCTACTGGCATTAAGGGGAAGCCTAACTGCTCCCGTTTTATCAGCCGGCGGTCTTCTACCGCTAACACTGGAAACTTTTGCAGAGGTAATTTGATAACTGCTACGAAGTGAAACAATTTTGCAAATCTGAAGTGTCGTTAATTAGATAGATGACATACTTATATTTTACTCTCAGGTGTTGAAAACATCCCTCTCGTACTTTACGGTATTGAAGTCCCAATAAACGGCGGAACATTTGAAATTAGACACATCAAACGAATACGTTTTAAAGTCATATATTACTCATGTTATTTTTGTTAAGATAATTAACTGAATGTATAAGACAGTTAGTAAAGAGAGTAAGAGAAGTAATATCATCCTATGCTTGCGAGAAGAACTGCATCTACGCGAGCCTCGAATTAATTATTAACGGTACGCGTTGCATATTACAAAATAGATGGGAAATTTGACGATGTATACAACTTGCATGCGACAGTAATGGAATTCACGGGAAATGAAGTGCATTCGATGCTGTAGGACGAGATTCCGTTAGGGCAGCGAGGGCCAGTTTGGCTATTAATACATTCAGTACGGCTGATGTCATAAGACACAAACCTAATAAGACCTCTTTGATGTTTATCAGAGCCACGTGGAAGAGGAGTTCGAAAGCCAACTATAACGCAGGCGTGCAACGGATAAACAAAACTGTAGTACAGTAAATCCTCGTTATGAGCCCGACGAACGGGGCTGGCGGTGGCCTCGTAGCGCGTTGTGAACACTATTCCGCGCGACCAATGGCGCGAGTGAGAAACACAAGAGCTTGCGAGAGAAAACGAAATAGCTATCGCTCGTTCTCGGGTTCCCCCACACTCGTCTGAAGGATTCCAAGAAATAGTGGGGTTAGTTCTGCCTTGTTAGGCCAATAAATGTTCGATTTTTCACAAATTTTTTAGGCGAAAAGTTTTAAATATAGAATGTTGATACTTGGTATGTTGACTAAGCGGTCTTTATTGAACATAAAAATATTTTTTAAAGTTTGACAAAACATGGTAGTGGGAGTGGGAGGAACCACGTATGTCGGTGCGTGGGCGATGACATTCTTCGCTTGCAGAAGTCCTAAGTCCCGGACAGGTGATGTGAAGCAAAAAAATGAAGCACATTTTTACTTTGTACAATATTTTGTATAAGATGAACTAGAATCAAGAAGAAAAATTGGAAAATAAAACAATAGTGAGCGATCGGAAGGAAGTTTGTTTTTTTACCAAAAATTTTTGCAGTTTTTTGTTCATTAAATAAAAACGTTTGAATATTTTTGGATAATTCCAGTTCAGCTAATGAAGACGTTTGTTGTACACGTGCCTGCCAAATTTCATAAAGATTTCTTATCTAGGGCGTGTAGGAGCACTTCCGCAAACTTCGAAAATGTAGTTTCGAGAAAAACGCGTTTAAAGTTAAACCGAAGTTTATGTGCGAATAAAATGAAAACATTCATACTTACACCTAATCTACTATGCCAGGAGCATAGAGGATACCTTCCTCTTCTTCAAAAAGCTCTTCTTAAGCCGTCCACTCCATTCTTCGGGCCAATCTTGCCTCTTTTGATGCTGCGGAATGTGTAGCGTCAGCTTTTTTCACGCGCACCATATCCCTTTTATTGGCCATTATTTTTGCTTGGGGTCCAATTGTGATGCCCATCACTTCCATCATATGCAGTAGGGGGTGATACCTTCGTTGAAAATACATACGGCAATAAAAGTTGCCAGTTCGATAATGTTTTTCGAGCAAAAAATGTGTTTTAGAGCCAAGCGCCAGAGGACAGCGTTGAAACTTTCGTTATTATTTTGCGTATGTCCGCCCAAACAACGTTGCAACAGATTGTCTGACGACAGATCTGAGTATATCGGATGATCGAGTTTCTGAACCTCAGTCGCAAGTGGTTGTCGTGTTTGAAATCATGCAATTTGTTGTCTGCCTCTGCGCGTCTCCACTTGCACCACGAGTCAGGCCCGGGCGGACAATTGTCGTGCTTCGGCTTCGCATCTGTCGAGCATTTGTGATCGAAAGTCGCCCAAATAGCATTTTTCATAGCAGTCACAGAATCAGAATTTCTGATAATTGTCAAACCATAGTAATTGGTCAAGTCACGAGTCAATTTATCCGTCAATTTGCCACTACCTTTGCCACCAACCCCTTTCGTCTTCTTCTCTTCGGATCTCAATCTTGACCCCATTCGCCTTTTGACGTGTCCAACACACTCTTTCTTCGTCACGATCAATTCATCCCCATACGGTTGTATTTCCAGAAGTGATTTGAAGGTTTCCGTATCCCCGTCGCCTATGTAGTTGGCATATTTTACACCGTGAAGCTCCTCGGATCGTGTAAACATTTTTCCAGCGCTTCCAGTGCGATTGCGTGCACACTTTTCTTCGTGTTCTTCGTACCAGCTATCAAACTCCACAGTGCCCTCTTTGTCACTCCAGTAATTACAGGCTTGGCAAAACTTGGATTTCACAACAAGGTCCAGAATCTTATTGGAATATTTTCCAATCAGAGTGACTACGCCAAACAACGATGAGAAACCTCTCCTGCTCCAAGTTCCATCACCTGAAACGGTCAAATGAGATGGTTCATTTCCCGCTGCAGCATTTTTTTCAATTTCTTCCTCTGCAGCCTTTCCGAGGAGTACGTCCGCCGTGGTTTTCGCAGCAGTCAACGCATGTTCCAAGCATGCATAATATGTGCTGTTAGCCATTCCTTGACCCAAATCCATCGTGCCGCAAAAAAGATTTATGCCCTGCAACCCGATTCCTAGTAAACGCATTACAAACACGATTCGTCGATTGATTTCGAAAGATTTGTTCGAAATTTTCGTGCTATATTCAATTTCGGCAGGGCCACAATCACACACGGCACAGAGCTTAAATCCCAAACCTTGTTCGCCTTTCACGTTAAACTTTACGTCACTATCACATTCCTTGCATTTTAATAGGTCACTAAGTGTGGAAAACACAGAAATAAAATTAATAATGCGGTACCCGTGCATTGGATCAATGGTGAATTCAGTATCACGCGAATTCTTTATTTTTTGTGCCGACGTACTTGCGTGTAACGTTTCGTTTTCACTGGAATGTTTTTGCTTCAAACATTTTGCACTTCGGTTTTAACTTTGAAAATCGTCGAATAGGAGGTTGGCTCTGTTTCCTTATTGAAACACACAATAGTTCAGAAGTAAGTCTTTATTTCAATGTCTTATGACGGACAAGACGTTGGCCCTTGTCGAGGTGTGTACGAAGACTGGCGTCTGCCGGACGTACAATTTTCCGGCAAGACGCGCGCGACTAGAAACACCTCCTAATTAGTTGACCCGATACCGGTGTCAACCAATTGGCACTTTTCAGATTCAAAATCGCGCCACCTATTTTGCGCGTATTCGGCACGCTTTACTCTGACGGGGGTGATATGTGGCGGGAGAAATACTCCTGGCAATGCAGCGGGGTTTCCCCCAGGCCCCGAGGCGCGTGACGTGGACGGTCGCAGGCCGCCCGGCCTCGCATCGTGGGCCCTTCGGAAACTGTGGGAGATAGAGAGTGAAAGTGTGTGCGGTGTGTGGATAGAGTGAAAAGAGTAGTGAGGGTGTGAGGAAAGGGCAGTGATCAAGTGGAGAAGGGGAAGGGCTGGGGAAGAAGGGAGGAGGGTGAAGGGAAAGGGCGAGGGTGTGGGGAGAAGTGCTAAGGGGAGAGAGAAGTATTTTGGAGGTTAGGGCGTGGTGTTAGGCGGGAAGAAAGAGGCAGGAGGCAAGTGGCGTGTTCTGTAGGAGAAAGGAGGAATTAAGATAGGTGACAAGAAGGAGGGAAATTCAAAAGAGAAAAGAAGCAAAAGGAATACAGGGTTAGAGGGGTAGGTTAGAAGCTGAAGGGAATAAAGGAAGGTCGAGGTGGATTGTAGGTAATGGCTGATGGGAGGGAAAGGAGGAGAGGGAAGGAGGGAAGGAGGTGGGAAAGGTTAAGGAAAGGGCGCAAAGAGAGGAGAGAGGAAGGAAAGATAGTGAAGGAAGTATAGGGAGTGTGGGAAGTTTGGAAAGCTTCTGGGGCACAAAGAGGAAGGAAAGGGAGGAGGAAGAGGGGGGGGGGGGAGAAACAAATAAAGGGTTTTAAGCAGGGGTTTAAAACAGTTATGATATCGGTTTCGGTTCTTGAAACAGTTATGAAGAACCGATATTCTGGATAACTGTTATAAGGAACCGAAATTTCTGAGTATATCGATTTCGGTTACGGTTCTATAACCGATATTATATCGGTTATAACGGTTCTAGAACCGTTATTTTTTCGGTTCTATATCGGTTCTAAAACGGTTCTGGAGTCGGTTTATTTCCGTTCGTGATTGATTCTTATATTGCTCCTACGAAATTGTTATATGTGTTAACTCTCCGATGGCTGTGCATGGATTTATTTTGTCAATGCAATTCGAACGCAGACGTCTATTCTTGCTTTAACCATCATCTCAGTAACGTATCTACGTCAATGTTTTGATGTGTAGCTGTTTATTACTCCGTGGCGGAATCCGCTTGACTGTGAAAGTGTGAAAACTTGCGTTTGTTTCAAAGTAATAATGTGGCGCGGATGCGGACGAATGCTTCAATACAATGTATAGGTAATTTGCTCCGCACACGTAGCGCGGACGCTCCGCTGAACTCTGAAACGAGCCTAACGTAAACAATTTTTAGCTTAAGCCAATCATCGCGAGTTGAGATGTTTCGAAAAGCTCTTGACAAAAGAAACCCATGCACGGCCATCCGAGAGTTGAAACAGTGCGATGAAATAGAATCATTTCCGATTTGGTTGTCGCAGGATACACAAGTTCCATTTAGTTCCAATTAGAAATTCTAATAATAATTATAAAATTAGTAGTCGGTAGTAATTATTTTATTAATATTAGTAATAATAACTATAAATATATTATATCATAAAATTAATAAATAGTTAGTGTTAGTAAACACTAACACTAGTGCTAGTGTTAGTAAATACAAACGAATCAGGGTGTATTTTAGTGTTAAGAGTAATTATAATCCAATAAAAATTTAAAAAAAAAAACAATTATTATAATGGGTAGAAAGAAGTGCGACATCGTTCGAAAATATTTTAAAATCTCTAATGACGGAAAGAAACTACAATGTGTAATTGAAGACTGCTCTTCAACAATTTCGGTGTGTATAATTAACATGTATATTTTCAACACGTAGTTACATTTTTGTTTATGTCGCAAACAATTGTAAAATCTCAGCCTTTGTGCAAAATTTCTAGCCCTTTTACAAAAAGCTTTTGTAACGAGACCCATTTTATCTCAATTAGATTGACAATGAGTAATCATAGAATTTTTGTAATACAGCTGGATGCTTTCAGCCTTAATGTAATGGAAATATTTGACAACAAAAAGGCTATCTACAAAGAGTCTAGATTTCAGCCGCTTTTTCAAAATGCTAGAAATACAAAATGGCTGATTTTACCATTTTCCTACGACATCTATATCTTTATGTTTTTATTTTATTATTTTAAATGAAAAATACATATTTTTAGGACCATTCCACAAATTTGCAAAAACATTTAGAACTTAACCATCCAAACGAATTTACCATGGTTATGCTTGAAAAAGAAGGATATAAGAGAAGTGCCACTAATGTTCAGAATACTGCGAACAAAAATATTAAAAAACCAAAATTTGACTTAATGGATGCTTGTGTTAGATTGATAACTATCCATGGCAGACCATTTTCCTTAATAGATGACGCCGCATTTCAAGATATTATTAATACGATACCTTCACAAAAAGAAACAATTAATTCACACAAAGTACATGACGCAATTGCTGAAGAAGCAATTAATGTAAAAAGGAAAATTAAAGGAGAAATAAAAGGCAAGTTGATATCTCTGAAAGTGGATGGTGCTACGTGCTTGGGCAGATCTTTTCTTGGCATCAACATTCAATTCATGAAAGATGGCAAAATACATATTCGTACGTTAGGAGTTATTGAACTTTTTGAAAGACATAGTGCCGAATATTTAAAAAATATTATTACGCATACATGTAGTACATATGGAATTACAACGAAACAGATATACACGGTGACTGTAGACAACGCGGCAAATATGCTAAAAACTGTAAAAATTTTAAATGAAGAAGACGATGAGTGCGATAATCTTGATGATGAAAATAATGCAGATGAAATTACAGGATCGGAAATAACAGATGTTTTAATCAATTCCGAGCATTGCGATTATAATAACGACTCTACTGAAATAATTGATAACGAATTTCTAATAACACCTGATTTTACAATTAAGACAATTAGATGTGCAGCTCATACGCTACAATTAGCTGTTAGCGATTTGTTAAAAAAACAAGAAGTTTTGGAAATTGTGGAAAAAGTTAGGAAAGTGGTAAAAAAATTACGCACACCTCTTTTAAAGTCCACTTGGTTGGCAGTGCGTGCAAAAAGTGCAATGCTTGATTGTGTAACAAGGTGGCATTCAACGTTTGATATGCTTCAAAGATTATTAGAATTAAAAGAATATTGTGAACAAATCAAGGACAATGATTTAAAACTATCAGAATCAGTATGGGCTAAGATGATTGAATTAATTAATGTACTCAAACCCGCACGAATCGCAACGAAGCGTTTACAAAGCGAGTTATTATTACTCGGTGATTTATACGAAATTTGGCAACGATGCCTTATGGAAGTCAAAAAAAAAATACCGAATTTGCAACTGAATTTGTTAATAACATAAAGAGGCGAGAATCCGCATTATTTGAAAGCGAAATTGTTTTAGCTGCAATATACATGGACCCTCGATACAATGTCATTTTAACAGATGCACAAATTCATGCTGCTAAAGATTGCCTATTAAACACATACACCAGAATAGAGCAACTATGTATAGAAACGGAAAAAGCATCGAATGAAGACAACAGTTGTATAATTCAGGATACATCTCATATAGTAGAAGAAGATGAATTTGAAAGTTTGTTAAAGAATGCAGAAGCAGTCCGTGGACAAACTAAATCCAGAAATAGTACGTCGCACTGTTCGGTTGAAAATAAGTTAGACGACTTCCTGAAAGAACCGCGATTAAAATCGTCCACTGATATTTTGTCGTACTGGAATAATAAAAATACATCCGAATTATACAAATTAGCGGAAGTACTTTTAGCTGTACCACCAACGCAAGTAAGCGTGGAGCGTTTATTTTCGGCATTGAAATTTATTTTATCTCCGCATCGCTCAAGAATGAACGGAAACCTAGTTAATGATATATTAGTAATTCGCTTAAACCGTAACAAAATTATAGATAATTGATTGAATTTCTTAGCAATATTTCTTGAAAATAAATTCTTAATATGCAGTAATCTGTAAGCGTAATATCTACTTATTTCAATTCCTATAAAACCGATGCGAGAATCAATTCCAGAACCGTTTTAGAACCGATATAGAACCGAAAAAATAACGGTTCTAGAACCGTTATAACCGATATAATATCGGTTATAGAACCGTAACCGAAATCGATATACTCAGAAATTTCGGTTCCTTATAACAGTTATTCAGAATATCGGTTCTTCATAACTGTTTCAGTCAGAACCGATATATAACTGTTTGAAACAGTTATTTTCGGAACCGTTTCAATCCCTGGTTTTAAGAGATGTAGTAAGACGGCGAGATCGCCGGAGGGAGGGAATAAGGGGGGAAGGCTAGAGAAGGAGGAAGAAATAGGAGGGATGGAAGAAATGATGAGGGAAATGATGCTGGAAATGAGGAAAATGAGGGAGGAGATGAGGGTGGATAGGGAGGAGAGAAGAAGGGGTGAGGAGGAAATGAGGAAAATGAGGAAGGAGATGAGGGTGGATAGAGAGGAGAGAAGAAGGGGCGAGGAGGAAATGAGGAGGGAGAGGGAGGAGAGAATGAAGGAGGAGGAAGGTTGGAGAAAGGAAAAGAGGAGGTGGGAGGAGGAGATGAGGGAAGAGAGGGCAAGGAGAGAAAGTATGGATAAAAGGAGAGAGGAAAGGGATAGGAAGATAGATGAGGTAATTGAGAAGGTAGAGGGATGGGATAAGGAAAAAAGGAGTGGGGGGATGTGGGAATAGTGGGGGTAGGGGTAGGGGAGGATTGGAGAATAAGTGTGAGAAGAATGGAGATAAGGCAGGACAAAAAGGAGAGAGAGGGAAGGAGAAATAACGTGGTGCTGAGGGGGATAGGAATAGAGGGAATGGAGGTGAAGGAGGAAGTGAGGAGGTTATAGGAAAGGATGGGAGTGGTGGAGGAGGGAATAAAGGAGGTTGTGAAGATAGGTAAAACAGGGAGAGATGGTAGCGGAATGGTGCTGGTCAAACTGGGGGGGAGGGAGGAAAAGAGGAGGGTGATGGAGGCGAAGAAAAAGCTGAGGGGGAGGAGGGAGAGAATAGAGGATGATTTGACAGAGGAGGAGAGGAAGGTGAGATGGAAGTTGGAAAGAGGGGCAGCAAAGGAGAGGGAGAAAGGAAGGAAAGTACAAGTAGGGTACATGAAAATGTGGGTAGACGGTAAGTTAAAAATGTGGGATGAGATGGGTGAGAAATGGTGTGAGGAGCAGGGAAACGACGGAAGAGGGCAGGGGGGAAAGGGGACAGAAGGATGGAGACTTTTGGAAAGGGCTAGAGGAGTGGGATGTGATAGTGTGTAGTGAAACGTGGCTGGAGGAGAGGGAGTGGGAGTGGGTAGAGTGAAAGCTACCCAGGGGGTATGTGTGGGAAAGGCAGTGGGCCAGGAGGGACAATAAGAAGGGGAGAGCAATTGGAGGAATGTTGATGGGGGTGAGAAAGAGAATGGGAATGAGAGGGGGGGGGGTGAAGGGGGAAGTAGAGGGGTTGATGACGAAGGAAGTGAGAATGGGGAGGGAGTGGTGGAGGATAGTAGGGGTGTACGTGAAGAAGGATCTGGAAAAGAAGTTAGAGGAGTTAGGGGAATGGACGGAGGAGAGGGAGGAAGGAGTGCGAATTGTAATAGGGGGGGACTTTAATGCAAGGACAGGAGAGGAGGGAGGGGGGTGGGAAGTGTGTGAAGAGGAGGGAGGGGGAAGAGCAGGAGATCAAAGGATAGGGAGGTAAATGGGGAAGGACGTAGACTATGCAAATATTTGGAGGAAAGGGGTTGGGAGATATTAAATGGAAGCGTGGAGGGGGACGAAGAGGGGGAATGGACATTTACCGGTGGGAGGGGAAGCTCGGTGATAGACTATGTAATACGGAATGAGGGCACAAGGGAGATGGTGGAAAGGTTGGAGGTAGGGGACAGAGTAGATTCGGATCATCACCCTGTAGTAATATGGATAGAGGGGGAGAAAGGGAGGGGGGAGGTAATGGGAAAAAAGGTGCGGGGTACGGTGGGGAGAGGGGAAATTGGACAGTGGAGAGTAGAATGAAATTTATAAATTGTTTTGAGAAAAGGGAGGGGAAGGGGCGGGGAGTAGAGAAGGAGTGGGGGGAGCTGAGGGGAAGAATAAAAGAGGCAGTGGGTAGGATGGGGAAGGGTGAATGGAAGAGGGGGTGGTGGGATGAGGAGTGCAAACAGGAGAAAGGGAAGGTAAGAAGAGAGCTGAGGAGGTGGAGAAGGGAGAGAGGGGATGGGAGTGTGTACAAGGCAAGGAAGAGAGAATATGGGAGGCTATGTGAGGAAAAAAGGAAAAAGGAGGGAGAGATGTGGGAAAAGGAGGTGGAAGGGGTAAGAACGGAGGGACAGGTATGGAAGGTAGTGAATAGAGGGAGGAAAAAGAAAAGGAGGATAAACGAGAGAATAGAAATGAGGGAGTGGGATGAGCATTTTAGAGGGATACTAGGAGGAGTGGAGTGGAGAGTAAGAATGGAAGGGGGAAGAGGGAGGGGGGACGAAGAGGAGGAGATAGGATGGGAGGAATTGAAAAGGGTGGTGAAGAATTTATAGGATGGGAAGGCAGGGGGTGGGGATGGAATACAAAACGAGGTTTGGAAATATGGAGGAGCGGAGGTGAAAGAGTGGTTATGGGTAGTGTGCAACAGGGTTTGGAGGGGAGAGGGGTGGCCGGAGGAGTGGAGGGAGGGGACAGTGGTGCCCGTGTTAAAAAAGGGGGCGGGGGAAAAGGCGGAGGACTATAGGGGGGTAACGTTGACGCAGACGGCGTATAAGGTATACAGGGTGTCCCAAAAATGTCGGAGTTCCTTGAAGGGGGTGATTCAGGGGGTGATTGCAAACAACTTTTTCCTTTGCGAAAATTCTCTCCGAGGTTTCGTTAACGAGATAATAACAAAAAGCACCGACCAATCAGAGCGCGCGCCTTCCGCCCGAGCTCCCGCGGTAGCGTTGGCTACGCGGTAGGCGGCCGCGCTTGTACTACGGACGTACGAACAAGCAAGTCGACATGCATCGAAGGAAACCGCGTTACACAGTTTTTTTTTTAAAGCAGAATCTTAAATAATAATTATTTGAAGCGAGAGGACAAGAAATACGTACATTTCGTTTTCAAATAACGCATAAACGAAAAGGTAATGTAGCAGATAATGTACGACATGTGATCGTAATTCGTTATTGAGGTAAAAATCCGTAGTTTAATAACGGCCAACCCAACTAAATTTAAACAATAATATTAGGTGTATGAATAAATTCTTTCCGACTGGATTTACATAATCAGTACAAAGCTACAGAATTTCTATCGCGGTGGTATTTGTCATATTTTTTAAATCGAACTGTTATTGTACCCTAAAATCGGAAAGAATTTATTTCTACACCTAATAATCACCAATAAATTAAATAAAACTCACCCATTCCGACATTCCTTTCCTTCTTTTTCGGAAACCTTTTTTTGTGTCACTGGGTCACTGTACCGATCCTGGTCATCGGTGGACGAAAAGATTTATGGTAGGGTAGCGCCCAGTGCTCAGCTGATCGCAGGTATTCGCAGGACACCACCCGAAGGTAAGGGTCGCAACGTCAAGTGCGTCCGGGTTAATGTACCGAATATTCACTTCACTGCACTGATACTAACACTGATCACTTAATTTATTTTCTACGGAACGTGTTGTTCCTACGTTATAAAAATTGGTGGCCCCGAAAGGGACCGATTACTGTTAATTGAACAGTTGCTCAATGTGGCCACTCTCAGCGTCTATGCACGCCTCCGCCGAGTATAATCGAGACGCTAAACGTCTGATCGTTCCCTCGCTCGGGGTTTCGATGCGCGGGTACTCCACTGCCAACGCTCGCACGGTAGCACTCGCGTTCCCGTCGTTCCGCGCGTACACCCAGAACATAGCGTAATACTATTCGGCGGAGTACATTTCTGGGCCGAGATTACTAGCTGACTGACAGGATTTTTTCCCAAGTAATTTCCTCTACTCCCAAGTAGTTTCTCTCATTTCATTATGAGTTTACTCCCACCAGGACAAGAGGCTTTAGGTAAAAAGAAGCCAGCACATTTTCGGAACACACGTGTTTTGCAGAAGTGCAACTTTCACAAAAGCCCGCGCTCCGTCCTTCCACTGCCAATGTACCCATTGCTTCAAGATAGAAAACAGACACCACGTGTATCGGTTTGAAAGGGTCCGAAGGGAAGAGACGCAGAAAGTCTTCGAGTTGCTATAAAGAAGAAAATGCATACCATTCCTGTTTCCCCTTTCTGACACCCTGAGTTCATGTCTGCTACGAGGCGGAACCAATTAAGTCATAAGTTATCCGAAACTGTAGGAAACCGTTCTCTACCGCCGACTTGCGGGACAATACGGTCATAAACCGCGACCCTGACGAAATGCTCTGGCTGATGAGCCTGATTAATTTTGGAGAACTAGAAATTACAGAGTATTTTCCAGCATCAATACGTCTCGCGGAGAGACACAGGAAAAGAAGGGTAGTCCGCTGACTGCGCGCAGTCCCGCCTGCTTCGTCCTACCCTCAAATTAAAGACGGATCCCTTATCTCTCGAGTATAAACACGCGCTCGAATTTCAAAACACAAGCACGCGTCGACGTATTCGGTGCGAGAGACTGTGGGCTTGAAGTCCCATTGGCCGCAAACTAACCAATCGGGCCTGCTTATCTCTCGTGTCTAAACACGCGCTCGGATTTCAAAACAAAAGCACGCGTCGACGTATTCGGTGCGAGAGACTGTGGGCTTGAGGTCCGATTGGCCCTGCATCCCTCGCAAATGGCCACTGTCCTGAAGAGGCCCTCTTCACAGCAATATCTCCTCCCCAAGGCCCACCTTCTCTCGCACCGAATACGTCGACGCGTGCTTTTGTTTTGAAATTCGAGCGCGTGTTTAGAGACGAGAGATAAGCAGCCCCGATTGGCTAGTTTGGGACCAATCGAACCTCAAGCCCACCTTCTCTCGCACGGAATACGTCAATGACATCGAAAAGTCCTGCGCCCCGTCTCAGGTAAAGCAACCGCGCGCGATTACAGTCACCTGACCGTACCGCTACAACCCCATATTTCTTCAGTGAGATCAAATAACAGGTCGACAGAAGAATTGCAGGAGAATTTTACTCACCCACTCTTGGCCAATGACACCGCTTTTATAATAATCAGATGTGTAAGTTCCAGCTTGTCCTTATCTTGATTATTTGTTGAAAAAGTGTCATTGCTCAATGGAAACCACGAGAAGGTGACCGTGGCGCACTGTTCTTGACCGTCGACTCAAGGAACAATACGGTCATAAACCGCGACCTTCTTTAGATTACGTTGACGATCAACGCAGTTAGTGTTTACGATTGATCAGAAGTAATACGAAACGTGGGAAGTCTGGCAATCGAAAGAATTAAAGTACATGGCCGATCACAGGTGTTTAAAATTTATGACAGGGCCTTCTTACTGCCATCCTCCTGACCCATCTCCTGACCTCTCCTAATAAAAAAAGCCCACCACCTTCTCATGGTTTCCATTGAGCAATGACACTTTTTCAACAAATAATCAAGATAAGGACAAGCTGGAACTTACACATCTGATTATTATAAAAGCAGTGTCATTGGCCAAGAGTGGGTTAGTAAAATTCTCCTGCAATTCTTCTGTCGACCTGTTATTTGATCTCACTGAAGAAATATGGGGTTGTAGCGGTACGGTCAGGTGACGGTTTTCGATGTCATTGACGTATTCCGTGCGAGAGAAGGTGGGCTTGGGGTTCGATTGGTCCCAAACTAGCCAATCGGGGCTGCTTATCTCTCGTCTCTAAACACGCGCTCGAATTTCAAAACAAAAGCACGCGTCGACGTATTCGGTGCGAGAGAAGGTGGGCCTTGGGGAGGAGATATTGCTGTGAAGAGGGCCTCTTCAGGACAGTGGCCATTTGCGAGGGATGCAGGGCCAATCGGACCTCAAGCCCACAGCACCGAATACGTCGACGCGTGCTTTTGTTTTGAAATCCGAGCGCGTGTTTAGACACGAGAGATAAGCAGGCCCGATTGGTTAGTTTGCGGCCAATGGGACTTCAAGCCCACAGTCTCTCGCACCGAATACGTCGACGCGTGCTTGTGTTTTGAAATTCGAGCGCGTGTTTATACTCGAGAGATAAGGGATCCGTCTTTAATTTGAGGGTAGGACGAAGCAGGCGGGACTGCGCGCAGTCAGCGGACCACCCTTCTTTTCCTGTGTCTCTCCGCGAGACGTATTGATGCTGGAAAATACTCTGTAATTTCTAGTTCTCCAAAATTAATCAGGCTCATCAGCCAGAGCATTTCGTCAGGGTCGCGGTTTATGACCGTATTGTCCCGCAAGTCGGCGGTAGAGAACGGTTTCCTACAGTTTCGGATAACTTATGACTTAATTGGTTCCGCCTCGTAGCAGACATGAACTCAGGGTGTCAGAAAGGGGAAACAGGAATGGTATGCATTTTCTTCTTTATAGCAACTCGAAGACTTTCTGCGTCTCTTCCCTTCGGACCCTTTCAAACCGATACACGTGGTGTCTGTTTTCTATCTTGAAGCAATGGGTACATTGGCAGTGGAAGGACGGAGCGCGGGCTTTTGTGAAAGTTGCACTTCTGCAAAACACGTGTGTTCCGAAAATGTGCTGGCTTCTTTTTACCTAAAGCCTCTTGTCCTGGTGGGAGTAAACTCATAATGAAATGAGAGAAACTACTTGGGAGTAGAGGAAATTACTTGGGAAAAAATCCTGTCAGTCAGCTAGTAATCTCGGCCCAGAAATGTACTCCGCCGAATAGTATTACGCTATGTTCTGGGTGTACGCGCGGAACGACGGGAACGCGAGTGCTACCGTGCGAGCGTTGGCAGTGGAGTACCCGCGCATCGAAACCCCGAGCGAGGGAACGATCAGACGTTTAGCGTCTCGATTATACTCGGCGGAGGCGTGCATAGACGCTGAGAGTGGCCACATTGAGCAACTGTTCAATTAACAGTAATCGGTCCCTTTCGGGGCCACCAATTTTTATAACGTAGGAACAACACGTTCCGTAGAAAATAAATTAAGTGATCAGTGTTAGTATCAGTGCAGTGAAGTGAATATTCGGTACATTAACCCGGACGCACTTGACGTTGCGACCCTTACCTTCGGGTGGTGTCCTGCGAATACCTGCGATCAGCTGAGCACTGGGCGCTACCCTACCATAAATCTTTTCGTCCACCGATGACCAGGATCGGTACAGTGACCCAGTGACACAAAAAAAGGTTTCCGAAAAAGAAGGAAAGAAATGTCGGAATGGGTGAGTTTTATTTAATTTATTGGTGATTATTAGGTGTAGAAATAAATTCTTTCCGATTTTAGGGTACAATAACAGTTCGATTTAAAAAATATGACAAATACCACCGCGATAGAAATTCTGTAGCTTTGTACTGATTATGTAAATCCAGTCGGAAAGAATTTATTCATACACCTAATATTATTGTTTAAATTTAGTTGGGTTGGCCGTTATTAAACTACGGATTTTTACCTCAATAACGAATTACGATCACATGTCGTACATTATCTGCTACATTACCTTTTCGTTTATGCGTTATTTGAAAACGAAATGTACGTATCTCTTGTCCTCTCGCTTCAAATAATTATTATTTAAGATTCTGCTTTAAAAAAAAAACTGTGTAACGCGGTTTCCTTCGATGCATGTCGACTTGCTTGTTCGTACGTCCGTAGTACAAGCGCGGCCGCCTACCGCGTAGCCAACGCTACCGCGGGAGCTCGGGCGGAAGGCGCGCGCTCTGATTGGTCGGTGCTTTTTGTTATTATCTCGTTAACGAAACCTCGGAGAGAATTTTCGCAAAGGAAAAAGTTGTTTGCAATCACCCCCTGAATCACCCCCTTCAAGGAACTCCGACATTTTTGGGACACCCTGTATGCCTCTGTGTTGGCAGAAAGGTTAAGGAAGGAGGTGGAGGGGAAGGGATTACTGCCACCGAGTCAAACGGGGTTTAGAAGGGGGGGGCGGATGCATAGATAATATATATGTGCTGAATTACCTAGTGAATAGGCAGGCGGTGAGGAAGGGAAGGAGGATGGTAGTATTGTTTATGGACATGAAGGCTGCGTTTGACTCGGTGGACAGGGGGGTGTTGCTGGAGGCGATGAGGAAGAGGGGTGTGAGGGAAGGGCTAGTGGAGAGGTGCGGGGAAGTACTGAAGGAGACGATGTGCAGGGTGAGGGCGGGCGAGGAGGAAGGGGAGAGGTTTTGGACTGCAAGGGGGGTGAGACAGGGATGTCCTTTAAGCCCAAGTCTCTTTACCCTGCTCATAGCAGACATGGATGAGGAGCTGGACAAGGGAGGGTGGGGGGAGTGAAGCTTGGGGGAAGAAAAGTGTACACGCTAGCGTATGCAGATGACGTGGCTGTGCTAGCGGAGGATGAGGAGGGGATGAGGGGGATGATTGCAATGTTGGAGAAGTACGTGGAGGGGAAGGGACTGCAGGTGAATGTAGGGAAAACAAAAGTGATGAGGTGTAGGAGGGGAGGGGGAAGATGGAAGAAAGTGGCTTGGATGTGGAAGGGGAAGGAGCTGGAGGAGGTGAGATACTTTAGGTATTTAGGGTATACTGTGATGGGGAATGGGGGACAGGAGAAGCACGTAGAGGAGAGGTTGAGGAAGGGGGCTGCAGTAATGGGGAAGGTGTGGGGGATTGGTAAAAGAATGTTTGGAAAGGATTGGGGCAGAAGAGTGTGGCTCTTTGATAAACTGGTGTGGACGGTGGTGGGATACGGGGTGGAGGTATGGGGATAGAAGGAGAGGGAGAGAGTGGAAGGGATGCAAGATAGGTTCCTGAGGTGGGTGTTAGGGGTTGATAGGGGCACACCGGGGTATATGGTGAGGGAGGAACTACAAAGGGAGAAGTTGAAGGGAAGGGCGGGCCTGAGAGCGTGGGGGTACGAAAGGAAATTGGAAGAGGAAAAGGGAGGGGAGCTGGCTAGGGAGTGCTGGGAGGAGATGAAGGCGAGGTTTAAGAGGGGAAGGGTGCTAGAGGGATAGGAACAGGAAAGGGAGCAGTTCTTTAAGGATAGAGGGTGGGAGGTGGAAGAGGTGGAAAGATGGAGAGAAAGGGGGGTTTTAAGGGGGGAAGAAATAGTAGCTAGGGAAAAAAGATTGCAGGAGGAAGAGAGGTGGCAGAAAATTAGAGAATCGAAATACAATAGTTGGTATGGGAGGATTAAGGGGTTGGGGGTGCCGGAGTATTTAGCGAAAGGGTGGGGGGAAAGCAGATGGCAGAGGTTGGCGAGATTCCGGGTGGGTAACGGGACGAGAGGGGGAAGATACAGGGAAGAAGAGGAAAAAAGGAAGTGTAGGGGATGTGGGTGGGGGGAGGAGACGTGGGAGCACATATGGGAGGAATGTAAGGGCTGGGGGAAGAGAGGGGATGGCAGGAGATGGCAAGCGAGGTGTTAGGTGAGGCCCCCCTCACCTAACACCTCGCTTGCCATCTCCTGCCATCCCCTGGGAGGCATCATCCGGGGGGGGGGGGAGATGGGTGGCTGAGAAAAATAGAGGATAGGCGAGAGGGGAGATGGCGGGAGGAGGAGAGAATGGAAGGATGAGTGAGGAGATGGGAGAGAATGATGAGTCGAGCGGAAGCGGGGGTCCGAGAGGGGAGAGGGGAGAAGCGAGCGAGCGAGCGGGCGTGCGGATTAAGCTTAACTTAGTTGTAAGAAATAGGTTAAGTTAAATTTAAAGTACACGTAAGGGTAGGGGATGTGGGGAATTGTAACTAGGGATTGCAAATTTACCGACTTTTTCAATTACCGGTAATTCGGTAAAATTTTCAATCAAAACCGGTTTACCGGTAATTAATCGGTATTTTTTTAAGGAATTAAATGACTCTTAAAATACAAGAGTAAACGTTACAAAAAACTTTTTTTGAACTCTAATCGTGCATTATAAAAAATATATGCATGTGAAACTATTCTAAACATAAAATATAAAATTATATAACACAAAATAGATATATTTGTATAACTATTTACAATACTTATTAATATGGATCTTTACCAGGCAAACAATGAAAAGAATCTTATCTTACATACATAATTAAATATTTTTTATTTAACAATTCTTTTTAACAAATAAGTACGTAAAAAGTATAATTTGTCTAAAGTTTAGTTTCCTGATCGCGACCTAATTTTTATAAAAAATAATCCAGCCACGGATAAAGCGCTCTCATATTCTACACTTTTTGGTCGGGTAATCATTAAGAAATCATATGCCATTTGTATATACTTTCCCCTTACTTTTTCTACTTGAAAATGCGTCCATTTTTTTGATGACATGATTCAGATTCTTAGTTTTCTTTTGGATCAGAGTTGGTTCTCCATGAGATACTTCGGTTTTCGTCTTTATTAGTAACTGAAGTTCTTTTTCACTGATAACATAGTAGATGTCGACGGAATTAATAAACGCTTATATGTGTTATATTGCTATACGTAATTTATCGAATTACCGGTAAAAATTTGGCGAATTACCGGTAAAAATTTAAGGGTATTTCTCGTGATTTACCGGGAAACCGGTATTGCAATCCCTAATTGTAACCCTGAGGGGACAAATACAGAATTATATATAAACAATAGGCTAATTGTTTCTGTATCATTACTTTCACAAATTGAGAAATTAAATTTTTATTCAATTATGTGTTAGTTCTTTTTTATGGTTTTATCCTTAATGCAGTACATGTATAGATCGGACGTAAGGGGTAACTAATGGAACATGTCTTTGATTGTAGCGGTGTTTGATTTTTTTTCTAGAATTTTTGTGTCTGAATGTTTTAACCTTTTAGCTACTCAACGCCACGCTTATACCAGCTTCCGTTAATGTCATTTTTTTTGGAACGATGTGCCATTATTGTGGCTTTTACACGCAGGTGCCGAAAAATCTCTCCATACAGGGGTATAGTGTCGCGGTCAACCCTGTCGTAGCTAAAATTTTTTAAATTAAGACGGGTACGAGACCGGTCAATATTGTTTTCAATCCTCATTACAGTAATCTGGGATGCGAGTGTTAAATCGATCACAAAGCGCAGCGTGCGGCTCGCTTACCTGGGCCGGGAAATTTCACACAGCTCTTTGCGACGTTAATTTGAAAGAGACCATCTTAAAATTGTCGAAGCTCGGGCGTCACTGCTGTCCAGCCGGGACGGTGCATGGTTGTAGTGGAATGCGTCCGCGAGGCGCTGTTATCATAGGTATTACCTGTTCGCGCGAGCGCGGGTTGCAAGATTAAATGATGACCCCGTGGCCCGTACTACAAAGAAAGACCACTTTCATGTTTCGGCTCACAGATGGCGGAAGCATCGACATATGGTTGAGTAGAATGCGTCCGTGAGGCGGTGTTGCAATTCTCACTGTTCGCGTGAGTGCGCGTTACAACTTTAATGGATGACGGATTATTACATTCAACCCTTCATTATTGTGTAGTCCAGTGAAATTAGGATCTGTCTTCGGAATAATCCCCACCAAGCTAAATTTTGGTATGGGCCTTTATTAGGTCGTTTTAAATAATATGTCAAAAGACTCCATCGATTTGACCGCCTCTAAAAATTTTACAGAGAGTTTAAAAGAACAATTGCTTTTCACGAATATCTCGTTATCTAGTAGTTTTACGACAAAAATAGTTATTATGGAATTTATAGCTTAGGAAATCCTCTATAAAAAAGGTCCTATAATATTTTTTTCGTAGGGATAACCATTTTGATATATGTCGGGTTACCAGGTTTCAACCCCCATAGTTTTAACGAGGGAAGATCCCTAAACAGGAAATTCAAAAAATTATGTAAATCGGTAAATATGTAGGGGAAGTCCTCTTGAGTACAACACAACTTTAATTGCTGCCTAAATTCACTGTAAGGGGTTGAAATTGACCCCTGAAAATACGTTCTTTTTTCGATTTTGTGTTATAACTCGCGAACCGTAATAACTGTAAGACCAAATGATAGTCCTAATTAAAAGAAGTAGCTTTTTCTTGAACACTTTTTTTCTATCTCCTACACTTCGCGAGTAACAATACAAAATATAAAAAATTCAGGGGTCAATTGCACCCTCTTAGAGTGAATTTGGGCAGTAAACGAAATTGCGATATACTCAGGACGACTCCCCCTTCATATTTACAGAGTTTCATAATTTTTTTAACTTTCGGGGTCGGGATCTTCCCTTGTCAAAAGTATGAGGGTTGAAACTTGGTAACCCGACATCATGAAAATGCCTATTTTTCCTACGAAAAAAACTCATGGAACCTTTTTTGTAGAGAATATCCTAAATTATAAATTGTATAATAACTATTTTTGTCGCAAAACTGCTAGATAACGAAATATTCGCGAAAAACAGGTGTTTTTTTCAACCCTCTGTAAAATTTTTAGCGGCGGTCGGATTGATGGGGACTTTTGACATATTGTTTAAAAGGACCAAATAAAAGCCCATATTTCCCAAAATTTATCTTGGTGGGAATTATTCCGTAGAGTGGACAGATTTTCGTCTAATTTCACTGGACTATGTGATGGAACAGACGAGTTTTGTTGATAATCCTCGCGACAAACGTGGAAATCTTCGTTTCCAAACGCCCAAGGTACGTTCAACAGTTAGCCTCATCCTAATTTGGATATCGTTATACCTACAATGATACAGTAGGTATTCAATAAATATAACTCTTTCTTTCGTACTGCAAAACTTGATAATTCTAAATAAGAGAATACTTATGTCAATTCTTCGTCTGTTTGAGGATTTGCAATTGGTGTCATAAGAAAAGGTAAGCAGGGATACCCTCTATCACCAACGAGCATGCCATCAAATCTCCGTTCCAAGTATCGCATATACATTGCCCAGTTTTCGAATATACGGCTGTCGTGTGCTGAGATTTGACACGCTTGACACGGCGTTCATATTCTCCGCCACAGCGCTAGCATGCAAACGGCGCTGTATTTGTCGAGTGGGGAGCGTACCGTCCTCCTCGTTTCCGTTTCCCGTTTTTCCGTTAGTCGTAAGAAAGCATGCTTGCTGATCGCCAGCTAACAGTGTCTTTATATTGTAAGAATAGTTTTGTAAGAATATGCATTATTATTTATAACCAACTACTTAATAATCAACAAAGTAATGGGCTCAGCAGACGCAAATAAACTCAAAAAAATTATTTATAAATGGGCATTGGAAGAGAAAAGGGAGGTATGTAAAAGTAAGGTTATGTGTATAGACACCACGTGGGACAAATCATATAGAAACGTAAAAGCAAAGTACATATAAACTACAAAAATGGCATTATTCTCGCAATCAGTTGATCGAATCGACAAACTGAATGGAAGTAATTACCAATCGTGGAAATTTAACATGAAAATGGCGTTAGTACAGCGAGAATTATGGCACCATGTAACCAAAAACACTGTAAAGCCGGCGGACAACGATGCGGAAGAACTAGAACGCTATAATCGCAAAGAAGAAAAAGCATTGGCCGCAATCGCCCTAAGTGTTGAGCATGATCAACAGGGCATATAATTGACTGCCAAACGGCGTCCGACGCATGAGAGGCCTAAAAGAGAGTTTTTGAACCCAAATCACGCGCGAGAATCTTGCAATTAAGAAAACAGATAGTGTTGTAGCGGTTTGTTCGCTTCTTCGCCTCCATATTTAAGACGCGATTTTTCCCTAACTTCGGTACGCTTGGGTTTTCCCCCGTGGGCCTGGGTGAGTCAGGCTATGGCCACGTACGCATCTGGCAGCCAGGCTCGCCCAGGTCAGGGTTTTTTCCAGCGTGCGAACGCGCTTTTCGCGCCGAAATTTGCCGTGCGTTTTCGGCGTCGCTTGAGGGACGTGTCCCTCTGAGAGGGCTGTATGAATAGCCTCCAGAGGTGACGCGCGCTCTCACTCACCTGGAACGGCCTGTAGAGGCTACGTCTCGCGCCGTGTAGTTAAACATCGTGTAATCAATAGTCTAAATTCAGTGTAGTATTGAGTATCGCCTTCTCGTATAAATAAAAGGAGTGTGGTGAAAGAGACTGAAGTATAAATTTCCTTCTTACCCCTCAGTGTCAATACACTTGGAACCTGACGAATCTAAGACATTGTACCTCGAACGAATTAAAACATGTTGCGATAACCTGAAAGAAGCTGGATGTGAAATAAGAGACGATGACTTAGCATACACAATGCTAAATGGTTTGCCAGAAGATTATGAAGCCATCGTTATGACATTGGCAAATTTGGATGACGAGAAATTCAAATCGTCTGAGATAAAGGAAATCTTGCTAAACGAATACGGCAGAAGGACAGTGAAGGATTTGGAGAAGACTGATGGACGAAAGGAGGCGTGTTACCAAATAAAGGAAATACACAAACAAAGCAGACAAGGTCAGCAAAGCAGAGAAGCTCACAACCAAAGCAGACAAGGTCAGCGAAGCAGAGAAGCTCACAACCAATGCAGACACGGTCAGCCAAGCAGAGAAGCTTACAACCAAAGCAGACAAGGTCAGCCAAGCAGAGACACCTACAACAAAGCAGAGAATCATCGCGCCAGACACCAGAACCCAGAGCCGACAACAGGAAGTGCTTTAAATGTAGCAGGCAAGAGCACATATCGCGGTATTGTAGAATGCCTCAGTCAAGGTCAAGGCCAAACCAAGAACTAAGTACATTTTTTGCACGTAAGAACAGAGACTCGTATTTATTAGAAATAAACAATGCGCAGTTAGATGATTTTTAGTTATTTGATAGCGGTGCATCTCACAACATATGCAAGCATAGAGAATGGTTTATAAATTATAGAACGATAGAGAATGAAACAATTTATTCTGCCGACAGTCATTGTAGAGAATAACTTATAGGCTATTGGAATAGGTAATGTAAATATCGAAATTTATGTCAACAATTATCCCTTTAGCATAACTTTACCAAATGTATATCACGTACCGAATGTTAGAAGGAACCTCCTATTAGTGTCGCAGATTGAAGGTAGAAATAAGAAAGTAATTTTTGATAATGGAAGGGCGATAATTTTGAATAAGATGACCAAGAAGATAGTGGGGAAGGCATTTAATAAAGATGAATTATATGTAATCAAAGCGGAATATGTGAATAATATGTCAATTATTTCAGAGAAAGAGACACACGCAATTAGTAATATGAATTTGACTGAAAGCGAAAAATGGCACCAAAGGTTTTGCCACGTAGGTACATCGAACATTAAAGAATTGTCTGCGAAGAACGTAGTTAGAGGTTTAGAGAACGTGATTATTGATAGCGTTCACTGTAGTGGATGTAGCATCGGAAAATCGTCGAAAGCTCCGTGTAAGCAGGTAAAGAATAATCAAATCAGAACCATACTGGAACTGGTTCACTCGAGAGTTGTGTGGACCCATGCCTACAGAATCGGTTGGAGATTCAAAATATTTTCTCACGCTCCCGGACGATTATTCGAAGAAAACCACCGTGCACTGTTTGAAAATTTTAGAGCGAAGTAGCGAGTTACATAAGGAAATATATAGCTAGAGTAGAACGCGAAACAGAGAGAAAATTAAAAAGAATGAGAACAGATAACGGGTTTTAGAATTTTTTAATAGTGAACTTAAGCATTTATTTGACGATCTAGGTCAGGCCTGCACAACAAGGCTGTAACGGGCAAGAGCACTCTCGATTGCTCGCAAGCAAAGCACAGAGCGACGCACAGTGGTCTGGAAAGCGGCGTTTTGTGGCCAAAAGTCAATTTTTCAACTTCAATGTTTACAGAAATTTTTTTTTCCTATGTATTGATAACCCCCGAAACCTTCAAACTCCAATCATATTATATATTTCAGGCAATTCTATAATCAGATATAGTGTTATAAAGTGTAAATCATGAAATTTTAAGTGAAACTAATTGTTGTAATTACTCATTATAGACCAATAAAATATGGGTTTGTATTTATATTTTAGTAAGTATATTGTAGTATATTTAAGTAAATATATTTTAGTTATTTATATGTGTTATAAGCATTTCTTAATGCGTGTATAAACAATGTAAAATTTATAACTATTTACACTTTGAGAAGGCTTATAAAAAAATGATTAGAAGTGATACACATCGGACCTATTTTATATGAAAGCTTAGACAACTGCTGTTCAGATCATGTAAATTTTAAGTGCAACTTCCTGCAACCTTTGGCCCTATAGGGATTTTAAAATCCGTCGCGCGAGGAGTTTTGGCGTTCTGAACGCGTGTCCCTATGCAACCACTTGAAAGGCGCCTGAGGAGGTTGAGGGAAATCTGAAACGCTTTCATTGCATGGACCTTATCTTCTGTTAGTATTAATTCGTATAAACACTGGATATTGGCTCGTTCGAAATGTCTTTCTGCCTCCTCGGATTAGTCTTTTACCGAATGCGCACAGTGAATCTCTTGCAGTTTGAAGTTTTCATTTAATTTTATATATTACAGTATAAATTCTCTAAATTAAAATTTAGTTATATATGTATATTATAGTTATACTTTACATGTATTATAGTTTTATTCATAAGTTTCATAGTTTAGAGTAAAACAGTGTATAGTGTACAGTGTTGTAGTGTATATTGTGGACTTTTGTTATCATTATTTCAAAGACTTTATACGTATAATAATGTCGCAAGATTCTTCAGGTATGTTTCACTTCTATATTGCATCGAACATTTTTTTTCGTACAAAGGGCACACAAAAGTTTTTATTTTTGTAGGCCAGTACTACTTCAAGAATGAAGACCTTTTCAACGCATGGCACAATGAAAGTAATTTAAATAAAAAGATAACTGCCGTTTCCGCCTTTATTTTCGACGGAATAAAACAGACTGATATTTCTGACAGTTACAAAAAATCAGTTGACGATAAAGTGCGCGTGTTCTGCAGTAATTTGTCTAATAAATGAAAACGTTCTCACCGAATATTATACACATTTAAATCGAAGCATCAGGAATGGTTAGAGGGGCATTTCACTTTTGATAAATATAGTAACATTAATTCAGAAGCTTCAACATCTGTAGGACGGCCTCGTTTATCATATGAAGAAAAATCGTCGCGATCACAAAGACGGGAAGCAGCAGACCTTTCGGAAGAAATGAATGAAGAATTGGGTTTAATCGTACATGCAACAAGTATGGCAGTACGTAAAAGAGGAAACGAAAATTTAGCTGTAGTTCTAAATGAAACAGTGAGAAGTCCTAACCGCGCCAAAAAAATGAGGAAATTGCTTTTTTACAATAAACAAGAGCCAATACCATTTTCCATTGAGGAAGCTGTAGCTTTTCTTTACGATAATAATCTAAGTAAAGGACAATATGTCAATATTAGATTAGAAAGTAAACAGCGACATTGCGACATATATCCTAAATCTTACGCTATATTGGAATCAAAGAAAAATTGTAGACCACCCGGAATTATCGTCACGGAAAGAATTGCACAAGTTCAATTGCAAAATCTTGTAGAGCATACTGTACAAAGAATTGTGTTGTTACAAACAGAAGTAATCGACAGTATTGTTTCAAATAGCAGTGATGATGTGATTCAATGTGAAATTATTTTCAGCTATGGTTTTGATGGTAGCAGCGGACATTCTATATATAAGCAAAGATTCGAACAATCAGAAAATATAGTTGGCACAGATGGTTTTTGCAACTGCGCTAATACCGCTAAAATTTGTAACAAACAATAATATTATTTTATGGAACAATGACACTCCGCACTCTATAAGATTTTGTAGGCCAGTGAAACTTGAGTACATTAAAGAAACCGCAGAACATATTCTTAAAGAAAAACAAAATATTGATCATGAAATCAGTAATTTATCAGATTTAAATTTGCCACACAAAGACAAGATTTTGAAGATAAAATTCAAATTAATTATGGTGTTAATTGACGGCAAGGTGTTGAATATATTAACAAAAACGAAATCGTTTCAACGCTGTCCTATTTGTGGTGCAAGGCCTAAACAAATTTTGGAAATTGTGGATCTTCGCACAATAGAGTTTGCACCGAAAGAAGAGGAAACGTTATATTATGGAATCAGCCCTCTACATGCCTGGATTCGATTTTTCGAATGCGTTATACACATATCCTACAGAATTAAAATAAAAAAATGGCGGATAAAACGAAAGGAAGATAAAGAAATATTTGCATCACGGAAAATAGAAGTTCAAAATTTATTTTGGGAACGTTTAGCATTGAACATAGATAAACCTAAACCAGGAGGAAGTGGCAATACAAACGACGGCAACACAGCTCGTCGAGCTTTCCAAAAAACGGAAATATTAAGCGAGATAACAGGTTTAGATAATTCCCTTCTTCAAAATTTCAAAATAATTTTAATCACAATATCGTGTCAATATGCGCCATTAATTTAGAGAAATTTGAAGCATTTTGTTTTCAAACTGCACGCATATTTAAAGAAAGGTACCCATGGTATCCAATGCCGCCAACAGTCCATAAAGTTTTAGTACATGGGAAACAAATTTTAGAAAAATGTATTTTACCTCCAGGATATTTATCGGAAGAAGCCGCGGAATCCAAAAATAAATGTTACAAACACGATAGACAGTTCCATGCTCGGAAATCTAGCCGAAAAAGTAATTTAGAAGATATATTTAAACAGGGCTATGGAAACCTCTGATCCATTTATATCTAATATTAGTTTAAAGAGCAGGATCTATAAACAGCAGCTCAAAAAACTCAAATTGCCTCCTGAAGTTTTATTGTTGCTGCGTTCTCCATCTATCGAAGAAAAAGCATCGACATCTAGTTCTTCAACTTCATCTTTCGAGGAAACGACTGACGATGATGAGGATTCAGATGAAGATAGTGAAGAAACATTGCCCATACTTAGGCATTTAAATAATTTAGAATTGGATTCAGAATACGTATAATAATCAGGCATTTATATGTATATTTCAGCTATATTTATCAATCAGTTTTCGTGTTACTTCTTTACTCGTACTTTCGTTTTACGTTCTTTTTTTATCTTTTTAATAGTGTCTACTTTTCCAAAAATGCTAACTTAACTAAATGTAATCGAATTTTATTATAAAAGCAATTAATTTTGACTTACAAAATAGCCATAAACATGTCTAGAATTTTGCCGTGATATTTCATTCTTTTATGCACAGTAACAATTACTATTCTTTTAATAATTCACTGTAAATAATCGTATTACATCACAATTAGTATAAATAGTCGTAATAGATCAAAATATGTGTGGAAAAAAATCGATATAAGTATTATTTGAATTTTGGCCACGAAACGCCGCTCTCCAGACCACTGTGGATTGGCAAGTACGAATATTTTCAAGGCTTCCAGACCTATCTCAAAATGTCATACTCGTGATTTGTTCAAAACATTTACTACAAGATAGTACCTTAGAGATCAATCATTAGAATAATACTTACTGGCAGTTCTCCACCGCACTTTTGGTGAACAGAGGTGTTTTAGAACAATGACGGTGTTTCTGTTTCGAAATAAGATATTCGCTTTCCCTTCGACTTCTTCTGTTTTTGCCGCGGCAAACGAGATAGACTGCGAATGAGCTACAGAAAATTGATTGCGAGTGCCATCACATTTCAGCCTCTTCGTGGCAGATGACTCGGCGGCGTTCGGACCCGAACCGTCACTTTGATCAACAAATCTGTGTCTAGCCATCTTTTTTCGTTGAACCGTATATACAAGCTAGAGCTTTTCCTTTTTTTCGTTTTTTTAACGTGGGGAAATCTACAAAAGATAAAGGTAGTACGGATTTCTTACCCACTAAAACCCCACGGTCACCATCGTGCTTGGGGGGAGGGCAGGAAGCGCTAAAAAGAATACCCGCCCCCCCCCCCCCCTCGCCTAACGTAGGAGCTTCACCTACGCGTCAGGTGGCAATTAGGTGCTACACATCGTTTGAAGATCATTGCCGGACCCAATTCGTGATCTAGTAACGAAACATTGCTGTATAACATGAATTGAAAAAAAAGAAGGGATTAAGTTTCAATATCTAACTTCTCATTTTTTGGATGATTAACTGTATGTATGCACGCCTACAACTTACAGCGTAGCTGGACTCTATGCAGAAGCAATAGAGGTGCCAATTCGATTATACATATTGGATTATAGCTTTGGGAACGGAACTTTGTCACGAAATGAGACAAGCCAAATTACCCATTAAAATTACGGTAAGACTTAATGTAGAGTAATTGTCACCTCAATGTCTCGACATTTTCATGTGTTAATATAATAACTGATACAATGTTCCCTCTCAGTAGACTTGATATACACGTTCGGTTGCCCCTCTCCCCCCTTTTTTATTTACATATCACCAAGTGTATAAAATACTTTGTTAAATAGGTATTTTTTGTAATATGTTTCAAGAATTCATTTTTTCAGTAGTACTCCTTTTAGTATAAAATTCTACGATATTCAGGATGATGTCGTTGAAAGTCCTTTTTCAATCCGAATCATGCCAAGAGCTTGATATTACTGAGTTAGCGTGACTCTGTTTATACATAACACCTACAATTACAATTTTATAATTAATCTTATATTATACTCAATGATAATTTAACGAATAAATTAATTAATGGTAGTTGATTCAATTCATTTTGTATGATAACTAAATTGTAAGATATTTATACTATGTTTATGTTCCTACAGAATATCAGTCCTGGAGCAGTGTTAACGGAAATGTTGTCAGGATTCATTAAGAATGAAGACCACCTCAAGGAAATGAATCCTTTACAAGACAAGGACCTCGCTGACGCAGTGGTTTATGCGTTAGGGACGCCAGAACGTGTAGAGGTGAGCAAAAATAAATGTGTTACATTGCATTACGAAAAGCAGACATTTTGTGACATATTTTGGAAACATTAATGGCCCATATATGTATACGTTTATACGATCTCAACATTCCTTTCAGATCCATGAGGTCACAGTTACATCAAAACTGGCGTTGGCGCTGTAACAAATGAATCACTGAATTTGATTTTGTCTCATTAATCTTAAGCCGGGAATCCGCCGGGAAGCCAAGCTAAGCTATGTTATGCTACGTTTTAAGAAAATTAGCTTCAATACATTCTTATGGAACCGTTTCCATCAAAAGCTAAGCTAAAAGATAGCATAGCATAGCATAGCTTAGCTTAGCTTCCCGGTGGATTCCCGGCTTTAAAATTGAGAAAACTGTGCAAAACTTTTCTATATTATTCTAAAATACAAAAACCAGGGCAGAGTATAAGAATACATAATTCTATTCTTTGTTTACTGAAGATTAATGTAAAGTAATAAAATGTAATGGTATTTTCTGCAAAAAATTTGTTCTTTAATTACATTCACAACATCCACAAATTCGGTCTTAAATCTACATCTACATCTACATCTACATCTACATCTATATCTATACTATTATATAAAATCGAAGTTGCATACTTTGAAATGCGTGTTCTCAATAAATATGAATTGTAGCCGGGTCATTCCACGCCAACTCGATCACTTTTTTCCCTCGATGTCTCGGATTTTGTTCAAACTTGAATATGTTGTAGTACTCGTAAAATTGGGGGGTGTTTAATTAACCATTTTGTCGATTTCGAGTTTGTTTAAAAAACATAGGGCCTTGAATTTTGCGATTTTTGCCTATATTTGTGAAAATGGGTTGAACTTATGAATTTTTACCTCGGAAACTATTTGTCGGATTTAGTTGATTCTTACGTCATTTTAATGTAAAAGGATCGGCCTTGCTGAATATTTTCATTTTCGCTTAAAAAATCATTTTTACAATAATAAAAATTATAAATAAAGTTTTATTTTGCAAATTGAGGCTCAAGGTCGCGATTTTAAAAATACGAAAAAATACCACTATATTCGCTAAAGAATTTTTTATAAAATCAGCTTTTCTCTTGTTGGTAATTTGCATATTCAACGTCGCAGAAAGCTGTTAAAATCAGCGGCCCGCGCCGTTTCAGGTAAGCGAGCCGCGCGCTCCGTTATCACGGTCGCCTGATCGTACCCCACGCACCTTCTATTACTTCAATCAGGTCTAACAGCGGTAGAAACGATAACGACAGCTCACGAGTACTACAACATATTCAAGTTTGAACACAATCCGAGACATCGAGGGAAAAAAGTGATCCAGTTGGCGTGGAATGACCCAGCCACAAGTGTGTTACATCATTTTGTTTATCTTGACGAGAGGCAGGTTCTAATGTTTTTATTTTTTTTTAAATAATGATTTTTAAATAATAGTAGTTCGCGACCGCCAGGTGGCCACCGGGCGAGCGCTTCTCGCTTACGAAATAGCACCGCGGCGGGAATAAGTGGCCCAGGCAGTAATGCCAAAACCGTGGGTTTTTATCGGGCTCCGGTGGTCCTCCCCCCGCTTAGGGAGGGAAATTGTTTCCTCATTGCCGATCGTGAAAAGGCTGAGGCTTTTGCCCGAGCGTTTGCTGCGGTCCATGATGGAGTCGCTGGTAGGGTGTCGCCCCACGACCGTCTGGTTGGTGACTGTATCGCTGGGGTTGAGGGGTCCCCCGGTTGTGAGCCCCCGACGTGCGTGCCCTCTAGTCACTCTGGAGGAGGTAAACGCTGCCTTAAAGCGCCTTAGTAACGGTAAGGCTCCTGGTTTCGACGGAGTTTCTCCCTTGATGCTGAAGTCGGCGGCTGTAAAGGCTCGACTTCAGATATACTACATTTTCAAATATGCCCTATTATTCTCTCATTTCCCTGACTGCTGGAAGACAGCGAGGGTCTCTCCTATCCCAAAGCCCGGGAAACCGAGGGATAGAGTTGACAGTTACCGGCCTATCAGCCTCTTGCCGGTGCTCGGAAAGGTATTTGAGCGTTGCGTTCAACAGCGACTCCTTGACTTCCTGAATGAGAACCGGGTCATCATCGACCATCAGTTCGGATTCCGGGCTGGTCACTCCACCATACACCAGCTGGCGCGTGTTTCGCAGGGCATCGCACACGAGCTTAACGTCAAGCGTTCGGCTGCGATGGTGTTGCCGGACCTCACCAGAGCGTTTGACTCTGTCTGGCATGATGCTCTTGTGTTTAAGCTGTCAAGAATAGGCGTCCCCCTCCGCATGGTTAAGCTCATTAAGTGCTATCTGGCGGATAGACGTATCTTCGTCTCCACTGGGGGGGGGGGGGGCGGAATCTTCCAGGCTCCCGGTCTCCGCGGGAGTTCCGCAGGACTCTATCTTGGGACCAATACTTTTCAACATCTTTATTAACGATGTCCCTATGGTGAATAACTGCTCCCTGGCTCTGTATGCGGACGACACCACGCTCATCGCTTCATCGTGGCACATCAAGACCTTGGTTATTAAACTCCAGGTATACCTGGATACCGTGCTGGAGTTCTTCAACAGCTGGAAACTTACGGTGAAGCCGGCTAAGACCCAGCCATATTCTTCAATCGCTGGAAGCCCATCCCCACGCATTCCATGCTACATATCAATGGCACTGTGGTCCCGTGGTCTAAGGAGGTTCGGTATCTTGGCTTGGTTTTCGATAAGGGTCTTACCTGATCCCCGGCGGTTGCTGATAGGGTTGCGAAGGTCAAGGCGGCTGCTGGTGCGCTGCATAAATACATTGCCCCCTCCGCTTACCTGAACAGGCGATTGCGCATTGCCGTGTATAAGATATGCCTTCGCCCCGTTCTCACGTACGGGTCCCAGATCTGGTCTTGTGCCGCGAGGTCCACGGTTTCGACCGCCCGGGTCTCGCAAAACCGAATACTCAAGATCATTACATGCCACCCTAGAAGATACTCATCGGAGCGGCTGCACCATGAGACTGGTGTTGAGCCATTTCTCGAGCACATCAGGGGACTTAACGAGAGGTACAGAGTGAAGGATCGTGTAAATCCTTTGGTGAGGGTCACCGGCACCTACGATATTAACAAGATACCGTATGGAATCAAGATCAATTTCCCATTGACTCATGGACTTGATTGCGTTTAAGGACTTGGTGCCTGCAGCCATTGGTACCATTCCCGGGTCCGGCGGGGCCGTATGCCATGTGCTGATGCAATTAGAATCTTTGCATGGGGACTTGGAGTATCTCCCCCCTGATTCATGAATCATGTATTGGCACACATGTCCGCTGTGTACCTGACTTAGTCCGCTCATCGGCAACCCAAGATGGTCGGTGTTCATGAGTGGGTTTTTGAAACTTTTCCCCTCAGCGACTCATGTATTTTTCTATCCAACGTCATGCAGGTTACCCCATTATTATACTCACTCTGGTTGGTAAGGGGGCCTTCGCTCCCAGGGACAGCCCTGAGACCTAATGAAAAATTTTTTAAAAAAATTTTAAAAAAAGCCAGAACCGTGGGTTTTCGCCCACGGGGGTTACCACCACTCCACGACCAAGCGTACCCCCTCCTAGCGCTTGTACCGCACCACACAAGCATACCCATCCCTACATCCGTGTGCCGTACGCGCTGTGCCTGGCCCGGCGGTCTCCGACAGGAACTCGTTTTACCGACATCGAAGCGCTTTGGTCGCAAGCAAAAAGTCCAGAGTTCAAATCCCGGTGCGGATATTCTACTTTGTTTCTTTATTTATTGTCTAATTTCTCTTCTAATATTCTCAAAAGGCTTGGCATCTTTAGCAGCAAATCAAGCTTCGAAAATGCTTTGTAAATTAACTGTTTTCAAGCGTTTAGTCTTCTGAGAATATATATATATGGTAGTAGCGCCCGTGGGCGAAAACCCACGGTCCTGGCATCACTGGGGCCAGGGCTCGATCAGTAGGCACCCAATAAGGAAGGATTTTTGGAAATTCCATCCCCAAAGGGGGTGAAAAGTGGTAAAATGTATTTTCTCGGATTCCCTTATTCCCTAATATCTCTTAGGCCCGATGTTAGATATCAACTTGGTTCTTACTTACAAAGATTACTCACATAAATGCCAAAAAACGAATTTCAGGATTTAGCCCTAATCAACCCCGAAGGGGGTTGTGGAAAGGAGTGAAATGTGTTTTCATGGAGTCCTCAATATCTCTTAGGTCCGAAGCGAAGCGCTACTTTTGCTAGTTCCTTATAAAATCTTTTTCCAATGGAAGTACTGTTTTCCTTTACGTTATCGCGAGTACATACTACCCGAATGCAGTGCGATGCGTTTTAAGAAGACAAGGTAATAAGTTATCACCCTTATCGCTTATCTATGTTCTAGCGTGAAAAAGTCCGAGTGATAATCTATGATTTGCTGATTAATGAGGTGATACGCGAAAGTACTTCACTGTTTGCAAGGCCGATAATCCTTGTTAAGAAAAAGAATGGTCAAGACCGATTGTGTGTACTTTCGAGCTCTTCATAAAGTCAATCAAGATGATAAAGTTATAAAAGATAGATACCCATTGTCTTTAATTGACGACCAACTCGATCGTTTGTGCAAAGCGAAATATTTCACCCTGCTAGATATGGATTACGGGTTTTACCAAATTCCCATCGCACCTTGTTCTGCATAAAAGACAGCTTTCGTAACACCGGACGGTCATTACGAATTTCTGTGTAAGCCTTTTGGTTTAGCTAATTCCTCCTCAGTATTTCAGAGAGCAATAACCGCCGTTCTTGGAAAGTTAAGAAATTACATAGCCGTTAGCATATCTTGATATTCTGATTCTGTCACAAACGATTAAGGAAGGATTAGAACGTTTAGAACGCATATTAAAGGTATTCGCTGTATCCGGGTTTAGTTTGAATATAAAGATATCTAGATTTTTCGAAACCACAATTAAATACATATTTTGGCAGGGAGATATCGATAGATAGCATTAAACCAGGAAAAGGAAAAGTGTCGTATTCCCGATTAAAGGTAGGTCGATTAAGTAAAATTCGGCGTTTTAAAAAACTCGTTACTTTATTTTGTAATCATCTGGTTTACAATTAAGGTGAGTGCGGGTAATAAGACCCGGCAGGTAATAAGGCCTACCTATAATTTATCCATGGTAGGTTAATCTACAATACTGGTAGTGTAATTTATTGTTTTTATTACATACGAAAATGTCATTCGAAGAGTGCCCGCATTATTAATATAAGCTTTGTCGGCTGTAAATTCAAGAAATGTTTCGCCGGCAACTAGCGTTGCTACAATTATAAGAATTACGTCGGTTTCTTGGCTTTGTATTGGGAGTACTCATTATCCAATTACTGTACAACTATTGGTATGTATAAGTACACATGTTGGCAACATATTCTCAGAAAATTTATGATTTTGTAAAGTGCACGCGTAACATATAATCTCGGCCATGTGGAAGTGACAAAACAGATAATAAGGCCCCCCAAAATATTAAGTGGGATTTAAGGCTCAGGAAGTAACCAGAAACCCTTTCCGAACCAGGAACGATATTGAGAAGAGCTCCAAAGCACGTGTCACTTCAACTGGAAGAAAAAAGACAAGATTGTGTGAACAAGAGCCCATGTTATCCACCTCCAGAGAAAACGTGGACGGCAACTCTGCAAGTTTTGCAAATTATGCAGAACTGCATTCGAGAGTGATATGCGACAGTGTGTCATGTGTTTCACCTGGATACACGAGGATTGCGTTGAGCTCACACCTGAGGAAAAAGATGTCTTTGTTTACCCGAATTGTACATACTAAATAGGTGGACCTTATTACCTGCACTACCCGAAACAAAGCCCGTTTACAAGTTTTTCAAAAACTTATTAATTTTCGTATTTGTTGTGTTCATATATTTTTACAAATATTACTGTCACGTCCCGCGACGTGGAGTCTACTATTATCTAACCCTTTAAATCGAATATATTTACTATTTCGTACTTTGGTGTATTGTAATCACCTAGTATACAAGTGTTGCCGATAAGGCATTGTAATCCGTAATCTACAAGAAGAAATCAAGTCAAGAATCAACGGACGGCAACAGTGAGCAGGAGGACCAGCATGAAGGAGGTAGCCGCACACCTACTAGCCGCACACCAGCTAGCCAGTGGTGCGCACACAAAGGGGACCAGTGGACGCCAGCTGATGGGTCAGAGGCCCCTTCCGCCAGCGGAGTCGACATCTTCGCGAAGCTGCGCTCCTGATCATCGCCACAAATTTGCCCTCCCTATTATATCCCGTAAATCGAGCTCCAATACGGAACCGATGTATTTTAACTTCAATCCCTAGTATGTGGGCTGTACGAAACCAATCGTACAGAGCACATCGAAAACCCAGTAGCGTAAACTTCTAAAAAGGAATTAAAATAAGAATTTAACTATCGACGCTACTGAGGGTTTCGTATAACTGCAGAAATACGTCTTAAGTAAAGCAGAAGACACCGAAATAGGCGCGCAATAGCTTAAATTCTGCAGTAAACAAAACTCTCGGATAGCCCGCTGGAAAGAATTCTTCAGGTGGATCCCACGGCAGATGATTGGGCGATTTCATCTCCCACCGTCTTAATTGTCATGTGACAAACCTGGAGAAGGAGTGACCAATTGCCCTATAAAAAGGGATCGGACCACCCGCGGAGATTATTACCATGTTATAAAAGTTATTATGTTCAGTTCTTTTCAAGGATCTTTTGAATCGAGTAAAACCAACCCAGAAATAAAAGTTGAAGTGTAGACATCGTAACGGTAAATAAAATTGATTTTTGTTACATTAAATCAGTGAGTGAAGTGTTCTACCTCAAATTCCAATCCTCTTTAATTGACGTTTGTCTTTTGCTAAAATGAAATAAATTACGAAAATGTACACTGATAATTCACGGGTTGCGTTGAATGATGGTATTACCTATGAGTAGAACGTTGCCCGCGGTTTTACCAAAAATCAAGCGTAAACCTTGAGTGACGCGATTTGTAAAATATTAATAAATTCTAATGAAATATTTGCAATTACATCGAGCTTGCCTTCCCCGATGGTGCTGTTGAAGAGCAGAACGTTGCCCGCGGTAGTACCTGGTGCGGAAGGTGGAGATTGATGCATCGGTCAATTAATAATTGCTGTTTAAAATACCAAAGGACAAATGCCAAGGAATCATCGTGCGGGGCGACGAGTGCAGCTACGAAAACTGAATAGTTATTATCGTGAAGCGCCGGCGACCGGCGACGAGCTTCTTGGTATCGCTACACCTCCGATCGTCAGGCAAGAGACCAAACCCCCTGCATTTGGGCGTACCCTGGTTGTTGGCGAGTGGATCACCCCGAAGCCCGACCAGGCCCAGGAGATACCAGGGGTTTCATTAGGTCCCATCTCGTGGAAGTTAATCCCAATCTCATAATAAGAAAGGTAGGGTACTTCACAGAATAATAATATTGAATATCTAAAACCGTTGTCTCAACTATCCCAGAGCGTAAATCCCTGGATTAGCTCAAAAGCGGTTAAATACGTAACTCCCTAAAAATCGCGGCCCCGAATAGGAAGTAGGGACGTAACAATTACAGTTTATAGTTTAATGTCCACGGTTTTTAAAAAAAAAAGTTATCAAGAATATGTGCAAGTTTTTTTTACAAAATTACAGATCCTTAGGTGGGCATTATTACCGGCCTTAGTAGTCAATACAAGAAGTGACGTTTTTGAAGTCTGAGGAAAATCTGCACGAAGGCATGGGAAAAAGAAAGGAAGAAAAGTTGTCCCAATACTTTAAAGAGGGGAGGGTGTTTTCCCTTCGAGGGGCACGAGTGCACGACTCACAATCAGCTCAGTTCTTGAGGACCGTGGCTAAGTTACTTGTTTAACATACGCCTTGACTGGTATGTATAGGCTTAGAATTACATACAGGGTAATACTTCCGCGACTGGACACAAAGAGATGCGGCACAATGGTGCCTTTTCCCGAAAAGCATGCCAAAATTAATTTCTGAAGTGAATACCAGCTTGTTGGTAGTATGGCACATTTAATATATTGTTGCGAGCACCCTATAGATGGGAATCCAAGGCCTGCTGGTGCTCGGGACAGAAACAACAGGACATCGATCCGATCGCCTGTCAAGATGTCATTCTGAATCCAGCTGCCATTGAGAGTAGAAGGATTGAAATCAGAATTGCTGTGAGGTTTGAAGAAATATTTTATTTCTGAAACAGGTATGAATACTCGGCCGACCCCAGCGAATCGACGTCGGCAACCCACAGTCGAGGGTGTAATATTCATTTCAGCGTATTAAGAAATTCTGTATTGTTTATCCTATCGATAAGGAAGTGACAGCAATAGTTTATGTTTTTCCGATAAAAATCATACCAAATGTCATGTAATCGGACTACTTTTACAGAAGCAATACAGATCATAAAAGGAGTAGGCATTTTTTTACCATATTGCTTTTCTAAATCATGTTATTTTCTCCAATCAAGTTGTCGAATCGTAACAAGCTTCTTTATAACAAAAAGCTTCTGTTTTTTTTTGCAAAGATGCCTAGAAAACTATCTAGTACTGGATCTGAAGAAGTCGATAAAAAGTTTAAAACATTTTCGTGTGTATTGCAATGAGAATATTGTGAGCGTACAATTTTTTCTATACTTTTTAAAATCTTTATTTCTGGCTTGTTTGGTCACTTCACCCAATTAGCCAATTGGAAAGTTGCCCAAGTATTGTATAATTTCGTTGGAATGTATTAATACTTTGTGGACCGTACCCATTTAGTATATTGGTACAGGGATCACATGGATACGGGTTTACAAATATTTCTGCACTTTCCATAGTACGTATATTAATAAAATGTTTTTAGTTCTATTGGAATTATTGGTGTTATTTTTTTATATAACGTCAAACCTTCATATGAGTTGTATATTAGCACTCTTTTTATGAACTTCCTTAATAATATTCGGCATTTTAAGTGCAAAAAATGGGATGTTGCATTTTTCCCCTATTTCTTGGGATTCAGCCCCACTGTACGATATACAGGGTGTCCCACCTAAAACTGGACAGCCGGTTTTCTCCTAAACTATTGGAGATGAAAATATAAAAAAAATAGGGAATTGCATGGTTCGAGGGGGTCAAATAATTAGCGCGAACGAATTTTTTTATCGATTATTATTTTAAAAGATACGATGGGCAAGTTCGGTTTTTCAAATGGAACTATTTTTTTTGAACACCTGAGTTGATAGTGCGTTCCAAGACAAATTCAATAAGCTTTAATGTATACACTTTATTTTCACTGGTTTTTAAGATATTGCGCTTGCAAATTTAGTGATTTTCACTGGAAGAAAACTGTCTGGTATAGCACGCACCGGGGACGGTTTTACTGGCTCCACGGGTGGCACTGCCTTTTGAACTAGATACCTACCTGCCAAAGGTCTACGTCAGGCCCAAAGGCTCGACAATTTTTTTCCGTCAGAAATGCTACTTAGGTAGGTACATCTGCGGTATCGAGAAGCGCACCGTTACTTTTATTTCGCACTTGCTTCTACGCTCGGATGGCCGGTTCTTTTGGGAGGGATGCAAGTTCGATTGGTTACGTTAGGAGGAGTGAAAGTTGCTAGACTAAATTTCAATCATAGGGAGCAGATTGTATCAGAACCATACGGATTTGCATTCCTCACAAACGGCTGCTCTCTTGAAGAGGCCCTCTTCACAGCAATGCCCACCTTCTCTCGCACGGAATACGTTAACGCTTGCTTTTGTTCTGATATTGAAGCTCGTGTTTATACTCGGGAGGACCACGCGTCGACAGCGGGCTACCCCTTTTCTTCCTGTGTCTCTCCACGAGCCGTGTTGACGGTGGATTGTAGGAGCGTAGATATCTGGATGCCAGTTATTGAATTCAGGAGACGATAGAAACATTTTATTACAAAACACACATGCACTATAATTAAAGTAAATCGTATTCCTCTCGGGCAGGAGTACTGATAATGATCGAACTTGCGCCTCACTTCGCGCAGACCAATTACACGGAGGGTAGTCGGGTCACACACTGCCCAAATGATACAGGGTAATTCTGGAGCAACGCCCGTCAAGGAGATGCGCTGGCACCCCGTGGCGAGGACAGACCTTCGCATTGTCTCACCCGATTTTTATGGTTTTTTTCCGGAAAAAGGTACGAATCCTGGGCCGAACGTAACGAATTGAAGTCGACCCTCCGTAGTCGAGGGTGAAATATCCATTTGAGCGTATTAAGAAATTCTTTTCTTCGTCGTATCGAAAGGGAAGTGGTGCCAATGGATTCCTTATGTTTTTCTGACGAAAATCATACCAAATGTCATGCAAATCGGACTACTTTGACACAAGCTATTTGTATTCCCTATGTAAAAATTGTCCGATTTACACGACATTTGCCATGATTTTCATCGGAAATCCCCAAGGAATCCATCCGCGGCACTTCCATATCCATACGATAAAGAATAAAGAATTATTTTATTTCCTAACCAGATACAGGGTAATTATGGAGCAACGCCCGTCAAGGAGATGCGGCAGCCTGGTACCCCGTGGCGAGGACAACCCCTCGCAGTGCCTGACCGAATTTTATGGCTTTCCACCCGCGAAGGGGTTCGAGTGCTTAATATGAAGTGAGAAACCTTCGACTTGCGCATTTCTCATCAGATCTTTGCAAAAACGACACCTACCGATTCCTTATGTTTCGTCGATGAAACTGACACTAAGAACGACGTTATTCGGACCATAATGAAGGAAATTCCATGGAATATCGATTTATATCATTTCAAGCTGACTTGACTTGGTTAAAAATAGTCCGATTTACATGAAATTTTGTATGATTTTAATCGACGGAACGCCAGGAATCCATTGGCGCCACTTCCCCTTCGATACGATGAAGAAAAGAAGCAAACATTTGAAATCCTAAATATTTCTCACTTCTTAATGGTATTCCAAACCCTTCGTACATGGTATGGGTCCGAAGTCATCGTACGCACTACCCACCGACAGAACAATATACGGATTAACTCAGACTGGACAATGTCACCACGTTTTTTATTGGCCTTTACAAATTTGGCAAACATATATTGTCGAAACGTTCTTGGAGAAATAATAAATTATCGATCGTAAAGAGCGAATGAATTTTCGTCTGGCTCTGAGTTCGCTTTTGTCCCGACGCACGCGAGAAAGATGCCCCAAATATAGGAATTGAAAAGTATTATCCACCGTCAATACGCCTCGTGGAGAGACACAGTAAGAAAAGGGGTACACCGTTGAGTGCGCGTGGTTTCGCCTGCATCATCCTCCTTTTAAATTAAAGACGGATTCCTTATCTCTCGAGTATAAATCCTTATCTCTCAAGTATAAACACGCGTTGGAATTTCAAATCTGGTTAGGAAATAAAATAATTCTTTATTTTTTATCGTATGGATATGGAAGTGTCGCAGATGGAATCCTTGGGGATTTCCGATGAAAATCATGGCAAATGTCGTGTAAATCGGACAACTCTTACATAAGGAATACAAATTGCTTGTATCAAAGTAGTGCGATTTGTATGACATTTGGTATGATTTTCATCAAAGAAACATAAGAAATCCATTGGCGTCACTTCCCTTTCGATACGATGAAGAAAAGGGTTTCTTAATACGCTCAAATGGATAATTCACCCTCGACTGCGGAGGGTCGACTTCAATTCGTTACGTTCGGCCCAGGATTCGTACCTTTTTCCGAAAAGAGCCATAAAATTCTATGGGTACTGCGGGGTGTAGTCCTCGCCACGGGGTAACGGGCGCAGCACCAGAATCAGCCTGTACCTACCTTTTTATGAAATAAAACAATTCGTTATTCCTTATCGTAATGAATATGGAAGTGTCGCCGATGGATTCCTTGGGGTTTTCCGATGAAAATCATTACAAATGTCGTGTAAATCGGACAACTTTTACATAGGGAATACAAATAGCTTGTGTCAAAGTAGTCCGATTTGCATGACATTTTGTATGATTTTCGTCAAAAAAACATAAGGAATCCATTGGCGTCACTTCCCTTTCGATACGATGAAGAAAAGGCTTTCTTAATACGCTGTAATGGATAATTCACCCTCGACTGCGGAGGGTCGACTTCAATTCGCTACGTTCCGGCCCAGGATTCGTACCTTTTTCCGAAAAAAAACCATAAAAATCGGGTGAGACAATGCGAAAGTCTGTCCTCGCCACGGGGTGCCAGCGCATCTCCTTGACGGGCGTTGCTCCAGAGTTACCCTGTATCATTTGGGCAGTGTGTGACCCGACTACCCTCCGTGTAATTGGTCTGCGCGAAGTGAGGCGCAAGTTCGATCATTATCAGTACTCCTGCCCGAGAGGAATACGATTTACTTTAATTATAGTACATGTGTGTTTTGTAATAAAATGTTTCTATCGTCTCCTGAATTCAATAACTGGCATCCAGATATCTACGCTCCTACAATCCACCGTCAACACGGTTCGTGGAGAGACACAGGAAGAAAAGGGGTAGCCCGCTGTGGACGCGTGGTCCTCTCGAGTATAAACACGAGCTTCAATATCAGAACAAAAGCAAGCGTTAACGTATTCCCTGCGAGAGAAGGTGGGCATTGCTGTGAAGAGGGCCTCTTCAAGAGAGCAGCCGTTTGTGAGGAATGCAAATCCGAATGGTTCTGATACAATCTGCTGCCTATGATTGAAATTTAGTCTAGCAACTTTCACTCCTCCTAACCTAACCAATCGAACTTGCATCCCTCCCAAAAGAACCGGCAATCCGAGCGTAGAAGCAAGTGCGAAATAAAAGTAACGGTGGGCTTCTCGATACCGCAGATGTACCTACCTAAGTAGCATTTCTGACGGAAAAAAATTGTCCAGCCTTTGGGCCTGGCGTAGACCTTTGGCAGGTAGGTATCTATTTCAAAAGGCAGTGCCACCCGTGGAGCCAGTAAGACCGTCCCCGGTCCGTGCTATACCACACAGTTTTCTTCCAGTGAAAATCACTAAATTTGCAAGCGCAATATCTTAAAAACCAGTGAAAATAAAGTGTATACATTAAAGCTTATTGAATTTGTCTTGGAACGCACTATCAACTCAGGTTTTCAAAAAAAATAATTCCATTTGAAAAACCGAACTTGCCCATCGTATCTTTTAAAATAATAATCGATAAAAAAATTCGTTCGCGCTAATTAATTGGCCCCCTCGAACCATGCAATTCCCTATTTTTTTTATATTTTAATCTCCAATAGTTTAGGAGAAAACCGGCTGTCCAGTCTTAGGTGGGACACCCTGTAGAATACAGGTAATTACTTCATTATTGGCAAATATTTCCAAATGTTTTTTTCGCAGTTGCAAGGGCAAATATATATTGATTATGCAACAGAAAAGAAATTTGCTTGGAAGTTCCCGGAAAGTAACTAAACAGCCAATAAAGTTATTTTTTCAATGGGTTTCTTATAGAAAAAGAACTGTATGGAACTAATTATTTGCTATCACTTTGCAGAATCGATAGGTACTACTCATTTCGGTCCCCAAAAAAAAATTCCTTTTTATATCACCAAACGACTCGATTTAAAATTCTGCACAAAAAAACATACAAACTTTGACCCATGTTTACGCATACATCAGAAGTAGCTGCCATGATATTTTTACCATTTTAAGAGCTCATATTATTAGGTTACAAAAAATATATAAAACATAATTCCATAACTTTTGAATTCTGACTTGTTTCCTTATTTCTGGGGATTCTGCCCCATTGCTTCTGGACAGGGATCGGCGGACTCCAGCTACTACTGATGGAGGGGGAGTCCGCCGGTCCCTGCTTCTGGACGAATCGAGCGACTGGCAGCCGCAGGCCGCCGGGCGGCTAGGAGATTCTGCCATCATGGCGAAAAACAGACACTCATCCCATTGTGTTGCTTCTCCAGTAGCCTAGACTGCTCCTGGAGCAGACGCGCATACACTGTAGCAATTTGCCGCAGCCGCGTGCGGTCGAAGTCGCAGATAGGAGAACAGATTACGCTTTTCCATTGTACCAGTGTACCGCTGGCGAGCCGCGCATTGGAAATGGCACCTTTAGATAACCGAAGTTAAGCATCACGGGGCGGGTATCTGGTGAAAGATGGAAGAGACCATCTTCCTCCCGATGCTGCTGTGACCCGAGGGAAAGAGAGGAGGGAAAAAGTTTTGACTATAGTTCGTTGGGCAATATAAGCGATAAGCTTGAAACGCCATCCTGCTTAAAACACAGGAAAAAACAATATGCAATACAATACTGCGTCAAGTCGCTTGAAGCCAGTAAACTTGACTAATGTGAACGAGGCATAAGGGGGCATTGCACCTTGTTGGGCCGAAAAATAAGTAATTCGGTTTGATAAATTAATTTGAGGTTTGGCAGGCTGTTTTATTGTATCTTGAACTATTGTTCTGAATTTTTGTGTGACTGTGAAAACAAACATTGCAGATACAGAGAGAGCGTTGAAAAATAATCGGGTGGCCCTGGCGTTGACGAAAAGCACTGTAAGGGTAATCCGAAACAGAAAGTGGAAAAGAGATTCTTAAACTAGTGGAAGGGGAAGCTAAGGAAACGTACAAGAAAGTTCATAATTATACCTTTTATTTGAGTTTTTATGAATCAATATATAATTATAAGTTAATACTTCAAACTGTGGTTCATAGTTTGAGCAACATTGAAATAGAAATTTGAAGTTATTAAACTTTTAAAAACAGTAACGAAAAACCATCTTGCCCCTGCCACGGGGTATGACGGGGTACCAAAAATGAGGCAACACGGTTCCTCTAAATATTTTCACAATCGATGTAAATATGAATTTCTTCTATATTATTTTCTTCCTACCCTCGTAGAGGAGTTGCGGGACCATATCTTTTAAATATTCGACAAGTTCTTCATCCGTTTGCGAAAATACACTCTTAACCTAACCTAATACTAAACCCATGATCACTTCATTTCCCTGTTTCAATTTTTGGACATAAGGTTCCAATGTTGTTTGTGGAAGGCAATATTCTCGAGCAGCTTTCTTGTACCCCATTTTGTTGCTTAAAACTTCATCTACAGATTTATTCATAACTTCTTTTGACCATTTTCCTCGTTTAGTTTCTTCTTATATGTTCTTACCATTTTCAAATTCGAATTAAAAGTAACGAAAATTCGACTTAAATTATAATAGAGAACGATGGCGTTTTTCCACATCACATGAACAACCATAATCCGGGGTATGATGGGGTACCCCATCATTCCCCGTATCAAGGACTCCATCTTGCCTCAAATCATCGTTTTCCAGAAACTGATGTTATTTGTACAACAAATAAAAAAATATTGCAATTTTTAATATTGTAATAAGCCTTTTTACTATTCAAAATAAGATCCACGCAGCATGTGGAGGTTTACAGATCTAAACCAAAGACGCGTGCTCCCCCACTCATTTTTATCAACGACCTAACTGTTACAATACAATGGCTTCCTTTTGGTACTTTCATCAAATGTCTAGTGTTGGTGTTGGTTAGTGTTTTTCGATTATGGTTTTTTTACGATACCCCATCTTACGCCGCTACCCCGTCATGCCTCTCTTTCCTTATATGAATGTGGCTATGGCTGGTAGTAGATGCATTAAGAAAAACAAAAAAATGTTAAAATGGCAACGTTTTGAAGAAGACGAAGCGCCCTGATTTGAGTTTGAGAAAGGTTTCGCCTCAAAATCGGGAAAACTTCTTTAAATAAAAAAGGAACGCTAACAGATACGGTAATAAATCTATTACCAGCCACATCCATATAGTTTAAGAATTTCTTTTCCATTTTGTGTTTCGGATAACCCTTACAGTACTTTTCGTCAACGCGTGGCCACCCGATTATTTTTCAACACTCTCTCTGTATCTGCCATGTTTTTTTTTCACCGTCACACAAAAATTCAGAACAATAGTTCAAAAAACAATAAAACAGCCCGCCAAATCTCAAATTAATTTGTCGAACCGTTTTTGTACCAAAAATTCACAAAGAATTACCTACTTTTCGGCCGAACAAAGCGCAATCCCCCCTTAAGTGATACCTATAACGCCTGCAGCTCTGATTGGTTACGCGGTTGTGCTGGAGAATCTAATTACTACATAAAGAAGCGGGCGGATTGCACAGACAGATCAGTGTATGATCAAACGGTATCGCGAACGATGGATCGTTGGAATAAAAAAGTAGCAGTCGTTACGGGCGCGAGTGCGGGGATCGGTGTAGCGATCGCTAAAATACTTGTAGATCATGGTGTTAAGGTAGTTGGTATAGCGAGAAGATTGGACAAGCTTCAGGAACTAAATGCGACACTTGGCAAGGGCAAATTCTACCCCGTCCAATGCGATGTCAGGAAAGAGGAGGATATCCTGAAATTGTTTAAATTCGTTGAAAAGGAATTGGGCGGCGCTGATATTCTTATAAACAACGCTGGAGTTGCTACTCAAATACCAGTCATTGGTAACAGATTTCTCTTCTAATCCTCACCTCATTTCTGTTCCTTATCTGTATCAAATGGGCAACGTAAGGAAATACCAAACATTTCGAAAATATGTCTCATAGTAAAGTCTGGGTGACATTATGTTTTTTTAAATGGAACCATATGATTTTGTTTGATAATATGTAAATTGATAATGTGTCAAATTTGATTAAATGGTTAAACTATCTATTTACGGAACAAATGCTTAAAAAAATAACTCTAAAATATGCGCTACAGTACAGTTTTTAGCACCCAAGGGGTACGCTTCCCCCTTACTGTGAGTTCTCGCTTACAGTCGCAGTGCAGTGGTGAGAAGCGGTCTTCTTACCACAGCGTGCCCCCTCAGGTACCGTAAGCTGTACTGCGGTTCACTCGTGGTCGATTAAAATCCAAAATCAATTTTCTCGAAAACGAAGCGTGATACCAAAAAATATTACTCTGTATTTTCGACTTATTTTTTTATGTAGACTCCCCAGACTTCCGCTTCTACCACCGGTAACGGGACACCCTGTATTATACTAATATGAGGTAATAAAATGGGGGACGACTATGAAATCTGTTTTAAATATCACGTTTTGTACAGATGCAACAGGTGTCCGGCGACTTTTAGACAGTATTACGTTCAAGTATCTCGTCCCAGTACTTGAAATAGTTTTATTAAAGCTTGCATGATTTTACGCGTTTGCTCTACCACCAAATATTTGTAAATTGTGACACGCTACTGGATGTATACATTAGATATGTATACATAATATACATATCGACGTCAGTATCGAAAACTAGCACGTTTCATTTTTCTTACGAAAAACAGCACGTTTGTCTTCATTTTCACGAAAAATATCACGTTTCGGTTTTCGCTGCGAAAACTACCACGTTTGACCGGTTCGCCGCAAAAAGTAGCACATTTGGATGGTTGTTTACGAAAAATAGCGCGTGCAACCAGAAGTTGAAGTATCGGTGGGCAAGTGGAACATCATAAACTATAATTTATAAATTTCTTGTCACATTACAATCTCTATCCCGCAATTCAAATATTTTGTTTCACTAATGCGAATGAAACCTCTCTCACAACAAATGCATTTCGAAGTTAGCTTCTGTATTAAAGTGATTCATATGCTGTTATGAAATATCCTGCCCCACGATTTTACTTAAAGTATAAACACCATCGAAATTGTACTATAAGAAAAGGATTATTTTTTAGTTTTAGTGCATTTGAAATAAAATCGTTTATCTTGACTTTTCTTTTTATATATTTGGTAATGGTATAGATAGAGGGCAACCTCACGGATTTTGACGACCGTGAAATATATTGTCAAGGACGTCATTCTGAACAACTTTTTCCTCTAAACTTTTTGGCGGTCGACCTTCGTTTTCGAGATATTCGCAAAATTATGTTGCTACCACTACATTAAATCCGATCTGTACGTGCATGATGCGGCAGCGTATGCGTCAACACGAGACCATAGGCAGGCAACGTATATACCGGGTAAACTAAAAGGTTCGAGTTAACCAATTCCACGGTAGACTCGAGGTGGTCGGTCGCCGGGGGGATTTGTTATAGTTTTGGCCGTCTCACGGCGTTATAACAAATCCCCCCGGCGACCGACCACCTCGAGTCCACCGTGGATTCAAAGGACCCTAAAATCAACATTTATCTACTTTTTTTGCAAATATCTCGAAACCTACGGCTAGGCGACAGTAACATAAATAGAGAAAAGTTGTTGAAAATGACGTCCTTGGCACCATATTTCAAGGCCATTGAAATTGGGGGTGGTTCCTCTAGTGTGAATATTTACCAAAGATTTTTGCAATTATCTCGGAAACTAAGATCGACCGCCAAAAAGTTTAAAGGAAAAAGTTGTTCAGAATGACGTCCTTGACAACATATTTCAAGGTCGTCAAAATCCGTGAGGTTGCCCTCTATCTATACCATTACCATATATTTCTTTATTATTTATTTTTTAGTGTTTGTAGATTTATTTACAAATATTTTTTATTGTTTCAACGAAAACAGTAACATGAAAATTACATTTTTTCAACCGAAACAGCAACATAAAAACTACATCTTCTGCTTGTACCCGTACATGTAATGTATCGCAAAAATATTATGACATTTCTTAAAACGGAATAACATTGTCATTTGAAACGTTTCATACAAAGTTATTTGTTATGAAGTAAGTACGGTGTAGTATCACATTCCACATAACTATTTTTTTATTCGTTTTTTCAAATCCTCGTGTTTTATTTTGTACTCGTTCCCTGTGTCTCTTATCCCCCCCCCCCCCTGCTTCCCTGCATCATCCTCATGAGTGCTCTGTGCATTTGGGAATGAAATAATGAATGTATTATTTTTTGCGCATAATTTAATTGTGTGAACATGCAGGGTGATTTTCTCGCATAACCACAAATCCAAACGACTTGAAATCAGCCACTCGCGTTCTTTACGAAAACGACAAAAAGTCGCTGCATTCGGGTCGCTAGTCACATCGCGATTTGAAATTAAATAAAAGATATTTCTAAAGAAGTCTGAGCTGTGAAATGTAATACCTTAAACACTAAAAAATAAAAAATAAAATATATATTAAAAAAAAATTTATGTTAAACGATTTTATTAAAAATACACTAAAAACTAAAAAATAATTGTTTTCTTGTACTGCAATTTCGATGGTGTTTTTCACTTTAAATAAAATCGTGGAGCAGGGTATCTCACAACAAATTCATTTCGACGCTTGATGCTGTATTAAATTGATTCATATTCTGTTATGAAAAATCCTGATCCACGATTTTATTTAAAATGAAAAACACCATCGAAATAGCAGTACAAGAAAAGAATTATTTTTTAGTTTTTAGTCCATTTTTAATAAAATCGTTTAACATACAAATTTTTTTTATATATTTTTTTTAGCCTCATTTGTTTCAGAACGCACCACAGACACATCTGGTGTTTATTTTGTATTCCATGACACGTAACACGTGACAGACAGTCTGCCAGTGTGCTAGTGTGCCAGTGTGGCATTGTCTATTTAACGACACGAAATAGGTGCGTTTTGACGCGACAGTAAAGTCGTGACATTGTCATTGTCAACTTTCGCTATCGTGACATTGTATTACAGCGTGAATCAAATGTTACGACCCTAGATCTCGCGATATCGTAACCATGTCGTACCATTTGATTTACGCTGTCATACAATGTCACGAGAGCGCAATGCCACAACTTTAGTGTCACGTGCAAACGGATTTAATTTATTGTTCACTTAACTTGATTTGCTGGATTAACTTATTTGTGCTTGTATCATTTCTCGGCAATAATTTGCGTATTTACGAAAATCGCGTTGGTTGCAGTTAACCAGATTTCAAGTTGTTTTGATTTGTGGTTATAGGCTGATTTCAAGTCGTTTGTATTTGTGGTTATGAGTTATATTTATTGAAGGGCGGGTAATTTTTTAAACCCTCCGGAGTTTTCCCATAATTTTGTATTGTCTGGTTTCAAGTCTAGTGAATAATTGGAAGTGGGTTAAAATTGAGTTTATTGATTTAAAAAAAATGTTTTTATGTTCAATTATCGAATAGCTTTAATTGGAATCATATATTCGTTCTCGCGAGACTCTGCATAATAATGCTGCTTGATGTGAGAGTATTGACAAATTCATATGTATTTCAATGTTTGTTATGTACATTGTATGTCTAATAAGTTTAGAGCTAATGTTTCAATGGAGAAATAGTGATACTTGTCTGAGTGTTATCATTACATTACCAGTCTGCTCAGGATACACGCTAAGTGACCTTCTAGTGACCTAAAAATATTTACTCACTTGTCATTTAGCTGTAGGGTCAAGTGGGGTATATTGTAACACGGGGCCCAGTATAAGAGTGAAAGTATTTCTGTTTCTTTGTAACATCTTTATTGCGTCATTCTATGTTTTTGAAAAACGCACCTGCCGTCATTTTGATTCAGTTGTCATGTGTCGGCATCGTACCTTTTCCGTGATAATACCTACCAAAATAGGTTTTTTCGTGTTTATACGTGACGAATTGAAATAAAAGATTTTTGTTTCTATTCCAACATATAGTAATTCTGGTAAGTATTAATATTTTGTAAACAAACTACATATATTTGCTACTTGATATAACAATAAAGTTTACCGGTATTCATACCCTATAAAATTCTAGTTGATATTTTGTTGTTTATATGGTAGGGGGCATCGTGTAACGGGGTACAGTGTAACATGAATATGACATCAGTTACTTGCGCAAAAATGGAAAAGTAGATCATATATTTTACTTTCCGCTGTTGCAATGGATGATATAGAACTTATATTGGTGTTTCCTAAAATAGCAAATAAGACAAAACGTCATGCACATTCTTATTCATTTCCAGATAATATTTTGAAAAGATATAATTTGAATTAATGGTTTGTTCTGTATTCTATCGGTATTTTGAAGGTTTTATGCAATTGTTATAGTGTGTCCTATTCTGGTACATTGTCCCCCTAAGGAAGTTTAACTGTGCTCCAGATCTGGGACACACTGTAACAATTATGTGATCTCGAAACAGTGTGAAATTGATTAGCTTCTAAGGATAATTGTTAAAATCTGCTAATTCTGATTTGAAGGACCAAGACTGTTGATTGTTTAAGTCCAAAGGAAAAGTTGATTTATTATAGGTTCTGTTGTATACAATCATTATTAACTTTTTTGTTACACTCTACCCCACCTGACTCTACTTCTGTGGTTCGAGTTTAATATTCCACTGCAATCGTTTCATTTTATTTCGTCAATTTATAACTGGTTTTCAAATTGCAATTCGACCATGCAATCCTGCTGCTCCTAGTCTCTCTTTTCCCGCAGTCTTTTTTATCATTTTAATATTTTTCCGAATTTTTACAGCTTTAAGGCGTCTAACCCTTTTAAATAATACTCTGATTTTTAAATATACCACCTTTAGTCTTCTAAAGTGTGGGAACGATTTATTAGACCCTATTGTTTCGTACAGATTGACAGTACATTCCAATGTAGTTTACAGTAATATGTATAGTTTATTTGCTACAGTTCTTAATAACATAGGTATGTTCTTTACGTTTCACCACTTTTTACTCGATAATTGAATAATTTGCACGTGACATTTATAGTCTTCCTCTTCGTGAGATGCGACTGGTAATTTCAGCGGTACAAACATTTTCTTGACAACACATGAATTGCACCTACTACATCCAATCATACAAACATAATTAACATTAAAATGCCATTAAATAATATTGAGGCGTAAAATTGAATATAATTTCTTTGGGCTTCCAGGGTCGAGGGATTTAATAAGAGTAAGAAATAATCAACCATCCGCGCAATTGCAGTTGTCCTGTCACGTAGAAGCAAGCACGTTGCGTGAGCAAGTAATACACACCGCTGTTGCGCAACGTAGATTTTCTTTATAAACGAAGGACGATTAATATTGCGTTCTACTGCGAAGTGTTAGACAAGGTCAAAGCAGCTTATCGATCCAAAGCACGTGACGTCCCGATCTGCAGTGTGTTGCTTCTTCATAATAACGCTAGGCCCCATTATAACCGCCATAACCCAGAAAAATTGACGCACCTGCACTGGGCCATTATTGAACACCCCCTTACTGTCCCGATTTTCAGTTTTCAAATGTTTTAGAGGTGGAAAAATTCGAGCTCATTTGGCTTTGGACACGTCCCACTACTTTTTATGAATCAATTTTTTTCTGCGCTACTTTTTGTGATTTATCAAAAATTCGGAACCGTTTTCGAAAAAAATTGAGAAACCCAATTTTTAAGGTAGCCCCCCCCCCCCCCTTTGAAAACAGTTTTTCTCGATTGTACTGCATTATAGTAGTTGTACCGAGCATTGTACTGTTCGAAGAGATGGTATAACAACATTGGTTTGCAAGAAAAATAAAAAAATTATGACAGTCCCAAGTCACGTATTATTTCCTAATAAATGTTAGAAGAACATTGCTCGTCGTGCAGTTTAAGGTATGGGATCTAGAAGTTCTTCGATTGTCGAGGAGCACAGTTTCGCAATACAGCAAAAGTTGAAATTGTATGGTAAAAAATATGGATTATGCTGTTTCATAATTATTTAAACATCCAGTTCAGATTTCACGTTAAACAACGAATTTTAGAAAACATTATTAATATTTTTGTTTATAACTTTTTTCTAACTGTTTAAACAATTGATAAAACTTTTACGATTTGATAGATCTAATTAATAGAAGTAACTTTTGTCTTGAAACTTTATTTCTATCTCTTACCCTACAGATTGCGTGTTACAAAATAAAATAAAAAAATAGCCGAATCTACAGGAGTTAATTTCACCCCCTTAGAGTGAATTTGGGCAGCAAAAAAATTTGCGTTATAATCAGAAAGAAATTCCCTAGACCCCCACGTCTGCACTGCCGGGTTAAATTAAGTCAGGTTGATAACAGTTTATCACTTGCAACTGAAACATTCTGCACCTTTTACATGCTGATAACGCAACGCATATGTAGGCACAAGATTAGAAGTGGTGCATCCCGATACATATCTAAAGACTATACATTAAGTAGCATTTTTTTAAATGGGCAGATATCTTTATTTGTACAACCATAGCTGCAGAACGTTTTCGAAATTATCATTATAATTATAAAAAGAAAAATTGCATCACCTAAAGTTATAAGTGTAAACAAGTACTTTATCCGAATTCTAAGCTGTTGGCAATTAATATAGACTAATCTATTTGAACATCTTTAACTCTTACAAACAGCAAAAGACACGTCATCACATTTATGACCCGTCACGAATGCAGTGTTGTTATGCAAATGCATATATAAAACACCTGCAGATTTATGCATTTTAATATGCTTAATAAAATAGTGGCATGACAATTACTGATATAAAAATATAGTAGAGGAAACATTTGACTGTTTTCAGTATAGTAACTGGTGGGATGACAGTTCCTTTTTTCTTTTTTCTTTCGTTTATATATTATAATATTTTAAGGGCGACTTGACTTTCTTTTTTAATTGACTGCTATATTCTTGTCGAAATACTTTTAGATGAAAAAAAAACATAATCAGAGATGTGGTCCATTGTATCCTTAAGGAAATTCATTGTCAGTGATAATGTAATTTTAAATGATGTAATTTTTCGCGCCGACTGACTCGAATGGCTACATTACTTTTGCAAATACTTATACCTCCCTCCCCCCCAGATTTTTATTCACTGTTCTCCAAAGCTATTGTTCATATACCTACTACAGTCTCGTAATACATACTTACGTAGGAAGTGCCTACGTAAAATAATATAAAATAAGTTTTCAGCACGAACATCAATTTTCGCTGATGCTCATCCCCTTGGAACGTCCAGTATCATATGATATATTTTATACAGGAGTATCGTAAGAGGCAGATGGTGAACTGTGCTGTAAGGTAGCTATGAAAAGATAAGTGGAAGGGGGTTGTGATTGCAAAAGTAGATGTAGCCATTGGGGTTAGTCAACATGTCAATGTCATTTTTTATCAGAATTTTACATCCATTGTTTTAACGCTCAGTTGCTTCAAGGTCACATTATAGAATATTGCTGAATTTTATTTACCTAATAGAATTGCGATATAAAAAATACAACATTCGACTGAAATATAAAATTATGTCGATCTTCAAGTAACATTAAAGAAAGACAATAAAAAAATATTACTTTTATCTTAACAGATACTATGTTCAAAAACAGTACAAATTTGTCATGTATTAATCTTTTGTAACGCCAATAGTTTGGACGTTAGGTACTATTACCTGATATTATCTTGGAACACCTTATATACACTGCACAAAATATCAATTAATGATTTAAAAATCGCAACTTTATCTTGCAGCAATAATCACTGTAATGCAATAGTGGCACGTAGGTATTACCCCCCCCCCCCCCCAAACATGACTCATGTATGAAAGAAGCTAATTCCCTTTAATTCACTAAAAAAGTTCACCTGCAACGATTGTGAAATCATCTTTGCTAATTCCAATTGTACCTTTAATTCACGAAAAACATTAAAAAAGTTCACACGCAAAGATTGTGAAATCAACTTTGCTAATTCCAATTGTATTCTCGTTCTCCGCTCGAACACTGATTCCTCTGTCACTTTTTATACTTGACATTCCTTTATTGGCCACAAATCAATTCAGAGCTCAGATTTTCAGCTTCGGTTTTAAGGAATTAGCGGGCGTTGTATAAGAAAAAAACTGTGAAGTCGACTTAAAACAAAATGATTCGTATTCTCCGCAGCTCTCTTACAGCGTATTCGAACGGTTGCAATGGTGCGCACTGGGTGCGAATTTTCGCCAATTGGCAGCGAAAAAGTTCGCATTCAGTGCGCACTAGTGCAGGTTGCCGAATGTGCTATTAATCTATTACCGACTTTGATTCGTTTAACTTAGTCTCTACCAAGTTTTTATTATCTTCCATCGTAAAACGATCTTCATACGCCATTTTTAACAGAAGATGTCCCTCTTATAAAAGTTTTTGTGTCAGTTTTTTTCTTATACAACGCCCGCTAATTCCTTAAAACCGAAGCTGAAAATCTGAGCTCTGAATTGATTTGTGGCCAATAAAGGAATGTCAAGTATAAAAAGTGACAGAGGTATCAGTGTTCGAGCGGAGAACGAGAATACAATTGGAATTAGCAAAGTTGATTTCACAATCTTTGCGTGTGAACTTTTTTAATGTTTTTTGTGAATTAAAGGTACAATTGGAATTAGCAAAGATGATTTCACAATCTTTGCAGGTGAACTTTTTTAGTGAATTAAAGGGAATTAGCTTCTTTCATACATGAGTCATGTTTTGGGGGGATTTCATCACTTTTTTCATAATTTGTTATCAATTATTAAGTGCCCTATTTCCTATCGGTCTTCATCCTCAAATCATACATACAGCTAAATCTAACGTAGAAGTACAAATAATACTGTTTTTTGTTCTCGAATTTTTCATGTATTTGAGGGGGGTAGGGCAGAGGAGTGACATTATAAGATTTCTGGAAAAGGTTGACGGAAAGGACCCCGTGGAGGTGAAAATTGTACCCAATCAGCAATAATCAATAAAAATATTACCCATAACCACAAATCCAAACGACTTGATATCAGTCACTCGCGGTTTTACGAAAAAGACAAAAAGCTGCTGCGTTTGGGTAGCTAGTCGCATCACGAGGTCCGTAAATACACACTTTATTTCGAGAAATGATTCGTTACGAACGAATAGAAAAAAAAATAAAACATTGAGGCGTGTTCTCAAACAAGAAAGGATGACTTTGGGCAGCATTAAAGATTGCAATGGAAAAATGTATAATTTCGAGGAGAAAAAAAATTTGGAACATAGTATTATATTATTATAAATTAAACGATTTTAAATTGGATATATATTAATTATAATTTTAATGGAACTATTTATTTACAATTGTTTATTTACAAAATACGCCCGCTTGGCCACGACCACGGCTCCTGAGTCTTCACTAAATCTCGCAGGGTAGTGGGTACTCGCCTGCGAGCGGAGGTTGACGGCTTGCGTCCGTACCGCCTGGAGGGTGGCCCAATGCTCTTGGCGGGCCCGCACCCTCTAGCCGCTCCTCTTATGACGCTTCGACGTGTATCCTCCTATAATTAGTAATAAACGTCAGCAATTATATTATAATAATTTTTAAATTATTGGCACGCGCAGATAAAAATGTTCGCCTCCCCTGATATAGGCTAAACCGAACAATTTTTATATTGTAAAAACATAAAAAGGTATTTATTTAAAGTATTAAGAAATAATACCATCTGCCGTGGCTGGGCCCTGTGGTGGTGGTGGTGATGGTGTTGGTGGCGGTGGTGCTGGTGGTGGTGGCGGTGGTGGTGGTGGTGGCGGCGGCGGCGCCGTAGTTGCGACTGCCAGCGACAGCCAACCGGCCTGGGCTCCCCTGATATAAGCTAAAGTCAACAATTTTAATTATATTGTTAAAAGATAAAAAGTATTAATTAATAGTATTAAGAATTAATACCGTTTGTCGCCGGCTGCTGTGGTGGTGGTGGCGACGCCGCCGTTCTCGGCACCTTGTTCGCTGCCGGCATCATTCGAGTCTGGAAAAACGAATTTGAATAAATGTATATATAACATTTTTTTATTATTTAATTCTTCTGTAAGCTTATCGTTAATAAAACTCACCATCAAGTAGGGCGGCCTCCCGCATTTTCTACAAAAATTAATAAACAATTAATTAACCAAAAAAATCATCCAGAGTTCATAAAAGTGGCGTAAGATAGAAGAAAGTCATACGTTAAGTATCAGTGGACATAGACCGTAACTGTATAACAAATAATATAGCGACTTACCTTGTTAATTGAGACAATAATTCAATGTCCTATATGGTGGAAAAACTCGTGACATTTCAAAACTTTTGATAACTGACACAGGCAGGTTATGATTGATTGACAGCTAGGTGACATTTACTAGCGAGCCGAAAGCAGCGGCTTTTTGCCTTTTTCGTCAACTGCGCAACCGCATTTTCAGCAAAACCATTCCGGATAACTTCAGCTTACGAAAGGCGACATCTACCTGCGTCAATTGGAGAAGTAAAACGAGAATGGCGACATCTACTGGCGTCAAGTACTAGCGCTACGTGCTGTCTGACTGTCTCGTAAAAAAAGTGTCATTTTGCTAACTATTAATTGAGAATAATTCTTTTATCTTTTAGAAAAACAGCTTGATACATTAAGTAAAACGACAAATGGGTTCGAAAAAAAATAATTATTCGCTTAATCATGTTAAAACACCGGGACTATGTCATTAGACAAGATAAAAGACCAAAATAGCTACGGAGACCTGTCAATTTCGCTATCATTCGTGTATAGAGACGTGGTCACTCAGTGTGCCTATAGGTAGAGGGGAAAGGGGAATTAGCTTCCAGACGCGACCGCGTCTGTTGATGTAAGATAGATATTCAATGATAATGCTACTGCGTTCAGTACGTATGTGATTTCAGTTTTCTTTGAATATTTATTATATCGGCAGAATCATCAAGAAACATTATTTCGTAACTGACGAACTTATTTCTATATCGTCTGAAATCGTACATCATTTCTGAACAATTAATTTACTAGTTTACGTCAGTTTCAGTATACGGGGTGTTTCATAACATATGGGATTCGCTTCTGCAGTGGTCACGTCTTAGAAGGAAGCCGATTTATCTCGGTTACCGCACAACAAACAATATCGACATGGCATTTTTTAATTTCAACTCGATACATATAACCATTTTTCAAAAGGTACGTACGAGCGTAAACAACGATATTCATAGTAACCGCGGTGCATGCGCATTACGGTCGATTATGACATATACTTCTCTCGCTCGCAAGATGTGTTTCTCTCTCGCACGATATCGGCGCTTGCGCATTACGGTCGAATAGGACATATACTTCTCTCTCTCGCACCATGTTGGCGACAGTTTCAAGCTTTCAATGAGACCTCCATAGTATATGCTCTAAGGGTCACGTAGCACTTGTTGCTGAGTAATAGCCATTTTTAAACGATTTTATTAATCTTCGATCCTTTGTTTGTTTAATGTATGTATATATATAACTATGGTTCAAATGTAGCAACTCAAATTTAACCCACTTTGAACTATCCAATTGTCTTGAAACTTTGCAGGTGTGCGTAGTTTGGATGAGAATACAATATTTTTTTAAAAAAATTAATCCGTGGAGGCAAAACAATTACCCAGTCATCAATGAATATAACTCATAACCACAACTCCTAACGACTTGAAATAAGCCATTCGCGTTCTTTACGAAAACGACAAAAAGCCGCTGCGTTCAAAAAAGTCATGATTTCGTTTGAATATTGTATACCAAAAAGAATTGGTTTAATAAATATTATGTTGATTTGAAAAGAATTTTTTATTTATTTAGTTTAATATTACACGAAAAGTCATTAGGGACTTTCTACCCTATGCAATGGACATTTTGCCCCGTGCGTGGGGCAAGAAGTCCATTTTGCATTGACAAACATTTTGTGGTATAACTCAACAGAAAATAACAGTATCAACAAACGAACTTCGTGAACGTAAAGCATAATAGTTATAGTTTATACAAAATAACACCAGATATCTCTAGATAGTTAGTACTAAATTTATGTAAGTTTATAGGAAAAACGGGACTTTTAGCCCCACCCTACCCTACTTACATATGTGGTGAACTCATTGAGTGTAAGTACTTGACAAAATCTTGGACACTTAGACATCTAGCTTCATCTTAAACAAATCTGAACTTTTGTTACAATGTGCCCCAGTACGGGGTAAATTGCAACACATCTGTTTTACTTAATTTAAATACAAATATGAACACAAATAAACATTTCTAAAAAATATAAATGAAAACACAGATCAATATTAAACATTTTATATACATGAGTTAAATAATCATTAACAATCAGCTTATTCATCTGATTCTATCAAAATCTTCTTCGCTTTCATTACTTTTGCCTTCATACTTTTTTTCTACTTTTTGGATTCTCGATTGTTCTGTTGTTCGTCTAGAGCATCTTTTCCCGGTGTGTCAGCAAATAAGATGTTTGCTTTATCACCATTTAGAGCGGAATAAGTAGTAACATATGTTACAATTTACCCCGAGCTTGAATTTTTGCGTTTTATCTCAGCAAACGAGAAACTAAACATCAAATTACTAAAATGCGTACACATTATCATAAACCAATGTGTACTGATTCGTTTGTGACAAAGAAGCAAAAATTCAAATGGTTTCTAATGACGGTTAATTGAAATAAAAATGCTAAGACAAAATTTACATACGTGCTCTAAATACTAAAATTCTGGGCTATAAATGAATACATAATGCTCGTTTGTGTCACTAAAACCGACGGTACTAATATCTTCAAGCAGCTTGTTGCATGCTGCGGATTACCAAATTTGTCGTTCAAAATATTTTACTTATGTTACAATTTACCCCGTGTTACAACCTACCCCGGTCTCCCCTACATACCTATACATATAACCTTTGTGTTATAGATTCGTCAACTGAGGAATACCGTAAAATACTTGAAACCAATTTACTAGCTCCAGCAATTTGTGCCCGAGAATTTTCGCAGTCTATCAAGAAGCGCAATGTACCCGGACATATAATCAACATTAACAGGTATGTAATTTGTTTATACGCATGTAACACAGCTACGAATGTTAACTTACGCTGAGAAATAAAGTTCGATCGTGTTTAATTATTTTTAGCTGCTTTTAATGTTATGTCTACAAATGCAACTTGGAAGATCTATATTTATATTTCTTTTTGACAATCTTAATTGACATTTCTCGAAAATGAGCTGTCATTTGCCACTCATAAGTTACAAGTGCAGTAATGTCTCGCTACTAAATCTAATACATACTCTGATCTAAACCTCCCTACTAATAAGGAGAGGTTCCCAGGTGTCCGTCTCCGATTGCTTTGGTTATTTGATATATTTTAGAGGGCGGAAAAATAAGATATACGTGTTTTTTCATAGCGGCCCGTTTTCATATTTATGGGGTGAAACCACCCCCTCGATGTTATAAAATTTTCAGATGTTCGTCTCCGATTGGTTTGGCATTTGGATATGTTGCAGAGTACCGAAAAATATGATATACGTGTCTTTATATTTCGCCCCATTTGCATGTTTAACGGGTGAAAGCACCCCTCAAAGTTCATGCGAATAAGTGGTGTCCGCATCCGATTGCTTTGGTTTTTGGATATGTTTTAGAAGACCGAAAAATAAGAAATACGTGTCTTTTTATTTTGGCTCATTTGCATGTTTAAGGGGCGAAAACATCTAAAAAACTACGCCAAAACATAAAAACTTTATAACTCGGACAAAAATGAAGTTTTCGAGCTGAATTTTTTTCTGCAGTCTTTGTATACAATACTACAGAGATAAGGGTATGGATTTTACATTAAAATAATTTTTTCAAAATTTTTTTTTATTTTTTAAAGAAAAAATTGTCAATGTATTAAGGGGTTACGCCACCCTGAATGTTTTAAAAAATCGATTTTTTTTTTCTTGCATTTTCTTATTACGTGAAGTTTTAAGAATAATTTAAGCCAGGCATGGAACTAAAGTCAACGCAGCGGCCGTTTTTCGGAGGCAACGCCTCCTTTCTCCCGCCGCGCGTCTTGGCCCCCACGGCGGGCCTAGGAGCTTCGAGCGCCTCAGACCCGTACCATATGAACCGCGCGTGGCGCATTGGGGCGACACCCGTATCAATAGATTTCCGCATCACCCATAGGGTACTATTATCGATGCGTTTTTTTTTGTTCATGTTCATTTCTCCGATTGATTTCAAACTTGGTACGCATATTCTTAATGGTATTATCTACGATGTAGCATATCAGTTTTTCCATCCGATACCCCATTCGTATATAATTAATGGTTTAAATTCGTTTTCTTTACGTGAAAAACGTATAATTTTCTTCACTTTGCTCTCATTTGTGCAATAATTTTCTTTTTCTCAAATCCGTATGCTACATCGTAGGTATTTTATTAAGGGGGTAGACACGGGTAATGCAGCGCGCTGCATACCGACACAATCTGGCCTGAAACATGGGTTTGGGAAAGTACGTTGTTTGTCCTTATATGAGAAGATTTTGGGCTGGGCGAGGCCTCATTCGAAAGAGGAAGGTTCAGTGCAGCGCGCTCTGGTCATGGTTCGACGAGATTGTGTTGATATCTAATAATATGAGTGTTCAAAGTAGAGCAAAAGTCGACAAAATACACCCGCAAGAATCCAAGTATTTTTAGGTCACTAAAAGAGTTTTGTGACTCAAACGATGACCAGAGCGCGCTGCATTGAATCTTCCTCTTTCGAATGAGACCTCACCTAGCCCAAAATTTGGTCATATAAGGACAAACAACGTAATTTCGCGACTACATTCCCAAATACGAGTTCCGCCATATTGGCGATAATACAGAGCAAGTCACGTGACAAATTTAGTTCAGCTAGTGGACACGAGATGGCGCCTACTCGGGAGGACTGCCGACGTGGAATCATAGCAAAACTGCAGTGTTAGCACGTAGCTGGATACATGTCGCTCACAGTAAAAGCGTGATGCAGTCAATATATGCATTGACATACGATTGTAGGTTAGCTTATATGCAGTCAGAGTTGGGGAAAATGTAATCTAATTGCAAATAACAATTAAAATGTAATTGGGTAATTGATTACATTATTTTCTGTAATCTTTGGGTAGTTGAGAAAATTGTGGTCATCTACCTAAATTAACGATTACAGGAAATAATGTACCTCATCAATTACACAATTACATTTTAATCGTAATTTGTAATTTGTAATTAGATTACATTTTGCCCAACTTTGTATACAGTTTAGGCACACATTGACTAGGAACTGCTAGGAACTGTATACATTTACTAAATTAACGCTTTTACCGTGACACATATGTACAGCACTTGAAATCGCTGTTGAATTTATGTTATAATTGAGGCAGTGAGAGCAACAACGGACTGACCCACATAAAAAAATTTTCCCTATTTTATATGATTAGTGGAGCCTATTGGAATACGTTATTGCTACTAACTCAATTTCGAAAAAAATGTGGGTTAGCCCGTTGTTGCTCTCACTGCCTCAATTATATGACAAAATACCAGAGATGGGCATTATTTAAATAAAAAATTATATAAATAACGTATCGAATAAAAGAGACTATCTTTATTCGTCACGAATAAAAATAACCCGAGCTAATTTTTATTTGAAGCGCTATGATTGAGTTAATCATGAGGAATCCAATTGTCGGCCATAAATAATTTTTTTTTTCGAAGGCCTTTCATCCGCCGGCCATGAATTAATTTGTACTTTAGTCAAGAATAATATTTATTGATTATTTGTTAAAAAAAAACTACATATAATACACGTTAGTAACGCCTCTTCCTCTTCCTCTTCCTCCTCTGCTTCCTCTTCTTCCTCCTCTTCCACCTCTACGTCCTCCAAATTTCATTTTTTGTAGCTCTTTTTTGAGCTCGCTGTTCTGTAATATGAAAAATAAACATAAATCTTTTGTTAATTACTGCAATAATGTCTAGACGTTTTCACACTTTCATGAAAATGGGACATTCCACGCGAAATCGAACACTTTTCGGAATAACATTTCGGATGTTGCTGAAATTTGAGTATGTTGTAGTCTTTAGTGATATTTAATCGTACCTCAAAGGATTTTTCAAAATTTTGAAAAATGTCGATTTTACAGCTGTTTGAAGGTAAGTGCTAACTTTTTTCCAGTAAATTATAGCTATGGAAGTAGTGAACGGATGGAGATGAGCATTACGGTGTTTATAGAAAAGACATTGAAGATTTAAGAAAAAAATATTTCAGTTTAAAAAAATAGAATTTGAAACATTTTTGTGCAATTATTTTAAACAAATGCAGGTTTTTAACATCGGGGGCGATTTTAAAAATCTGAAAAAAGGAGAATATAGTTCTATCCTCCCCCTTGATGGACAAATTTTCAAAAAAATTGACATTTTAAAATTAGCCCTATAAAACTTGCCGAAAGTTGATGCTGCGTCAAATCACACCCGCTCGACTGGCTGAGCCGTGCGGTACTCGCAACTGCCAAGCGGCTATATCTGCTATTCTTATAGTGTTCTCGAATATGGTAGGTATTTGTAAAAAACTGAAGAAGGAAAACTTTTACTGTGTTTTATACAGAACATAATAATGTAACTCAATTTTTGGTGTTCGCAATAATTTCCTTGAAACGAAGGTGACCCTCAATTGTTTAAATGGAATGCTATATATTTGATTATCCAGTATGAAAGCGACTGTCAACACAAATTCAACCATATGGTATAGTATGACCTTCAAGGCTACACATGGTTAGGAATGAAATAAGTATATCAAACTATCTATCTAGTAGATTGAATTTCTTCCTTTTTTCTTTAAATTGAAATAATATTTTCTAAACACTTCAATGTCTTCTCTATAAGCACCGTAAAGCTCATCTCCATCCGGTTACTACTTCCATAGCTATTATTAGAGCTATTGAGGTTTTTAATATATTCTCCGACACTACAACCATTCGTCCAAAGATCGGTTAGCGACTGCATCCGATCCGAACGCTACAAGACAGACGCGCCGGCAGAAACCGGAAAAACACTACCGGCTCTCTCACATGCGCGCGAACTGCAAATACATCTCCAACACCTCCTCTCAAGACGCGCGCGAAACAATCTCTTTTACATTCATCTCACTCATACAAAAATAATGCTTATCTCTTGACAACGGTTTGGTGAGTACATCTGCAGGCATACAATTTGTTGACATATACTGTAAACTCAAACTTTCATTCCGCAAAGCATCTCTTATAAAATGAAACTTAATATCTATATGCTTTGTCCTCGGATGTACAATGGCACTCTTTGACAATAATTGCGCTCCCTTATTATCGTTGTAAATTACAATACTATCCAAATTATTTACATTTAACTCTTTGATAAACTTAGATATATATAATGCATGTTTAACAGCTTCCGCGATTGCCACATATTCTGCTTCGGTTGAGGACATGGCAACTGTTCGTTGTTTTTGTGATTTCCAACTGATTGGACCCATCGACATACTAAATACATATCCGGTGTATGACCTCCTGTCGAGCTTACACCTTCCCCAATCGGCATCCACATAAGCCGCTATCTCGGCGTCTGATTTCCTGAAAACAATACCGTAATTACATGTTCTCTTAAGGTATCGTAATACCCTCTTAGCTGCTTGCCAATGAGCCTCCGTATTACAATCGTTGAACTGGGCCAGGACGCTCACTGCGTGAGCAATATCAGGCCTGGTTGCCACCGCCAAATACATTAACGAACCAACCAGTTCGCGATAAGGCCTCCTCTGGTTTTCTACGCCTTTATTATTTTCTAATGTTGCATCTTTATCCATTGGCGTACATACTGGATTACAGCCATCCATTCCAAATCTTTGTAATAAATCGGTAATATATTTTTCTTGCGTCATGCTTACCCCCTCTGCATCTTGTTTAATATTAATACCTAAGCAATACCCGATTTTTCCTAAATCTTTTATATCAAACTCCTTGGCCAATTCAATTTTTACGTTCTTGATCCACTTATGATCATCAGATACAATTACGATGTCATCTACATACACGGCTATATACAACCTGGTATTTCCTCCTTGGCCACTGTATACGCATGGATCGGAAACTGTAGGACTTAATCCTAACTTCTTCAATTTTTCATCCAACTTTTCATTCCACTGTTTCCCAGCTTGTTTCAGACCATATAAAGCCTTATTCAAATAACATACAGGACGATTCCGGGACTTTATTTGTTCTAATATGCTTTTCGCCTTTTCCTGTATTTTCTTCTCTTCTCTCGTATCCGCTACTATTTCATCTAAACTTTCTTCAAATCGTTCAGGCACGTCCATATAAATATCTTCTTTTAAAATCCCATTAAGATATGCACTTGTTACATCTATCTGTTCCACCATCATGTTCAATTTAACCGCCAAGGCTAACAGTAATCTGATGGAATCCAGCCTCGCAACCGGTGCGAACGTATCTCCAAAATCAATTCCTGGGCGTTGTGTAAACCCCTTGGCCACTATCCTCGCCTTTCGTTTTTCTAACGATCCATCCGCCCGGTATTTATTCGCAAGAACTGTGCGACACCCTATTACCCTTCCGTTCTCTGGCTTCTCTCTAATGTCAAACGTATCATTTTTAACTAAACATTTTACCTCTGTTCTTATGGCTCTTTTCCACTCTTCTTGGTCATCTCCTTGCAGTGCATCATTTACCGATATGTCAGCCATGTTGGCAGCTAATGTAACCAAGTTGGCCTCTGCAATCTGGTTACTACAATTCTCTTCAACCCCTTCATCGTTTTGCATTGAATTTGGTGGGTAATCTTCATTTTGTGCATCCTTGTAGTGAAATAATTTCCTAGGACGACCCCTCATACCTGTCCTCACCATTTTCGGCCTCCCAGGTGCCCTTTTCAATGCACTGGTTACATTTTCTTCCTCTGCAGTCTCACCTGTAGCTTGGACATCACTTGCCATGTCAGGATCCACATTAGTATGACTAATTTCATCCTGAACTTGTATTACATTTTTAACTTCCTCTTGCTTCCTCTTCTCATCAGGGGCTTCCTTTTCATGTTCCTCGTCTTTATGTTCGATAACTCTGATATCCCTCGATACTACCACTTTCCTTTCTGCCGGTAGCCACACTCTGTATGCTTTGGATCGTTCACAGTAACCTATAAAAATCCCTGTTTTCGTCCTATCTTCAAATTTTTTCTTTCTTGGATCTTTATTTAGAATGTATGCTTCCATTCCAAATATTCGTAAATGTGATAAAATCGGTAGTCTTCCTGTCCATAATTCGAATGGAGTTCTTCCATTCAATGCTCTGGCCGGGCATCTATTTCTAATATAATTAGCAGTTGAAACTGCTTCTGCCCAATACCCGTGTGATAGTCCTGCCTGCAACAACATACATCTCGCCGTCTCTATTAGCGTGCGATTCTTTCGTTCAGCCAAACCATTTTGTTGCGGCGTGTGCGGTACTGTTAACCGCCTTTGAATTCCATTTTCTTTTAGAAATTCATCAAATCTTGTGTTGCAATACTCCCGACCATTATCTGTCTGCAAGTACTTTATTTTCTTCTCGGTTAACGTCTCAGCATATTTCTTAAATTCCTTGAATAGCTGTAACACTTCATCTTTTGTTATTAAAAAATACACTTGGCACCATCTTGAATTATCATCAATAAATGTCAATATGTATTTTGATCCACCTATCGATTCTGTTTTCATAGGTCCACATAAATCAGAATGTACTATTTCTAACAACCTTGTACTTCTTTTCGATTCTCTTGGAAAAGGTGTCGACGTCAGCTTACCTTGTATGCATTTCTCACATGATGGAATGGTATTGTTTCCTTGAATTTTAATTCCTATTGCCTTCTCAGCCCTTACCATAAACGTTAAATCCCTCACATTCAAATGTCCGAGACGTTCATGCCATAGTTTTAGGTTAGAATTTCTGTCTCGACACTCCACACTTCTAGCATGCTCTGTATATTCTTGTATGTAATATAAATTGCCAACTCTATTTGCTTTGGCTTTTATTCTTCCATCTTTTCCCTTTATAACAGCTCCATGCTTGGTGAAGATTACTACATTGTCCCTTTCTGTAATCTTTGCTACCGATGCTAAATTGACTCTTAAATCAGGAACATATAGGGTATCTTGAAATTCTATATCTTTAATATTATTATTATCTAGATATGTTTGAATTTGTACATTTCCCTTCGCTTCAACATTTGCTGACATGTGACTAGCTAAACTCAATTTCTTATGTTCCGATGGTTGCAACTCTATAAATTTTTCTTTATCTTTGCATAAATGCTTAGTACAACCACTATCTAAGCACCAATTATTGTGTTCTGAATCCATCGCAACAGCACATGCCTTTTCTCTCTCTACGTGGTTTGCATAAAACATTTCTTGCACCGAACCTGCGCTTGGTTTATTTGTAGCACCTTTTCTGGCATAACAATTAATGGCTTTGTGCCCCAACTTGCCACAGTGGAAACATTTTATGGGGAATTTACTATTATTTGTATTTTTGTCATATCTGTTATTGTCATACTTATTATACTTCCCCTTCGTTCCCTTTCCTTGCTCATTCTGCTTCGCTGCCATTGCACCAGGTTCATCACTATGTTTTTGTTTCCTGGTCTCAAATTCTTCTAAAATCTTTATCTTCAACATCTCAAGATCTGGGAGCTCGTCACGGGATTCCATTGCACATCTAAAGTTTTCGTACGTATCTGGTAAACTATTTAACAGCATTGCACTCTGCAGGTCCTTGTGAATTTCTATACCCATATCACCAAGCTTATCTACAACTTCGATGAAGTTATTTATATGTTCACGCACATCCGCACCATGCGCCATGCGGTGACTGGTCAGCTTTTTCAGTAACGCGGCCTTTTTCGCCGGGCCTTTGGACGCATATATGGATTGCAGCTTTTCCCATACCTTATGCGCAGTTTTACATCCTTTAATTTGTTTTAATTCTTTAGCGCTTATAGCGAGTATAATATCAGATTTCGCCTTCTGATCTGCGACATCCCATGCACGGGCCGCTTCAATTTCAGCAGGCCTACGTTTTTGTCCATTCGCATATTCCCAGCCGTCGTTTTTTATTAGCAGGGCTTCTGCCTGTATGCACCACGTATCGTAATTATCCTTTGTTAATACCTCGATCTGATTCGATTTTCCGATACTTGCCGTCATCATGCCACGTGTCTGCCTAACCTCAAATTTTACCCTTCTTCTTACTTTTTAATCACTTTTCATACTTCGCACTTCTTTCTTTTCTATTCTTTAACTAATTACTTTCGCTCTGGGCCCATAACCTGTTAGAGCTATTGAGGTTTTTAATATATTCTCCGACACTACAACCATTCGTCCAAAGATCGGTTAGCGACTGCATCCGATCCGAACGCTACAAGACAGACGCGCCGGCAGAAACCGGAAAAACACTACCGGCTCTCTCACATGCGCGCGAACTGCAAATACATCTCCAACAGCTATAATTTACTGAAAAAAAGTTAGCACTTACATTCAAACAGCTGTAAAATCGACTTTTTTCAAAATTTTGAAAAATCCTTTGAGGTACGTTTAAATATCATTAAAGACTACAACATATTCAAATTTCAGCAGCATCCGAAATGTTACTCCGAAAAGAGTCCGATTTCGCGTGGAATGTCCCCAATGTAAGAAATGTTTGCGCGAGATCGCTTACGTATCTACATACCTGCTTTTTATAAAAAAAGGCCAATTCCCTCCAACTGTTGGAGGACGGACTCCGCCTGCTGGTGGACGGACTCCGTCGTGGGGACGGAGTCCGCCTTTTCCGTACATTGCTGCTGGTTGACGGACTCCGTCCCCGCGACGGAGTCCGCCCGCTGTGTGAAGGACTCCGTCGTTGGGACGCAGTCCGCCCGCTGGTTGAAGGACTCCGTCTACGAGACGGACTCCGTCCCCGCGACGGAGTCCGTTTCTTTTCTCCCTCGAGATTGCATTGCATCTCCTCTGCATTGCTTGCCATCTAAAAGCGAATCGAAGAAACAGTGAAACTATTGAACGTAAGGATTTGAAAGTGCAGTAGAAGAGTACACGTTTATCAATTTGGTACATTCGGGTACAATATAGGCTTTCTTTAGTCAAGATTTAGCGCAGGAGGGGAATCTTCATGTTTCTAAATGCTGGAATTTCCATGTTCGACAGCGTTGAAATTCAAACATTTCCAAAATTTGTAATTATGAGGTTATCAAGTTTCAAAATATCTATAATTGAAGGCTCGGATGCAATAAGGGGACTAAGAAAATGCGAAAAAGTATTGTCCAAACGCTAAGAAAAATTGGAAAATTAAATTTTGTTAAACTGGATTTTAAAAAATATAGTGTTGTAAAGCTCGTCACGGCACACATTTGTTCTTTTTACAGTTTCTTTATCGAATCATTAGTATTCGAGATAAAAATTATAAACCAAACAAATTTCTTCGACCAAAGTAAATTTCTTCTTAAATATAAATTGCGATAACTTGAGTAAATATTAACGGATTGTTATGAGACTTGAAACATAAAACTCGGAAAACTCTAGCGAAGCCGAAAAATGTATGCACAAAACCCTTATGTTAAAAATGTAATAATATTTAATTAAAAAGTACATAATACTGGACATAACCCATGTTTTTCAACGTTCGTCGTTAAAAAGTATCAAGACAATTTTGACATACATATAACTTTCAGCGACAAAGTTTTTCCTTAATATACAAGGAAGATTTTCACAAATTTTCACACTGATTAATAAATAATTGTAGAAGATACGACGATATATATAAATCTCGCGCGCCACCAACAGTCAACAGCCGCGTATAATGCGCTATTTAGCAGTTTTAGCACTCGCGTTGACAGTTGGGGCCGTGCGAGAGTTATATATATCGTCATATCTTCTACAATTATTTATTAATCAGTGTGAAAATTTGTGAAAATCTTCCTTGTATATAAGGAAAAACTTTGTCGCTGCAAGTTATATGTACCTCAAAATTGCCTCGATACTTTTTAACGGCGAACGTTGAAAAACATGAGTTATGTCCAGTATTACTTTTTAATTAAATATTATTATATTTTTTAACATAAGGGTTTTGTGCATATAGTTTACGGCTTCGCTAGAGTTTTCTGAGTTTTATGTTTCAAGTCTCATAACGATTCGTTAATATTTACTCAAGTTATCGCAATTTATGTTTAAAAAGATATTGACTATGGTCGAAGAAGTTTTTTGGTTTATAATTTTTATTTCGAATACTAATGATTCGATAGAAAAACTGCAAAGAGAAAAAATGTGTGCCGTGATGAGTTTTACAACACTATATTTTTTAAAATCCAGTTTAACTAAATGTAATTTTCCAATTTTTCTTAGCGTTTGGACAAATGTTTTTCTCATTTTCGAGAGCTAGTCTCTTTATTGCATCCGAGCCCTCAATTTGTCTTGACAGTCACTTTCATATCGGGTAATCAAATATGTAGCATTCCAAAACTGATGCTCACCTTCGGTTCACGGAAAATATCGCGAACACCAAAAGTTGACATACCGTATTATGTTGGGTATAAAAAATAGTAAAAGTTTTCCTGTTTCAGTTGGGGCAAATTTTAAAGTGTCCGTATTTCTGAAAACGGGCCCGTAAAGAGGACATATAGGACTAAACCCTCATTTTTTTCAAATTTTTAAATAGTGCCCCGCTATTTAAACATGGCATTTGTTTAGAACAATTGCAAAATAAATGGTCAAAAATTTATTCCCTTTCAGTGAAATAATTTTAATTAGGTACTCTTACTTCCCCAGTGTAAGCACCCAAACGCTCATTCTTATCTGTCTCTTAGTTCAACAGTTATAATTTAATGAAAGAAAGTCAATTTCCACAATTTTGAAAAATTTTAAAAATCCTTTGAAATACGTATATATATCACTAAAGACTACATCTTATTCAAGTTTCACAAAAATCCCAAATGTTACTCCGAAAAGTGTCCGAATTCGCGTGGAATGACCCAGGATTGAAATGCGAAGAGTATTCTTTTCATACGCGGTCAAGTGCACACGTGCCTGTATACTCGCACAGCCGCGTGTCGCAACTCAGACCTGTTTGCTTGTGGCTGCCTTCGCTTGCGAGTAGCGGAGACGGTTGTGCAGATATGTGCGTGTGAAAAGAAAACAGGCCAAATGTGCATTTTCTTCGGTTTGCATAGCGAGGGAATCACGTTGTCTAAGACGTCCCTCTTCGTATCATCAAGATATTTTAGAATGATGTTCACAGTAATGCAATAATAATAATAATATTTTCATAAACAAAGTATCGTAATATTTGTGATGTTTCTCTAATGATTAATTACACCAAACACGATATAATTTGGATAATACATATTTAGTGGTAATAAGTTTCGGCCGTAGAGAAGGATAGCGAATGAAAAAGATGGAGACAATCGGCAGTCCTTTTTTCCACTCGCTCTCTTCTCCTACGTTCGAGACTGTCGACAAACTTCTAAAAATGTAGGATCTACAGTAAAATCTCGATTAGAGTTCAAAATTGTGACTATATAACATTAGTGTTAATTTCTATCACCCCTAGTTGGGGTGGTAGCCCCTGGAACCAGTGAAGCGTGTAATATGGCTCGTGCGCCGATCGTGTAACCCGATCCGAAATCGAAAATCGGTGAGAGACAACACCGATGTAAACGAGGTTCACAATTAAAAGTATTTTATTTTTGGTTCATTTTTATAATTTATTTACCAACATATTTGTGAGGATTTTCTGATTAAAATGACACCAAACACGATATGGTTTGGACAATTATATAAATATAAATGATTCGTATCCACGATAAGTAAAAGTTGTCCGATTTATGTCGTATTTGGTATCATTTTAATCAGGAGATTCTAACAAACATGTTGGTAAAAGTTTCATGAAAATGGAACCAAAAATACAAAAGTTTTAATTTTAAATTTTGATTGCGTTAGTATTCTCTCACACGTACTCCGCGAAAAGCGGGCATTTAAATTTCCATTGAGACTTTACTGTATATCTTCTTTTACTATGCCTGCTTTTCTTTTCTAATGTATGTTTATCTTATTTCTATGTATGTACCACGTGTTACTGATTATTGACTCTTTACGTGCAGACAACGATTGAAAACAGCAGCGTGCCTCACGGTAGGTCAGGGCACCGTGGCGGAAGCAGGTACGCGTGCAGGTACCTCGTACGAAGAAACGTACTTCCAAGCACATCTGCTACGTGTGATTTTCCTACGGACGTAATACACGAAGAAGACGTAGGACATTTTGAAGATTTTCCAATTATGGAAGGAATTATAGAAGAAGCACATTTCGATACGGACGCAGAAGATATTGAAGAAGAAATACATTTCAATGCGGACGAAGAGGAAATTATAGAACAAGTGCATTTCGAGTCGAACGAAGAAGAAGTTGCACAAGAAATAGATTTCGACACATACATCAACGAAGATGTTGGAAGTGATGCCGATTACTGGGTGGTGGAGACTGCAGAGCCAGAACAGCCGGAAAACCCAATTTCAAAAGGAATCGACTTCGTTGATTTTCCGCATGTTTTCGAGCAAATCAAAAATCTTGGAAAACATTCGATTACTGGCTGTGGCATCCAACATTTTGAAATAGTTAGATGTGAACGGAATGGATTAGAAAATGTGTATCATGTAGAGTGCAAAATGTGCAAATACACAGAGCGTATATCCTGTCTTCGGAAGAGTGATGCCACTATGGATATCAACCGCGCTGCTGTTGCCGGAACAATGATGACGGGCGGCGGATATAATCAACTGGAGGACATACTGACGGCCGTGAACGTGCCCTGTATGACGAAAAGGATCTACGAGAACTGTCAGAATGACCTAATCGATGCCCTCGAAGTGGCCGCACAACGCGAAATGGAAGATGCTGGAAAAGAAGAAAAAGCATTAGCTATAGCAAGAGGCGACGTACATGCAGAATCCAAGCTACCGTTTATCCCAGTTGTCGCGGATGGCAGCTGGATGAAAAGGTCCTACCGCGGAGGAGATTACAATTCTCTTTCGGGCGTAGGAGCCATCGTGGGATACCACACGAAGAAAGTGCTGTACATCAGTGTGAAGAATAAATTCTGCATGACTTGCCAAATAGCAGGTACGAGGAAGGAAGAACCGCGCGAGCATCGTTGCTTCAAGAACTGGGGTCGTAATCAGAGTTCAACTGGCATGGAAAGTGTCGCTATTGTCGAAGGCTTCAAATGCAGCATAGATATGCACGGACTAATATATTCTACACTAGTTGCCGATGGCGATAGCAGTGTGTACAAGAAGATATTGGACAATGATCCATATGAAATGTACATGGTGCGGGTACGAAAAATAGAATGCACCAATCACCTGCTACGCAATTTCAGTAGAAAAATAAGCGAAATCTTAGCAAAAGGCCGCAATAAAGAACTAAGAGCTGTCGTACATAATAATGCTCTCCGCCTGCGTACTGGTATAAAGAAAGCTGCGGAATACCGGTTCCAAGAAGAAATAACACTCGATCAACGAATACAAAATTTGAAGGAAGACTTGACGAATGTACCGAGTCACGTTTTCGGTGAACACAAAGAGTGTCAGAGGTTAGCATACTTCTGTAATAAATACTCTGATCCCAACAGAGTAGACTACGTTCCACAACTGAGAGAAGCTGGTATTTATCAAAGTATCGAAGAAGCGATGCAGCCACTTTTCACTAAAGCTGACAGTTTGCTACACGGTCTAAATAACAATGCCGTTGAAAGTTTTAATAATATCATTGCTAAATTCATCGGAGGCAAAAGGATAAACTTTGGACGAGGGGGCTCGTATCAGGGTAGAGTCTCCGCTGCAGTCGTCCAATATAACACGAAAGAGGCGTTTAGCAGATTGAATATGGCAATGAATAAAGAGCCGACAACCATAGTAAGAAAGCAGGAAAAACGGCGGAAGCGTGCAGCAGAAAAGGCAATGGAATATAAAAAAGAAGCGAAAGCATCCTCCTTCCGAAATAAAAAACAATCGTGCGACCAGGATTACGGCCCCAGTGCAGAAAAGCCAGATATGGAAGAGACAGTATACTCTTCCGAGTGTAACAGGCACGCGGCTATACTTCACGAGTGGCAAACGACGCGATACAAGATCGAAATGGAAACTCGCGATCAGGCGAATAGCGAAAAGTGGATCGGTTATAGGAAGAAATTATTAACTGCATCCAATTTCGGCAAGGTATGCCGATTACAAAAGAAAACACCACGGGCAAATACTTTGAAGAGTATAACGTACCCGCAACTCGAAAATTTACGTTCTCTCCAATACGGAAGAGAAAATGAGGCAAACGCCTTGCGACAAATGGAAGAAGAATTAGGAATCAATATTCTAACGTGTGGCCTCTTCATCGATGCTACTGTGCCTCACTTAGGTGCAACTCCTGACGGCCTCGTAGACGATGATACCATCATCGAAGTAAAATGTCCCGAATCGGCGAAGGATTTGTCGCCTGCTGAAGCAATAGAGCATCTTCCTGCAATACGGCGTATTTTCCGAGGTGATGAAATGAATAAAAATCATCACTACTATTATCAAGTGCAAGGACAATTGCACATTACGAATAGGCAACGGGCTTTATTCTGTTTATGGACGCCGAAAGGAATGAAAGTTATAATAGTACCAAGAGATGATAGTTTCTGGGCAAGAGAGATGGAGGAAAAACCGAGGAAGTTCTATGAGGACTGCATGTTGCCAGAAATAATAGATAGCAGATACAATCGACAACAGCCGATTAGAGAACCTCCGTACATAAAAACAGGAGGAACATGTACGAGTAGAAAATAAAGTACATAAAACGATGGATGACAACATCGCAATAGCACCGGCGAGTGCATCCAGCGCATATGAAGAGCTGGCGAATAAGCAATTGCAATACAAAGTGACTAATGCACCGGCGAGTGCATCCAGCGCATATGAAGAGCTGGCGAATAAGCAATTGCAATCCAAAGTCACTAATGCACCGGCGAGTGCATCCAGCGCATATGAAGAGCTGGCGAATAAGCAATTGCAATCCAAAGTCACTAATGCACCGGCGAGTGCATCCAGCGCATATGAAGAGCTGGCGAATAAGCAATTGCAATCCAAAGTCACTAATGCACCGGCGAGTGCATCCAGCGCATATGAAGAGCTGGCGAATAAGCAATTGCAATACAAAGTGACTAATGCACCGGCGAGTGCATCCAGCGCATATGAAGAGCTGTTGAATAAGTAATGTTCCAAAATGTGAGTAAGAAAGTATGTAGAAGATACATACGGAGAGTGAATAGGACCGTCTATGACGGGGGTGGTGGTGGGCCTTTTCACACTCTCCTAATAATAAATACCTATAGCTATTCTTTCATATCAAGTGGAAATGACATGTATAAAAGCGTAAGTATGACACATACTTTTGTTATGCAAATAATTGGATTAATTGGAAATCATCATGAATGTTCCTCTTGTGACGTAGCGTCCCAGCGCGAGGAGTCGAGCGCACGGCGGTGCGACCGGGAGTGAGCGAGAGGCCGAGCGCGCGGGCGACCACAGCCGAACCCGACCGAACCGGCCCGAGGCGCGCCGGTCTCGCGACGCGTCAAATGACGCTCACTCCCCGTTGCGCCGCTAGATCGCGTCGATTTCTCGCTGCTGGGAATTTCCGAGAATCGGGACATAAGCCCCGACGTCACGGAGCCAAGGCAGTTCGAGTGGGGCTACGGATCCCCCTCCTAGACCGCCTGCCTGGATGCTGCCCGGTGCAAGCACACTAGCGGGAAATTCCGCATACCCGCCGATCATAGGATCGCCTGTCCTCTTCTTTCCTACTACCGACTCCGACAAGAGACGCCTGGAAGTTGCCCGGTCTCTTTCTCTCTACCGCTCCGATCAGAGACGCCTGGACGCTGCCCGGTCTCTTCCCTACCGTTCCGATAAAGAGACGCCTGGAAGTTGCCCGGTCTCTTTCTCTCCACCGACTCCGACAAGCGACGCCTGGACGCTGCCCGGTCGCTTTCCCTACCGTTCCGATAAAGAGACGCCTGGAAGTTGCCCGGTCTCTTTCTCTCCACCGACCCCGACAAGCGACGCCTGGACGCTGCCCGGTCGCTTTCCCTACCGTTCCGATAAAGAGACGCCTGGAAGTTGCCCGGTCTCTTTCTCTCCACCGACTCCGACAAGCGACGCCTGGACGCTGCCCGGTCGCTTTCCCTACCGTTCCGATAAAGAGACGCCTGGACGTTGCCCGGTCTCTCTCTCGCTACCGCTCCGCCAGGAGACGCCTGGACGTTGCCCGGTCTCCTTCCTACCGTTCCGATAAAGAGACGCCTGGACGCTGCCCGGTCTCTTTCTCTCTACCGCTCCGACCAGAGACGCCCGACCGGTGTCCGGTCTCCGGCGCGTTCCCATAGCGAGACGCGCGGCGTACCGTCAGACCGAAACAAACGAGACCGCGTAGCGACTCCTGTAAATAGTGTATATAGCCTCATCTGTAGGACAAGTCAATAAACGTAATATTCATCACTACATAAGGATTCTATCACACCCTGGCGTACCGACTGAGTCTATCCCTACGAATCCTTACACCCGGAGGAACCACCGTCACACTCTCATATATGAATTTGCTTTAGATATTTCCACCAACCAGTATCAACGTTGAAAATCATGCTCTATGAAGCGAGGAAAGGAAGGCAGTCTTCTCCGCAAGCATAAAGATAAGTAAATAACATACATACATTTACATTTTTATTGCATTCAGATTACAACTCGTTCTAACTTTTTATCACAGATTCTATGACAACTAACTGGAATCAAAAGGGGTCAGTGCCATTCCAAGAAAATATTTATGAGAAATAGGACACAATAATAATGGTTTCTTCAGTAAGTGTAAGTATCAGTTTTTACATTCAAGTGGTATAAACACAAAAAATAATTTTTATTAAATTTATTTATTTTTGCAGATCAAACCAGAGTGTACATATGTACACTGGACTGAGGAATATCGTTGCAACTACCACAAATGCAGGGTGGAATTATTATGACGCCGACCGGCCTAGTGAAAATGTGCAGGAGCGGATTTTCTGTCAGCTGGAGGAGCAGATTTTCTGTCCTCGAAGTGACAGAAAATATAACCTATATGCTATACCCGATTTCCTAAAGATACTGTTGCGGCGTAATAATAATGTTTCGCAAGGATGATGAATGTTCACAAATGTTTCGTAAAAGAACGAAATAGCCACTAAACATTTGTTGTCATATAGCATATACTTAGGTTATATTTTCTGTCACTTCGAGGAGGGACCACATAATAATCACGCGTTGGATTCAACGTCAAGCACAATTTTATATATGTTTGTACATAACTGCTTTCTGCATAGGATGTGTATTTCATGTTCTGTTTCAGTGTTTTGCTAATTAAAAAATGTCTATCCTAACAAACTTCATTTTCTGGGGACATGCCCTCGTGTATTTTTCCTTTTCACTTATAATTCCTTACTGCCAACGTAGAATATTGTAGCATAAGCACATTTCAAGTAACGTACAATGAATTTTCCACGTTTGCAGTACCAGCCGACTTTCCGTTTAAATTTTTATAAATACAACGCAACAGCTGAGAATTTCTTTCCTTATTCAGAATAGAATACGGAAATAGCAAACAGCTCCCTCTCGCGTGCATCACGCAGCGGCGTATCTATGGGTAATACCATTTCAGTGCAGAAAAAATCTGCTGTAATACCGACCTGCCGAATCGGCCAGACCACGTGACGTGTCTACCCCCTTAAGGAACACGAAAATCATCATGTATTTGATTTCAGACGAACCTGGGCGTTACAATTTGTTAGGTTAGTCACGCGTGTAACGGCGGACGAACTTCGCGGGAGAACAAATAACTCGGTCATTTTTTAATATTTTCGTACAGTATTTATACAATATATGCACTAATACATGCTCTACACATAAGAAGAAAATAAATAATTTTCAACTCATAGTATCAGTAAAAAAAATTGGTCTAGTTTAGTGCTGTTTCGAGCGCCTCAGGGTGGCGTAACCCCTTAACTCTTACGTAATTCAGTTCAGCGTAAAAAATAATATGGAACTACATATTTTCAAATTTTTGTCTGCAAAATAACTGGTAGTTCATTTTCACTTGAGTGACCCCCCCTTAACTGCGTATTTGAGAGACTTGAAACATGTAAAAAATTTACAAAATTCTTAAAGAACCTTAGACATAATTTATTTTATGATGACACATTTGTGGTTTTATGGTCTCCTATCGCTACCCAACAGGTGGTTCACCCCCTAATAACGATGACTGGCGACAAGAACATCATCCATGCAGCAAGTTATGACGCAAAATGACGTTTATATTAAGTTTTATTCATGACAACTTCGTACCCCTTATGGACTATGAGGGGTAGTTTCACCCCTTAAATATGATAACGGGCCTCTATAAAAAAAACACGTATATCTTATTTTTCGGTCCTCTAAAACATATGCAAAAACCAAATCAATAGGATGTGGACACCTGGGAACCTCTCCTTGTAAGAAGTCCGCTAATGTCACCCCTACTTTTGGGAACTGCAGAGTGCTATTTAGCGATCCTTCGCCCACGTGCAGCCGACATGATATTCAACAACCGAGAACGGTAAAGCCTGCGTGCTGAACATCATCCACTAATGGGAATGAAAATAAGTAGTGTGACAATAAAAGTTTTATCAATGGATTACTGAGGTATTCCCAATGAAAATATATGTATGTAGACGCAACCGTATTTGGTCTATCTTTAACTGTACCTAATGTGTGATTGATTCACAGAATTCCATAGAATTCAAATTACATGTACAGTAAGTAAGAATAATCCATATAAGTTGTGTTTTGACTTATTTTCATCAGGCAAAACTCGCCAATCCACTAGTCCGACTCTTATGTAGATCTAATTAAAAATGTAAACTTTTAATGTGTGTATGACGCATCCCGTGCACAAACTTTATGGCGACTGATTGTTAATCAAGCGACCAAAATAAATTAAGGTAATAATGTAATTCAAAATCATGAGTTAAAGCTCTTAAAGCTCGGAACTTAAAGGGGGAGACCACTGCAAAAAAATCGGAAAATCGATTTTTTCTTTTTTGCATTTTCTGAAAGACGCACGTTTCAAAAATGCTCTCTCTAAATTTTATGAAAAAATTCGCAAAATTGACTGAGATATAGTATTTTCCGTGAAGTGGTGTCAAGCGCGCGACTGAACCGAGCGGAACTTTGAACGCGTTTTTCTCAGAATGACATTTTTTAACCCCGTTGACAGTCTACACCAGCGCCGTTCAGGTTACCGTTTGACGGGCAAGGGCGCCCGCCACTGCCCGGGGCAAACGTAGTGGGCAAAGCTCCGGGCAGTGACGTCAGCTATCGTTACAACGGAGTGGGGAGGAATGGTGTCGTGGGTCGTAGATGCGTAGGCAGGCATGTGTTAGTAGATTCCTTGAAATACTGTTGAGCCGACGCGACGGTCCTTGTTCATCCTGGCATCTGTACCGTATGGCCCGGGGAGGCGTGGCTTGCCCGCCGCCGACAAGTGTTTGCCCCGGCCAGTCTGATCTGTTGCCCTATCGAGCAACTCCTGAACGGCGCTGGTCTACACAGAAAACAATACATCCAATTGACATAAACAAGGGCATTTATTGCACGAAAAACCCATCTCTATCACCTGAGGATCAGTTTTTTTTTAATTAACGACCTCCTTCTACTTTTTTATCAACATTTCCCCAATTTTGTACACCCAAAATATGATTCTTTTTCAGTGGTCTGGTATTGATTAATTTTTTGCGATTCTTACTTTTTTTGATCGTCATGTAATAGACGTAGGCTTAGGGATGAATCGATACAGCCAAGGTATCGATACTTTTACTCATTACTTGTATCGAATGAAAGTATCAGTACTTACTCTGTATCGACACAAAAGTATCGATACCTACTTGTGTCGAATCACAATGAATATTTTTTTTTTCAAATATAAAATCGATGACTTTTTGTAATGGGTAGGGCTGTCACATGGCATTCCGTCATCTCAGCTATACAAAAAATCAAGTTGGATAATCCTTCCTTTTTTCTGCTACCAAGAAGGTATCGCAACCGAAAACAGTGCTGCTAAAAGTACTTGATATCGAGAATTGAAACCGTTGTCGATAAATTTTATTAAATATATTTTAAAGAATGTCGAAAATAACATTTTAGGAAAGGTGTAGAAGGCCCGCGAAGCCGAAAGTCTGGCGGTAATGTAAGGAATCGGATTTCCAACGGTTTGGGCAAATTGAAGAGTACCTACGTACTCCAGATGCACGATACAGAGCATGAACGATATTTTTAGGCCAAGTGTATCTATGTTCGCTTTTATCTTTCATGTAGAATGTTGATACTCGCCCCATTCGATACGAGTATTTTTTTCGATACTTACTTGGTATCGCAACCCTAGGTATCGATACTAAAATTACTTGGTATCGAAACGAAAGTATCAAGTATATACTCGTATTTACTTGTATCGATTCATCCCTACGTAGGCTTCTAGTTTCTAAATTTTTTTTTTTTAATTCGGGTTAACCGTATGGGCACTGTCAACGCGACAACCACGATTTTGCCGCAGCGCACATTTTGACGAAGAGTATACAGGAAATTGATTTATAAATTTGATTGAAAATAATTTTGTTTTATCCTTCAATATGTACATATTAACTACACTAAGCAATACATTGATTTACTTGCGTTGTTTGGTTGAAATAAATTCCCGAAGACACCCTTACTTTTCGGAATATTACCCCAAAACGTTTTGCAAGACCCTTCCGATTTTGGTAGTCGTGTACAATATTGCAAATTTTATAGTCTTAACGATAAACACCAGCAAAATCTTCAGCATCATAACGATAGATTGGCAAGTACGAATATTTTCAAGGCTTCCAGACCTATCTCAAAATGTCATTCTCGTGATTTGTTCAAAACATTTACTACAAGATAGTACCTTAGAGATCAATCATTAGAATAATACTTACTGGCAGTTCTCCACCGCGCTCACTTTTGGTGAACAGAGGTGTTTTAGAACAATGACGGTGTTTCTGTTTCGAAATAAGATATTCGCTTTCCCTTCGACTTCTTCTGTTGTTGCTGCGGCAAACGAGATAGACTGCGAATGAGCTACAGAAAATTGATTGCGAGTGCCATCACATTTCAGCCTCTTCGTGGCAGATGACTCGGCGGCGTTCGGACCCGAACCGTCACTTTGATCAACAAATCTGTGTCTAGCCATCTTTTTTCGTTGAACCGTATATACAAGCTAGAGCTTTTCCTTTTTTTCGTTTTTTTAACGTGGGGAAATCTACAAAAGATAAAGGTAGTACGGATTTCTTACCCACTAAAACCCCACGGTCACCATCGTGCTTGGGGGGAGGGCAGGAAGCGCTAAAAAGAATACCCGCCCCCCCCCCCCCCACGCCTAACGTAGGAGCTTCACCTACGCGTCAGGTGGCAATTAGGTGCTACACATCGTTTGAAGATCATTGCCGGACCCAATTCGTGATCTAGTAACGAAACATTGCTGTATAACATGAATTGAAAAAAAAAGAAGGGATTAAGTTTCAATATCTAACTTCTCATTTTTTGGATGATTAACTGTATGTATGCACGCCTACAACTTACAGCGTAGCTGGACTCTATGCAGAAGCAATAGAGGTGCCAATTGGATTATACAGTGCTAGTAAATATGGCCTGAGAGCTTTGGGAACGGAACTTCGTCACGAAATGAGACAAGCCAAATTACCCATTAAAATTACGGTAAGACTTAATGTAGAGTAATTGTCACCTGAATGTTTCGACATTTTCATGTGTTAATATAATAACTGATACAATGTTCCCTCACAGGAGACTTGATATACACGTTCGGTTGCCCCTCTCCCCCCTTTTTTATTTACAAATCACCAAGTGTATAAAATACTTTGTTAAATAGGTATTTTTTGTAATATGTTTCAAGAATTAACTTTTTCAGTAGTACTCCTTTTAGTATAAAATTCTACGATATTCAGGATGATGTCGTTGAAAGTCCTTTTTCAATCCGAATCATGCCAAGAGCTTGATATTACTGAGTTAGCGTGACTCTGTTTATACATAACACCTACAATTACAATTTTATAATTAATCTTATATTATACTCAATGATAATTTAACGAATAAATTAATTAATGGTAGTTGATTCAATTCATTTTGTATGATAACTAAATTGTAAGATATTTATACTATGTTTATGTTCCTACAGAATATCAGTCCTGGAGCAGTGTTAACGGAAATGTTGTCAGGATTCATTAAGAATGAAGACCACCTCAAGGAAATGAATCCTTTACAAGACAAGGACCTCGCTGACGCAGTGGTTTATGCGTTAGGGACGCCAGAACGTGTAGAGGTGAGCAAAAATAAATGTGTTACATTGCATTACGAAAAGCAGACATTTTGTGACATATTTTGGAAACATTAATGGCCCATATATGTATACGTTTATACGATCTCAACATTCCTTTCAGATCCATGAGGTCACAGTTACATCAAAACTGGCGTTGGCGCTGTAACAAATGAATCACTGAATTTGATTTTGTCTCATTAATCTTAAGCCGGGAATCCGCCGGGAAGCCAAGCTAAGCTATGTTATGCTACGTTTTAAGAAAATTAGCTTCAATACATTCTTATGGAACCGTTTCCATCAAAAGCTAAGCTAAAAGATAGCATAGCATAGCATAGCTTAGCTTAGCTTCCCGGTGGATTCCCGGCTTTAAAATTGAGAAAACTGTGCAAAACTTTTCTATATTATTCTAAAATACAAAAACCAGGGCAGAATATAGAATAAGAATACATAATTCTATTCTTTGTTAACTGAAGATTAATGTAAAGTAATAAAATGTAATGGTATTTTCTGCAAAAAAATTGTTCTTTAATTACATTCACAACATCCACAAATTCGGTCTTAAATCTACATCTACATCTACATCTACATCTACATCTACATCTACATCTACATCTACATCTATATCTATACTTTTATATAAAATCGAAGTTGCATACTTTGAAATGCGGTTTCTCAGTAAATATGAATTGTAGCCACAAGTGTGTTACATCATTTTGTTTGTCTTGACGAGAGGAAGGTTCTAACGTTTTTATTTTTTTTTAAATAATGATTTTTAAATAATAGTAGTTCGCGACCGCCAGGTGGCCACCGGGCGAGCGCTTCTCGCTTGCGAAATAGCACCGCGGCGGGAATAAGTGGCCCAGGCAGTAATGCCAGAACCGTGGGTTTTTATCGGGCTCCGGTGGTCCTCCCCCCGCTTAGGGAGGGAAATTGTTTCCTCATTGCCGATCGTGAAAAGGCTGAGGCTTTTGCCCGAGCGTTTCCTTCGGTCCATGATGGAGTCGCTAGTAGGGTGTCGCCCCACGACCGTCTGGTTGGTGACTATATCGCTGGGGTTGAGGGGTCCCCCGGTTGTGAGCCCCCGACGTGCCCTCTAGTCACTCTGGAGGAGGTAAACGCTGCCTTAAAGCGCATTAGTAACGGTAAGGTTCCTGGTTTCGACGGTATTTCTCCCTTGATGCTGAAGTCGGCGGCTGTAAAGGCTCGACTTCAGATATACTACATTTTCAAACATGCCCTATTATTCTCCCATTTCCTTGACTGCTGGAAGACAGCGAGGGTCTCTCCTATCCCAAAGCCTGGGAAACCGAGGGATAGAGTTGACAGTTACCGGCCTATCAACCTCTTGCCGGTGCTCGGAAAGGTATTTGAGCGTTGCGTTCAACAGCGACTCCTTGACTTCCTGAATGAGAACCGGGTCATCATCGACCACCAGTTCGGATTCCGGGCTGGCCACTCCACCATACACCAGCTGGCGCGTGTTTCGCAGGGCATCGCACACGAGCTTAACGTCAAGCGTTCGGCTGCGATGGTGTTGCTGGACCTCACCAGAGCGTTTGACTCTGTCTGGCATAATGCTCTTGTGTTTAAACTGTCAAGAATAGGCGTCCCCCTCCGCATGGTTAAGCTCATTAAGTGCTATCTGGCGGATAGACGTATCTTCGTCTCCATTGGGGGAGGGGGGGGGGGCGGAATCTTCCAGGCTCCCGGTCTCCGCGGGAGTTCCGCAGGACTCTATCTTGGGACCAATACTTTTCAACATCTTTATTAACGATGTCCCTATGGTGAATAACTGCTCCCTGGCTCTGTATGCGGACGACACCACGCTCATCGCCTCATCGTGGCACATCAAGACCTTGGTTATTAAACTCCAGGTATACCTTGTAACCGTAGAACGCGGGGTTACCGGGGGGGACGGTGGAGGTACCGTGTCGCCAGCTCAGGACGGTGGTCCAGGGCCGCCGATCGAATGATTATACGCCTAGGTAGAGTGGAGTACGACTGTTTATTCAACCTTAGAGCTATATACAGGATATCCCGGCCAGGTCTACGCTGGCACACAGAGTATGTACGGCTTAGATTATTCCGGGTCGCGGCGCGCGGTTCGGTGTGTATCCCGGCGCACGGTTCGGTGTGTATCGCGGCGCGTATGAAATCGGCGACGAGGCGGCGAAGGGGGGAGGGGATAGACGATTTGACCGTTCGGTGTCTTGGCGGGCAAGCCCTGCCGTTAGACCCTGGTCGGAGAGTCTTGAGTCCGGTCACCCGGTGGGCACAACCCGTGGGTGGATCGGAGACTGTAAGGACGCTCTTGAGAACGGAGATAAATCTGTTCGGAAGATCGATAAGTGGTGACGGCCTGCGTCCAGAGGATGGCTCACGCTGTCCTTCTGGGAACCGGGGAGGGGGCAAATTCAAAAATGCACAGAGACGCAGTCTGTCGACACACGAGAACTAATGTGAATCACGGGCGCTTGGCTTTCGCAAGAACGAGTGTTTCTACACGAGAACGTGGAATCGCACAGGAGGTCTCCGGGAGAGGTGTACTTGCTCGTACGTTCGCTCTAGGCGGTCTCTCCCAAATAGGCCTATGCCCTCGGCCTATATGTCCTCGTCCGCGGATTTCGGCAGCGAGAAGGACATTCGTCGCATGCCCATCTCGCGCCGATTCTCGGTACCCGCGGACGAGTGGTGGGGGGCAAGACCGTTGGCAGAGCGCGGTGCGTGTTGTCGCGGTCGGGCTCGCGGTGGGGGGGGGGGGCAAGATCGTCGTCCTACCGACAATAACTCGTTACAACCTGGATACCGTGCTGGAGTTCTTCAACAGCTGGAAACTTACGGTGAAGCCGGCTAAGACCCAAGCCATATTCTTCAATCGCTGGAAGCCCATCCCCACGCATTCCATGCTACATATCAATGGCACTGCGGTCCCGTGGTCTAAGGAGGTTCGGTATCTTGGCTTAGTTTTCGATAAGGGTCTTACCTGGTCCCCGGCGGTTGCTGATAGGGTTGCGAAGGTCAGGGCGGCTGCTGGTGCGCTGCATAAATACATTGCCCCCTCCTCTTACCTGAACATGCGATTGCGCATTGCCGTGTATAAGATATGCCTTCGCCCCGTTCTCACGTACGGGTCCCAGATCTGGTCTTGTGCCGCGAGGTCCACGGTTTCGACCGCCCGGGTCTCGCAAAACCGAATACTCAAGATCATTACAGGCCACCCTAGAAGATACTCATCGGAGCGGCTGCACCATGAGACTGGTGTTGAGCCATTTCTCGAGCACATCAGGGGACTTAACGAGAGGTACAGAGTGAAGGATCGTGTAAATCCTTTGGTGAGGGTCACCGGCACCTACGATATTAGCAAGATACCGTATGGAATCAAGATCAATTTCCCATTGACTCATGGACTTGATTGCGTTTGAGGACTTGATGCCTGCAGCCATTGGTACCATTCCCGGGTCCGGCGGGGCCGTATGCCATGTGCTGATGCAATTAGAATCTTTGCATGGGGACTTGGAGTATCTCCCCCCTGATTCACGAATCATGTATTGGCACACATGTCCGCTGTGTACCTGACTTAGTCCGCTCATCGGCAACCCAAGGTGGTCGGTGTTCATGAGTGGGTTTTTGAAACTTTTCCCCTCAGCGACTCATGTATTTTTCTATCCAACGTCATGCAGGTTACCCCATTATTATACTCACTCTGGTTGGTAAAGGGGTCTTCGCTCCCAGGGACAGCCCTGAGACCCAATGAAAAATTGTTTTAAAAAATTTTTAAAAAAGCCAGAACCGTGGGTTTTCGCCCACGGGGGTTACCACCACTCCACGACCAAGCGTACCCCCTCCTAGCGCTTGTACCGCACCACACAAGCATACCCGTCCCTACATCCGTGTGCCGTACGCGCTGTGCCTGGCCCGGCGCTCTCCGACAAGAACTCGTTTTACCGACATCGAAGCGCTTTGGTCGCAAGCAAAAAGTCCAGAGTTCAAATCCCGGTGCGGATATTCTACTTTGTTTCTTTATTTATTTCTCTTCTAATATTCTCAAAAGACTTGGCATCTTTAGCAGCAAATCAAGCTTCGAAAATGCTTTGTAAATTAACAGTTTTCAAGCGTTTAGTCTTCTGAGAATATATATATGGTAGTAGCGCCCGTGGGCGAAAACCCACGGTCCTGGCATCACTGGGGCCAGGGCTCGATCAGTAGGCACCCAATAAGGAAGGATTTTTGGAAATTCCATCCCCAAAGGGGGTCAAAAGTGGTGAGATGTATTTTCTCGGATCCCCTTATTCCCTAATATCTCTTAGGCCCGATGTTATATATCAACTTCGTTCTTACTCACAAAGATTACTCACATAAATGCCAAAAAACGAATTTCAGGATTTAGGGGCAAGGGGTACCTGCCAGTAGCCGTTGGCTAGATCGATGGTGGAATTGAAACGGGCCTCTCGCAGCTTGCTGAGCGTGGCCTCCACTTGTGGGAGTGGACAAGCGTCTTTTTCGGTCACCAGGTTCACGCGTCGGAAGTCTATGCAGAAACGTCGTTTCCCGTTCTTCTTGCGCACCAGGACAACGGGCGAGCTCCACGGGCTTTGGGAGGGTTCGATAATTCCCTCGGCCAGCATTTTATTCACTTCCTCGTTGATGATCTGCTGCATGGCCGGATTGCGAGGTGTGTATCGTTGCTTCAGCGGTACGGTTGGTTTCAGTCGGATGGTGTGTTCGGCGAACTGCGTGGTTCCCCGCAGAGTTTGAAATTTCGGCAGTTCCTCGTCGAGAAGTTGCTGCAGGGTTTCGACTTGTGCCGGAGTACAGGCGGTTACCCCGTTGGCTATTTCGAGGCTGGCTGCTTCGGGGACCAGTAGCCGGTGCCCAACAGTCATACGGACCCGTAACTTCTTCAGGGCGCCCCTGCCGAGGATAACCGGGTGCGTGAGTGCTGGAAGTATGGCGTATCTGTGTGTTAGCTTCTGGTGCTCCACTCGTGCCGAACTTCATAGATCCCCGGTGAGAGGTGCCTCTAAACTGTTCGCTACACGGACTCGATGTTGGGTTGGGCTGATTGTGTCGCCGTGGCGGAGGCAATGTTCTGCCACATCGCTGCGCATGTACGACCGTGTGGCTCCCGTGTCCAGGACCGCTCGGTATCGGCGGCCGTGTAGAAGGACGGTGACGAATGGTCGGGTGACTTCTTGTATTTCGTTGATTGGGGCGTGAGGTTGGCCCATGGTTGGGAGGCGCCCCCGTCTCCGGGCCTTGAGGCGTTTCCCGCCGGCGGTTGACATGGACAATCGCGAGATAGGCGTCCGTCTTGGCCGCAGCGCGAACAAAATAGGCGCGCCTGCTGTCGGCATTCTTGTCGTCGGTGGCCCCGCTGTCCGCACCTCCAACAGCAGGTCTCGCGGTTGTATCCGGTGGTCACGGCGGCGAGCGTTGAGCGGGGTGCTCGTTGTGTGGGGTTGGTCTCGGTGGCCGGGGTTCTGCTCTTTTTGTCTGCTGTGATGCTTTCGTATTCGACGGCGGTCTCCAGGAGCGCCGTGATGCTGGGGCAGTCTTTTCGGCGTATGTATTGCCGATATTCGGGAAGCAAGTTTCGGTGGATCAACTCCAGCTGTCGGTCTAGTGGGAGTTGTCCGTGACGGCGAATCAGTGTCTGTATCCCTATTAGGTAGTCTCCGGCTCGCTCCCCGGGCTTCTGTTTCCGTTGCAGGATGGCTTCCTCCAGGTCGTACTGACTAATGGTTGGAATATAGAAAAACCGGAAGTTTCTTTCGAAATCTGCCCATGTCGTCCATCCGGCGCGGTTGCTGCGGTGCCACAAGAGCGCCTGGCCCTTTAGTAATTCGGGAAGGCACCGTAGGAGCTGGTCGTCGGTGATGCCATAACCTTCCTGGAGTTCGCGGATCCTTTCGAGAAAATCGCGGCCGTCTTTGGTGCCATCGAAGTGGCAGCCCCATTTGCGTACGCAGTCCATGACGTCTGCAACGGGTAGCAGCGTGGGGGCGGCTTCGTACTCGGTGACCACGATGGACGGTGGCGCGAAACTGGTGGTTTCGCTGGGCGTGGAATTGTCTTGTTTCTCCATTGCGGCGGTGTTGACCAGGTATTGGCGGAGTCGAGCGCGTAGCTGCTCGAACGAGCCTTCGGTGCTTTCGCCTGCTGCCTCAAGGGCTTCGACAAGTTCTCCCTTGTTCAGTTGGTATAACCGAGTGAGTGCGGGGCTCATTTGCTATTTTCCTTTTCCGGTCCCTGTTCGGGCGCCAATTTGTGACGGTCGTCCGTCTGGAGGTAAGGATGGTGGAGGATGCACTCAGTCGGGATGCCAGGGTATTGAAATCCTCTCCTTACCAATTACAGCCTTTATTCTCCTTTTCACTAACTATGTACACTATTTACAAGTCTGTCCGCGGTGTCGATCGCGTTTCGCTTAGCGGTTGCGCGCGAAACGATGGAGACCTGGAAACGACCAGTCGTCTCTGTTTCGTAGCGGTAGAGGAAAGAGACCGGGCAGCGTCCGGGCGTCTCTGTTAAGGTCCATTTATACATATCCGATCCGGGTCCGTTCCGTTCCGGCGTGCCAGTAGTAAGAAGAAGAGACCCTTTACGCCCCTCTTCTTCTGACCACTGGCACGCCGGAACGGAACAGACCCGGAACGGATATGTATAAATGGACCTTTACGGAGCGGTAGCAGGAAAGAGACCGGGCAGCGTCCGGGCGTCTCTGTTTCGGAACGGTAGCAGGAAAGAGACCGGGCAACGTCCAGGCGTCTCTTGGTAGAACGGTAGTAGGAAAGAGACCGGGCAACGTCCAGGCGTCTCTGTGTGGTACGGTAGAGGGAAAGAGACCGGGCAACTTCCAGGCGTCTCTGTCTGGTACGGCAGAGGGAAAGAGACCGGGCAGCTTCCAGGCGTCTCTGTATGGTACGGTAGAGGGAAAGAGGATGGTCTACGATCGCATGATCGGCGGATACACGGAGATTCTCTCTAGTACGCTTGCACCGGGCAGCATCCAGGCAGGCGGTCTAGGAGGAGGATCCGTAGCCCCACTCGAACTGTCCTGGCTTCGTGACGCCGGGGCTTATGTCCGAATTCTTGGAAATTCCCAGCAGCGAGAAACCGACGCGATCTAGCGGCGCGGTGGGGAGTGAGCGTCATTTGACGCGTCCCGAGACCGGCGCGCCTCGGGCCGGTTCTGGGAGTCTCGGCTGCGGTCGCCTGCGCGCTCGGCCTCTCGCTCACTCCCGGTCGCACCGCCGTGCGCTCGACTCCTCGCGCTGGCACGCTACGTCACACCCTAATCAACCCCGAAGGGGGTTGTGGAAAGGAGTGAAATGTGTTTTCATGGAGTCCTCAATATCTCTTAGGTCCGAAGTGAAGCGCTAGTTTTGCTAGTTCCTTATAAAATCTTTTTCCAATGGAAGTACTGTTTTCCTTTACGTTATCGCGAGTACATACTACCCGAATGCAGTGCGATGCGTTTTAAGAAGACAAGGTAATAAGTTATCACCCTTATCGCTTATCTATGTTCTAGCGTGAAAAAGTCCGAGTGATAATCTATGATTTGCTAATTAATGAGGTGATATGCGAAAGTACTTCACTGTTTGCAAGGCCGATAATCCTTGTTAAGAAAAAGAATGGTCGAGACCGATTGTGTGTACTTTCGAGCTCTTCATAAAGTCAATCAAGATGATAAAGTTATAAAAGATAGATACCCATTGTCTTTAATTGACGACCTACTCGATCGTTTGTGCAAAGCGAAATATTTCACCCTGCTAGATATGGATTACGGGTTTTACCAAATTCCCATCGCACCTTGTTCTGTATAAAAGACAGCTTTCGTAACACCGGACGGTCATTACGAATTTCTGTGTAAGCCTTTTGGTTTAGCTAATTCCTCCTCAGTATTTCAGAGAGCAATAACCGCCGTTCTTGGAAAGTTAAGAAATTACATAGCCGTTAGCATATCTTGATATTCTGATTCTGTCACAAACGATTAAGGAAGGATTAGAACGTTTAGAACGCATATTAAAGGCATTCGCTGTATCCGGGTTTAGTTTGAATATAAAGGTATCTAGATTTTTCGAAACCACAATTAAATACATATTTTGGCAGGGAGATATCGATAGATAGCATTAAACCAGGAAAAGGAAAAGTGTCGTATTCCCGATTAAGGGTAGGTCGATTAAATAAAATTCGGCGTTTTAAAAAACTCGTTACTTTATTTTGTAATCATCTGGTTTACAATTAAGGTGAGTGCGGGTAATAAGACCCGGCAGGTAATAAGGCCTACCTATAATTTATCCATGGTAGGTTAATCTACAATACTGGTAGTGTAATTTATTGTTTTTATTACATACGAAAATGTCATTCGAAGAGTGCCCGCATTATTAATATAAGCTTTGTCGGCTGTAAATTCAAGAAATGTTTCGCCGGCAACTAGCGTTGCTACAATTATAAGAATTACGTCGGTTTCTTGGCTTTGTATTGGGAGTACTCATTATCCAATTACTGTACAACTATTGGTATGTATAAGTACACATGTTGGCAACATATTCTCAGAAAATTTATGATTTTGTAAAGTGCACGCGTAACATATAATCTCGGCCATGTGGAAGTGACAAAACAGATAATAAGGCCCCCCAAAATATTAAGTGGGATTTAAGGCTCAGGAAGTAACCAGAAACCCTTTCCGAACCAGGAACGATATTGAGAAGAGCTCCAAAGCACGTGTCACTTCAACTGGAAGAAAAAAGACAAGATTGTGTGAACAAGAGCCCATGTTATCCACCTCCAGAGAAAACGTGGACGGCAACTCTGCAAGTTTTGCAAATTATGCAGAACTGCATTCGAGAGTGATATGCGACAGTGTGTCATGTGTTTCACCTGGATACACGAGGATTGCGTTGAGCTCACACCTGAGGAAAAAGATGTCTTTGTTTACCCGAATTGTACATACTAAATAGGTGGACCTTATTACCTGCACTACCCGAAACAAAGCCCGTTTACAAGTTTTTCAAAAACTTATTAATTTTCGTATTTGTTGTGTTCATATATTTTTACAAATATTACTGTCACGTCCCGCGACGTGGAGTCTACTATTATCTAACCCTTTAAATCGAATATATTTACTATTTCGTACTTTGGTGTATTGTAATCACCTAGTATACAAGTGTTGCCGATAAGGCATTGTAATCCGTAATCTACAAGAAGAAATCAAGTCAAGAATCAACGGACGGCAACAGTGAGCAGGAGGACCAGCATGAAGGAGGTAGCCGCACACCTACTAGCCGCACACCAGCTAGCCAGTGGTGCGCACACAAAGGGGACCAGTGGACGCCAGCTGATGGGTCAGAGGCCCCTTCCGCCAGCGGAGTCGACATCTTCGCGAAGCTGCGCTCCTGATCATCGCCACAAATTTGCCCTCCCTATTATATCCCGTAAATCGAGCTCCAATACGGAACCGATGTATTTTAACTTCAATCCCTAGTATGTGGGCTGTACGAAACCAATCGTACAGAGCACATCGAAAACCCAGTAGCGTAAACTTCTAAAAAGGAATTAAAATAAGAATTTAACTATCGACGCTACTGAGGGTTTCGTATAACTGCAGAAATACGTCTTAAGTAAAGCAGAAGACACCGAAATAGGCGCGCAATAGCTTAAATTCTGCAGTAAACAAAACTCTCGGATAGCCCGCTGGAAAGAATTCTTCAGGTGGATCCCACGGCAGATGATTGGGCGATTTCATCTCCCACCGTCTTAATTGTCATGTGACAAACCTGGAGAAGGAGTGACCAATTGCCCTATAAAAAGGGATCGGACCACCCGCGGAGATTATTACCATGTTATAAAAGTTATTATGTTCAGTTCTTTTCAAGGATCTTTTGAATCGAGTAAAACCAACCCAGAAATAAAAGTTGAAGTGTAGACATCGTAACGGTAAATAAAATTGATTTTTGTTACATTAAATCAGTGAGTGAAGTGTTCTACCTCAAATTCCAATCCTCTTTAATTGACGTTTGTCTTTTGCTAAAATGAAATAAATTACGAAAATGTACACTGATAATTCACGGGTTGCGTTGAATGATGGTATTACCTATGAGTAGAACGTTGCCCGCGGTTTTACCAAAAATCAAGCGTAAACCTTGAGTGACGCGATTTGTAAAATATTAATAAATTCTAATGAAATATTTGCAATTACATCGAGCTTGCCTTCCCCGATGGTGCTGTTGAAGAGCAGAACGTTGCCCGCGGTAGTACCTGGTGCGGAAGGTGGAGATTGATGCATCGGTCAATTAATAATTGCTGTTTAAAATACCAAAGGACAAATGCCAAGGAATCATCGTGCGGGGCGACGAGTGCAGCTACGAAAACTGAATAGTTATTATCGTGAAGCGCCGGCGACCGGCGACGAGCTTCTTGGTATCGCTACACCTCCGATCGTCAGGCAAGAGACCAAACCCCCTGCATTTGGGCGTACCCTGGTTGTTGGCGAGTGGATCACCCCGAAGCCCGACCAGGCCCAGGAGATACCAGGGGTTTCATTAGGTCCCATCTCGTGGAAGTTAATCCCAATCTCATAATAAGAAAGGTAGGGTACTTCACAGAATAATAATATTGAATATCTAAAACCGTTGTCTCAACTATCCCAGAGCGTAAATCCCTGGATTAGCTCAAAAGCGGTTAAATACGTAACTCCCTAAAAATCGCGGCCCCGAATAGGAAGTAGGGACGTAACAATTACAGTTTATAGTTTAATGTCCACGGTTTTTAAAAAAAAAAGTTATCAAGAATATGTGCAAGTTTTTTTTACAAAATTACAGATCCTTAGGTGGGCATTATTACCGGCCTTAGTAGTCAATACAAGAAGTGACGTTTTTGAAGTCTGAGGAAAATCTGCACGAAGGCATGGGAAAAAGAAAGGAAGAAAAGTTGTCCCAATACTTTAAAGAGGGGAGGGTGTTTTCCCTTCGAGGGGCACGAGTGCACGACTCACAATCAGCTCAGTTCTTGAGGACCGTGGCTAAGTTACTTGTTTAAGGGGGTAGACACGCCACGTGACACGGGCAATGCACCGCGCTGTAATACCGACAATCTAACCTGAAGCATGGGTTTGGGATTTTTCGTTTTTCGTCCTTATATGAGCATATTTTGGGCTGGGCGAGGTCTCATTCGAAAGAGGAAGGTTCAATGCGGAGCGCTCTGCTCACCGTTTGAGTCACAAAACTCTTTTAGTGACCTAACAATGCTTAGATTCTGCTGGTGTATTTTGTCGACTTTTGCTCTACTTTGGACACTCATATTATTACTGTCGTTTGCAGAAAAGAAGGCGCTCGGACGCTAAACGCGGCACGGGGGCTACTTTGCTCGCATTGGCCAACGCGACAATCTCGACCAATACAAAGTAAGCGAACGGGACCACCGGCGGTGGGAGCCAATGCGAGCAAAATAGCCCCCTTGCCCCGCTCAGCATTCGGATGCCAACTTTTTTGCAAACCACAGTACGTATAAACAGTATCTCGTTGAACCATGAGCACAGCGCTCCGCATTGAATTTTCCTCTTTCGAATGAGACCTCGCCCAGGCAAAAATATGCTCATATATGGACGAAAAACGCAAAATCCCGAACCTATGTTTTGGGCCAGATTGTGTCGGTATACAGCGCGCTGCATTACCCGTGTCTACCCCCTTAATGGCAGGCACATACGCCTTGACTGGTATGTATAGGCTTAGAATTACATACAGGGTAATAGTTCCGCGACTGGACTCAAAGAGATGCAGCACAATGGTGCCTTTTTCAGAAAAGCATGCCAAAATTAATTTCTGAAGTGAATTGCAGCTTGTTGGTAGTATGGCACATTTAATATATTGTTGCGAGCACCCTATGGATGGGAATCCAAGGCCTGCTGGTGCTCGCGACAGAAACAACAGGACATCGAGAAACAGGTGATCGGATCGATCGCTTGTCAAGATGTCATTCTGAATCCAGCTGCCATTGAGAGTAGAAGGATTGAAATCATAATTGCTATTAACGAGTTTATAGTTCCTCATAGTTCCTTATATTAAATAGCGGGTCAACGTTTCATCCTACAACCCGCGCTCGCGCTCGCAGGTACAATTCAACTACAACCATGCACCTTTCCGTCAAACATTCGAGTAGCTTGAAGTTCGAACCGAGCGGGTCTCGGTTTTTCGAACCGAGCCGAGACCCGGACGATTTCGGGTAACCCGAATGTTTCGGGTAGCCCGATTTTTTCGAGTAGCTCGAATGTGTTTCGGGTAGTTCGATTTTTTCAAGCAGCTCGTATGTTTCAAGCCACCAGAATATATTTTAGGTAGTCGACTGTATGGTGCAGTGTGATAGCTTTGTGTAGCTGGAACGTTTTGTAGGTATCGAATATAAATTAAGAGGGTAGACACGTCACATGACCTGGCCGATTTGGCAGGTCGGTATTTCAGCAGGTTTTTTCTGCACAGAAATGGTAATACCCATAGATACGCGGCTGCCTGGTGCACGCGAGAGGGAGCGGTTTGCTATTTCCGTATTATATTTTGAATAAGGAAAGAAATTCTCAGCTCTTGCGTTGTACATATAAATTTTTAAACGGAAGGTGTGCTGGTAGAGCAAACATAGAAAATTCATTGTCCATTTTAATTACTTAAAATGCTTATGCTACAATATGCTACGTTGGCAGTAAGAAATTATATGTGAAAAGGAAAAATAGATGAGGGGATGTCCCCAGAAAATGAAGTTTGTTAGTTTAGACAGTTTTTCATTAGCAAAACACTGATTGTGAGACAGAACAGGAAATACACTTATTACAAGATAATTAAACGTCCTATGCAGAAAGCAGTTATGAACAAACATTATATATAAAATTGTAAGGAATCGATTGACGTCACTTTTGCAAAGATCTGATTAGAAATTACAGAACTTCAGATTCGTCACTGCTTAGCGTGCAACATTGTACAGTCCCGCTGGTTTCGAACGTCGAAGCCCACGAAACTCCGCGAGACACATGATTGTTGGCGAGCATCGCGTTTGATGACTCTCGCTAGAGAATGAACCGTATAAATGCTAAGAAACGATAGTGTGAAGCGGCGTGCGTTTCAACTGCACATTGACAATATCGTAGATTCTAGGGCCTAGAATATTAGCTCCATATTACGATGTTCTTCACCAGAGCACTGCATTACTGATGAAAATGATGCCAAACATGGAGCAATTCGGTCTATTTTTAGTGAACGTAGTGTGTGTGTGTGTCCTAATCATATATTCGTAAGAAAAAATAGACCGAATTGCTTCGCGTCTCGACTCATTTTCGTGGACATAAACTCACCAATCCGTCGGTGGTAACACTCTTATCAATGATGACTCGTGTAATAAGAAATATGAACATTATCATATTCTGTACTGGATGACTCAAGTCGCCGTCGACCGACGGCCCTAATAAATGTGCATTTATTTTGGAAACCAAAGCCGCGTCACTCGTGACACCTACTCGCGAACAGATACACTGAGTGTAAAAAAGTATTCGTACAGCAATAAATTTAACATACAGTGTGTCCGCGGGAAAGCTAAACAGCCGGCTCCCTCCTAAACTATTGGAGATAAAAATATAAAAAAAATAGGGAATTGCATGCTTCGAGGGGGCCAATTATTTAGCGCGAACGAATTTTTTTATCGATTATTATTTTAAAAGATACGATGGTCAAGTTCGGTTTTTCAAATGGAACTATTTTTTTTGAACACCTGAGTTGATAGTGCGTTCCAAGACAAATTCAATAAGCTTTAATGTATACACTTTATTTTCACTGGTTTTTAAGATATTGCGCTTGCAAATTTACTGATTTTCACTGGAAGAAAACTGTCTGGTATAGCACGGACCGGGGACGGTCTTACTGGATCCACGGGTGGCACTGCCTTTTGAAATAGATACCTACCTGCCAAAGGTCTACGCCAGGCCCAAAGGCTGGACAATTTTTTTCCGTCAGAAATGCTACTTAGGTAGGTACATCTGCGGTATCGAGAAGCGCACCGTTACTTTTATTTCGCACTTGCTTCTACGCTCGGATGGCCGGTTCTTTTGGGAGGGATGCAAGTTCGATTGGTTAGGTTAGGAGGAGTGAAAGTTGCTAGACTAAATTTCAATCATAGGGAGCAGATTGTATCAGAACCATTCGGATTTGCATTCCTCACAAACGGCTGCTCTCTTGAAGAGGCCCTCTTCACAGCAATGCCCACCTTCTCTCGCACGGAATACGTTAACGCTTGCTTTTGTTCTGATATTGAAGCTCGTGTTTATACTCGAGAGGACCACGCGTCGACAGCGGGCTACCCCTTTTCTTCTTGTGTCTCTCCACGAGCCGTGCTGACGGTGGATTGTAGGAGCGTAGATATCTGGATGCCAGTTATTGAATTCAGGAGACGTTAGAAACATTTTATTACAAAACACACAATTAAAGTAAATCGTATTCCTCTCGGGCAGGAGTACTGATAATGATCGAACTTGCGCCCCACTTCGCGCAGACCAATTACACGGAGGGTAGTCGGGTCACATACTGCCCAAATGTGTGATGCGCTGGCACCCCGTGGCGAGGACAGACCTTCGCATTGCCTCACCCGATTTTTATGGCTTTTTCCGGAAAAAGGTACGAATCCTGGGCCGAACGTAGCGAATTGAGGTCGAGCCCCCGCAGTCGAGGGTGAAATATCCATTTGAGCGTATTAAGAAATTCTTTGCTTCGTCGTATCGAAAGGGAAGTGGTGCCAATGGATTCCTTATGTTTTTCTGACGAAAATCATACCAAATGTCATGCAAATCGGACTACTTTGACACAAGCAATTTGTATTCCTTATGTAAGAGTTGTCCGATTTCCACGACACTTGGCATGATTTTCATCGGAAATCCCCAAGGAATCTATCTGCGACACTTCCATATCCATACGATAAAAAATAAAGAATTATTTTATTTCTTAACCAGATACAGGGTAATTATGGAGCAACGCCCGTCAAGGAGATGCGGCGGCCTGGTACCCCGTGGCGAGGACAGTCCTTCGCTGTGCCTCACCCGATTTTTATGGCTCTTTTCGGAAAAAGGTACGAATCCTGGGCCGAACGTAACGAATTGAAGTCGACCCTCCGCAGTCGAGGGTGAATTATCCATTTGAGCGTATTAAGTAACCCTTTTCTTCATCGTATCGAAAGGGAAGTGACGCCAATGGATTCCTTATGTTTTTCTGACGAAAATCGTACCAAATGTCATGCAAATCGGACTACTTTGACACAAGCTATTTGTATTCCCTATGTAAAAGTTGTCCGATTTACACGACATTTGTAATGATTTTCATCGGAAAACCCCAAGGAATCCATCGGCGACAGTTCCATATCCATACGATAGGGAATAACGAATTGTTTTATTTCTTAAAAAGGTAGGTACAGGCTGATTCTGGTGCTGCGCCCGTCACCCCGTGGCGAGGACAACACCCCGCAGTGACCATAGAATTTTATGGCTCTTTTCGGAAAAAGGTACGAATCCTGGGCCGAACGTAACGAATTGAAGTCGACCCTCCGCAGTCCAGGGTGAAATATCCATTTGAGCGTATTAAGAAACTCTTTTCTTCATCGTATCGAAGGGGAAGTGACGCCAATGGATTCCGGGCGTTCTCCCGATTAAAATCATGCCAAACATCATGAAAATCGGACTATTTTTACATAAGGAATACAAATAGCTTGTGTCAAAGTAGTCCGATTTGCATGACATTTGGTATGATTTTCGTCAGAAAAACATAAGGAATCCATTGGCACCACTTCCCTTTCGATACGATGAAGAAAGGGGTTTCTTAATACGCTCAAATGGATAATTCACCCTCGACTGCGGAGGGTCGACTTCAATTCGTTACGTTCGGCCCAGGATTCGTACCTTTTTCCGAAAAGAGCCATAAAATTCTATGGGCACTGCGGGGTGTTGTCCTCGCCACGGGGTGACGGGCGCAGCACCAGAATCAGCCTGTACCTACCTTTTTATGAAATAAAACAATTCGTTATTCCTTATCGTATGGATATGGAAGTGTTGCCGATGGATTCCTTGGGGGTTTTCCGATGAAAATCATTACAAATGTCGTGTAAATCGGACAACTTTTACATAGGGAATACAAATAGCTTGTGTCAAAGTAGTCCGATTTGCATGACATTTGGTATGATTTTCGTCAGAAAAACATAAGGAATCCATTGGCGTCACTTCCCTTTCGATACGATGAAGAAAGGGGTTTCTTAATACGCTCAAATGGATAATTCACCCTCGACTGCGGAGGGTCGACTTCAATTCGTTACGTTCGGCCCAGGATTCGTACCTTTTTCCGAAAAGAGCCATAAAATTCTATGGGCACTGCGGGGTGTTGTCCTCGCCACGGGGTGACGGGCGCAGCACCAGAATCAGCCTGTACCTACCTTTTTATGAAATAAAACAATTCGTTATTCCTTATCGTATGGATATGGAAGTGTTGCCGATGGATTCCTTGGGGGTTTTCCGATGAAAATCATTACAAATGTCGTGTAAATCGGACAACTTTTACATAGGGAATACAAATAGCTTGTGTCAAAGTAGTCCGATTTGCATGACATTTGGTATGATTTTCGTCAGAAAAACATAAGGAATCCATTGGCGTCACTTCCCTTTCGATACGATGAAGAAAAGGGTTTCTTAATACGCTGTAATGGATAATTCACCCTCGACTGCGGAGGGTCGACTTCAATTCGCTACGTTCGACCCAGGATTCGTACCTTTTTCCGGAAAAAAGCCATAAAAATCGGGTGAGGCACAGCGAAGGTCTGTCCTCGTCACGGGGTGCCAGCGCATCTCCTTGACGGGCGTTGCTCCAGAATTACCCTGTATCATTTGGGCAGTGTGTGACCCGACTACCCTCCGTGTAATTGGTCTGCGCGAAGTGGGGCGCAAGTCCGATCATTATCAGTACTCCTGCCCGAGAGGAATACGATTTACTTTAATTATAGTACATGTGTGTTTTGTAATAAAATGTTTCCATCGTCTCCTGAATTCAATAACTGGCATCCAGATATCTACGCTCCTACAATCCACCGTCAACACGGCTCGTGGAGAGACACAGGAAGAAAAGGGGTAGCCCGCTGTCGACGCGTGGTCCTCTCGAGTATAAACACGAGCTTCAATATCAGAACAAAAGCAAGCGTTAAAGTATTCCGTGCGAGAGGAGGTGGGCATTGCTGTGAAGAGGGCCTCTTCAAGAGAGCAGCCGTTTGTGAGGAATGCAAATCCGAATGGTTCTGATACAATCTGCTTCCTATGATTGAAATTTAGTCTAGCAGCTTTCACTCCTCCTAACCTAACCAATCGAACTTGCATCCCTCCCAAAAGAACCGGCCATCCGAGCGTAGAAGCAAGTGCGAAATAAAAGTAACGGTGCGCTTCTCGATACCGCAGATGTACCTACCTAAGTAGCATTTCTGACGGAAAAAAATTGTCCAGCCTTTGGGCCTGGCGTAGACCTTTGGCAGGTAGGTATCTATTTCAAAAGGCAGTGCCACCCGTGGATCCAGTAAGACCGTCCCCGGTCCGTGCTATACCAGACAGTTTTCTTCCAGTGAAAATCAGTAAATTTGCAAGCGCAGTATCTTAAAAACCAGTGAAAATAAAGTGTATACATTAAAGCTTATTGAATTTGTCTTGGAACGCACTATCAACTCAGGTGTTCAAAAAAAATAGTTCCATTTGAAAAACCGAACTTGACCATCGTATCTTTTAAAATAATAATCGATAAAAAAATTCGTTCGCGCTAATTAATTGGCCCCCTCGAACCATGCAATTCCCTATTTTTTTTATATTTTTATCTCCAATAGGAGGAAGCCGGCTGTTTAGCTTTCCCGCGGACACACTGTATGTAAAGTTTGTCAGCAAAGTCTTTCTCGATTTGAGTTCTATAGAAGGCTGACTTTCCTTCGCCATGCAAAGTCCTCTCTTGTCCTTCACGCTGGCAATCATGCAACTCGCTGAGGTTCGTGGGTTTCGACGCTCGAATCCAGCGGGGCCATACAATGTTACGCACTAAGCAGTGACAAATCTTCAGTTCTGCATTTCTAATCAGATCTTTGCGAATGTGACGTGAATTGATTCGTCATGTTTTCTCGATCAAATTGGCCCCAAAAATGATATTATTCGGACCATAATTAAGGAAATTACGTGAAAATTTGTTTGCAGAATTGGAAGCCCGTTTCGTTAAAAATAGACTGATTTAAATTATTTTCTATCAATTTAATCAGGAGAATGCCAGGAATCCATTTGTGTCACTCTCATATTGATACGATGAAAAAAAAAACAAATTCTGTTTCTATAGAATCGATGACATATCGCTGAGCAACGGCGATCTCGTGCGGCTCGGGCCACAAAGGTTCTCGTCGGTTATTCGAGCATCTAAGATCGTTACGGGCTCGGTTTGGTGTACACCAGCGAAGATCAGGTGGGCGGTCCGAGGACGCTAGCATCCATAGCGTCTTTTACGTGCTGCATGGAAGAGGGCGCTCGTAGCCAATGAAACGAAGGGCATGCCACGGATAGGGAAAACTCTAGTAGTGTGCCCTTAGGCCCTAAAGGTGAAGTTCCACGGCGCGTGGCTCGGCTCGCCCAGGTTCGGTGAGTTGGCTTGCCGAACGCGAGTCGGCGAGCCACGCGCCGTGGAACTTCACCTTAAGGGTACAAGCCTACACGCAAACTACTAGAGTTTTCCCTATCCGTTGCATACGTGCCGTTTCGTTGGCTTCGAGCACCCCCTCCACGCAACACGTAGAAGACGCTATGGATCCTTTTTGCGTCCTAGGCGAACTTGTCAAATTGCGTCCTTTATTATATTACATTTATTTGAGATTATTTATGACTTTACTCTGTAAAATTTTTACTCGTAGTTTAAGACCGTTGTAGTATAATTTGTAGCATTTCATTTAAAAATTTATTTTCAACAATGCCAACAATGAAAAGGCCATTTTGCACCTCTTGTCAACATTACGCCCTACCAGTTGCCTAATTTTGCAGAGTAAAGTCATAAATAATCTCAAATAAATGTAATATAATAAAGGGCACAATTTGACAACTTCGCTTAGGGCGCAAAAAAAGACTTATGCCGGGCCTGCGTCAAAATTTTGCGAAGCGGTTCCCGTGCTCACCGTAAGCGCTTGCGACCATCGCGCACGCCCGTCGCGCACAAAAAGGACGGAGTGTCAGACGTCCGAAAGACGGAGCGAGACAAAATATCAACGCGTCGTCTGTCTCATACTGTCCTCGCTCGCTTTCAGTGCCTTCGCTCGCTCTCTTTCCATCTCGCTCCCGCCTTCGCCGGACAAGAGTGAGACAGAAGTGATGGGGATAGCGAAAAGTCCGTATCGTGTACACCAAACAGAGCCCGTAACGATCATAGATGCTCGAATAACTGACGAGAACCTTTGTGGCCCGAGCCGCACGAGATCGCCGTTGCTCGGCGATGTGTCATCGATTATATAGAAACAGAATTTGTTTTTTTTTTCATCGTATCAATATGAAAGTGACACAAATGGATTCCTGGCATTCTCCCGATTAAATTGACAGAAAATAATTTAAATCAGACTATTTTTAACGAATCGGGCTTCCAATTCTGCAAACAAATTTTCACGTAATTTCCTTAATTATGGTCCGAATAATATCATTTTTGGGGCCAATTTGATCGAGAAAACATGACGAATCGATTCACGTCACTTTCGCAAAGATCTGATTAGAAATGCAGAACTGAAGATTTGTCACTGCTTAGTGCGTAACATTGTATGGCCCCGCTGGATTCGAGCGTCGAAACCCACGAAACTCAGCGAGTTGCATGATTGCTAGCGTGAAGGACAAGAGAGGACTTTGCATGGCGAAGGAAAGTCAGCCTTCTATAGAACTCAAATCGAGAAAGACTTTGCTGACAAACTTTACATATGTATATTCGCGTCAAATAAATACTTTAATTGTAAAATTTAGACGACAAACTATTGTTGAATTTCGCCAGTTCTTACATATGCATCACTTGGTTGGGAATTCCTGATCCCAGAGTTTCATGCATTTACCTATTGAAATGTTGCTTCAAGTCATCGGGAAATTGCATTGCTTCTTCTCGTACATTCATATATCTGTTCGCGAGTAGGTGTCACGAGTGACGCGGCATTGGTTTCCCAAATAAATGCACATTTATTAGAGCCCTCGGTCGACGGCGACTTGAGTCATCCAGTACTGAATATGAAAATGTTCATATTTCTCATTACACCTTGATAAGAGTGTTACCACCGATGGATTGGTGAGTTTATGTCCACGAATATGTGTCGAGACGCGAAGCAATTCGGTCTATTTTTTCTTATGAATACATGATTAGGACACACACACACTACGTTCACTAAAAATAGACCGAATTGCTCCATGTTTGGCATCATTTTCATCAGTAATGCAGTGCTCTGGTGAAGAACATCGTAATACGGAGCTAATATTCTAGGCCCTAAAATCTACGATATTGTCAATGTGCAGTTGAAACGCACGCCGCTTCACACTATCGTTTCTTAGCATTTATACGGGGGGATTCTCAAGCAGTCGTCAAACGCGATGCTCGTCAACAATCATGTGCCTCGCTGAGTTTCGTGGGCTTCGACGCTCGAAACCAGCGGGACTATACAATGTTGCACGCTAAGCAGTGACGAATCTGAAGTTCTGCAATTTCTAATCAGATCTTTACAAAAGTGACGTCAATCGATTCCTTACAATTTTATATATAATGTTTTCATAACTGCTTTCTGCATAGGACGTGTAATAAGTGTATTTCATGTTCTGTTTCGGTTCTTTGCTAGTAAAAAAATGTCTAACCTAACAAACTTCATTTTCTGGGGACATCCCCTCATGTATTTTCCCTTTTCACTTATAATTCCTTACTGCTAACGTAGAATATTGTAGCATAAGCACATTTCAAGTAATTAAAATGTATAAATGAATTTTCTACGTTTGCAGTACCAGCCGACTTTCCGTTAAAATTTTTATAAGTACATCGCAACAGCTGAGAATTTATTTCCTTATTCAGAATAGAATACGGAAATAGCAAACAACTCCCTCTCGCGTTTACCGGGCAATCATCGATCTATCGGTATTACAATTTCTGTGCAGAAAAAACCTGCTGTAATACCGACCTGCCGAATCGGCCAGGTCACGTGACGTGTCTACCCCCTTAAGTTAGGTTTATAATATGAGATGTATAGATATGATAACCATATGAAGTAATTTAACCCTTGCCTGGTTGATATTTTAACAACACATTGGATGCGTGGTCCATTTTGACCCATAATTTAATTCGTATACACCTCGGGATAAGCTCCTAAATAAGGTTTTCATCTTGTTAGCATCTAGTATTAGTACTAATAAGTAGTAACACGCGTAGTTTGATATTTCGGAGCGTCCCAGTGGAGTATGGATATATATTCAGAAACGTACGCAACAGAAACATTACCCGAAACATACGTGCTGCTTGAAAAAATCGAGCAACTCGAAACACATTCGAGCTGCTCGAAAAAATCGAGCTACCCAAAACCGTTCGGGTCTCGGCTCGGTTGTTTCGAATCTCTAGTTCGGAGAGCTGCCAGCGACCGCTGGACAGCAGTGATGCCCGAGCTTCGAGAATTTTGGGATGGTCTCTTTCAAATTAACGTCGCAAAGAGCTGGGTATTGGGAATTTCCCGGCCCAGGTAATCGAGCCGCGCGTTCCGCTTTTATGATCGGTTTACCACTCGCACCCCAGATTACTGAAATGAAGTTTGAAAAGAATGTCAACTGATCTCGTACCCGTCTCAATTTAAAAATTTATAGCTACGACAGGGTTGACCGCGGCGCTATACCCTTTTACAGAGAGATTTTTCGCCACCTGCGAGTAAAAGTCACAATAATGGCGCATCGTTCCAAAAATCGACATTAACGGAAGCCGCTGTAGGCGTGGCGTTGAGTAGCTAAAACATTCAGACACAAAAATTATAGAAAAAAATTCAAACACTGCTGCAAGCAAAGACACGTCCCATTAGTTACCCCTTACGTCTAATCTAGGTATGCACTGCATTAAGGATAAAATCATAAAAAAGAAAACCAGAACAATAGATTCTGAGGTCTGCAGAACTAACACATTGTTGAATAAAAATTTAATTTCTCAATTAATGAAAGTAATGATACAGAAACAACCAGCCTATTGTTTATCAACACTGTGAATTTTAAAAACAGCATTAAATACAGTATCAAATAAACCGTTTTAAAAAGCTTTTAACAACAATTATGGTTAAAAAATTGCTAGAAAAAAATTAAGTAAACGTAAATTATGTAAAATTATTCATCATTAAGAGGGAATAATTTTTGCATTCCGATATCTTTTAGAGTTCAAAAGTTATACGAAAAGGGCCCCAAATTTTTCCACCCGGGCCGGGAAATTCTGAATAGCTCTTTGCGACATTAATTTGAAAGAGACCATCCCCAAATTCTCGAAGCTCGGGCATCACTGCTGTCCAGCGGTCGCTGGCAGCTCTCCGAACGCCGGGACGGTGCATGGTTGTAGTGGAATGCGTCCGTGAGGCGCGGTTGCCATTTTACCTGTTCGCTCCAGCGCGGGTTGCAGGATAAAACGTTGACCCTGTATAGTTCATTCGTTATTATGTTTCCCGTTTCTATTGGCGTTCTTTATTCCCTCTCGAATGGGCTACGATGTCCGCCGAGCGAACTTTCCGACGCAACAATATATACATATATATATATATGTGTGTGTGGGACTGCAAAGACTGTTCGTTTAATAAAGTATGTTTGGACCAGAGCGATTGAGATCGAGAGCGGATGTTTATGGTAGAGTGTCGAATGCGTCAGGAGTGTGAGGAGTGAATGGTTTCGTCGAATGCACGTGGAGAGTTTTTGTGACCGGAGCGCGTGTGAAGAGTGTGTGTGTAAGTATGAATCTCGGGGAGCGCAAGATAAGAATGAATGAAGTTAGTTCTGCAGAGCCCGCCGAACGAGAGGCATCGTTGCCTGATCACATTCTTTTAATAAATAGTTTCTTTTACTTTTATACAAGTGTGTAATTCACTTATGCCTTGTTCACCTAACATCCCTACATAAAATTGGGGGCTCGTCCGGGATCGGTGGTGATATACGAGTAGGATACGGTGATAGTTGAAAAGGCAGGTTGTGTGGAAACGTGACGTGAGTGACTGTGAGAACTTGAGAAGCCGTGAAGATATTGTAGCAGGGAATATGTTGTTACGTACGCAGATTTATCTTTGACTTTCTAACCCTTTCGGGTGTCCGGAATGCACGTGACCCGACGGGATCACCGTTTCCTGCGGTGGTGTGATGCAACCAAGTTTTCCCCGAAAACCTTATATTCAACGGAGGCACTCATGTCCCCACTACTTTCTAAGTCGAATTTCACCGTATAAAAAGGGCCACGAATTCACACTCGTGGGCTCATTTCAAATCTAGTACGCATAGACGAAAGAGGCTTATTACTTCAACTTAAACCAGACAGTACGTAGAGTTGCTGATAGGTGTTGTTACTATTAAACTCTTTGAGACCCCCGCTTTTCTCAGTGCGTCAAAACCGAGAGGTGGACTTAGGTACCGCGACAAACAAACTGTAACAATTGTAAAAGACTGAGTTTATAGAATATAATTTGTTATTTCTAATTCAGAGTTTCTTTTATTGAAATCAATCATCATCTGAATTTCCTCTTCGAGATAAACCCACGTAGATACTCCTTTACCGATCAAGGTGTATCACATTATAAAGTTACGAGGCTAAACTAACATTCCTAGTGGCTCCCGGGGATACCAGACCCCGGTTCGTCCACGACTTCCACATTCCTAGTGGCTCCCGGGGATACCAGACCCCGGTTCGTCCACGACTTCCACATTCCTAGTGGCTCCCGGGGATACCAGACCCCGGTTCGTCCACGATTTCCACCTTCCTAGCGGCTCCCGGGGATACCAGACCCCGGTTCGTCCGTGAAACTTGTCTTTCTAGTGGCTCCCGGGAATACCAGACCCCGGTTCGTCCACGACATCCAACCTCCTTATAGCAGCTCCCGGGAATACCAGACCCCGGTTCGTCCACGACATCCAACCTCCTTATAGCAGCTCCCGGGAATACCAGACCCCGGTTCGTCCACGACATCCAACCTCCATATAGCAGCTCCCGGGAATACCAGACCCCGGTTCGTCCACGACATCCAACCTCCTTATAGCAGCTCCCGGGAATACCAGACCCCGGTTCGTCCGCTACTAACAAACTCAAACAACCAAATTCAATCCTCGGCCTCGCAGCCGCCATTCTTATTGCCCTCAGCCTCGGCTCGTAACAATGTCTACAACACCAGTGAAGGCGGATGTTACAGTCCCTGAACTGAAGGAAAAACTGAGAGGTCTTAATCTGAAGACATCGGGCAACAGGGCTGAGTTGGTTGCTCGACTGATGGCGGCAGATCCTTCGGGATCGTGGATGCAGGCAGTGTCGGGTGTGCATGAGACCGAGCCAGGGAGTAGTGACAGTGGTGCATCACTGGGTATACCCGCAGCCATTGGGTCTGCGCGGGCTGAGGAAAGGTCTTTGTCGGGGAAAATGGACGAATTGATAGGCCTGATGCACATATTTTTCCAAGGGGCCGCCGTTGCACAGCAGGGGTCTGGCACGTCGAGGCCGTGTCAGCAGACAGACATTGCAACCGTCGCAGGTGGAGAGACGGAAGCACAGGACGATACGGAAACACAAGAAAATACGGAAGCAGGACCGGAAATTCCGACGCGACGGAATGTAATTGTGAAGGAGATTGCGGACTACTTGCATGATTATGCGGGGGAGCCGGACGGTTTCGACAGATGGGAAAAACAGCTAAACCTGTTAAAGGTATCCCATAGACTCAACGAGGATCAAACGAGAATACTGGTACTTCTGAGGCTCAAAGGATAGGCGTTGGATTGGTTTCATTCCAAACCAGAACACGTGATAATGCCGATGGAGTCGTTGCTAAACGAGTTTCGGGAAATGTATCGCCATTACCCAAATGAGATTGAATTGCGCATCAAATTCCAGAACCGAACGTGGAAATTTGGCGAGACATTCCAAGAGTATGTGCACGACAAGGTTCTTCTGGCCAATAAAGTGTCCATTTAGGAGCCTGAGTTAGTGCAGTACATTATTGAAGGAACATCGGACGTTGTTCTAAGAGATCAGGTGCGTCTCCACAAATTTAAAACAAGGGCAGCACTGCTAGAAGCATTCCAAGGCGTCATGCTGCGAGGGTCGACAGCGTCAAGAGGGTCAAGAGATGCAGGCGCAACACGACGCAAGAGAGGAGCCGCGGAAGGGTCGCCAGGCTTGCTACGGCTGCGGCAGTTTGGATCATCATAGAAGAGACTGTCCAACGAAAGTAAACAGTCACAACATCAGGTGTTTTAAGTGCAATGAACGAGGTCATGTTGCGTCGCGGTGTACACAGGGCGTGCGGATCATTGAGGAACCGGCGACGAACAGCAGCGCTGTCGCTCAGGTACAGCATAAGAAGTATAGGAAGGAGGTAACGGTAAATGGCCATCAAACTGTAGCATTAATCGACACGGGAAGCGATATTACATTAATGACCGCGGACCAATATATTAAAATTGGTACACCTCCGTTGCAGTCAAGGGAAATTAAATTTGTCGGTGTGGGGTCGAATGAGAATAGCACACTTGGCGAGTTTCAGGCGGAGTTAGCTGTCGATGATAATACCTATCCGGTTGCTGTACAGGTAGTTTCGGAACAGCTCATGAAACATAAATTCCTTCTGGGCGCGAACTTTTTAGATACTGTTGAAACAAATATCAAGGGGGGCAATATCTCAATATTTCCCGTCAAAGAAACAGATACAGTTGATCTCGATGTCCCCGAAACATTTCAAATAAATGCAATTGAATGTGTAGTGGTCGATGAGGCCGATATAAGTAACGTCACCAATGTCGGACACAGGAACACCATTAAAAAATTAATCACTGGATACAAGCCAAAGCGGGTTAGAAACGTAGATGTAAAAATGTCGATTGTGCTTAAGAATGATGTGCCAGTTTTTCAAAGGGCAAGGCGACTGTCCCTTGCGGAGAGGGAATTAGTGAACAGGCAAATTCAGGAGTGGATTGACGAGGGTGTTACGAGCCGAGGCTGAGGGCAATGTGAATGGCGGCTGTGAGGCCGAGGATTGAGTTTGTTTTTTGGAGTTTGTTAGTAGCGGACGAACCGGGGTCTGGTATCCCCGGGAGCCGCTATAAGGAGGTTGGTTGTCGTGGACGAACCGGGGTCTGGTATTCCCGGGAGCCACTAGGAAGGTAAGCTTTCACGGACGAACCGGGGTCTGGTATCCCCGGGAGCCGCTAGGAAGGTGGAAGTCGTGGACGAACCGGGGTCTGGTATCCCCGGGAGCCACTAGGAGGTTGGTTGTCGTGGACGAACCGGGGTCTGGTATCCCCGGGAGCCACTAGGAAATGTTAGTTTAGCCTCGTAACTTTATAAAGTGATACACCTTGAGCGGTAAAGGAGTATCTATGTGGGTCTATCTCGAAGAGGAAATTCAGATAATGGTTAATTTAAATAAAAGAACTCTGGGTTAGAAATAACTAATTATATTCTATAAGTTCAGTCTTTTACAAATGTTTTTAGTGTTTAATTGTCGCGGTACCTAAGTCCACCTCTCGGTTTTGACGCACTGAGAAATGCGGGGGTCTCAAAGAGTTTAATAGTAACAACACCTATCAGCAACTCTACGTACTGTCTGGTTTAAGTTGAAGTAAATAAGCCTCTTTCATCTATGCGTACTAGATTTGAAATGAGCCCTCGAGTGTGAATTCGTGGCCCTTTTTATACGGTGAAATTCGGCTTAGAAAGTAGCGGGGACATGAGTGCCTCCATTGAATATAAGGTTTTCGGGGAAAACTTGGTTGCATCACACCACCGCAGGAAATGGTGACCCGTCGGGTCACGCGCATTCCGGACACCCGAAAGGGTTAGAAAGTCAAAGATAAATCTGCGTACGTAACATCTCCCCCCTTAGATAAAACATCGTTTATTACGATGCTTTTCCACCCTTCGGTGTCGGAAATGCACGCGACTAAACAGAATACTACTCACTCATGCAAAGGTGTGTGAAACCAAACCTTCCGCGGCCTATTGCGGTGTGTGTGTGTGTGATAATTGTAGTGTACTGTGGGGCGATGTCGTAGGTGATGGGTGGCCTCAGTCTTCGCTCCTCTGGAAGGGGTCCTCTCCGCAATACCTTGTGTTGAACCGCACCTTCAGCACGTCACCGGGAGTCCAGTCCTTAATGTTTTCGTCTATCGAGTGGGCCAGCATCAGGTCGTTTTCCCAATAATATGAGATTATGGCCCGACTGCTTTTATTGGTTGCCTTCGCCATCCTCTTTCGGTAAAGACTGCTTACTCGTGTCGTTGCAACTTTCCCCAGGAATTTTCGCAAATTCGGTGAGCCTCGTCTACATAAATGTGCACAATCCATGGTTGTACGCAGTCCAACGTCGAGAGCTTCCTGCATGCTTCTGGATAATCTGCAGGTCTAACTCCATCCCAGGGTCCATAATCTTCTTTTCCCCTGTCTTCTTCGGATCGAAAAAGATTGTGTGGCACTGGCATAACGATTAGAAAGGACTACGATGATTTTCATTCTGATTCCGAAGAATCGTCGGGAAGAAATGCGTGCTTTAATTTATCCTGATGTTTAGTGATTAATTTGTGATTACCAGTACTCAGAACTACGTTATGTAAATCTGATATGTCAATTATTTTATATGGTCCAATATAATGAGGATCGAATTTGCTTAATCGAGGTTCCTTTATAACATAGGCGTATTCTCCTTTTTTGAATTGTTGCGGGCGTGCTCGTTTGTCGTAGCACTGTTTTGATCGTTCCTTTTCTTTGTTGAGGTGGTCCGCTGCGGTGTTGCGGATATTTGCCATCCGAGTGATTAGTTCTGTAAGATAACTCCCGTAGGTGTCTTTATTTTGGTCCACATCAAAAGTGCTGGGAAAACGAGCCATTTTTCCAAATACCAACTCGTGTGGTGTGAAGTTAGTGGCTTCATGCACAGATGTGTTATAGGAAAACATGGCAAATGGAATGAAGAGATCCCATTCTTCATGCGATTCTATGTAATGTTTTAAATATTCTGTAAGGACGATATGGCTTCTCTTCAAAGATCCGTTTGTTTGAGGCCTGTATCCAGAAGTAGTTATTTGTTTTATCTTGAAGATATCAGCGAGGTGTGTCATTATCTGCCCCACAAAGCTGGTTCCTTTATCTGTTAATATTGAACGAGGTGTCCCAAAGATTGAAATAAAATGTCGTGCAAAAGCATCTGCGATTGTAGTGGCTCGAATATTCGGTATTGCAACTGCGATGCAATATTTCGTCAGGCTGTCTTGCATTGTTAGAATGTAGCGGTTCCCAGCAGGAGTTTCCGGAAGGGGTCCAACGGTGTCCAAAGCGAGTTTATCGAAGGGCTTCAAAGGCGTATCGGTGATGATCATAGGTTGCCGTGTTTTTGCTCTAACTAATTTTTGTTCCTGACAACTCTTACATTTCCTGATGAATTCCTGTACGTCTCTTCGCATACCCGACCAGTGGTATTTTGTTTGTAGTCGATTGAACGTTTTGGTAACACCTTTGTGTCCTCCAATGAGGCTGCTATGTGCTTCCTCCATCAGTTGTTTCCTGGTGTCTTCTGGCGGATTTTGAAGATTACTGCTTGATATGGTTGACTGTTGTATGGTTGGGATGTTGGATGGTTCCTCTTGATCCGAACTGCTATCTTCAGGTGGTGAAGATTCATAATCTATCAGAACGGTATCTATCGTTCTGGGGGTATTTGTTCTGAGGGATAAATTTTGTAAAGGGATGGATATATTTTGTAAAGGGGTCGTTATGTTTCTTAGATGAGTAGGTGTGGATGTGATAATTGGATTACTGAAAGTGGTTGATACTGGTGATATAGGGAGATTGGAACCGTTTGGTCCTTTCATGATTAGCTGTGAAAATAATTGACTTTGATCTGTGGGTATTAATGTAGCGTCCAAAGGATTTGAGTCATAGAAAGGATTTGAATCTGCAGTTAAAGTCCTGTCCTCTTCAATGGGTTCCTCTTCTTCTTGATTTACTGGTGCAGGTTGTATGGTTGGTAATGAAGGAGGTAGTATTTTCCCTTTTATCACGGTTTTTGGTAGTTTAGTTTTTCGATGCGTTGGGCGAGCAACCGGTGTAGCGGCTTTATCAGAATCTTCAGAACTAGGTTCCTTGTAGTTTGGCTTCGCCTCTTGGTTTCGGCATAATGTCCTGATGCGATGTCCTATAGTGTTGGTGTCAGGATTCGTCCTCCCCTTAGAGGTGAGAGGTAAGCAAACTGCTGTAGAGTTTCGTGCCTCCATTTCTGGGAAATTAGTAAATCTGATACGCCTAATCGGTTGACTGTGAATGACGAGTGTTTTGTGGTGGTAGGAAATCTCTGCTTGCTCTTGTAGCAAAAAAGGGCTTCCTATGAGACCATCTGCTGACACGGGGAGATCTTTAATAACATAGAAATACGCTGGAATGCCATTGATATGCAACGTAGTGGTTCCCAAAGTGTGAATGGGCGAAGGAGACAAACTCGTTATCTCTATCTTTTCTCTGGAAGTGATCTGGGCCTTATCTCCCAATATGTTAAGGGCGACCAGGTTAACGGAGGCTCCTCCGTCTATGAGGAACTCCCCTTGTCCGCTTTCCAGTTCCGGGACGTCGATTTTGACCCTCGGTATTGGCGCCTCTTTCAATAATCTTCGTTCTTCTTGTCGGTGAACCTGATTGTTTTTTGGGCGATCCTTTTTCCAAACACTCACCGGATCGCCGTTGCGATGAGCGTCCTTGTAGTTTAATGATTTACTTGGTCCGGCGGACGAAGTTATCGGTGATCTGGTTCTACGCTGAAATCTGTTTCTTTCCCTACAAGTCTTCCCGTCGTGTCCATTCACGCCGCAATTCCAGCAGTATAATTCTTGCCTATCACTACTTTTTCCAGCGTATCTCCTATCGCGGTGATTACCCTCTTCTGACGCGTCAGAATTATAGGATGGGGAACGTGAATCGCTCCTACGTAAGGTCATAGCCATCACGTGTTTTGGTCGGTCTTCGTATTCATTGTCCGAACCAGATGCGTTACTGTCCCTAAAGTATGGCCTGCGATAACGCGAAGGAGAGGGTGACTGAGGGTACAGAGGTCGCACCCCGTGATCCCGTTCTCGGCTTCGTCTTCTTCCGCGATATTCGTCGTTGTAATCTGTCGATCGGTTGTCGTAGGTTTCACGGCGATTCCTAAGGCGACGATCTATTAGGAGGACGGCCTCAATCGCGTCGTCCAAATCCTTGTGTTTTTCGCCCAATGCCGCCATTCGCCACGCAACGCCTTCTGGTAATCCCTCGATGAAGTTCTCCAGTATGTCTTGCTCCATTTCCTTTGTTATTTCATCGGCGTTCGCACCGTACCGATCCCGAATTGCCGCACGAGAGCAATGAGCAAGGTGACTAACCCGGTTGATATATCTTCTTAAGGATTCGTCACTACGAATTTTGAGTCGAGCGATTTCCCCTTGGAAATGTGCCAGATTACGTCCCGGTGCGTATCGTTTTTTAAGATATTTTAATAACTCCGACGTATCAGAAAATGTCTTATCCCGAATACTAATTCTCGCAGGACCCGTGAGTTTTGTTAATACGATTGTCAGATATTCAGTCTCCGTATTTGGCGGTATCAATGCCAACCCGTTTTCTACATTCTGCGCGAAAACCGAGAGGGCTGGAGTCTCACCGTCGAAAACCGGAATTGAAGCTGCGGCGTACTGTATGCAGTTACGCTGTGTAAGTAATGCCATTGAATTGGCCATTGACAAAGTCAGATTAGCTATATCCTCCGGAGAGGCCGAGGCTTGGCTTCCGGGCATGATTAATTAATAAAGTAACGACCCGAACAGGCGTTAAAAGTAAAAGCGAAAGATATTCTTTCCTTTTACAGATAATTTGATTGCTTCAAATTATCCGAACCGTTCACGGACCGTGCGTGAGGTAATTTAGTGTGCAACGAGGGCAATACAAAATTGGTTGAGTCTCGTACAAGAACTCGTTACAAGATTCGCAAAGAACTACAGGCGGATTACGCTGAAACCGATGTTCTAATGCGGTACTTGATATTTCTTTAGGCGTGGTTAAAGCACACTGTGAACAGATTTTGCTACCATCGACCAAGGTTGTAGTCCAACCTTTAATACAAATATTCTCGCGATATTCCGGCCTAACTCTAATAGGCCTTCTCGGACGCGGGGCCGTAAGATTTGGCTTGTGCCGAAAGCACATCAAAATCTGAATAACCAGCTAAGAGAATGTATCCCACCGCTGTCACCAATTTGTTACGAGCCGAGGCTGAGGGCAATGTGAATGGCGGCTGTGAGGCCGAGGATTGAGTTTGTTTTTTGGAGTTTGTTAGTAGCGGACGAACCGGGGTCTGGTATCCCCGGGAGCCGCTATAAGGAGGTTGGTTGTCGTGGACGAACCGGGGTCTGGTATTCCCGGGAGCCACTAGGAAGGTAAGCTTTCACGGACGAACCGGGGTCTGGTATCCCCGGGAGCCGCTAGGAAGGTGGAAGTCGTGGACGAACCGGGGTCTGGTATCCCCGGGAGCCACTAGGAGGTTGGTTGTCGTGGACGAACCGGGGTCTGGTATCCCCGGGAGCCACTAGGAAATGTTAGTTTAGCCTCGTAACTTTATAAAGTGATACACCTTGAGCGGTAAAGGAGTATCTATGTGGGTCTATCTCGAAGAGGAAATTCAGATAATGGTTAATTTAAATAAAAGAACTCTGGGTTAGAAATAACTAATTATATTCTATAAGTTCAGTCTTTTACAAATGTTTTTAGTGTTTAATTGTCGCGGTACCTAAGTCCACCTCTCGGTTTTGACGCACTGAGAAATGCGGGGGTCTCAAAGAGTTTAATAGTAACAACACCTATCAGCAACTCTACGTACTGTCTGGTTTAAGTTGAAGTAAATAAGCCTCTTTCATCTATGCGTACTAGATTTGAAATGAGCCCTCGAGTGTGAATTCGTGGCCCTTTTTATACGGTGAAATTCGGCTTAGAAAGTAGTGGGGACATGAGTGCCTCCATTGAATATAAGGTTTTCGGGGAAAACTTGGTTGCATCACACCACCGCAGGAAATGGTGACCCGTCGGGTCACGCGCATTCCGGACACCCGAAAGGGTTAGAAAGTCAAAGATAAATCTGCGTACGTAACAAGGGCATTGTTCAACCTTCTCTTTCCGAGTATGGCAGTCCGAATGTATTGGTTAGAAAAAAGGATGGGACCATCAGAGTGTGTATAGACTTCCATAAAATGAAACAAATAATTTTAAAGGTTCGTTACCCCTTACCTCTTATAGAAGATCAGTTAGATTTATTGCAATCTGCGAAGTATTACAGCACTCTCGACTTGCTAAATGGGTTTTTCCATGTTTCGGTGGATGAGTTGAGCCGAAAATACACCGCGTTCATAGTCCCAGACGGACAGTATGAATTTTTGAAAGTCCCTTTTGGGTTATGCAACTCACCTTCCGTGTTTCAAAGATACATAAACGTAGTTTTTAGAAACTTAATTCGCGATAAAATAGTCTTAACTTATCTAGACGACCTGATTATACCCTCGGTGGATTGTGAAACCGGCTTGAAAAATCTCAGGGTCGTACTCGATGTTGCAGGTCAGGTCGACTTAAAGATAAACTGGAAGAAAGGCTGCTTTCTACAGGAGAGGGTCGAGTTTCTCGGGCACGTTATTTCAAGTGGGAAAATTTACCCATCTGTGCATAAAACCGAAGCGGTTAGAAAATTCCCCGAACCTACTACCGCGCGACACGTGCAAAGCTTTTTGGGTTTAACCGGCTATTTCCGAAAGTTTATCCCGCGGTATTCTATGATTGCGCGACCGTTAAGTGATTTGTTAAGAGCGGATTCAAGTTTTATTTTCGGTGAGAATGAGAGAAATGCGTTTGTGGAACTGAAGCTTGTGTTAATCGAAAAGCCTGTTCTGCATCTGTAGGGGGAAGTGGGGTAGATTGATGCAGAAAAACTGAATCTCATCTGTTATGCAACAAAAATGAGTACAATAAAAAATTTTTTTGCTTTATGCATGTCATAACTAATCAATATTATAATAGCAATCAAAAGAATCATTAAAGTTAGAAGATAATGAGAATATAATGACTTGAGTAAAAAATGGGTTTTGTATCATTCTGCCCTACCTACGGGGCACTTAGATACATTGGATGGGGCACTTTAATACAAAGCGTAAATTGTATGAGAATGGTAATTATTTACAAAAATTTAATGAAAAACACCGTTTTTATTGTGAGAGATCATAATCAGTCTTAGAATTTGTTACTTAAAATCTAAATTACGTATCAAAACTAACAATGTTTCACACTTATCAGAGACTTTATGGCAGGTTTTTTTAACAAAACATCAAAACTTATTAATCTTTCCTCAAACACCTACCTATTTAAAAATAAACTTTAGGAAACCTTTAAAAAATAGGAACTCACATTAAGTAGTCAAAAAATAAAAATATTCTATTGCACATTAAATCCACTTAAGTCGATAGAAAAAGTATAAAGAGATTATGTTCGAGATGTGCTGTTTGAGAAATTTGGTTTTGGCAACTGCAAAACAACATCCTTGATATCAACGCTTGCCTTATCTTCTACAATAGGGAAAACAAACATACAAGATCCTGGTTTTTTCCTGAGATATGATACTTGATAATCAGTCATATCATATTTAGAAACGACTTTGGCCACGTAATAAACAACCATTTTTTTCTTTTCAAATTTAATAAGTAGGAAATCTCCAACATTTATATTTGTAGGATTGGAAACATCAAAATTGATATCCTCATCTTCTGGATCAGATGGAATTTCAAAATCTTCGTCGTCATCATCACTCAATTTCACAGATTCATTCCGACTGGTATCGGAGTCAGATTGTGAACGACGACATCTTTTCTTCTTAGTTTTTTTAGTTTCCGTTAAACCCAATAAATTGTTTGCCGTTTTCAACTCTTTTGCTTTCTGCTTTATCATTTTAATTTGCTGTTTCCTTTCCTTCTCTTCGTGCAATCTCTGTAATCTATCTTTTTCGGGGGAATCAGTGAAGACTCTCGATTTCCCTTTCTCTCTTCCTTTCTTCGATGAAGAAATGTTTTTACCAATGACCTTTTTTGGATATGGTCTAACTACTTCAGGGGACAATATTGGCGTAGAGGCTGGTGAAACGACATTAGGAAATAATGTTACATCCTCTTCCAATCGGTTTCCAAGGGAGTCAGCTTCAAAAACTGGTATCTTGTCTTCTTCACAGTTTTCGGCAACCTTATCATTTTGGCTAATGTCCACGTCCACAAAACCTAGCTCTTGTGTATTTTCTTTATTTGTCACATCCGTAACGTCAGCAATATCTTGAGAACTCGTAACAAATATTTCTATTGGTGCGAAATCGTGATCTCCAAACGCAAATCTATTAAATGGCCAAATGCCTGGTTTTAAAAACCCACTTGTAATATTCTTTGGGTTAAAAAATTCCAGAAAAGCTAATTTTGTTAGTTCGGCAATGTTATATATGGACAAAGTTTTTCCTACATTTCGAATGTGCCAATCGTTAAAAGCGATTTTTAGTTTGCCTTTAAAAGGTCCAAAAACGCAGACGTCCAAAGGTTGTAATTTGTGTGACGTGTGTGGTGGTAGAGACAAGTAGACAATACCATTGTCACGACAATAGTTGACCGCTTCGATTGAAATATGAAACTCATGGTTGTCACATATGATTAGAATGGGATTATCCTTGGTGCATAAAGTATGGCGCTGAATATGTCTTAGAACTTGAGTGTGCAATTCTGCAGTCATCCAGCCGCTTCTGTTTGCCAAACCTAGACTTCCTTCCGGAGCACCATTTAAAAAATGCTCTTTGAAGTGGACACGTGGGAAGACATACACAGGAGGAAGAGCAGTGCCTGTTGCAGTAATTATACCACAGAATGTTACCAGTTCTCCTCGTTCACCTGATACTATTTGTCCTATTTGTCTCTGTTTTTTGTCTGCCAAAACTTTAGGTGTAGGTAAGACTGTATTAATCCCAGTTTCGTCCAAATTTAGTATACGATCAGGTGTAAATTTATAGCGCATTATTACACGTTCATAATTGTCAAAAAATTCAGTGACTGCGGTTTTATTAAATACAAAACTTCTTGCTGCGCTCATATTTTCTGGCTTCCTGAGGCTTACATCCTGATTCCTCTTTCTAAATCCTGCCGTCCAATCATTTCCAGCACATCGATTTTTTTCCAGGATTCCGGATATTTACATCCCAAGAATTCTGCATATTCATAAGCCAAAACCAAGACTTGCTGCAAAGACAGCCCGTAGTGCATTTTACTACAGTTCAGTAAATATTCAGTAAACGCCTTCTCTTGTTCAGTTGAGAAAACCTGTGCAACAGTGTACTTGGACCTATATTTATTAGAAGATGACGCTTCATTTTCTTCAAAAGTTTTTCGAAATTTTTCAATGCGATGTTGCAAAGTTGCAACATTGATCTTGTATTTGTCAGCTGCCCTCCGTATAGACAATCTTTTCGATACAACTTCGGATATAGCAATCTTTACATTCTCCTCATTAATACTTCCTCTATCAGTCTTAGGTTTGTACGTTCGCACCATTTTCTGGAAAACAGAATAAGTAGTTTACAGATTTCATGCAAACTTGTTTATTGGGACACTATTGTATACTAGCGGGGCACTTTGATGCATATCAATGTGCCCCCAGTCTTAGTGTATCAAAGTACCCCAGCGAACCTTTTCAAGAAACTAACAATTATTTATAAAACCACTGAACTTATTTAAAAGTCACGTGCAATTCTGATTACTAAATAGAATAACTTACCTGTGGTATTTTTAAATATTAACTAAATGACGTAAAACAACGTTGGAACACTTTCACACTTCACGTAATTTTTTAGTTGGTCGTGCTAAAAACACACCTACTCTCGTCAAACGCCAAAGGTCAAATGGCGGACAGTGCGGTCGCAACTGTTTTGTTCACACATGTCTAGGCACGTTTTAGTGATGTCGCAGCATGAATAACGTTTTTCGATTGTTAAATATGGTTGGTGCATCAATGTGCCCCTTGCATCAAAGTGCCCCACCTTCGGAATTGCATACCGATGCGTGTAAATTTGGTTATGGTGCGATTTTGCTACAGCGGGGACAAGATAATGCGTTACACCCGGTGTACTTCGCGAGCGGGAAAACCATACCTGCTGAAGAAAACTACACTAGTTACGAGTTAGAAGTGTTGGCCATAGTTAGGTCGTTAAAAAAATTTAGAGTTTATTTGCTAGGGATACCTTTTAAGATCGCCACTGATTGTCGAGCGTTTACAGTAACAATGCAGAAAAAGGACCCTTGCACGAGGGTAGCGAGGTGGGCAATCTTTTGGCAGGATTTTCAATATACTATCGAACATAGGCCTGGTTCGAGCATGAGGCACGTGGACGCGTTAAGTCGTTATCCTTGCCGTCGTGTTTCATTGTCGATGAGTGTCAAGACGGTATCGTGTTGCGTTTGAAGAAGGCGCAGCAGGCAGATGAGCACTTGTAGAAGATAACATGCTTAGCCGAACAGAGTAAAATAGACGGATATGTTGTTAAGGGCGGTCTTCTTTTTAAAGAGGTGGATGGCGAAGTGCGTCTCGTGGTGCCGAAATCGATGGTGTCTCAGATTATTCGCTCTACTCGTGAGAGGGGTCATTTTTCTATTGCGAAAACCGAGGAGTTGTTAAAAAGAGATTATTGGATAGTGGGTGCCAAGCCCAAAATAGAGAAAATCAGGCAGAACTGTGTTTTAGCTTAGCGAAAGCATGGGCGACAGGAGGGATTCCTACGACCTATTGAGAAGGGTGAGACTCCGTTAGATACTTACCATATAGACCATTTAGGGCCATTGTTTTCGACCAAGAAACAGTATAAGCATATCTTTGTTGTTGTTGACGGTTTTTCTAAGTTTGTGTGGCTGTATGCTGCTAGAACCACGAATGCGGCCGAAGTGATAGATCGACTTAAAAAGCAGTCTGTGATTTTCGGTAATTCGCGGCGAATAATTTCTGATAGGGGCGCCGCGTTTACTTCGAAAGACTTCGCGGACTATTGTAAAGAAGAAGATGTTTGTCATTCCCTAACCACTACTGGGATACCTCGCGCGAACGGCCAGGTAGAACGCGTGAATCGTACGCTCATACCGTTACTAACGAAGATGTCAGATCCTAAAAAAGAAAATTGGTATCGATACTTGCATGTGGCTCAGCTATGTTTGACATTTCACCGAACTATCGGAACGTCCCCGTTTCATTTAATATTTGGAACGCACGATCGCCTCAAGGATCATCCGCAGGTGAGAGGGATCCTGGAAGAAGAATGGGTAGCTGCCTTCCAGACGGACCGGGACGAGATACGCAGACGTGCATGTGAGAATCTGGCCAAGGTTCAAAACGAAAATCGGCGAAATTTTAATAAGCGTAGGACTGAAGCGAGAAAGTATGTAGAAGGTGATTTTGTGGCCATAAAGCGACTGCAACAGGGACCTGGACTGAAATTAGCGAACAAAGGGTATAGCCGGTTAAGATGGTCAAATGTGCCCCTCAACCGAATTCAAATCACGATGAGTCATTCGAAAGCTTATAAAAAAAGAATGATTTCTGTCAAGTTTCAACTTCGTATCTCGACCCGGGGGGTAGTAAAGGGTAAAAATAGAAAATCAGGTTTTTGCCGAATTTCTCCTATACCAGCGGATGAAAAATTTTGGAAAAATTCAGAGACATGTCTGTTATCGGTGCACATATTAGGGAATCGCGTCAGATTTTTAAATTGAAAAACCAAGCTGTGAAAAATAGAAAACGCCAAAAAATGCTGAAAAATGCCGGTTTTGTATCGAAGTAGTCTTGATACTATAATTATATTTTTACTGTAAGTCCGCATCGTTGTTACTATTGTCTTGAATTTTTTTCAGATTTTTCAATTTGGTGCGCCGCAGTTAAAAAAATTAAAAACCGATTTTTTCGCCGTTTTTTCCGTGTCAGAGTAACTAACAGGTCGAACTTTCGTACATACTTTATGGAATAAGCCTTTTATGCAATCGTCAACGTCTTTACATGCAGCAAAACAGCGTAGAAATTAAACGAACTAAACATGCTGTGCCATTACAGTCTAAAATGTCTATCATATTTTCAACGGCGTCAATGGCGCAGCGGTAAAGTGTCCGACTGTTGAATCGCTGCGAACTTTTTGAACGTAGGTTCAAGCCTCGGAACTTCTAAGTTCCACAGGGTCATTTTTTTTCACATTAATTATGTATTTTTTCGATTTCTAGCTATATGACAATGATCGATATTTATATACAAATGTTTTAAAAACATATTAAAATTATTTCAATAGTTGAAAACTATTGTTAGGTATCATGCCAATTATAGCATTGTTTAACTTTTGAATTTTGGAAACAAGAAAGAGTTGTATGATCTATAAGAAGAGGCGAAATAATTACAAAATAACACACAATTGTTGCTGCAATCCATCCGCAATTGTTAAAGGTAAGAGATTGGAAAATCAATTTCATATAATATTAATTTAGCGCAGGGAATGTTACAACAATACTGTAATTGACGGCATACTTGATCAGAGAAACGGTGGCATTAAAATCTTCTCAAGTCATGTTTATGTATATTTCAATTATTAAAATATTTTTAATGTTTTTAAAACATTTGTATATAAATATCGATCATTGTCATATAGCTAGAAATCGAAAAAATACATAATTAATGTGAAAAAAAAATGACCCTGTGGACTTAGAAGTTCCGAGGCTTGAACCTACGTTCAAAAAGTTCGCAGCGATTCAACAGTCGGACACTTTACCGCTGCGCCATTGACGTCGTTGAAAATATGATAGACATTTTAGACTGTAATGGCACAGCATGTTTAGTTCGTTTAATTTCTACGCTGTTTTGCTGCATGTGAAGACGTTGAAGATTGCATAAAAGGCTTATTCCATAAAGTATGTACGAAAGTTCGACCTATTAGTTACTCTGACACGGAAAAAACGGCGAAAAAATCGGTTTTTAATTTTTTTAACTGCGGCGCACCAAATTGAAAAATCTGAAAAAAATTCAAGACAATAGTAACAACGATGCGGACTTACAGTAAAAATATAATTATAGTATCAAGACTACTTCGATACAAAACCGGCATTTTTCAGCATTTTTTGGCGTTTTCTATTTTTCACAGCTTGGTTTTTCAATTTAAAAATCTGACGCGATTCCCTAATATGTGCACCGATAACAGACATGTCTCTGAATTTTTCCAAAATTTTTCATCCGGTGGTATAGGAGAAATTCGGCAAAAACCTGATTTTCTATTTTTACCCTTTACTACCCCCCGGGTCGAGATACGAAGTTAAAACTTGACAGAAATCATTCTTTTTTTATAAGCTTTCGAATGACTCATCGTGATTTGAATTCGGTTGAGGGGCACATTTGACCATCTTAACCGGCTATACCCTTTCTTGGCCCTTACAAAGTTATAAGTGTATTGAGGAGTGATAGATATGTTGTAGAAAACGTAGGCGAGCATGAGGGACCGTTATAAACCTCAACAGCGGTAGATTTTATGAAGTTATGGATAGATGATGTAAGCGATGAATCAGATGATGTAAGCGACGAATCAGATGATGTTATCGAAGAGTCCAAGTGACATTAGAGGGCGAATGTCTGTGTAGAATGGCCGAGTGTGGGACTGCAAAGACTGTTCGTTTAATAAAGTATGTTTGGACCAGAGCGATTGGGATCAGGGCTTGAAAAGGTTCCGAAAATAACTGTTTCAAACTGTTATATAAAGGTTCTGACTGAAAAAGTTATGAAGAACCTTTATTCTGAATAACCGTTATAAAGAACCTAAATATCAGACTATATAAGTATAAGTTACGGTTCCTATATAGCTCTATAACTTTTATTTTTTAGGTTCTATATAAGTTCCAAACGGTTATAGAACCGATTCAATAACTTTTATTTTTTAGGTTCAATATAAGTTCCAAAGCGGTTACAGAACCGATTCTTGTAACGATTGTACAGAATTTTATAGAAAATGAAATGACAACATATTACAAGTATAGACTACTGTGTATAACCAAATTGTTTAATAATTATTATAAATAAGTAAGTAAATATATATTATGTACACATTTGTACACACGTATACAATTCTTTTGTAATATGAAGTGTTCGTTAATATAAATGTTTGGTTGTTATACCGATGAGGGTCTAGCTCCCCGAATTGAATGATTTTTTAATATGTTGTCAGAATGATGGTCCTAATGGTGAGGTGGCCCCTAATTGAAAAAATAAACTTGACAAGAAAAAATGTCGATATATGTTATTAAATATTTATTGCACTTTTTGTTATAATACAGAATAGATATTATAAATTATAATTTGTCAAGTGTCCGCTCGTAGTAGCTTCGGCGTATTGAGACGGATTAATAAAATGTCTTCTATATTGTCCGGCTTCATTGACGAACGGTGGGGGGACAACATAAACTTTAACATCGAAAATAACCGTTCCACACTTACGGAATTGCTAAAATTGCTAAACAAGTTCCTTAGGCTAGCCATGAGGGCATCAGGTAACCCTATGCGGTTCAGTGACCATGACTATAGTCCTGCCTTACTAAAGATGAGGCTATCTATCCTTAGTGACCACCGTGTGTGTTCTGATATACTATTCCTTTATAAGGTTCTCCATGGTCAGATAAAATGCCAGGAACTGGTCGCACTGATTTGTTTTCATGCCCCGCAAAGATCACTGCGCCTGAGGCCCTTTTTTGTATCGTGCGTCCCGGAATATCGACATTACACCGCTGATCCCATAAACCGCGCTATGGACGGGATAAATCAGTGTCCTGGGGACAGATTTATTCGTAGCCTCCCTCGCTTCGTTTAGGAATATGTTGCTTAGGAGACTGCCACCCCCTTAACTTGCGTTTCACTGTCACTGCGATATCACTGCTTGCAGACTGTTACGTTTATGTTTTTGTTTTTGTTTTGTGTTGTTATTTTTTTTCCGTTTTATTTTATGTTATTATCTATATTTCGTCGTTTTTATGTATTATCTTTATCTTTATCTTTTTTTTATATTTTTATTAATCTGTTTATATTTTTGTACTCTAAAGGGTTCTCCCGTTGATATAATAATAATAATAATAATAAAATTATTTTGGATAGTTCAAACAGTTTCGGCATTTTATCTTTCTTATCGTCCAATAGTGTAAAATAATTTATGAATTTTTTAATCGGGGTTCTTTTAGATATTCTTCTATTTCGTTGTCTAGATCGAAACATTTATTTGTCAAGTTCATTTTTTCAATTAGGGGCCACCTCACCATTAGGACCATCATTTTGACAACATATTAAAAAATCATTCGAATCGGGTAGCTAGACCCTCATCGGAATAACAACCAAACATTTATATTAACGAACACTTCATATTACAAAAGAATTGTATACGTATGTACAAATGTGTACATAATATATATTTACTTACTTATTTATAATAATTTTTAAACAATTTGGTTATACACAGTAGTCTATAGTTGTAATATGTTGTCATTTCATTTTCTATAAAATTCTGTACAATCATTACAAGAATCGGTTCTGTAACCGCTTTGGAACTTATATTGAACCTAAAAAGTAGTGAGGCTATGCCGATTCTGGATCAGTGGCGAGGGGTGAGGCGGGGCGGGGGGTACCGCACTGTTGCACGAGATGGGCGAGGGGGTGAGGCGGGACGGGGGTACCGAGTTCGTAGGTGAGGGGGATGACGTCACAGGGGAGGGGATTCCAAAATGGCGTCGACCGAGTTCGTGGGTGCGGGGGATGACGTCACAGGGGAAGGGGGATTTCAAAATTTACAAAATGGCGTCGCGCGCGCAGGTCGAGTTCGTGGACGAGGGGGCTGACGTCACAGGGGAGGGGGAGGATTTTCAAAATTTCAAAATGGCGTCGCGCGCATTTCGTATTGGCGCCACCTATTGGTTGTTTAAGGTACTTTGGGTCCGCGTCGGTATTTGGGCCCGCCTTGGTAAATTTTTCAGATTTTTCATACATTTCGTATTGGCGCCACCTGTTGGATGTTTAAGGTACTTTGGGCGCGCGTCGCCGCCGCGCAATCTCCGTACGCGTGCGGGGATCGGTGCGCTGGCGCGACCGCGACCGATTCATGGAAATTCAAATCGCGTCTTCGATGATGATTTCTGAGAAAGAGGGTGGTGCATTATTTCTGAGAAAGATAAGGAATCGTGGCGCGCGACAGGATTGAACACGTTTTTGGCACCTACGTGCACGCGCTTCATGCTGCGTGTTTATATTTGAATCGTGGGACCGATACGGCGCACGTGCAATGATATAAACATAGAGCGATAATTATCGTAAATCGATCATCGCGATAGCCCATGGAATAAACATTGCACCGTGTTATGCCGTGTGTGTTTATATCTGAGTAGGATTGAACGCGTTTTGATATTTGAATCGTGGGACCGATAGGTACAGCGCGCTTGCAATGATGTATACATATAACGATATTTATTATAAATCAATCGTCGCGATAGCCCATGGAGTAAACGCGACATTGCATTCCATGGTGATTTCTGAGAAAGAGGGTGAAATCTGACCATTGACTTTTCCCACGACCAGGCCTCTAAGAAGTATTCTTGAGAAAACGCAATGTCCCTGAAGCAATAAATTAGACGTTGCGTTCACGCGAGCAACTAAGCGATAATTATTCGGGGTAGAGTTCCGAGTATTTCTACGATCGAGAACAGGGCGACGCCTCAAGTACCCTTCTCGAGGGTCTGCGAGTCAAGCGTGTAGGGTGAAAAGATTTTGTTTATTTCACAGGGAAGGTGGAAGATCGGTGAGTAATTCTGACATGTTAAAATTTTATTTTAAGATTTAGTAATTTATTCAGCTTAATTATCCCACTCGACTACATCGTCAGCGAATAGGGCACTATCGTAGTCGGTAAAAATTGCATTGTCGACGATTTCGTTAAATAGATCCTCATCAGTGTAAAATGAATCATTATCATTCCTCGAGGGCAGTCTGAATTGCAATATCGCGAGCCTGAAGCCCCGATACTGCATTTGCAAAAACAGCGTCAAAGTCAATCGATTTTGCATTGACACATCTACGCCAAACTACACTTTGAGGATCCATCGAACTGTGCAATTTATATATATCATTATAATCATTATATTCATATTCATCATCATCCTCAACATCACTAAGATCTAAAAAGAATGGTTTTTGTCGCGCATGCCTATTCAGCCAATATCGCTCGCTCCCGTAGTTGTCAGGAGGTTGTTTGCCATACATATTGAAAGCATTGAAAAACACTTTCAAAAAGATGTCGCCATCGTGAACAACTTCCGCCTCTTGAAGTTCTTCACCACGAATTTCTTCGGTTTGAACCGCAACATTCCGACACGCAACATATATCTTGGGGTTGATATCATGTACAGGCAGCACAGAGGAGTCGGAGATTGCACCGACAGTTGGATGATTCAATGACATAATCTGAAACCAATTTTTCCTTATAATTCTCAAAGTTGCTGACATAACGATTCATTAAAATATGGTAATGGAAACTTACGGTATTAATCGATTGTATTTTCTTGCGTTGAATGGCGGACGATATCCTTCAAAGCGATCTCACTTGCAACAACAATTACAACAGCAACAACACTTCGATAATCGTCTCAGACACAATACATTTTTTACAACGTTTCTTGTAGTAACGTATGACTTGACTGATGTAGTAGCATGAGAGAGAACTGATTTAACGTGGTTACATTCGTGGTTACAGCGATAATTATTCGGTGGGGTTAGTGTTCCGAGTATTTCATATCGAGGAGGCTGTAAGCCAATCGGCGCGATAGCCCATGGAGTAAACACGACATTGCACCGGACGATACCGCGTGTTTATATCTGAATCGTGGGAGTAGTACAGCGAGCGTGCGAGGGTGGGAAAAATTTGGAAATACGTTCGAACTGCATCTAACGTAAACATAGTGCGATGACGCCATAAGGATCGTGGATAGGGTAGAGGGTAGGCGGCTAGTATATATATAAAATCATTCAGTCGCTCGGTGAATATCGTGAAATACGTTACGCGTGCATAACATGGACTTTTTCGAGAATTCGTACAAGTTGTTGCGGGTTGTGATCACACAATTGCATACCGAAGAAGAGTTCAGCGAGTGGTTTATATCATGTAACGAGTGCATGCACCTTATCAATGCATATCTTAAGACTCAAGGAGTATCGGGATCTGAACACCGACGTTTGAAATTACTTAAGATAAAAATTGAAAAAGCGCGAGCATGGGTTCGAATCAGGATAGCGTGCATACTCAATGAACTGGACGCGCGAGATGCATTGCTAGCGTCTTCCGACGACGATGATGATTGGGTGAGCCCTTTATCGATGATACCGCAGTTGGATGACGAAGAATTGACGATCGAGAGGTATAAGATTCACGACACGTTAAGCACACCATCATTATTCGAGACGTCCTGGATCAGCATCGTCCGACAGGGATTTATGAAATTACCGCGTGAACATCGTCAACTGCTACGTTATATCGCGCGATATAGTGTTGTGAGCAAATGCACATTGTATTGCATCGTTGCTGATAAGGATGTATGCAGCAAGCGATCGAAGTATACTACCGCGATCGCATGTACGCCGCTGACACTTCTACATGACATCGAAAACGGCTCGATCGAAGTACGAGAAGTATTGAGTCCTGAAACATTGAAACTCACAGTGCATGAGTTTTTGTCTCGGGAATTATCGAAATTTTTAGACAATTGTATGAGTCTTCCGCGAAACTCGAGTCATGCACTTGTACCGCTGAGTTTTCGATGGCCTGCTGAGGACTACGATCATATCACCTGGAAGAGGCGCATCACGAAATCAGGTGAAATTGTGCGTCTCTGGGAGGTGAATTATTTGTGAAGAAGCGAACATGGAGGCGTTCATGGACACGTACAGGGTTTTGTACCGGATGTCCAAGCTTTTACACAGTGTTGCGGAATTCAGAGACTGGGTGGATCATTGCGACACGTGCCTACAGCTAATCGTCGAATACCAGAGCAGCGGAGAAGTGTCCGTGGCCGTGAAACAACGTCTACTGTCGCTGATCACGCGAATAAAGACATTGCGCGCGATCGGGCGAGAAAAGTTTTCGCGAGTCGGATATGGGGTTTCGACTCGATCGACGGCACCCAAAGTCGTATGGGAGGACGTGGAATCTGCGTTTATAAGCCGTATTTCAACCGGTGCGGTCATCAACGTGGGACACGTCGATCCGCGTAGATTTTTAGAGGATGCTCGACAAATAGTGATCTCGCGCGTCACGGACGCTATCACGACACATAAGAGCGTGTCCGTGAACACGAACTTTAACGCTGAGTTTATGTTGGAGGAGAATACGGATACGAAGAGTTTCGGAACGCGAAATCGCGTACTGTTAATGACTTCGAACGTGCGCGAGTGGTATTCGAAGCACGTGGTCACTCCCACGTTAGTGGCGATCGAGGAATTTCAGAATCGTGACAGTGGATGGACCCTAAGGGCTGTGCTAAATATTCTAGTGAATATTAATAAGCATAATCCACTTCGAGCCGGCTGCGACGTACCGCTTCCGTGCGCCGTCGTCCAGAAAAAAGCGGTGGTGAATGTAAAGAGCGGGGACAACGCGTGTTTCTTGTGGTCCGTTGTCGCAAGTTTGTACCCTGCTGCTACGAACGTGTGTAGGGTCTCATCGTACCCACACTACTCGACGGTGCTTCGCACGGACCATATTACTCTTCCCGTGACGTTGGATCAGCTGGCGAAGTTCGAGAGGTTCAACGATGTCTCCGTGAATGTGTATGCGTGGTCTGACGGAAGCTGCGCGCCTCTGCGTCTAACCGAGGATAAGCGAGAGAGACACGCGAACCTGCTACTGATGCAGGATCCCAAGGAGCCCAAACGGTATCATTTCGCGTGCATTCGCAGCATGTCGAGACTGATATCGAAACAACTCAGCAATCATGGACATCAAGTATTCGTTTGCGAAAGGTGAGTAAAATATGGTATATTTCGATCGATGTATTATTGATTATTATGTTTTATTATTGATGCTGTTATCGTTGCAGATGTCTAAGCTTCTTTCACTCGTCCAACCAATTGACGAAGCACAACGTGGACTGCCAGCGTCTGAACGAGTGTGCAGTCGAATTGCCGTCCGCGAAGGATAAATGGTTGCAGTTCAAGAATTTCAAGAACAAGGAACGAGCGCCATTCATCATCTACGCGGACTTCGAATGCATGCTGGAGGACGTCCAGCCTGCGGAGCAGATTCAGACGTACGCGTACCAGCAGCACAGAGCGTACAGCGTGGGATACTACATCCATTGTTCCACCGACGAGTCTCTGTGTCGTTATCGCGCGTATCGTCACGAAACCGAGTGTGTGAAATGGTTCGTGCAAGAACTGCGTGACTTTGCGAACATTGCGTATTCATGGTTACGGAACGCGAAACCAATGAACTCGTTGACGAGTGAACAATGGCGTAGTTTTAACGACGCGAGCGTGTGCCACGTGTGCGGGAAACCCTTCGTCGAGGGGGACAAAAAAGTGCGCGACCATTGCCACTCGACGGGCGAGTACCGAGGCGCGGCCCACGTGTCGTGTAACTTACAATTCCAAAGATCGTACACGATACCGGTAGTGTTTCACAATCTATCAGGCTACGACGCGCATTTCGTGATCAAGGAATTGGCGTCCGCGTTCGAGGGGCAGATCGAACTGCTGCCGGTAACGAAGGAGCGATACATATCGTTCACGAAACACGTCAAGGGAATCGACGCCGAGAACAATGATTGGAAGAGGGGATTGAAGTTTCGTTTCATAGATTCGTTGAAGTTCTTGGCCGCTAGTCTCATCCCTACCCGACGGCGAGGACTCCGAGGAATCTGAGGGATACCTGCTGGAGGTAGACATCGAATATCCCAAGGAGATCCACGACGCCCACGCCGACCTTCCATTCTGCCCGGTGCGCGAGCACGCGCCAGGAGGAAATCAGACCAAGCTGCTTGCCACGCTCGACGATAAGGAGCGATACGTCATCCATTATCGCTACCTGAAACAGTGCGTCCGACACGGTTTACGCGTGACACGAATTCATCGAGTGTTACGATTCGATCAGTCGCATTGGTTGCGCGACTATATCCAATTGAACACTGGTTTGAGGACGCGAGCCACGAGTGAATTTCAGAAGACGCTATTTAAATTAATGAATAACGCGGTGTACGGGAAGACAATGGAGAATGTGCGGAATCGCGTAGACGTGCGACTGGTGACGCGGTGGGACGGTCGTTACGGTGCGGAAGCGCTGATCGCGAAACCGAACTTTCACAGTCGTACGATTTTCTCCGAGGAGTTGGTGGTCATCGAAATGCGCAAACTAAAAGTGAAGTTCGACAAACCGATATACGTGGGTATGAGTGTGCTCGACGTATCGAAGGAATGTTTGTATGAATTTCACTACGCATATATGCACGCGAAGTTCGGTTATCGGTGTAAGGTCCTGTACACCGACACCGACAGTTTAATGTATAGTGTGGAATGCGAGGATTTGTATGAACGGATGAAGCGTGACATCGACCGATTCGACACCAGTGATTACGCGGTGGACAATCCGTACGGTATGCCCCGCGTAAACAAAAAGGTTCCGGGACTCATGAAAGATGAGAACAACGGCGCCTTGATGACTGAGTTCGTCGGACTACGGTCTAAGATGTACGCGACTAGAACATTTAACGCTACAGTGGGGTCTACGAGTGAGACTAAGAAGGTAAAGGGTGTGCGGAGACACGTGGTCGCGAATGATATACAATTCGACGATTACATTGGTTGTCTCCGCGATCTCACGGAGAAAGTGATTCGACAGAACAATATACGCTCCAAAGAGCATAATGTGTATTCCGTGAGTGGGGAAAAGAACGCTCTCAGTCCGTTCGACGACAAGCGGCGTATTTTAGTCGATCGGGTCAGCACCCTTCCGTGGGGACATTATCGAATCCCCGAGCTCGAGACCCACGAGCGCCTCGAACTCGAGCCTGACGAGTCCCTCGAGAACCCCATTGTATAGTATGTTTGCATGTTTGTATGTTTGTATGTTGTATGTTTGTATGTTTGTATGTTTGTATGTTTGTATGTCAAAATTATATGTATATATTTTTTTCTTACTGTATTATGATTAATTGTACACATATACGAGATGAAGAAGGAGAATACTCGAATAAACGGACAATGTATATATATTTATATGTATTTATTTTTTATCTATTTCAGTAACATATAATGCGTTTATAATCGGGAATCATAGAATATCCTTGCTGCTTATCCACGAGTTCCGCGACGAATCGAATCCGAGCCACTGAACGTATACCTGGTTTCCCTTGCGACGAATAATCTTCTCGACCAGATAGACGTACGGATTCGCGACCGAATGTAGTTCGTACTCGTAGAATCCACCCGAGATCGGCTCTCCCGCGGAATCGCGCAGAATGTACGTCGCCGGGCATGTTCGTTGTACGGTTACAATTTCGAACACTTCGGTCGACCAGTTCGGAGTGTATCCCTTCTCGAAGAGGGTCTTGAACTTACTCACGCGTACCTTGTCACCGACTTTGAATTTCGCGCGTCGTCGAACACCTTTCGATGCGGAGGGTGAGGGGGGTTCAGTCGCGGCGAACGACAAACGCGTCGTGGGGGTCACGTCAACGGGTCGGGCGTTGATCGTTCGGTGCTTGCGATGATTGTAGGTGTGTACGAGCGCAGGTAACAGGTCAACCCAACGATAGGACGCGTTCAAGGAGAATTGTTTCCACATGAGGTTTTTCAGCGTGCGATTGAAACGTTCAACGATCGACGCTTTCATCACGCTGTACGTGGAGTAGTGGTTGATCCCGCGGGTCTTCACACATCTTTGAAACTCCGCGTTGTAAAACTCCTTACCCATGTCAGTTTGTAAATTTCGCGGACATCTATCGCTCTGCCTCAACACGATCGCGAACGCCGCGGTCACATCGCGTCCACTTTTCGTTTTCACGGGTATGGCCCAAGCATACTTGCTGAACGCATCGATGATCGTTAGTATGTAGTGATAACCTCGATTTTGCTTCGCGTACGGACGCATCTCCACCAAATCGGCCTGCCATAAATCATCGTAGCCGCGAATCACGACGCGTCGCCGCGGGAAATTTCGTCTCGCGGGAGCGTGTAATTCATTCACTAATTGTACTCGCTCCTTGCTCATGCTTCGCGGGTGGGCGGGGGATGGTTGCGACGTTCCAAGGACATTAGAATTAGTATGAGTTCCTCTAGTGCTCGCCAAACGCAATCGATGCACGATATTCGCGATCGTTCGTTATTAGGCGTTTCGGATTCGTAGCCGCTAATGTCACCGTCAGTGATCATCGTCGTCGTCGTAGACCCTCGTTCGCTTTTCGCGGCTCCTTTCGTTTGTGCAGATCCGTGGTTGTTATCGCAGTCGGCGTCGTTGCCGATATCATGAACTCTTCAAGTCTATCATTCAAGTGATCCAAGCGTCGTTCCATCGCGTTATGTAAATCATCCTCTAGCCGAGACAATTGCGCGTTAACGATATCCGTCATCGTTCGTTGTACTCGCGTCTCGAGTTGAGATCGTTGATACTCGGCGTCCAGTCGCGCGCTCGCGATAGCCGTTTTGATTTTTTGGGTAAAGCGTTCGTCCACCGAGGACAATAATCTCGTCATTATCATTCTCGCTTCGTCGCTGTTGTTGTTGTTATTGTTGTTGTTGCCTAACGCGGTGCCAAACTTGTTCACCGACATAACGATGCGCGCGTGCGAACACTACTGACGCGGCGGTTACCGGATCGTTCAATTTAAGATGCGTCCATCCTCGCGAAGTTCCTCCACGATGGATGCGATTTCGTTATCGTGACCCGTGTGACCTGCCGCGCGTGATGCCATGAGTAATCTCAGTCTATCGACTAATTCGTTCGGATCGTCCCAGTACACGTAATCGACCGCGTTATCGGTGACCGCCATCGATTCGTCGATGGGCAATCCTCGACCTTGTCGCGTGTCCGCACCGTCCGCGCCGCTACCCCTGCCCCTAACGCGTCTGATACCCGATGTTCGCACCCCACCGATTATCGTAGATATGATTTTCTTATATTTGTACCCCTTGTTACCCATCGTGCGCTTACTCAGCGAATGGTTTTGCTTATGCGCATTCGTCGATAACAAGATGCGTCGGTACGAGTGAATATCCGCGTCCGTGTACGTGCGAACGTTGGGCATTCGCATGAATAGCAGTTCGTACAAACCTCGAGTTCCCGCGTATCGCATTCCATTCACGCGAACGTCGTCGCCGTCCGTATCAATGGTGAGCACGGAATCACCGATCATTAGGTCTTTGTCAGACCCCAAGTATACGCCGTAAACGTTGTCGATTCGTTTCTTCGTATCGGTGAATAACAGCCGTAGATATTCTCGTGACAAGGGTCCCTTGGCGTTCCGTACATACACTTCGATATCATCGATGGGGCTGCGCAGCGCATCCAAATCGTGAACCTTTGCTGACGACTCATCATCTTGAATTTTTTCGCCGTCTTCGTCGTCGACATCATCAACAGCATCATATTCATCATCAACATCGTTGTTGTTGTCGTTGTCGTTATCGTTGTCGTTGTCGATGTCGTTGTCGGTGTCATTGTCGATGTCATTGTCGATGTCATTGTCGATGTCATTGTCGATGTCATTGTCGATGTCATTGTCGGTGTCGTTGTCGTTATCGTCATCGTCGCTAGAATCTGGGGGATTATTCGGACGTTCCTTGATTGTCGACGGAGTAATGGGTCGAAGTCTCTTCGATGATTGTTGTTGATCGTATTCGTGTTTTCTCTTCACTGGTCTCGATATAGGTGTTGAGTGCGTATTCAACGCCGACGAGTTCTCAATCAATCGTTTCAGCGGTTCGACGATAGGACGCGTGCTCGCCTCCACAGCCGCTTCCGTAGCCATTTTTCCAATTTTCAAGGCCAAGCACTTTTTACGTATAACGTGACTGACTTTGGCGATTTCCACCTTTGCATTCTCACCTCGACGTTTCGCCCCTTTTTGATGTTTCGTTCCTTTTTTATGTTTCGTTTCTTTCTGTCGATGACGTCGGTGATGTTTTCGCGTATGATTCGCGTCGACATTACTCGAGGTTATCGTAGTTGTAACCGTCGGTTCGTTGGACATTTCGTGTTGCTCGATGAATGACTCGCGGTTTACTGATGTCAGCGAGCTACGACGAACTCGTTAAATCCTCTTCGATATCGACCTTCGTACATGGAACTATCCTTATCGATCACCACGAAATCGTATCGTCGACGCCAGCATCTCGCGCACAAGTCGTTGAACGACTCGAACGTCATGTCTGTGTTCACGTGATCATTGTACACGCGACGCAAGTTCGTGCCGTCTTGTTTGAATAGCATGAGAAAATTTGCGTTGTCCCTGATCAAATGTTTAGGTATTCTAGCGTATGACTGACATAAATAAAAACAATCCACGTTCGCGTGACGACCCATGGAGAAGTATTCACGTATCGCGTTCTGTTCGTCGCACGCCACGTCGTCGAACACGAAGATCGAATCGGGTCGAGCGTCTCTCGGTGGGACGATCTCAGCATTGTCCGAGTAGGGAAAGTATTCGATTCCATCGACGAGCGACAATACCTGCTCGAGATATTGATACTTTGGCTGATGCAACGATTTCGAGTACACGTACACGTTCTCGAAACGCAAACCGTTCGGACTCTCTAGCATACTTAGAAGCACGTTCGTTTTTCCACATCCTGACGGTCCGCAAATCACGCCTCGCACGCTATTCGGCAACAACGGGCCGTGTCTGTTCGATCGACTCGCATCCCTATCATCCTCGAGCATTCTGTTCGCGGTCACGCGAATAACGTCCGACTGTTTCGAGAATCGCATGTTTGCGGTGTTTCTCAGGTACTCGCGCGCGCGCGCGTGACGAATGATGACTATTTATGTTCGTGGCATGCGTCGCGCAGGTCACAATCACTGTGATCGGCTAAGCGTGCGTACGCGTTTATTATTGTAGTAGCTATCGTGGTTATTCTAACGTAGGTATATGGTCGCATCAACGACCGTGACGTCTCGTGAAGTAGGGAAGCAGAAGAAGAAGTGTATCGGATCGGGTCTCGTGAACGGCATCATAAACCGCTTACCATTCGAACTACACGTTCCGGGTTATCAGATCTGCGGGCCGGGAACGCGTTTGCTAAAGCGATTGGCTCGTGGCGACGAAGGTGTGAATCCCCTGGACGCAGCGTGCCGAAACCACGATATCGCGTACTCTCGTCGAAAGGATTTGGAGGGACGACACGAGGCGGATCGTGCGTTAGCCGAACGAGCGCGAGAACGAGTATTCGCGAACGACGCGACCTTTGGCGAAAAAGCAGCCGCGACTGGAGTGTGGGCAACGATGAAGGCTAAGACTAAACTCGGCATGGGTATGAGAAGGACGAAACGTAAACAGAGAAAGTCTGGAAAGAAACATCGGCAACTGCGACGACGACGACATCGTAATCTACGAGTGGCGAAGCGCGGTGGCTTTCTTCAATTTCTTCCGTTCGTGCTACCTGCTTTATCGGCTATCGGGGCATTGGCCGGTGGAGCGGCTGGTATAACCAAAGCGGTCAACGATTCGAAGGCCTCTCGAAAACAGCTGGAAGAGACGTTGCGTCATAATCGGGCGATGGAAGGGCGAGGGATGCATCTGACGCCATACAAGCGAGGCTCGGGTTTGAATCCTAGACACCGAAGCCAACGACGACTGCGATCAAAGAAAAAAAAAAACGTCGATCGAGTAGGCGTGTGGCGACGGTGGCGGCGATAATGCAACAACCTATGACGAACCTGCAATTAGAACGTGAATGTGCAAACGTACCGTTTTTTCGGGGGGTATTCATGCGGGACACACTTACCACGCGCGTACGAAACAACGAATGTGGCATCGTGAATCTGGATGAGAATCGAGGCGTCGGTACGCACTGGGTTGCGTACGCGAAACGCGGACCACGAGTACAGTACTTTGATAGTTTTGGGAATCTGCGACCTCCCGCGGAATTGATCTACTATTTCGGCCGCGGTACAACGATCACGTACAATCACAATCGTTTTCAACGTTTCGACGAGATGAATTGCGGTCGCTTGTGCATGCAATTTTTACAGCAAAAGTCTATGGAATTATGGTCTATATATTAATATTAATATCGGTGTATACTAAGATTTCATTATAATGTATCCATATGTAATGATGATCCACATCTTCTATAATAAAAGCAATAGTATCAATAAATTGCCGAGTACTCGTACGCGCGCGTCACTTCCCCTCTCTCCGGCTCGTGAGTGTAATCTATGATATGTCGTTCACGCTCACGTTAACGGGTCGCAGCAGCGTGCTCACGGTAAACTATTTCCCGCCGATAGATTTGGGTGATGGTCAATACGAATTAGGACTCGCGGACTTGGAGACGTTTCACACGATACCGAACATTGACTCGAGCAACGATAAATTCTATTTCATTGTGAACTATGACATCGAAAACAACTCCATCGAAAACAACACCATCGCTGACACCACTCATGAATGCATTACGATCCCCCACGGCTCCTACGAATTAGATGCTATCGCCGAGTACCTGAAGCAACGATTACTCGATCGATATCCTCGAATACGCGGTAACAACGAGAACAACGATGAAGACAAGTACCCTCTAATGCTACGAGCTAACAATAACACCATGAAAAGCGAGCTGTACTGCTCATTCTTTGTAGACTTTACGCAACCGAACAATGTGGGCTCGTTGCTAGGATTTTCCTCGAATCGCGTCTTATTACCGACAATCTGGCACGAGTCCGACGTACCTGTGAATATTATAAACGTTAACGTGATCAGAGTAACGTGCAACGTCACTACCGGCGCGTACAGCAACGATAAACCGGTACACACGATCCATGAATTTTCACCACGCGTGCCGCCGGGATATAAGATATCGGAAACTCCGCGACATGTCATTTACCTGCCGATCGTCGCACGAGCAATACACGATCTAACGTTGGGCATCGTCGATCAACACGATCGTCCTATAGATTTCCGCGGAGAAGAAATAACGATTCGATTGCACGTTCAACGACGTCCGCGCGATAGTCTAGCGCGAGTGTAGTATGTTAGTGTTAGATCACACGTATGAATCATCAATTGTCGCTGCTACTCCTACCGTCTCTGTCTCGAGTCATCGGCGCAATCCTTTATCGGAAGGTGAAAGTAGAAGAATAAAGACGGGAGGAGTGATAAGAAGAGGACCTATAAGGAGAAGAAAGTCATTGACTCGTCGAAACGTACGTTTCCCACGATCGTTAGGTTTCATCGCACCCTATTAAACACGCAACCACGATGTCAGTTATTCTGGACGTGGCGAATACGCCAACCTTCGACAATCGTATCACGAAGATCGAGTTACACACGTACAATCCGTACGCCAACACGACGTTCGATAATAACGACGAGATAAGAATCCCCATACAGCAGCAAGATCTGTATACGCTTCCGTGCGAAAGTTTTCTCTACATCGAAGGTCGTGGCACGTTGACGGCGCAGGACACGAATGGCCCGGCAACGTCCGCGACCGCTGTTCTCGACAATCATTTTGAATCCGATCGTTGAGATTAGTCGGCTGTGTCATTATCCTCGGTTTTTGGCGATTTTCTCCTGTTGTTTTGTGATTCCTGCAAGTACTGAGTGATAGGCCGAGTTGCTGTCCGTTGCGGCACACTGTTTTTGGGTGCCCCTGTTGTGGGCGCTTTCTGGCTTTTATCGAGCGTTTCCGGTGCGTATTGCACTGTTCAATCGTGGGTTCCTGCATCGTCTTGTAATTTTCTGCATCAATTCCCTGACCATGTCTGTGAAGTGCAAAGGGTGCAAGGCATCTGTGGCGAATCCGCTTAAGTGCCCTGATTGCGGTGTTACCACCCACCACGCGGAATCTTGCCTGGGCCGCTCTGGACACCCCTGGCATAACGGCCAGTTATTGAATTGCAAGTCACCCATAATGTCATCTATCGCCTCGAACTCGCCGTTGCCACGGAACAGCCCTGGAGTTCCTGTTTTACCGTCGCTAAGTGATATCAAAGACATTATCCGTAGCGAGTTTGCCATCCTGCGGAAGGATATGTTGTCCGAATTAAGAGCTAGCATCAATGAGGTTCGGAATTCGGTTTCCGTTTTAACGGAGCGTATGCAGAGCATGGAAGAGCGCTTCACATCATCGGCCAATATGCCTTCTGACGCGGGCTTCTGCACTGACGAAGTTGTGGCGGAATTGGCTGAAAGAGAGAGAAGGTCCGCCAACTTAATTGTACATGGGCTGACGGAAGACCCCAGCTCGCCGGCGCATCTAGCAGCTCCTAAGGATGCTGAGGCCGTGCGTACGGTCCTCGCCCAGATTCATCCTACGGATTACGGTGGAATCAAGGCACGCAGGATCGGAAGACCAAATGGAGCATCACCTAGGCCGCTGTGCGTGACACTTCGTTCGGCTGCTCTGGTAAAGGAAGTGTTGAGGAATAAGTCCTCCTACTCTGGTCCGCTAAAATTTGCCGATGACAAGACCCCTCTGCAACGATCGAGTTTGAAGCGGCTCAGGGATAACCTCAGCGAGCTTCACGCAAATGGCGACTCCAACAAGACCATTCGCTACGTCAATGGTGTCCCCAGGATTGTGTCGACCTCCTCTTCGCGTCGTTCAAAAAACTAACTTCTCTGCATAATTTTAGTATTTATTATCAGAACGTGCGCGGTCTTCGAACTAAGTTGAATGACCTGTCTCAGGCCGTGGCGTGTGGTAGCTCCCAGTTTGACGTAGTTATTCTAGTCGAGACGTGGCTAAATGGCAGTATTCTGTCCGAGGAGCTTGGTTTGACTGACTATTCTGTCTTCCGTTTTGACAGAAACCTGAGTTCCAGTGATTGCTACAGAGGAGGCGGGGTACTGATTGCTGTTAGTAAATCCGTCCAGTGCTCGCGTATTTATACATCTTGCGATCTTGTGGAACAGGTCTTTGTCAAAATCGGTGCATCACCTCAGTCTATTATATTGGGAGCTGTTTACATTCCCCCTGGATCGAGACCTCTAAAGTACGCTGAGCACTGTGCCAGTGTCGACGAGGTGTTAAGGCAATTTCCGTTGGCCAATGTATTGTTATTTGGCGACTACAACCTTCCCAGATGTTCCTGGGATGACCTATCCCCGGTACTTGCGCCTGCCGGTCTGCCGTGTGCGTTATCTGGTGAGGTATTGTCAGCGTCCGAGCATATCAAGGAAATCTGCTACGTACATAATCTTCGACAGATTAACTCGTGCCCAAATCTTCGCGGTGATTTCCTTGACATTGTCTTTTCTAATGTGAATGAAGTCTCGCTGGCAGTGGCTCCCGATCACCTTCTACCACTTGATTCCTTTCATCCTGCCCTACTCACTAATCTCCAGCTCTGTGCTGCTCAGGCTGCTGGCCGTTCCGTGCCCAGCAGACTAAATTTCTCGAACGGGGACTACCCGCGTATCGTCCAATATCTCAACGCGGTTGACTGGGACGGCGGCCTGAACAGCCTGTCCACGGAACAGTCTGTAGCCTTTCTTTATGAGCACATTTCCTACGCCATACGATCCTTTGTGCCATTGACGAGAGCCTACTCCTCAAATTACCCGAGCTGGTTCTCCAAGGAGCTTATTTCGCGTATTAAGGCAAAAAAGGCAGCGCACCTCGCTTACAAGAGAAGCAACGACTGGCACGATTATCTAGCTTTTTGTCATCTGAGGTCCGAATGTAAATCGCTTTCCAGATCGTGTTATCAGGGATACGTTGCATCCACGGAAGCATCTATTCCTTTGAACATCAAAGCCTTTTGGAAATTTATTAACTCTAAGCGCTCTGCCCAAGGTCTTCCAGGATCAATGTACCTTGACAACACGAACTCATCTGATAACTCTGAGATTGCCGATCTGTTTGCGAAGTTCTTCGAGTCTGTGTACTCGTCGACACATCCTAGCTATCCTAGCTATACTGCGTCCACTGGCTCTAACTCGCCGCTGGACATTGCTGGCCTTAGTATTAGCATAAGTGATGTTTTGGATGAAATTAACAAATTGAGTATTTATAAAGGTCCCGGCGACGATGGTATCCCGCCGATCTTCCTGAAAAATTGTAAATTTATATTATCTAGACCGCTCTGGTTAATCTATAACCGATCTCTGTCCGATGGTCACTTTCCCTCAGTCTGGAGGTCCGGCATTATCACTCCGATCCACAAGGCTGGCGCGAAGTCCGACATCTCGAACTATAGGCCCATCTCGATGCTTAATGTCATGGGCAAGATGTTCGAAGCTATTGTCACCAGAAAAATTAGTGCCCTAACCAGGAATTTCATGTCTAACGAGCAGCACGGTTTTTTGTCGGGTAGGTCGACCGTCTCCAACTTGGCCGTCTTCTGCGGCTTCGTGGCCAGGGGACTGGACAGGAAGTTGCAGGTTGATGTCATATACACCGACTTCAAGAAAGCCTTTGACAGGGTGGACCACTTTTTGCTCATTGACAAACTCTCTTCCATCGGGTTTAGGGGTCACCTGCTAGGATGGCTCTTCTCGTACTTGACTGGGCGTGTCCAGCGGGTCAGAGTCGGGGACGTTCTGTCTCGCAAGATTTCCGTCACGTCAGGAGTTCCCCAGGGATCCCATCTTGGACCTTTATTATTTTCTCTTTTTATAGACGACATTCGCCAGTTTATCTCATGTAGTGAGTATCTATTGTTCGCGGACGATCTCAAGATCTACAAATGCATCTCGTGCCCCTCCGACTCATTAAATCTCCAATCAGACCTTGATAGACTCGCGGAGTGGTGCTTGTTGAACAGAATGGAGCTAAATGGTAACAAATGCCACATTTTGAGATTGTCTCGCTGCAAGAATCCGTCGCTGTTTCCCTATCAAATCGCTGGTGTCCAGCTTTCTAGCGTCGATGTGGTGCGCGACCTCGGAGTTCTTATTGACTCATCGCTCTCGTTCATACCCCACATTCAACACGTCGTTGCGATCTCTAACAAAGCCTTAGGGTTTACATCTAGAAATAGCGCGGACTTCGTTAATCCTTCCACGCTGCGGTATCTTTATAATACCTTAGTGATGCCTCACCTCGAATATGCGTCGGTGATCTGGACGCCGCGTTGGGACAAATACAAATTACAACTTGAGAGGGTTCAGCATAGGTTCTTACGGTTATTAGCGTACAAAACTGGCAAGCCTCTTGCCCGTTTCGACCATGACTATGGTCTCATCATGAGCAGAATGGGCATCCGGTCTCTTGAGCACAGGAGGAGAGTCACGGACCTGTCATTCTTGTACAGGATATTAAACGGATTGGTAAATAACCCTCATGTTTTGTCGCTGGTCAACTTCAGCGTGCCTGTATGTTTTACAAGGCAAACTCCCCTTTTCAGATCTCCGAACTACTCCTCCTGGGTCGGACACACGGATCCCTTGCACAGAATATGCGTTCTCGCGAATAAGTACCTCGGGAACAATGACATTGACATCTTTGCTGATACCCTCACTAGTTTCAAGACGAATGTTCAGAAAGCCCTGGTTCTCGATGGCATTGTATAGAGTAGCCCGGGCCTTCACTCTGACCCTCATGTCCGTTTACTCTTATATTTCTTATTTCTTATCGTGTTATACTTGTTTTATACTTGTTTTCTATACTTGCTTTTTGTTTTGTTTTTGCTGATTCTAACACGGTGTTTTTGTTGTTGCTGTATTGTCTGTGCAAACCATTGTATTGTACTGCACATACTTGTTGTAATGGGCTTGTCCCGTAAATAAATATTATTATATTATTATATAATTGCGTTGCGTTTATGTTCGATGAGATTCGATACGAATTGAACGGTGTCGAGATCGATCGTTGCCGAAATCCAGGAATCACTACCACATTGAAAAATTACGTTTCGTTGTCCGTCGAGAGAAGCAAAGTGCTTGCGAATGCCGGTTGGGATTATACCATCGATTACGATAAAGATATTTTTCATTCGGGCGCTTTCAATTTCTGCGTACCCCTGAACATGTTATTAGGATTCTGCGAGGATTACAAACACATCGTGATGAACGCGCGGCACGAGCTGATCCTTATACGATCGCGAGTAGATTCGAACGCGATGCACTGCAACTCCGCCACTGCGATACCGAGACTAGAGATACGCAAGGTGCAGTGGCGTATGCCCCACGTCGTTTTGGAGGAAGTGAATAAATTATCGATGCTGCGTATCCTGGAAAGCGGCCGGCCGATCGCGATGAGTTTCCGATCGTGGAGCCTGCAAGAGTACCCGTTACTACAAGCGACAACGAAACACACGTGGACCGTGAAAGCTACGTCGCAAATTGAGAAACCTCGATTCGTGATATTCGCCACGCAAACCAATCGAAAGAATCGTCCCGATAAATGCGCTGGTGGATTCGACCCGAATCATCTCACGAACGTTCGACTCTACCTAAATTCCGAGACGTATCCGTACGATGACTTGAACTTAGATTTCGATAAGTATAAATACGCGCTCCTGTATGAAATGTACGCGAAATTCGGCCGATCGTACTACGGTCACGGAGAACCGTTGCTGAACGCGATCGAATTCTTGCAATACGCACCTATCGCAGTCATAGATTGTTCTAGGCAAAACGAGTCGTTGAAGAGCGCTACGGTGGACGTGCGAATAGATTTCGAATTCAAAGAAAATGTTCCCGCTAATACTTCTGCATTCTGTTTGATAATACACGATCGTATAGTCGAATACGGCCCTTTAACGAACGTGGTACGCAAACTAATATAGCGTGCGTACGTGAACGATTACTACTACTAATACTTCTACTCCTACTACTCCTACTGCGGATACTGCTACTGTAAACATGTCACCGTCGAAGACTTCAGTTACTGTTCCGACACCGCCGCCGACGGTACTGCCCAAACGAATAATAATGATCGCGATTCGTGCACACAACAACAACGATAAAACGCCGACGATCAGCCATTGGATCTTCGAACCACCGTACTTTTGGGAACATCTGAATTCGTGGGAGAATCGTCAAGCATCCTGGCTCGCGAAGCATCATCATGGGCTCCGCTGGTCCGATGGCTGCGTTCCATACTCCAAACTTCCGGGACTCCTCACCAGCGTACTCGCGAACATTGACTTCGTCATCGTGAAAGGTGCGGAAAAGAAAACGTGGATGCTGCAACTACTACCTGACATAATCGTCGAGGATGTATGGAATTTGTACGAACTGAAGGAGCGCAAGATAAGCAACAACAGCAACAACAGCAACAACAACAATGCTTGAACTGTCGAAGACGATGGTGGTTACGACGTTGACGACGATTATTGCGGGATCACGCCTGACACCGTGGGTCCTGACGTTCCTAACTTGAAGTCCATGCCTTCGACGAATGCAATTCGATGTGCATTTCACAAGAACTGCGGTGTTTACGCGTTGGAAAATGTCCATAAAGTATGGAATTATATACGTAGCGTCACCTAATGTAAGTCATACACACGCATTGCATCTACTTTGCGCGTTATATGTAGAGAAACGAATATGTAACAATTTTTTGTTTTCTATAGCAATGAGAACTGCAGCGAAGACGAGCACAACGACAGCGGCGGCTGCTCCCTTTACCCGCGAGCAAGAATACCCACCCCATACGAACGTTATTTTTTATGCAAATATTAATTTTATAATTTAAGTATGCATGCAGGGATGTACACGAATAAACATACACTATTTGAAATAAAAATGTCATTTTATTTATTTATTTATTTGACTTATTTATTTATTTATTTGACTTATTGATTCACACAATTTATTTATTTCACGTTAATACTACAACACATACATAAACACAACAGAGTATACAGACATGGCGATCGAACTATAAGCTATGAAACAAGGAAGATTTTCACCAATTTTCACACTGATTAATAAATAATTGTAGAAGATATGATGATATATATAAATCTCGCGCGTCACCAACAGTCAGCAGCCGCTAACAGACCCATGAAATTTCGATGTTACGTCCTGCAACACACAGAGAAAACGTCAAATTATTATTATATAAAAACGTTGGTGTTATCACGCGACGCATAAAAAAATTAAAAATTACATGTACTCACTCATTAAACAGTTGTGGAAGGTCCCAAAACTCCACATCTGTGGAGGCTTCCCGCCATTTACGCCGGGCTTCTTGAATTTTCTTCCGCAGCTCGCGACAGATTCGCCCGTCCCTCCTCGTCGGGTATTGACGATGCTGAAACAAACGCACGACTTGATTAAAACATCATCGAATAGCGTACGCGCACCAATATAATTTTAACGAAACATCACTTACCAGCAGTTGAATGATTACGTCGCGATCCCCATCGCGCGCCCGGGTCTCGATGTCCTCCCGACGCTGAAACAAACGCGTGAGATGATTAAAACATAGTCGAATGGTGTACACACATTAGAATTATTTTTTGAAACATCACTTACAAGGCGTCCGACCGTCCCCAGATATTCCTCACTCCATTCGGCCATCTGGTTCTCTCGTTCGGTCTATAACAAACATATGATTCGATTAAAACACAGTTGAATTGTGTACGCACACCAATAGATTTTTTAAACATCACTCACAAGATATCGAATTGCCTGGCGCCGCTCCACACGCCACACCCTCGTCAGATTATCCAGCAAAACCTGAAACAAACACATAACTTTATTAGAAGACCGCCCAATTAAATGAACACGCCAATTTAATTTATACAAAAACTATACTTACGATTTTTCGCGTCAACTGGTCCCGCTCGTCGTGCCATGCACGTTCGATTTCCCCATGTCGTTGCTATAACAAACGCACAAATTCATTAGAATACCGTCGAATGGAATACGCGCACAAATTCAATTTTCACAAAACTATACTTACGATGCATCGCTGCATCTCAAACGCGTTCATGGTTTTTTATTTTTTTTGCTCTTATAAATGCTTCTGAACACTGCACTGGCCCGTGCGGCGGTGGTCGACATCCTTATATGCATTTTGGTTCTCTAGGCTAGAGGGCTACCCCTGCAGGGTAGGGGTAGTCGTGGAGTAGGTATGGTGGGGGCGTTCGTTCCACAGTTTCTTCCTCAATGATTCGATACTAATTATTCCAGATAATAGTGAAGTTTTTATCATTTGCACTTTTATGGTTCGTATCGGGAATCGTCTCTGACTCTTCTGCGATACGTATGTACCTTGAATTTAACGCGTACGCTATTTGAATCTGCCGCGCACATCATTTGAATTTACCACGTATTCTCTAACCCTTGTGTGATATACATATACGCCATCACTATTACTGATGTGATATACTTCCATACATTGACATGTACGTGTGCGTGAATTGGTATAAAATGACGTGGGTCAGTCATACGGACTTCATTGCGTTTTCTCAAGGATACTTCTTAGAGGCCTGGTCGTGGGAAAAGTCAATGGTCAGATTTCACCCTCTTTCTCAGAAATCACCATGGAATGCAATGTCGCGTTTACTCCATGGGCTATCGGTCCCACGATTCAAATATCAAAACGCGTTCAATCCTACTCAGATATAAACACACACGGCATAACGCGGTGCAATGTTTATTCCATGGGCTATCGCGATGATCGATTTACGATAATTATCGCTCTATGTTTATATCATTGCACGTGCGCCGTATCGGTCCCACGATTCAAATATAAACACGCAGCATGAAGCGCGTGCACGTAGGTGCCAAAAACGTGTTCAATCCTGTCGCGCACCACGATTCCTTATCTTTCTCAGACATAATGCACCACCCTCTTTCTCAGAAATCATCATCGAAGACGCGATTTGAATTTCCATGAATCGGTCGCGGTCGCGCCAGCGCACCGATCCCCGCACGCGTACGGAGATTGCGCGGCGGCGCACAGTGGTTCCAAAGTGATTTTTTGCGGCCAAAATTCCGTATCTCCGTCAATTCTCAACCGATTTTTGATTTCTTTGGCTCATTTTGTAGGGGATTAAATTTGCTATAATATCAAATACCCGAATTGCAATCAAAACGTGTTTTTTTCTATCCTTTTATCTGACAAAGTTGGATGAAAACTATATTAGAACAATCTTTGGGGCTAATTTGATAAGATTTTGCTTATCTAAGTAGTTTTTTTTACGTAAAATCTTCAATTGGCACTGGCCAATAGCGGAAACATAAAACAGACGATCTGTTGACACGTCAGAATGTTTGAAATACAATTTTACAAGGGCTGAAAATTTAGAATGTCTACTGAGTTTACTACAACCAGAACCGTCTAAAATATCAATTTAATGTATGATTCTGGAACCTAATAGCGTGCAGAAATATCGAAGAACGTCAAAACCGCGATTTATTTTTTTACTTTTTTACTATTGTTTATTAGTAAATAAAACTTTATCGACTCTTCCCGATCCTCAGTTTGGGCATTTGAAATGTGGGTAAGAATGTAATAAACAAATTAAAAAAAGAATTAGCTGCCACCATGTACCACTGCGGTGTCAATCCGAATTTGTTTAATTGGCGATAGCGCTCGAAGTGCCTTTCTGCGGCCATAATTCCGTATCTCCGTCAATTCTCAACCGATTTTTGATTTCTTTGGCTCATTTTGTAGGGGATTAAATTTGCTAAAATGTCACACAGTAGTTTTCCAAAAATTTCTTTAGGGATTAAAAAAACAAATTCTGAACTCTTGGTTCCGAAATAACGAGTTTATTAACCAGTTTTTTCATATAACATTAAAACAAGATAAAATAAAAGAAATATAAATTAAACAATTCAAATTTAAACAAGTTAGTCTTCTTCCATATATTCTACATCTTCATAATTAGACAAAAGATATTTTGCGTCTTTTTCAAGTTCAACAGACGCAGTTGGCCATTGGGACCTCAAAATCGAAATTAAAGGATCCGATGTTATTAATAAATTATGCATTATATCCTCATTTGTCGAAAACCTCGAACTTTTCCTGGTATTAAATTGTCGGAATCTTTTAAAATCTTTGTTCCTAGATTCCTGGGCTTCTTCCGACATCTGACCAATCACGACCCCACTTAGAAATTAAAACTAAGTCTTTTTTAGTGGGAAGATTCCCAGATTTGTGCAATGATGAAAACAACCTCGAAACAGTACAGTCATGTAAGCATTGTAAATTTATACTTACTCCTCTATCTGAAATTGTTACTGAGCGATAACATTCTTTCTTCGCTTCAAGAATGTTTTTGTACGTAGGAAAAATACAAGAATCTTTTTTTATGGATTCAGAGCGAATTCTGTTGTACTGGAACTTAGTAAGCTTGGCATAAAAATATAAGGCCAAAGCTTCTTCTTTGGACAAACATTTAACAGGCTGACGTTCGTTTATCGAATCATCAGAATCTATAGACAACATTAGATCATGGAATTTATCAGCAATGTTCTTGTGACTTGAGGTTTGCAAACTGTATTCTAAAACAACTGAGGATCAGAAAGAAATTACGCCTTCGTCGTCGATCCGATTTTGTTTTGTAGACAACAACGCTAGTGGCTGCAGTCATTTGTTTGTTAGCAGACATTGGGAGAATATTCGTCAACGATTCAGTGTCTTGGCAGTTGTGCGGCATAGAGTGATCAACCTATTAAATCGAGTCATTTGCACTTTTTACGGCTTTACTTTTATACAATAAAATGGTGCAAATAAAGGTTAAAAATATAAAGTTAGCGAAAATTATGCTGTCAGGAAAAAATCATGATGTAAGCTACTTAGTCAACTACCTTTCGGAGACTTTTCTAGTCAAAATGGAACACAGAACATCATTGGCTAACAAAATAAGTAAGGACTTTTCATATACATTTAAAAAAAGATGGATCGGCTCTTCGCGAACAACAGATCGTTTTTTAGCTAAAAATGATTTCTGGCTTAACGAATGCTATTTTGAATGGTCGGAACCCAATTTTCCAATACCAACTCCTTCAGACACTGTTGGACGGCCGGAAATAAACTTTGAAACGAGTTCGGAACGATCAAAAAGAAGAAAAACTGAATTATTATGTGCGACATATTCGCAAAAAGAACTCCAATTTGCGTTGGAACACAGTTTGCGAACCTCAAGTCACAAGAACATTGCTGATAAACTCCATGACCTAATGTTGTCTATAGATTCAGATGATTCGATAAACGAACGTCAGCCTGTTAAATGTTTGTCCAAAGAAGAAGCTTTGGCCTTATATTTTGATGCCAAGCTTACTAAGTTCCAGTACAACAGAATTCGCTCTGAATCCATAAAAAAACATTCTTGTATTTTTCCTACGTACAAAAACATTCTTGAAGCGAAGAAAGAATGTTATCGCTCAGTAACAATTTCAGATAGAGGAGCAAGTATAAATTTACAATGCTTACTTGACTGTACTGTTTTGAGGTTGTTTTCATCATTTCACAAATCTGGGAATCTTTCCACCGAAAAAGACTTAGTTTTAATTTCTAAGTGGGGTTGTGACGGTTCGTCCGGGCACAGCAATTACAAACAAAATTTTGATAACCCTGAAGATTCCGACGAGAGCCTGTTTATGATGTCCTTGGTTCCACTACAATTAATCCATTCACTTTCCACGAATGACACTCCATGTTGGATTAACCCTCATCCGTCTTCAACAAAATTTTGTAGGCCTATTAAATTTGAATTTGCAAAGGAAACAAGTACCAAAATAACTGAAGAAATAAACGGTATAAAGAATGACATAGAAAAATTGTCCCCAACAAAAGTGCAAATTCAAAGAAAACGCTTTACAATAAAGCATAGCCTGCACTTGACAATGCTTGATGGTAAAGTTCACCAAGCTATGACTGGAACTCCTTCCGCAGCCTCCTGTTATATTTGTGGGGCCAAACCGTCTGAAATGAACAATTTGAATTTAGTCAGGAATAAATCTATCCAGGAAGGATCGGTGGAATACGGTTTATCCACTCTACATGCCTGGATTCGGTTTATGGAATGCATTTTACACATAAGTTACCGACTTAAATTTAAAAAGTGGAGCGCAAGGCGACCGGAAGAAAAAATTATCATGGAGGAGTCCAAAAAAAGAATTCAATTAATGCTTAAACAAAAACTTGGTATAACTGTGGATGTTCCAAGACAAGGTTCAGGTACTTCCAATGATGGGAATACAGCGCGACGATTTTTCCGCAATTGGAAGACAGTAGCGGAAATCACAGAGGTGAATGAAGAACTTATTTACAAATTTTTTATAATTTTACAAGTTCTATCGTGTGGAAGCAGCGTAGACCCATCAAAGTTTCAATCTTTTTCTCTCGAAACGGCCAAAATTTTTATTAGGGAGTATGGATGGTATTTTATGCCATCATCAGTACACAAAATTTTAATTCACGGAAAAGACGTTTTAAACTCGACTATTCTGCCGATTGGTCAGATGTCGGAAGAAGCCCAGGAATCTAGGAACAAAGATTTTAAAAGATTCCGACAATTTAATACCAGGAAAAGTTCGAGGTTTTCGACAAATGAGGATATAATGCATAATTTATTAATAACATCGGATCCTTTAATTTCGATTTTGAGGTCCCAATGGCCAACTGCGTCTGTTGAACTTGAAAAAGACGCAAAATATCTTTTGTCTAATTATGAAGATGTAGAATATATGGAAGAAGACTAACTTGTTTAAATTTGAATTGTTTAATTTATATTTCTTTTATTTTATCTTGTTTTAATGTTATATGAAAAAACTGGTTAATAAACTCGTTATTTCGGAACCAAGAGTTCAGAATTTGTTTTTTTAATCCCTAAAGAAATTTTTGGAAAACTACTGTGTGACATTTTAGCAAATTTAATCCCCTACAAAATGAGCCAAAGAAATCAAAAATCGGTTGAGAATTGACGGAGATACGGAATTTTGGCCGCAAAAAATCACTTTGGAACCACTGTGCGGCGACGCGCGCCCAAAGTACCTTAAACATCCAACAGGTGGCGCCAATACGAAATGTATGAAAAATCTGAAAAATTTACCAAGGCGGGCCCAAATACCGACGCGGACCCAAAGTACCTTAAACAACCAATAGGTGGCACCAATACGAAATGCGCGCGACGCCATTTTGAAATTTTGAAAATCCTCCCCCTCCCCTGTGACATCAGCCCCCTCGTCCACGAACTCGACCTGCGCGCGCGACGCCATTTTGAAAATTTTGAAATCCCCCTTCCCCTGTGACGTCATCCCCCGCACCCACGAACTCGGTCGACGCCATTTTGGAATCCCTCTCCCCTGTGACGTCATCCCCCTCACCTACGAACTCGGTACCCCCCGTCCCGCCTCACCCCCTCGCCCATCTCGTGCAACAGCGCGGTACCCCCCGCCCCGCCTCACCCCTCGCCACTGATCCAGAATCGGCATAGCCTCACTACTCTAAAAAATTAAAGTTATTGAATCGGTTTTATAACCGTTTGGAACTTATATAGAACCTAAAAATAAAAGTTATAGAGCTATATAGGAACCGTAACTTATACTTATATAGTCTGATATTTAGGTTCTTTATAACGGTTATTCAGAATAAAGGTTCTTCATAACTCTTTCAAGAACCTAAATCTTTATAATAACGGTATCAAGCCCTGATTGGGATCGAGAGCGGATGTTTATGGTAGAGTGTCGAATGCGTCAGGGGTGTGAGGTTTGAATGGTTTCGTCGAATGCACGTGGAGAGTTTTGGTGACCGGAGCGCGTGTCAAGAGTGTGTGTGTAAGTGTGAATCTCGGAGAACGCAAATAGAGCTGTTTCGAGACTCGAAACATTCGAGTAGCTTGAAGTTCGAACCGAGCGGGACTCGGTTTTTCGAGCCGAGCCGAGACTCGAATAGTTTCGGGTAACTCGATTTTTTCGAGCCGCTCAAATGTGTTCCGGGTAGCTCGATTTTTTCGAGCAGCTCGAATGTGTTTCGGGTAGCTCGATTATTTCGAGCCGCTCGAATCTGTTTCGTTTAGCTCGATTTTTTCAAGCAGATCGTATGTTTCGGGTAATTCGAATGTTTCGAGCCACCCGAATATATTTTAGGTAGTCGACTGTATGATGCAGTGTGATAGCTTGGTGTAGCTGGAACGTTTTGTAGACACCGAATATAAATTAAGTTAGATGTATAATATGAGATGTATAGATATGAAACAACACATTGGGTGCGGGGTCCATTTTGAGCCATTATTTAATTCGTATACACCTCGGGATAAGCTCCTAAATAAAGTTTTCATCTTGTTAGCATCTAGTATTAGTACTATTAAGAAGTAACACGTGTTACTTCTTACTAGTACGTGTAGTTTGATATTTCGGAGGGTCCCAAAGGAGTAGGGTAAGTCGGGGAGAGATGGCTCACTTTTTTTTAAAACGGTAAATTACGTAATTTCCGCTGTAAATTTATTGGTTGAATAAAGGATAAAAATAAACGTGATTGAGCCATCTCACCCGCAAGGCCATCTCACCCGGAATTACCCTATGGATATATATTAAAGGTAATTTAAGGGTGTTTGATGAAAACTTTATTTAGGAGCTTATCCCGAGGTGTATACGAAGTAAATAATGGCTCAAAATGGACCCCGCACCCAATGTGTTGTTAAAATATCCACCAGGCAAGGGTTAAATAACTTGATATGGTTTTCATATCTATACATCTCATATTATACATCTAACTTAATTTATATTCGGTGTCTACAAAACGTTCCAGCTACACCAAGCTATCACACTGCATCATACAGTCGACTACCTAAAATATATTCGGGTGGCTCGAAACATTCGAATTACCCGAAACATACGAGCTACTTGAAAAAATCAAGCTAAACGAAACAGATTCGAGCGGCTTGAAATAATCGAGCTACCCGAAACACATTCGAGCTGCTCAAAAAAATCGAGCTACCCGGAACACATTCGAGCGGCTCGAAAAAATCGAGCAACCCGAAACATTCGGGTTACCCGAAACCGTTCGAGTCTCGGCTCGGCTCGGTTGTTTCGAGTCTCGAAACAGCTCTAACCGCAAGATACGAATGAATGAAGTTAGTCCTGCAGAGTCCGTTGTTACGTATGTGGAATCTTCCCATACACCACTCTCAACCACTGCCCAAATATGGTCCATACCACCTTGCTCCCGAGACATACCCTGGCAAGCAGTGAGGGTCTACCTGAAGGGTACTCAACACCTTCCAATCGCCGCCCCTGCAAACAATAACCAGCACGGAGATGCTGATGGGGAACAGAAGGATGGCATCACTGCAACGCTGACGCTGGACCGACCACCCGGACAACCATCACCGGACGTCATCGAACACTGGCTGGAGATCGGCTACGTGGTGCCCAGCGACAGCTAAAAAACTCTTACACCCTGCAACACCTAGCGATAAGTACACTAATCACACCACACTACACCCGACAATTCTCATTTACACTTTTGTTTATAAAAGGATTTGTGGGGCGTTTTTCTTTCTTTTGAAAAGCATCACGAAAATCGCGATGTTTTGTCTAAGGGGGGAGATGTTACGTATGTGGAATCTTCCCATACACCACTCTCAACCACTTTCAAGCTCGCTTCTGAGAAGGGAAAACGCCCTAAAATCCTTTTGCTTATCATACACCACTAAGGGGGGTCATGATCTCGACCATCTGGATCACGACCATGGGAACGGGAGTGACACGACGACAACCCCGAAGGATTTCCTTATATGGAAACTCCTAATGAATCCCCACTCATTTTTGGGACTATATAAACCCTTTGGTTTCTACCCTCGTTGGTTCAAAGCAGTACAGTCACGCGTAGAGTAACGTCGTGTCACGCTCGTACAGAATTGATTAAATTTAGTAAGATCGAGCTAAAGTCTCCGTCAGAATCATAGTTAACCTCATAGAATCCGCGAGTCCGGTTTATATTCTATTTGGCACTTTGAAATTGTCACTCGTACGCCCCGCATCGCCAGTGCGTCAACACCGTGCAAACTAGTGGTAACTTACACACTTTTATTTATTATTTAACCGCGACACTTACATTTGTACAATAATTAGTTATTGAATACACGAATGGTGTTCACGTGTAAATCGAGTCGATTTCGTTAAACCCATCTTTTACCCTGCGATCCTTATAATATTAGTAGCACTCACCCACCGATATAACTTTACCGCTCGAGTTGTATCAACTTTAATTAAGAGTTACGAGGCATTACTAACATTTCCCGCGACTACCTGATTTCGCATCAGGTTCGTTTGCATTTACCATCCAAAACAAGGAATCTTCACCAACCCAGTGGCTCCCCAATTTTGCATTGGGTTCGTCCACGAAACCTCACCCTCCTACGGCTCCCTGATTTCGCATCAGGTTCGGCCGTGTCCAACAGCTCCCTGATTTCGCATCAGGTTCGTCTGTAAATCTACCAACTTCCGAACAGCTCCCTGGTTTCGCACCAGGTTCGTCTGTGAATAATCCAACCTCCTAACAGCTCCCTGGTTTCGCACCAGGTTCGTCTGTGAACTTCATCCTAGTGACTCCCCGATTTCGCATCGGGTTCGTTCACGACGTATCACCCTCCTGCGGCTCCCTGATTACTAAAATCAGGTTCGTCTGAGTTTGACTCCATTCCTAGAGGCTCCCTGATTTCGCATCAGGTTCGTCCTCGCCATCAATAATCCTAGCGGCTCCCTGATTACGCATCAGGTTCGTCCGCGCACCTAACTAACAAACTCATAAACCATATTCCTTGGGAAATACCCTTCTCGCCGGCCTCTCGCGTTGCCACAGCCCCGGCTCGTAACACCGTCGAACGACAGGCTTCATTGCCTGATCACATTCTTTTAATAAATAGTTTCTTTTACTTTTCTACAAGTGTGTAATTCACTTATGCCTTGCTCACCTATTAATGCTGCTTGAAATTTTCAAATATAGGGGCCGGTTAATGAAATATCGGCCATCAAAGTTGACGAAATTTCGTGCTTCTTAAGCTGGCCGTTCCAATGAGCGGCTACAGCCGCCAGCGACCGCGGCTGGCGGCTACAGCCGCCAAGCGACTGCGACTGGCGTCGTCGGAAATGGTATTTCCTATACCTAAGCGTCAACGCCATGGCCCCACCAGTGCAACGACGCGCCGCACAGGACCTTTTCGAGCACTTGAAAAAAGGGTCTATTGTCGTATGAGGTCTCGAGGACCGTCGAAGACAGTGAAAGACTAGCCTTTTTTTTATATGTACATCGTGCTCTGTTTATCTGCCAGATTGAAGAAGGCAATGACATTTGGGTGTTTCTTTTCAGATATCGGAATGAAATTTGTGGCAAAAAATAGGATAAACCTATTCCTTTCTAGTGATGTATAATTTAATATTTTTTACATCTATTAATTTGTGTTTTCTATTTTTTAACTCAATCTTGATAAAAAATTGAAAACTGTTTTTTTGGTACTTTATTAGTGTTTTAAGTCGCACCTTGGGGAAACATTCAGTTTTCAAGTTATAAGGAAAAGTCGAATAGTAAGGGAAGTAGCCGAATATCGTTTTGTTTAAATTAATGATCAGTCATTTTCGATAAAAATCATCTTTTATTAGTAATTCATTAACCCTCGGAGACCACAGTGGGTTACGCTAATCCAGTTCGCCCGGAAAACACCTGACATTTCTGGACGGTAAAGTATGGGGAGTTAGGGCTTTCGGGGAAACAAGACTGATACCTTTGCTACAAATCCCCCCCGAGAATCACTAGTATTCCAGAAGCAGGAGAGTAAACTTATAATTTTTTTTATCTCCAATACGTTAGGAAATATCCAGCTGTTTACTGTTTCCGCGGACACCCGCGGATTAATAAAAAGTCACGCTTTTGTTCACAGCGAATAATATGTGAATTCTTAAAGACGGCAAAGTTATGTTTTTGATTATCCTTTGAATATCTGGCAACCAGATGTTGTCGAAGCCGTCTTTGAAAATACCAAATTGCCGACCATAAACGATAAATGAATTTTCTCTTCGCTCACAACTGTTACCTCCCAGAGGCTGCCCAGAAGGTCCAAAATATAATAAAATTTGAAAATATAATAAAAAGCGGCCTTTTCGTTAATCCGTATAGGTATTGCTCTGTCAGCGGATGGCAGGTACAGGTAAATGGTGACTTCCCACCCGTAAGCACTGTTGTCCGTCGTCGAAGTGCGGGACAATACGATCATAAACCGCGACTCTAATGAGACGCTCTGGCCGATTAACCTGGCTAGTTCTTTGGAAACATCTGGTTCCATTAGACCCGAAATATACTCAAATTTTACACCTGAGGTTCCCTACGCGTAGCGAGTTCAATATAGTGTATTTAGTTTTTACTAAACAGTCGAAATTGAAGAATTCTACGTATCCGTATTTCACAGTTTGGTCTTTAGTTTATGTTGACAAAACGCCAAAATGAACCAACAATTTATAAGAAGGAGTAAAAAATGAGTCATTTTTAATATATAACATTTGATATATTACGAATCTGATTGCGTGACTGGATTCGTTATAAAAAAGTACATCAGTTTCGCCTAACAGATTATTCTATGTATATGGTGCATATTTTCCGAGATATTGGGGCAAACGTGTTTTTCACCTCCAGATATGGATGATTGCCGATAAAAGAAAATACGTATCAAATATTTAATGTTTCAATAATTTGTGGAATTGCCTTTTGATTTGATAATAGTTAAGTAGGTAGGCTATGCCGATTCTGGCCCCTAGGGCGAGGGGGTGAGGCGGGGCGGGGGGTACCGCGCTCTTGCACGAGATGGGCGAGGGGGTGAGGCGGGGAGGGGGTACCGAGTTCGTGGGTGAGGGGGATGACGTCACAGGGGAGGGGGATTCCAAAATGGCGTCGAACGAGTTCGTGGGTGAGGGGGATGACGTCACAGGGGAAGGGGGATTTCAAAATTTTCAAAATGGCGTCGCGCGCGCAGGTCGAGTTCGTGGGTGAGGGGGCTGACGTCACAGGGGAGGGGGAGGATTTTCAAAATTTCAAAATGGCGTTGCGCGCATTTCGTATTGGCGCCACGTATTGGACGTTTAAGGTACTTTGGGTCCGCGTCGGTATTTGGGCCCGCCTTGGTACATTTTCCAGATTTTTCATACATTTCGTATTGGCGCCACCTGTTGGATGTTTAAGGTACTTTGGGCACGCGTCGCCGCCGCGCAATCTCCGTACGCGTGCGGGGATCGGTGCGCAGGCGCGACCGCAACCGATTCGTGGAAATTCAAATCGCGTCTTCGATTATGATTTCTGAGAAAGAGGGTGGACCAGGAGAAAAGATTTTTCTGAGAAAAGATAAGGAATCATGGCGCGCGACAGGATTGAACGCGTTATGACACCTACGTGCACGCGCTTCATGCCGTGTGTTTATATTTGAATCGTGGGACCGGTACAGCGCACGTGCAATGATGTATACATATAGCGATAATTATTGTAAATCAATCATCGCGATAGCCCATGGAATAAACATTGCACCGCGCTATGCCGTGTGTTTATATCCGAGCAGGATTGAACGCGTTTTTGGTGCCTACGTGCACGCGCTTCATGCCATATGTTTATATTTGAATCGTGGGACCGATACAGCGCACGTGCAATGATATAATCATAGAGCGATAATTATTCGGGGAAAAGTTCCGAGTATTTTCACGATCGAGGAGGCTGTAAGTTAATCGTCGCGATAGCCCATGGAGTAAACATGACATTGCACCGCGCCATGCAGTGTGTTTATATTTGGTCAGGATTGAACGCGTTTTGATATTTTGAACCGTGGGACCGATACAGCGCACGTGTAATGAAGAAATTAACTATGCGTTGCGTTCGCGTAAGCAACAATCGTAAACATAGAGCGATAATTATTCGGGGTAGAGTTCCGAGTATTTACATGATTGAGAACGACGTCTCAAGCATCATTCTCGAGGAGCTGTAAGTCAAGCGTCGTGGAAGCGTGTAAGGGCGAAAAGAATTCGTACATAGATTTTCATGATTTTAGTAATTTATTTAACTTAGTTATCCCACTCGACAACATCATCGTTGAATATAGCATTGTCGATATCGTTCGTAAAGAATGCATTATCGGTGATTTTAGTAAATATCGTCGCGGTAGCCCTTGGAGTAAGCGCGACACTGCACCACGTGATGCAATATATACTTCCACACATTGACTTGTACGTGTACGTGAATCAGTATAAAATGACGTGGGTCAGTCCTGCGGACTTCATTACACCACGTACGCTCGAGTGCCAACAAGTATCGGTCGCGTCATTTTTTCCGTCGATGAGAATCATACGTAGTGCATATAAAAATGTACAAACGCAGCTTAAACGATTCATCCTGCGCATCCGTCAACGATGGTGGGTTTCCAAATAAACGTCAACAACAACAACATTATCAACAGTCCAATATGAGGTACGTATACGTTACTATACACTTTTCACTTACTTCATTCGCTTACTTCTTTCACTGTAAACGCAAATGAACGAAGCATTAATTTCGTGTACATGTTTCATACGGTTCTAGATCCACAACACCAAAAACAACGTTGAAAACACCAAAACCAACAATCGTACGGATCCTAGGGCGTGATTACCCACTGACCTCAACAGCTTATAAACGTCTAATTATTGGAATTCGCATTGGAATGGATTCGTGCCACGTCGAGATTGCCATAGCCGACAATAAAGGCTGCGAGGTGTGTTTTTCAATGTCAACGTGGAAGCTCCTACTGCAAAACGAGACGGACATACTCCAACGATTACGCAACAACGCAACATCGCCTCAAACCCACATCGTAATTGATCATTTGCGAATCGAATTCACGCGTATGCATGATGATCAACTTATTAAAATCACCGATAATCACGTTACCTTATACATGACGGAAGTTACGATGCGTAAACTGTTCGCGTATGAACATTGCATCGATCATATGTTCACTTGGTTGACTGAAAATATGTACTCTGTAAGCAGTAAATATGCCACCTTCGTGGAAGTTCTACGTACCGCTTCCGTACCAACGAATTATGTGAAATTAATTTCCGAAAGCGAGCATTTCGAAAAGCATTCATTGATCGATTGTGAATTGTTAGTGTTAGGATTACAATCCATGTTGCGTGATGTAAACCACGTACCACTATAGTACGTGCATATATATGTTTAATAATAAATGTACAATTTTTTAAATAAATGTATATATTTTTTCAAAACAGCGTGTGTTTATTCATGTACAATGTAAATCAATCCATGCGTACTTAAATTATAAAATCAGTATTTGCGTGAAACAACATTCGTACGGGAGGGATATTCTTGCTCGTGGGTAAAGGGAGCAGTCGCCGCTGTCGTTGTGCTCGTCTTCGCTGCAGTTCTCATTGCTATAGAAAACAAAAAAATTGTTACATATTCGTTTCTCTACATATAACGCGCAAAGTAGATGCAATGCGTGTGTATGACTTACATTAGGTGACGCTACGTATATAATTCCATACTTTATGGACATTTTCCAACGCGCAAACACCGCAGTTCTTGTGAAATGCACATCGAATTGCATTCGTCGAAGGCATGGACTTCAAGTTAGGAACGTCAGGACCCACGGTGTCAGGCGTGATCCCGCAATAATCGTCGTCAACGTCGTAACCACCATCGTCTTCGACAGTTCGAGCATTGTTGTTGTTGCTGTTGTTGCTGTTGTTGCTTATCTTGCGCTCCTTCAGTTCGTACAAATTGCATACATCCTCGACGATTATGTCAGGTAGTAGTTGCCGCATCCACGTTTTCTTTTCCGCACCTTTCACGATGACGAAGTCAATGTTCGCGAGTACGCTGGTGAGGAGTCCCGGAAGTTTGGAGTATGGAACGCAGCCATCGGACCAGCGGAGCCCATGATGATGCTTCGCGAGCCAGGATGCTTGACGATTCTCCCACGAATTCAGATGTTCCCAAAAGTATGGTGGTTCGAAGATCCAATGGCTGATCGTCGGCGTTTTATCGTTGTTGTTGTGTGCACGAATCGCGATCTCTTTGGCTACGAACTCGCGCTCGATATTGAAACCTTGCAGATCGACAATAGCGAACATTATTATTCGTTTGGGCAGTACCGTCGGCGGCGGTGTCGGAACAGTAACTGAAGTCTTCGACGGTGACATGTTTACAGTAGCAGTATCCGCAGTAGGAGTAGTAGGAGTAGAAGTATTAGTAGTAGTAATCGTTCACGTACGCACGCTATATTAGTTTGCGTACCACGTTCGTTAAAGGGCCGTATTCGACTATACGATCGTGCATTATCAAACAGAATGCAGAAGTATTAGCGGGAACATTTTCTTTGAATTCGAAATCTATTCGCACGTCCACCGTAGCGCTCTTCAACGACTCGTTTTGCCTAGAACAATCTATGACTGCAATAGGTGCGTATTGCAAGAATTCGATCGCGTTCAGCAACGGTTCTCCGTGACCGTAGTACGATCGGCCGAATTTCGCGTACATTTCATACAGGAGCGCGTATTTATACTTATCGAAATCTAAGTTCAAGTCATCGTACGGATACGTCTCGGAATTTAGGTAGAGTCGAACATTCGTGAGATGATTCGGGTCGAATCCACCAGCGCATTTATCGGGACGATTCTTTCGATTGGTTTGCGTGGCGAATATCACGAATCGGGGTTTCTCAATTTGCGACGTAGCTTTCACGGTCCACGTGTGTTTCGTTGTCGCTTGTAGTAACGGGTACTCTTGCAGGCTCCACGATCGGAAACTCATCGCGATCGGCCGGCCGCTTTCCAGGATACGCAGCATCGATAATTTATTCACTTCCTCCAAAACGACGTGAGGCATACGCCACTGCACCTTGCGTATCTCTTGTCTCGGTATCGCAGTGGCGGAGTTGCAGTGCATCGCGTTCGAATCTACTCGCGATCGTATAAGGATCAGCTCGTGCCGCGCGTTCATCACGATGTGTTTGTAATCCTCGCAGAATCCTAATAACATGTTCAGGGGTACGCAGAAATTGAAAGCGCCCGAATAAAAAATATCTTTATCGTAATCGATGGTATAATCCCAACCGGCATTCGCAAGCACTTTGCTTCTATCGACGGACAACGAAACGTAATTTTTCAATGTGGTAGTGATTCCTGGATTTCGGCAACGATCGATCTCGACACCGTTCAATTCGTATCGAATCTCATCGAACATAAACGCAACGCAATTATTGTCGAGAACAGCGGTCGCGGACGTTGCCGGGCCATTCGTGTCCTGCGCCGTCAACGTGCCACGACCTTCGATGTAGAGAAAACTTTCGCACGGAAGCGTATACAGATCTTGCTGCTGTATGGGGATTCTTATCTCGTCGTTATTATCGAACGTCGTGTTGGCGTACGGATTGTACGTGTGTAACTCGATCTTCGTGATACGATTGTCGAAGGTTGGCGTATTCGCCACGTCCAGAATAACTGACATCGTGGTTGCGTGTTTAATAGGGTGCGATGAAACCTAACGATCGTGGGAAACGTACGTTTCGACGAGTCAATGACTTTCTTCTCCTTATAGGTCCTCTTCTTATCACTCCTCCCGTCTTTATTCTTCTACTTTCACCTTCCGATAAAGGATTGCGCCGATGACTCGAGACAGAGACGGTAGGAGTAGCAGCGACAATTGATGATTCATACGTGTGATCTAACACTAACATACTACACTCGCGCTAGACTATCGCGCGGACGTCGTTGAACGTGCAATCGAATCGTTATTTCTTCTCCGCGGAAATCTATAGGACGATCGTGTTGATCGACGATGCCCAACGTTAGATCGTGTATTGCTCGTGCGACGATCGGCAAGTAAATGACATGTCGCGGAGTTTCCGATATCTTATATCCCGGCGGCACGCGTGGTGAAAATTCATGGATCGTGTGTACCGGTTTATCGTTGCTGTACGCGCCGGTAGTGACGTTGCACGTTACTCTGATCACGTTAACGTTTATAATATTCACAGGTACGTCGGACTCGTGCCAGATTGTCGGTAATAAGACGCGATTCGAGGAAAATCCTAGCAACGAGCCCACATTGTTCGGTTGCGTAAAGTCTACAAAGAATGAGCAGTACAGCTCGCTTTTCATGGTGTTATTGTTAGCTCGTAGCATTAGAGGGTACTTGTCTTCATCGTTGTTCTCGTTGTTACCGCGTATTCGAGGATATCGATCGAGTAATCGTTGCTTCAGGTACTCGGCGATAGCATCTAATTCGTAGGAGCCGTGGGGGATCGTAATGCATTCATGAGTGGTGTCAGCGATGGTGTTGTTTTCGATGGAGTTGTTTTCGATGTCATAGTTCACGATGAAATAGAATTTATCGTTGCTCGAGTCAATGTTCGGTATCGTGTGAAACGTCTCCAAGTCCGCGAGTCCTAATTCGTATTGACCATCACCCAAATCTATCGGCGGGAAATAGTTTACCGTGAGCACGCTGCTGCGACCCGTTAACGTGAGCGTGAACGACATATCATAGATTACACTCACGAGCCGGAGAGAGGGGAAGTGACGCGCGCGTACGAGTACTCGGCAATTTATTGATACTATTGCTTTTATTATAGAAGATGTGGATCGTCATTACACATGGATACATTATAATGAAATCTTAGTATACACCGATATTAATATTAATATATAGACCATAATTCCATAGACTTTTGCTGTAAAAATTGCATGCACAAGCGACCGCAATTCATCTCGTCGAAACGTTGAAAACGATTGTGATTGTACGTGATCGTTGTACCGCGGCCGAAATAGTAGACCAATTCCGCGGGAGGTCGCAGATTCCCAAAACTATCAAAGTACTGTACTCGTGGTCCGCGTTTCGCGTACGCAACCCAGTGCGTACCGACGCCTCGATTCTCATCCAGATTCACGATGCCACATTCGTTGTTTCGTACGCGCGTGGTAAGTGTGTCCCGCATGAATACCCCTCGAAAAAACGGTACGTTTGCACATTCACGTTCTAATTGCAGGTTCGTCATAGGTTGTTGCATTATCGCCGCCACCGTCGCCACGCGCCTACTCGATCGACGTTTTTTTTTTTCTTTGATCGCAGTCGTCGTTGGCTTCGGTGTCTAGGATTCAAACCCGAGCCTCGCTTGTATGGCGTCAGATGCATCCCTCGCCCTTCCATCGCCCGATTATGACGCAACGTCTCTTCCAGCTGTTTTCGAGAGGCCTTCGAATCGTTGACCGCTTTGGTTATACCAGCCGCTCCACCGGCCAATGCCCCGATAGCCGATAAAGCAGGTAGCACGAACGGAAGAAATTGAAGAAAGCCACCGCGCTTCGCCACTCGTAGATTACGATGTCGTCGTCGTCGCAGTTGCCGATGTTTCTTTCCAGACTTTCTCTGTTTACGTTTCGTCCTTCTCATACCCATGCCGAGTTTAGTCTTAGCCTTCATCGTTGCCCACACTCCAGTCGCGGCTGCTTTTTCGCCAAAGGTCGCGTCGTTCGCGAATACTCGTTCTCGCGCTCGTTCGGCTAACGCACGATCCGCCTCGTGTCGTCCCTCCAAATCCTTTCGACGAGAGTACGCGATATCGTGGTTTCGGCACGCTGCGTCCAGGGGATTCACACCTTCGTCGCCACGAGCCAATCGCTTTAGCAAACGCGTTCCCGGCCCGCAGATCTGATAACCCGGAACGTGTAGTTCGAATGGTAAGCGGTTTATGATGCCGTTCACGAGACCCGATCCGATACACTTCTTCTTCTGCTTCCCTACTTCACGAGACGTCACGGTCGTTGATGCGACCATATACCTACGTTAGAATAACCACGATAGCTACTACAATAATAAACGCGTACGCACGCTTAGCCGATCACAGTGATTGTGACCTGCGCGACGCATGCCACGAACATAAATAGTCATCATTCGTCACGCGCGCGCGCGCGAGTACCTGAGAAACACCGCAAACATGCGATTCTCGAAACAGTCGGACGTTATTCGCGTGACCGCGAACAGAATGCTCGAGGATGATAGGGATGCGAGTCGATCGAACAGACACGGCCCGTTGTTGCCGAATAGCGTGCGAGGCGTGATTTGCGGACCGTCAGGATGTGGAAAAACGAACGTGCTTCTAAGTATGCTAGAGAGTCCGAACGGTTTGCGTTTCGAGAACGTGTACGTGTACTCGAAATCGTTGCATCAGCCAAAGTATCAATATCTCGAGCAGGTATTGTCGCTCGTCGATGGAATCGAATACTTTCCCTACTCGGACAATGCTGAGATCGTCCCACCGAGAGACGCTCGACCCGATTCGATCTTCGTGTTCGACGACGTGGCGTGCGACGAACAGAACGCGATACGTGAATACTTCTCCATGGGTCGTCACGCGAACGTGGATTGTTTTTATTTATGTCAGTCATACGCTAGAATACCTAAACATTTGATCAGGGACAACGCAAATTTTCTCATGCTATTCAAACAAGACGGCACGAACTTGCGTCGCGTGTACAATGATCACGTGAACACAGACATGACGTTCGAGTCGTTCAACGACTTGTGCGCGAGATGCTGGCGTCGACGATACGATTTCGTGGTGATCGATAAGGATAGTTCCATGTACGAAGGTCGATATCGAAGAGGATTTAACGAGTTCGTCGTAGCTCGCTGACATCAGTAAACCGCGAGTCATTCATCGAGCAACACGAAATGTCCAACGAACCGACGGTTACAACTACGATAACCTCGAGTAATGTCGACGCGAATCATACGCGAAAACATCACCGACGTCATCGACAGAAAGAAACGAAACATAAAAAAGGAACGAAACATCAAAAAGGGGCGAAACGTCGAGGTGAGAATGCAAAGGTGGAAATCGCCAAAGTCAGTCACGTTATACGTAAAAAGTGCTTGGCCTTGAAAATTGGAAAAATGGCTACGGAAGCGGCTGTGGAGGCGAGCACGCGTCCTATCGTCGAACCGCTGAAACGATTGATTGAGAACTCGTCGGCGTTGAATACGCACTCAACACCTATATCGAGACCAGTGAAGAGAAAACACGAATACGATCAACAACAATCATCGAAGAGACTTCGACCCATTACTCCGTCGACAATCAAGGAACGTCCGAATAATCCCCCAGATTCTAGCGACGATGACGATAACGACAACGACACCGACAATGACATCGACAATGACATCGACAATGACATCGACAATGACATCGACAATGACATCGACAATGACACCGACAACGACATCGACAACGACAACGATAACGACAACGACAACAACAACGATGTTGATGATGAATATGATGCTGTTGATGATGTCGACGACGAAGACGGCGAAAAAATTCAAGATGATGAGTCGTCAGCAAAGGTTCACGATTTGGATGCGCTGCGCAGCCCCATCGATGATATCGAAGTGTATGTACGGAACGCCAAGGGACCCTTGTCACGAGAATATCTACGGCTGTTATTCACCGATACGAAGAAACGAATCGACAACGTTTACGGCGTATACTTGGGGTCTGACAAAGACCTAATGATCGGTGATTCCGTGCTCACCATTGATACGGACGGCGACGACGTTCGCGTGAATGGAATGCGATACGCGGGAACTCGAGGTTTGTACGAACTGCTATTCATGCGAATGCCCAACGTTCGCACGTACACGGACGCGGATATTCACTCGTACCGACGCATCTTGTTATCGACGAATGCGCATAAGCAAAACCATTCGCTGAGTAAGCGCACGATGGGTAACAAGGGGTACAAATATAAGAAAATCATATCTACGATAATCGGTGGGGTGCGAACATCGGGTATCAGACGCGTTAGGGGCAGGGGTAGCGGCGCGGACGGTGCGGACACGCGACAAGGTCGAGGATTGCCCATCGACGAATCGATGGCGGTCACCGATAACGCGGTCGATTACGTGTACTGGGACGATCCGAACGAATTAGTCGATAGACTGAGATTACTCATGGCATCACGCGCGGCAGGTCACACGGGTCACGATAACGAAATCGCATCCATCGTGGAGGAACTTCGCGAGGATGGACGCATCTTAAATTGAACGATCCGGTAACCGCCGCGTCAGTAGTGTTCGCACGCGCGCATCGTTATGTCGGTGAACAAGTTTGGCACCGCGTTAGGCAACAACAACAATAACAACAACAACAGCGACGAAGCGAGAATGATAATGACGAGATTATTGTCCTCGGTGGACGAACGCTTTACCCAAAAAATCGAAACGGCTATCGCGAGCGCGCGACTGGACGCCGAGTATCAACGATCTCAACTCGAGACGCGAGTACAACGAACGATGACGGATATCGTTAACGCGCAATTGTCTCGGCTAGAGGATGATTTAAATAACGCGATGGAACGACGCTTGGATCACTTGAATGATAGACTTGAAGAGTTCACGATATCGGCAACGACGCCGACTGCGATAACAACCACGGATCTGCACAAACGAAAGGAGCCGCGAAAAGCGAACGAGGGTGTACGACGACGACGATGATCACTGACGGTGACATTAGCGGCTACGAATCCGAAACGCCTAATAACGAACGATCGCGAATATCGTGCATCGATTGCGTTTGGCGAGCACTAGAGGAACTCATACTATTTCTAATATCCTTGGAACGTCGCAACCATCCCCCGCCCACCCGCGAAGCATGAGCAAGGAGCGAGTACAATTAGTGAATGAATTACACGCTCCCGCGAGACGAAATTTCCCGCGGCGACGCGTCGTGATTCGCGGCTACGATGATTTATGGCAGGCCGATTTGGTGGAGATGCGTCCGTACGCGAAGCAAAATCGAGGTTATCACTACATACTAACGATCATCGATGCGTTCAGCAAGTATGCTTGGGCCATACCCGTGAAAACGAAAAGTAGACGCGATGTGACCGCGGCGTTCGCGATCGTGTTGAGGCAGAGCGATAGATGTCCGCGAAATTTACAAACTGACATGGGTAAGGAGTTTTACAACGCGGAGTTTCAAAGATGTGTGAAGACCCGCGGGATCAACCACTACTCCACGTACAGCGTGATGAAAGCGTCGATCGTTGAACGTTTCAATCGCACGCTGAAAAACCTCATGTGGAAACAATTCTCCTTGAACGCGTCCTATCGTTGGGTTGACCTGTTACCTGCGCTCGTACACACCTACAATCATCGCAAGCACCGAACGATCAACGCCCGACCCGTTGACGTGACCCCCACGACGCGTTTGTCGTTCGCCGCGACTGAACCCCCCTCACCCTCCGCATCGAAAGGTGTTCGACGACGCGCGAAATTCAAAGTCGGTGACAAGGTACGCGTGAGTAAGTTCAAGACCCTCTTCGAGAAGGGATACACTCCGAACTGGTCGACCGAAGTGTTCGAAATTGTAACCGTACAACGAACATGCCCGGCGACGTACATTCTGCGCGATTCCGCGGGAGAGCCGATCTCGGGTGGATTCTACGAGTACGAACTACATTCGGTCGCGAATCCGGACGTCTATCTGGTCGAGAAGATTATTCGTCGCAAGGGAAACCAGGTATACGTTAAGTGGCTCGGATTCGATTCGTCGCGGAACTCGTGGATAAGCAGCAAGGATATTCTATGATTCCCGATTATAAACGCATTATATGTTACTGAAATAGATAAAAAATAAATACATATAAATATATATACATTGTCCGTTTATTCGAGTATTCTCCTTCTTCATCTCGTATATGTGTACAATTAATCATAATACAGTAAGAAAAAAATATATACATATAATTTTGACATACAAACATACAAACATACAAACATACAAACATACAAACATACAACATACAAACATACAAACATGCAAACATACTATACAATGGGGTTCTCGAGGGACTCGTCAGGCTCGAGTTCGAGGCGCTCGTGGGTCTCGAGCTCGGGGATTCGATAATGTCCCCACGGAAGGGTGCTGACCCGATCGACTAAAATACGCCGCTTGTCGTCGAACGGACTGAGAGCGTTCTTTTCCCCACTCACGGAATATACATTATGCTCTTTGGAGCGTATATTGTTCTGTCGAATCACTTTCTCCGTGAGATCGCGGAGACAACGAATGTAATCATCGAATTGTATATCATTCGCGACCACGTGTCTCCGCACACCCTTCACCTTCTTAGTCTCACTCGTAGACCCCACTGTAGCGTTAAATGTTCTAGTTGCGTACATCTTAGACCGTAGTCCGACGAACTCGGTCATCAAGGCGCCGTTGTTCTCATCTTTCATGAGTCCCGGAACCTTTTTGTTTACGCGGGGCATACCGTACGGATTGTCCACCGCGTAATCACTGGTGTCGAATCGGTCGATGTCACGCTTCATCCTTTCATACAAATCCTCGCATTCCACACTATACATTAAACTGTCGGTGTCGGTGTACAGGACCTTACACCGATCACCGAACTTCGCGTGCATATATGCGTAGTGAAATTCATACAAACATTCCTTCGATACGTCGAGCACACTCATACCCACGTATATCGGTTTGTCGAACTTCACTTTTAGTTTGCGCATTTCGATGGCCACCAACTCCTCGGAGAAAATCGTACGACTGTGAAAGTTCGGTTTCGCGATCAGCGCTTCCGCACCGTAACGACCGTCCCACCGCGTCACCAGTCGCACGTCTACGCGATTCCGCACATTCTCCATTGTCTTCCCTCGTGGAATTCACTCGTGGCTCGCGTCCTCAAACCAGTGTTCAATTGGATATAGTCGCGCAACCAATGCGACTGATCGAATCGTAACACTCGATGAATTCGTGTCACGCGTAAACCGTGTCGGACGCACTGTTTCAGGTAGCGATAATGGATGACGTATCGCTCCTTATCGTCGAGCGTGGCAAGCAGCTTGGTCTGTTTTCCTCCTGGCGCGTGCTCGCGCACCGGGCAGAATGGAAGGTCGGCGTAGGCGTCGTGGATCTCCTTGGGATATTCGATGTCTACCTCCAGCAGGTATCCCTCAGATTCCTCGGAGTCCTCGCCGTCGGGTAGGGATGATACGTCGAGCGCGGCCACTGTTGCATCGTCCAGCCATCGAAATCCTCCTTTCGGCATAGCCTGCGACATCGCCCAACCGTACAAGTTGTTGACGTCGAAGTACATTAGATACGTCGACGGCTTCGACTCGTCGTACATCCCTGCAGGCAGGTGCTTGTTGTTGGCTTGCGCGTACCTGTGCGAGCACTGGCTCAGACCGCCGCGTATGCCACGCTCCACGAACAGTAACATGTCCACGTCCGTCAAAAGCTCCAATCGTACACCGGTGTACTTGAGCATCGCGTCCCACGTGAAACTTGGTAGTGTGAAATAATGCGCGGGATCCAAGTCGTAACTCGCGATACAGTCTGTGCGGAAACTCTCGAATACGTCGGCGAGTAACAGCACATCTGTTTTCAAATACAAATCACTGTACTCGCCCAAAGTCTGCACGCGAAAAGAGTTCCACACGTTCACGGCGTGCGCGTAATCAGGCTCCGACGCGGCGCGATCGTTCAGCTGATTATAAAACGCTTCGCGGGACGGTAAACACGTATCGTTCAGTTTGGCGTATGACGATACATAGTCGTACGGGAAGACACCCTTCCTGGTCAGGAGGTCGAACTGATCGTTCGACAGGGATTGAAACTCACGTCGTAGAATCGCGAGTCGTTCTTTGCCGAGGTCCGAAGCGAGTTTCTCCAGACTAGCGGCCAAGAACTTCAACGAATCTATGAAACGAAACTTCAATCCCCTCTTCCAATCATTGTTCTCGGCGTCGATTCCCTTGACGTGTTTCGTGAACGATATGTATCGCTCCTTCGTCACCGGTAGCAGGTCGATCTGCCCCTCGAACGCGGACGCCAACTCTTTAATTATAAAATGCGCGTCGTAGCCTGATAGATTGTGAAACACTACCGGTATCGTGTACGATCTTTGGAAGCCCGTCGAGTGGCAATGGTCGCGCACTTTTTTGTCCGTATCGACGAATGGTTTCCCGCACACGTGACACACGCTCGCGTCATTAAAAATTTGCCACTGTTGCTTCGTCAGCGGGATCATCGGTTTCGCGTTCCGCAACCACGAATACGCAATGTCCGCAAAGTCTCGAAGTTCTTGCACGAACCATTTCACACACTCGGTTTCGTGACGATACGCGCGATAACGACACAGAGACGTGTCGGTGGAACAATGGATGTAGTATCCCACGCTGTACGCTCTGTGCTGCTGGTACGAGTACGTCTGAATCCGCTCCGCAGGCTGGACGTCCTCCAGCATGCATTCGAAGTCCGCGTAGATGATGAATGGTGCCCGTTCCTTGTTCTTGAAATTCTTGAACTGCAACCATTTATCCTTCGCGGACGGCAATTCGATGGCACACTCGTTCAGACGCTGGCAGTCCACGTTGTGCTTCGTCAATTGGTTGGACGAGTGAAAGAAGCTTAGACATCTGCAACGATAACAACATCAATAATAAAACATAATAATCAATAATACATCGATCGAAATATACCATATTTTACTTACCTTTCGCAAACCAATACTTGATGTCCATGATTGCCGAGTTGTTTCGATATCAGTCTCGACATGCTGCGAATGCACGCGAAATGATTTTTGGGCTCCTTGGGGTCCTGCATCAGTAGCAGGTTCGCGTGTCTCTTTCGCTTGTCCTCGGTTAGACGCAGTGGCATGCAGCTTTTGGCGGTCCAGGTGTACACGTTCACCGACACGTCGTTCAACCTCTCGAACTTGGCCAGCTGATCCAACGTCACGGGAAGCGTCACATCGTCCGTGCGAAGCACCGTTGAGTAGTGTGGGTATGACGCGTACCTCTCCCCGTGCTTAGCAGCAGAGTACAAACTTGCAACGACGGACCACAAGAAACACGCACTGTCCCCGCTCTGCACATTGATCACTGCCCTTTTAAGAACGACCTCGCGCGGAAGTGGTACGTCGCAACCGGCGCGAAGAGGGTTATGCTTGTTAATGTTTATTATGAGGTTTAGTACAGCCCTCAGAGCCCATCCACTGTCGCGATCTTGGAATTCCTCGATCGCCACTAACGTGGGAGTGACCACGTGCTTCGAATACCACTCACACACGTTCGAAGTCATTAATAGTACACGATTTCGCGTACCGAAACTTTTCATATCGATATTCTCGTTTAACATAAACTCCGCGTTCAGGACCGTATTGACGGATACACCAGAATGTTCCCTGATAGCGTCTGTCACTCGCGAGAGCACCACTCGTCGGGCACCCTCCAAAAATTGACGCAGATCGATGTAACCCACGTTAATGACAGCACCAGTCGAAATACGATTCCGAAACGCGGTTTCGACATCCTCCCATACGACCTTAGGTACCGTCGATCGACCCGACACCCCAAGCCCTACTCGCGAAAACCGTGCCCGCACGATCGTACGTAATGTCTTCGTACGCGCGATTAACGACACCAGGCGTTGTTTCGCGGCCACTGACACTCCGCCGCTGCTCTGGTATTCGATGATGAGCTGCAGGCTCGTGTCGCATTGATCCGCCCAGTCTTGGAATTCCGCAACAGAGCGTAAAAGCGTGGACATTCGGGATAAAACCCTGTACGTGTCCATGAACACCTCCGTGTTCACTTATTCCCAAATACTTTTGTCTACCAGACACGCACGAATAGTGTCGAATGGGTGATGCGGCTCTTCCAGGTGACGTGATCCGTGTTCGGATATCGGAAACCCAACGGCAAAATGATACGCTTCGATTGTCGTCGCACAATCGGTGTCGGGTGCTCATCCAAAAATCTTGCTAATTCATGACACAAAAACGAGTCCACGGTAATAGTCAATGTTCGAGGACACAACACTTTGTACACTTCGATCGTACCGTTCTCAATGTCCTGCAGAAGCGTTAACGGTGTACACACGACCGCGGTAAAGTACTTCGTATGCTTAAGATACACGTCCTTATCACCAACGATGCAATATAATGTGCACTTGCTCACAGTACTATATCGCGCGATATGACGTAACAATTGACGATGTTCGCGCGACAATTGCATAAATCCGTGTTGAAAGATGCTGATCCATGACGTCTCGGATAATGTTGGTACACTTAACGCGTCGCGGATCTTATGTCTCTCAATCGTCAGTGATTCATCGTCCAACTGCAGCAACGTCGATAAATGGTTCACCCCAAAATCGTTATCGTCATCGGAAGATGATGATGCGAGCAATGCATCTCGCGCGTCCAGTTCAGCGACTATGCACGCTATTTTACTTCGAACACACGTTCGCACTATTTCAACACTACTCATAAGTAATGTCAAACGTTGTTGTTCCGATTCCGATACTCTTCGGATCTTAAAATGCTCGTGGATGAGACGCAAGTACTCGTCACATGATTTGAACCATTCGTAGCACTGTTCGTCGGTACGTAGCAGTGGGATCATCCCCGCAACAATTCGTATGAATTCACGAAAAAGTTCATGTCCCGTGATACTTATGCACGCGTAACGTATTTCACCATATTCACTGAGCGACTGAAGGATTTAATATACTAAGCGCATACCCTATCCGAGATCCTTATGACGCCATCGCACTATGTTTACGTTAGATGCAGTTCGAACGTATCTTCGTATGAATTCTTTTCACCCGTACACGCTCCCACGACGCTTGACTTGCAGACCTTCGAGAAGGGTACTTGAGACGTCGCCCTGTTCTCGATCGTGGAAATATTCGGAACTCTACCCCGAATAATTATCGCTGCGTAAACGCAACGCCTAATTTATTGCTTCAGGGCCATTGCGTTTTCTCGAGGGTACTTCTTAGAGGCATGGTCTTGGGAAAAGTCAATGCTTAGATATAAACACACGGCATGGCGCGGTTCGCTCTATGATTTCTCAGAAATTATGTACCACCCTCTTTCTCAGAAATCATCATCGAACGCAATGTCGTGTTTACTCCATGGGCTGCCGCGACGATTGATTTACAATAATTATCACTATATGTATACATCATTGCACGTGCGCTGCATCGGTCCCACGATTCAAATATAAATACAGGGTACGAAGAGCGTGCACGTAGACGCCAAAACGCGTTCAATCGTGCTCAGATATAAACATACGGCATGGCGCGGTGCAATGTTTATTCCATGGGCTATCGCGATGATTGATTTACAATAATTATCGCTCTATGTTTACATCATTGCACGTGCGCTGTACCGGTCCCACGATTCAAATATAAACACACGGCATGAAAAACGCACGACAATGTTTATTCCATGGGCTATCGCGATGATTGATTTACAATAATTATCGCTATATGTATACATCATTGCACGTGCGCTGTACCGGTCCCACGATTCAAATATAAACACACGGCATGAAGCGCGTGCACGTAGGTGTCATAACGCGTTCAATCCTGTCGCGCGCCATGATTCCTTATCTTTTCTCAGAAAAATCTTTTCTCCTGGTCCACCCTCTTTCTCAGAAATCATAATCGAAGACGCGATTTGAATTTCCACGAATCGGTTGCGGTCGCGCCTGCGCACCGATCCCCGCACGCGTACGGAGATTGCGCGGCGGCGACGCGTGCCCAAAGTACCTTAAACATCCAACAGGTGGCGCCAATACGAAATGTATGAAAAATCTGGAAAATGTACCAAGGCGGGCCCAAATACCGACGCGGACCCAAAGTACCTTAAACGTCCAATACGTGGCGCCAATACGAAATGCGCGCAACGCCATTTTGAAATTTTGAAAATCCTCCCCCTCCCCTGTGACGTCAGCCCCCTCACCCACGAACTCGACCTGCGCGCGCGACGCCATTTTGAAAATTTTGAAATCCCCCTTCCCCTGTGACGTCATCCCCCTCACCCACGAACTCGTTCGACGCCATTTTGGAATCCCCCCTCCCCTGTGACGTCATCCCCCTCACCCACGAACTCGGTACCCCCTCCCCGCCTCACCCCCTCGCCCATCTCGTGCAAGAGCGCGGTACCCCCCGCCCCGCCTCACCCCCTCGCCCTAGGGGCCAGAATCGGCATAGCCTACCTACTTAGTTAGACCCTTCTTGGTATGAAATTTACTGAGTTGTATATTATAGCAGGTTGTATTTTGCTCTACTACTATACACATAGACCATTTCAAGTGCTCGAAACCAAGTGGGATCCCGAACGCTGCGCGGCTCGTGTCTGGCCTCCGCCGATCGCGGCTAGGAAATTCGGCCTAGACGCTTCCGCTCGAGGCTGTTTCGCAAAGTGATCATGATCGCGGTATGCAATTTCCAGATATCCAACTCCGCGAGGCGTGCCTCGCGAGGAATCCTCGCATAGTCGATACGCACCTTATGGCCTACCTTTTCTAGTACCCAATACGTCAGCGGGTGCTTCTATTTTGATATTGCCACGCGTGTTTAGCGCATACGTTCGTTCGCTTTATTGATACAAAGTGTTTATTACAGATATAAGAGAGTTCCTATTCTTTGGCAATACGGCGTCAGGCCGCTTGCTGTATCTAAACTCTCTCTTCATTCAAACAAGCATTTCCATATATTTTTATACTACATAAAAAGGCGAATTGAATAACAATAACAGAATTTATCATTTGAAGTATCTGATGTTAAAATAATTTTAAATGTATTCATTGACGTACCGCATTAAAACACAAAGTAAAAGAAATGAATGTGTTTCCAAAACATGGTTTGTTATAATTGGAAATATATTTATATATTTTTAAAAAACACTTTGTATCAATATATTGATACACGCTTTGTTATAATTGGCAAATTTACCAGTTCATCTAGGTGCCAGAAAAGTGACAAAAAAATATAAATATTGAAGAAATATGTTTTCATTTCAAGGCTGGCGTTCCAATGTGCGGCCGGCGACTACGGTCGGGGACGGTGCCACTTATGCAAGGGAGAAGTATGCATCTGTTTCTCCCTTGCACTAGTGGGACCGTCACCGGTCGCAGTCGCCGACCGCACATTGGAACGCCAGCCTTGAAAAGTATGAAATATATTTATATTTGTAATAAACACTTTCTATCAATAAAGCGAACGAACGTATGCCCCGACCTAATAATGCCTATTTCATATGATTAGTAGAGCCTATTGGAATACGCTATTGGTACTAACTCAATTTCGAAAAGAATGTGGTCTAGTCCGTTGTTTGCTCTCTGCCTCAATTAATTAATTTGCATGGACTGAAAGCCCGTTTCGTTAAAAGTAGTGGGATTTAAATATTTTTTTGTCAATTTAATCGGGAGAATGCAAGGAATCCATTGGTATCATTTTCATATTGATACGATGAAAAATAAAGAAACTCCGTTTCTGTATACATTAAATGAGATTATATTGCAATGAGAATATTTTGAGCTTACAATATTTTCTATATTTATTAAAATCTTTATTTCTGGCTTCTTGGGTCACTTCACCAAATTATTCGATTGGAAGGTTGCCCAAATATTGTATAATTTCGTAAGAATGTATTAACACTTTGTGAACACTATCTATTACATTGGTACCAGAATAACATGGATACAGGTTTGCAGATATTTCTGCACTTTCCATAGTATGTATATTTATCAAATTTTTTTAGTTTTATTGAAATTGTTGACGTTATTTATTCAAATAACGTCAAACTTTGTTATGAGTTGTATATTAACACTTTTTTTATGATCTTGCTCAATAATATTCAGCATTTTCAACGCGAAAAATGGAATGTTGCATTTTTCCCCTATTTCTTGGGATTCAGGCCCACTGTACGATATAGAATACAGGTGATTACTCCATTATTGGAAAATATTGGAAAATATGGATATTTTTTCAATGGGTTTCTTATGGAAAAATAACTGTATATAACGAATTATTTGCTATTACTTTGCAGAATCGATACTAATCATTTCTGACGCCTTTGACTTTACTTAAAAATTGAAGGATCACCTGTTTATCGTTATGTTTTCTGTAAAGCCCTTTCTTTTGTTCCCGCGGCGTTTGAACGATTGTTGCACGTTTTTTTTTGTTAGTTCAACGTCGTTTTAGTAAAAAGAAATGATTTAAAAAATTTAAGAAAAACATTTTTATCCAATCTCTTCGCATTGACAAAAACTGTACTTCAATAACTGACATTAGCACCACCACGTGTTTGCGCGCTTTGGGCGGTGCAACGACGTTGAACTAACAAAAAAAAAACGTGCAACAATCGTTCAAAAACCGCGAGAACAAAAGAAAGGGTTTTACAGAGAAACATAATGAAAAATAGGTGATCCTTCAATTTTTCAGACCATATCGCATGTTTGACTATCGAGGACATACGGAAAAAAAATCTGATTGGTCCGGCCTTTTGCACGGTGTTTACGGGTAGTTTTGACTCGCAAAGAACGTGGACACTTGAATGATTCCCTGATTTTCCTTGAAGTGGCATCATGCTTACCAAAAAATGGTAAATATGTCACTTTTGGGATCATTTTTGGGAACCTTCGTTTCCTGCGCTTCATCTTGATAAAACAGTATCATAATGTATGATGGAAAAAATTGAGTCACTGTTTCAAAAACTAGAGACTTCAAGCGTTAAAATGCTTTTTTTAAATGTTTTTTGCGATCATTTTTCGCGGAGATACAGCCATTTGAAAATGATCAAAATTTTCGGAAAATTATAGTGTTCTTTTAATTTTTTCCAGCAGTGTATATAAAAAAAACATAATTCCATAAGTTATGAATTCTGACTTCTTTCGTTATTTCGGGATAATCTGTCCGCGAATGTGACGATGGATCGCAGAGCGGCTAGAGTCGCAGAGCGGCTAGAGTCGCAGAGCGGCTAGAGTCGCAGAGCGGCTAGAGTCGCAGAGCGGCTAGAGTCGCTAGACTGCTTCTGGAGGAGTAGAGCGGCAGCCGCTGCGCGACTAGGAGATTCTGCCGTTATGGCGGAAAACAGACACTCATGGCATTGTGTTGTGTCTCGAGTAGCCTAGGCTGCTCATGAACCAGACGCGCATAGGCTATAGCAATCATGGCGCGGCCGCAGCAGTCGCAGCCGCTCATAGGAGTTGAGTTGCTTTTCCATTGTACCAGTCTACGCGCCTACAGCCGCAGTCGCCGGCCGCAGTCGCTAGCGGCTGTAGCCGTCCATTGGAACGGCCACCTTTAGATGACTTGAAAACGCATGTTTAATATATCATCAAAAAGAATCCCATTTAAAAACATTGTTGTAAATTAATATTCCATTTAAAAACATTGTCGTAAATTAATATCCCATCAAAAAGAATCCCATTTAAAAACAATGTAGCAAATTAATATCCCATCAAAATGAATCCCATTTAAAAACATTGTCGTAAATTAATAGCTTTACAAAACTAATAATATACACAAATTGCGCCAATTATCACAATGGCTATTTATACAAAGACAAAAATGTATTAAATAATATTAACCAGATATATTTTTATACAAATAAATATTTTAATACAAATAAATATTTTATTCAAAATACTTGGCGCTGCGAAACCGAATTGGTGTTGCTAAACAGAATAAACATGTATAAATAACATTAAAATATTTTTCTTTCTTTCCCGTCTCAGTTGTGTCTTGTCTTGTTTTATTTTATTTATTAACCAAGAAAATAAACATTTTTTCGGTTTCGCAGCGCTATGTATTTTGAATAAAATATTTATTCGTATTAAAATATTTATTTGTATAAAAATATATCTGATTAATATTATTTAATACATTTTTTTCTTTGTATAAATAGCCATTGTGATAATTGGCGCAATTAGTGTATATTATTAGTTTTGTGAAGTTATTAATATACGACAATGTTTATAATGGGATTCATTTTGATGGGATATTAATTTATGACAATGTTTTTAAATTGGATTCTTTTTGATGGGATTATATACTTGGCGCAATTTTTGTACCTTTTTTAAAAAAAGGTAATTTTATTGGGATTTCACACATTTTGTAGTGCTTATTGATGACTGGATAATTTTATCACCCCCGTGAGGTTATTTTTTTTTTAAATTAAATATATTGTATTGTCATCCAAACTACGCACGCCTGCAAAGCTTGAAGACAATTGGATTGGAGGAATTGGTTTAAATTTGAGTTTTCAGATATGAACCACACATACAAGAAGGAAACAGAGGATTGAAGCTGAATAAAATCGTTTAATTAATATAATACTATGTCACAATACATTTTTTTCTCTGACGTAGATCACACTGCATCATCTTCTGCTTCAATTATCTGTAAATATATATGTAATCCATATTTTACTTACAACTTACCGTAGAACTTATCGCAGAAAAGATTGGAAAGTATCAAAGGAGATGCGTTTTCAGCGTACTTTCTTCACTTATGTGACTTACTCTACATTGCAAACAGTACGCCATAATTTTTTTAATTCTTAATGCTACGCTAATTTGAAAATTTGTGTCGATTTAACTTATTTGACAAAGGGTATAGCCGGATAAGATGGTCAAATGTGCCCCTGAACCGAATTCAAATCACGATGGGTCATTCGAAAGCTTATAAAAAAAGAATGATTTCTGTCAAGTTTCAACTTTGTATCTCGACCCGGGGGGTAGTAAAGGGTAAAAATAGAAAATCAGGTTTTTGCCGAATTTCTCCTATACCAGCGGATGAAAAATTTTGAAAAAATTCAGAGGCATGTCTGTTATCGGTGCACATATTAGGGAATCGTGTCAGATTTTTAAATTGAAAAACCAATCTGTGAAAAATAAAAAACGCCAAAAAATCGGACGTAGAACTTTGTGATGAAATAGTAGAAAGAATGTCATTTCAAAAAAGCACTGAGAATTCTTTGTCAGTGGAAGTGGAAAATTAACATTGGAATAGACGAAAGATTCCATTTAATCAACTATCATCTACCGAGCTTCTTGATTTTCCGGAAATGACAGAGAAAGATCTCAAAATTCTGTTTACTGGCTCCTATCAATTGTCTCAAGCAATCTCATATTTAGCAGAATTGATGGATGAAGAGAACAATATTAATCTTCGTTGTCTTAAAGAGAGAAATAATATTATTAAATTCGAAGTAAGATCGCGACATATTAACAATAAAACCTACAGGTGTTATATTGATTATGCACCAAACTCAATAGGCTATTCCGGAATTAAACGCTATTGTTGTGAATGTGCAAATCGTAACCGTACCGTCGGGTGCTGTTCACATATAGCTGCAATAATTTATTATTTGTCACATGCTCGATACCTATCAAAAATTGTAAGGCCTGCAGAAATTCTCAGTAAAATATTCAACAATGAACACGTGACACCTGTAATTAACGAAGACAGCGATGAAGATTGAATACACCACACACGATTTTTGTTGTTATCCATCCATAATTGTTAAAGGTAAGAGATTTAAAAACCACCTTCACATATTAATATAGTGTAGGAAATGTTAAACAATACCGTAATTGATAGGATGCTTGACTAGACAAACGGTGGCAGAAAAAGCAATCCAAACTCATTATTACGTATATTTCAGGTTAATATGTTTTTAAAATAGTCTTAAAACATTTGAAAATAAATATTGATTATTTTGTCATATAATTAGGAAATATATATAGTTAATGAAAAAAAAAAAATTAACCTAAGGGGTACTTGTAAGTTCGAGGCTCGAACCTACGTTCAAAAAGTTTGCATTGGTTTAGCAGTTCGACACTTTAACATTGCGCCGCTGACACCGTTGGAAATTATGGTTGATACTTTTCAATATAAGTAGCATAGCGTAGTTTCAAATGATTCGGTTTTTCCAATTTCTCTAATTCATATGTTGCTTTGCGGTATGTAAAAACATTGAAGATCACATAAAACACTTATTTCATGAAGCAGTTCGACGTATAAGTTACCCTGACACGAAAAAAACGGCGAAAAAATCGGTTTTTAATTTTTTTAATTGCGGCGCACCAAATTGAAAAATCTGAAAAAAATTCAAGACAATAGTAACCATAATGCGGACTTACAGTAAAAATATAATTATAGTATCAAGACTGCTTCGATACAAAACCGGCATTTTTCAGCATTTTTTGGCGTTTTTTTATTTTTCACAGCTTGGTTTTTCAATTTAAAAATCTGACACGATTCCAGACATGCTTCTGAATTTTTTCAAAAATTTTCATCCGCTGGTATAGGAGAAATTCGGCAAAAACCTGATTTTCTATTTTTACCCTTTACTACCCCCCGGGTCGAGATACAAAGTTGAAACTTGACAGAAATCATTCTTTTTTTATAAGCTTTCGAATGACCCATCGTGATTTGAATTCGGTTCAGGGGCACAGTTGACCATCTTATCCGGCTATACCCTTTCCAGAAATTTGTGCGAAACAAGATGCTTCTCTGTCTATCTAACCTTCTCCGGACAACCCCCAAGCCTGTGCGTCCCCTTCATTTTTATCCAAGCCTGTGCGCCCCTTTATTTCTATCCAAGCCCGCGCGTCCCCTTCATTTCTATAAGCTTTACATAAAAACTCTAATGTAAAAATAGTTTGCTGGTATAAAAACAATATATTATTTTGTAGAAACTCGTACGAAGGAAGATGCTTCTCTGTCGAACCTTCTCCGGACAACTTCCAAGTCTGTGCGTCCCCTCCGTTTCTATGAGCTCTACATAAATAGTCTATTAAAAAAATTTTGCGACTAACCTGGTTAATTGAGACAATAATTCAGTGTCCTGTATGGTGTGAAAACTCGTGACATTCAAACAATTTGGACAAGTTTCCTTATTTGATACTTGGAAGGTTATGATTGTTTGACACTAGCTAGGTTACGTTTACCTCGACAGATGTGCTCTCTATCTGGCTGTCACGTGACAACAATTTGTTACGCGATTGGCCGAAAGTGCCGAAACCTTCATCCAATGAACGACGTGCATATTGGAGACATTTCCTCTCCCTTTCATGTTCCCCTCTTGTCTACACTTGATGACGGAGATAATATCTTAACATAAAATTCGGCAAATTGCAACTTTACATCGAAATATCTCAGCTCATAACGCACGTAGGAACAAAACGAAGACACTTTTCTTATGTAAATCAAACCCAAGCTATACATTAAGACCGTTAAAAATCTAATCGGATCAGCCGTTATTGGGATTCGGTAATCTCAGGGTTTTTGATAGCAAGTCACGGCGTAATATAGACACGGTGCGTCTCGCGCTGCGCATATATCTATATGTATTACGGCGCGAGATTTTACCATTAAGATACGTGTTATAAATATAAATTTTGCACATGAAAAATGCAAAATATCTTTGAACTTATTTTTGTACTTCCCTTCTCAAGATGTCCTAAATCCTACTCACATTTTAGTACAATGGAAGGAAAATAATTATGTTAGTCACCGATTTTCACGTAGTGACAAGTTTCTTGACGAAAAGTTACATGTCAAGTATGATATCCAATCGAAAAATCTGGCACAAATTTGAACTTTTTTAAAATATCCGTATTTAAAGTGCCTATTAGTATCTATTTACGCTCTCCGTGCACGAATGCACAGAGGCCTACGCACTTTTGGGTTTGTGGGAATTTTTTTTTATTGTTATTTATTAATAATAGCATAAATAACCTCCACGTTAAATGTTATGACTACATCATCGGGTTTAACCACAATAAATGTTATATACAGGGTGTCCCATCTAAGACGAGACAGCCGGTTTTCTCCTAAACTATAGGAGATAAAAATATAAAAAAAAATAGGGAATTGCATGGTTCGAGGGGGCCAATTAATTAGCGCGAACGAATTTTTTTATCGATTATTATTTTAAAAGATATGATGGTCAAGTCCGGTTTTTCAAATGGAACTATTTTTTTTGAACACCTGGGTTGATAGTGCGTTCCAAGACAAATTCAATAAGTTTTAATGTATACACTTTATTTTCACTGGTTTTTAAGATATTGCGCTTGCAAATTTACTGATTTTCACTGGAAGAAAACTGTCTGCTATAGCACGGACCGGGGACGGTCTTACTGGTTCCACGGGTGGCACTGCCTTTTGAAATAGATACCTACCTGCCAAAGGTCTACGCCAGGCCCAAAGGCTGGACAATTTTTTTCCGTCAGAAATGCTACTTAGGTAGGTACATCTGCGGTATATTTATTTCGCACTTGTTTCTACGCTCGGATAGCCGGTTCTTTTGGGAGGGATGCAAGTTCGATTGGTTAGGTTAGGAGGAGTGAAAGTTGCTAGACTAAATTTCAATCATAGGGAGCAGATTGTATCAGAACCATTCGGATTTGCATTCCTCACAAACGGCTGCTCTCTTGGAGAGGCCCTCTTCACAGCAATGCCCACCTTCTCTCGCACGGAATACGTTAACGCTTGCTTTTGTTCTGATATTGAAGCTCGTGTTTATACTCGAGAGGACCACGCGTCGACAGCGGGCTACCCCTTTTCTTCCTGTGTCTCTCCACGAGCCGTGCTGACGGTGGATTGTAGGTGCGTAGATATCTGGATGCCAGTTATTGAATTCAGGAGACGATAGAAACATTTTATTACAAAACACACATGTACTATAATTAAAGTAAATCGTATTCCTCTCGGACAGGAGTACTGATAATGATCGAACTTGCGCCCCACTTCGCGCAGACCAATTACACGGAGGGTAGTCGGGTCACACACTGCCCAAATGTGTGATGCGCTGGCACCCCGTGGCGAGGACAGACCTTCGCATAGCCTCACCCGATTTTTATGGCTTTTTCCGGAAAAAGGTACGAATCCTGGGCCGAACGTAGCGAATTGAGGTCGAGCCCCCGCAGTCGAGGGTGAAATATCCATTTGAGCGTATTAAGAAACTCTTTTCTTCATCGTATCGAAGGGGAAGTGACGCCAATGGATTCCGGGCGTTCTCCCGATTAAAATCATGCCAAACATCATGAAAATCGGACTATTTTTACATAAGGAATACAAATAGCTTGTGTCAAAGTAGTCCGATTTGCATGACATTTGGTATGATTTTCGTTAGAAAAACATAAGGAATCCGTTGGCACCACTTCCCTTTCGATACGACGAAGCAAAGAATTTCTTAATACGCTGTAATGGATAATTCACCCTCGACTGCGGAGGGTCGACTTCAATTCGCTACGTTCGGTCTAGGATTCGTACCTTTTTCCGGAAAAAAACCATAAAAATCGGGTGAGGCAATGCGAAGGTCTGTCCTCGCCACGGGGTACCAGCGCATCTCCTTTGACGGGCGTTGCTCCAGAATTACCCTGTATCATTTGGGCAGTGTGTGACCCGACTACCCTCCGTGTAATTGGTCTGCGCGAAGTGGGGCGCAAGTTCCATCATTATCAGTACTCCTGCCCGAGAGGAATACGATTTACTTTAATTATAGTACATGTGTGTTTTGTAATAAAATGTTTCTATCGTCTCCTGAATTCAATAACTGGCATCCAGATATCTACGCACCTACAATCCACCGTCAGCACGGCTCGTGGAGAGACACAGGAAGAAAAGGGGTAGCCCGCTGTCGACGCGTGGTCCTCTCGAGTATAAACACGAGCTTCAATATCAGAACAAAAGCAAGCGTTAACGTATTCCGTGCGAGAGAAGGTGGGCATTGCTGTGAAGAGGGCCTCTCCAAGAGAGCAGCCGTTTGTGAGGAATGCAAATCCGAATGGTTCTGATACAATCTGCTCCCTATGATTGAAATTTAGTCTAGCAACTTTCACTCCTCCTAACCTAACCAATCGAACTTGCATCCCTCCCAAAAGAACCGGCTATCCGAGCGTAGAAACAAGTGCGAAATAAATATACCGCAGATGTACCTACCTAAGTAGCATTTCTGACGGAAAAAAATTGTCCAGCCTTTGGGCCTGGCGTAGACCTTTGGCAGGTAGGTATCTATTTCAAAAGGCAGTGCCACCCGTGGAACCAGTAAGACCGTCCCCGGTCCGTGCTATACCAGACAGTTTTCTTCCAGTGAAAATCAGTAAATTTGCAAGCGCAATATCTTAAAAACCAGTGAAAATAAAGTGTATACATTAAAGCTTATTGAATTTGTCTTGGAACGCACTATCAACTCAGGTGTTCAAAAAAAATAGTTCCATTTGAAAAACCGGACTTGACCATCGTATCTTTTAAAATAATAATCGATAAAAAAATTCGTTCGCGCTAATTAATTGGCCCCCTCGAACCATGCAATTCCCTATTTTTTTTATATTTTTATCTCCTATAGTTTAGGAGAAAACCGGCTGTCTCGTCTTAGATGGGACACCCTGTATACGCAACATCGGTTCTTAAATAGTAGGTACTCGCCTTTGCGCATAGTGTAAGTAAAATATAAATAAGAATGTTATGTCTTTGTCTTAAACATAAATAAATGGTGTATATATTTTAGAAAATGCTTTTGACATTTGACTCTTGACTCTCAACTCTTTATGTTCTTCGTGTAAAGTGTAAACAGTCATGTAACATGAGACATGGAACTCTTCCGCCTCGACCTAAACACTTGTCATTCGCACTCGAAGTTCGGTAATCTTTTTCAGGCAACAAAAATCATTCCTCTCACCTAGAAATACTATGGGTGTTATACTGTGATTGAGCGAGAGAAGAAATTTTTTTTGGTGTACAATATGTATATTCTGGATGTGGCGAACACGAGTCATTTCACAACAGCGAGTTAATGAGAACATTGAGGAACAGTTAAAAGTATCAAGTGCGAAAGCGTGTTTTATAGAATATGTTACAATCATTGTGTTAATTGTTTTCATTGTTATTATTAAGTATATGTATTGTTATTGTATTGTGAGTTAATCTGCCGCACCCCATCATTCTTATGTAGGTAAGTACTTCTCTTCAATTTGACGTAATAGATGAAGTTAATAGAATATTATTATGCGATTCTACAAATTAATAAAACCGTCATAAACGATCCGTCATAAAGATACCTATATAATGAGTCGAATAAAAAGGTTAGAGTTGTACAATATTCTCCACAATAGCAAAAAACGATTGAAGACTGCAAAACAATTAGAACTTGTTAACTTTTTGGCACAAAAAATCAATTATTTAAACAATGAATTAAGCATTCAGACTTAAATTTTTTTAACCGGTATTTCAAAAAGTGGGAAAAGCGTAATCGATTAAATGAGCGCTTTATTCATATGAATTTAAACTGGTTGAATGGAGAACTAAGTTTTGATTTTGAAAATTTGGAATGATCGCCATAAATTTGACATTTTGATTATATAATTTTAGGCGAACATCGGTAAATTATCACAATTCCCGTAAAAATTAATTAAAAAACAACATATATACCAGTGGTATTAGGTCTTCGATATTGAAATTTGTATTGCAAACAAGATATTCGTAATCAGCGACCCGAAGAACAATAGAATACCAATTTTCGTACAGATCCATCAATTATTTAACATGCACGTCCGCCATACTGAATTCGCCATTTTGTTTTAAACAATTTGAGGTACAGATTCATAATCAGCAGACCCAAACACCCCTCAGCACCGATTTCTGACTAAATTCAAGTACGTTTTGAGTGGTTTGCCGCTTTTTAGCGATTTGGAACCACTGTGTGCCGCCCGGAAAATAACACCCCGCGATGCCTCACCGATATGGAAGTGACACCAATGGATTTCTTCTGTTTTTTCCGATGCAAATCATGTCAAATGGCATGTAAATCGGATTATTTTTAACTATTTTTTATAGCCGAGTCAGCTGAGCGCGGAGGAGTGGCACGCACATACATGAGTTAGCGCGATCGGCTCTTCTGTGTGTGTGAGTCTGTATCTACGCAGCGAATTCGAGCGTTCGTTTTCAAGCACAAAGGGTACCACGTCAAACAAAGGGTACCACGAGGTAATATTTTGACGGTACAGTGGGCTACGCTCGGATTGACTGCGCCATATTGCCGACAATCGTGACTGGTCGGGACTCTATTTCAAGTTTGCGTTCGTTTCGAATTCTCGTTCATTCTGAGGTGGCAGTCATTGACGGCAGATCCGAAGAATTTCCAGAGTTACAAAACCATGAAAATCATCCCCAGATATCCACAAGCCGCCAGAAATTATGGAATTTAATAATTTCGAATTGCCTACGTCGCGAAAATCGAGACACGTTATGCGCGAAGTACGAAGTAACTTACGTAACTAACACCGTCAGTAAAGTAGCGGATAATACTTCTAACGTGCAAGATCTTGCTAGCACATCTGCAGGTTGTAGTTTGTCCGCTCGTGTTAATTTAATACACGATAGTCTCAGGCAGATTTCTGCAACGGGCGGGTACATCGCGGGTCAACCCGCCCGTTACCCGGCCATCTTTCGATTCACCCGATCCGCCCATGCCCGCGGCGGATAAGTCGGGTCAGCGTTGATTTCTATCCGCCCGAGACAACCGAGACACTCGAACGCCCGAGGCTCCCGAAGGCCGGCATGCCCGAAGCAGTCATTAGTCATGACGTCATCACGCGTATCCGACTCGTTCATGCTCACACTGTTAAGGCGGGATCTCCTACCCGCGATTGGTCGCTGCGATTGATCGCAGCGACTGGTCGCAGTATACTCGTGCAATGGGAAAGCATGTATCTGTTCTCCTACAAGCGACTGCGATCCTCGGGTATGCGCCAGACGTAGGAGCCTGACGCGAGTCTGTTTGAGTACCAGCCTAGGCTACTCGAGAGGCAACACAATGCGAGGAGGGTCTGTTTCCCATTATACCTAGTCGCAGGCTGGCACTGCGACCCATTGCCACAGTATGACAGAATCCCAAGAAATAAGGAAAGAAGTCAGAATTCAAAAGATATGTATTTTTATGTTACCTGTAGACTACTAATATGAGCACCTAAAAACGGTAAAAATATCATGACGCTACTTCTGATCTGTGTGCAAACACGTGTTTATGATTGTATGTATTTTTCGTGCAGAATTTTAAATCGAGTCTTTTAATTTTTGGTGATATAAAAGAAAACAATTTTTGGAGCCCCAAATGAGTAGTGTCGATTCTGTTAAGTAATAGCAAATAATTAGTTATATACAGTTTTTTTCCATAAGAAACCAATTGAAAAATTGTCAGCAATCATCCCTTTTTTAGTTCCACTTCCGGGAACTTCTGGACAAATTTTTTGTTTGTTTTCTAATCAACATAATCTAGACCTTGCTACTGCGAAAAAAGCATTCGCGAATATTTGGCAGTTATGGATTAAATACGTGTATTCTATGTCGCACAGTGGGGGCAAATCCCCAAAAATGGGAAAAAATGCAACATCCTGTATTTTGCAATTTAAAAATGCCGAACATTATTAAGGAAATTGATACTAAAAGTGTTAATATATAAGTTTGACGTTATTTAAGAAAATAACGTCAATTCGTCATGATTTAGCATCAATAGTTCCAATAAAACTACAAGAATTTGATAAATATGCCATGGAAAGTGCAGTGTTCCTATCGACACACGCGCGAAGTTCCATGATGTAGCGTGATGAGTGATGCCCTAAACGGATTGTTAGCGGGCCACGGTTTACTACAGCTTTATGACACTAGACCTTCGGCCCCCTACACGATATAAAGTAATTAGGAAACATCTGCCAAGTAACTTGCAGAACAGCGGAACAATTTTTAGCATTAATCCCCAATTGCTACAAGCTAATTCCTCTACGCTCGGCAGGCAATAAACCGTGTTTCGTTACAGAATAACAGAATAAAAGGTATGGTCGGAACGTTGACCGTGACGAAAATTAATTTTAAGGTCCGCACAATTACCAAAAGAAGAAGATGTTCTTATGGGATAGGTTCAAATTTAAAATAGAAAACGTACGAACAACTATAAGCATACAGAAAGGAATATTTCCTGGATGTTTCATAGTAACAACAATATACAGGAAGGCGAATATTTTATTATTTCAAATTAACGTGTAAGAAACATAATTTTTCTATGTTCTCGGGTAATAATTTTGATCTAGGTATTACTGGTAACGATATCGTCCGATCGCGTCCGAGTTTTGCCGAGCCGACCTGAAATCAAATTGCCCGCTCATGGCGGCTATGCTTGTAGCCCGAATCGAGTCTCGGGACCCCGTTCGATCAGTGATGCCAGAATGAGGACGGGAGCGCTCGAGAACTTCCCCCACCTCGCATGCACACTACGCCGGAGCTGCGTGTCCGTGAGCTCGGCGCTTCGGACAACGTCGGGAAGACGAGAGAGAAAACGAACGTGTGTCTTTCTCTCTCGCTCTTGAAAGCTGCGATCCAAGGTTACGTGCAAGCGACACGCGGCCGTGCGCGATCTTCTTGAGTGCCTCGAGATACACTTTTCACTTTCTGACATATGTATAATACTCTTGTAATGAAAAAAAATTTGGAAAAAATTTTGTTAGGGAAATCACGTTTTAAGACCTCCTGATCACGTTTTGACTATTTAGAAAAGAGTTTTTTTTTAAATATCTCATGTATTTGTTAACACGATTACGTTTAAACGGCAAAATGGATTTCAATGAAACTTTATATTAAAATTTTATATTCGTGTCTTAAGATCCATTAGATCACGAAAAATGATAATTACCCGTTATGATTCTTCGATTTTTCAGATATACGAACTAAATTCTACATAAAAAAAAGTTAAATAAATTTCTTCTGTAACTTGTTTAACAAAGAAAAATGTACATTCATAATTGAGGCATTTGATGGAAAAAGGGCACATACGCCAAAATGCCATTTCAAGAAAATCGATTTCAAAGTTTTCATTATAGTATAACTTAATAAAAAGTAATGCAATTAAATCAAATTTTTTTAAGGATGTAGTTACCGCGTCGTTCAAGCGTTCTGAATACAGAAGTCATGATTTAAAAATGATATGTGTCATTATTTATAAGTTTTAAACAAGTGGTTTATGTGCCCTTTTTTCATCAAATGCCTCAATTTCTTGTGTTCGTTTTAAATTTCCGTACTTTTTATTTGAGCTATTTCTATTTTTCAAACCTTAAAATGAATTTTTTTATTAAAAGACGAATATTTTGATACTGTACATTGGTGAACTTTGTTAAAATTAGAATCCACTCTTGGCCAGTACCATGCACGCTGTGGAAGCCTTCGATAAAAAATATTTTTTCAGAGTATGATCTAAAATCTAAAATCTAAACGTAATCACATCAAACGTAATTATATCAAGTTGCGACAAAGAATCACGCACTATTTACAAATTAATTACGCGCAGCGTGCACGTTACCGCTCGATGGAAACTACGGGAAAGTGGTGGTCTCTTCCATCGAGAGGGAAATGTAAACAATTGGTTATGCAAAGCTAACATCGCGATACATGTTGTACACTAAAATGTGTAAATTGGTATAAAGGTATTATTGTACAAGAATAGGAGAGAAAGGTAACTGGTAAATGCATCTGTGGCAGTTCGGTACTGTCACCATTACCTTGCTGTTATTTCTTTTAGCCTTTTCTTCGATTTTTCTCCTTTCTGAATTTTTCTTACTATTTTACGATTTCCTATCTATTCTTTTCGTTTCCCGTTTCGAGGGTTCGCTCGGGCCTGGTTTGCGTTAAGTACATTTGACGGTCAGATCCGCGATCTGTGGTCGCGTATGCTTTGTTTATGTTTTGTTTATGCTTTGGTTATTCGTTTTGCTGCATTAGTTGCCGAGAAAAATATTTCGCATCAATCCGCAGAGGCGATTCTTCAACTTTTCCAAGACGTTGGGAAAGATCCTGATGTTTTGGAACGTATGACGTGTGGTCGAACAAAGTGTTCTAATATTATATCGAACGTTCTGTGTCCGCGGGAAACAGAGCGTCTTAGTCTGGTTTTACAGAATTCTAAGTTTTCAGTATTTATTGATGAAACATCCGACATTACCAATGAGAAATGGATGTCGTTTATTGTTCGGTATGTCGCACCCGACACTTTGGATGTTCGAACGGAATTAGTAGAATTAATTAATCTTGACGCGCGAGAATGTACTGCCGATAAAATATTTACCTCCTTTAAGAACTCCATGTGGAAAAAGCAAATTCCGTTCGGAAACATTCTTGCTTTGTCGTGTGATAACGCTTCTGTCATGACAGGGTGTCACTCGTCATTCAAGACCAAACTTGCAGAAATTCACGGTGAAAATTTTTTCACCATGCCGTGTCCATGTCACTCCTCTGCATTGGTAGTGCATGCAGCATGCGCTACCATTCCCGAGGTCTGCGAGGAATTATTACGGAAAGTCGCAACATTCATTTATAGCAGTCCCAAACGCTCGGCCATTTTTCGCGAATTTCAGCAATGTTTTCAATCTACTGACCGCAAAATTTTAAAATTGTGTACTACGCGATGGTTATCGCGTTACACATCCGTAGTTACACTTTTAGAAAATTGGGACAGTGTGTTGCACTTTCTGCAAGAATTGGTCGTAAGTGAGAAGACAAAGTCTGGGGATCATCTGCTTATCATCATGCAAAATCCAGAAGCGAAAGCATATCTTCTGTTTTTGAAATACGATCTAGAGTATTTTAATGACTTTAGTTTATTCTTTCAGCCGCAACAAACAAGGATCCATTTGCTTCAAAATACTGCTAAAACTCTTTTGTACGATATTTTACGTCATTTTTTGAAACCGCAGCTTTTGAAGCACATGAATTCAGTAAAATTAATAGATTTTTCAAGAGGCGATGATCAAATCGCATTAGATAGTATTCATTTAGGTCCGGATTGTGACACTTTTCTTTGTCAATTAGTTGCAGAAGGCAAACCCGATGTTGTCCAAACCGTTCGAGAAAATTGTATTAAGTTTTACATAACGGCTGCAAACGAAATTCGTAATCGATTGCCAATCGATGACGAATTTCTGAGCAAGTTACGTGTTTTTGAGCCTCATTTGGCATTAGTAGATACTGACAGAGACACTTCCTTCAAAAGTGTTCTCTTTATTGCTCAGAAATTGGGCGGTTTCGACGAAGACGGTTTGCAAAAAGAATGGTCAACATTGCACCTGAATTTTGCAGATGCAGTCAAGCTTTGTACATTAGCTTTTGATGATGTATGGAAAACGGTGTTGTTAAAGCGAAACGATCAAGGCTCGTATAAATATCCATGTTTGCAGGAATTATTAAATTCCATTAGAAGTCTTCCAAATTCAAACGCCGATGCTGAAAGATCGTTTTCCATGCTTCCCGACATAAAGGACAAGAAACGAAACCGACTTTGTTCGACCATCGTCAATGCCATTTGCGTAACGAAATCGGCATTAAAGGCGCACGGGGAAACAGCTCAGAGCATGGAGGTAGATGACAAACATCTATCTCTCATGTCATCTGAGAATTTATATGCAACTTTTGCGAAGAAACAAAAGAATAGTTTACGTTTACATGCCGTTGATGACCTCGCGGATTTTCCTTCTACGTCGGGTAATGCAAATTGGTGATGTCCAGAATATTATCAATTTCATCCATTTTCTATTTCATTCGATTTTTGGACATCGCGAATATGTAAATAGTTGTTCGATTTACCTCACGCAATTCTTGTTCTATCCTTGCAATAAATTCGCTTGCTTGCTATACATATGATTCATAGAGAGAATTTCGAGATAATTGTACAAATAAATGTATATTCTTAATTATATTCATTTTATATGGAACAATTATCTCGAAATTCTGTCGCATGTATTATAGTAAATTCTTTTGCCTGCTTTCTATCCTTTGGAAATGTAAACAATTGTAGCATTATTTCAGTCTTACATCTCGTCAATATATCGAACCCAATTGATATATTGACGTACTGCCTTTCTTTTCTATTTTTGTAATGTTTTTGTACATTTTAGTGTACAACATGTATCGCGATGTTAGCTTTGCATAACCAATTGTTTACATTTCCCTCCCGATGGAAGAGACCACCACTTTCCCGTAGTTTCCATCGAGCGGTAACGTGCACGCTGCGCGTAATTAATTTGTAAAAAGTGCGTGATTCTTTGTCGCAACTTGATATAATTACGTTTGATGTGATTACGTTTAGATTTTAGATTTTAGATCATACTCTGAAAAAATATTTTTTATCGAAGGCTTCTACAGCGTGCATGGTACTGGCCAAGAGTGAATTCTAATTTTAACAAAGTTCACCAATGTACAGTATCAAAATATTCGTCTTTTAATAAAAAAATTCATTTTAAGGTTTGAAAAATAGAAATAGCTCAAATAAACAGTACGGAAATTTAAAACGAACACAAGAAATTGAGGCATTTGATGGAAAAAGGGCACATAAACCACTTGTTTAAAACTTATAAATAAAGACACATATCATTTTTAAATCATGAATTCTGTATTCAGAACGCTTGAACAGGACACGGTAACTGCATCCTTCAAAAATTTGATTTAATTGCATTACTTTTTATTAAGGTATACTATAATGAAAACTTTGAAATCGATTTTCTTGAAATGGCATTTTGGCGTATGTGCCCTTTTTCCATCAAATGCCTCAATTATGAATGTACATTTTTCTTTGTTAAACAAGTTACAGAAGAACTTTATTTAACTTTTTTTTATGTAGAATTTAGTTCGTATATCTGAAAAATCGAAGAACCATAACGGGTAATTATCATTTTTCGTGATCTAATCGGATCTTAAGACAAGAATATAAAATTTTAATATAAAGTTTCATTGAAATCCATTTTGCCGTTTAAACGTAATCGTGATAACAAATACATGAGATATTTAAAAAAAAAGCTCTTTTCTAAATAGTCAAAACGTGATCAGGAGGTCTTAAAACGTGATTTCCCTAACAAAATTTTTTCCAAATTTTTTTTCATTACAAGAGTATTATACATATGTCAGAAAGTGAAAAGTGTATCTCGAGGCACTCAAGAAGATCGCGCACGGCCGCGTGTCGCTTGCACGTAACCTTGGATCGCAGCGTTTCAAGAGCGAGAGAGAAAGACACACGTTCGTTTTCTCTCTCGTCTTCCCGACGTTGTCCGAAGCGCCGAGCTCACGGACACGCAGCTCCGGCGTAGTGTGCATGCGAGGTGGGGGAAGTTCTCGAGCGCTCCCGTCCTCATTCTGGCATCACTGCCTAGGGCCAGTCGCTGGGTCAAATCGCTGCGACCAATCGCGAGTAGGAGATCCCGCCTTTAAGGTGGCCGTCCCAGTCGCAGTCGCCAGCTGCAAATTTATCTTCTACAGTTATTTATTAATCAGTGTGAAAATTGGTGAAAATCTTGCTTGTACATTAAGGAAAAACTTTGTCGCTGCAAGTTATATGTACCTCAAAATTGCCTCAATACTTTTTAACGGCGAACGTTGAAAAACATGGGTTATGTCCAGTATTCATATTTAATTAAATATTATTACATTTTTTAACATAAGGGTTTTGTGCATACATTTTACGGCTTCGCTAGAGTTTTCTGAAGTTATGATTTAAGGGGTAACACCACTCTAGAGGCAGAAAAAGAAGACCTAAAGGGTATAGCCGGTTAAGATGGTCAAATGTGCCCCTGAACCGAATTCAAATCACGATAAGTCATTCGAAAGCTTATAAAAAAAGAATGATTTCTGTCAAGTTTCAACTTCGTATCTCGACCCGGGGGGTAGTAAAGGGTAAAAATAGAAAATCAGGTTTTTGCCGAATTTCTCCTATACCAGCGGATGAAAAATTTTGAAAAAATTCAGAGACATGTTTGTTATCGGTGCACATATTAGGGAATCGTGTCAGATTTTTAAATTGAAAAGCCAAGCTGTGAAAAATAGAAAACGCCAAAATATGCTGAAAAAATGCCGGTTTTGTATCGAAGCAGTCTTGATACTATAATTATATTTTTACTGTAAGTCCGCATCGTGGTTACTATTGTCTTGAATTTTTTTCAGATTTTTCAATTTGGTGCGCCGCAGTTAAAAAAATTAAAAACCGATTTTTTCGCCGTTTTTTCCGTGTCAGAGTAACTAATAGGTCGAACTTTCGTACATACTTTATGGAATAAGCCTTTTATGCAATCTTCAACGTCTTCACATGCAGCAAAACAGCGTAGAAATTAAACGAACTAAACATGCTGTGCCATTACAGTCTAAAATGTCTATCATATTTTCGACGGCATCAATGGCGCAGCGGTAAAGTGTCCGACTGTTGAATCGCTGCGAACTTTTTGAACGTAGGTTCAAGCCTCGGAACTTCTAAGTCCCCCACAGGGTCATTTTTTTTTCACATTGATTATGTATTTTTTCGATTTCTAGCTATATGACAATGATCGATATTTATATACAAATGTTTTAAAAACATTAAAAATATTTTAATAATTGAAATATACATAAACATGACTTGAGAAGATTTTAATGCCACCGTTTCTCAGATCAAGTATGCCGTCAATTACAGTATTGTTGTAACATTCCCTGCACTAAATTAATATTATATGAAATTGATTTTCCAATCTCTTACCTTTAACAATTGTGGATGGATTGCAGCAACAATTGTGTGTTATTTTGTAATTATTTCGCCTCTTCTTATAGATCATACAACTCTTTCTTGTTTCCAAAATTCAAAAGTTAAACAATGCTGTAATTGGCATGATACCTAACAATAGTTTTCAACTATTGAAATAATTTTAATATGTTTTTAAAACATTTGTATATAAATATCGATCATTGTCATATAGCTAGAAATCGAAAAAATACATAATCAATGTGAAAAAAAAATGACCCTGTGGGGACTTAGAAGTTCCGAGGCTTGAACCTACGTTCAAAAAGTTCGCAGCGATTCAACAGTCGGACACTTTACCGCTGCGCCATTGACGCCGTTGAAAATATGATAGACATTTTAGACTGTAATGGCACAGCATGTTTAGTTCGTTTAATTTCTACGCTGTTTTGCTGCATGTGAAGACGTTGAAGATTGCATAAAAGGCTTATTCCATAAAGTATGTACGAAAGTTCGACCTATTAGTTACTCTGACACGGAAAAAACGGCGAAAAAATCGGTTTTTAATTTTTTTAACTGCGGCGCACCAAATTGAAAAATCTGAAAAAAATTCAAGACAATAGTAACAACGATGCGGACTTACAGTAAAAATATAATTATAGTATCAAGACTACTTCGATACAAAACCGGCATTTTTCAGCATTTTTTGGCGTTTTCTATTTTTCACAGCTTGGTTTTTCAATTTAAAAATCTGACGCGATTCCCTAATATGTGCACCGATAACAGACATGTCTCTGAATTTTTCCAAAATTTTTCATCCGCTGGTATAGGAGAAATTCGGCAAAAACCTGATTTTCTATTTTTACCCTTTACTACCTCCCGGGTCGAGATACGAAGTTGAAACTTGACAGAAATCATTCTTTTTTTATAAGCTTTCGAATGACTCGTCGTGATTTGAATTCGGTTCAGGGGCACATTTGACCATCTTAACCGGCTATACCCTTTAGGTCTTCTTTTTCTGCCTCTAGGGTGGTGTTACCCCTTAAGGCTGCCGTCTCCGCGGGTCTTGAATGTGTGCGTACACTCACACAAGCTAGGAAAAGCGTGTACGTATACGCGATGTAGTAAACAAACCGTTTCAACCGTCTTACGTCCTGGAATCGGCAAGAAGGAAGTTTTTGCGGGTATAGTTGCCTCCGGGAGACATCAGTGCAGGGTGGTCTGGTGCGTTTGAATGATAATAACCACCGCACGTTGAAATAATAATGAATTTCTGACTCGTGTACTGAGACAGACTCGAGAAATGACAGAATGAAGCTTCAAGGATTCTCCGTCACCGGCGTTGATGGTATATTCGTGCATTGTACCATCAAAACCGGTGGAAGTCCAATCTGGCCGATAAATGTAGGAAAGACATAGTTGCCGAGATGTATCGAGAGTCGAATCGCGCTGTTGCCGCATTTCCCGTATTACTATTTTGTCGTAAGGGAAGCTTGAATGAATCACGGCGAAGCGGCTGGAGAACAGAAATGGGCAAAGATATTATCTGGATAAACTCAAATAAAAGATACTACAGTACTGTCTCGTTACGGGCTCGGTTTGGTGTAAACGATGTGGACTTTTCGCTATTCCCACCACTTCTGTCTCACTCTTGTCCGGCGAAGGCGAGAGCGAGCGAGAGGCACTGAAAGCGAGCGAGGGCGGTACGAGATAGACGACGGGATGATGTTTTGTCTCGCTCCGTCTTTCGGACGCCTGACAACTCCGTCCTTTGCGTTCACGGCCGTCGCGCAGGCAAAGCGTTCCATCTCGCTCCCCCCTTCGGCCAGAAAGAAGCGAGAAACGAACACTGGGAATTAGGGCTCTGTTCACGATACGGGCTCAACGCCACGCCGCACAGTGGGGCAAAGTGACGAAGTTTGTTTCATAATCAAAGAACTTTTGATAGAAATGAGATAGAGTGATGATTTTTTTTTAAATTGAAGTTGAAAGATTGCAGAATAAGGGAAAATTAATGAAATTTTGATACGAACGTTTTTTACCTTTGAAAATCTGTGTTAAACTTTAAATCGATTTTTTTTCAAAATCCTGAGGTAGTAGACAAATTTTGCGAACGGATTTGAAATCAGCGCGACAAAATCTATAGGAAATGATGTACAACATGTCAAGAAAAAATTCTAACCGAACATGGTATTGGACAAAACATATTTTTGTTGTAAAATTTCAAGTTTAACACAGATTTTCAATGGTAAAAAACGTTCGTACCATTTTTTTTTTATTTCTCGATTTGTGTATTTACTACGGAAATCGCGATTCCACTAGCGTTCAGAACGAAGCGGTTTTTCGTCGTTTTCGCAAAGAACGCAAGTGGCTGATTTCAAGTCGTTTTGTGGTTATGGGTTATATTTATTGATGAATGGGTAATTTTTCCACCTCTTCGGGGTTAATTGTTTTTTAAATATTGTATTGTCCTCCAAACTACGCACGCCTGCAATGTTTCAAGACAACTCGATAGTTGGAAGTTGGTTAAATTTCAGTTGCCAGATTTCTACCATGCATATATCAAACATACAAAAAATATAAAAACAAACCGAGGGTCGAAGCAGAATAAAATCGTTTTAAAATAATCTGATTTATACCGTGTTTAAATTCATTTTCATTTGGGAAATCACAGCAGTATGTTACTGAAACATTCATGCCGATACGATAGAAAGTTTTACATTCTATTAAAACACACAAAATATGCAAATCATTGAACAATCATATCATTATATTTTTTCACAAGTAAACAGAAATATTGCACCGAATGAGAGAAGATAATAAGAATTGTGAAGTTTAGAAGGGATATTGATACCCAAATTAGTATTCTTTCATAAATTATTGAAATAAACTATCAAATTAAAGAGACTTTATATTTATTTGTCGTCGAATAAAAATAACCCAGAGTTAGTTTTATTTGAAATGCCACGGATGAATCAGTTTATTCGACGGGAATTCATCCGTCGGTCACAAATAATTTTTTTAATCGAGGGCCTCTATTCTTGAGGCCACCCGAAGCTCGAGCCGAGCGACATTGTATCGCTCACCCGTCTAATCTGTTGCCTGGAGTTGCTCGGCGATGTACATATCATTGATTATGCAGAAACAGAATTTCTTTATTTTTCATCGTATCAATATGAAAGTGATTCTGCCGATTAAATTGACAGGAAATAATTTGAATCGGACTAAGTACTTTGAACGAAACCGGCTTTCAATTCTGCAAATAAATTTTATGTGTAATATCGTTATTCGTTAATAATGATAGTTCAAATTGTGTCAGGTTATCTTTCCATCTTTCCTTCTTACACTCCCGGACCTCTCTATCTTTCATTATTGCTACATTCAGGGAGGCTCTAACGCTAGACGCAGCTCTCGTGCTATATTCCTTCAAGACTTCTCGATGAAAAGAGAGAACTCTGTGGCAACAGCGCGGCAGAGACAGAGAGTACAGAACATGTGGCAACTATGCGTAAAAAATTCGTCTACCCAGAGTACCTGAAGATGTCATTGCTGTACAAATTCATTTTATCGATCGGAGTAATTTCATTAGGGTCCGTTTGTTTACTGGGGACGCTTCGATCGATTCGGACCAAAAGAAACTTGAGACGGCAGCCTTAAGGGGGTAGACACGGGTAATGCAGCGCGCTGTATACCGACACAATCTGGCCCGAAACATGGGTTTAGTAGAATACGCTTTTCGTCCTTATATGAGCGAATTTTGGGCTGGGCGAGGTCTCATTCGAAAGAGAAAGGTTCAGTGCAGCGCGCTCTGGTCATGGTTCGACGAGATTGTGTTGATATCTAATAATATGAGTGTTCAAAGTAGAGCAAAAATCGACAAAATACACCCGCATGAACCAACGTATTTTTAGGTCACTAAAAGAGTCTTGTGACTCAAACGATGACCAGAGCGCGCTGCACTGAACTTTCCTCTTTCGAATGAGACCTCACCCAGCTCAAAATCTGCTCATATAAGGACGAAAAGCGTATTCCCGTAATTGCATTCCCAATTACGAGTTCCGCCATATTGGCGATAATACAGAGCAAGTCACGTGACAAATTTAGTTGAGCTAGTAGACACGAGATGGCGCCTACTCGGGAGGACTGCCAACGTGGAGTCATAGCAAAACTGAAGCGTTAGCTGGATACATGTGCCACAGTAAAAGTGTACTGGCAATCAATGTATGAATTTTCGGACGATTGTAGGTTCGGTTATATGCATTTTAGGCATATAACTGCTAGGAACTGTGTACATTTACTAAATTAACGCTTTTATTGTAACACATACACTTGAAATCGCTGTCGAATTTGTTATAATTATATGGCCACATTATTTAAAATAAAAAAAGAGATTGGAACTTTTTTACTAATACTGGAAATATTGATTTACTGATATCATATTTTCAGAATGTGGAAGTTACAGCAATTATTTGCAATTATTGCTCTTATTATTATTCTTCCGACTATTGTATATAACATACAACAAGGAAAAGTCTCTAAATCAGTCAACAGTTGACTCCCTGATTTTTTTTGTAATTCTTTACGGTCCTATGCAGAGATGGGCATTATTTAAATAAAAGAATATACTTCCGAAAGGCCCCAGTGGCCGATCGACACGATGTTTGGGGTAGGGTGTGTGTACCCTAAATCTAAAATTTGATTTAGCTTCGGGTATTTATTAGTTTCCTTTGTTTATTCGAAGGCGTTTCATCTTGGGCTTCGAATAATTTTTCATCTTTCATTATATCTTTATCCTAAGGTCGTATTCAGATATATTGGCCGGTCGATTCGTTTTCGCGAACAGCGATCGAGGAGAAATCAGCCACCACCATCTGACGATCGTGGATTTGTCTGTTGGAGTTACGTGGCCACCCAAGGGTATGGTGGGGTAACGGGAATGCTGCGCGGCTCCGTCTGAACGTAGCCGTGTGACTTGTATGACCAAATACGATATGAAGCTATCGAGAAAGAATCAATGTTCTGACCAATAAAGCTCCTGAATTTTTTCGGAGCTAAGGCACACCTATTCTGATGTGTGTATTTCTACGCTGCAGCTCGGTTTGGCCTATACACAACAGAAGCTTGGTGCTATCCCCACCACTTCTGGCTCACTCTTGTTCTGCGAAGGCGAGAGTGAGATGGAACGAGAGCGAGTCAGAAAACGTTGCGAACAGGAGCACCGAGGCAGCTAAGCGGTACCTATGGTGGGAGTATACGCGTTACGAAACTCACCGGCCAATATATCTGAATGTAAAGTCTCGTTAGCCGCTCGCTTAGGGTTGCCAGATCTTCGGCATTCAGCCGGAGTCTCGGGTTTTGAACCGTTGTCTCCGGTCTCAGGCAGGCACAATAAAAATCTCCGGCAGAATAGAGAGTATGTTGCAGCGTGCCATAAACAAAATAGAAATCTATTAAAATCTGTAACAAATTCTAATAACTATTCATAATACTTTTATTATTATTATTATTATTATTATTATTATTATTATTATTATTACTCGTTTATAAGAAGTCATTATTATAATGAATTTTAGATGCCTATTTTTTTCTTCGCCCCTTTTTTTCTCACTTTCCCCACTGCAATCCTCCACGAAATTGAAATCTCCGGCAAAAGATCAGGCTTGATCTGGCAACCCTGCGCTCGCTGGTCCGGACCGGCGTGAGCCCGTATCATGAACGGAGCCCTAATTCCGAGGCTGAGTTTCTCGCTTCTTTCTGGCCGATGGGGGGAGCAGGATGGAACGCTTTGCGTGCGCGGCGGGCGTACGCGACGGGCGCGAGTGCTCAGATGGAATCGTGACTGTTCGATGCATCCGCGCCACGGTCAGATAGCCAGGCACGGCACGAGTCTTTTTTGCGCCATAAGCGAGCTTGACAAATTCCGCCATTTATTATAATACATTTAATTGAGCTTCTTCATGACCTTACTCTACTCGTAGTTTAAAACCGTTGTAGTATAATTTGTAGTATTTCATTTAAAAATTTATTTTCAACAATGCCAACAATGAAAAGGCCATTTTGCATTTCTTGTCAACCTTACGCCCTAGCAGTTGCCTAATTTTGCAGAGTAAAGTCATAAATAATCTCAAATAAATGTAATATAATAAAGGGCGCAATTTGACAAGTTCGCATAGGGCGCAAAAAAGACTTATGCCGGGCCTGCGTCAAGTTTTTGCGAAGCGGTTCCCGTGCTCACCGTAAGCACTTGCGACCATCGTGCACGCCCGTCGCGCATACAAAGGACGGAGTGTCAGGCGTCCGAAAGACGGAGCGAGACAAAATATCAACGCGTCGTCTGTCTCGTACTGTCCTCGCTCGCTTTCAGTGCCTTCGCTCGCTCTCTTTCCATTTCGCTCTCGCCTTCGCCGGACAAGAGTGAGACAGAAGTGGTGGGGATAGCGAAAAGTCCGTACCGTGTACACTGTACACCAAACAGAGCCCGTAACGATCTTAGATGCTCGAATAACTGACGAGAACCTTTGTGGCCCGAGCCGCACGAGATCGCCGTTGCTCAGCGATGTCATCGATTATATAGAAACAGAATTTGTTTTTTTTTTCATCGTATCAATATGAAAGTGACACAAATGGATTCCTGGCATTCTCCCGATTAAATTGACAGAAAATAATTTAAATCAGACTATTTTTAACGAAACGGGCTTCCAATTCTGCAAACAAATTTTCACGTAATTTCCTTAATTATGGTCCGAATAATATCATTTTTGGGGCCAATTTGATCGAGAAAACATGACGAATCGATTCACGTCACTTTCGCAAAGATCTGATTAGAAATGCAGAACTGAAGATTTGTCACTGCTTAGTGCGTAACATTGTATGGCCCCGCTGGATTCGAGCGTCGAAACCCACGAAATTCAGCGAGTTGCATGATTGCTAGCGTGAAGGACAAGAGAGGACTTTGCATGGCGTAGGAAAGTCAGCCTTCTATAGAACTCAAATCGAGAAAGACTTTGCTGACAAACTTTACTTATGTATATTCGCGTCAAATAAATACTTTAATTGTAAAATTTAGACGACAAACTATTGTTGAATTTCGCCAGTTCTTACATATGCATCACTTGGTTGGGAATTCCTGATCCCAGAGTTTCATGCATTTACCTATTGAAATGTTGCTTCAAGTCATCGGGAAATTGCATTACTTCTTCTCGTACATACATATATGTATCTGTTCGCGAGTAGGTGTCACGAGTGACACGGCTTTGGTTTCTCAAATAAATGCACATTTATTAGGGCCCTCGGTCGACGGCGACTTGAGTCATCCAGTACTGAATATGAAATTGTTCACATTTCTCACTACACCTTGATAAGAGTGTTACCACCGATGGATTCGTGAGTTTATGTCCACGAAAATGAGTCGAGACGCGAAGCAATTCGGTCTATTTTTTCTTATGAATACATGATTAGGACACACACACACACACTACGTTCACTAAAAATAGACCGAATTGCTCCATGTTTGGCATCATTTTCATCAGTAATGCAGTGCTCTGGTGAAGAACATCGTAATACGGAGCTAATATTCTAGGCCCTAGAATCTACGATATTGTCAATGTGCAGTTGAAACGCACGCCGCTTCACACTATCGTTTCTTAGCATTTATACGGGGTGATTCTGTAGCTAGAATCGTCAAACGCGATGCTCGCCAACAATCATGTGTCTCGCTGAGTTTCGTGGGCTTCGACGCTCGAAACCAGCGGGACTATACAATGTTGCACGCTAAGCAGTGACGAATCTGACGTTCTGCAATTTCTAATCAGATCTTTGCAACAGTGACGTCAATCGATTCCTTACAATTTTATATATAATGTTTGTTCATAACTGCTTCTTTCTGCATAGGACGTGTAATAAGTGTATTTCATGTTCTGTTTCGGTGCTTTGCAAGTAAAAAAATGTCTAACCTAACAAACTTCATTTTCTGGGGACATCCCCTTATCTATTTTCCCTTTTCACTTATAATTCCTTACTGCTAACGTAGAATATTGTAGCATAAGCACATTTCAAGTAATTAAAATGTACAATGAATTTTCTATGTTTGCAGTACCAGCCGACTTCCGTTTAAATTTTTATAAGTACAACGCAACAGCTGAGAATTTCTTTCCTTATTCAGAATAAAATACGGAAATAGCAAACAGCTCCCTCTCGCGTTTACCGGGCAATCGGCGATCTATCGGTATTACCATTTCTGTGCAGAAAAAACCTGCTGTAATACCGACCTGCCGAATCGGCCAGGTCACGTGACGTGTCTACCCCCTTAAGTCTCATACCGATCCCCTAGTATTTACTCAAGTTGTCGCAATTTATGTTTATAATGATTTTGGACGATGAAAAATTGTTTGTTTATAATTTTTAGCTCGAATAGTAATGATTGGATAAACAAACTGTAAATAGAAGAAATGTGCCCTGACGAGCTTTACAACACTATGTTTTTTAAAATTCAGTTTAATAACATTTAATTTTCCAATATTTCTTATCGTTTGGACAATAATTTTTCCCATTTTCGAGCGCTAATCCCCTTATTGCACCCGACCCTTCAATTGCACAATGATTATACAAAATATTACATCCTTCTACGTATAAATAAAAAATATTGATACACCAATTAGTATTGTTTCATTGACATGTTTCCTAAATTCACTACCCAACCTCTCTATCTTTCATTATTGCTATGCTCCTTTACGTTCAGCGAGGCTCTGACGCTAGACGCAGCTCTCGTGCCGTATTCCTTCAAGACTTCTCGATAGAAAGAATTGTGGCAACAGCGCGGCAGAGACAGAGAGAACAGAAAATGTGGCAACTATGCGTCAAAAATTCGTCTACATAGAGTACCTGGAGATGTCACCTCTGTACAACTTCTTTTTATCGACCGCAGTAATTTCATTAGGGTCCGTCTGTTCACAAGGGACGCTTCGATCGATTCGGACTAGAGACACTATAATAAGAGTCTGGACACGAGAAAGCCACTTTTTGATTGGTCCGCCATGTTTGATCGAAATCCCACGAGAGAGAAAGAGATATACACCATTTCACTCTTAACCACTCTTAACAATTCTTACGTTTATGGCGGTATTTTACTATCTATTAATCTGAAAATGTGCATTTGGGTAGTAAAAAATAATGTATATATATTCATAACATAACCTTTTTTGGCCACTTTTGATTGGCCCGCCATTTTTCATCTATTACCGCTGATTTTTAAATCTGTCCATTACACCATGATAATGAAGATATAAAGTAAAAAACCAAAACTTGTGTTCTATTTAATGTATGTCTTTTTATTATACTTATTTAAATGCGCAATGCATTGCCATAGATTTGCTACCATACATTTTGTTTACATTATTTATACCTCTCTTATTAAAAATCCTTAATCTAAAAACTATAAACCTTTTTATAACTTTAATAAACAAATCGTGACACTTTAATATGTGTTCTGCATTTATGTTTCTACATTTTTCTATTAAAAATAATCTTAAATTTAGGATTATAAACAATTGTACAATTTGACAATTTAATCATGATTGTCACATAAAAATAGCTTTATCTCACAGAGGCGGGAATTATCCCTTGGTACCCAATTTTTGTAAGGAATATTTTGTAGCCATAAAGCTCGACATTCGGGACATTTTGGAATAACTCTCATAATATAACCTTTTTCTGAGGTGTTATTGCAAAAGGGTGCTGAACATCCAACCATTTTATATAAATCAATCGCAATTAGAATTTCTTGATATACCTATGTATGTACCTATTTACATGAAGTAAACAGAAGTAAAATACCGCCATAAACGTAAGAGTTGTTAAGAGTGGTTAAGAGTGAAATGCTGTATATCTTTTTCTCTCTCGTGGAATTTCGATCAAACATGGCGGACAGTGGCTCGTGTCCAGACTCTTATTATAGTGTCTCTATTCGGACCATAACAAAATTGGGACGGCAGGAGGTTCGATATCGGAGAAAAAATAATGAGAAATCTTTGAGAAAACGTTTTAATCTAATGTTCAAAGTGTAGTCCGCATTGTGTCAAAATTTCAAGTCGATTGACCGTACGGTTTTTGAAAAAATTGAAATCATAGTTACGCTCTTATACACAGGCTGTTATGGGAGAAGCGATAAAATTTCTATAAAATGGTACACAGAGTCCTTAAAAATAGTGAGAAAGTCCTAAAAAATGTTGCAATGAAAAACTTAAGTATTCCTTTGAAATTCAAAAGAAGAAAATCGGTCATGTACCGTACGGTTTATTAGATAATTGAATAAATAGACAGCAATGTGCTCGTATTTTTGTAACTGGCTGATGGAACTGTTTGAAACGTGGCAACACTGTACGTCGCGTAGTCATCTATACAATGTATACTTGAACAAAGCATACAGTAAAAATTGGAAAAAACAACACCATGCTGTAAACATGTATTTAGTAATTTGTTGCGAACCGATACGAACGCGCAAAAGGACGCCACAAGTGTGACATGGAAAGAGAAAAAAAGATGGACGCAAAGCAATGTTGCTGTATTTCACTCACATATTTTACGCTACTTTTAATGAAAATATTGTGTTTCTAGCTGCATTAAACATACTTTTTGTTTAATTGAATTCCAAAACAAGCTGTGTAGTAATAATTTTATTAGGAATAGACATGTAAATAACATTTTTGTCTACATAAATTGTTTTTATCTAAGATTGGTATTACTACAAAGCTCCCATGTATAAGCATAGGATTTCGCCGCCTGCCCCGCAAGTGAGGTATCGAACCTCCTTAAGGGGGTAGACACGGGTAATGCAGCGCTCTGTATACCGACATAATCTGGCCCGAAACATAGGTTTGCACCCTGACGTTGTTTGTCCTTATATGATCGAATTTTGGGCTGGGCGAGGTCTCATTAGAAAGAGGAAGGTTCAGTGCAGCGCGCTCTGCTCATGGTTCGACGAGATTGTGTTGATATCCAATAATACGAGTGTTCAAAGTAGAGCAAAAGTCGACAAAATACACCCGCAAGAATCCAAGTATTTTTAGGTCACTAAAAGAGTTTTGTGACTCAAACGATGAGCAGAGCGCGCTGCACTGAACTTTCCTCTTTCGAATGAGACCTCACCCAGCCCAAAATCTGGTCATATAAGGACAAACAACGTCAGCGCGTGATTGCGTTCGCAAATACGAGTTCCGCCATATTGGCGATAATACAGAGCAAGTCACGTGACAAATTTAGTTGAGCTAGTGGATACGAGATGGCGCCTACTCGGGAGGACTGCCAACGTGGAATCATAGCAAAACTGAAGCGTTAACTGGATACATGTGCCACAGCAAAAGCGTGATACAGTCAATGTATGTATTTTTGGACGATTGTAGGTTAGATTATATGCATTTTAGGCATACATTGACTAGAAACTGCTGGAAACTGTGTACATTTACTAAATTCACGCTTTTACTGTAACACATACGTCACCGCTGCCGAATATATGTTATAATTATATGGCCACATTATTTCAAATAAAAAAAGAGATTGGAATTTTTTAATAACACTGGAAGTAGTGATTTACTGATATCATATTTTCAGAAAGTGGAAGTTACAGCAATTATTTGCAATTATTGCTTTTATTATTATTCTTCCGACTATTGTATATAACATATAACAAGGAAAAGTCTCCAAATCGGTCAACAGTTGACTCCTTGATTTTTTTGTAATTCTTTACGCTCCTATGCAGAGATGGGCATTATTTAATTAAAAGAATATACTTCCGAATGGCCCCAGTGGCCGATCGACACGAAGTCTGGGGGAAGGGTGTGTGTACCCTAAATCTAAAATTCTATTTAGCTTCGGGTATTTATTAGTTTCCTTTGTTTATTCGAAGGCCTTTCATCTTTGGCTTCGAATAATTTTTTATCTTTCATTATATCTTTATCCTAAGGTCGTATTCAAATATATTGGCCGGTCGATTCGTTTTCGCGAACAGCGATCGAGGAGAAATCAGCCATCACCATCTGACGATCGTGGATTTGTCAGTTGGAGTTCCCTAGCCACCGAAGGGTATGGTGGGGTAACGGGAATGCTGCTCGGCCCCGTCTGAACGTAGCCGTGTGGCTGTTATTTATTCTTATTGTTAGCATAGTACTGTTGCGTAGTTCTTCGGCCCGGCGATGGTCCTAGGGGCTGGGTTGATGCCCGTGGAGCGCAGACCCGCTCTGCTCGGAGTTGCGCGTCGGTGTTTGAATAAATTGACTTCAGTTTTGTACTTTTAGTTTGTAATCTTTGTAGGTTTAAACGTTTTATTATTATCCACAACGAATTAAAGATGGATTATGAATTGTAACAGAGCTCAGGAATAAACGTGTTATCGCTAATACAGTCGAGATTAGAATGGCAATCTTTTAGAATCGTTATTTTACGTTGGTAAGGAGAAACCGACAAAAGCTAGCTCAACGAGCGGCTTCAAATATGCCGGGCAAAAAGGCGAATTTAAACTCGGATTACTTAATATGGCAGACAACCTTCTAGCTGAACCTCCAAGTCTTTCTTATAGTGGAAAACGCATTGTTACCAACTTGAGGTTGCGCGGTACGCAACAGTACATATGTAGTTGTGTGCGTCAGGAAGTTATGCGTAGACCAATACGAGATGAAGCTATCGAGAAAGAATCAATGTTCTGACCAATAAAGCTCCTGAATTTTTTCGGAGCTAAGGCCTAAGGTACACCTATTCTGATGCGTGTATTTCTACGCTGCAGCTCGGTTTGGCCTATACATGACAGAAGCTTGGCGCTATCCCCACCACTTCTGGCTCACTCGTGTTCTGCGATGACGAGAGAATACGCGTTACGAATAGGAGTGTGCGTATCGTCCCGCAGCTCGGATTCTCGGCCCTCGGGACAGGTCGGAAAATTTCGGGCGGGATCGGGCGGGGTCCCGATACTTTCGTATTGCTCGAGATCCCGACGGTTTCGGGATCCCGAGACTCGATTCGGGCTACAAGCATGACCGCCATGAGCGGGCAATTTGATTTAAGGTCGGCTTGGCAAAACTCGGACGCGATCGGCTCGAAAGCCAGCTATTACGAGCGGACCGAGACGGAAAGAATTATGTATATCATTTATATCGATACCAGAGTGATAAGTTTTTACCTTTCTGTCTCCTGTTGAATCATAATTTGTATCTTATTACTTATTTACATATATATGTATTTTCATTGCTACCAAATAGTCTGTGAATACTGAATACGTCCATATACGTACTTAAATAAATACCATGTTCAGAACTTGGGAAGAAGACTATTTTTATATCGACAATATTTTAAAATCTGAATAAAATATACTTCATACTTTGTACTTTACGTAAAGGGAATATATATGGTATTATCTTTTTCCGGATAGGTTCAGATTTAAAATAGAAAACGTACGAACTATAAGCATACAAAAAGGAATATTTCCTGGATGTTTCATAATAACAACAATATACAGGAGGCGAATATTTTATTATTTCAAATTAACGTGTAAGAAACATAATTTTTCTATGTTCTCAGGTAATAATTTTAATCTATTACTGGTAACAATATCGTCCGATCGCGTCCGAGTTTTGCCGAGCCGACCTGAAATCAAATTGTCCGCTCATGGCGGCTATGCTTGTAGCCCGAATCGAGTCTCGGGGTCCCGAAACTGTCGGGATCTCGAGCAATACGAAAGTATCGGGACCCCGCCCGATCCCGCCCGAAAGTTGCCGGCCCGTCCCGAGCCCGAAAAATCGGGTAACCGCACACCCCTAGATACGAAACTCACCGGCCAATAAATCTGAATACGATCTTAGAAGTTCGAATAACCGACGAGAACCTTTGTGTCCCGAGCCGCGCGAGATCGCCGTGCTCGGCGATGTGTCATCGATTATAAAGAAACAGAATTTGTTTATTTTTCATCGTATCAATATGGCGTTGCTAGGATATACATGGACTACACGGAGCGACAGAGGCAGCACCTTAGGGACCTCCAGGAACGTCTTCGGGCCTCGAATGACCCGTCCTTAACCATCAGGTTTAAGAATGGCACTCCTACTATTGTGCGGAAGGGTGCGGGATCGGTCCCAAAAAACCGTCTGTAGTCCCTCAGATTTATTACCAAAATGTAAGGGGCTTGAGGACTAAACTGTTTAATTTAAGTGAATCTATTGCAACGCATCATGTGGACTATGACATTTTGGTTTTTGTCGAAACTTGGCTCACGAAGGATATTGCATCCTCCGAATTGGGTCTAGACAATTACAGTGTTTTTCGTAAAGATAGGAGCCTAGAAACTAGCTGTCATTCCCGTGGGGGCGGAGTCCTAATTGCGGTTAAAAGAGGTTTTAGTGCCACGGTGATCCCTCTGTTTGCCGGTATCATTGAACATGTTTTCGTCAGAGTAACCATAGGTGACTCGACATTCGTCTTCGGAGCTGTTTATATTCCGCCTGGATCATCGTCCTCGGTGTATTCCGCACTTTGTAACGGTATCGATGAGGTCCTCGATCATGATGTTGATATGAATGTGTGTATTTTGGGTGACTTTAATCTGCCGATTGTCATTTGGTTGTGTGACTCCGCTTCGGCGTTAGTCCCAATCATGCGATTTTGCTCTTCTGATGTCACTCGGTCTGCGTCGGCGATGGCCGAATGTTTTAACTTTCACGGTTGTTTGCAGTACAATAATGTTCGTAATTTCAACGGCAATATGCTGGATTTAATATTCTCCAACTTTCCCTTGCCTGATATTTCTTCCCCTGACGATACTATTCTGCCGGTGGACTCTTACCACCCGGCCTTGTCTTTTTCTGTTGGTTCTTTTGCCAGGAGACCTTTTTCGCGGGCCGAGGTCAAGCATGATTTTTTTAGAGCCGACTATGACTCTATTGTATGTGCTTTAAATCGCATTGATTGGGACAGAGCCCTGGGTAACTTGTCTGCTGATGAGGCCGTCGGAGTGCTATACTCTCACATTTATTGCGCTATTGAATTGTACGTACCTAAATATTATACCTTTAAGTCATCCTTTCCTAGTTGGTATTCGCGGGAACTTCGGATTGCCGTTAGTAGTAAGAAGCGGGCGCATCGCACTTGGAAGCGCTCTAACCTGCAGTGCGACTTTGTAAACTTTTCTTATCTCCGTGCACGTTGCAAGGTGTTGGTTAAACTGAACCATGCTTCCTATATTGCCAGGCTGGAAGGCAATATTTCACATAATGTTAAGGCTTTTTGGGGGCATGTGAACTCCAAAAGGGGTGACTCTCTCTTGCCGGCTCGTATGCATCTCGGGAATGAGAGTTCGGACTCTGATGAGGCAACTGCGAACCTTTTTGCTGGGTACTTTAATTCGGTCTACGTTCCACCGTCTACTGTAGCCCTCAGTCCTGACCGTGGTGGTGCTTCCCTACTCCATTTAGCTAACCTCAATATAGGTCTTGCTGAGGTGTTTGATGCCGTCAAGGCTCTTGATTCTAATAAGTCTTCTGGCGATGATGGTGTGCCTCCTATTTTTGTCAAGTCGTGCATTTTTGGACTCTCCAGAGCTCTTTGTATCATATTCAATTTGTCCTTAAATTCTGGGTCGTTCCCGGCTCTCTGGAAGACTAGCGTGGTGGCTCCCATATTTAAATCGGGGGCGAAGAGCGAGGTTCAAAATTATAGGCCGATCTCTCTCCTTAGCTGTTTCCCTAAGCTCTTCGAAAAAATTGTTACAAACAAAATCTCCGGGCTGATTACGGGCTGTTTATCTGAGGCACAGCATGGCTTTTTTCCAGGTAGGTCTACGGTGTCCAATCTCGCGGTCTTTCGAACTTCGTGTCCTCGGCTTTGGACTTGCGGCAGCAAGTTGACGTCGTTTATACGGATTTTAGGAAAGCTTTTGACACAGTGGATCACAACATTTTGCTAAATAAATTGAGTGCCTTTGGTTTTTGTGGAAGGCTGTTACTTTGGCTGCGTAGCTACTTGTCTGATCGGACCCAGGTTATCAAGGTTCGTGGATGTCGCTCTCAGCCTATTTTCGTAACATCGGGGGTGCCTCAGGGGTCACATTTGGGTCCCGTGCTTTTTTGCTTATTTATTAATGGTCTCGTGGACTCTTTTCACTTTGCTACCCCATTGTTTTTCGCTGATGACCTAAAATTATTTGCTCGTATTAATTCCGTTGTGGATACACGGGCTCTGCAATGTGACCTCGATCGATTATACTGATTGGTGCAGTGTTAACGGGTTTTCTCTTAACTTATCTAAGTGCCATGTCCTCAGAATCTCCCGTTCACTCAGAATTATTTATCATGCGTATTCTTTAGACGGGATGCACTTGTCCGGCATTGAGAGCGTCTGTGACCTCGGGGTAACGTACGACTCTGTTTTTTCCTTCAAATTGCATGTAAATAGAGTCGCCAATGCAGCATCCAAGCAACTGGGGTTTTTAATGAGGCATTCGCATGGTTTCAAGAATCTGCGGACCTTTAAACTGTTGTATAACGCGTTGGTAAGACCCTTTTTGGAGTATGCTTCCGTGATATGGTACCCTCGCCAGGCCTACTTACTCGGCGTGCTTGAGAGTGTCCAGCACAGATTCCTGCGTTTTGCGTCGTTCCGCCTTGGGCAACCTATGCGTAGGTTCGACCATGATTACCAGCCGTTGCTGCTTAAGTTTAACTACTTGACGATGCTTCAACGCCTTCGGCTGGCCGATTTGTCCTTCCTGCTTAGGGTCCTTAACGGTCAAGTTAATTGCCCCCCACTTCTGAGGTTAATCGATTTTTATATTCCACCTAGATCGTTGCGGCATACTCCGCTATTTTATGTCAAAGTTCATAGAACGAATATCCATATGAGTGACCCTATTTCTAGACTTTGTACGCGAGGTAATGAGGTGGCTGACCATATCAACTTCTTTGGTTCCTCTATCGACACCTTTAAACGGTCAGTTATCTCCTGGTTTCGCATATCCCAGGCCTAACTACTCTTGTTGTTGTGCTATCAAGCAAATCCGATTTTGTCTTTGTTTTGTGTTCTGCGTTCTGTACAACACTGTCTTATATTTTACTGTGCTTAATATTGGGGCTAAACCCGTCTAACAATAAATAAATAAATATGAAAGTGACACCATTGGATTCTTGGCATTCTCCCGGTTATATTGGCAGAAAATAATTTAAATCGGACTATTTTTAATAAAACAGGCTTTCACTTCTACAAACAAATTTTTCACGTAATTTCCTTAATTTTGGTTCGAAATATATCATTTTTGGGGCCAATTTGATCGAGAAAACATGAGGAATCGACTGACGTCACTTTCGCAAAGATCTGATTAGAAATGCAGAACTGCAGATTTGTCACTGCTTAGCGCGCAACATTGTATGGCCCCGCTGGTTTCGAGCGCCGAAGCCCACGAAACTCAGCAAGTCGCATGATTGCCAGCGAGAAGGCCAAGAGGGGACTTTCCATGGCGAAGGAAAATCAGCCTTCTACAGAACTCAAATCGAGAAAGACTTTGCTAACAAACTTTATATTCACGTCAAAAAAATACTTGTAAAATTTAGACGACGAACTATTGTTGAATATCGCCAGTTCTTACATATGCCCCACTGGGTTCGGAATTCCTGATCCCAGAGTTTCATGCATTTACCTATTGAAATGTTGCTTCAAGTCATCGGGCAATTGCATTGTTTCTTCTCGTACATATGTATATCTGTTCGCGAGTAGGTGTCATGAATGACGCGACTTTTATTTCCCAAATAAATTCACCCCTATCAGGGCCCTCGCTCGAACCGCTTGACAAGGAGACCGCACGATGTGAACCGAGTGCGAGTGAAATAGCGCACCAGCGGTACACCCTCGGTCGACGGCGACTTGAGTCATCCAGTACTGAATACGAAATGTTGAAAATTTCTCATTACACCTTGATGAGAGTGTTACCATTCGTGGATTGTTGGTGAGTCAAGACACGAAGCAATTCAGTCTATTTTTTCTTATGAATACATGATTAGAACACACTCTACGTTGAATAAAAATTGATCGAATTGCTCCATGTTTGATATAATTTTCATCGGGAAATCCTAAAAAATTCATCGGTAATACTTTCATCAATACTTATCAAAAACACGAACATTTTATTTTTCTGTACTGGGTATTTTATCTAGCTCGTCGGTTTTATTGTTCTCGGCTGTCAACGGGCGGTCTACTAGGACCCGAAGGTCCACGCTCGCAACGAGAAAGCAAAACAGTGGGGTGGGTAGGTCTTTCCCGATAAACTGAGCCCAAAGGCTTCTCAACAATTGAAACATTGGAAGACTGTACATATTCTTTCTGATGCTTTCGGCGATATGCGCAACCATTTGTATGCCCGGTTTCATGTCTAACAAGTCAGGCGATTTTGTTTGTGAGAGCCATATATAAAGACAGTCCTGTAACGTTCACTACATCTTCAATTATAAAACTGCAAATATGTTATTTTACACATGTGTCTCGCTGAGTTTCGTCGGCTTCGACGCTTGAAACCAGCGGGGCCATACAATGTTGCGCACTAAGCACTGATGAATCTGAAGTTTTGCAATTTCTAATCAGATCTTTGCGATCGTGGCGTCAATCGATTCCTTATACTTTCTCAATCAAATTGGCCCCAAAAATGATACAACTCAAACCATAATTAAGGAAATTACGTGAAAAATTTGTTTGCAGAATTGAAAGCCCGTTTCGTTAAAAATAGTCCGATTTAAATAATTTTTTCATAAAAAAAATGCGCAGGCTGGATGCGCGTGATTATTACGTGGCCCCCTCCATAGACATATATAGACGGATCAGAAGATGGGACTATCGGCGTGGGGAAGGAAGGCTTGGAGGGGTAAAGGCATAGGTTCAGATACAGGCACGTCGGTTAGCTTCGGATGCATTCGGCATGCATAACCACAGCGTTATCCCATTTACTCGTATCGCTCCCCTTACCCCGAACCTTGCCTCCCCCCTCAGCTTACGCACCGCCGTCTATATATGTCTATGGTCCCCTCCTCGAAGTGACAGAAAATATAACCTATGTATACGCTATATGACAATAAATGTTGAGCGGCTATTTCGTTCTTTTGCGCTACATTTGTGAACTTTTTATCATCCTTCCGAAACATTATTATTACGTCGCAACAGTATCTTTAGGAAATCGGGTCTAGCATATAGGTTATATTTTCTGTCACTTCGAGGACAGAAAATCCGGTCCTCCATGCTATACCCGATTTCCTAAAGATACTGTTGCGGCGTAATAATAATGTTTCGGAAGGATGATGAATAGTTCACAAATGTAGCGTAATACAACGAAATAGCCGCTAAATATTTATTGTCTTATAGCATATACATAGGTTATATTTTCTGTCACTTCGAGGAGGGACCACATAATAATCACGCGTTGGATTCAACATCAAACACAATTTTATATATGTTTGTTCATAACTGCTTTCTGCATATGATGTGTGTTTCATGTTCTGTTTCACTGTTTTGCTAATGAAAAAATGTCTATCCTAACAAACTTCATTTTCTGGGGACATGCCCTCATCTATTTTTCCTTTTCACTTATAATTCTTTACTGCCAACGTAGAATATTGTAGCATAAGCACATTTCAAGTAAATGTACAATGAATTTTCTACGTTTGCAGTACCAGCAGACTTTCTGTTTAAAAAGTTCAACGCAACAACTGAGAATTTCTTTCCACATTCAAAATAACATATGGAAATAGCAAACAGCTCCCTTTCGCGTGCACAGACAGCCGCGTATCTATGGGTAATACCATTTCGGTGCAGAAAAAACCTGCTGTAATACCGACCTGCCGAATCGGCCAGACCACGTGACATGTCTACCCCCTTAAAGAGATTAGCGTGCAGCAATTGGGGATTAAGCATAAAGATTTTCCTGCAATCCTGCAAGTTATTAGCCAGATGTTTTCAATTACTTTATAGCGTGCAACAAAGTGTCGACAGTTATAAACCTGCTCACGCCCGGGGAATATCGGCAGTTTCGTTGGATTATTGGAAACACATTTTCCCACCTCTGCGCGTTCATTTTGTGAAGAAAGATACATAGTTTGGGAGCCAGCGACACATTTTTTTTACCAATTCGTTTAACGTAGGTACCTGTACTGTATATCCGCGGAATCATCTCCTGCCACCGCACCAGCAGAACAGCGCTAGACAGCAGCGTGTAAATTACGTACAGTCGGTGTAGAAAGTATTCGTACAGCGATCAATTTAAAGTAAAACTTTGTATATCGATGTCAGTAATAAATTTTAAAGGAAAACAATGATTAATCAATATTCTTTGATTTTTGTAGAATAGATTTTGTATAAACAAAATTTTATTCCCTTCAACATTTACAAAGATATTAACAAAAACAGATAAACGTGCAGAAATGGACGCGCAAAAAGTATTCGTACAGTTGAATAAAGAATTAATAAATAATGGAAATAAACTAAACATTTAATGTTTTAATAATTTGTGGATTTTATAATAACTTCGAGGCTACTTGGTATGGAATTTACAAAGTTGGATGTTATAGCAGGCTGTATTTTACTCTACTCTTCTAGCAGAATGGCTTTCAAACTTTCTTCAGATGTAATATTATGATTTGTATTTTTTGGTCCAAATAATCCCATACATGCTCTATGGGATTGATATGTGGTGATTATGGCGCCGTTTTAAAATATTTTGGTGGGCTATATAAAACGATTCCCAGCCACCTCAGCTGCGCAAGTTAGAAAAATGAAGTTGATTGACTAAAATGTTTAAAGCTAATCAATCTTCTGGTGATAGTTTATATCACAAAAAGAAAGAAAAACGATTACAGCTTACAAAGATCCTGCTGTTGGTGAAGAAAATAAATATGCAGCGTGGCGAGTTTCACGAATTTAACTTAACGCCTATTATTAACGATACATATGTAGTAATTATTGCCACCATAGGTAGAAAGGGTCTGTGACGCGAGTCCCGCAACTTGCGGGCCGCAAGTCGACGGTGGACGACGCACAATGGTCGGACGCATAGAGGAGAAGTGGAAAAAACTCATAACTTCAGCATTTCCCGATATTTTTTAATAATTTTTTTCATATTACGTCTTAAACATCAAACTTAATATAAGTAATATTAAATAAATAATTTAATATGATTTTTTATCACATAATATTACTGTTGGTGTTATAAAGTAATATTTTAACATACGCAAATTATACATTACATTATACAGGGTGTCCGCGGGAAGACTGGACAGCCAGTTTTCTCCTAAACTATTGGAGATAAAAATATAAAAAAAATAGGGAATTGCATGGTTCGAGGGGGCCAATTAATTAGCGCGAACGAATTTTTTTATCGATTATTATTTTAAAAGATACGATGGTCAAGTTCGGTTTTTCAAATGGAACTATTTTTTTTGAACACCTGAGTTGATAGTGCGTTCCAAGACAAATTCAATAAGCTTTAATGTATGCACTTTATTTTCACTGGTTTTTAAGATATTGCGCTTGCAAATTTACTGATTTTCACTGGAAGAAAACTGTCTGGTATAGCACGCACCGGGGACGGTCTTACTGGATCCACGGGTGGCACTGCCTTTTGAAATAGATACCTACCTGCCGAAGGTCTACGCCAGGCCCAAAGGCTGGACAATTTTTTTCCGTCAGAAATGCTACTTAGGTAGGTACATCTGCGGTATTGAGAAGCGCACCGTTACTTTTATTTCGCACTTGCTTCTACGCTCGGATGGCCGGTTCTTTTGGGAGGGATGCAAGTTCGATTGGTTAGGTTAGGAGGAGTGAAAGTTGCTAGACTAAATTTCAATCATAGGGAGCAGATTGTATCAGAACCATTCGGATTTGCATTCCTCACAAACGGCTGCTCTCTTGAAGAGGCCCTCTTCACAGCAATGCCCACCTTCTCTCGCACGGAATACGTTAAGGCTTGCTTTTCTTCTGATATTGAAGCTCGTGTTTATACTCGAGAGGACCCCGCGTCGAAATAATTCTTAATTTTTTATCGTATGGATATGGAAGTGTCGCAGATGGATTCCTTGGGGTTTTCCGATGAAAATCATGCCAAGTGTCATGGAAATCGGACAACTCTTACATAAGGAATACAATTTGCTTGTGTCAAAGTAGTCCGATTTGCATGACATTTGGTACGATTTTCATCAGAAAAACATAAGGAATCCATTGGCACCACTTCCCTTTCGATACGACGAAGAAAAGAATTTCTTCATACGCTCAAATGGATATTTCACCCTCGACTGCGGGGGCTCGACCTCAATTCGCTACGCCCGGCCCAGGATTCGTACCTTTTTCCGGAAAAAGCCATAAAAATCGGGTGAGGCAATGCGAAGGTCTGTCCTCGCCACGGGGTGCCAGCGCATCTCCTTGACGGGCGTTGCTCCAGAATTACCCTGTATCATTTGGGCAGTGTGTGACCCGACTACCCTCCGTGTAATTGGTCTGCGCGAAGTGGGGCGCAAGTCCGATCATTATCAGTACTCCTGCCCGAGAAGAATACGATTTACTTTAATTATAGTACATGTGTGTTTTGTAATAAAATGTTTCTATCGTCTCCTGAATTCAATAACTGGCATCCAGATATCTACGCTCCTACAATCCACCGTCAACACGCCTCGTGGAGAGACACAGGAAGAAAAGGGGTAGCCCGCTGTCGACGCGTGGTCCTCTCGAGTATAAACACGAGCTTCAATGTCAGAAGAAAAGCAAGCGTTAACGTATTCCGTGCGAGAGAAGGTGGGCATTGCTGTGAAGAGGGCCTCTTCAAGAGAGCAGCCGTTTGTGAGGAATGCAAATCCGAATGGTTCTGATACAATCTGCTCCTTATGATTGAAATATAGTCTAGCAACTTTCACTCCTCCTAACCTAACCAATCGAACTTGCATCCCTCCCAAAAGAACCGGCCATCCGAGCGTAGAAGCAAGTGCGAAATAAAAGTAACGGTGCGCTTCTCGATACCACAGATGTACCTACCTAAGTAGCATTTTTGACGGAAAAAAATTGTCCAGCCTTTGGGCCTGGCGTAGACCTTTGGCAGGTAGGTATCTTTTTCAAAAGGCAGTGCCACCCGTGGATCCAGTAAGACCGTCCCCGGTGCGTGCTATACCAGACAGTTTTCTTCCAGTGAAAATCAGTAAATTTGCAAGCGCAATATCTTAAAAACCAGTGAAAATAAAGTGTATACATTAAAGCTTATTGAATTTGTCTTGGAACGCACTATCAACTCAGGTGTTCAAAAAAAATAGTTCCATTTGAAAAACCGAACTTGACCATCGTATCTTTTAAAATAATAATCGATAAAAAAATTCGTTCGCGCTAATTAATTGGCCCCCTCGAACCATGCAATTCCCTATTTTTTTTATATTTTTATCTCCAATAGTTTAGGAGAAAACCGGCTGTCCAGTCTTCCCGCGGACACCCTGTATGTAAGATAAATGCTGAAGAGATGTAATAATATGCAAGATGTTTTGAAAAAAGGGTGGAGTGTTCGGATTGCGCGTGATGCAGGTCAAATTTTTCACCCACGCTCTTGCGTGGCGCGCAAGAAAGCGCCACGGTCCTGCCCGCGCTCCAACCTCGAGTCCAGAAGAGTTTACATAAGAGACAGAAAAGGTAGTTGGAAAAGGAAAACGGCACTTGAAACCACGGGCCCGGCACACGCATCAGGATTTCTAACAGTGCAGAAATCCTGAGGCGCGCGACGATCCTGGCAGCCGATCCTGGCAGCCAAGACTCCAGAGGGAACGCCGTCGATAAGCCGTGCCTCGATGGGTTTCGAGGACTTCGACCCTCGAGACCAGGGGGGCCGTACAATCTTGCCCCCTAAGACGTGGCGAATAGAAAATTCTACATTTCTCACCGGATCTTGGCGAAAGTGACGTGAATCGTTTCCTTATGTTTTCCCGATGAAAATGGCCCAAAAACGACACAAATCGGATTGTAATTAAGGAATCTTTGTAATAAATTGATTTCCATAACTTCGTTAAAAATAGTTCGATTTATATGAAAGTTGGTAGGCATAATTTTCATTTAAAAAACATGAGAAATCCATCGGTATCAGTTTTTCTGAAACAGGTATGAATCCTTGGGCGACCGCAGCGAATCGAGGCCGGCGACTCACAGTGGAGGGTGAAATATTCATTACAGCGTATTAAGAAATTCTTTACTCTTTATCGTATCGATATGAAAGTAACACCAATCTATTCCTCGCGTTCTCCCCATTAAAATTATCCAAAATGTCGTGCAAATCGGACTACTTTTACACAAACAATACAATTCATAAAAGGAGTAGGCATTTCTTAAACGCACTCTCTTATCGTATCGATATGGACGTGACAAATGGATTCCTGACTCACCCTGGCTCACACAGTCGAGGGTCGTTCGAATATGAAGAGTCAACTTCAGATCAATTTTTTTGTAATTAACATGAATACGACATATTTGTTTGCATGGTTACATACTTTGTCTATTAGCTATCAGAATAGAGTGATGGATATACAAAAATACAACTTTCATACTAAACTACGTCTTTGCCATATTTTTTTTTCTGTTTCTGCAGCTATTTCTAACTTTCACTTTTACTCCTTTATATGTACCTACCTCTTCCTGCCGTTTCTGCTTCCATCTACCTACTTAATTTCAAGGGTTCGCACAGGCCTGGTCAGCGTCAGGAACATTTGGCGACCAGGCCTTTGCGCGCCGATGGACAGTTTTCTTATCCCACCCTTTCTCTCCACTCTCTCTATGTTGTTCGTTCTAGTCATCGTACGGACCACGGAAACCGAGCAGCCTTCATAAAACAAAGTTTTCACAATTATTTTGATCACCGTACGGATCACAGAGTCTATATCGATCAATCATGCTTTTGGATCAGTTACACTCTCGTCGGACTCCAGAGTGAGTCAGGAATACGGATACGATAAGAGAGTGCGTTTAAGAAATGCCTACTCCTTTTATGAATTGTATTGTTTGTGTAAAAGTAGTCCGATTTGCACGACATTTTGGATAATTTTAATGGGGAGAACGCCAGGAATAGATTGGTGTTACTTTCATATCGATACGATAAAGAGTAAAGAATTTCTTAATACGCTGTAATGAATATTTCACCCTCCACTGTGAGTCGCCGGCCTCGATTCGCTGCGGTCGCCCAAGGATTCATACCTGTTTCAGAAAAACTGTATACTTTATTCTTTATCCTATCGATATGGAAGTGATACCGATGGATTTCTCATGTTTTTCAAATGAAAATTATGCCTACCAACTTTCATATAAATCGAACTATTTTTAACGAAGTTATGGAAATCAATTTATTACAAAGATTCCTTAATTACAATCCGATTTGTGTCGTTTTAGGGCCATTTTCATCGGGAAAACATAAGGAAACGATTCACGTCACTTTCGCCAAGATCCGGTGAGAAATGTAGAATTTTCTATTCGCCACGTCTTAAGGTGGCCGTTCCAATGGGCGGCTACAGCCGCTAGCGACTGCGGCCGGCGACTGCGGCTGTAGCCGCGTAGACTGGTACAATGGAAAAGCATTCATCCCAACTCCTATGAGCGGCTGCGACTGCTGCGGCCGCGCCATGATTGCTATAGCCTATGCGCGTCTGGTTCATGAGCAGCCTAGGCTACTCGAGACACAACACAATGCCATGAATGTCTGTTTTCCGCCATAACGGCAGAATCTCCTAGTCGCGCAGCGGCTGCCGCTCTACTCCTCCAGAAGCAGTCTAGCGACTCTAGCCGCTCTGCGACTCTAGCCGCCCTGCGATCCATCGTCACATTCGGACAGATTATCCCGAAATAACGAAAGAAGTCAGAATTCATAACTTATGGAATTATGTTTTTTTTATATACACTGCTGGAAAAAATTAAAGGAACACTATAATTTCCCGAAAATTTTGATCATTTTCAAATGGCTGTATCTCCGCGAAAAATGATCGCAAAAAAACATTTTAAAAAAAGCATTTTAACGCTTGAAGTCTCTAGTTTTTGAAACAGTGACTCAATTTTTTCCATCATACATTATGATACTGTTTTATCAAGATGAAGCGCAGGAAACGAAGTTTCAGAAATTTTTGCCTAGTTTGGACGTATGCACGGGCCAAAAATTTTTTTTTTCCAGATAAATCTAATGGAGGGCTCTTATAGAGCAAACATTTCTCTTTAATTTCGTTTTCTTAGTTTTGTTGTATGATTTTTATTGACCGAGTTATTCGTCATCAAAACAAAAAAGGAACTTTTCACTTTAAACACCTATAACTTGCGAACACATTATCGTAGACAATTTTTCCTAAGTGTTTTGGAAAGCTAAGAAATTATCCTTTCAAAACCTTTAGTTGCCAATTTAGTGAGATTTTTTACATGGTATAAAATCCATTTTAAAATGATCCCAAAAATGACATATTTACCATTTTTTGGTAAGCATGATGCCACTTCAAGGAAAATCAGGGAATCATTCAAGTGTCCACGTTCTTTGCGAGTCAAAACTACCCGTAAACACCGTGCAAAAGGCCGGACCAATCAGATTTTTTTTCCGTATGTCCTCGATAGTCAAACATGCGATATGGTCTGAAAAATTGAAGGATCACCTGTTTTTCATTATGTTTCTCTGTAAAACCCTTTCTTTTGTTCTCGCGGTTTTTGACGCGGACTAGACCACATTCTTTTCAAAATTGAGTGAGTACCAATAGCGTATTCCAATAGGTTATATTCCAATATGATATAGGCATTATTAGGTCGGTGCATACGTTCGTTCGCTTTATTGATAGAAAGTGTTTATTACAAATATAAATATATTTCATACTTTTCAAGGCTGGCGTTCCAATGTGCAGCCGGCGACGGTCCCACTAGTGCAAGGGAGAAACAGATGCATACTTCTCCCTTGCACAAGTGGGACCGTCGCCGGCCGTAGTCGTCGGCCGCACATTGGAACGCCAGCCTTGAAAGGAAAACATTTTTTTTCAATATTTATATTTTTTTGTCACTTTTCTGGCACCTAGATGAACTGGTAAATTTGCCAATTATAACAAAGCGTGTATCAATATATTGATACAAAGTGTTTTTTAAAAATATATAAATATATTTCCAATTATAACAAACCATGTTTTGGAAACACATTCATTTCTTTTACTTTGTGTTTTAATGCGGTACGTCAATGAAGACATTTAAAATTATTTTAACATCAGATACTTCAAATGATAAATTCTGTTATTGTTATTCAATTCGCCTTTTTATGTAGTATAAAAATATATGGAAATTCTTCAAAGGATTGCTTGTTTGAATGAAGAGAGAGTTTAGATACAGCAAGCGGCCTGACGCCGTATTGCCAAAGAATAGGAACTCTCTTATATCTGTAATAAACACATTGTATCAATAAAGCGAACGAACGTATGCGCTAAACACGCGTTGCAATATCAAAATAGAAGCACCCGCTGACGTATTGGGTACTAGAAAAGGTGGGCCATAAGGTGCGTATCGACTTTGCGAGGATTCCTCGCGAGGCACGCCTCGCGGAGTTGGATATGTGGAAATTGCATACCGCGATCATGATCACTTTGCGAAACAGCCTCGCGCGGAAGCGTCTAGGCCGAATTTCCTAGCCGCGATCTGCGGAGGCCAGACACCAGCCGCGCAGCGTTCGGGATCCCACTTGATTTCGAGCACTTGAAATGGTCTATGTGTGTAGTAGTAGAGCAAAATACAACCTGCTATAATATACAACTAAGTAAATTTCATACCAAGAAGGGTCTAACTATTATCAAATCAAAAGGCAATTCCACAAATTATTGAAACATTAAATATTTGACACGTATTTTCTTTTATCGGCAATCATCCATATCTGGAGGTGAAAAACACGTTTGCCCCAATATCTCGGAAAATATGCACCATATATGTAGAATAATCTGTTAGGCGAAACTGATGTACTTTTTTATAACGAATCCAGTCACGCAATCAGATTCGTAATATATCAAATGTTATATATTAAAAATGACTCATTTTTTACTCCTTCTTCTTATAAATTGTTGGTTCATTTTGGCGTTTTGTCAACATAAACTAAAGACCAAACTGTGAAATACGGATACGTAGAATTCTTCAATTTCGACTGTTTAGTAAAAACTAAATACACTATATTGAACTCGCTACGCGTAGGGAACCTCAGGTGTAAAATTTGAGTATATTTCGGGTCTAATGGAACCAGATGTTTCCAAAGAACTAGCCAGGTTAATCGGCCAGAGCGTCTCATTAGAGTCGCGGTTTATGATCGTATTGTCCCGCACTTCGACGACGGACAACAGTGCTTACGGGTGGGAAGTCACCATTTACCTGTACCTGCCATCCGCTGACAGAGCAATACCTATACGGATTAACGAAAAGGCCGCTTTTTATTATATTTTCAAATTTTATTATATTTTGGACCTTCATATTGTGTTCTGTATTTTGCCTTTATGATGTGTCCTTAATTATCCCAAACGAAGCAGCCTCTGGGAGGTAACAGTTGTGAGCGAAGAGAAAATTCATTTATCGTTTATGGTCGGCAATTTGGTATTTTCAAAGACGGCTTCGACAACATCTGGTTGCCAGATATTCAAAGGATAATCAAAAACGTAACTTTGCCGTCTTTAAGAATTCACATATTATTCGCTGTGAACAAAAGCGTGACTTTTTATTAATCCGCGGGTGTCCGCGGGAACAGTAAACAGCTGGATATTTCCTAACGTATTGGATAGTTCGTGTGGGCAAATTTACTAGCGCAGATGAATTTTTTTTTCGATTATTATTTTAAGATATATTTCCCCAACATGCGATTTTTGCTCTTGCGGCCGTGAGGCACCTTTGATTATGTTAAAAACCCGACAGTCGCCTCGCACGCAAGGCACGTGAGGACTGGACCCTCCAGTGCCTCACCGAATTTGATGGCTCTCGACCTTCGAAAGGGTTGGAATACCATTAAAAAGTCAGAAATGTCCAGGATTTCCGAATTTCTCATCAGATTTTTGCGAAAACGACGCCAATCGATTCCTTATGTTTCACCGATGAAACTAACACCAAGAACGACATAATTCAGACCATAATGAAGGAGATTCCATGACAAATCGAATTATATCACTTGAAGCTGACTTGGTTAAAAATAGTTAGATTTACATGAAATTTGGTATGATTCTCTTCGGAAAAACATAAGGAATCCATCGGTGTCACTTCCATATCGATACGATAAAGAATAAAGAATTATTTTATTTCTGAAACACGTATGAATCCTCGGCCGACCTCGGAAAATCGGGGTCGACCCCCCGCAGTCGAGGGTGAAATATTCATTACAACGTATTAAGAAGTGATTTTCTTCATCGTATCGAGAGGGAAATGACGCCAATATATTCCTTATGTTTTTCCGAAGAGAATCATACCAAATTTCATGTAAATCGAACTACTTTTAACCAAGTCAGCTTCAAATGATATAATTCGATTTGTCATGGAATCTCCTTCATTATGGTTTGAATTACGTCGTTCTTGGTGTTAGTTTCATCGGCGAAACATAAGGAATTGATTGGCGTCGCTTTCGCAAAGATTTGATGAGAAATTGGGAAATCTTGGACATTTCTAACGTTTTGATGGTATTCCAACCCTTTCGAAGGTCGAGAACCATCAAATTCGGTGAGGCACTGCGGAGGCTTGTCCTCGCTACGGGATACCAGGCCACATCCATTGTCGGGCGTAGCTCCAGAATCACCCTGTATTACTATGGAGAGGTCGAAAGTTGGCGCCCGCGAGGTATGCGGTCCGATTAGGTCATAATATAATTTACTCCCTATGGTATACCTTCTCACGCACGGAATACGTCAACGCGTGCTTTGTTTTAATATTCGAGCGAACAGGAGGAACCTTCTCCCTCTTGACGAAATCGAGGGGGAAATTCCCACATCTGGTTGCCAGAAATTAACCAGGCTGATCAGCCAGAGTGTCTTGCCTGAGTCGCGGTTAATAGCCGTACCGTCCCGCGAGTCGGTGGTTCACAACGGTAGATACCTGCTACCCACCGATAGAGCAATATACGGATTAGCTCAGACTGAAGAATCCCTAAAAGTCTTAAAGACGGCACCATGATCTTGATTGCCCTTTAGAATGCTGGCAGCCAGATGTTGTCGAAGCCGTCTTCGAAAATACCAAATTGCCGGGCATAAACGATAAATGAATTTTCTCTTCGCTCACAACTGTTATCTCCCAGAGACTGCTTCGTTTGGGATAATAAAGGTCCAAAATATAATAAAATTTGAAAATACAATAAAAAGCGGCCTTTTCGTTAATCCGTATGTCAGCGGGTGGTAGGTACACATGACGACTTCGCAACCGTACGCACCGTTGTCGACCGTCCAAGTGCGGGGCAATCAGATCATACACCGTGAATCTGATGAGACACTCTGGCCGATCAATTTGGCTATTTTTTCGCAAACCACTGTTTACATTCGGCCGGAAATATAATAAAATTTGACATCCTTTACGATAATGTATACCAGATTTCACTGTACAGTGAAATACCGAGCAGCGGCACCAATTCGTGTAAACAGATGAGGACCGTATCATCCGAAAAGAGGCCGAAGTCCTTATCTCTACACATTTCTGTTGATATCAATTTTACAACTATGCTGCTGCGCGAAGGTGGCATCATGTCTTGCATAGGAACACAGGACCAAACGGGGTAATCCTCTGGCTACGCGTGGCCAGCCTGTGTCGGCTTCCCTTCGAATTGAAGAAGGATACCTTATGGCTTGATTATATACACGCGCTCGAATAGTAAAACAAAAACACGCGCGACATATCGGGTGCAAGAAAAGATGGGCCACAGGAATGTCATTATATTTGCACCAATCGGACCTGCATTCCTTGCAGACGCAAAGTTTTCAACTCTTCATAGTGACATATCCCCCCCTATGACCAACCATTCCTTGCATCCAAAACGTCGCGCGTACTTTTATTGGGATATTCGAGCGCGTGCATATACTCGAGAGATAAGTGATCTATCTCGAATTTGTAGGGACGATGACGCAGGCGGAACCAACCGCAGTCAGCGAACTACCTCTTTTCTTCCTGTGCCTGAACGCAAGTGGTACTGGTACTTCTTCAGAGTAATTTCGTTTCCTACCTCCTTGCCAGGGAAACATTCTTCGATCTAACATAAGAACATCTTGTTTTGCTCATCGTGCGGGCCACAAGATTAATTTTCGCCCCGGTCAGCGTTCGGAACATAGTTATAATTTATTTATACTGCAGCAGAGGGTGTAGCTTGTAGCAATTGAGGATTAAACCTAAAAACTGTTCTGCAGTTCTACAAGTTATTTGGCAAATGTTTTCTAATTACTTTATATCGTGTTGGGGACCAAATGTCTAGTGTTGTAAACCGGTAGTAAACCGTGGCCCGCTAACAGTCCCTTTTAGGGCATCAGGCTGATGACTACATCATGGGACTCACGCCCGGGGAAAACCAAGAAAATCGTGTTCTTATTGTATTACTGTATTTTTCCACCTCTATGCCTACGATTTGCGGAGGTGTGATTTCTCCCGACCAATAATATTTTGAGTGTCGCGCAAAACCTCCCCTCCAAGAGGGTATACACCCTGAAGGGAAAAATATTTAAACTGCGACTTGCAGCGACAGTTCGTCAGTACGGAAAACATATTTGTGCGTTTCACATCAGTGAAAAGTGCTCCAGAGTTTATCCCGTGTATTAGTGTGTGTCAGTGTGTCTGAAATGACCCCCAAGTTACCACCAGTACTGTTTTCGCATGCGGAGGATGAAACATTGATACACGCGGTATCAACTTATCCTGTGATTTACAATGCCAGTAGGAATGATCACAAAACCTGCGAAGGGAAGGACAATCTGTGGAAAGAAATATCCGCCACAGTGGAGAGAACAGGTAATGTATCCTTAAATTATATTTATTTGCATTAATCATCAACTAGGGCTAATAATGCAATCGAAGAGTAATTTTTTTATAATTAAAGTACCTACAGTCCGCGAAATTTCCATACGTCCACCTGAAATTTATTTCTAATAACAGATAAATTATAAGAGCTCTTTCACACGGGGATACATGTATGCGATACTTGTATCGCGAGCTGCATACGATTTCATTCTCATGGCGATACACGTAGTGATGGGCTCAAGACCGATCGAATCGAATCTAGGACACAATGTTGTGAATCGTTTCGAATCTCATTAGTCATGGTCGCCAAACAAATCGAATCGCTTCGAATCTGTACAGAAGTTTCAAATCGCTTCGACTGTTATTCAAAACAAAAATTTCTTGAAAGTCTTGATAGGTCTTGAAAGTCGTGACAGTTCGAGGTTCGGGAACCCGAGCTTCGGAACGAGTCGGAAATATGCGGGGGGGGGGGGGGGGGGGGATTCTCGTAATTAAAAAGTAACACTGGACATAACCCATGTTTTTCAACGTTCGCCGTTAAAAAGTATCGAGGCAATTTTGAGGTACATATAACTTACAGTGACAAAGTTTTTCCTTAATATACAAGGAAGTTTTTTACCAATTTTCATACTGATTAATAAATAATTGTAGAAGATATGACGATTGTCCAAAAATGTGTGTTAACGATGCATGACAACGATCTGAATGTTTCTCTAGTACCAAGGAACCTACAAAAAAATATTATTTAATTATTTCAGTTAGTGATTGTAAGAAAAGGTGGAAAAATATTAGGGACACCTATATGAGAAAGAAGAGGGAAGGGAAATGCGGCACAGGATCGGCAGCCAAGACCAAAAAGGAATGGCCGCTGAAGAGCCTGTTGTTGTTTATGGACAAGGTCCCGTTTGAGAGGAGGCAAGTATTTTTTACACACACTATGAATTTTGAAATACGATTAATTTCAAAATTTTCAAAAAATTATTTTATTTATTTTATTGTAGTACCCACAGTAATGTGGAAGATATTTCTCAAAACCCTGGAGAATACGAGGTCATTGAGACTGCGGCCTGCTGGGAAGGTGTTCCTCCGGAGGATTCACAAACACCGCAAGTGAATATCCCGGAAGCCATAGGGAGTATCTCTCCTTCCACGAGCCGGTCAGGCATAGGAGACCCGGAAATACTGCCAGAGGAGGGGAACACCGAAGATGTCGCTCCATCAAAGAAACGGCCAAGTGGAGGAAATACAAGTGTAAAAAAACGGCAAAAAACAGATTCCACTCCCGTCATTAGTGCCTGGAAACAAAGGGCTCTGGAGCGCGAAAATCTGCTGTCTCATATTAATGAGTCCAGAGACGAGGATGGTGATCCCACCATGCTATTTTTTAAGAGTATGGGGGCTTTGGCGAAAACCTTCCCGCCGAATATACTTTGCAGTGCCAAGGCGTCCGTATTTAAAATAATGCACGACTTGGAAGCCGCACTGGCCCACGACACCTCTGCTTCTAGCAGTGGGACACAATTACCAAGTCCTCGCTAAGGAGTGATCACCGTGGGGTTTTAGTCGGTAAAAATCCGACACTACCTCGATCTCCCACCCCAGGAGGCCGAGGTGTCTATGAAGATTTCCCCACGCTAAAAAAAAAAAAAAAAAAAAAAAAAGCGTGCCTGTGAAAACTGGTAGTCGGGTTGTAATTAATCTCGTTTAAATCAATTTTTAAACTGCAATTTTCTACGAGATATGCAACTTCAAACTCAATAGCATTAGAAAATCGATTTTTTTTAAAAAAACTGAAAATTATTTTACGATTTATTGTCGATGTAACAAGATAATCTGTCAATGTTAGTATTATTTAATATGCTCGAAATTCATATTTATATTAATTGCATTACTTTTGAAATATTTGTACAACTATGGTAGATAAAAATAACAAGACCTATATATGTTTTTCTTTCCTTGAGCGAATAATAGTCGTATATAAAGCGAGATCAAATTTCGTTTTTTTTGGACTTCATTACTACATATTCGAAGCGCAAACAAAGAAATGATTGTTTGAATTTTACGAATTTTTGCATTATATTTTGCATGTCATTATACCACTGTAGAAATTAGAGCTCCGCATGGGCGCTATCAGAACTCGTGGCAGAATCATCTGAAATAAAAAACTAAAAATATTCTTAAAATATTTGTGAATGGTTATTGCCGTACGCACAAGGAGTAATTTTGGATCACCCATTCTTCTTTTATGAATAGATGTATGCGTGGAAGAACATGCTTCTTTGCAACATTGTTTTTAAACATGTGCTAAAAATCGTCGGATTGTTTGTTTGCAATGAAGACGGGTAAGGCGATAACCTTTTAAGGGGGTAGACACGTCACGTGGTCTGGCCGATTCGGCAGGTCGGTATTACAGCAGGTTTTTTCTGCACAGAAATGGTAATACCGATAGATCGACGATTGCCCGGTAAACGCGAGAGGGAGCTGTTTGCTATTTCCGTATTCTATTCTGAATAAGGAAATAAAATCTCAGCTGTTGCGTTGTACTTATAAAAATTTAAACGGAAAGTCGGCTGGTACTGCAAACGTAGAAAATTCATTGTACATTTTAATTACTTGAAATGTGCTTATGCTACAATATTCTACGTTGGCAGTAAGGAATTATAAGTGAAAAGGAAAAATAGATGAGGGCATGTCCCCAGAAAATGAAGTTTCTTAGGATAGACATTTTTTAATTAGCAAAACACTGAAACAGAACATGAAATACACATCCTATGCAGAAAGCAGTTATGAACAAACATATATAAAATTGTGTTTCATGTTGAATCCAACGCGTGATTATTATGTGGTCCCTCCTCGAAGTGACAGAAAATATAACCTATGTATATGCTATAACACAATAAATATTTAGCGGCTATTTCGTTGTATTACGCTACATTTGTGAACTTTTCATCATCCTTCCGAAACATTATTATTACGCCGCAACAGTATCTTTAGGAAATCGGGTATAGCATATAGGTTATATTCTCTGTCACTTGGAGGACCGGATTTTCTGTCCTCGAAGTGACAGAAAATATATCCTATATGCTAGACCCGATTTCCTAAAGATACTGTTGCGACGTAATAATAATGTTTCGGAAGGATGATAAAATGTTCACAAATGTAGCGCAAAAGAACGAAATAGCCGCTCAACATTTATTGTCATATAGCGTATACATAGGTTATATTTTCTGTCACTTCGAGGAGGGGACCATAGACATATATAGACGGAGGAGCGTAAGCTGAGGGGGGTGGCAAGGTTCGCGGTAAGGGGAGCGATACGAGTAAATCGGATAACGCTGTGGTTATGCATGCCGAATGCATCCGAAGCTAACCGACGCGCCTGTATCTGAACCTATGCCTTTACCCCTCCAAGCCTTCCTTCCCCACGCCGATAGTCCCATCTTCTGATCCGTCTATATATGTCTATGGAGGGGGCCATGTAATAATCACGCGCATCCAGCCTACGCATTTTTTTTATGAAAAATTATTTAAATCGGACTATTTTTAACGAAACGGGCTTTCAATTCTGCAAACAAATTTTTCACGTAATTTCCTTAATTATGGTTTGAGTTGTATCATTTTTGGGGCCAATTTGATTGAGAAAGTATAAGGAATCGATTGACGCCACGATCGCAAAGATCTGATTAGAAATTGCAAAACTTCAGATTCATCAGTGCTTAGTGCGCAACATTGTATGGCCCCGCTGGTTTCAAGCGTCGAAGCCGACGAAACTCAGCGAGACACATGTGTAAAATAACATATTTGCAGTTTTATAATTGAAGATGTAGTGAACGTTACAGGACTGTCTTTATATATGGCTCTCACAAACAAAATCGCCTGACTTGTTAGACATGAAACCGGGCATACAAATGGTTGCGCATATCGCCGAAAGCATCAGAAAGAATATGTACAGTCTTCCAATGTTTCAATTGTTGAGAAGCCTTTGGGCTCAGTTTATCGGGAAAGACCTACCCACCCCACTGTTTTGCTTTCTCGTTGCGAGCGTGGACCTTCGGGTCCTAGTAGACCGCCCGTTGACAGCCGAGAACAATAAAACCGACGAGCTAGATAAAATACCCAGTACAGAAAAATAAAATGTTCGTGTTTTTGATAAGTATTGATGAAAGTATTACCGATGAATTTTTTAGGATTTCCCGATGAAAATTATATCAAACATGGAGCAATTCGATCAATTTTTATTCAACGTAGAGTGTGTTCTAATCATGTATTCATAAGAAAAAATAGACTGAATTGCTTCGTGTCTTGACTCACCAACAATCCACGAATGGTAACACTCTCATCAAGGTGTAATGAGAAATTTTCAACATTTCGTATTCAGTACTGGATGACTCAAGTCGCCGTCGACCGAGGGTGTACCGCTGGTGCGCTATTTCACTCGCACTCGGTTCACATCGTGCGGTCTCCTTGTCAAGCGGTTCGAGCGAGGGCCCTGATAGGGGTGAATTTATTTGGGAAATAAAAGTCGCGTCATTCATGACACCTACTCGCGAACAGATATACATATGTACGAGAAGAAACAATGCAATTGCCCGATGACTTGAAGCAACATTTCAATAGGTAAATGCATGAAACTCTGGGATCAGGAATTCCGAACCCAGTGGGGCATATGTAAGAACTGGCGATATTCAACAATAGTTCGTCGTCTAAATTTTACAAGTATTTTTTTGACGTGAATATAAAGTTTGTTAGCAAAGTCTTTCTCGATTTGAGTTCTGTAGAAGGCTGATTTTCCTTCGCCATGGAAAGTCCCCTCTTGGCCTTCTCGCTGGCAATCATGCGACTTGCTGAGTTTCGTGGGCTTCGGCGCTCGAAACCAGCGGGGCCATACAATGTTGCGCGCTAAGCAGTGACAAATCTGCAGTTCTGCATTTCTAATCAGATCTTTGCGAAAGTGACGTCAGTCGATTCCTCATGTTTTCTCGATCAAATTGGCCCCAAAAATGATATAATTCGGACCAAAATTAAGGAAATTACGTGAAAAATTTGTTTGTAGAAGTGAAAGCCCGTTTTGTTAAAAATAGTCCGATTTAAATTATTTTCTGCCAATATAACCGGGAGAATGCCAAGAATCCAATGGTGTCACATTCATATTGATACGATGAAAAATAAACAAATTCTGTTTCTTTATAATCGATGACACATCGCCGAGCACGACGATCTCGCGCGGCTCGGGACACAAAGGTTCTCGTCGGTTATTCGAACTTCTAAGATCGTATTCAGATTTATTGGCCGGTGAGTTTCGTAACTAGGGGTGTGCGGTTACCCGATTTTTCGGGCTCGGGACGGGCCGGCAACTTTCGGGCGGGATCGGGCGGGGTCCCGATACTTTCGTATTGCTCGAGATCCCGACAGTTTCGGGACCCCGAGACTCGATTCGGGCTACAAGCATAGCCGCCATGAGCGGACAATTTGATTTCAGGTCGGCTCGGCAAAACTCGGACGCAATCGGACGATATCGTTACCAGTAATAGATTAAAATTATTACCTGAGAACATAGAAAAATTATGTTTCTTACACGTTAATTTGAAATAATAAAATATTCGCCTCCTGTATATTGTTGTTATTATGAAATATCCAGGAAATATTCCTTTTTGTATGCTTATAGTTCGTACGTTTTCTATTTTAAATCTGAACCTATCCGGAAAAAGATAATACCCTATACAGGGTGTCCCAAAAATGTCGGAGTTCCTTGAAGGGGGTGATTCAGGGGGTGATTGCAAACAACTTTTTCCTTTGCGAAAATTCTCTCCGAGGTTTCGTTAACGAGATAATAACCAAAAGCACCGACCAATCAGAGCGCGCGCCTTCCGCCCGAGCTCCCGCGGTAGCGTTGGCTACGCGGTAGGCGGCCGCGCTTGTACTACGGACGTACGAACAAGCAAGTCGACATGCATCGAAGGAAATAATAATTATTTGAAGCGAGAGGACAAGAAATGCGTACATTTCGTTTTCAAATAACGCATAAACGAAAAGGTAATGTAGCAGAAAATGTACGACATGTGATCGTAATTCGTTATTGAGGTAAAAATCCGTAGTTTAATAACGGCCAACCCAACTGAATTTAAACAATAATATTAGGTGTATGAATAAATTCTTTCCGACTGGATTTACATAATCAGTACAAAGCTACTGAATTTCTATCGCGGCGGTATTTGTCATATTTTTTAAATCGAACTGTTATTGTACCCTAAAATCGGAAAGAATTTATTTCTACACCTAATAATCACCAATAAATTAAATAAAACTCACCCATTCGGACATTCCTTTCCTTATTTTTCGGAAACCTTTTTTGTGTCACTGGGTCACTGTACCGATCCTGGTCATCGGTGGACGAAAAGATTTATGGTAGGGTAGCGCCCAGTGCTCAGCTGATCGCAGGTATTCGCAGGACACCACCCGAAGGTAAGGGTCGCAACGTCAAGTGCGTCCGGGTTAATGTACCGAATATTCACTTCACTGCACTGATACTAACACTGATCACTTAATTTATTTTCTACGGAACGTGTTGTTCCTACGTTATAAAAATTGGTGGCCCCGAAAGGGGCCGATTACTGTTAATTGAACAGTTGCTCAATATGGGCACCCTCAGCGTCTATGCACGCCTCCGCACGTACAACCAGCTGCCTTTGGACTGCACGTAACGTTTCTGGCGTGATGTTTGCCACCGCAGCATGAATCCGCACGACTAGGTCTTCCAGTGAATCCACTGGGTGACGGTACACCTCATCCTGAAATGATTGTTGTACAACAAATACAAAACGTAAGTAAAAAAAGAATACCTATAAAAAATTAAGAGCACTAATCAAATTACCTTCAGGTAGCCCCAGAAGTAAAAATCCAGCGGGGTCATATCCGGTGACCGTGGGGGCCACGCAACAGGACCGCCGCGGCCGATCCACCTGTCCTGGAAGGTTTCGTTAAGGTAGTCGCGGGAAATTGTGGCGTAGTGAGGTCCAGCCCCGTCTTGCTGATAGACCATGTTCTGTCGGACCTCATCTGGAATATGGGCCATAAGACCCGGCAGAACATGCTCTAAAAAGACTTTATACGCTGGACCGTCCATCCTGTCTGGTAGCATGTACGGCCCAACGATAAAATCGCCACAAATGCCCGCCCATACATTAATTTGCCAACGGACTTGTGCTGCGCGTGTCCGAAGCGCTAGCGGATTCTCGTCGCTCCACACATGCCGATTGCGGGAATTGAAGCAGCCTTCCCGCTTGAAGATTGCTTCGTCCGTCCACAATATGTATTTGCAGAACGACGGATTCCGCTGCACTTCTCCCAACAGCCACACTGAATATTCAACCCGCTGGTCGGCATCCCCGGGGTGCAAATGTTGCACCCGTATAAAGCGGTACGGGTGCAACATGTTCTCCCTCAGAGTTCGGTGCACCGTCATTCTGCTGGCACTAGAAGAAAATGCAGAAACATCCATTATTAGATAACATTTGTTTCCCTTAATTAATAATTGTTGCAGTTATCTTGTACTGTGACTTACTCTAGGCGGCGGCTCAAGTCGCGCACGCTGACGGTGGGGTCCTCGTCGATGGCGTGCAGGATGTTTTCTTCCACCGCAACGTTCCGCGCGGCTCGGGGTCTACCCACGTCGCTGCCTCGCGGCATCATCGACCCCGTCGAATATAATCGGGACGCCAAACGTCTGATCGTTCCCTCGCTCGGGGTTTCGATGCGCGGGTACTCCACTGCCAACGCTCGCACGGTAGCACTCGCGTTCCCGTCGTTCCGCGCGTACACCCAGAACATAGCGTAATACTCTTCGGCGGAGTACATTTCTGGGCCGAGATTACTAGCTGACTGACAGGATTTTTTCCCAAGTAACTTCCTCTACCCCCAAGTAGTTTCTCTCATTCCATTATGAGTTTACTCCCACCAGGACAAGAGGCTTTAGGTAAAAAGAAGCCAGCACATTTTCGGAACACACGTGTTTTGCAGAAGTGCAACGAAAACTTTCACAAAAGCCCGCGCTCCGTCCTTCCACTGACAATGGAAACCACGAGAAGGTGGTGGGCTTTTTTCATTAGGAGAGGTTATGGATGGGTCAGGAGGATGGAAGTAAGAAGGCCCGGTCATAAATTTTAAACACCCGTGATCGGCCATGTACTTTAATTCGTTCGATTGCCAGACTTCCCACGTTTCGTATTACTTCTGATCAATCGTAAAAACTAACTGCGTTGATCGTCAACGTAGTCTAAAGAAGGTCGCGGTTTATGACCGTATTGTTCCTTGAGTCGACGGTCAAGAACAGTGCGCCACGGCCACCTTCTCGTGGTTTCCATTGAGCAATGACACTTTTTCAACAAATAATCAAGATAAGGACAAGCTGGAACTTACACATCTGATTATTATAAAAGCAGTGTCATTGGCCAAGAGTGGGTTAGCAAAATTCTCCTGCAATTCTTCTGTCGACCTGTTATTTGACCTCACTGAAGAAATATGGGGTTGTAGCGGTACGGTCAGGTGACTGTAATCGCGCGCGGTTGCTTTACCTGAGACGGGGCGCAGGACTTTTCGATGTCATTGACGTATTCCGTGCGAGAGAAGGTGGGCTTGAGGTTCGATTGGTCCCAAACTAGCCAATCGGGGCTGCTTATCTCTCGTCTCTAAACACGCGCTCGAATTTCAAAACAAAAGCACGCGTCGACGTATTCGGTGCGAGAGAAGGTGGGCCTTGGGGAGGAGATATTGCTGTGAAGAGGGCCTCTTCAGGACAGTGTCCATTTGCGAGGGATGCAGGGCCAATCGGACCTCAAGCCCACAGTCTCTCGCACCGAATACGTCGACGCGTGCTTCTGTTTTGAAATCCGAGCGCGTGTTTAGACACGAGAGATAAGCAGGCCCGATTGGTTAGTTTGCGGCCAATGGGACTTCAAGCCCACAGTCTCTCGCACCGAATACGTCGACGCGTGCTTTTGTTTTGAAATTCGAGCGCGTGTTTATACTCGAGAGATAAGAGATCCGTCTTTAATTTGAGGGTAGGACGAAGCAGGCGGGACTACGCGCAGTCAGCGGACTACCCTTCTTTTCCTGTGTCTCCCCGCGAGACGTATTGATGCTGGATAATACTCTGTAATTTCTAGTTCTCCAAAATTAATCAGGCTCATCAGCCAGAGCATTTCGCCAGGGTCGCGGTTTATGACCGTATTGTCCCGCAAGTCGGCGGTAGAGAACGGTTTCCTACAGTTTCGGATAATTTATGACTTAATTGGTTCCGCCTCGTAGCAGACGTGAACTCAGGGTGTCAGAAAGGGGAAACAGGAATGGTATGCATTTTCTTCTTTATAGCAACTCGAAGACTTTCTGCGTCTCTTCCCTTCGGACCCTTTCGAACCGATACACGTGGTGTCTGTTTTCTATCTCGAAGCAATGGGTACATTGTCAGTGGAAGGACGGAGCGCGGGCTTTTGTGAAAGTTTTCGTTGCACTTCTGCAAAACACGTGTGTTCCGAAAATGTGCTGGCTTCTTTTTACCTAAAGCCTCTTGTCCTGGTGGGAGTAAACTCATAATGGAATGAGAGAAACTACTTGGGGGTAGAGGAAGTTACTTGGGAAAAAATCCTGTCAGTCAGCTAGTAATCTCGGCCCAGAAATGTACTCCGCCGAAGAGTATTACGCTATGTTCTGGGTGTACGCGCGGAACGACGGGAACGCGAGTGCTACCGTGCGAGCGTTGGCAGTGGAGTACCCGCGCATCGAAACCCCGAGCGAGGGAACGATCAGACGTTTGGCGTCCCGATTATATTCGACGGGGTCGATGATGCCGCGAGGCAGCGACGTGGGTAGACCCCGAGCCGCGCGGAACGTTGCGGTGGAAGAAAACATCCTGCACGCCATCGACGAGGACCCCACCGTCAGCGTGCGCGACTTGAGCCGCCGCCTAGAGTAAGTCACAGTACAAGATAACTGCAACAATTATTAATTAAGGGAAACAAATGTTATCTAATAATGGATGTTTCTGCATTTTCTTCTAGTGCCAGCAGAATGACGGTGCACCGAACTCTGAGGGAGAACATGTTGCACCCGTACCGCTTTATACGGGTGCAACATTTGCACCCCGGGGATGCCGACCAGCGGGTTGAATATTCAGTGTGGCTGTTGGGAGAAGTGCAGCGGAATCCGTCGTTCTGCAAATACATATTGTGGACGGACGAAGCAATCTTCAAGCGGGAAGGCTGCTTCAATTCCCGCAATCGGCATGTGTGGAGCGACGAGAATCCGCTAGCGCTTCGGACACGCGCAGCACAAGTCCGTTGGCAAATTAATGTATGGGCGGGCATTTGTGGCGATTTTATCGTTGGGCCGTACATGCTACCAGACAGGATGGACGGTCCAGCGTATAAAGTCTTTTTAGAGCATGTTCTGCCGGGTCTTATGGCCCATATTCCAGATGAGGTCCGACAGAACATGGTCTATCAGCAAGACGGGGCTGGACCTCACTACGCCACAATTTCCCGCGACTACCTTAACGAAACCTTCCAGGACAGGTGGATCGGCCGCGGCGGTCCTGTTGCGTGGCCCCCACGGTCACCGGATATGACCCCGCTGGATTTTTACTTCTGGGGCTACCTGAAGGTAATTTGATTAGTGCTCTTAATTTTTTATAGGTATTCTTTTTTTACTTACGTTTTGTATTTGTTGTACAACAATCATTTCAGGATGAGGTGTACCGTCACCCAGTGGATTCACTGGAAGACCTAGTCGTGCGGATTCATGCTGCGGTGGCAAACATCACGCCAGAAACGTTACGTGCAGTCCAAAGGCAGCTGGTTGTACGTGCGGAGGCGTGCATAGACGCTGAGGGTGCCCATATTGAGCAACTGTTCAATTAACAGTAATCGGCCCCTTTCGGGGCCACCAATTTTTATAACGTAGGAACAACACGTTCCGTAGAAAATAAATTAAGTGATCAGTGTTAGTATCAGTGCAGTGAAGTGAATATTCGGTACATTAACCCGGACGCACTTGACGTTGCGACCCTTACCTTCGGGTGGTGTCCTGCGAATACCTGCGATCAGCTGAGCACTGGGCGCTACCCTACCATAAATCTTTTCGTCCACCGATGACCAGGATCGGTACAGTGACCCAGTGACACAAAAAAGGTTTCCGAAAAATAAGGAAAGGAATGTCCGAATGGGTGAGTTTTATTTAATTTATTGGTGATTATTAGGTGTAGAAATAAATTCTTTCCGATTTTAGGGTACAATAACAGTTCGATTTAAAAAATATGACAAATACCGCCGCGATAGAAATTCAGTAGCTTTGTACTGATTATGTAAATCCAGTCGGAAAGAATTTATTCATACACCTAATATTATTGTTTAAATTCAGTTGGGTTGGCCGTTATTAAACTACGGATTTTTACCTCAATAACGAATTACGATCACATGTCGTACATTTTCTGCTACATTACCTTTTCGTTTATGCGTTATTTGAAAACGAAATGTACGCATTTCTTGTCCTCTCGCTTCAAATAATTATTATTTCCTTCGATGCATGTCGACTTGCTTGTTCGTACGTCCGTAGTACAAGCGCGGCCGCCTACCGCGTAGCCAACGCTACCGCGGGAGCTCGGGCGGAAGGCGCGCGCTCTGATTGGTCGGTGCTTTTGGTTATTATCTCGTTAACGAAACCTCGGAGAGAATTTTCGCAAAGGAAAAAGTTGTTTGCAATCACCCCCTGAATCACCCCCTTCAAGGAACTCCGACATTTTTGGGACATCCTGTATATTCCCTTTACATAAAGTACTAAGTATGAAGTATATTTTATTCAGATTTTAAAATATTGTCGATATAAAAATAGTCTTCTTCCCAAGTTCTGAACATGGTATTTATTTAAGTACGTATATGGACGTATTCAGTATTCACAGACTATTTGGTAGCAATGAATATACATATATATGTAAATAAATAATAAGATACAAATTATGATTCAACAGGAGACAGAAAGGTAAAAACTTATCACTCTGGTATCGATATAAATGATATACATAATTCTTTCCGTCTCGGTCCGCTCGTAATAGCTGGCTTTCGAGCCGATCGTGTCCGAGTTTTGCCAAACCGACCTGAAATCAAATTGCCCGCTCATGGCGGTCATGCTTGTAGCCCGAATCGAGTCTTGGGATCCCGAAACCGTCGGGATCTCGAGCAATGCGAAAGTATCGGGACCCCGCCCGATCCCGCCCGAAATTTTCCGACCCGTCCCGAGGGCCGAGAATCCGAGCCGCGGGACGATCCGCACACTCCTATTCGTAACACGTATTCTCTCGTCATCGCAGAACACGAGTGAGCCAGAAGTGGTGGGGATAGCGCCAAGCTTCTGTCATGTATAGGCCAAACCGAGCTGAAGCGTAGAAATACACGCATCAGAATAGGTGTGCCTTAGGCCTTAGCTCTGAAAAAATTCAGGAGCTTTATTGGTCAGAACATTGATTCTTTTTCGATAGCTTCATCTCGTATTGGTCTACGCATTACTTCGTGACGCACACAACTACATATGTACTACGCTGACAATAAGAATAAATAACAGCCACACGTCTACGTTCAGACGGGGCCGAGCAGCATTCCCGTTACCCCACCATACCCTTCGGTGGCTAGGGAACTCCAACTGACAAATCCACGATCGTCAGATGGTGATAGCTGATTTCTCCTCGATCGCTGTTCGCGAAAACAAATCGACCGGCCAATATATTTGAATACGACCTTAGGATAAAGATATAATGAAAGATGAAAAATTATTCGAAGCCAAAGATGAAAGGCCTTCGAATAAACAAAGGAAACTAATAAATACCCGAAGCTAAATAGAATTTTAGATTTAGGGTACACACACCCTCCCCCAAACCTCGTGTCGATCGACCACTGGGACCATTCGGAAGTATATTCTTTTAATTAAATAATGCCCATCTCTGCATAGGAGCGTAAAGAATTACGAAAAAAATCAAGGAGTCAACTGTTGACCGGTTTGGAGACTTTTCCTTGTTATATGTTATATACAATAGTCGGAAGAATAATAATAAATGCAATAATTATATTTTCTGAAAATATGATATCAGTAAATCACTACTTCCAGTGTTATTAAAAAATTCCAATCTCTTTTTTTATTTGAAATAATGTGGCCATATAATTATAACATATATTCGGCAGCGGTGATGTATGTGTTACAGTAAAAGCGTGAATTTAGTAAATGTAGACAATTCCCAGCAGTTCCTAGTCAATGTATACCTAAAATGCATATAACCTAACCTAAAGTCGTCCGAAAATGCATGCATTGACTGCATCACGCTTTTACTGTGGCTTGTGTATCCAGCTAACGCTTCAGTTTTGCTATGATTCCACGTTGGCAGTCCTCCCGAGTAGGCGCCATCTCGTGTCCACTAGCTCAACTAAATTTGTCACGTGACTTGCTCTGTATTATCGCCAATATGGCGGAACTCGTATTTGGGAATGCAATCACGGGGATACGTTTTTCGTCCTTATATGAACAGATTTTAGGCTGGGTGAGGTCTCATTCGAAAGAGGAAGGTTCGAGACAGCCCGCTCTGGTCATCGTTTGAGCCACAAAACTCTTTTAGTGACCTAAAAATACTTGGATTCCTGCGGGTGTATTTTGTCGACTTTTGCTCTACTTTGAACACTCATATTATTAGATATCAACACAATCTTGTCGAACCATGACCAGAGCGGGCTGCATCGAACCTTCCTCTTTCGATTGAGACCTCACCCAGCCCAAAATCTGCTCATATAAGGACGAAAAACGTATCCCCCCAAACCCATGTTTCGGGCACATTATGTGGGTATTACAGCGCGTTGCATTACCCGTGTCTACCCCCTTAAGGCGATATTTTAAGAATATTTTTAGTTTTTTTATTTCAGACGATTCTGTCACGAGTCGATGGCGCCCATGAAGAGCTCTAATTTCTACAGTGGTACAATGAATGCTGTATATCTAATGCAAAAATTAATAAAGTTCAAACAATATTTTTTTCGTCTGTTATCAGTTATCGTCATTTGTTTCTCGGGAGGGGGGTTGAATCTGGAGGTTGTGCACGTTTTCGCTCCTGCCAAGCTCTCTCAGTTGATGTTTTCGGCATGATAAACACTAATTGTATTAAAAATAATACACAAACATAATAACATGCACGAAGTATAATTTAACACAAATGTGAGTACGTTATTATGTTATAACGAATAAATGAGGAACGCAGCGAATTCACTGACGAATTCAAGGAGTGGGTGCAGCGCAGCACTGTCAGGGAAATCCCTATCGTAGTGGAGGGGGAACACCTACATTGGCGTCGATGGTTTGTGACTTTATTGCCTTTGGGTTAGGACCTCTCCCAACCTTTGCTAAAACGACACTCGTTATTGCGACTTCGAGGTGAAAACATCGCGAGAGAACAAATTCGTAGTGTGGTGATAATTTCATTGTGCCGTGGAATGAGTTGGAAGTTGTTGCTTGCCCTGGTGCTGCAAGAAGAAGAAGACGATGACGCGCTTCTGGTGGATCATTTTGAAGGAAGGACAAGGAAGAGGAAAAGGAAGGAAGTGAAGGCCATGTACAAGGCTCGCCATACCGAGGGCTATTCAAGCATCCTAATAGCCAATCATCTATTGGAAGATGACCAAGCCTTCAGACAATTTTTTAGGCTAAGCAAGGAGCAGGTGGATTTTGTTTTAAATATGGTTGGAAAAGATTTAACGAAACAACCGTGTAGGAGAGTGAAATCTCCAATTTCCCCCCAGGAAAAGTTGCTCCTCACATTAAGGTAAGTTAATTTTTCCAAGACGTATTTTATTTTTTCGTAACGTAATTTTATTATAGTACCAGTTTTATATTTTGACTGTAGTTAATACAAAGTATCTAAGGTCTGGGTTAGGGTACTAGCTAAGGTCTCATAATAATCACGTTCCGCAGAGTGATTTTCACGTCCATATGTTGTACGCTCTCGCTCCACATTTGGTGGGTTCCCGGGGACATCACAGTCATAGATCATTAATCAATTGAAGCAAAGAAGCGTTTGCTTTCAAAATGAATTACGGCGGAAATTTTTTAACCGTCATCGCCATACTTATAAAAAAGATCGAAGCAGAGTCGCAATCCATTGATTTGCTGATTGATACTGCCCATTAGTTTTTTTCTTTCGATAGCTCTTGTTTCCAAAACATCCAGTCCAGTGCTGGAATCATTTCTGTGCGTTTTTGACACTGAACTGGAGGTATTGCTTGATCTTCTTCCCCTTGAAATAGGAATATTCATCTCTGACTGTGTTTTTATAACACCTTCATACCTTGCAGGAGTTTTTAGAATATCCATCAATGTTTGTGGAATGTCGGTATCCGTACTGCTTCTAATCTGTTGAACCTTTTCGTTTCCTTCTATATTACAGCGGGTACTATGATAAAATATATAAATTAAATTTTTTAAATTTATTATACTTTATAACTCATAGTGTGTTCAAAACAAACTTGCCTCCTTTTTGCAGGTTCCTTGCTACTGGGGAAACATTCCAATCCCTGTCATTTGCATTCCGAATTTCGCCAGGGTATATCGGCAGAATTATAAAAGATGCTCTTAAACATCTATGCCGCAGATTAGTACCAACATTTCTGCCGCAGCCCAGTGGATCAAATTTCAAAAAAATTGCTCAGCAATTCTCTGCCAAATGGAATTTTCCAAATTGCATCGGAGCAATCGATGGGAAGCACATTAGGGTAGTGTGTCCCTAAAATCGCGGATCGCTGTTTTTCAATTACAAGAATTATTTCTCGATCGTGTTATTAGCATTAGTCGATGCCGACTATAAATTTATTGCAATTGACGTCGGCTCCTATGGAAAAGAAGGGGACAGTGGGATACTCGAAAAATCGGTGATGGGTCGACAGATTCGGACGGGAACATTCAATTTTCCCACGGAGAAGGCACTGCCAGGATCTGGTATAGTGTTGCCGCACGTCATCGTGGGTGACGAAGCCTTCAGACTCACGAAGCACATGATGAAGCCGTATCCCAAGAATCAAGCTGCGGAAGATGAGACCAAAAAAATTTTCAATTATCGTTTGTGCAGAGCACGAAGGGTCTCGGAGAATGCGTTCGGACTGTTGTCGCAGTGTTTCCGGATATTCTATTCCCCCATCGCGGTATTGCCAGACACGACGGATTCCATCGTCACAGTAACGTGCTGCCTGCACAATTTGTTGCGTGACGAATATATCCAAAATAATAGTCAAAATCACCGAAATTCAGAAGCAGAATTGCCAACGGGCAATATGATGCCGTTGGGTAGACCAGGAGGCTTTGGAAATATAGAAGGCTTCGAAGTACGGACCAAATTTCGACAATACTTCAACGCACCAGAAGGGTCTGTAGCGTGGCAGCAAAACTGTCTGTAAAGTGGCGTAAGAATATAATCCCACAGCTGTAAGCTGTATTTAGAGAACGTTTAGCAGCAACCTTAAGGTAATTTTTCATTTTTAAATTAATATTACATACCCATCGTTTGTGTGTCATTGTGTAAATGAATTCATTTAATTGTTTATACAGGGTTTTCCAAAAATGCCAGAGTCCCTTAAGAGGTGTGACTCGTGGGATGATTTGGAACAACTTTTCCCGTAGCGAAAATGTTCTCCGAGGCTTTGTTAACGAGCTATTAAGACCTAACCCCCAACCAATCAGAGTGCGAGTCTGCCAGCCGATCTGCCGCGGTAGTGGCCTACGTGCTGGGCGTGTACTACGAACAAGGAAGTCTGTCTGCATCGAAGGAAATTGTGAAAAGTAGCAAATGAAAAAGATGTAGCAATTGCAGCTTGAACACCCGTGTCACTGAATCACTGTACCGAGCATAGTCATTGACGCACACGCGTAGTGCACAGCTAATCCCAAGTATATGACCTAGCCCAAGCGTAACAGGTATATTAACGTCACAACCAAATTCTATATTGAAAAGTAATATTGGAATTTGCATTCGTAATTATTCAATTGCTAAGTTACTATTCGTTTTTATGGTTACTTAGTTTTTCCTTAACAATGTTTTAGATTTTTGGCGGCTGGAATGTCTTCTCGAGCATCGGACACTACATAATTTTGTGCTTTGTGAAGATAACAGCAACAACAATGGCATATATGCGGAAAATATTTCATCATGAAATAGTGTGCAGCTGAGTCTTGAGTCGCTGGTTTCGAGACAGTTTTGTTGCCACGCTACAGCCCCTTCTGGTGCGTTGAAGTATTGTCGAAATTTGGTCCGTCCGTCAAAGCCTTCTATATTTCCAAAGCCTCCTGGTCTACCCAACGGCATCATACTGCCCGTTGGCAATTCTGATTCTGAATTTCGGTGATTTTCACTATTATTTTGGATATATTCGTCACGCAACAAATTGTGCAGGCAGCACGTTACTGTGACGATGGAATCCGTCGTGTCCGGCAATACCGCGATGGGGGAATAGAATATCCGGAAAAACTGCGACAACAGTCCGAACGCATTCTCCGAGACCCTTCGTGCTCTGCACAAACGATAATTGAAAAATATTTTGGGCTCATCTTCCGCAGCTTGATTCTTGGGATACGGCTTCATCATGTGCTTCGTGAGTCGGAAGGCTTCGTCACCCACGATGACGTGCGGCAACACTATACCAGATCCTGGCAGTGCCTTCTCCGTGGGAAAATTGAATGTTCCCGTCCGAATCTGTCGACCCATCACCGATTTTTCGAGTATTCCACTGTCCCCTTCTTTTCCATAGGAGCCGACGTCAATTGCAATAAATTTGTAGTCGGCATCGACTAATGTTAATAGCACGATCGAGAAATAATTCTTGTAATTGAAAAACAGCGATCCGCTATTTTTGGGACACACTACCCTAATGTGCTTCCCATCGATTGCTCCGATGCAATTTGGAAAATTCCATTTGGCAGAGAATTGCTGAGCAATTTTTCTGGAATTTGATCCACTGGGCTGCGGCAGAAATGTTGGTACTAATCTTCGGCATAGATGTTTAAGAGCATCTTTTACAATTCTGCCGATGTACCCTGGCGAAATTCGGAATGCAAATGACAGGGATTGGAATGTTTCCCCAGTAGCAAGGAACCTGCAAAAAATATAGCCAACCGCAGCGGGTATGTTACCGTCACAACAAAATTCTATATTGAAAAGTAATTTTCAAATATCCATTTGTAATTATTCAATTGCTAAGTTACTTTTCGTTTTTTTTAAATTAAGTTTTCCATATTTAAAATAATGTTTTAGATTTTCGGCCACTGGAATGTCGTTTCGAGCATTGGACACTACACTACATACCTAATTTTGTGCCTTGTGAAGATAGCGGTCCCGAACAGCTGAAATGAAAAATCTCCGAAAAATTCCCTGTATCTAATGAAAATTTTGTACAAAAATCCAAAATAATACGATGACATGGTTGAAACAATAATTTATTCCATAAATGCAGTAAAGTTGACGAAATGTATGCAGTTATTTATTTATATCTACGTTTCTATCTTTAAAAAAGAATGTATTTCACTTTTGGTAACTCACAAATACTGTACATATAATAAATTGACACAGAAAAAAATATATTTCTAACGTTACAGTCACACTGAGTAAATGTAACCCACAGACTACCTTTCCAATAAGTTTACTCTCCTGCTTCTGGAATACTAGTGATTCTCGGGGGGGATTTGTAGCAAAGGTATCAGACTTTTTTCCCCGAAAGCCCTAACTCCCCATACTTTACCGTCCAGAAATGTCAGGTGTTTTCCGGGCGAACTGGATTAGCGTAACCCACTGTGGTCTCCGAGGGTTAATGAATTACTAATAAAAGATGATTTTTATCGCAAATGACTGATCATTAATTTAAACAAAACGATATTCGGCTACTTCCCTTACTATTCGACTTTTCCTTATAACTTGAAAACTGAATGTTTCCCCAACGTGCGACTTAAAACACTAATAAAGTACCAAAAAAACAGTTTTCAATTTTTTATCACGATTGAGTTAAAAAATAAAAAACACAAATTAATAGATGTAAAAAATATTAAATTATACATCACTAGAAAGGAATAGGTTTATCCTATTTTTTGCCACAAATTTCATTCCGATATCTGAAAAGAAACACCCAAATGTCATTGCCTTCTTCAATCTGGCAGATAAACAGAGCACGATGTACATATAAAAAAAAGGCTAGTCTTTCACTGTCTTCGACGGTCCTCGAGACCTCATACGACAATAGACCCTTTTTTCAAGTGCTCGAAAAGGTCCTGTGCGGCGCGTCGTTGCACTGGTGGGGCCATGGCGTTGACGCTTAGGTATAGGAAATACCATTTCCGACGACGCCAGTCGCAGTCGCTTGGCGGCTGTAGCCGCCAGCCGCGGTCGCTGGCGGCTGTAGCCGCTCATTGGAACGGCCAGCTTTAGGGGGCAAGATTGTACGGCCCCCCTGGTCTCGAGGGTCGAAGTCCTCGAAACCCATCGAGGCACGGCTTATCGACGGCGTTCCCTCTGGAGTCTTGGCTGCCAGGATCGGCTGCCAGGATCGTCGCGCGCCTCAGGATTTCTGCACTGTTAGAAATCCTGATGCGCGTGCCGGGCCCGTGGTTTCAAGTGCCGTTTTCCTTTTCCAACTACCTTTTCTGTCTCTTATGTAAACACTTCTGGACTCGAGGTTGGAGCGCGGGCAGGACCGTGGTGTTTTCTGGCGCGCGGGCAGGACCGTGGCGCTTTCTTGCGCGCCACGCAAGAGCGTGGATGAAAAATTTGACCTGCATCACGCGCAATCCGAAGATTCCACCCTTTTTTCAAAACATCTTGCATATTATTACATCTCTTCAGCATTTATCTTACATATAAGATCATTTGCATACCTATGTGTATTTATTGTCTATCAATATTAGTTTTTATATTAAAACAATGACATGGTAATTATTGCCGTCAATAGTAATAATTATGATCGTCACAACAGTGAATGTGTTACCTGCAATTTCATGTGCCAACACATTGCCGGGGAAACATTTGGACATTTTTTAATGTACCCTTGTAAAATTTTACACTCGTTATAACTGAGTCATAAACATTTCCATAATTTGTAGCACCTTCAGGTCAACCAAATATAGCTTCGTAAAAACAGATGATTCAGTGTACCCTACAGTAACAGCATTTATGATATCCTCTATAAGCCAGGTATATCGAGGAATTTGTATACTTTTCGCGAACGTATATCGCGATCGTGTCTTGCCGATCGTTTCGCAGATCGATGATATACATCGAACAGGTAGTACACAATACACCACTGCGGTGGATCGTGTAAAAAGCATGTGGAGTCGACGTAGAAATGGGAGCCCGAACTCGCTGTCTCTAAGTAGTGACGGGTACGACCTCCTGGCCTGCGCGAAGGACCGCCGCGATCCGGCTTCACGTACTTTTGCGGAACGCGCGCCGGAACGCGCGCCGGAACGCGTGCCGGACCGCCCGTGTAAAGGGCACTATTAACCCGTCAGGATTCTACCCCGTTTCTCGGGTACGCGTCCGCTTTTTATAGGCCCGGGCCAGCTTGCGGACGGACCGTACTCGCGAGGGTGACCATCGACAAGGGTGGGCCTACCTAAGACGCACGCATAGGTGCGCCGGAGTCATTATGCGTTGCGCAAGCCACCCTCTCCGGCCTTGACGGTACCAGCCCGTCGCTAAATAGATTCGCGGTATATGGAACCGTGTCTCGACGCCGCTCTACCAGATCTCCTATCAACCCCGTAGGCTCGCTTTTACTCGTCGTCCTGAACCCGGAGTAGCCAGGTCCCCTTCACGTCCCCGCTGGAAGCACCTATAGACTGCGCGGGCACGCGCATACCATACCTCCAGCTTGCTAGGGTGACGGCTTGTTTACCCTCATAGGGCTAGCTATCCCACCCTCCTACTCCCCCCTCTCTCCCCCTTGACTCAACGCCCTAGTACTCCTCCCCCCTCATTCCTGTTTCCTGAGATTTCCCACAGCTATCCTACACTGCAACACTGCCCCATTGTTTTCCCCCGACCCCCCCCCCCCCCCCGACCTACACTCTTTAATCCTGAGGTTATAGCATTTTAGGGCAAGGGTCCCCACGGCAAGAGGGCCCCAGGGACGCACCACTCCCCCCCCACCCCTTCCCAGATTAAATCAAGTCTTGATCAAACATTGCGAGATCTGATAGCGAGGCACGGTCCAGAAGGGGGGCGGTCACCACCCGCCCCTAGCGGCACTCCGCATTCCTAAAGAGGTGTGTAAAAGCCGGTGCGCCGGTATCGCTTAAGTGCTTGGAGCACTGGAACCATTCTTACTTTCTTACTCTTGGCACTGCTACCCTTCCGCGGTCCCGGATCGATCTTTCCAAGGCTCAGTCACCACTGGACCACGGTTGGAATAGCTGCCTCACCATTCTGCCCTCATTGGCTGCGTTTCTGTTGAAGATGTGGAGGGGGCCCCTGCCTCCGCCCCCCCCCCCCCGGTGGACTACGCCGAAGAGTAGCGGTCCCCTTCGAATCGCGGCTCCAGCCTCCTTCTCAGTCTACTTCCGAGTCACTGACCGAGAAGGGGGCCAGCGTGAAGGTCCTCCCCTTCTGGCGGAGATGAGCCTTAGGTGTATTTCCATGGGTTCACCTCCTCCAGGAAACTCGCAATCTTGTCTATACATAGCTTGCTAACCTCTTCTGCTCTAATCACTTCCATGCCAAATATCCTTTTCCGGGTTTCCATTGTACGTGGACACTCGCACAGAACGTGCACAGAGTCCTCCTTGCTAACCTCGCATAGCGAACACATTTCTGTTTCACTGGCGATAATCCTATGTAAGTGAGCATTCAGTGGTGCATGCCCACTTAGAATGCCCACCACATTCCTTGCTTCGACTCTTTCCATTCCTATTAGTTTCCTGGCCCTGTCCCTTTTGGTTCAGGGCCCATCAACAGCTTCGCCGTCGCACAGTCAGTCGTATCCTCCCACTTTCTTTTCCTGGCCTTATCCCTCCATTCTCTGATAACGGCCTTGAAGGCCACATCAGCTATCGTGGTCCCAAGTACCTAATATGTATATTAATCCGAACTGCTGCGCTGGTTAAAAACGTGTTGCTTTTTCCTTGTAGCGCTTCAAAGAGAACGATTTTTTTATTGCCTAACGAATGTCCTGCCGAACGTATTGCAATTAGCTTGTAGCAATTGAAAATTAGGCGACGAAGAAGCACGTACACAAAACCAAACGTCTTCAGTAATAAACCCGCAATAAACCGTGACCTGCTTTAAACCGTTTAGGCAGATGATTGCACTGTAGAACAAAGGCCTGTGAAAAACACCGTAGGCCCGGTAAAATTCTTAAAGCACTTTTCCACCTCTCTGCGAAAAAATCTGGAAGGGGGAATGTTTGTCTTGACCGATAATATTTATATACCCACACAGCACACTTCGTTGCGGCAAAGTTGCAGGATGGTTGCTGCGACGTTGCCGTGCAACATTGCACGGAGCGGACATAGAATTGTTGCTGTATAGTTGCTGCATAGTTGCGTTGCAAAGTTGCACTGCAACTTTGCCGCAACTATGCCGCAACTATGCCGCAAGTATGCCGCAACTATGCCGCAAATTTGCCGCATCTATGCGGCAACTTTGCTGCAACTTTGCCACAGCTTTTGCCGCAACTTTGCCACAGCTTTTGCCGCAACTTTGCCACAGCTTTTGCCGCAGGTTTGCCGCAACTTTGTCACAGCTTTTGCCGCAACTTTGCCACAGCTTTTGCCGCAGCTTTTGCCGCAGCTTTGCCGCATCTATGCCGCAACTATACCGCAACTTTGTTAGAAATTGTTTATACTTAGTGTACGCGAAGGTCTTCACTCGGACTTTAATTTTCCAAAGTAGTAAGAATTCAGCCAAATTCGAGAAAATTGACTTTGAAAAATGTGGAGTGTACATATATACATTTGATTGAAAGTAATCACCAACGAATAGCGTGGGCTTGTGCCTAGCGCTCCCGACTAGTAACCATGAGGTCGTCAGTTCGCATCTCACTGTTGGCATTATTATTATTTTTATTCATTTGAATACCTATTGCCTCAAAGTTACTGTGCGAAGTTGCCTCAAAGTTGCCGTGCAACTTTGCAGCAGGCGGACATAGAATTATTGCTGCATAGTTGCGGCATCCTTGCGTGGCTCGTTGCCATCTTGCGCCGCAACTATCCTGCAAAGATGCTGCAACGAGAGTGTGCTGTATGGGTATGCTATACAAAAGCCGCAAATTATAAGATTAATTTAATATAAAATAAAACAAATCTTTAAAACAATAATCAAAAACAATCTTTTATAGTTTATACTAGCTGCTTTCATGTCACGAGAGCATTCACATGTATTACTAACGATTCTTTGTATTAATTTCACATGATTTGTAATATACAGATTTGCCATGGTGATAAATCGTTTTGTTAGAATGCATTCCTATGTGTTAGCAAATATATCGGATAGCGCACGTTGCAGGAACGGAATAATCGCGAGGAGGAGACTTTTAGTTTAGAGGACGATGTAAGCACTGCTGTTAATCTTAAGCACTAATTTAATCTTACATGTAAGTCTATTTTACAGTTATTTACAATATACGTTTTATGGAGCGCAATTATCTTGAATATTGTCTTATTTTTAAGGTAACGGCACTAGTATTCCTACGCGGTAGGACCTTTCTAGTTTAAGCAGCGCAATGCGCGTGGATTCGGCACGACTCTCGGTACACAGCGAAGCGATTTTAAGCAAAGCAAAGCAAGCGATTAGCGGGTGAAGCGTATTAGTTAGGTGTTACCTCTCGGACGGCTCGTCGACTAGTAGATCGAGGAAATCGCCGTCGATTTCCTCGAATCCGCGAGCTCTCCCCGTTCCATCGATCGATGGAAGGGAGACAGGATCGATGCTCCACATGAGCAAGGGGGGGGGGGGCGTACAGAATCGCTTAGGAACGGGTGATGGCGCAATAAGTACTATTTCTCGAACACTATGAGAGTAACAATTTTATACGGGCATGAGAATCATTCGAAACGCGCCGCGAAGAGCCATGAACCTATTCAGGAGTCATGCTGTGGCTCCGAAATTTGATACTTTCTCAAACTTTAAACATTAATATCAGCTAAAGTTGCAAGTAATAGCAGTTGATTTTTGCAGGACAGTTATGTGATGGTATTCACTTTCAAAATATATCATCATCACGAGAACGTAGGTGCGCGTAAATTCTTTCAGGCTCTAAAACATGATTTTGGTTATGTATTTTTGAAAAGTATTTACGTCATACATAAGCTGAGACTATACAGTATAGTGTAAGAATAAATATAACTTGAAATGTTTGCATAAATCGTCCCCTCTCTTTCTTCTATATACATGTATATATGAAATAAAATTATGTGAAATTATGAAATGTTCCATTATTCCTACCACAGAATACGAGCATAGTGTTTAGATAAAAGGATAAATGGAACTTGGAATTTTTCAGGGAGGTGCTGCAACTGATGGGATTTTGAAAATTTTCAAACTTCTCTTTGCTTCGGCACCCTACTAAAATATACCGAGTTCCAATTTCTTGGTGAGGTATATATTCCACGTTACATCTATGAAAATAGACCAGAACCCCTGATACCCAAGGCAGAAGAATGCATTGTAGGTATATGTACAATGTATTTCACCTCTTCTATACCTCGTCTGCCCAAATTACTTCTTAGAGTGACTGCTTTTAAATGCAGAGTGCGCGTCAAAACCACTGACTTTTCATGAAGTCGGTATTTTAGTTCGCGTAACACGACTCTCATAAGATGTCAAATGACCTAAGTTTCGGAACAAGTTATCTATCGATACGGTAGTGTTATCAAACACAGAGTTTATTTGAAATGATTTTTCCACGCGTAGTTCTTATCATATTTCGCTAAATGTCCAACGTGTTCGCAGAGGAGCAACGTATCGATTAATTCTACGTCCATTTGGTAGATGCCATGGTAAGGTGCGTAGTACTTTGAATATTTTTATCACACTTTCTTCAATTACGCCTGTCAGTATTTATATAACTATAAGATGGCTCGAAAATTAATAAGGGTAGACACTGATACACAAGTTACTGTAGAGGATTAAATCTTTTATTTTAGATAAGTGATTTTGTAAGCAGAAGTCTGGATAGTATCTCGGTAATATTCTCTCGATTATACAATTAAGAAAATACAGCAAGAGATCATAATTGAGGCAGTGTTTTTCCCTATTTTATATGATTAGTAGAGCCTATTGAGATACGTTATTGCTACTAACTCAATTTCGAAAAAAATGTGGAGCAAAATGTTGTTGCTCTCACTGCCTCAATTTATCTCCTACAATATTCATACATAATTTCGAATTTACTGGAGGAGCGTTAAACGTAGAATATCACAACTTAAGACATATCGAAATTAGCCTGTGCCTCTTCTTCAGTCATAAGGAAAGTTTGCTGTTGCTTGATCCAAGATGCGAAGGAGGATACTCTGGTGTATACGTCGGGTTTTCCAACGCCGCACGGTATTCCATAGGAAACGATACCGACTTGTACACCATTGACAACGAGAGGGCCACCAGAGTCACCCTAAAGATACAAGAAAAAAGCGATCATAAATTATAGAAGGAACGTTTCAAAAATTTGTTACGTTATACAGCACTATCTTAGTATTCAGTGTTAGATTCAATATTATTCTCATAACAAAGTGTCTGATATTAGTAAGAACCATTAATTCAACTTACGTTGCATGCACCCTCGCCGTATTTGGTGAATGTGCAGATGTGAGAGTCTCGTACGTTCGAGTGGGACTGTTTGCACTTCGCCTTAGACTCGATCATCAAGTTTATGTATTGTAGATTGTTGGGAAGAGATCCGCCAGCCTGCAAGCAAAATTAATATTTAATGAGTTTCTCTGTGCTCGAGCTTCACACCAAAACAGAATAATTCCATTTTCGATATAATCTTCTCATCGTGTATCACTCACTACCCATGATTCCCTTAAATTCGATATTGCCAAAGTTGCTATCAGAAAATTGACTTTCCGTCACAGTGCACACATCTTCTAGTATTACTACCACTTTAAAACAGCATCTTTCACTGACCTTAGTCGTTCCCCATCCAGACAGAATGCAGGATGATCCTTCGTAGGTGTTACTACCCGATGCCAGTGTGATCGGTTTTACATTAGCTGACATGGCAATGTTTATGTTGACGCGAATCAATGCCACATCGTTAATGATCAGGAAAGAGTTGTACTCGGGATGGGAAACAATCTTTTCCGCTCGATAAACGTCTCCGTTGCTGTTCAATTGGTTCGTTCCGACATGGACGGTAACGGTTCCTGGGCTGGACACACTGTCAACAGATATAATCCTCTAATGATGAAGCAGCAACGCAACCTTAAAGGTTTTAAAATTGTTAAAAAGTTTCCGGTTCTAATGAAAACTGTTTAAACTGTCCACGAATAGCCATGGAGAGCTTAAATCTTTCAACACGTATTACGTTTAGAAATCAACAACTATCGACCCTCTGAACAGCAATGTCCGTGAAACATACCCATCGACGCAATGAGCTGCAGTGAGGATGTGACGTGAACTGATGATAGATCCACCGCAGAAGTGTCTTCCATTTTTCCTCAGGGATACTTGGTACGGGAATTTTCCCACGGGTGCATCTTTGCCACCAACAATCTGAGGTCCCGGCAGGCCTATGTTGACGAAATCACATCAATGTTACTACTTTTGCACTCGGTATTCAATTTTGATTCTACTTAGTCACAAGGAGCATGCAAATACTGTGAACTTATTGTCACTTTAACACTACGTATTCAGAGAAAATAGAGAGTAGAATGAGAATGTGATAGAAAAGCACAAGATGTTTTTAAAATAGATGGCTGCATCTGGTAGACATAATGAACACTGACTACTGAAAGTTTTATTTCCTTTCCGTCTGATTCTTGTCACTTGAATTATCTTCATGGTATGTTCACATAGTATGTTAACAAATTGGACCATAAGAAAATATTTATTAAACTTTGTACCTTCGCGAAATTTAAATGTTTGACAGGTATTGTTTGCAGGGTAAATCCGGGAGACGCGGTCGGGTCGGAGAGTTGGTCGAGTCGCTATATTTCAGACTCTGTACGTAAAAATGCGTTAAAGTGCAGACCAATTCCTTCTCTAGAAGCCAAACAGTTGAATGAATAGCGTCATTTCGCTTCCTTCTGTGTTTTTCTGGATTTATAGGCTTTAAAATGTAAATTGGGGTTACATTTAACCTCTTTTGTCAAACAGCGGTTGTACAGAATCGTATTTACAATATACTTCTAAGTTTATTTTCGTTTAATGTTTGGGATAATAAGATAGTAGAGACATTGAGGGACAATGCAGCTAAAGTATTTGGCCATATTCACTCTTCCTTTCAAAGCTAACAAGAAGACCATCTCTCGCTGCAAAAAGGAGAGATGGTCGAGTTATGATTATTTTATTATTTTTGTTTATTTTTTTATTTTTTATTATTACTTTATTATTATTATTTTCGTTTATTTAGTTTATTTATTCACTTTTGTATTCATTTGCCTTGCTAATCGCCAGTGGGTAGTTCGCTTTTTGATTGATGTGTTCTTTACTTGTTTAGCGTAAACAAATTAAATATCAATAAACCTGTCGTTGTATTCACTCATAAATAATTTTGGTTTATCCTTTGTTAATTTTCCATGGATAATTATGTCAGTGGTCTCTGCCAACGACGAAAACCGTTTCTCGCGCCACCTCGGGAGAGGTGGTCAGATGTCATGACTTCAGTTTTTAACCCGATTTACAGTAAGTATTGTCTTAAAGCAAATATCGACCAGTTTTTCTGAATGAGCATAAAATTCTGAATATTTAGGTTTGTCCTGATAAAATAAGTAATTTCTATATTCGTTTTAATAGTCATTTTATATTAGGTCGACCGCGTCACCCGGGATTACCCTAATTGATTTTACTTACCGTGCGCGACGACTGCCAGGCAGAGAACGAGGGCAATACTCAAACTGTACATGATGGCAGAAAGTGCAATCCTATACCTGACAGAAGCTCTACTGACCAATTTATACACACACCGGGAACGTACATCGCCTTGATAAGGATAAACAAAAATATTAGATTTTTATCTGCGGCATGAAGAATCACACTAATAAGAATGATGCTCTTGATATTTGAAAATTCAAACGCTTTGATTGTAAGGACAAGGCGGAGTCGATAATATCGGCTATCGGTTTCTTTTTTCGAGAAAGCGGAGGTAATTAATGTGATAACGAAATTAAACACGTGCGCCGTAGTTCTGTAATGGCCACTATCTGTGCGAATTTCAATCGATGATAGACGTTGATTGATCAAATTGTAATCCTCAGCACAATCTTTTAATTACAAGCTCTTGTAGAATGCCTCCTAGAGGAGGTTTAATCATGACGTCAATGATTAAATGATTCGGACTGTAATATAATAGATACATTAGTTGAAGTGTCTCCAATGAAAGAAAGATATTTGCGATAGTTTTTCCGTTTCTTTATATGAATAATATTTTATTTTCTTATCGATGTAACAGAACCGACTAATCGGCCACTAGTTGGTACATCTCTAATTATTACTGTATGCAACTAAAATTTACGTTGTATTACTATTTTATTATAATCATTTCTCGAGAGTGCTTTATTGCATTTAAGAATATAACAAATAATTCTGAAAAAATAATTCTGACTCGAGTTATGTGAGGCGGAAATTATAATTTTAAGGTGAGATTCCACTGAGGCAAGGCAAAGCAACATGTTGCATGCGATGAGTGCGAGAGTGATTGCACGTGTTGCATACGAAAAAAATATGTAAAGATATTGCCGGTTGCCAAAAAGTTGCCTCAGTGGAATTCTACCTTTATAGTTGTGGATGGACTCCCTTTGTCTCCCGGCAACCAATATATATTTTTGGACCCAGTTCGCCACTGACAACACCAAATCTTGTACCTAAATAGGTGTTGCGTTATCAGCATTGTAATTTGTAATAAATGCAGTATCATTCAGTTGCAAGCGATAAACTATTACCAGTTTACAGCCATTTTGCGCAGCAGATAGTGAAATATATTTAAGAGTAATTTTCCACGATTCTGCTTCACTGGTATGCAATTAGGGTTTATACAAAAACAGACTTTTGAAAAAAAAACGGTTTTCGAATTCCACTATTTCCAAAACACCGGTTGAACCGGTTTTCGAATTTTCACAAAAAAATATAATTAAAATCGTAAATAAATATTTGTACTTATTTTTAAAAAATTCTGTTTCCTTAATATTATGGAATTACAAAAATATAACAAAATAAAATATACTCTATCTGTACAAATCCAAATAAAAAATATTAAAATAACTAAAATCTGTACAAATACGTACAATTTTTGAGTTCATTTAATATTTATAGATCTACAAAAATATAATACAATAAAATAGACTGCATACAATACTAAATGAAAAAAAAAACTAAATAACTCAAATCCGTCAAAATATCAATCTTTTAAAAGGTGGTACTAAATTACAAATCTTTATTCCATTTAGTATTTTTTTCGGAAAATATGTACTCATAACGATTAGTTTTACAGTAAGTTGTTACCTACTACAATATGCTTGTGTCCAAGGCGACTTCAAGTCAAAATGTTTTTAATTAAATAATTTATTCATTTGTGCATATTAATTAATTCTAGTATACAAAACCGATTTTGTAAATTTAAAAACCGGTTTTCGAATTTTACAAATTTATATATAATAAACGGGTTTTTAAAATCCGCCAAATCCTGTATGCAATATTCTCATTTCATTTAATTCTACTCGTACTTCATTTTATATTGTATGCCTTTCATTTTTTTATATTTTTCGAACAGGTGTAAATATGCCTCTGAAGATCCATTTCATGAATTCTTACTTGAATTTTTCCCCGGAGAATCTTGGTGACGTAAGTGACGAAGACGGAGAGAGATTCCATCAGGATATGAAGGGTATTGAGCGACGGTATCATGGATTTTGGGATGATGCAATGATGGAAGATTATATTTGGTTCCTCATAAGAGAAACGAATCCCAAAACGAATAAAAGACAAAGAAAGAGCCAGAACTATTTCTAAAACATACATATATTAACAAAATACTTGAAAAATTGTACAGAATGAATAAAATTTTAAGTAACACAAGAAAATGAAAATAAAACATAAAAACCGAGAAAAAGTGAAAATTAGTATTTTCACACAAAATTGTGTCTAGCTTCGGTATTCATTCATAGATTTTCTTCACTAGCACCTCGTTTTCATCGTAAAAGTGCGGACACAACGTATAAAATGAGAAACGGGGCTGATTTTTGCGATTTAGATTTTTCCCAGATGATTAAATGAATTGTCGATTTCAATTTCGGTCGAAAAAATGACTTTTTTCACATATTTCAATCGATTTCACCCGAACTACTGAACCTATTTGAAAAATTTGTAGGGTACATTTGTTGGTGATTCAATTATCTTTAATTTGATATAATTTTCGACCACATCAGTCATTCGCAACACGAGATATTCGCAATTAAGTGGGACCACCTTTTTGACAGACAGGTAAAAAGTTCACCTGTCGGTATCTCGAAAACATATCCATAGACATGTTTTTAAAACTTATTTTCGGAAACAGCGGGCCATTTTGCATAAGAATAAAATAGTGGCATCTGCTGCGCAATTTTTTTTTATTTTGTAAGCTATTATCAGCCTTATATAATTTAAAAACGATTGAGTGTGCATATATTCCCGCGCAAGAATTACCTATAGCCCATTATTCCTTGCTCTTATCGAATCCCTCAATATTTTTATTATTGTTGTCATTCACATGTCTGCTCCGTGACGACACTCAACCGTGAAACTGATATGTATGCGTACACTTTTATCAGGTTCGCTTTATATTCCACAAGTGCCCGATGACTTATCGACAAGAGTATATGATAAGAGACGGGGTATAGGATAGACCTATTACCTTAAGCCGGATCCAGACCTGAATGAGTGTACGTTGAGGAATGCTGAACGCGCACGAATATTCTGATGTGGACGGGTGAAACGGTAGCCAGGGCCGCATGATTCTACGTCAGAAAGGGTGAGCACGTACGCATATGCTAGTGTGAACGTGTCATTCGTGGTGACTCGACGCATGCGGCCCGACTCGCGAATGCCGACGAAGGCACATGGGCTGAGCCGACCGTTGTCGGTTTTCTTCCACACATCGAAGGAAGTTTCGAGTGCATTGCGCTCAGCATGGATGATAGAAGCAGATGAGATACTTTTCTCAAATCCTCCATGTCCCGGATTTTCATGATATTGAAATATATTGTAGCCCATATGAAAGTAGGGAGGGCTAAATACTCATTTTTCTAGTTTCGAAATTGTTTAAAAAATACAAATATTTGAAGTTCCCTGCATTCGGTGATTTTTACGAAACCCGCCTTCAGAAATGAATATTTAATGACCTAAATTATTGAAGGCATGAACTTCCGTTTTTTTTTTTTTTAATCATGAAGGATGGATCTATGTGAATGAGTTTAATCCATTGCCAATATTGGCATAAACAGTTAATGCAATATAAAAAACTTACATTCTTAGCAATATAATGCATTTACCATGTGATAGACTTTCAAGCTCTATTTTAATGAATAATTAGGCTTCCTTTTCTTCACTACACCCTGTATTGTTCTTAATTCATACAACCTGACCAATTTGCTGTTGTATTAAAAAATCACACGAGATTACTCGCGGGGAGCGGCAATACGCTTCGTGGAGGGACACAGGAAGAAAAAGGGTAGCCCGCTCACTGCGCGTGACCCCACCTGCGTCGTCTTCCCTTTAAGGGGGAACACTACTGTCACGGCCGGAAAAATAAGCCATTTTTAAGAATTTTTTTTCAGGAATAATTTACAGTTTTCATAGTAAATTTTTTTTTACCTATCTTTAGTACACTGCCTTAAGAGACTATATAAAAAAAATCAATAGAAAAACATCCTTAAATTTTAATATATTAATTAATCTTCTAGACCCACCCACGCGAGCCGGTCGAATGTGTAACTATGGAACAGCATGTCCGAAATCAAATTTAATTTTTTTTTATAAACTATATGAATGTAGTTTCCGTTGTACGTACGGATTTTTTGATTGAAGAAAAACTTTTTGAAATACCCTCGAAAAACTGTCCATCTTATTCGCGGATGTTCCAAACTTTTTTTCTAAAGCGCACCATTTTAACAAAAATAATTTGTTTAAGAAATCGGTATGTACAACGGAAACTACACTCATATAGTTTATAAAAAAAAATGAAATTTGATTTCAGACATGCTGTTCCATAGTTACACATTCGACCAGCTCGCGTGAGGAGGTCTAGAAGATTAATTAGCATATTTAAATTTATAGAGGTTTTTCTATTTATTTATTTTTATATAGTCTCTTAAGATAGCGTACTAAAGATAGGTAATCAAAATTTTCTATGAAAACTGTAAATTATTCCTAAAAAAAAATTCTTAAAAATGGCATACATTTCCGGCCGTCACAGTGGTGTTCCCCCTTAAATTGGAGACGGATTCCTTATCTCTCGAGTATATACCCGCGCTCGAATTTCGAAACGAAAGCACGCGTTCACGTATTCCGTGCGAGAGAAGGTGAGCTTGAAGTCCGATTAGTCCTAACCTATCCAATCTGCCCTGCATCCGTCCCAAACGGCCACTCTCTTGAAGAGGCCCTCTTCACAGCAATATCTCCTCCCCACCGTTTCTCGCACGGAATACGTCAACACGTGCTTTTGTTTTGAAATTCGAGCGCGTGTTTATACTCGAGAGATAAGGGATCCGTCTTTAATTTGAAGGTAGGACGAAGCGGGCGGGACTACGCGCAGTCAGCGAACTACATGCTCTCTTTCTTCCTGTGTCTCTTCGCGAGCCGTATTGATGTTGAATAATACTTTTTAATTGCTAGTTCCCAAAAATTAATCAGGCTGATCGGCCAGAGCATTTCGCTAGGGTCGCGGTTTATGACCGTATTGTCTCGCTAGTCGACGGTAGACAACGGTTTCCTACAGTTTTGGGTAATTTATGGCTTAGTTGGTTCCGCCTCGTAGCATACGTGAACTCTGGGTATCGGAAACAGGAAACAGAATTTTTTTCTTTATAGCAACTCGAGGACTTTCTGTTTCTCTTCTCTTCGGACCCTTTCGAACCGAAACACGTGGTGTCTGTTGCCTACCTCGAAGCAATGGGTGGTACATTGGCAGTAAAAGGACGGAACGCGGAGTTTTGTAAAAGTGCACGATGGTCCGTTCGTTGCACTTCTGCGAAGCACGTGTGCTTCGAAAATGTGCTGACTTCTTTTTACCTGAAGTCTCTTGGCCTGATGGGGATCAACTCATAATGGAACGAGAGAAACTTTTTGCGGGTAGAAGAAGTCGCTTGGAAAAAATCTTGTCAGTCAGCAAGCAATCACGTCGCAGAAATGTTCTCTGCTCAAGAGTATTACGCGATGTTCTGGGTGTACCTCCCGAACAACGGGGACGCAAGTGCTGCAGCGTGAGAATTTGTGCGAGAATACCCACGGCTCCGAACGCCAAGTAAAAATTCATTTCCACCAATTTTTATAACCTAGGAACAACACGTTCCATGAATAATAAATTAAGTGGTCAGTGTTAGTAGGCGTGCAGTGAAGTGAATATTCGGTGCATTAACCCGGACGCACTTGACGTTGCGACCCTTAACTTTGGATGTTGTCGTGTACCTGAGATCAGCTGTGCACTCGGCGCGTCTGTCGATGACCAGGATCGGTTCAGTGACCTAGTGACACAGGTTTTTAAGCTGCAGGTGAATTTCCGAAAGGGTGAGTTTTAGTTACATTATTGGCGACTATTATTTTTTAAGCCTAACGCAGGCTGTGGCTTATTTCCGGCGATAATTCTCCAAATTTCCGTACGTAAATTTTTCTTCGCAGTTTTTAAACGGATTTATTCATTATCAACAGCAGTGTTGGCCGTTATTGAACTACGGATTTTTATCACAATAACGAACTACGATCCCTTTTCACTCGTTCCCTGTTGCATTACCTTTTCGTTTGTACGTTATTAAGAAAGGAAATTTACGTGTTCCTTATCCTCTCACTCCAAATAATTATCATTTTCGATTCTTCTAAAAAAAAAAACAACTGTGTATTCGTCTTTTTACGTTACACGTGATTTTCATCCATTTATCCTTTTTTCATTGTTCACTTTAAATGCCAAACAAACCATGGCAAAAGTTTCGATTTTTTTGTTACATCTTTTTCATTTGCCATTCTACGCAATTTCCTTCGGTGCATGCCGCCTTGCTTGTTCGTAGTCGCAGCGCGGCCCGGCGCGCGGCCACGCTAGCGCAGGAGCTCCAGCGGAAGGCTCGCGCTCTGATTGGTCGGTGCTTTTTGTTATTATCTCGTTAACGAAACCTCGGAGAGAATTTTCGCAAAGGAAAAAGTTGTTTGCAATCACTCCCTGAATCACCCCCTTCAAGGAACCGCAGCATTTTTGGGACACCCTGTAGACTTGGAACTTGTCCGGAGAAGGTTCGACAGAGGAGACGTACAGACTTGGAACTTGTCCGGTGAAGGTTCGACAGAGGAGACGTACAGACTTGGAACTTGTCCGGAGAAGGTTCGATAGAGAAGCATCTTCTTACGCGCAAGTTTCTAGAAATTTGTCAAATAAGGTAAATCGACAACACATTATCAGTCACATTATTGAAGAAAGTATGCTGAAAACACATCTCCCTTGATACTTTTCAATCTTTTGTGAAAGACATTCGTAATACTTTAAAATCCACAGTAGTTCCCACACTAGTCATTAATTTTATTAGTTTCCCATTAACAATATATTTATTTTAATACACCAATAAACGTACTAAATTAATTTTATTAATATTATTAATTTTATTAATTTTATAATACTGCCCTCATTTTTGCTAAATTACCATTAGGATTTAAATTTCCTGCAACAGGACCTTCTGCTATACGCTGTCATCTCCTTTGGACACATTATGTAGTCTCTACACTTAGCACAAATCCACCCTTTTTCTAGAAGTTCTACGTTAAGTTGTAACTAAAATGTGGCTTTTATATATTTACAGATAATGGAAGCAGAAGAGATTTAGAAAAAATAACCCTGCTGCACGACCACATGCAAGAAGCACATTTTCATGTATAATTTTATTTTAGGGATTAAGAAATATGTATGTACAAAATCGAATTTTATTATAAATATGGAAAAATGTATAAATTAGAGGAGAAAAAAAATTAATTATATTTACGTAAATACATGTATTTCTCTATATTAGAGTATGGATTAACACTCATTAATTTTATTTATTGACTCATGTATGAAAGAAGCTACAGTATTGTCTCCCGGAGGGTTCGCTGGTGGGGACATTCTTCGCTGAAGCTACATCGTACGTTTCGTTTCTCGTTGCCAATACCGCTGCAATGTCGTTAACGGTATTTTGAATTTCTTCGCGGCCTCGCTTACCGAGCGAAATGTCCCTATTTTTAGGCCGTGGAAGGCTTGGTCCATTAATTCGGGCGGCCAAGTTCTGGCTCACCCGCCATAGGGCGACTTGTTATAATTTGCACTCGTGGCCTCTTCTTGTGTCAGCCCGATGGAACCTGTAACGATCGCCACGAATATTTAATGAGAACAGAGAACCAAGAGAACTCGCGAGATTATGGTCTTACGATCGCACAGTGGTTCAAGTATACTACATGCTAGCTGGACAAAATTATTTTTACGTGGGTTTGGGTTTATATGGGGTTCAAATTGTTAGAAAACAAACCTGATTCGTATCACAGTTTATTCTTTCACTAAAAATATCAATAAAATAAAAATATGACTAATTCAATAAAAGAAAAAGAACAAAACGACAGTATTGTAGTTTAACTATAATATTATCAGTTATAACATCTTGTCTATTCCTGTAATTTCTGAGGTTTTAAGTTTAAAACCTATAATACTGTCGTTTTGGTTTCTTTACCTTTCTTGAATTAGTTATATTTTGATTCTATTAATATTTTTAGTGACATAATAAACTGTGATACGAATCAGGTTTATTTTCTAACAATTTGAACCCCATATAAACCCAATACCGCGAAAAAATAATTTTGTCCAGCTAGCATGTAGGTATACTAGTATACTCGAACCACTGTGGATCATCGCGAACGACTTGAAGGGTTCCAATTACCAAATACTTGCACGAGGCGCATGCTTTCCTCCATCCACGTCGCCGTCGAAGGCGATGGCGCCCGCGAAGTTGACGGCGCCCACAACGTCGACGGCCCCGGCGAAGGCGCCCGTGACGACGGCCCCGGCGATAGCGATGGCGCCCATGACGTCGAACGGCTTTCCTGTAAACGGAGGATTATATAGTAGGTAGGTACATGTTACATGGGCCCTTCAGGTCCATTCCGTGCTTGCTGTCCCCGCGTCTCCTTCCATTTCGCCATTTCAGCGGAATCGCAACACGCGGGTTAGTAGGTCGGAGAACGCGGAATCCGTCGGCGTGGGCACAACGTGACCACCGATGGTCCGGGCCCTAGATTCCAGAGCATGGAGCAATGGAAATTGCAACAGGATAACGCCTGATTTCCCCCGTTCTCGAGATAGGGAGTGCGAGGCTTGAACCTCGATCGCGGTACTTCGGGAAGACATTCAATTTTGGGAGCTCGGCATAGGAAGTAACGACGAGCCAGCGGGCCGTCTAGAAATCGCGACCACACCTCCACGTATTTTACCGCGAAGCAGGCCTGGCCGATCAGGTTCCGCCTAAGGGTAACTAGCTCTGTGAAGTTGGCACCCCCAAATTTGAAATTTAAAAAAAACTCTATGGCATTCGTTTGTCCATCGTTTGTCCACGTTTGTCCAACAAAAATTTTCGTTTGTCCACCCTTCAAAAAAAAGTTGTGAACAAAACAAAATTTTTCACCAGCACCCCCATGAAAACTTTTTATTAATTTGACGGGGGCAAATGATTGTCCATCGTTTGTCCACGTTTGTCCAACCATAATTATCGTTTGTCCACCCTTCAAAAAAAAGTTATGAACAAATTATAAAAATTTGTCATCAACAACCTCCATGAACACTCTTCAACTTTTTAAGAGGGGGATACGATTGTCCATGATCTAGCATCGTTTGTCCACCCCAAGATTTCGTTTGTCCACCCTCCAGAATCGATTTATTTATAAAAATCGCGGAAAAGAAGGGTATTGATCAAGCGATCGGGTATAAGTTCGATTTTTTATTAATTAAACAACGAAATCGTTTGTCCAACGATGCAGTTCGGTAGTGTAGATGTAGAAGACGTTTGTCCACCCCAAGATTTCGTTTGTCCACCCTCCAGAATCGAATTATTAATTAAAATAACCAAGAAGTACGATACGGTTGAAGCGACCGCGTATAAGTTCGATTTTTTATTAATTAAACAATGGAATCGTTTGTCCAACGATGCAGTTCGATAGTCTAGATGTAGAAGACGTTTGTCCACCCCAAGATTTCGTTTGTCCACCCTTCAGAATCGAATTATTAATAAAAATCGCGAAAAAAGAAGGTTTCATGTGAAGCGGTCACGTGTAAGTTTGATTTTTTATTAATTAAACAATGGAATCGTTTGTCCAACCATGCAGTTCGGTAGTGTAGATGTAGCAGACATTTGTCCACCCCATGATTTCGTTTGGCCACCTTTCATAATCGACTTAATTGCGTGCATTGAATTTATTATTTCTTTCGTCACTATCTTGGCAAAATTACGCCGGCGTCGTTTGACTCGCGTGATCGTATGATCCGCGAGTACAAGTGCCATGGCTGGCACTTGTGACCACTGGTAGAACCAGTGGTACCGCACTTTACAGAGCGGTGCGACGCCGGACCGGTCAAATATATTATTGATTTCGTCACTTTCTTGGCAAAATTACGTCGGCGTCGTTTGACTCGCGTGATCGTATGATCCGCGAGTACAAGTGCCATGGCTGGCACTTGTAACCACTGACAGAGCCAGTGGTACCACACTTTACAGCGCGGTGCGACACCGGACCGATTCAATAGTTTTACTATGGTAAAGTAGCATTATCATATATTCTGTGGAATTAAAGTTTCAACAGAATTTTTATATTTTTATGAATATCATGGTTGTCGGAAATACTTTTTTTTATTTGAAATTTTTCTCAATTTTTGACTAATGTCATTGTGTACTGTCCATGCTCCTGTTGTATTACGGCAATATGCTGTATAATGTCCTGGGCTATGACATACGATGCCACTTAAAACGTATAGTGCATCTTCAATTTGAAACTTTTCAGGTATGCTATTTGTTCGAGATTCGGTAGTTCCGATCTCCGCCACACCCCAACTCACCGCAGCACCTCCTGGACTGCGTAACGCCACGACCGATCCACAATCGATTCGCCAATCATCTGCGCTCCGCGACCGACGATCAGCCAATCAGCGCATCGCGTGAAACGGTTTCAGCCGGTTGTAGAATACGCGTAGCCAATCACAGTTCAACTCATCTGTGGCTCGACCAATCAGATTTCCCCACGTCGGTCGATCGTCGAGAATGTTCGAGACGACCCGTACAGGAAGTCGGATGGTCCAACGGTTTTCATTCTTGTTCATACAGAGTACGGTGAAAGACGCGTAGTTTCTCAACTTCAAATCTCTTCACGTAACTGGTGAATCTCTCAATTCCTTCTCGCTCAGCATCAATCTAGTGCTCATCTCAATTGTTGCTTTCTACCGCAAACGCTCAATTCTCATTTCTCTCACGCGAATCGATTGTGGATCGTGGTCGAGGCTCGTGCACGTGGCGGTCGGTGTGCGTGATTTCTCATAGTTACAACAATTCTCACGATTGTTTATCTAAAGGCTCTGCTCACCTCTCATCGTTGTGACGAACACTCAACGAGTTTTTTACAATAAAGACAACTAAACATTTTACCTAAATAAGTGCATTGTGACTTCAAACATAACCTCCCCGGCATACTCACGCTCATCGCGTTAACGCTTTCGCGAACACTATTTAAAAGTATTTCATTTATTTTATTTAGTTGAAAAAAGATTTCGGTGTCTATGAACACATATGATTTTGGTTCTCTTTTTAATTGCACTGCTGATTGACATGTTTTACACGTGCGTGTTTGTACACTGAAGTATTGCGCAACGAAATTATCAAAATTTTGTTTAAAATCTTCGGTTGTGAGTGTACTAATTAAATCTACAACAAACAATTTGCTAGACTTTACTTGACATTTGCCGCAGATTCTATTTTCTTCGACACTGCAAATGTCTGTTACAAGTCTTGTAAATAGTTCATTGACATTTGTAGTACAATCTACAATATTATTACAATTTTCAAATATTGTACATAAAATAGCTCCTCGCTCTTCATACACGGAGTTGTTAATGTTCTCCATAGCGTATTTTTTGACGAACATGAAAAATATATTGTCTGAATTTTCATCAATCCAGTTTTTAAATGTACTACAATTGCAATACGCACTGGTTAATACTTCAACCAATGCGTCGAATGCACACGTATTTTGAATATATATTTTTTCGCCATTAAGATGAACCAAATTACAATTATTTCCATTTCTTAATATTTCATCTTTTCTTTTCCTTAATGGCCTGTCGTATGTGAGGTGAATGTCTGGGCATGACGTTAAATATTTCCCTCTATGAGTATTCTTTTTGTTTTCGATTAAGGGCTTCTGTATTATATTTAGTTTTACATTTTCTTTATTTTCATCCTCCTCTATATAATTCCTATTATTATTTGAAACTCGTAAATGTTTTAATTTATTTGGTTTGGCTTCAATATTTAAGCCTTTCCAATTTTCCTGTTCTGTTAAATAACCGTAAGTATGTGTAGTGTTTTGCGCATTTTCGTCAAAATCACGTGAATCTATTTTTCTTTCTTTTTCTTGTCTTATGTCAATTTGCAGCAGTGCAATTTTTTCGTTCGTGCGTTTATTAATTGCAGCACGTTCCAATTTCGAGATATTTTCAATAGATTTTATGTGGTGAATGATAAATTTATCGACGCGCATTGGTTTATAATTTGCGCCCAAATCTGAATGCTTCAGATCTTTAAAATATGCCTCACATCTAGAGGATGTGGCTACATTCGATGACAGAGGGAAATATCCCCTCATCACCTGTGTCCAGAGTGGAAAATGTTTTGCCAATTTAACTAGATATGTGACTAGTTCTGGACAATAAAATGCATTATACCTATCTGTCTCTACACTGTCTTTTGCAATTTGTTCTGCCTCATCTCTGATATTATTTACAAATGCAACTATATTTTCATTTTCATTTAGCATTTCTAAATCATCGTATTCTGTGTCATTTTCGTCGCTCGTAAAGGTGAATGACTTTATTCTTTCGAATAAATACGAACGCTTCTGCTCACAAATTACTTCATTTCCATCAGAATCTTTGCCATCGTACTCACTGTAAGCGACAATAAATATTGAGCTAAGCAGTGTTCAATAATCTTCCACATTATCGCACGATGACATTATCCTCGCGCATCGCACAAAGAAGTCTTTAATTTTAGGGTGCTTTCTATGAAAGACATCTTTGCTACAAATAATTTTTATTAAATGGGCAATATCAATTCTGATGAAACACCGAAGTGGATGTTGCAAAATTTCGCTAGTGATCCATCGATAGCAATCGGAAATGTAATTTTTTAAGCAACGTTCATTGAATGCCAGGCTGGTTGCATTCAAAAGCGCCAGTGAATAATCGGAATCAACTTCTGGAGGCACCGGTGCCCCGTCTCTTATAATCTCCCTCAACCAGTTGGTAATTAAATTTGTATCGTGCTTTTCCGAAAGCATTTGAAATATTGGTTGTATACCATTTGCACCTTTTATAATAATTTGGTACAAGAATATATGTTTCTTGTCACCATTTAGTTTTTCTATTGTTTTCGCTAATTTTCCAGTCGCGTCTATTTCTATTTTCCTGCACGATTTAATTAACGTTTTATACATTTCCATTTGCATGGGAGACCAGTAAAAACAATAGAAAGGATCCTTTGCGATCTGTTTAATGTACCCTGAGTATTGCCCCTTACATTTCAACTCACATAATGAATTAATAGGGTCAAGATTTTTATTTATTCCTAATTCCCGTACAATGGCTTCTTCTCTGATTTTCCTCAGAGTACATTGTCGCGCAACATAAGGTGGTTCGGGATCGTCGTAGCTTAAATCAGACACGGCATCATTTCTCCATTGTCTGGGTTTAATGTTTAAAAGTTGTTTCCCTATTTCTACCCTATTCTTTCCTTTTACTGCCCTTTTTTTTCATGCGGTATTCCCGAAGCATCGACTGTGTACACTCTTAACACAATACCAGTGTCAGGAGCCGGTTCATGTAAGCAATGAGCTTTAAATTCGGCACCGCATTCATTATAAGTGCCGTATATTTTCAAATATGTTTCCGCTTCCGGAGAATCGAAAATTTTGCTATATTTGAACGTATAAGCGCACGGAATTTTCGTTTTTAAAAAACTAGCTTTGCAAATAATATCCGTCCAACCGGCACTAAGTATTTTGTAACATTTTCCACGAGTACCCTTTTCTTTATAAATTTTTGATACAGGATCAATAGATTTCCATTGCTCCTCAGACAATGTGATATAAAAAAAAACTGGCGGCAGTGTATTATGCATTTTATTCGCATCATTGTGGGGCACGAAATCTTGACTAATATTACTTACGTTAGAAACATCGATGCTATCCATCATTGCTTCGTCTTTTTCTTCTTCTTCCATTGGAATTTGGAAATGTTTCTTCAAATCGGTCAGCAAATTCCACCGATTGTTCCTCACATAAAAGTTCAAGGTGTTTGGTGACAACTTATCACAAATTTTTATACACACTTCTTCCCACACTTTATCCGTGCGGCACTTCAATTTATAATCCTCATCGAACACTTGACACTTTTCACACTGCTGTAACTTGTCCAGAATAACGCCGGAGTGTATCAGCGCTTTTCTCGGCATTTTTCACAAATGACCACGATGAAATCGCAAAACGGTACGTAATATAACCTCTCACAATTACTTCACGAACCGTAAATGAACGCACGATCTCACCCGAGCGGTCTGTGAACAATGGCTGACTTTCAAGGCACGTGGCTGGAAAGAATTCTAGAGTATCGCAGGCATTTGTTTCGACTTCAGCACCGACACGTGCCGTCCGCGTTAAGCCGCGTATTCACCTGTGCATTCGCCCCGAATGTGCATTCGGCGCGCACCGATTTTTTGCTCGTGCGGCGCGCGGCCGGTGCTCGGCGTGCAATCGGCGCGTGGTCGGTACTCGGCGCGCATTCGGCGCGCGTTCGGCGCGCGTTCGGTGGTCGACATGCTTTCGGCGTGCATTCGGCGCGCATTCGGGGATCGTGTAGTGTTCATTTACAACAGTCCCCATAAGTATCGATCCGAAGAACGAGAAGAAAAATCATGGATGAAAATATTCCAATAGCTAGTGCTAGTTTCATTGTATTGTATACATTGCTTAAAAAAGAGGATAAAAAGAAACGTTGGTAGACGAGGAAAATATATACCAACAGGTACAACGAAAAATTTCTACGTGATTTAAATGCTGAAGTGGGAAGCAACCAATTTCAAAACTTTACGAGGATGTCATCGGAAGATTTTTTTATTATATTAAATTATATTCGAGATAAGATTGCAAGACAACACACTGCTTACAGAAAAGCCATTACGCCGGAAGAACGATTGGCCATTACATTAAGATTTCTTGCAACCGGAGATTCGTATAGTAGTCTGCAATATCTATTTAAAGTCTCAAAACAAGTTATTTAAAAAATCGTACTCGAGGTGTGTCAAGCAATAATTGACAGTTTGATTCATTATGTGAAGGTAAGTCATTTATTAATCAATATACATATTAAAGTATTTATTTAAAAAAATTATTATTTTGTACACATGCGAAAGAATATAATTAGGTGTGTGTTATAATATAATTTTAATTATCGGTGTCGGAGAAGTGGGAGAAATATGAGTTTAGCGTACAATCCGAACTATTGGAAAATGGAGATGGATGTGATGATTCGGAAGGTGGAATAGACTGTGGATAGGTGTCGTAGGTGTTGGAATTGTCACTGATTGAATGTGATGAAGTATGTGAATCGTGTCTATTAGAAACGGGAGGAAGTTCGGTGTAGATGGTAGTAGTAGGCGGTTTAGGTGGGGAAACAGGATTTGTAGACTGTGGAATGAATGTGGCCGAAGAAGCAGGTGGAATGGATGTGGATGAAGAAGCATATAGATAGACTGTGGATGAAGAAGCTTGTGGATAGAATGTGGATGAAGAAGCTTGTGGAATGAATGTGGACGGAGGAGCATGTGGAGTATTATTGAGCTGTTGCGAAGGATTGGGTGAAGGCGGGATTAAGGAGGACATTTCTATTTCATAGAGTATGTTGTTGATTTTATGTTGAGCCATCATTCGGTGCTGGTTGTTAAATTTTTGTAATTTTGCCGCAACATATCTCCCGAATGTCGGGCACTCGTCACTCTCCGAATTACGGGCATGGATGGCAGTTTTTAAATATTTGAAAGCTTCATCGATTCGGGGGTCTTCTTTACGTTTGACCGACTTTTTCGGTGATTTAATTTCTTTTGCCCGTGGTGTTGTTTCTTTGGGCGCGACGTCGTCCACAGGGTCAATAAGGATGTCAGCATCGACTGCTTCATCCACATCGGCAGTCTAAATACAATGAAACAATAAAATTAAATTAATATTGAAATTTTCAGATGCCATCGACTGCAGAAGAATGGAAGAAAATATCAGATGAATTTGAGGAAATGTGGAATTTTCCGCATTGCGTTGGCGCTATTGACGGAAAACACGTACTAATACAAGCGCCAATAAAAAGTGGAAGTGACTTTTACAATTATAAGTCTCAATTTAGCATCGTTTTATTAGCGTTAGTGGATGCTAACTACAATTTCTTATTCGTTGACGTGGGCTGCCAAGGAAGAATATCGGATGGAGGAGTATTTAAAAATTGTCATCTATACAAACAGATCGAGGAGCAAAAGCTCAATCTTCCAGCGTCATCTGCTATAGATGGATTAACTGCCGAGATGCCTTTCTTTTTTTTAGGAGATTCTGCATTTGCTTTAGGTCCTAATATGATGAAGCCATACCCTGGGATTAGTCCAAAAGGATCTATTAAACGGATATTCAATTATCGACTTAGCAGAGCCCGTAGAGTAGTCGAAAATGCCTTTGGGGTTCTATCGAGCGTATTTCGGGTATTGCGAAAACCGTTGCTGTTGCAACCCGAAAAGGCTCAAGTTGTTGTCATGGCTACGATTTGCCTTCATAACTTTTTACGAAACAGTAGAACTTCAAGAAATTATTACACTCCCTCAACTTGTTTTGATGTGGAAGAAAATGGAGAAATCCGGCCCGGAGACTGGAGACAAGAAAACGAACAAGTTTCCCTTTTGCCTTTCAGGTCGGCTGCACATAGAAGTAAAGTAACCGCCGAGAAAATGCGCGACGATTTGGCAAAATATTTTTCTACGACAGGAGCTGTTCATTGGCAAGATAAATATGCTTAATGCAATACAAAATGCAATGCTTAATGTGCCAACTTAATATGTAAGAAAGTAATAGCATGTTGCAATAAAAAATTTAACATCCTAATTTGAGTAATTCATTTTTAAGTAAAATTCTCTTCCAGTACATTCTTATGGACACACTTCGATCTTTGGTTGCATATGATATATCAGAAAGTAATTAGAGAAACAACTTACGCTTATAGTGTTTCTGGGTTCCGTATTGTCGTCCAAAAACTGCATCGCCTTGAACGCGAACCATTTGGAATGATAAAGGGTATAGCCGGTTAAGGTGGTCAAATGTGCCCTTGAACCGAATTCGACTCGCGATGAGTCATTCGAAAGCTTATAAAAAAAGAAACATTTGTGGCAAGTTTCAACTTTGTATCTCGACCCGGAGGGTAGTAAAGGGCAAAAATAGAAAAACAGGTTTTTGCCGAATTTCTCCTATACTAGGGGATGAAAAATCTTGAAAAAAATCAGAGCTATTTCTGTTATCGGGGCACATATTAGAGAATTGTTTCAGATTTTTAAATTAAAAAACCAAGCTGTGAAAAATAAAAAACGCCAAAAAATGCTGAAAAATGCCGGTTGTGTATCGAAGCAGTCTTGGCACTATAATTATATTTTTACTGTAAGTACGTATCATTGATACTATTGTCCTGAATTTTTTTCAGATTTTTCAATTTGGTGCGCCGCAGTTAAAAAAATTAAAAACCGATTTTTTCGTCGTTTTTTCCGTGTCAGAGTAACTTATAGGTGGAATTTTCGTACATACTTTATGAAATAAATCATTTATGGGATCTGAAATGTTTATACGTACAGCAAAACATCATAGGAATTAAAGAAACTGAAAAAACCGAATCATTTGAAACTATGTTATGCGCCTTACATTGTAAAGTATCTACCGTATTTTCCAACGGCGTCGGTGGCGCAGCGGTAAAGCGTCGAGCTGCTATACCGCTGCTAACTTTTTAAACGCAGGTTCGAGCCTCGGACTTCCAAGTCCCTTAGGCTAAGTTTTTTTTTTTTCGTTAATTATATATATTTCCTAACTTTACGACACAATGATCAATATTTATTTTCAAATGTTTTAAGAATATTTGAAAAACATATTAACCTGAAATATACGTAAATATGAGTTTGGACTGCTTGTTATGCCGCCGTTTCTCTTGTCAAGTATCCTGTCAATTATATTAATATGTGAAATTGGTTTTCAAATCTCTTACCTTTAACAATTATGGATGGATAGCAACAAAAATCGTGTCTGATGTATTCAATCATCATCGCTGTCTTCATTAATTACTGGTGTCACGTGTTCACTGTTGAATATTTTGCTGAGAATTTCTGCAGGTCTTACAATTTTTTAAAGGTACCGAGCATGCGATAAGTAATAAATTATTGCAGCTATGTGTGAACAGCACCCGACGGTGCGGTTACCATTTGCACATTCACAACAATAGCGCTTTATTCCGGAATAGCCTATTGAGTTTGGTGCATAATCAATATAACATCTGTAAGTTTTGCTGTTAATATGTCGTGATCTTACTTCGAATTTAATAATATTCTTTCTCTCTTTAACACAACGAAGATTAATGTTGTTCTCTTCATCCATTACTTCTGCTAAATATGATATCGCTTGAGATAATTGATACGAACCAGTAAAAAGAATTTTGAGGTCTTTCTCTGTCATTTCCGGAAAATCAAGAGAGAATAGAATTGTATGATCTAATTCTAATAGACGAAAAGGCTAAATAGTAGGAAAACAACAACACGATTTTTGTTGCTATCCATCCATAATTGTTAAAGGTAAGAGATTTGAAAACCAATTTCACATATTAATATAATTGACAGGATACTTGACAAGAGAAACGGCGGCATAACAAGCAGTCCAAACTCATATTTACGTATATTTCAGGTTAATATGTTTTTCAAATATTCTTAAAACATTTGAAAATAAATATTGATCATTGTGTCGTAAAGTTAGGAAATATATATAATTAACGAAAAAAAAAAAACTTAGCCTAAGGGACTTGGAAGTCCGAGGCTCGAACCTGCGTTTAAAAAGTTAGCAGCGGTATAGCAGCTCGACGCTTTACCGCTGCGCCACCGACGCCGTTGGAAAATACGGTAGATACTTTACAATGTAAGGCGCATAACATAGTTTCAAATGATTCGGTTTTTTCAGTTTCTTTAATTCCTATGATGTTTTGCTGTACGTATAAACATTTCAGATCCCATAAATGATTTATTTCATAAAGTATGTACGAAAATTCCACCTATAAGTTACTCTGACACGGAAAAAACGACGAAAAAATCGGTTTTTAATTTTTTTAACTGCGGCGCACCAAATTGAAAAATCTGAAAAAAATTCAGGACAATAGTATCAATGATACGTACTTACAGTAAAAATATAATTATAGTGCCAAGACTGCTTCGATACACAACCGGCATTTTTCAGCATTTTTTGGCGTTTTTTATTTTTCACAGCTTGGTTTTTTAATTTAAAAATCTGAAACAATTCTCTAATATGTGCCCCGATAACAGAAATAGCTCTGATTTTTTTCAAGATTTTTCATCCCCTAGTATAGGAGAAATACGGCAAAAACCTGTTTTTCTATTTTTGCCCTTTACTACCCTCCGGGTCGAGATACAAAGTTGAAACTTGCCACAAATGTTTCTTTTTTTATAAGCTTTCGAATGACTCATCGCGAGTCGAATTCGGTTCAAGGGCACATTTGACCACCTTAACCGGCTATACCCTTTCGTCGCTTCCTGAAATAATATACATTGGAATAGTATCTTGTTCTTTTCTCTTTCGTGTAGGGGAGAGTAGGGGAATTACGAACACTTAAGGGGGTAGACACGGGTAATGCAGCGCGCTGTATACCGACAAAATCTGGCCCGAAACATGGGTTTAGTAGAATACGCTTTTCGTCCTTATATGAGCGAATTTTGGGCTGGGCGAGGTCTCATTCGAAAGAGAAAGGTTCAGTGCAGCGCGCTCTGGTCATGGTTCGACGAGATTGTGTTGATATCTAATAATATGAGTGTTCAAAGTAGAGCAAAAATCGACAAAATACACCCGCATGAACCAACGTATTTTTAGGTCACTAAAAGAATCTTGTGACTCAAACGATGACCAGAGCGCGCTGCACTGAACTTTCCTCTTTCGAATGAGACCTCACCCAGCTCAAAATCTGCTCATATAAGGACGAAAAGCGTATTCTCGTAATTGCATTCCCAATTACGAGTTCCGCCATACTGGCGATAATACAGAGCAAGTCACGTGACAAATTTAGTTGAGCTAGTGGACACGAGATGGCGCCTACTCGGGAGGACTGCCAACGTGGAGTCATAGCAAAACTGAAGCGTTAGCTGGATACACAAGCCACAGTAAAAGCGTGATGCAGTCAATGTATGAATTTTCGGACGATTGTAGGTTAGGTTATATGCATTTTAGGCATATAACTGCTGGGAACTGTGTACATTTACTAAGTTAACGCTTTTATTGTAACACATACATCACTTGAAACCGCTGTCGAATTTATGTTACAATTATATGGCCACATTATTAAAATATAAAAAGAGATTCGAACTTTTTTACTAATACTGGAAATATTGATTTACTGATATCATATTTTCAGAATGTGGAAGTTACAGCAATTATTTGCAATTATTGCTCTTATTATTATTCTTCCGACTATTGTATATAACATACAACAAGGAAAAGTCTCTAAATCAGTCAACAGTTGACTCCCTGATTTTTTTTGTAATTCTTTACGGTCCTATGCAGAGATGGGCATTATTTAAATAAAAGAATATACTTCCGAATGGCCCCAGTGGCCGATCGACACGATGTTTGGAGTAGGGTGTGTGTACCCTAAATCTAAAATTTTATTTAGCTTCGGGTATTTATTAGTTTCCTTTGTTTATTCAATGGCGTTTCATCTTGGGCTTCGAATAATTTTTCATCTTTCATTATATCTTTATCCTAAGGTCGTATTCAGATATATTGGCCGGTCGATTCGTTTTCGCGAACAGCGATCGAGGAGAAATCAGCCATCACCATCTGACGATCGTGGATTTGTCTGTTGGAGTTACGTGGCCACCCAAGGGTATGGTGGGGTAACGGGAATGCTGCGCGGCTCCGTCTGAACGTAGCCGTGTGGCTGTTGTGGCCAATACGAGATGAAGCTATCGAGAAAGAATCAATGTTCTGACCAATAAAGCTCCTGAATTTTTTCGGAGCAAAGGCACACCTATTCTGATGTGTGTATTTCTAGGCTGCAGCTCGGTTTGGCCTATACACAACAGAAGCTTGGCGCTATCCCCACCACTTCTGGCTCACTCTTGTTCTGCGAAGGCGAGAGTGAGATGGAACGAGAGCGAGTCAGAAAACGTTGTGAACAGGAGCACCGAGGCAGCTAAGCGGTACCTATGGTGGGAGTATACGCGTTACGAAACTCACCGGCCAATATATCTGAATGTAAAGTCTCGTTAGCCGCTCGCTTAGGGTTGCCAGATCTTCGGCATTCAGCCGGAGTCTCGGGTTTTGAACCGTTGTCTCCGGCCTCAGGCAGGCACAATAAAAATCTCCGACAGAATAGAGAGTATGTTGCAGCGTGCCATAAACAAAATAGAAATCTATTAAAATCTGTAACAAATTCTATTGAAATGTTGCTTCAAGTCATCGGGAAATTGCATAACTTCTTCTCGTACATACATATATGTATCTGTTCGCGAGTAGGTGTCACGAGTGACGCGGCTTTGGTTTCTCAAATAAATTAACATTTATTAGGGCCCTCGGTCGACGGCGACTTGAGTCATCCAGTACTGAATATGAAATTGTTCATATTTCTCACTACACCTTGATAAGAGTGTTACCACCGATGGATTCGTGAGTTTATGTCCACGAAAATGAGTCGAGACGCGAAGCAATTCGGTCTATTTTTTCTTATGAATACATGATTAGGACACACACACTACGTTCACTAAAAATAGACCCAATTGCTCCATGTTTCCCATCATTTTCATCAGTAATGCAGTGCTCTGGTGAAGAACATCGTAATACGGAGCTAATATTCTAGGCCCTAGAATCCACGATATTGTCAATGTGCAGTTGAAACGCACGCAGCTTCACACTATCGTTTCTTAGCATTTATACGGGGTGATTCTGTAGCTAGAATCGTCAAACGCGATGCTCGCCAACAATCATGTGTCTCGCTGAGTTTCGTGGGCTTCGACGCTCGAAACCAGCGGGACTATACAATGTTGCACGCTAAGCAGTGACGAATCTGAAGTTCTGCAATTTGTAATCAGATCTTTGCAAAAGTGACGTCAATCGATTCCTTACAATTTTATATATAATGTTTGTTCATAACTGCTTTCTGCATAGGACGTGTAATAAGTGTATTTCATGTTCTGTTTCGGTGCTTTGCTAGTAAAAAAATGTCTAACCTAACAAACTTCATTTTCTGGGGTCATCCCCTCATCCATTTTCCCTTTTCACTTATAATTCCTTACTGCTAACGTAGAATATTGTAGCATAAGCACATTTCAAGTAATTAAAATGTACAATCAATTTTCTAAGTTTGCAGTACCAGCTGTCTTTCCGTTTAAATTTTTATAAGTATGTTACGAGCCGAGGCTGAGGGCAATGTGAATGGCGGCTGCGAGGCCGAGGATTGAGTTTGTTTTTTGGAGTTTGTTAGTTGCGGACGAACCGGGGTCTGGTATCCCCGGGAGCCGCTATAAGGAGGTTGGTTGTCGTGGACGAACCGGGGTCTGGTATTCCCGGGAGCCACTAGGAAGGTAAGCTTTCACGGACGAACCGGGGTCTGGTATCCCCGGGAGCCGCTAGGAAGGTGGAAGTCGTGGACGAACCGGGGTCTGGTATCCCCGGGAGCCACTAGGAGGTTGGTTGTCGTGGACGAACCGGGGTCTGGTATCCCCGGGAGCCACTAGGAAATGTTAGTTTAGCCTCGTAACTTTATAAAGTGATACACCTTGAGCGGTAAAGGAGTATCTATGTGGGTTTATCTCGAAGAGGAAATTCAGATAATGGTTAATTTAAATAAAAGAACTCTGGGTTAGAAATAACTAATTATATTCTATAAGTTCAGTCTTTTACAAATGTTTTTAGTGTTTAATTGTCGCGGTACCTAAGTCCACCTCTCGGTTTTGACGCACTGAGAAATGCGGGGGTCTCAAAGAGTTTAATAGTAACCACACCTATCAGCAACTCTACGTACTGTCTGGTTTAAGTTGAAGTAAATAAGCCTCTTTCGTCTATGCGTACTAGATTTGAAATGAGCCCCCGAGTGTGAATTCGTGGCCCTTTTTATACGGTGAAATTCGGCTTAGCAAGTAGTGGGGACATGAGTGCCTCCATTGAATATAAGGTTTTCGGGGAAAACTTGGTTGCATCACACCACCGCAGGAAATGGTGACCCGTCGGGTCACGCGCATTCCGGACACCCGAAAGGGTTAGAAAGTCAAAGATAAATCTGCGTACGTAACATCTCCCCTCTTACATTTCCTGATGAATTCCTGTACGTCTCTTCGCATACCCGACCAGTGGTATTTTGTTTGTAGTCGATTGAACGTTTTGGTAACACCTTTGTGTCCTCCAATGAGGCTGCTATGTGCTTCCTCCATCAGTTGTTTCCTGGTGTCTTCTGGCGGATTTTGAAGATTACTGCTTGATATGGTTGGGATGTTGGATGGTTCCTCTTGATCCGAACTGCTATCTTCAGGTGGTGAAGATTCATAATCTATCAGAACGGTATCTATCGTCCTGGGGGTATTTGTTCTGAGGGATAAATTTTGTAAAGGGATGGATATATTTTGTAAAGGGGTCGTTATGTTTCTTAGAGGAGTAGGTGTGGATGTGATAATTGGATTACTGAAAGTGGTTGATACTGGTGATATAGGGAGATTGGAACCGTTTGGTCCTTTCATGATTAGCTGTGAAAATAATTGACTTTGATCTGTGGGTATTAATGTAGCGTCCAAAGGATTTGAGTCATAGAAAGGATTTGAATCTGCAGTTAAAGTCCTGTCCTCTTCAATGGGTTCCTCTTCTTCTTGATTTACTGGTGCAGGTTGTATGGTTGGTAATGAAGGAGGTAGTATTTTCTCTTTTATCACGGTTTTTGGTAGTTTAGTTTTTCGATGCGTTGGGCGAGCAACCGGTGTAGCGGCTTTATCAGAATCTTCAGAACTAGGTTCCTTGTAGTTTGGCTTCGCCTCTTGGTTTCGGCATAATGTCCTGATGCGATGTCCTATAGTGTTGGTGTCAGGATTCGTCCTCCCCTTAGAGGTGAGAGGTAAGCAAACTGCTGTAGAGTTTCGTGCCTCCATTTCTGGGAAATTAGTAAATCTGATACGCCTAATCGGTTGACTGTGAATGACGAGTGTTTTGTGGTGGTAGGAAATCTCTGCTTGCTCTTGTAGCAAAAAAGGGCTTCCTATGAGACCATCTGCTGACACGGGGAGATCTTTAATAACATAGAAATACGCTGGAATGCCATTGATATGCAACGTAGTGGTTCCCAAAGTGTGAATGGGCGAAGGAGACAAACTCGTTATCTCTATCTTTTCTCTGGAAGTGATCTGGGCCTTATCTCCCAATATGTTAAGGGCGACCAGGTTAACGGAGGCTCCTCCGTCTATGAGGAACTCCCCTTGTCCGCTTTCCAGTTCCGGGACGTCGATTTTGACAATCAATTTCAATAATCTTCGTTCTTCTTGTCGGTGAACCTGATTGTTTTTTGGGCGATCCTTTTTCCAAACACTCACCAGATCGCCGTTGCGATGAGCGTCCTTGTAGTTTAATGATTTACTTGGTCCGGCGGACGAAGTTATCGGTGATCTGGTTCTACGCTGAAATCTGTTTCTTTCCCTACAAGTCTTCCCGTCGTGTCCATTCACGCCGCAATTCCAGCAGTATAATTCTTGCCTATCACTACTTTTTCCAGCGTATCTCCTATCACGGTGATTACCCTCTTCTGACGCGTCAGAATTATAGGATGGGGAACGTGAATCGCTCCTACGTAAGGTCATAGCCATCACGTGTTTTGGTCGGTCTTCGTATTCATTGTCCGAACCAGATGCGTTACTGTCCCTAAAGTATGGCCTGCGATAACGCGAAGGAGAGGGTGACTGAGGGTACAGAGGTCGCACCCCGTGATCCCGTTCTCGGCTTCGTCTTCTTCCGCGATATTCGTCGTTGTAATCTGTCGATCGGTTGTCGTAGGTTTCACGGCGATTCCTGAGGCGACGATCTATTAGGAGGACGGCCTCAATCGCGTCGTCCAAATCCTTGTGTTTTTCGCCCAATGCCGCCATTCGCCACGCAACGCCTTCTGGTAATCCCTCGATGAAGTTCTCCAGTATGTCTTTCTCCATTTCCTTTGTTATTTCATCGGCGTTCGCACCGTACCGATCCCGAATTGCCGCACGAGAGCAATGAGCAAGGTGACTAACCCGGTTGATATATCTTCTTAAGGATTCGTCACTACGAATTTTGAGTCGAGCGATTTCCCTTTGGAAATGTGCCAGATTACGTCCCGGTGCGTATCGTTTTTTAAGATATTTTAATAACTCCGACGTATCAGAAAATGTCTTATCCCGAATACTAATTCTCGCAGGACCCGTGAGTTTTGTTAATACGATTGTCAGATATTCAGTCTCCGTATTTGGCGGTATCAATGCCAACCCGTTTTCTACATTCTGCGCGAAAACCGAGAGGGCTGGAGTCTCACCGTCGAAAACCGGAATTGAAGCTGCGGCGTACTGTATGCAGTTACGCTGTGTAAGTAATGCCATTGAATTGGCCATTGACAAAGTCAGATTAGCTATATCCTCCGGAGAGGCCGAGGCTTGGCTTCCGGGCATGATTAATTAATAAAGTAACGACCCGAACAGGCGTTAAAAATAAAAGCGAAAGATTTTCTTTCCTTTTACAGATAATTTGATTGCTTCAAATTATCCGAACCGTTCACGGACCGTGCGTGAGGTAATTTAGTGTGCAACGAGGGCAATACAAAATTGGTTGAGTCTCGTACAAGAACTCGTTACAAGATTCGCAAAGAACCACAGGCGGATTACGCTGAAACCGATGTTCTAATGCGGTACTTGATATTTCTTTAGGCGTGGTTAAAGCACACTGTGAACAGATTTTGCTACCATCGACCAAGGTTGTAGTCCAACCTTTAATACAAATATTCTCGCGATATTCCGGCCTAACTCTAATAGGCCTTCTCGGACGCGGGGCCGTAAGATTTGGCTTGTGCCGAAAGCACATCAAAATCTGAATAACCAGCTAAGAGAATAAATCCCACCGCTGTCACCAATTTGTTACGAGCCGAGGCTGAGGGCAATGTGAATGGCGGCTGCGAGGCCGAGGATTGAGTTTGTTTTTTGGAGTTTGTTAGTAGCGGACGAACCGGGGTCTGGTATCCCCGGGAGCCGCTATAAGGAGGTTGGTTGTCGTGGACGAACCGGGGTCTGGTATTCCCGGGAGCCACTAGGAAGGTAAGCTTTCACGGACGAACCGGGGTCTGGTATCCCCGGGAGCCGCTAGGAAGGTGGAAGTCGTGGACGAACCGGGGTCTGGTATCCCCGGGAGCCACTAGGAGGTTGGTTGTCGTGGACGAACCGGGGTCTGGTATCCCCGGGAGCCACTAGGAAATGTTAGTTTAGCCTCGTAACTTTATAAAGTGATACACCTTGAGCGGTAAAGGAGTATCTATGTGGGTTTATCTCGAAGAGGAAATTCAGATAATGGTTAATTTAAATAAAAGAACTCTGGGTTAGAAATAACTAATTATATTCTATAAGTTCAGTCTTTTACAAATGTTTTTAGTGTTTAATTGTCGCGGTACCTAAGTCCACCTCTCGGTTTTGACGCACTGAGAAATGCGGGGGTCTCAAAGAGTTTAATAGTAACCACACCTATCAGCAACTCTACGTACTGTCTGGTTTAAGTTGAAGTAAATAAGCCTCTTTCGTCTATGCGTACTAGATTTGAAATGAGCCCCCGAGTGTGAATTCGTGGCCCTTTTTATACGGTGAAATTCGGCTTAGCAAGTAGTGGGGACATGAGTGCCTCCATTGAATATAAGGTTTTCGGGGAAAACTTGGTTGCATCACACCACCGCAGGAAATGGTGACCCGTCGGGTCACGCGCATTCCGGACACCCGAAAGGGTTAAAAAGTCAAAGATAAATCTGTGTACGTAACAAGTACAACGCAACAGCTGAGAATTTATTTCCTTATTCAGAATAGAATACGGAAATAGCAAACAGCTCCCTCTCGCGTTTACCGGGCAATCGTCGATCTATCGGTATTACCATTTCTGTGCAGAAAAAACCTGCTGTAATACCGACCTGCCGAATCGGCCAGGTCACGTGACGTGTCTACCCCCTTAAGGGAAAAGTTAAATTGAAACAAAAGGCCTGACGGATGGAAAGTCTTTAATCTTTAACCTCTTTCACGGTTATCTCAATATCTTTCAACGAATATGTACGTGTACTGTTCCTATCATAATTCCGGGATACTGGACACGTGAAAAACTGGGTAAATGTTAAGATAAAAGGGTAAATGCCATCGTCCGTAATAGCCCCATATACGCTGTTCGTAATTACCCAAAATGAACAGAAGCTAAGAAGTTTCAAATAAAACGAATACGAGCACGTATATGTACAAAGTGATCCCTTGATTTTATTTAGAATTAAGTAACGGAACTACGAAAAAATTATGCTTTGTTAGGTAGTATAGGTTCAATGCACTATAGACTCAAAATACTCGAGCGTAAAATTATAAGAAAAACTACGAAAACATTTCACGACCATTATCTTTGCAGTTGCGCGCAGCCTTGCGTCGTGACACTTTCCGTAATACCAAACATAGCTAATTACATCATGTAACAATATCGCGGGAAGACAGGACAAGCGAATTCAGCGAATATCGCGGTGTTTGGGTTTATCCCGCGTGCGAAATTCCCCCACTCTCCCTTAGAAATGTTTAATATTATTTACCTCGTCCAGTTGTGGTGCTTTTCTTGATTGTCCCCTTTTCCCGTCTGTACGAGCTTTTTAGGCTCTCCACTTTCCTCTTGCAATCTTCCACCTCCATTCCGATCTCTTGGGCAATTGTACACCACGCGTCGTCCTTTTTTAATGTATCTACAGACGCGGTAGCGTCTCGACGCCAAGTACATGAAAGAAAAGACACCTTGTACATGCCTGTCGCTGCCGTGTATCTTTACTCGAAGCACAGCTATTTCAACCTAACCTGAAACTTATTTGATTAATATCTCATCACGCCTGCAATATTTTCTATATTTAATGGCATTTTTCTCATGTAAACCGCATATAAGCTTTCGAATAAGACCAATTTCAATAAAATCGGTCCACGCATGACAGAGATATCGTAATATCGTCTCATGGATCTGTCGAAAACGGTAAGATTCTTCTTCTCCTGATTCTCCAACCAAATTTTGTCGACATAATACGTATACTACGCGTTACGCGCACACCTTCAGCCAAAAAGAAACTAACACATGTTTCGTTCTTCGTTCGTCGACTCTCGGGATTATTCGGCCGGGATCGTCGTCCGTCATTGCGTATATATACAGGGTGTCCCAAAAATGTCGGAGTTCCTTGAAGGGGGTGATTCAGGGGGTGATTGCAAACTACTTTTTCCTTTGCGAAAATTCTCTCCGAGGTTTCGTTAACGAGATAATAACCAAAAGCACCGACCAATCAGAGCGCGCGCCTTCCGCCCGAGCTCCCGCGGTAGCGTTGGCTACGCGGTAGGCGGCCGCGCTTGTACTACGGACGTACGAACAAGCAAGTCGACATGCATCGAAGGAAACCGCGTTACACAGTTTTTTTTTTAAAGCAGAATCTTAAATAATAATTATTTGAAGCGAGAGGACAAGAAATACGTACATTTCGTTTTCAAATAACGCATAAACGAAAAGGTAATGTAGCAGAAAATGTACGACATGTGATCGTAATTCGTTATTGAGGTAAAAATCCGTAGTTTAATAACGGCCAACCCAACTAAATTTAAACAATAATATTAGGTGTATGAATAAATTCTTTCCGACTGGATTTACATAATCAGTACAAAGCTACTGAATTTCTATCGCGGTGGAATTTGTCATATTTTTTAAATCGAACTGTTATTGTACCCTAAAATCGGAAAGAATTTATTTCTACACCTAATAATCACCAATAAATTAAATAAAACTCACCCATTCGGGCATTCCTTTCCTTCTTTTTCGGAAACCTTTTTTTGTGTCACTGGGTCACTGTACCGATCCTGGTCATCGGTGGACGAAAAGATTTATGGTAGGGTAGCGCCCAGTGCTCAGCTGATCGCGGGTATTCGCAGGACACCACCCGAAGCTAAGGGTCTCAACATCAAGTACGTACGGGTTAATGTACCGAATATTCACTTCACTGCACTGATACTAACACTGATCACTTAATTTATTTTCTACGGATCGTGTTGTTCCGATTACTGTAAATTGAACAGTTGCTCAATGTGGGCACCCTCAGCGTCTATGCACGCCTCCGCCGAGTATAATCGAGACGCCAAACGTCTGATCGTTCCCTCGCTCGGGGTTTCGATGCGCGGGTACTCCACTGCCAACGCTCGCACGGTAGCACTCGCGTTCCCGTCGTTCCGCGCGTACACCCAGAACATAGCGTAATACTCTTCGGCGGAGTACATTTCTGGGCCGAGATTACTAGCTGACTGACAGGATTTTTTCCCAAGTAACTTCCTCTACCCCCAAGTAGTTTCTCTCATTCCATTATGAGTTTACTCCCACCAGGACAAGAGGCTTTAGGTAAAAAGAAGCCAGCACATTTTCGGAACACATGTGTCTGCAGAAGTGCAACGAAAACTTTCACAAAAGCCCGCGCTCCGTCCTTCCACTGCCAATGTACCCATTGCTTCGAGATAGAAAACAGACACCACGTGTATCGGTTCGAAAGGGTCCGAAGGGAAAAGACGCAGAAAGTCTTCGAGTTGCTATAAAGAAGAAAATGCATACCATTCCTGTTTCCCCTTTCTGACACCCTGAGTTCACGTCTGCTACGAGGCGGAACCAATTAAGTAATAAATTATCCGAAACTGTAGGAAACCGTTCTCTACCGCCGACTTGCGGGACAATACGGTCATAAACCGCGACCCTGACGAAATGCTCTGGCTGATGAGCCTGATTAATTTTGGAGAACTAGAAATTACAGAATATTATCCAGCATCAATACGTCTCGCGGAGAGACACAGGAAAAGAAGGGTAGTCCGCTGACTGCGCGTAGTCCCGCCTGCTTCGTCCTACCCTCAAATTAAAGACGGATCCCTTATCTCTCGAGTATAAACACGCGCTCGAATTTCAAAACACAAGCACGCGTCGACGTATTCGGTGCGAGAGACTGTGGGCTTGAGGTCCGATTGGCCCTGCATCCCTCGCAAATGGCCACTGTCCTGAAGAGGCCCTCTTCACAGCAATATCTCCTCCCCAAGGCCCACCTTCTCTCGCACCGAATACGTCGAGGCGTGCTTTTGTTTTGAACTTGGAGCGCGTGTTTAGACACGAGAGATAAGCAGGCCCGAGGGCTGTGGGCTTGAGGTCCAATTGGCCACAAACTAACCAATCGGGCCTGCTTATCTCTCGTGTCTAAACACGCGCTCGAATTTCAAAACAAAAGCACGCCTCGACGTATTCGGTGCGAGAGAAGGTGGGCCTTGGGGAGGAGATATTGCTGTGAAGAGGGCCTCTTCAGGACAGTGGCCATTTGCGAGGGATGCAGGGCCAATCGGACCTCAAGCCCACAGTCTCTCGCACCGAATACGTCGACGCGTGCTTGTGTTTTGAAATTCGAGCGCGTGTTTATACTCGAGAGATAAGGGATCCGTCTTTAATTTGAGGGTAGGACGAAGCAGGCGGGACTACGCGCAGTCAGCGGACTACCCTTCTTTTCCTGTGTCTCTCCGCGAGACTGGATAATATTCTGTAATTTCTAGTTCTCCAAAATTAATCAGGCTCATCAGCCAGAGCATTTCGTCAGGGTCGCGGTTTATGACCGTATTGTCCCGCAAGTCGGCGGTAGAGAACGGTTTCCTACAGTTTCGGATAATTTATGACTTAATTGGTTCCGCCTCGTAGCAGACGTGAACTCAGGGTGTCAGAAAGGGGAAACAGGAATGGTATGCATTTTCTTCTTTATAGCAACTCGAAGACTTTCTGCGTCTTTTCCCTTCGGACCCTTTCGAACCGATACACGTGGTGTCTGTTTTCTATCTCGAAGCAATGGGTACATTGGCAGTGGAAGGACGGAGCGCGGGCTTTTGTGAAAGTTTTCGTTGCACTTCTGCAGACACATGTGTTCCGAAAATGTGCTGGCTTCTTTTTACCTAAAGCCTCTTGTCCTGGTGGGAGTAAACTCATAATGGAATGAGAGAAACTACTTGGGGGTAGAGGAAGTTACTTGGGAAAAAATCCTGTCAGTCAGCTAGTAATCTCGGCCCAGAAATGTACTCCGCCGAAGAGTATTACGCTATGTTCTGGGTGTACGCGCGGAACGACGGGAACGCGAGTGCTACCGTGCGAGCGTTGGCAGTGGAGTACCCGCGCATCGAAACCCCGAGCGAGGGAACGATCAGACGTTTGGCGTCTCGATTATACTCGGCGGAGGCGTGCATAGACGCTGAGGGTGCCCACATTGAGCAACTGTTCAATTTACAGTAATCGGAACAACACGATCCGTAGAAAATAAATTAAGTGATCAGTGTTAGTATCAGTGCAGTGAAGTGAATATTCGGTACATTAACCCGGACGCACTTGACGTTGCGACCCTTAGCTTCGGGTGGTGTCCTGCGAATACCCGCGATCAGCTGAGCACTGGGCGCTACCCTACCATAAATCTTTTCGTCCACCGATGACCAGGATCGGTACAGTGACCCAGTGACACAAAAAAAGGTTTCCGAAAAAGAAGGAAAGGAATGCCCGAATGGGTGAGTTTTATTTAATTTATTGGTGATTATTAGGTGTAGAAATAAATTCTTTCCGATTTTAGGGTACAATAACAGTTCGATTTAAAAAATATGACAAATACCACCGCGATAGAAATTCAGTAGCTTTGTACTGATTATGTAAATCCAGTCGGAAAGAATTTATTCATACACCTAATATTATTGTTTAAATTTAGTTGGGTTGGCCGTTATTAAACTACGGATTTTTACCTCAATAACGAATTACGATCACATGTCGTACATTTTCTGCTACATTACCTTTTCGTTTATGCGTTATTTGAAAACGAAATGTACGTATTTCTTGTCCTCTCGCTTCAAATAATTATTATTTAAGATTCTGCTTTAAAAAAAAAACTGTGTAACGCGGTTTCCTTCGATGCATGTCGACTTGCTTGTTCGTACGTCCGTAGTACAAGCGCGGCCGCCTACCGCGTAGCCAACGCTACCGCGGGAGCTCGGGCGGAAGGCGCGCGCTCTGATTGGTCGGTGCTTTTGGTTATTATCTCGTTAACGAAACCTCGGAGAGAATTTTCGCAAAGGAAAAAGTTGTTTGCAATCACCCCCTGAATCACCCCCTTCAAGGAACTCCGACATTTTTGGGACACCCTATATATATATATATATATATAAATATATATATATATAAATATATATATATATATATATATAAATATATATATATATAAATATATATATATATACCTATGTATACTATTTTGAATTTTATAATCTACCAAGTGTCATTCCTTCATAACCTGCAAGTGTCAAATAAGGTAAGTTGTCCGAATTTGAAATGTCACGAGTTTTTACACTAAATAGGAGACTGAATTATTGTCTCAATTAACAAGGTAAGACACGAAAATGTTTTAATAGACTTTTTTATGTATTCTTATAGAAATGAAGGGGACGCACAGACTTGGAAGTTGTCCGGAGAAGGTTTGATTGACAGAGAATCATCTTCTTTCACATAAGTTTCTGGTAATTTGTACCGTGCATGCACAAAATAATAAATTGTAACAAATTGCAATGCATTTAAATTGCCAGATATTTTTATACCAGCAATCTAGTGTTTTTATGTAAAGGTGATGGGATAAAAAGGTAGAAATTGTATGTTTGCATAAGGTGTCTTCTACGAGTCGCTACACATTTTCAAAATGTATCGTTTAATAATATTGTTTCAGAACGCCCAGAGGATCCAATGGTGCTTCCGAAGATGATGGTACAAGCAATTTACAGGTTTTATGTGATTTTAAGTTTAACGTAGGCAGAAAATCATTCTTTTGCCTTTTACGTCTCCCATTCAGTGATCGACAACTAATTATAAGAGACTTACATTCCAAGTAATTTTATTTCATATGAAGATTCCATGAGTTTACAAATTTATTTGTATATATGTATGCGAAACTCTGTTTAAATACGTTTGATAATAAAAAGTTTCACAAAATTTAAATACCACGTGTCGATGTCACAGCAGAATACCTAATACCTATATAATTAAAAACATAAATAATTACAGACACTATTATATGTAGATTCAAGAATAAAATTATATGTATGCTATATAAGTAAGTATACTATTACAATGTTTAATATCTGAAATACAATAGGACACGTTGGAACATATTACGTACACGACATTAAGCATTTCTGAGAAATGCGACGAATATTAATGTAAATTAGAAGATTAAGTCTCTTATTAATTAAAATATTCTACCATTTATAAAATTCAATTGGAATTAAATTATGCAGAAGTATCGTGCTCTGAAAGTTAGGATCCATGAACCGTAAGTTTAATGGGTATAAAATTCCATTTAATAATTCTTGTTTCGACATTAAAGAAAATTATATTCGAATCTGTTTTTATAAATAATATATACCTACCTGTTGTCACGAAAATTTTTGCGCCGAGCGCGATGAATTTATATGATGATCGTTAGTGGCAACGATCACTGGGGCCCCCAAGAATCCCAGTCATTCGGGCCTGTCGTACGGGTATGAGGCTGCACCGCACACTACTACAGTTTTCCCTAGCCGTGGCACGCGCACGTTATCATTGGCTTTCAAGCTCTCCTTTCGCGCGGCTATGGTAAACATCATGGAGCCTGGACTCCCAAATAGCTCGATCTGGCCTACAGAGTATAAAAGAGTTCGCGGCCGAGGATATAGATCCTCTTTAATAATGATGTATCCAAAGAATCGTGCATAGAAGGCATCATGGAGCGTGTAAAAAGATGGAAAATCTTTGCACCTGACAGTGGCGAACGCATTGCTCAAAATGGAAGATCGTATGCTGAAATAACGAGACCCAAGTAGCGCAGCTTCCCCGAGTTTTTATTACTTTGAGCAACGCGTGCGATTCGATTGTCGGTACAAAGAGCCTCTGTAAGGGGTCATGCTCAGTCAGGAGGCTGAAAAAAGGGTGGTCTTTGGAATTTTTTTACTCAACAGCTATAACACATTTCTCAAAAAATCTTTTTTCCTTTTAAGGATTGCATCTAGTATCGTGCATCGTAATTTTTTTATTTAAAAATATTTATCAATAACTAAGTTATTGTCCATCACTCGAAGGTTCTCTCAAAAAGAAGGCTTCTGCGGTGACCACTGCTGCTCGAAAGCCGATCATCTAAAATAAAAAATTCAAAAGAATTTACTTATTATATTATATTATCTAGTCTTTGAACGAAGGATTTTTTTATCCAATGCTTAGTTTTCTTTTAATTGACGAAAATCAGGCACGATTTATGATGAAAATTGAAACTTTTATTTTAAACATCCGCCATTTTTTCCCAAATCAATATTTCGAAAAATCCTTCGTTCAAAGACAAGATAATATAATATACTAAGTAAATTCTTTTGAATTTTTTAATTTAGATGATCGACTTTCGAACAGCAGTGGTCACCGCAGAAGCCTTTTTTTGAGAGGACCTTTGAGAGATGGACAATAACTTTGTTATTAGTAAATATTTTTTTTTTTAAAAATTACGATACACAGTACTAGATGCAATCTTTAAAAGGAAAAAAGAATTTTTGAGAAATGTGTTATAGCTTTCGAGTAAAAAATTCCCAAAGATCACCCTTTTTTCGGCCTCCTGACTGAGCATGACCCCTTAAAGATTGAATTATTAGAATTTATTTAATCGACAAATTTTGGAATTTATTTATTTATTTTAATCGAAAAAAAAATTGAATTAATCACAAATTTTATGTTTATTACATACGGCCGCCACGACCACGACGGCGACCACGGCCCCGGCCCCGGCCACGGCACTGTTCCATAATGAGTGCCTTTAGGGTCGCTGCCTGCGACCGACGGCTTTGCGCTTGTTGGCGCACAGCTTGGAGGGTGGCTCACTTCTCACGCTGGGCCCGTACCCGCCAGCCACTCCTCTGGTGCCGTGGGGTTCTATATTCGCCTGTAATTAATAAAATAAATAAAATAATTGGAGTCACTTTTATTTGATCTGTTATGTAAAAAATAATAATGCTCAAATATTAAGAATTAATACCATGTGCCGTGGCCGGGTTCTGCGCAGGCTGCTGCGGACAGGGTGATGGTGCTGGTGGTGGTAGTGGCGGCGGCGGTGCGACGGTCGTGGGTACCCCCCAAACGGGTGGCCTTCCTGTCGTTAAAATTCCCGCGGCAGCCGTTCGACTGCCACTGGGAATAAATGTATATATAAAGTTTTTTATTATTTAATTAATTAATTCATCTGCAAAATTTATCATTAATAATTAAAAAGTATTAACAATTAATAATACCGTTTGACATGGCTGCATTTCCAATGGCAACCGAACGGCTGTCACTCGGCACTGCCATTATCACGTCGTCGTCGTCGTCTGGAATAATAAAAATTTGAATAAATGTATATATAAATAAATTTTTAATGAATGAATGAATTAATTAATTCTTCTGTAAGTTTATCATTAATAATAAAACTTACCAGCAAGTAGGGCGGCCTCCTGTTTGTTCTTAAAAAAATAATAAACCATTAATTAGTAAAAAAGACCAAGAGTTCATGAAAGCGGCGTATTTCTAATGAGTTGAACGTAAACGAACATGTAAACTACACATTATGAAAGTCTAGGATAGGCACTTTGCCTACGTTAAGTATCAGCGGACCGTAACTGTATAACAAGTAATACAACAAGAACATATTGGATACATAGAAGCATATTTTAACTCAAATGTGTTTTTTCATATTTCTAATTATTGGCGTTACCAGTTAGAATATGCTTCAACGTGTCTAATATCTTCTTATTGTATTACTTGCTATACAATTTTACAGTCTACTTCCACTTATACTTAACATAGGCAAGGTGCCTATACCCAAGGCATACAAAATGTTGTTGTCTAGAGACGCGGTAGCGTCTCGACGCCAAGTTACATGCACATTCGTTAGTTTTATTCGTGAGAAATTTATTCGTTAGTTTAATTCGTGACAAATAATAAATTCAGATTTCCCCCGAACTAGATGCACCATGACAAAGGATCCTGTGACGAATAAATCTCATGAATCACGAATAAATTCTCACGAATAAAACTAACGAATATAAAAATAATAAATTCTCACGCACCGCATTAAGAATATGAATAACGAAAACGCTGCTATGAGTTTATGAATAGTATAGTATTTTTATATTATTAATATATTTTAATACTTACATCGTGTCCGTTCGCATTCATCGTACGTATTCTTTTATTATAGCTTCTCTTTGAAGCTGGCCTAGGTGCCAGAAAAACATTTGACGATCAAAGAGCACTTTTTAGTAAATATCGATCTATCGAAATTCTTCGTTTCGTTTTGCGTTAAGAAACATATGTTTTCTGGTCATTAAAAAATAATATAACATAAAGCGAAGTTATAAAGGTGGAATCGTGGCTCCGCGAGCCGGCGAGCCTCGTCTAGCTCGTGAAGTCGGCTTGGCGAGCTCGACTCGGCAAGCCATGACCGATCAGACGGCTCGTGGTTCGGCTCGTCTAACTCGTGAAGTCGGCTTGGCGAGCCCGACTCGGCAAGTCATGACCGATCAGACGGCTGGTGGCTCGGCTCGTGCCTCGGCTCGTCTAGCTCGTCAAGTCGGCTTGGCGAGCCCGGGCGAGCGGAGCCATGACCGATCAGACGGCTCGTGGATCGCGGCTCCACGAGCCGTCTGATTCCACCTTAACAAGGCTTTTATATAATTAAAAATTTACAGAAAGTAAATTTAAAAGAAAGATAAAGATTAATGCATAAGTTGCTTCGCGCACCATGTACTGTACACGAAGTACTATTACATATATATAGATCGGCAATGCGGTGCACATGGTTTCTTTTCGTAGTTTTCGAAAACGTAAATAAATTACGTCAAGTACATGAATTGAAGGGTTGAATGCAATAAGGGGACTAGCGCTTGGAAATTGGAAAAATTATTGTTTAAACGCAAAGAAAGATTGGTAAATTAAAAATGTTATTAAATGGAATTTCTAAAAATATAGTGTTGTAAAGCTCGTCACGACACACATTTTTTCTGTTTACAGTTTGTTTATCCAATCAATACTATTCGAGCTAAAAATTATAAACAAAAAATTTTTCATCGCCCGAAATCATTATTTCTTTAAACATAAATTGCGATAACTTGAGTAAATATTAAGGGATCGTTATGAGACTTGAAACATAACTTCAGAAAACTCTAGCGAAGCCGTAAAATGTATGTACAAAAACCATATGTTAAAAAATGTAATAATATTTAATTAAAAAGTAATACTGGACATAACCCATGTTTTTCAACGTTCGCCGTTAAAAAGTATCGAGGCAATTTTGAGGTACATACAACTTGCAGCGACAAAGTTCTTCCTTGATATACAAGGAAGATTTTCACCAATTTTCACACTGATTAATGAATAATTGTAGAAGATATGACGATTATATATAAATCTCACGCGCCACCAGCAGTCGGTAGCCGCGTGTAATGCGCTATTTAGCAGTTTTAACACTCGCGTTGACTGTTGGTGCCGCGCGGGATTTATACATATCGCCGTATCTTCTACAATTATTTATTAATCAGCGTGAAAAATGGTGAAAATGTTCCTTTTATATCAAGGGAAAACTTTGTCGCTGCAAGTTATATGTACCTAAAAATTGCCTCGATGCTTTTTAACGGCGAACGTTGAAAAACATGGGTTATATCCAGTATTACTTTTTAATGAAATATTATTACATTTTTTAACATTAGGTTTTCGTGCATACCTTTTACGGCTTCGCTAGGGTTTTCTAAAGTTATGTTTCAAGTCTCATGACGATCCGTTGATATTTACTCAAGTTATCGCAATTTTTGTCTAAAGAAATAATGATTTCGGACGATGAAAAATTTGTAGTTTATAATTTTTAGCTCAAATAGTAATGATTGGATAAACAAACTGTAAATAGACAAAATGTGTGTCGTGACGAGCTTTACAACACTCTATTTTTAAAAATTCAGTTTAACAACATTTAATTTTCCAATCTATCCTAGCGTTTGGACAATAATTTTTCCTATTTCCAAGCGCTAGTCCCCTTATTGCATCCATCCTTTCAATTATTGACGGGGTAACCAAAAGGCGAGGGTAAAGAAGATCTCGCCCGACGGTAGCGCATTTTCTTGGTACGAGGAGGGCTCGCTTTGACCGACAGGGACATGAGCCTAGGGTCGCACTTTTTTTCCGAAAAACGACAGAGACACGCATGTCCCAGCACCCGGAAATTTTTCCTTATTTTCTTACATGTAAGTATTCTTTATTATTATTTAATTAAGCTGTGCACATAATGAAACGAACATAAACGAATCATTACACGCGTATACAGATATTATTATTAATTAAGCTGTACGCTTAATGAAGCGAACATATTTTCAACGAATAGGTTATTGTTGTTTCATTCCACGTGTTAAATAATAGTCTGCGCAGATTTTTGCTAACCTATTTTTCTACTGAAATGTGTATCTTTTTAGTGTCAAGTCCCTTGGAAGGACGTTTTATTCTTCTTAGCAGGAGAAACAAAAGTAAAAATATTATATTTAGTAAGTAACCTTTACATTTATTTATAATAATACGTATGATATTAGTGTTTATTACAAATTTCTCGTTTTTTTCTAGGTCGGAGTATTCCAATAATACATAAAGTACACTCGAGCAGTTGCTGTGCGCTATTCCGAGTAAGCTTTACAGGCTGCAGCGCGCCTTATCTTACAACATTACTTGATAGGCTGCAGTGCGCTTTGTCTCGAGTAGGGTAAACAGGCCAGTAGCGGGACAGTTTAGCTGATTCAAGGTGTTTCTTAGTAATATCTGTTGTATTAAACGAAAATCAAAAGCTTTGCACGTAAAAATGTACAAATTTAAAGAAAAAAATAACTGCAAGTAAAAAAATTAATGTATATAAGGGTAAAATGATGAAAATTCTATTCATACCCTGTATCACCATTAGATGGACAATAGGGCTAGCAGATGGACAGTTCAGAACCAATAGATGGACGGGTGTTTGGCTAGACAAGTAAAAGACTTTATTAGCTATAGTAGATACCTAAATTAAGTTATTTTTTGTTAAAATATAGTTTATTGCATCAAAACTAAAAACGTATGGAGTCTTCATTGCCAGAAAACGGTGCAACAGGTTATGGGCCCAAGCCGCAAATAAAGTGAGGTTATGTCTAGCCTAAAGTGTGGGACTGTCCCGGATTTGAATTGTTTGTCCCACATTGAAAACTGTCTGAGAAAGTGTCCCGGATTGGATATGTAACCTTTTTAACATTTTCTTAGTGGCACAAAGTAAAAATATATATCCACATAGTTATTATTGATATTCTATGTAGATAATTTTTTCTTATGATAAAGTGTTTCTAATTTTGCTTTAATTTATCAGAAGTATGTCTTTATTATATAATTAAATACGGTCGCCAATCAGGCTGCACGACTTTCCATCGGTCGCCTTGCATCCCATTTCGAATAAATTATCGTAATTACATGTATATTGATGTACGGTATATATTTTTTTAATGCGTGCCATCTAAATAAAAGAAGAAAAATAAGATACCTGCATGTAAATATGTAAAATGTTTGTTTATTAAGAAAAAACGGCTTCAGAAGTTTTAATTCTATTCTGTCCATCTACTGCGTTTAGGTTAAAAAATCCATATCAGTACCTGGACAGTCATTTTTATAAGTTTTATCGTTTTATTTTTCTTTGTTCACGCGTTTATTTATAAAGTGTTAATATTAGAATGCAATCATCTATTACATACCTCTTTACGATACATCCAAATACGTATTTTATTAACTTTAAGGTTCGCGATGCTGAATGACAGCTAATAACAAACGAGTGACCCACGCGTAGTGACGTGAAATCGTACATAGAAATACATTTTCTGCATACAAATCTGTTTTTCGATAAATATGTTAATGTTTTATAAAACAACAAACGTTTTTTCTACAAAATAAAAAAATAATAATGTAGATTAAAACTCTAGCTTTTTCAATATTAACGATTAACCAACGATTTGTCCATCTGCTGGGCCCTGTCCAGCTATTGGCCTGCTTACCCTAGAACAACTTTCAATAAAGTTGGGCGTCCGCGATTGCATAACCGCGACACTTATATATATTATTGAATCATAATAAAACCATATTATATATATAAATAATTCGTCAGGTCTGTAATTAATAGTAGTATTAATATCTTACCGCTCAGTGTAAATAATATGCAAATCATCAATAAAGGCGAATGGTTAACAGATGATCATATTGAATATTTTCATAAATTATTACAAGCAAACTCTAATTATAAACCACGGGAGACGTGGAGAGTTCAATTGCCTGCTACAATTCAACCAGTTCCTGAAAATCAGGATCACATACTGTTTGAAAATGCGTTTGAGCAGGTGAGATAAGCCTCGTTGAGGTTAGGTTCGTGAGACACAGCACAGCGCAGTTCAGTTGATAAAAGAGAGCTTTGTCTTTATTGTTAAGGCTGCCGTCTCCGCGGGTCTTGAATGTGTGCGTACACTCACACAAGGTAGGAAAAGCGTGTACGTATACGCGATGTAGTAAACAAACCGTTTCAACCGTCTTACGTCCTGGAATCGGCAAGAAGGAAGTTTTTGCGGGTATAGTTGCCTCCGGGAGACATCAGTGCAGGGTGGTCTGGTGCGTTTGAATGATAATAACCGCCGTACATTGAAATAATAATGAATTTCTGAATCGAAAAGTGACAGAATGAGGCTTTAAGGCTTCTCCATTGGTGGCGCTAATGGTGTACGGCAGCCACGTAGCACCAGCGTGACGTTACGTAGGACCGACGCGAGGTTAGTTGGCGCCCTTACGCAAGAAAATTTTTGATGCTTCCAAATATTTGCACCTGTTTTCTATTTAATATGTTTTTTCTTTACGGGGTGAACATTTCGTTTATGTGGGGGTTCGATTCCGTTATTATTAAGCGTGCGATATAATTTTTTAGCGTCCCATTCGGCTGGCGCCCTTATGCGGCGCGTAACTTGCATAGTGGTTTCGCCGACCCTGCGTATACGCGAGGTAGTAAACAAACCGTTTCAACCGTCTTGCGTCCTGGAATCGGCAAAAAGAAAGATTTTGCGGGTATAGTTGCCTCCAGTAGACATCAGTGCAGGGTGGTCTGGTGCGTTTGAGCGCTAATAACCACCGCACGTTGAAATAATAATGAATTTCTGACTCGTGTACTGAGACAGACTCGAGAAATGACAGAATGAAGCTTCAAGGATTCTCCGTCACCGGCGTTGATGGTATATTCGTGCATTGTACCATCAAAACCGGTGGAAGTCCAATCTAGCCGATAAATGTAGGAAAGACATAGTTGCCGAGATGTATCGAGAGTCGAATCGCGCTGTTGCCGCATTTCCCCTATTACTATTTTGTCGTAAGGGAGGCTTGAATGAATCACGGCGAAGCGGCTGGAGAACAGAGATGGGCAAAGATAATATCTGGATACACTCAAATAAAATGTAAAACATGACGTTTTCAGTATTCACTGCTGAGATTATCCAAATGAGTTCAAACACGGTATAAATCGAATTATTTCTAAAACTGTACTTGGTAAAAATATAAATATAATGTAAATTTTAAACTAAAGATGCTAATAATAATCCGATTTATACTGTGTCTAAATTTATTTTCATCTGGAAAATCTCAGGAGTATGTTATTGAAACGTTCATGCCGATACGATAGCGAATGTGTGAGTTTTACATTCTATCATAACAAACAATATAAACCATCATTATATCTTTTTAGGAGTAAATATAAATATTGTTCCCCCACGGCTGTTTCCTCCCCGTCGTCCTGGGGATTTTGTTCAAATTGAAATATGTCCCTGTGAAAATGAGGAGGATTTAAATAATCATTTTGCCAAATTCGAGGTAATTTTCAAAAAATCGATGAGAGTTGTGTACTTTGAGGGTTGAATGTGGCAAAATGTGACAACTTGAACCCCTTCTATTTCCACATGCACTTTAACGTGTTTCAATTTGAATAAAATCTCAGACATTGAGTGTTCAAAGTGATCCGCTTGGCATGGAATGAACCGTATATAATTCTTTTCTTGTACTACAATTTTGATGGTGTTAATATCTCTTTAAATATTTCACTTTAAATAAAATCGTGGGGCACCATGTGCAACCAGAAGTTGAAGTATTAAAGTGATTCATATCCTGTTATGAAATATCGTGTCCCACGATTTTATTTAAAGTGAATTATGTGACATTAACATCTTAAAATATTTTTATATAAATTTTTCTAAATAAAACACAACACTAATCATTAAAAAAAGATATTTTTTATTTTAGTTTTTAATTTTTTAATTAGAATATATAAATATTATGTCCCCCCCCCCGCGCCTACCGCCGCCCCTACCGCCGCCCCGGCGCCATCCTCCCCTCCCTCTGCTCTGGCCCCTCGCCTGGTAACGTAGGCGGCGGGCGCTCCCTTTTCATCTGAAACAGTACAATAAAAATTACATTTTCTACTTCTATCCGTATTTCGATAAAAATCATGCTAAATTCCGCGAAGATCCGAAGGGAAACGGAGAACTTGAGATTTGTCATTTTTTAGTGCAATATTTTAATGTGAATTAAAAATTCTTATGCTGTAGGACTACATTTCACGTTCGACCACGCGGTGTCGTTTCGTTCTTGCCGGGCCTCGCCGGCCGTCGCCGTTCATACCAAACAAAGGGTCTAGCTGGTTAAGCATAGTGAAAAGTGCCCTAGAACCGATTTTAGCTGGCAATGCACCTTTCAATAGTGTAGCACAGGAAAACATTGTACACCAAGTTTCAATTCCCTATCTCAACCAGGAGGGTAGTTACAGGGTAAATTCGAATTTTCGGTTTTTGCCATATTTTCCCTATTTAATGGTCAGCAAAAATTCTAAAAAAAAATCTGAAATATTGTAGACATGATTGTATATGATTGTGAATTTTCAGATTTTTTCCTTGCAACTGCTAAGTGTAAGAAATAAAAAATGCAAAAAAATGTCGAAAAATGCAGATTTCGCGTGAAAACGTGATAAGTACTTTCAATTTTTGCATTTCCGTCATACAGTGAATGCATTATATGATTTTTAATATCCCTACATTCGACAGAGTAATATGTAAACGGAGGGAATCAAGTTAATATGATTAATTAATCTGCATTTTTCGACATTTTTTTGCGTTTTTTATTTCTTACACTTAGCAGTTGCAACGAAAAAATCTCAAAAAATTCACAATCATACACAATCATGTCTACAATATTTTAGATTTTTTTTAAGAATTTTTGCTGACCATTAAATAGAGAAAATATGGCAAAAACCGAAAATTGGAATTTACCCTATAACTACCCTCCTGGTTGAGATAGGGGGTTGAAACTTGGTGTACAATGTTTTCCTGTGCTACACTATTGAAAGGTGCATTGCCAGCTAAAATCGGTTCAAGGGCACTTTTCACTATGCTTATCCAGCTAGACCCTTTCAGAAAAACGCACACATATTCAATATAACTTGCCTTTGCCATTTCTCTCCGCATTTTGCGGGCCTCCTCCTCCTTTTTCATATCCTCCTCTTCCTTCTTCTTTCTTTCCTTCCCAACAATCTTCTTTCTCTCCTCCTCAGCCTCCATCTTCTTTTTCTCTTCCTCATCCTTGCTGTTTCTGTCCCCTCTCTCTTTTTCTCTCTTTCTCTCCTCCTCGTCTTCCGGCTGACGCCAGGACACCGTCATCAGTGTATTCTTTATCTGGAAATGAAATAATGAATGTATTATTTTGTGGCAAATAGTAAGATTGTACAGGGTGGTTCTCTTGCTAGAGTCCTAAAGACAATGCCGCCAATAAGCCGCGCCTGCCTTTAATATACCGTAGTGAATCTCATCTCAAGCGTCGAAATCCGCGACTCAGCGAGGCGCGACTTCGCGGCATCGCCTTTGAAGACACTAGCCAGATAATCACTCTGTATAATAGTATACAATATAATACTTATATTGCTCATTGCAAACATACCGTGGTGGGCTGTCAATGAAGGGACTGACTGTTTGTCCCGTTGCCTGGTTTGTTGAACGTCATATGTTTCAGAACGCACCACAGACGAATTTTCAGATTCACGTTTCACGTTCACGGTTCGCGTTTACGTTTTTTTGTAACGGGCAAAAGGATTTTGAATTGTGTTGCGTTGTGTTTGTGTTTGTGTTGTGTTTGTTGGTTTAGTGTAAAATGAGTGGCACTCTAAATGTGAATATGCAGGATGCACAAGAAGATATGGACAATAATTCTCTGTCTCGTCCGCGAAAATTACGTCCGTACGCAAAGAGATTATCGAAACGGAAAGTAAATCGCGTAAAGAGAATGTCCTTAGCCCTTCAGAAGAAGAAAAAAGAAAGCGCAAGCCGACACTGCCGTAGGACAATATCCAGAAGAAGTGGCCGGGGAACGTATAGTAGAGGAACCATCAACATCCGACGGACGACATCATACGCGACAAGAGATAATGCACTCGTCATCCGATGAAGACACTGATACGGCCAGTTCGGGAGAAACTGAAGAGGCGCTGGATGAACTGAGAACCGAAATACCAGAAGGCACGGATGTAGAAAGCAACGAAGAAGAACACTTCGTTGTAGAAAAAGTTGCGAAGGACGAGCCGCAAGAGCAATCGCATCTCCTAAATAGCAACGATATAATGAATTTCCCAAATGTGCTTGCTCAATTGCAAAAAATAGGTAAGCATGCAAAAAATAGGGAAGAATGTGGCATTGAACACCTACGAATAACTGGTGTGAAACGGCGTGGCTTCAAGAGCATCTTCAGCGTAATGTGCACTTTATGCCATTACAAAGTTGAAATCTGCAATCAATCGGACGAAGCCGAAGAAGTGGATTGCAATCAGGGCGCCGTTAATGCAACAATTTTATGTGGAGGCAGCTATGCCCACTTGGAACACACTTTGGCGGGAGTGAACATACGTTGCATGTCGAAGAAAGACTTCGTGAAGAATCACGATGAATTCGTCAAGTCTGCAATTGCCGCTGCAGAAGAAGAGATGTTAGCAGCGGCTGAAGAAGAAAAACGTTTGGCGATTGAAAGAGGCGACGTTCTTCCCGGATCAGGGACCCCTCACATCCCCGTTGTGGCCGACGGAAGCTGGATGAAGAGATCCTACCGCAGTGGATGTTACGATTCTGCGTCTGGAGTCGGCGTGATAGTTGGTTATCACACGAAAAAAGTTTTATTTTACGGCGTTCGAAATAAAGTTTGCAGAATTTGTCGGATTGCTGCGAAAAAAGAGAAAGAACCCCGAAAGCACACATGTTTCAAAAACTGGAACACATCTCGAGCATCGACTGCTATGGAAAGCGATGCTATAGTAGAAGGATTCAAAACTAGCATAGAAAAACGTGGGCTCGTTTATTCTACTCTGATTGCTGATGGCGACAGCAGCGTGTATAAGAAGATTATTGATGCTGACCCATATAAGAGACAGATTCGCGTAAAAAAAATTGAATGCACGAATCATTTGTTGCGAAACTTCTGCACAAAAATGAAAGCGATTGTGAAGAAGACTACACCTGGACTATTGAGGCAAGCTGTGGAAAGTAGCATTCGCCGGATACGCACGGACATCGTAAAAGCCGCAAAGTTTAGATACAATCAGAATGTATCAATCGACGAGAAAACGAAGAATTTGTATGACGACATACAGAATGTTCCGAGCCACGTGTTTGGTGAACATAAAGAGTGTGCACAACTAAAATATTTCTGCGATGGAAAGAATAAAGAGAATGAAAGAAACATCGTTCCAGAATTGATGAAAATTGGAGTGTACCAGGACGTAAAAGAAATACTTCGTCCACTGTTAGCTCATGCGGAGAGCTTACTCTATAATACCAATAATAACGCTGTGGAAAGTTTGAACGCAGTAATTGCCAAGTACATTGGCGGAAAAAGATTAAACTTTGCCGAAAGAGGATCGTATACAGGAAGATGTGCTGCTGCTGTCGTGGAGTACAACAGTAACCAAGTGCACTCGCGGTTGAATGCGGTAATGAAGAAGAAAACGCCCGAGGTTGTTCGCCAAATGGAAGAAAAGAAGAAGAAAGAAAAGGAAAAGAGAGCTGCAAAACAGAAGGAAACGAAGGTTGCGCGATATGTACGCAAGCAATTGCCCTCGCGGAAAGATTCCGATTATGGACAAAATGCACAGAAGCCAGACATGCCATCAGAAATGTATGAACTGGAGCGGGAAAAGCATATGCAAATGCTCAGTGAGTGGCAAGGCAAAAGACATGCTATTGAAGACGAAACCATCGGACAAGCGAAGAACCGCAGATGGTTGCAGTATAGGTCCAAATTGTTGACAGCATCCAATTTTGGACAAGTGTGCCGTCGCCGACCTGACACGCTATGCGCAAATGCAGTGAAATCATTTGTGTATCCAAAGTTAATTAGTGCACCAGCGGTGGAATACGGGAAAGAATGCGAGAAGATTGCTCGCGAAGAATTGAAGAAGCAATATAAAGATATTGCAGAATGTGGAATTTTCATCGACAGCTGCATCCCCTTCTGAGGAGCTTCACCGGATGGAATCATCGGTCAAGAGGGCATTGTGGAAATCAAATGCCCCAAATCAGCGGAGAACTTTACGCCGGAAGAAGCTATGGAAAAAATTCCCGCTGTCCGACGCATGTTCACACGTAAAACAGGTATTTCAATGAACAAAACGCATCTCTATTTTTATCAAGTACAAGGCCAATTACATATTACTGACCGAAAGTACTGTATATTTTGCATTTGGACTCCGAAGGGGCTGAAATCTATAAAAGTAGAGAGAGATGATGCGTTTTGGAAAAGAGAAATGGAGCCAAAACTGGTTCAATTTTATTTAGAATGCATGCTACCGGAATTAATTGATAGGCGGCACAATAGATGCATGCCTATTCGGGAGCCTCAATTTATACTATCAGAAAGAGCGAAAGAAAAAGCGAAAAGCTCGAAAAAGCGAAAGAGGTCTCCCTCCGAAAATAGCGAAACTCTGATCTTCTCGAACCGGCGCACCGCACTGCAAAGTGCAGGGCCACTGACTGTGTCAGTAGTCACAAGTGTCAGCAATAGCACTTTTCCTCGCGGATCGTACGATCACGCGAGTCGATCGACGCCGCCGTAACTTTCCCCAGAAAGTGACGAGGGAAATAATAAATTTGATCAATCCGGCGTCGCACCGCACTGTAAAGTGCAGGGCCACTGACTGTGTCAGTGGTCAAAAGTGTCAGCAATCGCACTTTTCCTCGCGGATCGTACGATCACGCGAGTCGATCGACGCCGCCGTAACTTTCCCCAGAAAGTGACGAGGGAAATAATAAATTTAATTCACACTTTAATTTTTTCAGACACATTTTTAAGTTCACAGGAGCAGACAGACAGACAGAAGACGGAGGCAAGGTAGAAGAAAAGGGTATACGTAAGGGTGCCGAGTCCGGTTTGGTCAAAGGACGCCAGGCTGGCACATACGAGCATCGCAGGTATGCATGATGTTCGACGAAATATTGAAACAAAATTTTACTTTTATACCAAACTTACTGAAATGTCTGCGATCATTTCTTACAGGCGAACTTTTTATAAAATTACTGCGCACATGATGCATGGGACAGTAATGCCAGGGCAAATGAAATGCTACATGAAATAATAAGTACCATATTTCAGGTAATGTTTGATACTTTATAAATCTACGGTAAAATTTTGAACGCTTATAAAACAACAATTAAATATTTCCATTACAATGTGTTACAGATCCACACTGCCATACGTCAGATTTCATTATAAGCGATCTGGCAAAATTGTAGGAAGACCGCCAATGGAGAAGAGGAATTACCCAGAATGAGAGAAGATAATATTACAGTATTGTCTCGTTAGCGGATCGCTGGTCGGGACCGGCGCGGGCGTTGAGCCCGTATCGTGAACAGAGCCCGAATTCTCAGTGTTCGTTTCTCGCTTCTTTCTGACCGAAGGGGGGAGCGAGATGGAACGCTTTGCCTGCGCGACGGGCGCGGACGCAAAGGACGGAGTATCAGGCGTCTGAAAGACGGAGCGAGACAAAACATCATCCCGTCGTCTGTCTCGTACCGTTCTCGCTCGCTTTCGGTGCCTCTCGCTCGCTCTCGCCTTCGCCGGACAAGAGTGAGACAGAAGTGGTGGGGATAGAGAAAAGTCCACATCGTGTACACCAAACCGAGCCGCTAACAAGACAATACTGTATTCTTCGAAAAATATACACGTTTTTATCTGTAATTGTCCATTTCAAGGGGGCGAAAGCTTGAGTGTCGAATTTCAATTCTCCAATGAAGTTGGATTTATTTATTGTGATGACTGTAACTTGATTAGAGACAAAAAATATATAAAAAAAACTGTTCTGTTAAACGATTTTGTCAAAAAGACACTAACAACTAAAAAATACTTCTATTCTTGTACTACAATTTCGATGGTGTTTCTTAACTTTAAATAAAAACGTGGACCAGGATATTTCATAACAGAATATGAATCAATTTAGTACAGCATCAAGTGTCGAAATGAATTTATTTGCGAAATATCCTGCTCCACGATTTTATTTAAAGTGAAAATACACCATCGAAATTGTAGTATAAGAAAATAATTATTTTTTAGTTTTCAATGAATTTTTAATAAAATCGTTTATTATAATTTTTTTTATTTTCTAGTTTTTAGTATTCGTGGATTTACATTTCATAGTTCAAACTTCGTTACAAATATCTTTTATTGCTGTATGCAGTTTAACAGTTTGTTTGAACCATACAGTGCTAAAAGTTCGTAAAGAACGGTAACATAAAGAATGGTTGATTTTAAGTCGATTCGATTTGTTGTTATGGGTTATTATTTATTGGTGACGAGGTAATTTTTTCACCCCTTCGGAATTTTTTTCATAATTTTGTATTGTCATCCAAACTACGCACCTCTGCAAAGTTTCAAGACAATTGGATGGTTGGAACTGGATAATTGAGTTTCCAGATTTAAATCAAACATACAAACAAACAAAGGATCGTAGCTAAATAAAATCGTTTAATGAGACATTCCAAAATATACGTATTGTTAGTACTGATCACTAGTTTATATTGATAAATTTTTACATCCGTGGAATAACAATTCCGAGGGAAAGCACGTACAAAGTATTGAATTGAAATGTACTTTTTGTCCAAATTGATGTTTTAAAAAAATTATTACTAAATTTGTATTTAAACAATAGACAATTCTTGTTGATATAAAAGATAATTTGATTTATAGTTAGATGAAAAGAAAGCGTCATATGTTTTTAGAAGAATTATAGCATTCATAAATTTCATTACGATCGGCGTGTACACTTCGGTGATGTACCTTATTGAAATTGTATGCTTTGAATTTGCACACTGATTATACAAAATATTACATCCTTCAATGTATAAATAAAAACTATTACGCAAATTAGTATTGTTTCATTGACATGTTTCCTAACTTCACTACTCAACCTCTCTATCTTTCATTATTGCTATCCTCCTTTACGTTCAGCGAGGCTCTGAGACTAGAGACGCAGCAATCGGACGCGCTACATCTACAGCTGATGCAGAGGGAAACATCTACAGGAGCGGTGGTTATGTGTGCGTGACTGCCGCTCGCAGTTCCGCACTCATGACCACCGCTCCTGTAGGTGTTCCCCCCTCCATCAGCGGTAACCGGAGCCCGTCGATCCCTGCCTAGACGCAGCTCTCGTGCCGTATTCCTCCAAGAATTCTCAATAGAAGGAGCTGTGGCAACAGCGCGGCAGAGACAGAGAGTACAGAACATGTGGCAACTATGCGTAAAAAATTCGTCTACCCAGAGTACCTGAAGATGTCATTGCTGTACAAATTCTTTTTATCGATCGGAGTAATTTCATTAGGGTCCGTTTGTTTACTGGGGACGCTTCGATCGATTCGGACCAAAACAAACTTGAGACGGCAGCCTTAAAACACTCGTTGAGCGGATGAGAAAGAGATGAGCACTGAGCACATGTACAATTAAATAATTGTGCGCGTCGCGAACAATGATTTGCGTGGGCGCGCACCGCCACGTGTTTACCGATTTATGCGGTCGCTGCTGCGATTTCACGCCCGTGAGTATAAACTGAGACCGGTTGTGAGACTGTGAGAATGTGAGAATGTGAGAATGTGAGACGGTGAGATGAGACTTGGTTTGAGACTGATCGTGAGAATATTCACAAGTTGCGTTAAACGATGACACGTCTTTACCCGCACGCTGTATGAACAAGAGTGAATTCAAGATGGATGAAAGTTCGTTACGCGTCGTTTCGACCGTCGTCGAAATCGATCCACGTAGTGAAATCTGATTGGGTGAGCGCTCGAGAGTGATTGAGAAATCGATCGCCGGTTCGACAATCGATTGCCGATCAGCCGTGAGTGTGGCGTCCGGGAGGTGCTGCTGAGACATGAGTGCGGCGGTGAGCGGAACTGAGCAATCCCAAACACATACAGATTTTGCACCAATGCGATAATTTTGAAACCAATGCAGGGGGGCACTGGGTTTGTAGCTTTTATAAATATGACAAAAGAAGACTTTATATTTATGACTCTATTAATTACAAGAAGTTGCATAGCCATCATAAAATTTATCTTGAGAAGTTATACCCTTTTTTGAACAAACATGACGGCAAAATTGACGAAGAATTTATTGAATTTCCACACGTACAAGCTCAACCTAACAATCGGGATTGCGGAGGTTTTGCGATTGCATTTGCTGTCTCGTTATTATTCAAAATATTACCTGATAAAGTAACGTACACTCATGCGGTGATGCGTCAACATTTGATCAAAATGTTTCAAACTAATCGCATAGAACATTTTCCAAGCAATCAGGATCAACAATTAACACGTTGTGTGCACGAAAAAGAATCTGCAATTGATAGTACAATTAATAAAAATCCTCCTTGTGGAAATGATCCTCTATTTAAAATCGGTAAAAGTGACATTACTAACGAAAAAGATCGACAAAGAAGTCACTACACATACAAAACATATAATTCAGACAGAACCACCAATCGTTTCAAAGTCCAAACTCACCAATGTATACGTTCCATGTAATAGGACAGAATACAAGTCTAATTATTATAAAAGACATAAAGAGGAAATTAGTTTAAAAAGAAAAGCTATTGTTTGGGATTGGCCCAAACGGCCACAGGCCAAGCCGGCGCGGATTCGCTGCCGACTCCACGCGCGGTTCGAAGCCTTAACGCGACCAAGTCGCGGTATGCACGATCGCGGTGATGCGATCGGTCGGGCCATCTGTTGACGCGCACCTCAGCTAATTAGACAGCTCTCTCGCTTTACCGTGCGACCGGCTTTGTGTCGCCGGTACAGTCCTCGTCTCGCTCGAGCCGAACAGCTGTTGGGTGGGGTGCTGACGTCACAGAATTCGGCAACACGGGCCGGTCCATCACCGCGATCGCTCTCTCTTCCAAGAATCGTCGACTCGACAACAAGTATTCTTTTATCTCGCTTGCTTGCGCCTCACTGGAACGTTCCAGGACTTTAAATTCGAACAGCTCAGTTCAATCACTACTTCGCGCGTGCTTTCGCGTTAACTAAATAAGCGCATTGAATTGTTACTAGTTTAATTAGACAAACGTATAAAACATTGTGCAACCGTGGTGTAAATATATAGTGCTCGTGAACTTAGTTTAAACTTAACGTCTACTTTAACGACTATTCTTATAGACTATCTTTTACACTAAAATAAGGCTAAAACTAAATCAAATCCGCGAACGCTCGAAGCTTCACGTTCGTGCACAAACAGCTATTTATAAAGCAAAAAAAGGGGAGTGTAACATGAAAAAAGGCAAAGATTGTAACAAAAGGGAGAAAGGCATAAAACTTTATAATTTTGACTATTATAACGCACAAAAAGAAGGTATATTAAAAAATAAAAAGACGCAGTATAACGCAAATAAAGAAATGAAATGCAGAAAACGAAAAAATTATTATGAGCTAAATAGAGCAGGTATAATCAAAAAGAAAAAAATGCATTATGACGCAAATAAAGAAGTGAAATGCAGAAACCAAAGAAATTATGATCAGCTAAATAAAGAAGTTATCTGCAAAAAGCGGAAGGTATATTATCATGAAATACGTAAAGGAGATGATTATAATAAAGTAGCAAAACGTCGTGCTGCTTTGCAAATAATAAAAAAGTATCGTTATATTGCTGTAACAAATAACAATATAGCAACCAAAAATAACAAAGAAACTTATATCAGAAAACTTTCAAAAATTATTAGCGTGCCGTCCGGAGAAGCAAGTAGATTGGAAGCTGAGCGTATAATAAAATGGTGTTTTCATATTCGGCAAAAGTACATTTTGAAAATCTGGAAACTGTTGAAAGATTGTAAAGAAAAAGTGGAAGTTTCCTTAACGCGCGCAGCAGAATGTTTAGAAGTTGACGACAGGATTAATGCTTTGTGTGGAGAATCCAGACATACTTCTTCTTCAGAATCATATTATGCGGAAAGTTCGTACCATCCTTTCAGTGGTTCTGAATCAATCATATTGAATTCGGCAGGGAAAGCTATAAACGTTCTACCTGTATTGCAATCGAAGAAGACGACAAAAGCATGGCATTGTAGTTATCTTTGTAAAACAAAAGATGTTGAAATTCTGAATAATTTACAGGATTTCTTCAAACGATTGTTACAATGCTCATTAAGGGGGTAGACACGTCACGTGGTCTGGCCGATTCGGCAGGTCGGTATTACAGCAGGTTTTTTCTGCACTGAAATGGTATTACCCATAGATACGCGGCTGCCTGTTTCCTAAAGATACTGTTGCGACGTAATAATAATGTTTCGGAAGGATGATAAAAAGTTCACAAATGTAGCGCAAAAGAACAAAATAGCCGCTCAACATTTATTGTCATATAGCGTATACATAGGTTATATTTTCTGTCACTTCGAGGAGGGGACCATAGACATATATAGACGGCGGAGCGTAAGCTGAGGGGGGTGGCAAGGTTCACGGTAAGGGGAGCGATACGAGTAAATCGGATAACGCTGTGGTTATGCATGCCGAATGCATCCGAAGCTATCCGACGTGCCTGTATCTGAACCTATGCCTTTACCCCTCCAAGCCTTCCTTCCCCACGCCGATAGTCCCATCTTCTGATCCGTCTATATATGTCTATGGAGGGGGCCACGTAATAATCACGCGCATCCAGTCTGCGCATTTTTTTTATAAAAAAATTATTTAAATCTGACTATTTTTATCGAAACGGGCTTTCAATTCTACAAACAAATTTTTCACGTAATTTCCTTAATTATGGTTTGAGTTGTATCATTTTTGGGGCCAATTTGATTGAGAAAGTATAAGGAATCGATTGACGCCACGATCGCAAAGATCTGATTAGAAATTGCAAAACTTCAGATTCATCAGTGCTTAGTGCGCAACATTGTATGGCCCCGCTGGTTTCAAGCGTCGAAGCCGACGAAACTCAGCCAGACACATGTGTAAAATAACATATTTGCAGTTTTACAATTGAAGATGTAGTGAACGTTACAGGACTGTCTTTATATATGGCTCTCACAAACAAAATCGCCTGACTTGTTAGACATGAACCCGGGCATACAAATGGTTGCGCATATCGCCGAAAGCATCAGAAAGAATATGTACAGTCTTCCAATGTTTCATTTGTTGAGAAGCCTTTGGGCTCAGTTTATCGGGAAAGATACCACTGTTTTGCTTTCTCGTTGCGAGCGTGGACCTTTGGGTCCTAGTAGACCGCCCGTTGACAGCCGAGAACAATAAAAACGACGAGCTAGATAAAATACCCAGTACAGAAAAATAAAATGTTCGTGTTTTTGATAAGTATTGATGAAAGTATTACCGATGAATTTTTTAGGATTTCCCGATGAAAATTATATCAAACATGGAGCAATTCGATAAATTTTTATTGAACGTAGAGTGTGTTCTAATCATGTATTCATAAGAAAAAATAGACTGAATTGCTTCGTGTCTTGACTCACCAACAATCCATGAATGGTAACACTCTCATCAAGGTGTAATGAGAAATTTTGAACATTTCGTATTCAGTACTGGGTGACTCAAGTCGCCGTCGACCGAGGGTGTACCGCTGGTGCGCTATTTCACTCGCACTCGGTTCACACCGTTCGGTCTTCTTGTCAAGCGGTTCGAGCGAGGGCCCTAATAGGGGTGAATTTATTTGGGAAACAAAAGTCGCGTCATTCATGACACCTACTCGCGAACAAATATACATATGTACGAGAAGAAACAATGCAATTGCCCGATGACTTGTAGCAACATTTCAATAGGTAAATGCATGAAACTCTGGGATCAGGAATTCCGAACCCAGTGGGGCATATGTAAGAACTGGCGAAATTCAACAATAGTTCGTCGTCTAAATTTTACAATTAAAGTATTTATTTGATGTGAATATAAAGTTTGTTAGCAAAGTCTTTCTCGATTTGAGTTCTGTAGAAGGCTGATATTCCTTCGCCATGGAAAGTCCCCTCTTGTCCTTCTCGCTGCAATCATGCGACTCGCTGAGTTTCGTGGGCTTCAGCGCTCGAAACCAGCGGGGCCATACAATGTTGCGCGCTAAGCAGTGACAAATCTGCAGTTCTGCATTTCTACTCAGATCTTTGCGAAAGTGACGTCAGTCGGTTCCTCATGTTTTCTCGATCAAATTGGCCCCAAAAATGATATATTTCGGACCAAAATTAAGGAAATTACGTGAAAAATTTGTTTGTAGAAGTGAAAGCCCGTTTTGTTAAAAATAGTCCGATTTAAATTATTTTCTGCAAATATAACCGAGAGAATGCCAAGAATCCAATGGTGTCACTTTCATATTGATACGATGAAAAATAAACAAATTCTGATTCTTTATAATCGATGACACATCGCCGAGCACGGCGATCTCGCGCGGCTCGGGACACAAAGGTTCTCGTCGGTTATTCGAACTTCTAAGATCGTATTCAGATTTATTGGCCGGTGAGTTTCGTATCTAGGGGTGTGCGGTTACCCGATTTTTCAGGCTCGGGACGGGCCGGCAACTTTCGGGCGGGATCGGGCGGGGACCCGATACTTTCGTATTGCTCGAGATCCCGACAGTTTCGGGACCCCAATACTCGATTCGGGCTACAAGCATAGCCGCCATGAGCGGACAATTTGATTTCAGGTCGGCTCGGCAAAACTCGGACGCGATCGGACGATATCGTTACCAGTAATAGATTAAAATTATTACCTGAGAACATAGAAAAATTATGTTTCTTACACGTTAATTTGAAATAATAAAATATTCGCCTCCTGTATATTGTTGTTATTATGAAACATCCAGGAAATATTCCTTTTTGTATGCTTATAGTTCGTACGTTTTCTATTTTAAATCTGAACCTATCCGGAAAAAGATAATACCATATATATTCCCTTTACGTAAAGTACAAAGTATGAAGTATATTTTATTCAGATTTTAAAATATTGTCGATATAAAAATAGTCTTCTTCCCAAGTTCTGAACATGGTATTTATTTAAGTACGTATATGGACGTATTCAGTATTCACAGACTATTTGGTAGCAATGAAAATGCATATATATGTAAATAAATAATAAGATACAAATTATGATTCAACAGGAGACAGAAAGGTAAAAACTTATCACTCTGGTATCGATATAAATGATATACATAATTCTTTCCGTCTCGGTCCGCTCGTAATAGCTGGCTTTCGAGCCGATCGCGTCCGAGTTTTGCCAAGCCGACCTGAAATCAAATTGCCCGCTCATGGCGGGCATGCTTGTAGCCCGAATCGAGTCTCGGGATCCCGAAACCGTCGGGATCTCGAGCAATACGAAAGTATCGGGACCCCGCCCGATCCCGCCCGAAATTTTCCGACCCGTCCCGAGGGCCGAGAATCCGAGCTGCGGGACGATCCGCACACTCCTATTCGTAACGCGTATTCTCTCGTCATCGCAGAACACGAGTGAGCCAGAAGTGGTGGGGATAGCGCCAAGCTTCTGTCATGTATAGGCCAAACCGAGCTGCAGCGTAGAAATACACGCATCAGAATAGGTGTACCTTAGGCCTTAGCTCCGAAAAAATTCAGGAGCTTTATTGGTCAGAACATTGATTCTTTCTTGATAGCTTCATCTCGTATTGGTCTACGCATAACTTCGTGACGCACACAACTACATATGTACTACGCTGACAATAAGAATAAATAACAGCCACACAGCTACGTTCAGACGGGGCCGAGCAGCATTCCCGTTACCCCACCATACCCTTCGGTGGCTAGGGAACTCCAACTGACAAATCCACGATCGTTAGATGGTGATGGCTGATTTCTCCTCGATCGATGTTCGCGAAAACGAATCGACCGGCCAATATATTTGAATACGACCTTAGGATAAAGATATAATGAAAGATGAAAAATTATTCGAAGCCAAAGATGAAAGGCCTTCGAATAAACAAAGGAAACTAATAAATACCCGAAGCTAAATAGAATTTTAGATTTAGGGTACACACACCCTCCCCCCAAACCTCGTGTCGATCGGCCACTGGGGCCATTCGGAAGTATATTATTTTAATTAAATAATGTCCACCTCTGCATAGGAGCGTAAAGAATTACAAAAAAAATCAAGGAGTCAACTGTTGACCGGTTTGGAGACTTTTCCTTGTTATATGTTATATACAATAGTCGGAAGAATAATAATAAAAGCAATAATTGCAAATAATTGCTGTAACTTCCACATTCTGAAAATATGATATCAGTAAATCACTACTTCCAGTGTTATTAAAAAATTCCAATCTCTTTTTTTATTTGAAATAATGTGGCCATATAATTATAACATATATTCGGCAGCGGTGATGTATGTGTTACAGTAAAAGCGTGAATTTAGTAAATGTAGACAATTCCCAGCAGTTCCTAGTCAATGTATGCCTAAAATGCATATAATCTAACCTAAAGTCGTCCGAAAATGCATGCATTGACTGCATCACGTTTTTACTGTGGCTTGTGTATCCAGCTAACGCTTCAGTTTTGCTATGATTCCACGTTGACAGTCCTCCCGAGTAGGCGCTATCTCGTGTCCACTAGCTCAACTAAATTTGTCACGTGACTTGCTCTGTATTATCGCCAATATGGCGGAACTCGTATTTGGGAATGCAATCACCACCCATGCCATGCAACCATTAGATGTGTCTCTATTCTCTCCGCTTAAGGGGGTAGACACGCCACGTGACACGGGCAATGCACCGCGCTGTAATACCGACAATCTAACCTGAAACATGGGTTTGGGATTTTTCGTTTTTCGTCCTTATACGAGCAGATTGTGGGCTGGGCGAGGTCTCATTCGAAAGAGGAAGGTTCAGTGCAGGGCGCTCTGGTCATCGTTTGAGTCACAAAACTCTTTTAGTGACCTAAAAATACTTGGATTCATGCGGGTGTATTTTGTCGACTTTTGCTCTACTTTGAACACTCGTATTATTAGATATCAACACAATTTCGTCGAACCATGACTAGAGCGCCCTGCACTGAACCTTCCTCTTTCGAATGAGGCCTCGCGCAGCCCAAAATTCGCTCATATAAGGACGAAAAACGTATCCCCCCAAACCCATGTTTCGGGCACATTATGTGGGTATTACAGCGCGCTGCATTACCCGTGTCTACCCCCTTAAAAAGGGTACATAAGTTGAAAAACCATAACAGTAGCTGTTCTAATAAAGTGCATGCTGAAAAAGTTGGTCATTCTCATGGTTGTTACATAAACCCTAAACTATGTAAGTCCAATTTTTTGGCCATTGAGATTTTGGCACCTCACTTTCCGAATTTACGACATTTGAAGAGAATGATATACAAAATAGCGAGCATTTATAAAGACCAATTACATCATTTAGACAAAGCCTTAAACGATAATGACCTTGAAACACTTGAACGAATAACACTGCAAGCTCGGAAAGAAGCTGAAGCGTTACAAAAAAATAATACTGAAATGAGCTTGAACGAGGAAGAGATTATATCTCGATATTATTTAGCATTTAGAGCTTTCACAAAGCGGTCTATGGACACACCACGCATCCCGTGCGTTTCCTGCGAGAAACTCTGTTTTCAAAGAGAGGTTCGTAAGCTTGATATTTCTAAGAGAACATATAAGGGAAATGTACTGCAAACGTTAAATCATATTGGATACAAAGTTGGTGACGTGCATTTTATTTGCCGATATTGCCACGATAAAATTCGCAACGATTCCATACCACTAAAATGTATTTTAAATAAGCTTGATGTACGTTCAGTTCCAGAAATAGCAGTGTTGAACGATTACGAGCAAATTCTCATTCAAAGAGCTAAACCGTTTCAAACGATTGTGAGAATGGATACAGTAATGCGTAAAAATATGCCACATAAACATATGTTTCCAAAAGTAAAGGGGAGAACATTTCATCTTCCTTTGCCGTTAGAAGAAAATTTGAAAAAAATCTGTCCTCCGACTGAACCTTTAAATCAAAATCATGAATTATACATATTGGTGCGGGGCGTTCCAACAAAATCTAAAATAGTTTGGGAAAAGTTAGTTTACTTGAAGAAAGTATGGAATGCCTTAGTGTGGTTGAAAGCCAACAATCCTCTATACTCGGAAATTGTTTTACCACAATCGCACGATTTATTGCTGAGTGTCAAATTACCAGATACAGAATTTCAAGAAGAAGCTGTTGCCAATGATAATAATAACGAATCTATCGAGGACGTTGAAGGTGAAACACTTAATATCGATGAAAACAACAAACGTGCATTATTAACGCAAATGTCACAATCTGATTCATATTATGAGCAGTTTACGATTTATCCAATGTGCGACAAAAGTGTTAATGAATCTGCTACCGCACTCTATCAAATGCTTAAAGTTCATGACATTCCGTTGGGCCATCGTGCTGAACACTTAGATGTGAAATGTTTTCCAGATTTATATCCTTATGGGGTGAATGGACAGCATGAAGAAAGTTTGGTTCGTTTGACTGATCATGAATTTATTAAGTCCAAACTGATGTCCAAGCATTCGCAATTTCGATTGAACATGCAATATATTTTTCATTTATTACACGATACCAATATGCGGCAATTGAACGCTGGAATTTTTCACAAAATGAACGTCGTAAATCCACGTGAAAATACACAGCTGCTGGTTTTCTAGAGCAACTCTCTAAAGATCAGCTACAAACGAACTTGAACACTATATTTTCCAGATTACGTAATACAGCACAGTATTGGCGAAAACCGAGAAACGATTTGAACTGTATGATACACCATTATGGACCAGCTACATGGTTCCTCCCGCTCAGTCCAAGTGAATGGTTATCGACAGATTTAATAGAATTTCTTCGTGAAGTAAACGGCCCATCGGTGGCTAAAATGTCCCCGAACGAACTCATTGCTTCTGATCCCGTTTCAACTGCTCGATTTATAGATAATACATTCCACGCTATGCTGGATTTCATTTGTTCGCCCGACAATCCGATTGGCAAGGTCACTCATTACTTTTGGCGCAGAGAATATCAAAGCAGGGGATTGCAACATTTTCATCTTTTAATTTGGATTGAAGACGCTCCCATAATTGATAAATCAACGAAAGAAGTAGTAGCAGCATTCATAATGAAATACGTCACTTGCAGATTACCATCACCGCATGTGTCGCCAGAATTATATAGACGAGTAATTGCACACCAAATGCATAAATGCAATAGTTACTGCCTACGCAACTGTTCGAGAATCGGTAGTTCCGATCTCTGCCACACCCCAACTCACCGCAGCACCTCCTGGACAGATAACGCCACGACCGATCCACGATCGATCTGCCAATCATCTGCGCTCCGCACGATCGATCTGCCAATCATCTGCGCTCCGCGACCGACGATCAGCCAATCAGCGCATCGCGTGACACTGTTTCAGCCGGTTGTAGAATACGCGTAGCCAATCACAATTTAACACATCTGTGGCTCAACCAATCCGATTTCCCCACGTCGGTCGATCGTCGAGAATGTTCGAGACAACCCGTACAGGAAGTCGGATTGCCCAACGGTTTTCATTCTTGTTCACTCAGAGTATGTGAGTAGACGCGTTACACTGTTTAACACATAACTAGTGAATCGGCTCATAATATCGTTCTCAGTGCTCACCATTCTCAACGAGAATCTCAGTGCTCACGATTCTCAGCGACAATCGCTCAGCTCACCTCATTGCAGGTTCTTTCTCATCTCTCGCGTAATCGATCGTGGATCGTGGTGTGATCGCGTGGTCAGTGTGCGTGGAAACTCTCAGCGAGAGTTTCGATTGTTCAGCACAACGTGCGTGTTCTCACCGCTCACCCTTTTATCAAGCGTGACTCACTCCGCGAGTGTATCAAATAAATACGAACATTGTACATTACTCAACTCAAAAACTGCGCTTTACTTCGAACATAACCTCCCCGGCAAACTCACGCTCATCGCGTTATCTCTTTCGCGAACATTCTGGTCCTTCGAGCCGGAGCTGGTGTGTGAAGTTCAGTGCAGTGCTCACTTCGACACTCTCATTCGCGACTCTCAGTGCTCACCATGGCGGACGAAGTGAATAACTCCTCCACGTCGAACGTCGAGTCGAGGTCGACTTCGCCAAATCCGTCAGGAACGCTCCAGGTTCCTCAGGACCAAGCGGCGCAAGCCTCCGGCAAGACGACGTCCTCGTCGCCGTCAACGACGCCGGCACCGCTCATCATCAAAGCGCACTCACAGGCGTGTCGCTTCCAGACGCTGCAGGATTTGCAGTCTGAGGTCCCGAAGGATGTGGAGTCGACGACCCCCATCGAGGTGCAGTCGCTCCTCGACAGCGTCGAGGAGCTGCACACGGCGTTCCTGAAGGAGCACGCGCACCTAGAGGAGTTTTGGCCAGTGAAGTGCCTGGACCACGAGTATTTCGCGTCAGGCCTCCTAGCCCGCGAGACGAAGCTCGTCGCAACGCTCAGGCGCTTACTTCGTCGGCTCATCGCTCACCTCTCAACCGCAGCTCAACCCAGCACGTCAAGTGGAACGGCCACCACACCAACGAGCAGGGCAGCAAAGCTACCCGAGCTCGCCATCCCCAAGTTCTCGGGGAATTATGTAGACTAGCCTGCTTTCAGTGAGCTGTTTACGTCGCTCATCGTCAACGACACGCGGCTCATGGATATTGACAGGCTGTATTACCTGAGGGCCTCGCTCACAGGGGAGCCGTCTAGGCGAGTAAACGCGTTCCCACTCATGGGCTCATCGTTTCAGGCGTGCTGGGAATACCTGGCCAAACGTTTCTCCAACAAACGACTGCTCATCAAGGAGCAGCTTGATAAGCTGCTCACGCTCACCCCCGTCACCACGCGGTCCGCGACCGCACTCAAGGATCTGGCTGCCACGGTCACGGAGGCCAATGAGACGTTGGTCGCCTTGAAGGCCGACCAGGACATGCACAACTGCCTGATGGTGCATGTCCTGACCAACAGCCTCGACAGGGTGAACCGAGAGGCTTGGGAGACCTCTCTCTCTAACTCCTCGGAGTGCCCTAGGTACAGGGATTTGTTGGCCTTCGTGGAGAAAAAGGGTGGGGCCCTGGAACAGATGGAGTCTTCGACGAAGAGGCCATCTGCACCTGCCGTCTCCACAACACGCTCAACTCAACGCAGATCAACGGCTGACCCTGCAACGCAGACCAAGCCAGCGGCTCAACCTTCAGCGAAGGCGCAGTCCACCCGGTACCCGTGTGACTGGTGCTCAGAGGACCACTTTGTAGTGGCGTGTCCAAAATTTAGAGAGACACCCATTACATGGCGTCGCAGGTTCATCGTGGCCAGGAACCTGTGTAAGAACTGCTGTGGACGTCATCAGACGGAGGTGTGCAAGTCTGCCCACCGGTGCAAGCACTGTGGTGCAAAGCACCACACGATGCTGCACCCGCCTCAACCTGCAGCTGCTCAAAGCTCTGCTCACGCTCAACCGGTGCCCAAAGCCGAAACCAGCTCAGCCGCTCCTACCCCTCAACCTGAAGGGAAAAAAGCCGAAGGGGTCAACGACTTCTGAGGTGTTGGTGCAGTCGTCGGCTCATGCTCATCAAAATCGCTAAACTCACGCTCAACAGGTCAAACTCACTCATTTCTATCTCACTCAGCAGCAGGTTGCCACGCTACCTCAAATACGCTCACCTTGTTAGCCACGGCTAACGCACAGCTCATCTCACCGGTGGCTTCGCTGCCAGTGAGGCTACTCATCGACTCAGGCTCAGAGCTCACCTTTATCAAGGAGGAGCTCACCACTCAACTTAACCTTCAACGAACCCGCTCATCCATCTCAATTATTGGCATCGGAGGCAACAAAACTACTCACACTCGAGGCGTCGTGTCAATCACTCTACGATCAAGCTACGACTCCTCAACTGTCTGCACTCAAGCTCATGTTCTGCGAACTCTCACCTCCAGTCTACCATCCGTTGAAGCGCCACATCAAGAATGGCCACATCTCACCAGGTTAAGGTTAGCTGATCCAGACTTTCTAAAACCTAGGCCCATTGACATAATCATTGGCGCAGACTCATATGGAAAAATCATAATGCCTAACCTCATCAAGGGCGACCCTTCAATGCCAATTGCTCAGTTCTCAATCTTTGGGTGGCTCGTTCTTGGGCCAGTTAGAACATCTCAGTCTCAAGTCAGCTCGTCGCACACAGCTGCAGTAATGCAGCACAGAAACAAAACACTACAAGATCTACTGGCAAAATTCTGGATTCAAGAAGAGCTCCCGACAGATGCGCCCTCAAAGCTCACCCCTGAAGAACAAGAATGTGAGGATCACTTTCGAGCGACAAACACTCGTGATTCTACAGGAAGGTACATCGTACGCATCCCTCTCAAGTCATCTCGAAGTCTATTTCGAACTCCTATCAAACTGCTCATGCTTGCCTGAAGCGAACACTCAGCAAGCTCAAAAGAGACAGCGAGTATCACACGCTATACACAGGGTTCATGAAGGAATACGAGGACCTCCACCATATGGTAAGAGCCTCTTCTATCTCACCCAATACTCACTCTGTTTTCTATCTCCCACATCACGGAGTACTCAAGCTCGACAGCCAGACTACGAAGTTGAGGGTCGTCTTCAATGGGTCAAGCCCAACCTCAACGGGGCACTCGATCAACGATTTCATGCACACAGGGGCGAACCTTCTACTCAACATCACGGATGTGCTGCTGTGGATTCGCCAGCACAAGTACATTTTCGCCACTGACGTGACTAAGATGTACCGACAAGTCAGGGTTCACGAAGACGACCAGGACCTCCAGAGAGTACTGTGGATTGATGAGGATTCAAAGGAGGTGCCCTACAAACTCACCACAGTCACATATGGAACCAAGGCTGCGCCGTTCCTCGCTGTCAGAGCACTGCTGCAGTTGGTCGAAGACGAAGGACATCGCTTCCCACTGGCAGTACCTTCCATCACCCATGCTAGATACGTCGACGACATATTTGGCGGCGCCGATACGGGTGAGACACTCATTACAATCGCTCAACAATTAAATGACCTGTGCAAGGCGGGCGGTTTTCCACTTGCCAAGTGGCAGACAACCTACCCTCCATTGCTTGACTCAATTTCTCACGAAGTGCGAGCTAGCAACTCGTACATTGCACTTGACGACTGCACTACCAAAATTCTCGGTTTACAATGGAATGCTCTCAACGACAGCTTTTCATTCTCAACAAAACCTCTCAGCAATTCAAGACTCACAAAACGTCTCATTCTCTCAGAAGTAGCCAAGATATTTGATCCACTCGGCTTCTTAGCTCCAGTCATAATTCGGGCAAAGGCGCTTTTGCAGGAATTGTGGCTGCACAAACTCGACTGGGATGACCCACTGCCTTCCCAAGTCACGACTCACTGGCTCACCATCAGAGAAGATCTAACAAGTCTGGCCAGACTCTCAATACCGAGGTGGTTCAACACCTTCTCCTACTCGACAGTGGAATTGCATGGATTCTCTGATGCGTCTCAGCTCGCCATGGCAGCGGTAATTTACATTATCGTGACCTCACCGTCCACAACTCACAAAGTGTCGACACTTGTATGCTCCAAAACCAAGGTAGCACCACTCAAGAAACTCACAATCCCGAGGCTCGAACTCACTGCAGCTTTAATGCTTGCAAGGCTCACGAAGTATGTTCAAGCTACTCTTCAGCTCAACATTGCTACAACGCATTTGTGGACGGATTCTCAAATCTCACTATCATGGATCAAATCTCATGCATCACGCTGGAAGGATTATGTGCGGAACCGTGTCTCCCAAATTCAAGAGCTCACCCCACATGCACATTGGAGACACGTTCCTGGAACAGCGAATCCAGCTGATTGTGCCTCTCGAGGCTTAACAACAACACAGCTTGAACACCACGAGCTTTGGTGGACGGGACCATCTTGGCTCACTCAACCCAGTGACTCATGGCCCTCTCAACCTACCTTGACGGACAGTCCATGCATGCTGGAAGCTCGTCCTGGGATCTCAAATCTTCTCAACATTCGACAATTCGAATATCACTGGGACCTCATTTACAGATATTCATCTCCCAACAAACTCTTGCGTATCACCTCAGTTTGTTTCAGAATTCTCTCTCGACTCAGGAGGTCAACGATTTCCGTGCCAGTCATCTCACAGTCGCCTGAGGATCTGGAGAGGGCCAGGATCTTCTGGATTAAAGCGACGCAGTCCCTTTACTTCACACACGAAATAAAGGCGCTCAGCTCCGGCACCCAGTTGCCATTTTCTCACACGTTCAATCGTCTCACGGCCTTTATCGACCAGGAAGGAGTGGTTAGGGTCGGAGGCCGACTCAACAACGCTCACATTGCGTATGGAAGTAAGCATCCTGCAATTTTGCCTCGTCACTCACGTCTGTCCGATCTAATTATAGATCAAGCTCATCGAAAGACTCTCCATGGAGGGACTCAGCTCACGCTCGCTCAAATCAGACAGACCTACTGGATCATCGGTGGTCGAGCTCCAGTGAAATCTCACATTCTGCGGTGTGTTGTGTGTGCTCGACAAAGGGGGATCCGTGCCCATCAACTGATGGGCCAACTACCTCTTTCACGAGTCACACCCACACGCCCATTCACCAGCACCGGACTGGACTATGCTGGTCCCATCACCTTAAGGACGTGGAAAGGGCGAGGCGCCAAGACTCAAAAGGGATGGATCTGTGTATTCGTCTGTCTCACCACCTCAGCTGTGCATCTCGAGCTAGTCACCGACTACTCCACAGAAGGTTTCATCGCAACGTACAGGCGGTTCATCTCACGGAGAGGAATCCCTCACTCACTCTACTCAGATTGTGGCACCAACTTCATCGGAGCCGATGCCACGCTCAAGAGGATGTTTACTCAGGGCTCTCAAGATCACCAATCTCTCGCTCAGCTGTTAGTCAACGACAACACTCGCTGGTTTTTCAACCCCCCAGCTGCACCACACATGGGAGGCAAATGGGAGGCTGTGGTGAAGTCCACCAAACACCATCTTCGGCGAACCGTGAGTGAAACAGCACTCACCTACGAAGAGTTCAGTACGCTCCTCACTCAGATCGAGGCTATGCTGAATTCACATCCTCTTGAGCCCCTCAGCGACGATCCTGAAGACGTCGCAACGCTCACTCCTGCTCACTTCCTCATTGGACACCCGCTCTCAGCTCTACCGGAACCTTCTGTGGAGCGCTCATCCATCTCACCATCAGCGCGGTGGCAACTCATCCAACAGAAGACTCAACAATTCTGGACTCAATGGTCTGCCCATTATCTGCAACGGCAGTTATCAATCTCGAAGTAGCATCACCCATCCAACGCCATCAAGGTCGGCTCCCTAGTGCTCATCACCGATGAGCGGTTTCCCCCGAGCAAGTGGCCACTTGCTCGGGTTCTCACTCTTCACCCAGGGAAGGATGGATTGACTAGGGTGGTGACGCTCAAGACCGCCACTACCACCTTGATCAGGCCAATTGCCAAACTGGCCATTTTGAATGTTACAGATTCATCATCAACATCTTCTTCCAGCTGTTGAGGCCGGGAGCATGTTCGAGAATCGGTAGTTCCGATCTCTGCCACACCCCAACTCACCGCAGCACCTCCTGGACAGATAACGCCACGACCGATCCACGATCGATCTGCCAATCATCTGCGCTCCGCACGATCGATCTGCCAATCATCTGCGCTCCGCGACCGACGATCAGCCAATCAGCGCATCGCGTGACACTGTTTCAGCCGGTTGTAGAATACGCGTAGCCAATCACAATTTAACACATCTGTGGCTCAACCAATCCGATTTCCCCACGTCGGTCGACCGTCGAGAATGTTCGAGACGACCCGTACAGGAAGTCGGATTGCCCAACGGTTTTCATTCTTGTTCACTCAGAGTATGTGAGTAGACGCGTTACACTGTTTAACACATAACTAGTGAATCGGCTCATAATATCGTTCTCAGTGCTCACCATTCTCAACGAGAATCTCAGTGCTCACGATTCTCAGCGAGAATCGCTCAGCTCACCTCATTGCAGGTTCTTTCTCATCTCTCGCGTAATCGATCGTGGATCGTGGTGTGATCGCGTGGTCAGTGTGCGTGGAAACTCTCAGCGAGAGTTTCGATTGTTCAGCACAACGTGCGTGTTCTCACCGCTCACCCTTTTATCAAGCGTGACTCACTCCGCGAGTGTATCAAATAAATACGAACATTATACATTGCTCAACTCAAAAACTGCGCTTTACTTCGAACATAACCTCCCCGGCAAACTCACGCTCATCGCGTTATCTCTTTCGCGAACAGCAACAAAAAAACTAAAAATTCCTTCCGTAAAGTATGTAGATTTTCATTTCCACGTCCAGTTACAGATACTTTGATAATAAGGGATGTGGCTGTTTCTATAGGTGCTAGAAAACAATTGAAAGCAAAAGGTAGACTTTATGATCTTCCACGTTCAATAAAGGAAGTCCGTATCCATGATTTTAATGCTCCCATTCTCACGGTTTGGAGAGGTAACATGGATATACAATATATTGGGGAAAAGACAGGGTTGGTAACATGTTACTGTACTAAGTACGTGTCAAAGCCGGAAAAAAGTTACGCTACGGACACTATGGCAGCAATAAATTCTACTAAGTCATTGGCTAGTCTTCTATGCAACCTTGGAATGCGCATGCTAAATCATAGAGAATGTGGAGCGCCTGAATGCGCTGATACTCTTTTAGGATTATCATTGCATGGAACTGACTACAGTACTACTATTAGATGGTTAGATGTAAATATAATGAGAAGTAGGAAATTGAAAACTCGCAAAGAGATTGAAGATCTGGAAGGTGAATCCACAGACATATTTTGTCCATCTCTCATAGATGATTACTATCCTAACAGACCTAAGGAATTAGAATCCAAGCATCTGTACGATTTTGCTATGTGGTATGACGTTACTAAAATTAGACCGTCTGAAAAAACTGAATATTATGAAATCCGTGCATCTTTGTTTGTGAAAAAAAGGCAAAGAGGATATCTTATCAATCATTATAAGTACAATGTTCAAACCCAACCTGAGAATTATTATTTCTCATTATTATTATTATTTAAACCTTGGAGAAACACCGACGAATTGTAAAATGGATTTAACACATATGCGGAACCTTTTTGTTGCTACAATCACAATTGACAGAAGCAGTTTAATATCACGAACGAATAACGGATATTCAAGAAGCACGTGATCATATAAAGGAAGAAATTGAAAAGAACGTGTTGAATACTGTAGAACAAGAAGAAAATGATCAAGGCGATCACCCAATAGAGTGTGTCCCTGTTGAAACTGTTGCTGCCATGAAAGATTTTAAAGACGCGGGAAACAAATTTGACTGTGGTGATCTTGCAGAAATGATTTCGGAATTGAACCATGATCAGAAGCAGATATTTGATAAAGTTAGTCTAACGTAGTTAGTCTAGTCCTTGACGTCTAACGATAACATTCTCAGACTTTATGTGAGTGGCGAAGGTGGCACTGGGAAAAGTTTTTTAATAAAAACCATTAGACAGTGGATCAAGCAGATTATCGGAAAAGACACAGCAGTAACTGCTCCTACTGGAATTGCAGCTTTTAATATTGAAGGTCTTACCATACACCGATTATTCCAGTTATCCGTAGAACATGGGCACACAGCCCAGTATAGACAACTTAGCGATGCAGCCCTTCAAATTGTACGAGATCAACTAAAAAATGTTGCTTTAGTAATCATGGATGAAATTTCGATGGTTTCTAACGTAACTTTCCTGTACATACATCTACGACTTACAGAAATATTTGATACTGCAGATTCCGATGATGCTTGGTTCGAAAAAATACCCATTCTGTTATTTGGTGACTTACTACAACTTCCTCCTGTTCACGAAGCACCTGCTTTTATACAATTATGCAATAAGAGTATGGAGAAAAATGTTGGAGGATTAGGTTCTTATAATTTATGGTCTGCCTTGTTTAGCTATGACGAATTGACAATAAACATGCGACAGCAGGGTGATAATATTTACAAAGAGATCAGTTCGAGAATTCGCACCGGAGTAGTGACCGATTCGGATACAAAGCTATTAGAATCGAGGAAATTAAATTTCAAAGCGACAAATTGTTGTAATGACCGATTAAAGGAATTATGTGATTACATGCTTAATGTGGGATCTAATACGGTGTGTTTACTTCCCACATGTGTTCAGTGTGATGTTTTGAACGCTGCAATGCTGATTCGATTTCCATCCGAAGAAATCCATTTGATCGCTCATGATACAATGAATTGTGCATCATACTTGAAAAAAAAGGTGTCAAAGGTACTAAACAATAATGACGACGATAGCTCCCGAACGGCGGTAGTTGCAAAGGTCGTAATTGTTAAAGTCGGAATGCAAATCATGATTAGAAGAAATATTGATGTTACGCTAGGTCTTGTCAACGGTACCATAGCTAAACTTGTTTCAGTTACACGAGGTGTTGATAATGACGTTGAAAAATTGAAAATTATATTACCCACTGGGCAAGAATATATAATAGAACGTGTATGTGTTAAATTTGAAGTAATGGATAGAGCGTTCGTTATTAGAAAACAATTTCCGATTTGCCTCAGCTATGGTATAACTATTCACAAAAGTCAAGGACTAAGCTTGCAGAATGCTGTCGTAGAAGCAGGTAATTCAACATTTACTTGCGGACAAATTTACGTTGCTCTTTCTCGGGTGTAACGTTCTCGAACGAGACGTTGTCGTTCTTCTCAGGTGATTCACATGTAGAGCGGCTTACCTGTGAATTTGTGGGATTGGTTCGGGTGGCGTGCGATTAAGAAATGAATTTCAAGATACGAGAGTCCTTCTTTTAGTAACAAAAGGTTTATTCATTATTTAGTTTGACACTTGAAATAAAGTATATAATTCGACGCAGAGTCATGTGGATTATTACAATTAGTTATAGAACTAGTATAAATGCGTAACGACGTATCGGTTGGTTTTTATGAGAATAGACCCTAAGTCGGTAAGTGTGAATATCGTTTAGATATTGATATTGACGCTAAATCGGTAATTGTGAATATCTATTAGATATTGGAATTGACGCTAAGTCGGTAATTAGAATTGACGCTAAGTCGGTTATAAAGAATTCGGTTCGATTTCGGAATCGACGCTAAGTCGGTGATTATTAATATAGTTCGATATTAGAGTCGACGCTGAGTTGATAATTATGAGTATCGCTTAGATTGAGACGTAATTTAAAATTAGTGTTAAAATGATATAATAATAATTGGTATGAACATAAAGTCTTCGACTCGAAGTCGGTTTGATATATAATACAGAGATTGACACTAAGTCAGTTTAGTATGTTTAAGTTTGAGAATTTGAGAGGATTCCTTCTCTCTAAGTGTATTGGCTTCCTGTTGCCTATCAGCTGCTTTAGCTTTCTAGGGTGGTAGCCGAGGGGCTAGTTAAAGCGACCTCAGATGGTAGCCAGGTAGCCACTCAAGGCGTCCCCGGATGGAAGTTGAATCTCCTGGGTTGCTTCTGGTGCCTATCAGCTGGCCCACGCTTTCTTGGATGGAAGGTTGAGGGGCTAGCTAAAGCGACCTCGAATGGAAGTTGAGGGGCTAGTTAAAGCGACCTCGAAAGGAAGTAGAGGGGCTAGTTAAAGCGACCTCGGTGTAGTTCGGTGGCAGAACCAAGTCTGTTCTCTGCTGCTGGCGAGCCTGTATTTATACTGGTTTCAGGTACTTGGCCCGCACCAATCACTCGCTGTGCGATCTTGCGCACCAATTATAATTAACGTCCGGTTCGCACCACTCGCGCACTACGCTTGGATAATTCAGCGTCCGGTTGTTTGTACGATGTGCGCACGCGCGCTTGGTTCACTCGCGGCACTGAGTCTGTGGTTTGAATAGGCGGCTAAACGCATGCGTTGCGCATCACTAGTTTTATTCGCGGGCTGTTTGAACACGCTCTCGCACGCGTTGTATACACTCTTACATATAATCTAAAGGAAACTAACAATATATAAAAGAACAATTTATGGCGGTGGTAGCGGAACGTTACACGGGTGACCACATTACAAGGACTGCATCTTATCAATTATGATCCATCTTCCGTAAAGACAAAAGAATCGGCAATAATAGAGTACAATAGATTGCGAAAAAAATATAGACCTGATCTTATGACCATTTCAATTTCTAAAAACCGCGTTCGCAATGTTCGTGATGCTGTTTGGGCAGTACCTAATTATAATGTATCCGAATGTCAGAATACTAATGATCACATCGCGGATACCACTCAATACAACGTAAGAGGTCTCCCGAATTCTGATGGTGTGTCTTGTTATGCGAATGCCACAATCCAATGCATGTTATATTGTTCATCTATAAGAGAAAACTTATTTTTCACTGAAAAGGCTGACCATGTTATAAAAGTCTTTATGGACCAATATAAATCGGATCAAAATCCAAACATAATATCATTACGGCAATTCGCAGGAGAAAAATACGCTCACAATCAGCTGCATGATGCAGCTGAGTTTATAACCTCTCTTTGTGATCATGAGATTCTTATTAAGAACGCAGTACAACACGAAATAACAACGGTATTAAGATGTTTAGCGTGTAATCACACAAGTACTACTATCAGTACAAATTGTGTGATACATCTTGCACTGCCCAAGATGTTAAAAAAAAATCATTTGAATTTCAAGATATAATAAAACACAATTTCACAGGGTGGAAAAATATGAAAGATCTTTGCAATAATTGTGACAATTCAAATTCAAACATAATGAAGAAAGTCAATATAACTGCTACCAAACAAATTCTTATTGCAAAATTACATTTGTTCGATCACGATAGTAGTGGAACAACGAAAGTGGAGAATTTCTCCATCAAAGCAATACCTACTACTAAAATACAAATGGGGGATCTCTGTTATAAACTTAAGACAGCGATTTTCCACCACGGTAAAAGTATTGCGGATGGTCATTACACGAGTATGTTAAGGGGTAAGGGCACAACGTGGATATCCGTGGATGATTTACGAGTAGAAAAAAAAGCTTGGCCACGTAATGCTAAAAATGCATACATATTTTTCTTCGAAAGGTGTTAATTGTGGTTGTTATATTACAGTTCAATGTTAAATACGTTCAGCGCCATAAGCTGCTTCGCGCACCACGTACTGTACACAAAGTACTATAAATATGTACACAAAGTACATATACATACAGGGTCATCTGTTAAAACTGCAACCAGCTCAGCGTTCGGAGGGTTGCCAGCGGCCGGACAGCAGTGATGCCCGAGCTTTGAAAATTTTAGGATGGTCTCTTTCAAATTACCGTCGCAAAGGGCTATGCGGAATTTCCCGGCTCACGTAAGCGATCCGCGCGCTTCACTTTTATGATCGGTTTACCACTCGCACCCCAGATTACTGTAATGAGGTTTGAAAACAAAACAATGTCGACTGGTCTTGTACACGTCTCAATTTCAAAAATTGTAGCTACGACAGGGTTGACCGCGGTGTTACTTAACGCCACGCCTATACTGGCCTCCGTTAATGTCATTTTTTGGAACGATGCGCCAGTATTGTGGTTTTTGCACGCAGGTGGCGAAAAATCTCTCCGTACAGGGGTATAGCGTCGTGGTCAACTCTGCCGGGCGCTAAAATTGTTTAAATTCAGACCGGTACGAGACTAGTCGACATTGTTTTTAAACCTCATTACAGTAATTTGGGGTGCGAGTGGTAAACCGATCATAAAAGCCGAGCGCGCGCCTCGCTTACCTGGGCCGGGAAATTCCGAATAGCTGTTTCCGACGTTAATTTGAAAGAGACCATTCTAAAATTTTCGAAGCTCGGACATCACAGCTGTCCAGCGGTCGCTGATAGCTGTCCGAACACTGGGCTGGTGCATTGTTGTAGTGCAATGCGTCCGTGAGGCACTCTTGCCATTTTACCTGTCGCGTGAGCGCGGGTGTGTAAGAGACCCTGTATGTATAATCCATACATATAGATCGGCAATGAGGTGCACATGGTTTCTTTTCGTAGTTGTTAAACTTAGTTATTACGTAGAATTTATCCTTAATTCTGTCCCGTCATAAGACTGTTCATGGCTGTTAATGATGAACCTTTGTAATTTATATAATATTAAAAATTATCTGAAGTCATTCCCTACTATGCAAATTATCTTTGTAAAAAGAAGTGAGATCCCCATAAAAAACTTCAAAGAAGTAAAAAAATTACGCCAAGTACATGAAAAATCAAATATATCACAAAAAATAGAAGATAATAAAATCAAAAAAAAATAGAAGAAAATATACAATCACAAAAAATAGATGATAATAATACTTACAAAATAAAAAAATATGTGAAATCAAAATGAGCTGCAAGTACATAAAGGTGCTTTCCAACGGCGCTTAAGATGACACAACTACATATACACAGCTAAAATGCTGTGTTCATACATTCCATTACTCATATCGCGGATATTTATTAATTAACCCATCAAAAAGAATCCCATTTAGAAACATTGTCGTAAATTAATAGCTTTACAAAATGTATGATATACAAAAATTGCGTCAATTGTATCAATAGCTATTTATGCAAAGAAAAAAAAACAAATAAATATTTTAATACGAATAAATATTTTATTCAAAATACTTGGCGCTGCGAAACCGAAAAAAAGGTTAATAGTTTTAGTATTAATAATTTACAATAACTCCCTTACAATCTAAAATACATAAACATATCCATACACATATTAGAAACGCAGTGAGATTTATTCTACATATATTTAATTCTAATATCATACGTAGCATATGCACACGCACACATACACATATTCACGAATGCACGCACAAGAAAGATAGAAAAAGATTAATGCAATTTATACATATTTATTCAGTTTAGCAACACCAATTCGGGGCGCAGCGCCAAGTATTTTGAATAAAATATTTATTCGTATTAAAATATTTATTTGTTTTTTTTTCTTTGCATAAATAGCTATTGATACAATTGACGCAATTTTTGTATATCATACATTTTGTAAAGCTATTAATTTACGACAATGTTTCTAAATGGGATTCTTTTTGATGGGTTAATTAATAAATATCCGCGATATGAGTAATGGAATGTATGAACACAGCATTTTAGCTGTGTATATGTAGTTGTGTCATCTTAAGCGCCGTTGGAAAGCACTTTTATGTACTTGCAGCTCATTTTGATTTCACATATTTTTTTTTTGTAAGTATTATTATCATCTATTTTTTGTGATTGTATATTTTCTTCTATTTTTATTTTATTTTATTATCTTCTATTTTTTGTGATATATTTGATAAATTCTACATAAGTTTAACCCCTACGCAAAAAAAACATGTGCACTGCATTGCCGATCTATATGTATTATATGAATGTATAGTACTTTGTGTGCAGTACATAGTGCGCGAAGCAGCTTATGGCGCTGAAAGCAGCCTTTGGCGCTGAACGTATTTATCATTGAACTGTAATAACAACCACAATTAACATCTTTCGAAGAAAAATATGTATGCATTTTCAGCATTTCGTGGCCAAGCTTGTTTTTCTACTCGTAAATCATCAACGAATACCCACGTTGTGCCCTTACCCCTTACCATACTCGTGTAATGACCATCGGAAATACTTTTACCGTGGTGGAAAATCGCTGTCTTAAGTTTATAACAGTGATCTACCAATTGTATTTTAGTAGTAGGCATTGCTTTGACGTTGAAATTTTCTACTTTCGTTGTTCCACTACTATCGTGATCGAACAAATGTAATTTTGCAATAAGAATTTGTTTGGAAGCAGTTATATCGATTTTCTTCATTGAATTTGAATTTGAATTATCACAATTATTGCAAGGATCTTTCTGATTTTTCCATCCTGTGAAATTGTGTTTTATTATATCTTGAAATTCAAATGTTTTTTTTTTGAACATCTTGGGCAGTGCAAGATGTACTACCACACAATTTGTACTGATTGTAGTACTTGTGTAATTACACGCTAAACATCTTAATACTGTTGTTATTTCGTGTTGTACTGCATTCTTAATAAGAATCTCATGATCACAAAGAGAGGTAATAAACTCAGCTGCATCATGCAGCTGATTGTAAGTGTATTTTTCTCCTGCGAACTGCCGTAATGATATTATGTTTGGATTTTGATCCGATTTATATTGGTCCATAAAGACTTTTATAATATCATCAGCTTTTTCCGTCGAAAATAAGTTTTCTCTTATAGATGAACAATATAACATGCATTGGATTGTGGCATTCGCATAACAAGACACACCATCAGAATTCGGGAGACCTCTCACGTTGTATTGAGTGGTATCCGCGATGTGATCATTAGTATTCTGACATTCGGAAACATTATAATTAGGTACTGCCCAAACAGCATCACGAACATTGCGAACGCGGTTTTTAGAAATTGAAATAGTCATGAGATCAGGTCTATATTTTTTTCGCAATCTATTGTACTCTATTATAGCCGATTCTTTTGCCTTTACGGAAGATGGATCATAATTTATAAGATGCAGTCCTTGTAATGTGGTCACCCGTGAAAGAGCAACGTAAATTTGTCCGCAAGTAAATATTGAATTACCTGCTTCTACGACAGCATTCTGCAAGCTTAGTCCTTGACTTTTGTGAATAGTTATACCATAGCTGAGGCAAATCGGAAATTGTTTTCTAATAACGAACGCTCTATCCATTACTTCAAATTTAACACATACACGTTCTATTATAATATATCAAACTACAAATAAACTTCGGATAATTGAGATTGGTGGAATTGGTTTATTTAAAAATTTGAATTTTCAAATATAAAGCAAGCATATGAATAAACTCATTTACTTAATATAATAATAATAATAATGCTATGTTTCAATAAATTTTTTTCTCTGACGTAGATCGCACTGCATCATCTTCTGCTTCGATTATCTGTAAATAAATATAAAAGCCACATTTTAGTTATATACAACTTAATGTAGAACTTACTTATAGAGTAGCCTTTTGCTCTAGTGAGTGTAGAGACTACATAATGTGTCCGAAGGAGGTGAGAACATATGGTAGAAAGTTTTGTTGGAGGATATTTAAAAAATGCTAATGGTAATTTAGCGAAAATGAATGAAGAGATTCAATATTTTTATTGGTGTTGGTTTAGTATATTTATTGGTGAATTCAAATATTGTTAATGGAAAACTAGTAAAATTAATGAATAGCGTAGAAACTACTGTGGATTTTAAATAGCGTAGAAACTACTGTGGATTTTATTAATTAAAGTATTACGAATGTCTTTCACAAAAGATTGAAAAGCATCAACGGAGATGTGTTTTCAGTGTACTTTCTTCACTAATGTGACTTGCTTTACATTGCAAGCAGTCCACCATAATCTATTTTCTTAATAATTCTTAATGCTATGTCTTAAGACAAATTTTGTCGATTTACCTTATTTGACAAAGTTCCAGAAACTTGTGCGAAACAAGATGCTCTGTCTATCTATCTAATCTTCTCCGGACAACCTCCACGCCTGTGCATTCCCTTTATTTCTATCCATCCAAGCCTGTGCGTCCCCTTCAATTCTACTATCCAAGCCTGTGCGTCTCCTTCATTTTTATCGAAGTCCTGTGCGTCCCCTTCATTTCTATCTATAATATAATAAGCTTTACATAAAATAAAAACTCTAAATTGCTGGTATACAAATACAAATATCTGGCAATTTAAATTCAATGCAATTTTTTACTACAATATATTATTTTGTACAAGCATGGTACAAATTTCTAGAAACTTATGCGAAAGAAGGTGCTTCTCTGTCGAACCTTCTCCGGACAACTTCTAAGTCTGCGACTCTACATAAAAAATCTATTAAATAAATTTGGCGACTTACCTTGTTAATTGAGACAATAATTCCGTCTCCTATTTAGTGTAAAAACTCCTGACATCTCAAATTTGGACCACTTACATTATTTGACACTTGGAAGGTTAAGATTGGTAGGTTATAAAGTTAAATGTATTTGAAAAATTATAGTTTGTACAATGATTGACGACGATCCCTGCCGAATAATCCCGAGAGTCGACGAACGAAGAACGAAACATGTGTTAGTTTCGTTTTGGCTGAAGGTGCGCGCGTAACGCGTATATACGTAGAAGAACGAAACATGTGATAGTTTCGTTTTGACTGAAGGTATGCGTGTAACGCGTATACGTATTGACGAAAATATATATACGTAATGTTTGATGACGAAAAATTTCTAGGAGAATCAGAAGAAGAAGAAGAATCTTACCGTTTTCGACAGATCCATGAGACGATATTACGATATCTCTGTCATGCGTGGACCGATTTTATTGAAATTGGTCTTATTCGAAAGCTTATATGCGGTTTCCATGAGAAACATGCCATTAAATATAGAAAATATTGCAGGCGTGATGAGATATTAATGAAATAAGTTTCAGGTTAGGTTGGAATAGCTGTGCTTCGAGTAAAGATACACGGCAGCGACAGGCATATACAGGGTGTCCCACCCAAGACTGGACAGCCGGTTTTCTCCTAAACTATTGGAGATAAAAATATAAAAAAAATAGGGAATTGCATGGTTCGAGGGGGCCAATTAATTAGCGCGAACGAATTTTTTTATCGATTATTATTTTAAAAGATACGATGGTCAAGTTCGGTTTTTCAAATGGAACTATTTTTTTTTAACACCTGAGTTGATAGTGCGTTCCAAGACAAATTCAATAAGCTTTAATGTATACACTTTATTTTCACTGGTTTTTAAGATATTGCGCTTGCAAATTTACTGATTTTCACTGGAAGAAAACTGTCTGGTATAGCACGGACCGAGGACGGTCTAAGTGGCTCCACGGGTGGCACTGCCTTTTGAAATAGATACCTACCTGCCAAAGGTCTACGCCAGGCCCAAAAGCTGGACAATTTTTTTCCGTCAGAAATGCTACTTAGGTAGGTACATCTGCGGTATCGAGAAGCGCACCGTTACTTTTATTTCGCACTTGCTTCTACGCTCGGATGGCCGGTTCGTTTGGGAGGGATGCAAGTTCGATTGGTTAGGTTAGGAGGAGTGAAAGTTGCTAGACTAAATTTCAATCATAGGGAGCAGATTGTATCAGAACCATTCGGATTTGCATTCCTCACAAACGGCTGCTCTCTTGAAGAGGCTCTCTTCACAGCAATGTCCACCTTCTCTCGCACGGAATACGTTAACGCTTGCTTTTGTTCTGATATTGAAGCTCGTGTTTATACTCGAGAGGACCACGCGTCGACAGCGGGCTACCCCTTTTCTTCCTGTGTCTCTCCACGAGCCGTGTTGACGGTGGATTGTAGGAGCGTAGATATCTGGATGCCAGTTATTGAATTCAGGAGACGATAGAAACATTTTATTTCAAAACACACATGTACTATAATTAAAGTAAATCGTATTCCTCTCGGGCAGGAGTACTGATAATGATCGAACTTGCGCCCCACTTCGCGCAGACCAATTACACGGAGGGTAGTCGGGTCACACACTACCCAAATGATACAGGGTAATTCTGGAGCAACGCCCGTCAAGGAGATGCGCTGGTACCCCGTGGCGAGGACAGACCTTCGCATTGCTTCACCCGATTTTTATGGTTTTTTTTCCGGAAAAAGGTACGAATCCTGGGCCGAACGTAGCGAATTGAAGTCGACCCTCCGCAGTCGGGGGTGAATGATCCATTACAGCGTATTAAGAAACCCTTTTCTTCATCGTATCGAAAGGGAAGTGACGCCAATGGATTCCTTATGTTTTTCTAACGAAAATCATACCAAATGTCATACAAATCGCACTACTTTGACACAAGCAATTTGTATTCCTTATGTAAGAGTTGTCCGAGTTCCACGACACTTGGCATGATTTTCATCGGAAAACCCCAAGGAATCCATCGGCGACACTTCCATATCCATACGATAAAGAATAAAGAATTATTTTATTTCCTAACCAGATACAGGGTAATTATGGAGCAACGCCCGTCAAGGAGATGCGGCGGCCTGGTACCCCGTGGCCAGGACAACTTGCGCATTTCTCATCAGATCTTTGCAAAAACGACACCTATCGATTCCTTATGTTTCGCCGATGAAGCTGACACTAAGAACGACGTAATTCGGACCATAATGAAAGAAATTCCATGGAATATCGATTTATATCATTTCAAGCTCACTTGACTTGGTTAAAAATAGTCCGATTTACATGAAATTTGGTATGATTTTAATCGACGGAACGCCAGGAATCCATTGGCGCCATTTCCCCTTCGATACGATGAAGAAAAGAAGCAAACATTTGAAATCCTGAACATTTCTCACTTCTTAACCCTTAGGCTGCCGCTTTAGCCACTATATTGGCACGGTTCTACCCCCTCGACTCTATGGGACCTATTGACTACTCATACATAAAAATTTTTGGAAAAAAAGGACCCCTATTTTTACGAAAAAATAGCGGCAGCCTAAGGGTTAATGGTATTCCAAACCCTTCGAGGGTCGAAAGCCATAAAATTCGATGGGAACTGCGGGGTGTTGTCCTTGCCACGGGCTGACGGGCGTACCTCCAGAATTACCCTGATGAAATAGAGGTGGAGGATGCCACATCTGGTTACCAAAAACTAACCGGACTGATCGGCCGCGGTGTCTTGCCAGAGTCGCGGTTTATGAGCGGATTTTCCGCGCGTCGACGGTAGGCAACGGTACATAGTACGGGTCCGAAGTCATCGTACGCACTACCCACCGACAGAGCAATATACGGATTAACTCAGACTGGACAATGTCACCACGTTTTTTATTGGCCCTTACAAATACATATTGTCGAAACGTTCTTGGAGAAATAATAAATTATCGATCGTAAAGAGCGAATGAATTTTCGTTTGGCTCTGAGTTCGCTTTTGTCCCGACGCACGCGAGAAAGATGCCACAAATACAGGAATTGGAAAGTATTATCCACCGTCAATACGCCTCGTAGGAGGACACAGTAAGAAAAGGGGTACACCGTTGAGTGCGCGTGGTTCCGCCTGCATCGTCCTCCTTTCAAATTAAAGACAGATTCCTTATCTCTCGAGTATAAATCCTTATCTGTCAAGTATAAACAGGCGTTGAAATTTCAAATCTGGTTAGGAAATAAAATAATTCTTTATTCTTTATCGTATGGATATGGAAGTGTCGCGGATGGATTCCTTGGGGATTTCCGATTAAAATCATGCCAAATGTCGTGTAAATCGGACAACTGTTACATAGGGAATACAAATAGCTTGTGTCAAAGTAGTCCGATTTGCATGACATTTGGTATGATTTTCGTCAGAAAAACATAAGGAATCCATTGGCGTCACTTCCCTTTCGATACGATGAAGAAAAGGGTTTCTTAATATGCTCAAATGGATATTTCACCCTCGACTGCGGGGGCTCGACCTCAATTCACTACGTCCGGCCCAGGATTCGTACCGTTTTCCGAAAAAAGCCATAAAATTCTATGGGCACTGCGGGGTGTTGTCCTCGCGACGGGGTGACGGGCGCAGCACCAGAATCAGCCTGTACCTACATTTTTAAGAAATAAAACAATTCGTTATTCCCTATCGTATGGATATGGAAGTGTCGCCGATGGATTCCTTGGGGTTTTCCGATGAAAATCATTACAAATGTCGTGTAAATCGGACAACTTTTACATAGGGAGTACAAATAGCTTGTGTCAAAGTTGTCCGATTTGCATGATATTTGGTATGATTTTCGTCAGAAAATCATAAGGAATCCATTGGCGTCACTTCCCTTTCGATACGATGAAGAAAAGGGTTTCTTAATACGCTGTAATGGATAATTCACCCTCGACTGCGGAGGGTCGACTTCAATTCGCTACGTTCGGCCCAGGATTCGTACCTTTTTCCGGAAAAAAAACCATAAAAATCGGGTGAGGCAATGCGAAGGTCTGTCCTCGCCACGGGGTACCAGCGCATCTCCTTGACGGGCGTTGCTCCAGAAGTACCCTGTATCATTTGGGCAGTGTGTGACCCGACTACCCTCCGTGTAATTGGTCTGTGCGAAGTGGGGCGCAAGTTCGATCATTATCAGTACTCCTGCCCGAGAGGAATACGATTTACTTTAATTATAGTACATGTGTGTTTTGTAATAAAATGTATCTATCGTCTCCTGAATTCAATAACTGGCATCCAGATATCTACGCTCCTACAATCCACCGTCAACACGGCTCGTGGAGAGATACAGGAAGAAAAGGGGTAGCCCGCTGCCGACGCGTGGTCCTCTCAAGTATAAACACGAGCTTCAATATCAGAACAAAAGCAAGCGTTAACGTATTCCGTGCGAGAGAAGGTGGACATTGCTGTGAAGAGGGCCTCTTCAAGAGAGCAGCCGTTTGTGAGGAATGCAAATCCGAATGGTTCTGATACAATCTGCTCCCTATGATTGAAATTTAGTCTAGCAACTTTCACTCCTCCTAACCTAACCAATCGAACTTGCATCCCTCCCAAAAGAACCGGCCATCCGAGCGTAGAAGCAAGTGCGAAATAAAAGTAACGGTGCGCTTCTCGATACCGCAGATGTACCTACCTAAGTAGCATTTCTGACGGAAAAAAATTGTCCAGCTTTTGGGCCTGGCGTAGACCTTTGGCAGGTAGGTATCTATTTCAAAAGGCAGTGCCACCCGTGGAGCCAGTAAGACCGTCCCCGGTCCGTGCTATACCAGACAAGTTTCTTCCAGTGAAAATCAGTAAATTTGCAAGCGCAATATCTTAAAAACCAGTGAAAATAAAGTGTATACATTAAAGCTTACTGAATTTGTCTTGGAACGCACTATCAACTCAGGTCTTCAGAAAAAATAGTTCCATTTGAAAAACCGAACTTGATCATCGTATCTTTTAAAATAATAATCGAAAACAAAATTCGTTCGCGCTAATAAATTTGCCCCCTCGAACCATGCAATACCCTATTTTTTTTATATTTTTATCTCCAATAGTTTAGGAGAAAACCGGCTGTCGAGTCTTCCCGCGGACACCCTGTATAGCGGTCGGCGCTCGCTGGTGTTTGAAGGGCACCGCCCTTTGAAATAGCAGACTCCATAATAGTCCCACGAGTAGTCACTTGAACAGTCGCACAACGGTAGAGGTGACCTGCCGTTGTGAAGTCTTAACCCGGGCCCCTAAGGGCGCGGGCTACGTCTTGGGGGCGACTTTTCCCCAGCCGGATCGTGGTTAGACGGAGCATACCCGCTCCGCCCACGTGCCCCTCCGGGAGGGAGCACGTGCCCTGGCACCACCACTGGGGCTCAGGATTGGGGGTTTTATTATAGAGGTTATCCTTACCTCGCGGTTCGGCCGGTTAAGGCAAGACCATCGGTCCGTGGTGGCTTCGCATACCCTCGGGAGAACACTCTCCGAGGGGTCGTCGTTCCACCGACCACGGATTACGATAATCCCAGAAGCGATGCGCTTCCGGGCTTCCCCTCTAAGGCGGGGGGGGGGGGGGGGCACCGCAGTCACGGAAAACACTTCCGGGCTGCCGTCCAGCTCGGGGCGGAGCGAGTCCGCCCGAGAGGACGCCCCTACGGACGAGTTCGATCACGGGGGGTGAAAAGGATGCCATGCCCGCGTCCGCGTCTCTACCCGACTATGTCGTGTAGAGACCCCGGGAGCACCACGTGGAGGTGCGGTACATGGTCTTACCCCGGTCGGGCCTCCAACTTCGTCCAAATTCTCCGCTCCGGGCTGACTCTGGATCCTCCCCACGCGACCAAAGGCCCGGGGGTACCACCAGAGACGACGACCCAGTTGAGAGAACATGGAACCCATCGGAGTTCCCCATCGGCCATGCGCCGGCAAGCCGACAGCCGATGGAGCGCCCTTCCAGAGCTTCGTGGATCCGTTTTATGACCAGTCGGGGACTCCATGTGATCGGCAAATACCGCATCCAGGGCGACTGATCGGATCCCGATTTCGCTCCCAATTTTGACTATTCTACGCTATATATACAATTTTGACTATTCTACGCTATACATATATTAGATATTCGTAAATAGCATGAATAAAAGAAAGAATGAAACGTATATAGATACAAACATACAAACATACAAACATACAAACATACAAACATACAAACATACAAACATACAAACATACAAACATACAAACATACAACATACAAACATACAAACATGCAAACATACAAACATACAAACATGCAAACATACTATACAATGGGGTTCTCGAGGGACTCGTCAGGCTCAAGTTCGAGGCGCTCGTGGGTCTCGAGGTCGGGGATTCGATAATGCCCCCACGGAAGGGTGCTGACCCGATCGACTAAAATACACCGCTTGTCGTCGAACGGACTGAGAGCGTTCTTTTCCCCACTCACGGAATACACATTATGCTCTTTGGAGCGTATATTGTTCTGCTGAATTGATTTCTCAGTGAGATCGCGGAGACAACGAATGTAATCGTCGAATTGTATATCATTCGCGACCACGTGTCTCCGCACACCCTTCACCTTCTTAGTCTCACTCGTAGACCCCACTACAGCGTTAAACGTTCTAGTCGCGTACATCTTAGACCGTAGTCCGACGAACTCGGTCATCAAGGCGCCGTTGTTCTCATCTTTCATGAGTCCCGGAACCTTTTTGATTACGCGGGGCATACCGTACGGATTGTCCACCGCGTAATCACTGGTGTCGAATCGGTCGATGTCACGCTTCATCCTTTCATACAAATCCTCGCATTCCACACTATGCATTAAACTGTCGGTGTCGGTGTACAGGACCTTACACCGATCACCGAACTTCGCGTGCATATATGCGTAGTGAAATTCATACACACATTCCTTCGATACGTCGAGCACACTCATACCCACGTATATCGGTTTGTCGAACTTAACTTTCAGTTTGCGCATCTCGATGGCCACCAACTGTTCCGAGAAGATTGTACGACTGTGAAAGTTCGGTTTCGCGATCAGCGCTTCCGCACCGTAACGACCGTCCCACCGCGTCACCAGTCGCACGTCTACGCGATTCCGCACATTTTCCATTGTCTTCCCGTACGCCGCGTTGTTCATTAATTTAAATAGAGTCTTTTGAAATTCACTCGTGGCTCGCGTCCTCAAACCGGTGTTCAATTGGATATAGTCGCGCAACCAATGCGACTGATCGAATCGTAACACTCGATGAATTCGTGTCACGCGTAAACCGTGTCGGACGCACTGTTTCAGGTGGCGATAATGGATGACGTATCGCTCCTTGTCGTCGAGCGTGGCAAGCAGCTTGGTCTGTTTTCCTCCTGGCGCGTGCTCGCCACCGGGCAGAATGGAAGGTCGGCGTGGGCGTCGTGGATCTCCTTGGGATATTCGATGTCTACCTCCAGCAGGTATCCCTCAGATTCCTCGGAGTCCTCGCCGTCGGGTAGCGATGATACGTCGAGCGCGGCCACTGTTGCATCGTCCAGCCATCGAAATCCTCCTTTCGGCATAGCCTGCGACATCGCCCAGCCGTACAAGTTGTTGACGTCGAAGTACATTAGATACGTCGACGGCTTCGACTCGTCGTACATCCCTGCAGGCAGGTGCTTGTTGTTGGCTTGCGCGTACCTGTGCGAGCACTGGCTCAGACCGCCGCGTATGCCACGCTCCACGAACAGTAACATGTCCACGTCCGTCAAAAGCTCCAATCGTACACCGGTGTACTTGAGCATCGCGTCCCACGTGAAACTTGGTAGTGTGAAATAATGCGCGGGATCCAAGTCGTAACTCGCGATACAGTCTGTGCGGAAACTCTCGAATACGTCGGCGAGTAACAGCACATCTGTTTTCAAATACAAATCACTGTACTCGCTCAAAGTCTGCACGCGAAAAGAGTTCCACACGTTCACGGCGTGCGCGTAATCAGGCTCCGACGGGGCGCGATCGTTCAGCTGATTATAAAACGCTTCGCGGAACGGTAAACGCGTATCGTTCAGTTTGGAGTATGACGATACATAGTCGTACGGGAAGATGCCCTTCCTGGTCAGGAGGTCGAACTGATCGTTCAACAGGGATTGAAACTCACGTCGTAGAATCGCGAGTCGTTCTTTGCCGAGGTCCGAAGCGAGTTTCTCCAGACTAACGGCCAAGAACTTCAACGAATCTATGAAACGAAACTTCAATCCCCTCTTCCAATCATTGTTCTCGGCGTCGATTCCCTTGACGTGTATGGTGAACGATATGTACCGCTCCTTCGTCACCGGTAGCAGGTCGATCTGCCCCTCGAACGCGGACGCCAACTCCTTGATCACGAAATGCGCGTCGTAGCCTGATAGATTGTGAAACACTACCGGTATCGTGTACGATCTTTGGAATTGTAAGTTACACGACACGTGGGCCGCGCCTCGGTACTCGCCCGTCGAGTGGCAATGGTCGCGCACTTTTTTGTCCGTATCGACGAATGGTTTCCCGCACACGTGACACACGCTCGCGTCATTAAAAATTTGCCACTGTTGCTTCGTCAGCGGGATCATCGGTTTCGCGTTCCGCAACCACGAATACGCAATGTCCGCAAAGTCTCGAAGTTCTTGCACGAACCATTTCACACACTCGGTTTCGTGACGATACGCGCGATAACGACACAGAGACGTGTCGGTGGAACAATGGATGTAGTATCCCACGCTGTACGCTCTGTGCTGCTGGTACGAGTACGTCTGAATCCGCTCCGCAGGCTGGACGTCCTCCAGCATGCATTCGAAGTCCGCGTAGATGATGAATGGCGCTCGTTCCTTGTTCTTGAAATTCTTGAACTGCAACCATTTATCCTTCGCGGACGGCAATTCGACTGCACACTCGTTCAGACGCTGGCAGTCCACGTTGTGCTTCGTCAATTGGTTGGACGAGTGAAAGAAGCTTAGACATCTGCAACGATAACAACATCAATAATAAAACATAATAATCAATAATACATCGATCGAAATATACCATATTTTACTCACCTTTCGCAAACGAATACTTGATGTCCATGATTGCTGGGTTGTTTCGATATCAGTCTCGACATGCTGCGAATGCACGCGAAATGATACCGTTTGGGCTCCTTGGGATCCTGCATCAGTAGCAGGTTCGCGTGTCTCTCTCGCTTATCCTCGGTTAGACGCAGAGGCGCGCAGCTTCCGTCAGACCACGCATACACATTCACGGAGACATCGTTGAACCTCTCGAACTTCGCCAGCTGATCCAACGTCACGGGAAGAGTAATATGGTCCGTGCGAAGCACCGTCGAGTAGTGTGGGTACGATGAGACCCTACACACGTTCGTAGCAGCAGGGTACAAACTTGCGACAACGGACCACAAGAAACACGCGTTGTCCCCGCTCTTTACATTCACCACCGCTTTTTTCTGGACGACGGCGCACGGAAGCGGTACGTCGCAGCCGGCTCGAAGTGGATTATGCTTATTAATATTCACTAGAATATTTAGCACAGCCCTTAGGGTCCATCCACTGTCACGATTCTGAAATTCCTCGATCGCCACTAACGTGGGAGTGACCACGTGCTTCGAATAACACTCGCGCACGTTCGAAGTCATTAACAGTACGCGATTTCGCGTTCCGAAACTCTTCGTATCCGTATTCTCGTCCAACATAAACTCAGCGTTAAAGTTCGTGTTCACGGACACGCTCTTATGTGTCGTGATAGCGTCCGTGACGCGCGAGATCACTATTTGTCGAGCATCCTCTAAAAATCTACGCGGATCGACGTGTCCCACGTTGATGACCGCACCGGTTGAAATACGGCTTATAAACGCAGATTCCACGTCCTCCCATACGACTTTGGGTGCCGTCGATCGAGTCGAAACCCCATATCCGACTCGCGAAACCTTTTCTCGCCCGATCGCGCGCAATGTCTTTATTCGCGTGATCAGCGACACTAGACGTTGTTTCACGGCCACGGACACTCCTCCGCTGCTCTGGTATTCGACGATTAGCTGTAGGCACGTGTCGCAATGATCCACCCAGTCTCTGAATTCCGCAACACTGTGTAAAAGCTTGGACATCCGGTACAAAACCCTGTACGTGTCCATGAACGCTTCCATGTTCGCTTCTTCACAAATAGTTCACCTCCCAGAGACGCACAATTTCACCTGATTTCGTGATGCGCCTCTTCCAGGTGATATGATCGTAGTCCTCAGCAGGCCATCGAAAACTCAGCAGTACAAGTGCACGACTCGAGTTTCGCGGAAGACTCATACAATTGTCTAAAAATTTCGATAATTCCCGAGACAAAAACTCATGCACTGTGAGTTTCAATGTTTCAGGACTCAATACTTCTCGTACTTCGATCGAGCCGTTTTCGATGTCATGTAGAAGTGTCAGCGGCGTACATGCGATCGCGGTAGTATACTTCGATCGCTTGCTGCATACATCCTTATCAGCAACGATGCAATACAATGTGCATTTGCTCACAACACTATATCGCGCGATATGACGTAGCAGTTGACGATGTTCACGCGGTAATTTCATAAATCTCTGTCGGAAGATGCTGATCCAGGACGTCTCGAATAATGATGGTGTGCTTAACGTGTCGTGAATCTTATACCTCTCGATTGTCAATTCTTCGTCATCCAACTGCGGTATCATCGATAAAGGGCTCACCCAATCATCATCGTCGTCGGAAGACGCTAGCAATGCATCTCGCGCGTCCAGTTCATTGAGTATGCACGCTATCCTGATTCGAACCCATGCTCGCGCTTTTTCAATTTTTATCTTAAGTAATTTCAAACGTCGGTGTTCAGATCCCGATACTCCTTGAGTCTTAAGATATGCATTGATAAGGTGCATGCACTCGTTACATGATATAAACCACTCGCTGAACTCTTCTTCGGTATGCAACTGTGTGATCACATCCCGCAACAACTTGTACGAATTCTCGAAAAAGTCCATGTTATGCACGCGTAACGTATTTCACGATATTCACCGAGCGACTGAATGATTTTATATATATATACTAGCCGCCTACCCTCTACCCTATCCACGATCCTTATGGCGTCATCGCACTATGTTTACGTTAGATGCAGTTCGAACGTATTTCCAAATTTTTCCCACCCTCGCACGCTCGCTGTACTACTCCCACGATTCAGATATAAACACGCGGTATCGTCCGGTGCAATGTCGTGTTTACTCCATGGGCTATCGCGCCGATTGACTTACAGCCTCCTCGATATGAAATACTCGGAACACTACCCCCACCGAATAATTATCGCTGTAACCACGAATGTAACCACGTTAAATCAGTTCTCTCTCATGCTACTACATCAGTCAAGTCATACGTTACTACAAGAAACGTTGTAAAAATGTATTGTGTCTGAGACGATTATCGAAGTGTTGTTGCTGTTGTAATTGTTGTTGCAAGCGAGATCGCTTTGAAGGATATCGTCCGCCATTCAACGCAAGAAAATACAATCGATTAATACCGTAAGTTGCCATTACCATATTTTAATGAATCGTAATGTCAGCAACTTTGAGAATTATAAGGAAAAATTGGTTTCAGATTATGTCATTGCCCATGCAATTGAATCATCCAACTGTCGGTGCAATTTCCGACTCCTCTGTGCTACCTGTACATGATACCAACCCCAAGATATATGTTGCGTGTCGGAATGTTACGGTTCAAACCGAAGAAATTCGTGGTGAAGAACTTCAAGAGGCGGAAGTTGTTCACGATGGCGACATCTTTTTGAAAGTGTTTTTCAATGCTTTCAATATGTATGGCGAATTGCCTCCTGACTACTACGGGAGCGAGCGATATTGGTTGAATAGGCATGCGCGGCAAAAACCATTCTTTTTAGATCTTAGTGATGTTGAGGATAATGATGAATATGAGTATAATGATTATAATGATATATATTGTTGCGAGCACCGGGTATATGCCCGTGCATAGCCTGCTGGTGCTCGTAGCCGAAGACAGAAGAGGGCCAACCCCCCTCGAGAACAACAGCGAGAAGGGAGTCTTGGGATACACGCGAGCGCGGCCGGACGTGTCGGCCTATGTGATACTGTCCTGTATAACGGAATATAGCAGAGTTGTGCAATAAGCACTCGCGTGTGGTTGTTCATTCCCTTCCTTCGCGTCGGGGTGGCCTGCGATGGGAACGCCCCGACGCAACATTGGTGTCAGAAGTGGGATGCCCACTCGCGCTACCGCGGCCTCTGTGGACTCTTCCCCTGGACCGTCGGGTGACGCCTCCCTGCAGGAGATGTTCGCCACCCTCCAGCTCAGCATCGTGGGGCAGCTGCAGGAGCAGCGGAGGGACGACGAGGCCCGGAGGAGGGAGAAGGACGCGGAGGACCGGCGGACGCAGGCGGCCTTCGAGGCGCGCATGTCGAACGTGGAGGAACGGATACAGGTCGTAACCGCTTTATTTCAAAACGGCCATGGTTCCGTTGGTGGCGGCGCAAACCCTCGGGATGGTGTTGTAAATAGTGTTCCTCGGGATGGTGTTGTAAATAGTGTTCCTCGGGATGGTGTTGTAAATAGTGTTCCTAACCGAGCTCCCGTCGGGGCGCCCGCCACCGCTCCTTTGTCGGAGCCCCGCACGCTCAGCCTGGGGTACGCGGTCAAACCCGCGGTGTTTGACGGGAAGACTTCGTGGGAGGAGTACAAAGTGCAATTCGAGACAATCGCGCGCGCGAACGGGTGGAACGACGAGAAAAAGGCTTGGTCGCTTCCCTCGGAGGTCCGGCGAGGAGCGTCCTCACGACTCTCTCCGCCACCCAATGCGGAAATTTCTCGGATTTGGTTGCGGCACTCGAATTCCGCTACGGAGCGAAGAATCTTTCGAACTTGAATTATGTGCTCTTCCAGAGCCATAGGCAGCGGAGAGATGAGAGCATCTCCTCGCTCGCCACCAAGATCGAACGATTAGCGCAGTCCGCGTTTGCCGACTGCCCGGCGGAAACCCGCGACAAGCTCGCCGCGTCCCAATTCGTGACGGCTTTGTCGAGCTCCGTTATGGAGCGGGAACTGCGTCTCGGCGGTTTCACGTCCTTGAGGGCCGCCGTGACCAGAGCTCTCGAGATCGAGGCCGTCGAGAGAATGTCCCGCGGGCCCGCGGCCGAGTCGCGGGGGCGGGACTCGGAGAAACGGAAAGCTAAACCCTCCGACAATTTTGAAAGGTACTCGGCGAAGAAGTGCAGGGCCGACAAGCCCGAGGATCGAACGGACGACCCGCCGAGGACGCCGAAGTGCTGGTCCTGCGGCAAGACGGGACATCTGCAGAAGGACTGTTTCAGGGCCAGGAACGGCCAGGCGAGGGCGGGGGACCCCGCCGGGAGGCCCTATCAGGGAAACGCCAAGAGGACGGCGTAAGGGGGAGGCGCCGGACCGTGAAGAGCAGTCCCCCGGTCGTCAAGAGTGTGGCGGTGCAGGAGGCGACTGGGCGGCAATGGGATCCGGCTGACGAGATTTTCGTGCGTGGGAAAATCGGCGGAGGATCTTGCAAGATTATCCTGGATACAGGTTCTCCGGTCAACCTTCTGGAGAAGGGATTGTGCCCGACGAGGGATTTCGATAGGACGGAGGTCGACATTCGCTCCACTACCGGAGAGAAGATGAAAGTGTTCGGGAAGAAGAGCCTGGAAGTCAGCGTTGGAGGACTCTCGAGCGTGGAGGACTTCTACGTCGTCGACATGGTGGAGGAGTGCATCCTGGGAGCGGCGTTCCTGAAGAAAGACCGTTGCAGCGTCGACTTGTCCCGGAATGTGCTGTGCATCCCCGGCCGGCCTGAGATACGCTGCGGTGAGCCGATCGCCGAAAAGAGGGAACAGGAAGGAGAAGGGAAAGCGGTCGTCCCACGGCATCTAGAGGAGCTGTACACACGCTGCTCCTCAGGTTTGTCGGAAGAACAGAAGGGGCTGTTCGCTGGGCTGCTTTACGAATTTCAGGACGTTTTTGCCGAGGATGCGTCTCAGCTCGGTAACTGTGACTGGGTGAAGCACACCGTCGACACTGGGAATCACCGGCCCATCAAGCAGGCACCGCGGAGATTGCCTCTACATCGTCGGGCGGAAGTTGAAGAACTACTCAGGAAGATGTTGGCGCAGGGCGTTATCGAGGAATCCCGGAGCCCCTGGTCCTCACCGATCGTCCTCGTCAAGAAGAAGGACGGGACCATCAGGTTCTGCGTGGACTTCCGACGCCTGAATGAGATCACGAAGAAGGACTCGTATCCTCTTCCCCGTATCGAGGATACTCTGGATGCCCTCGCCGGTTCGTCGTGGTTTTCTACCGTGGATTTGCAGAGTGGGTACTGGCAGATTTCGATGGACGAGAAGAACCGGGAGAAGACTGCATTTTCAGTTGGAACGGGGCTGTGGCAGTTCAAGGTGATGCCCTTTGGACTCTGCAACGCCCCTGCGACATTCGAGCGACTGATGGAGGACGTACTTCGGGACCTGACCTGGAAGATTTGCTTGGTTTACTTGGACGACATCATCATCTACGGGAGCGACTTTGGGCAGGAGCTCGAACGCCTACGGACGGTGTTCTCACGTTTACGTCAAGCCGGATTGTTGATGAGCCCCAAGAAGTGCTCCGGAGAAGATCAGAGCGATTTTGGAATGGCCTCGGCCGAAGAACGTCACGGAATTAAGAATTTTCTTAGGATTGTGCACATACTACCGGAAATTTGTAAAGGATTTCTCTGGGATCGCCAAGCACCTGCATCGCCTCACCGAGGCCAAACGGAATTACGAGTGGACCGAGGAGTGCCAAGGAGTTTTCCAGGAGCTGAAGAGGAGACTCACCGGAGCCCCGGTGCTAGCCTACCCAGCGGTGGACAAGGATTTCATTTTGGACACGGACGCCTCCAATTTCGCCATAGGCGGCGTCCTCTCACAGGAGCACGAAGGACAGGAAAAAGTCGTGGCCTTTTTCTCCAAGACCCTGGGAAAAGCAGAGAGGAACTACTGCGTTACCCGGAGGAAGCTGCTGGCAGTGGTGAAATCCGTCGAACATTCTACCACTATCTCTACGGACGAAGGTTTCTCGTACGGACGGACCATGCAGCGCTGCGCTGGCTGCTGACTTTCAAGAGGCCTGAGGGACCGGTCGCACGTTGGATCGAACGGCTGCAGGAGTACGACTTTGGGATTTGCCATCGGCCAGGAAGAGCCCACGGAAACGCCGATGGACTTTCAAGAAGACCCTGTGTCGAAGAAAATTGTAGGAACTGCGACCGCTTGGAGAGGAGAGACGCGGTCGAGGAGGATATTCTGCGATGAGGGAAAGAGCGGGTGGAAACGGAGCCAGGAGGAGGATGAGGCGATCGGCTTCATCCTTAAGAGGAAGGGGGAGGGGGAGAAGCCCGGCTGGCAAGATGTTGCTCGTTTCTCCCCACAGTTGAAGTATTACTGGTCCATCTGGGACTCGCTGGAAGTTCACGAAGGTTTGCTCTTTAGGAAATGGGAGTCTCACAATGGTGCAACGACCTCGTGGCTTTTGGTGGTGCCGCGCGAGAGGGTTGCAGAAGTATTGAGGGAGTTCCATGATGCGCCGGCAGCTGGACACTTCGGGGTTAACAAGACCTTGGCGAAGATCCGCCAACAGTTCTTCTGGTCTACATGTCGACAGGACGTTCAAGAGTGGTGCCGGCGGTGTGACGCCTGTGCGGCGAAGAAGGGACCACGTCAGAGGGGAGCAGGGAACCTGAAAGTGTACAACGTGGGAGCTCCGTTCGAGAGGCTTGCCCTGGACGTTGTGGGTCCGCTCCCGAGGTCCCAGGCCGGGAACAGGTTTATGCTGGTCGTGGCGGATTACTTTACCCGGTGGCCGGAAATAATCGCGATGCCAGATCAGCGAGCTGTCACAGTGGCAAGGGCTCTTCTACACAACGTAGTCTGTCGTCATGGTGTTCCGCTGGAGATACACACGGACCAGGGAAGGAACTTCGAATCCTCCGTGTTCAGGGAATTGCTGAAGCTGCTTGGAATCAGGAAGACGCGAACTACTCCCCTGCACCCCCAGTCCGACGGGATGGTGGAACGTTTGAACAGAACGTTGCTCCAATCCCGGGGGACCATGCACCCACGCCTTGCCCAGGGTTTATGGAGTGGTTTTCCCCTGGGCGTGAAGGCAAATGCCGAGGCGACGGACGGAAGGGGCCACACAACGTTCTTCCCACCCTTCCGGACCCGGGGGCGGCTGCAGGCGACACCGAAGCTGCGGCGGCCGGGACGGCCGCTCTTCCAGAGGGGGGAGCAGTGTTGCGAGCACCCTATGGATAGGAATCCATGGCCCGCTGGTGCTCGCGACGAGGACAAGAGACAGCGAGAAGAAGGCGATCGGATCGATCGCCTGTCAAGCTGTCATTCGTGAGTCAGCCGCCATTACAAGCAGACGCATCGAAACTACCGCATTGTCCTTACATTAGACGTTTCCTGTTGTTTGACTGTTCTTGTTAATGCGTTATTCTGGTTGTTATATATTAAACTCACGTTATGCCTTCTACGAAACGTAACATTGGTGTCAGAAGTGGGATCCGTGGCCACGGATCCCGAAGAGACGCAAGGAGCTGTCGCGTGCGATACGCGAGGAGCCGTTGCGAACGAGACGCAAGGAGCTGCCGCGAGCGATACGCGAGGAGCCGTTGCGTGCGAACCAGCAGGACGACGGGGGACAGTCGCAGGAGCAGCGGCTGCAGCGAGGGACATTTAGTGTCAGCTTTAGAGGGTCCAACAGACACGCTGCGCCTCAGATATAACTCTATAGCAGCGATTTAAGCTTTGCAAGATGGAGTGAGCATTAAAACCCTCCCAGCGAACCACCGTGCAGGCCACAGGGCGGCCGGAAACAGTTAAGAGGGTAGACACGGGTAATGCAGCGCGCTGTAATACCCACATAATGTGCCCGAAACATGGGTTTGGGGGGATACGTTTTTCGTCCTTATATGAGCAGATTTTGGACTGGGTGAGGTCTCAATCGAAAGAGGAAGGTTCGATACAGCCCGCTCTGGTCATGGTTCGACGAGATTGTGTTGATATCTAATAATATGAGTGTTCAAAGTAGAGCAAAAGTCGACAAAATACACCCGCAGGAATCCAAGTATTTTTAGGTCACTAAAAGAGTTTTGTGGCTCAAACGATGACCAGAGCGGGCTGTCTCTAACCTTCCTCTTTCGAATGAGACCTTACCCAGCCTAAAATCTGTTCATATAAGGACGAAAAACGTATCCCCGTGATTGCATTCCCAAATACGAGTTCCGCCATATTGGCGATAATACAGAGCAAGTCACGTGATAAATTTAGTTGAGCTAGTGGACACGAGATGGCGCCTACTCGGGAGGACTGCCAACGTGGAATCATAGCAAAACTGAAGCGTTAGCTGGATACACAAGCCACAGTAAAAGCGTGATGCAGTCAATGCATGCATTTTCGGACGACTTTAGGTTAGGTTATATGCATTTTAGGTATACATTGACTAGGAACTGCTGGGAATTGTCTACATTTACTAAATTCACGCTTTTACTGTAACACATACATCACCGCTGCCGAATATATGTTATAATTATATGGCCACATTATTTCAAATAAAAAAAGAGATTGGAATTTTTTAATAACACTGGAAGTAGTGATTTACTGATATCATATTTTCAGAAAATATAATTATTGCATTTATTATTATTCTTCCGACTATTGTATATAACATACAACAAGGAAAAGTCTCCAAACCGGTCAACAGTTGACTCCTTGATTTTTTTCGTAATTCTTTACGTTCCTATGCAGAGATGGGCATTATTTAATTAAAAGAATTTACTTCCGAATGGTCCCAGTGGCCGATCGACACGAGGTTTGGGGGGAGGGTGTGTGTACCCTAAATCTAAAATTCTATTTAGCTTCGGGTATTTATTAGTTTCCTTTGTTTATTCGAAGGCCTTTCATCTTTGGCTTCAAATAATTTTTCATCTTTCATTATATCTTTATCCTAAGGTCGTATTCAAATATATTGGCCGGTCGATTCGTTTTCGCGAACAGCGATCGAGGAGAAATCAGCCATCACCATCTGACGATCGTGGATTTGTCAGTTGGAGTTCCCTAGCCACCGAAGGGTATGGTGGGGTAACGGGAATGCTGCTCGGCCCCGTCTGAACGTAGACGTGTGGCTGTTATTTATTCTTATTGTCAGCGTAGTACATATGTAGATGTGTGCGTCACGAAGTAATGCGTAGACCAATACGAGATGAAGCTATCGAGAAAGAATCAATGTTCTGACCAATAAAGCTCCTGAATTTTTTCGGAGCTAAGGCCTAAGGCACACCTATTCTGATGCGTGTATTTCTACGCTGCAGCTCGGTTTCGCCTTACATGACAGAAGCTTGGCGCTATCCCCACCACTTCTGGCTCACTCGTGTTCTGCGATGACGACAGAATACGCGTTACGAAATACGAATAGGAGTGTGCGGATCGTCCCGCGGCTCGGATTCTCGGCGCTCGGGACGGGTCGGAAAATATCGGGCGGGATCGGGCGGGGTCCCGATACTTTCGTATTGCTCGAGATCCCGACGGTTTCGGGATCCCGAGACTCGATTCGGGCTACAAGCATGACCGCCATGAGCGGGCAATTTGATTTCAGGTCGGTTTGGCAAAACTCGGACGCGATCGGCTCGAAAGCCAGCTATTACGAGCGGACCGAGACGGAAAGAATTATGTATATCATTTATATCGATACCAGAGTGATAAGTTTTTACCTTTCTGTCTCCTGTTGAATCATAATTTGTATCATAATTTATTTACATATATATGTATTTTCATTGCTACCAAATAGTCTGTGAATACTGAATACGTCCATATACGTACTTAAATAAATACCATGTTCAGAACTTGGGAAGAAGACTATTTTTATATCGACAATATTTTAAAATCTGAATAAAATATACCTCATACTTAGTACTTTATGTAAAGGGAATATATAGGGTATTATCTTTTTCCGGATAGGTTCAGATTTAAAATAGAAAACGTACGAACTATAAGCATACAAAAAGGAATATTTCCTGGATGTTTCATAATAACAACAATATACAGGAGGCGAATATTTTATTATTTCAAATTAACGTGTGAGAAACATAATTTTTCTATGTTCTCAGGTAATAATTTTAATCTATTACTGGTAACGATATCGTCCGATCGCGTCCGAGTTTTGCCGAGCCGACCTGAAATCAAATTGTCCGCTCATGGCGGCTATGCTTGTAGCCCGAATCGAGTGTTGGGGTCCCGAAACTGTCGGGATCTCGAGCAATACGAAAGTATCGGGACCCCGCCCGATCCCGCCCGAAAGTTGCCGGCCCGTCCCGAGCCCGAAAAATCGGGTAACCGCACACCCCTAGTTACGAAACCCACCGGCCAATAAATCTGAATACGATCTTAGAAGTTCGAATAACCGACGAGAACCTTTGTGTCCCAAGCCGCGCGAGATCGTCGTGCTCGGCGATGTGTCATCGATTATAAAGAAACAGAATTTGTTTATTTTTCATCGTATCAATATGAAAGTGACACCATTGGATTCTTGGCATTCTCCCGGTTATATTGGCAGAAAATAATTTAAATCGGACTATTTTTAACAAAACGGGCTTTCACTTCTACAAACAAATTTTTCACGTAATTTCCTTAATTTTGGTCCGAATTATATCATTTTTGGGGCCAATTTGATCGAGAAAACATGAGAAATCGACTGACGTCACTTTCGCAAAGATCTGATTAGAAATGCAGAACTGCAGATTTGTCACTGCTTAGCGCGCAACATTGTATGGCCCCGCTGGTTTCGAGCGCCGAAGCCCACGAAACTCAGCGACTCGCATGATTGCCAGCGAGAAGGCCAAGAGGGGACTTTCCATGGCGAAGGAAAATCAGCCTTCTACAGAACTCAAATCGAGAAAGACTTTGCTAACAAACTTTATATTCACGTCAAATAAATACTTGGAAAATTTAGACGACGAACTATTGTTGAATTTCGCCAGTTCTTACATATGCCCCACTGGGTTCGGAATTCCTGATCCCAGAGTTTCATGCATTTACCTATTGAAATGTTGCTTCAAGTCATCGGGCAATTGCATTGTTTCTTCTCGTACATATGTATATCTGTTCGCGAGTAGGTGTCATGAATGACGCGACTTTTGTTTCCCAAATAAATTCACTCCTATCAGGGCCCTCGCTCGAACCGCTTGACAAGGAGACCGCACGATGTGAACCGAGTGCGAGTGAAATAGCGCACCAGCGGTACACCCTCGGTCGACGGCGACTTGAGTCATCCAGTACTGAATACGAAATGTTCAAAATTTTTCATTACACCTTGATGAGAGTGTTACCATTCATGGATTGTTGGTGAGTTGAGACACGAAGCAATTCAGTCTATTTTTTCTTATGAATACATGATTAGAACACACTCTACGTGCAATAAAAATTCATCGAATTGCTCCATGTTTGATATAATTTTCATCGGGAAATCCTAAAAAATTCATCGGTAATACTTTCATCAATACTTATCAAAAACACGAACATTTTATTTTTCTGTACTGGGTATTTTATCTAGCTCGTCGGTTTTATTGTTCTCGGCTGTCAACGGGCGGTCTACTAGGACCCGAAGGTCCACGCTCGCAACGAGAAAGCAAAACAGTGGGGTGGGTAGGTCTTTCCCGATAAACTGAGCCCAAAGGCTTCTCAACAATTGAAACATTGGAAGACTGTACATATTCTTTCTGATGCTTTCGGCGATATGCGCAACCATTTGTATGCCCGGTTTCATGTCTAACAAGTCAGGCGATTTTGTTTGTGAGAGCCATATATAAAGACAGTCCTGTAACGTTCACTACATCTTCAATTATAAAACTGCAAATATGTTATTTTACACATGTGTCTCGCTGAGTTTCGTCGGCTTCGACGCTTGAAACCAGCGGGGCCATACAATGTTGCGCACTAAGCACTGATGAATCTGAAGTTTTGCAATTTCTAATCAGATCTTTGCGATCGTGGCGTCAATCGATTCCTTATACTTTCTCAATCAAATTGGCCCCAAAAATGATACAACTCAAACCATAATTAAGGAAATTACGTGAAAAATTTGTTTGCAGAATTGAAAGCCCGTTTCGTTAAAAATAGTCCGATTTAAATAATTTTTTCATAAAAAAAATGCGCAGGCTGGATGCGCGTGATTATTACGTGGCCCCTCCATAGACATATATAGACGGATCAGAAGATGGGACTATTGGCGTGGGGAAGGAAGGCTTGGAGGGGTAATGGCATAGGTTCAGATACAGGCACGTCGGATAGCTTCGGATGCATTCGGCATGCATAACCACAGCGTTATCCGATTTACTCGTATCGCTCCCCTTACCGCGAACCTTGCCACCCCCCTCAGCTTACGCTCCGCCGTCTATATATGTCTATGGTCCCCTACTCGAAGTGACAGAAAATATAACCTATGTATACGCTATATGACAATAAATGTTGAGCGGCTATTTCGTTCTTTTGCGTTACATTTGTGAACTTTTTATCATCCTTCCGAAACATTATTATTACGTCGCAACAGTATCTTTAGGAAATCGGGTCTAGCATATAGGTTATATTTTCTGTCACTTCGAGGACAGAAAATCCAGTCCTCCAAGTGACAGAGAATATAACCTATATGCTATACCCGATTTCCTAAAGAAACTGTTGCGGCGTAATAATAATGTTTCGGAAGGATGATGAAAAGTTCACAAATGTAGCGTAATACAACGAAATAGCCGCTAAATATTTATTGTCTTATAGCATATACATAGGTTATATTTTCTGTCACTTCGAGGAGGAACCACATAATAATCACGCGTTGGATTCAACATCAAACACAATTTTATATATGTTTGTTCATAACTGCTTTCTGCATAGGATGTGTATTTCATGTTCTGTTTCAGTGTTTTGCTAATTAAAAAATGTCTATCCTAACAAACTTCATTTTCTGGGGACATGCCCTCATCTATTTTTCCTTTTCACTTATAATTCCTTACTGCCAACGTAGAATATTGTAGCATAAGCACATTTCAAGTAATTAAAATGTACAATGAATTTTCTACGTTTGCAGTACCAGCCGACTTTCCGTTTAAATTTTTATAAGTACAACGCAACAGCTGAGAATTTCTTTCCTTATTCAGAATAGAATACGGAAATAGCAAACAGCTCCCTCTCGCGTGCACAGGCAGCCGCGTATCTATGGGTAATACCATTTCAGTGCAGAAAAAACCTGCTGTAATACCGACCTGCCGAATCGGCCAGACCACGTGACGTGTCTACCCCCTTAAGGAAGTTTGAAGACTTGACCCTTTTGCTAAACACCGTAAGGAATTTTTCTCTGCACCGAAACAAATAATCCCGAAATATAATACATTCAGGACCACCATTGGTTTGGGTGGAATGCAGCGAGGGACATTTAGTGTCAGCTTTAGAAAGTCCAACAGACACGCCGCGCCTCAGATATAACTCTATAGCAGCGATTTAAGCTTTGCAAGATGGAGTGAGCATTAAAACCCTCCCAGCGAACCACCGTGCAGGCCACAGGGCGGCCGGAAACAGTTAAGGAAGTGTGAAGACCACACTTGACCCTTTTGCTAAACACCGTAAGGAATTTTTCTCTGCACCGAAACAAAAAATCCCAAAATATAAAACAATTGAGACCAACCTTGGTTTGGGTGGAATGCAGCGAGGGACAGTCGCAAGGGAGCGCAACGACGGCGGCCGAGGCCCGCCGACATCGAGGGACGTTCCGAAGCGGCGGCGACGGCGGTCGAAGTCCGCCGACGCCGAGGGACATTCGGAGCGGCTTCGAGGTTGCAGCGAGGATGCTGAGGGAAAGCGGAGCCACGAGACGATTGCTGGGTCGGCTCTGGGAGCTCGGGAGGCCGAACTACGGAGGGATCCAGATTTTGGTTGTATCGTTCACATTGGTCTACAAGGCAAAGACAGGGGGGCGCGCGTCCGGGGATTGACAGGAGCGCGCTCGGGTTGGCTTCGCGACGAGCCACACGCGGTTGTTCGAGAAGGCGTTGACATTCTTTTGTCCGCTATCTCTTTCGTACAAACCCGGTGTCTTTATTAATCGGGATTAATTTGCTCTCCTTATTACCTACGGCTTCTACTTCTTTCGGAGAGAATCTAAGGGCGGGAAGATTCGTTACCACACTTTCCCCTTTTCACCGCCGGATAATGTCCCTGCGAGGGTTGTCCCAATGTTTTCCCATTGTTTTCCCCATGCGTTCCCCCAACGTGCCCACTATCCCCCATATGCAATCTGTTCCCAACATGTTCCAATGACTCGTCTTGTTCTCCGCTCTTATCGCCCGTCTACACCACTGTCAACTGCCGAGAAAACCGTTTTAGGGGCAGCGTCGGTCGCCGTTGTACGAGGCCGAGTTGCGACGCTCCGGAGGCAGCGTCGCGAAGTTGGTGGCGGGGATGCGACTCCGACAGGGATGCGGAGACGTCCAGGAGCGCATGGACCGCACCAAGGGTTGGTGGGTGTGCGGCTCTGGGTGACGGCCGGAGATCCACGCAGTTGTGTTGCTGGCGAGCGGCGTCCCCAGGAGCGCGGCACCACCGAAGCAATGAAGACGTGCCTGGAGGGCACGAAATCGCTACAGCCGCGGCGGGGGAAGTTCGAGGTCGAGCACCGTCGCGGAATCGGCTCGGGATCAACGCGGGTCCGGCGAGCCTGACCCTGCGAGGGGTGGAGCCCAACGAGCTGGGTCGAGGCTGGTGTGCGAAAGACGCCGGGCGAGGAGGACGACGGAGAAGGAGGACCAGCTACCAACAGCCCCAAGTCGCCCTTGGGGTAGAGCGGCTGCAGGAGGACCCGGGAGGGGGGACAGGGGAGAGCGCGACAGGACTCGCTTCATCTTAATTGGACCGGACTACGGAGGCCATCTCCGCAGCCCGACCCTTGTCCTTGTTGCCGTCAAAAGAGGGCGTCAGCGTTGTTTGTCTCTTTTGCAAGGGAACGGGTCTGCCGGGAGGACGTCGAGGACGAGCCCCTAGGGCTGACCGTGACCGAGGCTTCGACAGGGAACCGGGCCCGAGAGGGCATGACGCCGGAGCGGTGGAGTCGCCGCTGGACGAACCGGAGCGGTGTTCCCGGGACGTCGGGGGACACACGGGAGAGGACGGGAGTTCCGAAGGAGCTCCGACGCCGGAGATTTCCGCCGAGGGAACCCCCCGACGCAGCGTTGGACGATTCGCGGATCCTGGAGGGCGAGGGCGTCGTTGGACATCCGAAGATGCTTCGTCGCTGGAATCAACGCAGCGGGGTCGCCGTTGGAGGGCGGAGCTCCAGGGATGACGAGGGGCGGAGAGCTGGAACGCGCCACGGAAGAGGATCACGAAGAGGAGATCTCGCCTGCCGTCCCGTGGGACCCACGCCTTGCCCAGGGTTTTTGGGTGGTTTTCCCCTGGGCGAGAAGGCGAATGCCGAGGCGGCGGTCTGGAGAGGCCACGCAGCCAGCACGACCACTTCTTCAGACCAGGGTACGAAGATTCCGGAGAGGAGACAACGCGGTCGGGACGCCCGCTTTTCCAGAGGGGGGAGTAGTGTTGCGAGCACCGGGTATAGGCCCGTGCATAGCCTGCTGGTGCTCGTAGCCGAAGACAGAAGAGGGCCAACCCCCCTTCGAGAACAACAGCGAGAAGGGAGTCTTGGGATACACGCGAGCGCGGCCGGACGTGTCGGCCTATGTGATACTGTCCTGTATAACGGAATATAGCAGAGTTGTGCAATAAGCACTCGCATGTGGTTGTTCATTCCCTTCCTTCGCGTCGGGGTGGCCTGCGATGGGAACGCCCCGACGCAACAATATAAATTGCACAGTTCGATGGATCCTCAAAGTGTAGTTTGGCGTAGATGTGTCAATGCAAAATCGATTGACTTTGACGCTGTTTTTGCAAATGCAGTATCGGGGCTTCAGGCTCGCGATATTGCAATTCAGACTGCCCCCGAGCAAGTTGATAATGATTCATTTTACACTGATGAGGATCTATTTAACGAAATCGTCGACAATGCAATTTTTACCGACTACGATAGTGCCCTATTCGCTGACGATGTAGTCGAGTGGGATAATTAAGCTGAATAAATTACTAAATCTTAAAATAAAATTTTAATATGTCAGAATTACTCACCGATCTTCCACCTTCCCTGTGAAATAAACAAAATCTTTTCACCCTACACGCTTGACTCGCAGACCCTCGAGAAGGGTACTTGAGGCGTCGCCCTGTTCTCGATCGTGGAAATACTCGGAACTCTACCCCGAATAATTATCGCTTAGTTGCTCGCGTGAACGCAACGTCTAATTTATTGCTTCAGGGACATTGCGTTTTCTCAAGAATACTTCTTAGAGGCCTGGTCGTGGGAAAAGTCAATGGTCAGATTTCACCCTCTTTCTCAGAAATCACCATGGAATGCAATGTCGCGTTTACTCCATGGGCTATCGCGACGATTGATTTATAATAATTATCGTTATATGTATACATCATTGCAAGCGCGCTGTACCTATCGGTCCCACGATTCAAATATCAAAACGCGTTCAATCCTACTCAGATATAAACACACACGGCATAACGCGGTGCAATGTTTATTCCATGGGCTATCGCGATGATCGATTTACGATAATTATCGCTCTATGTTTATATCATTGCACGTGCGCCGTATCGGTCCCACGATTCAAATATAAACACGCAGCATGAAGCGCGTGCACGTAGGTGCCAAAAACGTGTTCAATCCTGTCGCGCGCCACGATTCCTTATCTTTCTCAGAAATAATGCACCACCCTCTTTCTCAGAAATCATCATCGAAGACGCGATTTGAATTTCCATGAATCGGTCGCGGTCGCGCCAGCGCACCGATCCCCGCACGCGTACGGAGATTGCGCGGCGGCGACGCGCGCCCAAGGCACCTTAAACGTCCGACAGGTGGCGCCAATACGAAATGTGTGAAAAAACCTGGAAAATTTACCAAGGCGGGCCCAAATACCGACGCGAACCCAAAGTACCTTAAACATCCAATAGGTGGCGCCAATACGAAATGCGCGCAACGCAATTTTGAAATTTTGAAAATCCACCCCCTCCCCTGTGACGTCAACCCCCTCACCCACGAACTCGACCTGCGCGCACGACGCCATTTTGAAAATTTTTGAAAACCCCCCTCCCCTGTGACGTCAACCCCCTCACCCACGAACTCGGTCGCCGCCATTTTGGAATCCCCCTCCCCTGTGACGTCATCCCCCTCACCTACGAACTCGGTACCCCCGTCCCGCCTCACCCCGCGTCCATCTCGCCCAAGAGCGCGGTGCCCCCCCCGCCCCGCCTCACGCCTCGCCATTGATCCAGAATCCGCATAGCCTAACTACTTGTCACAACCAGCAACGTTTAATCGCGGAGCACATCCCGGGCGAGCAGAGACAACGGCCTCGACTTCGGGGGCGAAATCTGGTGGGTCCACGATGGAGGAAGCACCTCAGCGGCCAGCTATTATGTGCTACAACTGTGGGGAAGTAGGGCATTTTTCAACCAAGTGTCCAAAAACCCCTGTTACCTGTCGTTCGTGTGACAGACGGGGTCACCTGGACAAATTTTGCGCCCGAGTTAAAAGGGTGAACATGACACGGGTAAGTCTGTGCAAGAACAATATGTACTTACTATCGGCTACGATCAATGAAGGTAAAGTTACATGTCTCGTGGATACCGGGTGTTCGAAAACATTGATTCAAAAACCGGTGGCGATTCGGTTAAGACTCCAAATAGTTGAGGACACGGTATTAGAGTTACGGGGGTTCGCGGGTTCCGAAACCCGCTGTAATCTATTTGCCAATGTCATGGTAACGATCATAGAAGCTACAGCGAAAGTACGCGCGGCAATTGTTGGCTCGGATATGATGCATTACGAGTAGGGAATTCAATCCCGGTCATTATTTACTATCCCGGGATTGCGGGATTATTTAAAGTCTATCCCGGGATCCCGGGACTAATCCCGGGATTGGGTAATAAAAAAATTCAGTAATTAAAATGATTTCCTATATGTTAAAATTCTAAATCTTTATTTAAAGTAAACAAATATAAATTAAAATCATTTTTAAGAATAAAAAACAGTCTGAATAAGTATACGTAATATTAATAAACCATTATGAAGCGTTTTGAAAATGTATACGAAGAAATAGCAAAGCATCTAATGTATCATCTCGTAGCCGACTTCTTATTTTATTTCCTATATAACCGGCTGCTGAAAAAGCTCGCTCTGCTTCAATGCTTGTCGGAGGAATTGATAACAAATATTGATATGCTTGTTCCAGATGACGTCCACGGATTCCACCACCCTCAAAGAGACTCATCTCTTTTTTTATACTTGACAACAGATCAGTTTTTTGGGTTTTTTCAGGTTCCGCGCGCTTCATACTCTGTTCAATTTCTTTTTCTAACTTTTTCTGTAACGTTAGCTGACTATGTTCCTGTGTTTGAATGGGCTGATTTGCCACAGTTAATATGTTTTCTTCATCTCCACTTTCGTCTGTAGCGTAGCTCAATCTTTCAATGAGCATCTTTAATTGTTTTCTAATTACAGTTTGACTAGGGCTTAAAAATATTCCTCTTAAAGTTGCCGAATCCTCATTAATACGTCTACGATTCTGGAGATAAATTAATACACCAGATAACTCCATGCGTCGTCTTTGTTCGATGCGCTGTAACAATGCTGTCATCATTTTGTCACCTAATATATTTTTTTTCTCAGCCAACGTATTTAAAAGAAATTTTAAAGCCGCATCAGCTGTGCACAAATTAGCATCTCGTCGACAGAGCGCTTCTACAGTCAATTTAATGGGTGCAAGTACATCGATAATTTCTGTTATCAACTTAAAATCGGACTCTTCTAAACGAATCGGATGCTTCAAATCAATAAGAGCCTTTTCACTGCTGGTTTTCAAAGAAATAAAACGCTCTAGCATAGTTAGAAGGCTATTCCATCTCGTTTTAGTATCTAATAGAAGTGAAAATTCTTTGTTGTGTTCCAGCTTTACGTATTTTTGTAGAACAGTATCGTTTTTTGTTGGTGATCTTTTAAAATAAAGCACGACTTTGCGAACTTTTTTTATAATTTCATTAATGTTTTGTTGAGTGGAAAGATCAGGGACTTCCTGATATAGATCATCGTCTGTAACTAAAGTCAAACCAGATTCTGATTCCGATAAATAATCAAAACTCTCCACATTTTTTATATTAACGTCATTCAAATCTTGAGTATCATTATGAGCCTGAGTAGATAAAGATTCATCTTGAGCTACTTTTTTATTATAAAGTACGTCACAGACGACTAAATAAATGGCATGTGCAAAACAAACTTGATGTTCAGTGTTTACAAGCTTTCTTACTTTTAACATTACATTTGGTCCATCAGTTACGATAGCGACAATGTCTTTTTCGAGTGAAATGTCATGCATAATAAGACGATTTTGTAAGATTTCAATACAGTTCTCAGCCGTCATAGATCCATAGACACGAATAAGACCTAAACTCCAAAAATTTTCAGGCGAATGAACGTTGACATTCATATAACGTTTGTTGGCATTGGATGTCCACTCATCGAAAGTTAAGCTAAATGTTCTTCCTCATTTTTTCAAAATTTGTATTCCTGCAGTCACTTGCTCTCGAATTATTTGGCTATAATTCATTACACGCTTTCGAATTGATGCTGCTGATGTAGGTAAATCACTGTACCCCTTAGATATCAGTAATTTTCTTAAATCATTTGAAGTTATAAAAACATTGAATGTTAAGCCGTCCAATGCTGTCATACGCGCCAAAATCAAGTCCAGGGAATCACGTTTAGTAGTACTAAAATAATCTACTATCTTACTTTTTGTAGGCGGTCGTGTACTGGTGATTTTTTTATGCCCATGACTTGTAGATGAAAGATTCACCTCCTTTATAACTTTGATACCATGTTTTGATGACAAATGTACATGTAATCCCTTAGTAGATCCACCTAAAGTTTTAAGCACAGCACTACATTTTTTACATTGAGCACTGCTTCCGTCTTTACATGTTAAATAATGACTCCATACCGACGACGTGTCAGAATCTTTCTTGTGAATAGTAAAAGCACTTTCCTCAGACATTATTAAATACGAGAAAGTACGAGAACGATAGTAAGAGAGATCTTTGTATCATGCTGGGTTTACAACAACTAACTGCTCGCGGAAGCTCAGATTCGCGCTTTTATACGATTTTAAGTAGGCACCTCCGATGATCTCTGAATTCTTATTGGTTCGGAGGTAGTTCAAAAAATTGAAACCGCTTCAGAGATCAAAAGCGCCTACTACGTTGCGGCTCTGCTTATTGTTAGATGTGCCGCGGCCGTATGCCGCAAAGACACAGTCGAATAAAAGGCTCCTCAAACCAACGCGAATATTCGCGGCGGCAGCGGATCCGCCGCGGTTCAGCAGTTTTTTATACGTGGCGGCTTATGGCAGCCTTATCTGATCCGCGTCGGATTCGCTCCGCGCCACGAATATTCGCGTTGGTTTGAGGGAGCCTTTAACACACTAATTGTAAGTCGGTGCGGCGCGTTTTGACCTAGAAAGTTTCGACTTTACGTGTATCAGACAAATTGCAATTTGCAACTCGCACGATTTCGAAATAGTGGAAAGTGGGAATATCATTGTAAAAATAAATACAATTTATTATTATTAGTTAGTTTTATGCGATTCAATATTATTATTTAAATAAATCATTATTATTATTGTCATTATTATGAAATGACTATGTTGATTTATTCTGTTTATTCTATTATTTTTATAGTTTTCAGTTATTCATAAAGTAATTCGCATTTTTAAATAATCCCGAAAATCCTGGGATTAGTGATATCAAATCCCGGGTTTTTTTAAATAAAAAAAAACAGCCGGGATCCCGGGATCCCGCATCCCGGGATTGAATTCCCTAATTACGAGGCAATCGTCGGACGCGATTTTCTGGATCAACCCCATGTAATGCTGATCAAACGGCGGGACAGCGTTGTAATTCGAGGGTTACCTACGATGGAAGCTATGCGCAAGAATGTCCTGGACGTCTATGTGATGGACGGAGCGTCAGGAGTAGATGAAATTGTTTTTGGAGACATCGATGGTCGCGAGAAAGAACAATGCAGAGACCTTATTAAGTCATATTCGGATTGTGTCTCGACTTCGATGCGGACTCTTGGAAAGACCGACACCGTGAGGATGGAGATTCGTTGTACAACGGATACGCCAGTATGTTACAACCCATATCGGATGGCTGAGGTTGAGCGTGAGGTAGCGCGGACGATAATTGCCGAGTTAATTGATAACGGTACTGTCCGGGGATCTGTATCGCCAAACTCTAGTCCGATTACTTTGGTGACTAAGAAAACAGGGGATGAGCGGTTGTGTGTAGACTATCGGCGTTTAAATGCAGTGACCATCAAGGACCGGTACCCTTTACCGTTGATAGAAGACCAGATTGACCGACTGGGGGGTAATAAATACTTTACAGCCCTAGATTTGGCTTCGGGTTATTACCAAGTACCGATGGATGACGCGTCAATAGAGAAGACAGCGTTTGTAATGCCCAGTGGGCATTATGAATTTTTAAGAATGCCATTCGGTCTGACCAATGCGCCTGCTGTTTTCCAACGATTGATTAACACAGTATTGGGTTCATTGAAAAATACAGTAGCATTCCCATACATCGACGATATAATTATACCGTCAACCACTGTTTCGGAGGGATTGCAGCGACTTCAACTTGTTTTGGATAAGCTACGGGAACACAAACTGACACTTAATTTGAGTAAGTGTTCATTTCTGATGACGACCATTGACTATCTTGGACGGGAGATAAGCGCCGAAGGTGTCAAACCGGGCCGTAGGAAGATAGAAACTATGTTGGCGATGTCAAGACCCACCTCCGTAAGAGAAGTTCGACAATTTCTCGGGTTGGCGGGATATTTCCGAAAATTTATAAGTGGCTACTGAACAGCGACAGAGGACACTTATGACATGACAGTTGGGGCTGGTCAGTGTCGTCGCTGCAGCAGCGAAGCATGGGCTTCTGGACTATCACTGTGACAGTGAGGGAACAGCCACTATCGAGTGAGATTCGATATCATGACATTAGTGAGCGTTGTTGTCGCTACTATTGTATGATTGTTTCATGCCACCAGGCCGACAGTGATGATATAGCCACTGTTGGATGGTGAGGAACCGATATCACAGTAATGATCGGGGTTTTACCCATTATTATGTGATTGTACTCGATATCATGACATTAGTGAGCATTGTTGTTGCTACTATTGTATGATTGTATCCGATATCATAACATTAGTGAGCGTTGTTGTCGCTACTATTGTATGATTATTTGATGCCATCGTGTCGATAGTGATGATATAGCCGCTATCGGACGACGATGAACTCGATATCATGACATTAGTGAGCATTGTTGTTGCTACTATTGTATGATTGTACAGGATCATCATGGCAGCAAGTGGAGCTCACTACTGCATAATGCAAGAATTGGATCATCAGTCATCAGCTGGAGATCGAGATCATCAGCTACACGATTCCAACATTGTACATCGCATCGAGCTTGCGGAGTGTCTGCAAGCCAACAATAAATATATTCAACGAGCAACGAGCAAATGATGCATCGCCAAACATCTGTACGCGATGTATTCATATTCCATGGCCGTTGCTGTGTAGCGAGAAAGAGGATTGATTTGAAGAAGGGGAGTATCGTCAGTTGACGAATATTTTTTGTTGTTGAAGGAAGTTCTTTGTCAATTTTGAAAAGATATTATCAATATTGATGTAAATACTCAGATGTGTTTTTGATTCTTGTGTTATAGAAGACAATGTGAATTTGAGGACAGCTATATGCTTGAGGACAAGCACAACTGCAGGATGGCCGAGTGTTAGAAAAATTGAGACGCTGTTCAAGGAACGAGACGCAGCCGCGTGCAAATGTTTATAAAAGGCGAGCGCGGCGACGCCAAATCCGAACAGCATGATTTCAGGCCATCATAAATTAGATAGGGCCTTAAGGAATGCCCGATGACGTTATTGTAAGGACTGACCGCTCCAGACTTCGAATCGCAAAAGATCTATCAGCGTTATTTCTTGTTCGCCATCGAATTAAATATATAAACGTTTACTTAGTCAGCGAGTTTATTCTTCAACGGTTAGTCGCTTTACCTTACACGATGTAGCTTCAGCGAAGAATACCCCCCCCCCCCCCATAAACATGACTCATGTATGAAAGAAGCTAATTCCCTTTAATTCACGAAAAAAGTTCACATGCAAAGATTGTGAAATCAACTTTGTTAATTCCAAATGTATTCTCGTTCTCCGCTCGAACACTAATTCCTCTTTGACTGTTTATACTTGACGTTCCTTTATTGGCCACAAATCAATTCAGTGCTTAGATTTTCAGCTTCGGTTTTAAGGAATGGTGGGCGCCATCGCCTTCGACGGCGACATGGACGGAGGAAAGCATGTGCCACGCGCAAGTATTTGGTAAGTGGAACCCTTCAACTCGTTCGCGACGATCCACAGTGGTTCCAGTATACTAGTACCTACATGCTAGCTGGATAAAATTATTTTTTCGCGGTATTGGGTTTATATGGGGTTCAAATTATTAGAAAATAAACCTGATTCATATCACAGTTTATTATGTCACTAAAAATATTAATAGAATAAAAATATAACTAATTCAATAAAGGAAAAGAAACCGAAACGACAGGATTATAGTTTAACTATAACTATAAATATGCCTCATAACTATAAATTTCTTGTTAATTACAATACACACTAATCTTATTCACTATTTGAATCATCCGAAGAACATTCAGTAGAATGTGATGATATCTCATCTCCATCAAGCGGAATGGTGCTGGCAACTTTTATTTGTAGAGCAGTTTCAGTGGAATTATTTGTTAACTCAATTATTTCTGGGGTTAGTGAGCTGAGTTTTTTGGGGGGTATTTACGTATAGAGTGTGAAATGTAACAACTGTGCTATCTCTCCTGCCGAGTGTCGCACTCGAAAACAATTCACAAAACATGGTTTTGCAAATTTTTGCAGATCGATCATTTGATTTAAAAAAACTAGAAAGTCTCTACTTTCCGTACATTCAACCCTTGTTGCGTGGAACGTCGTGGAACATATAGTAAAACACTGTTTTAATAGTGATGCAGAGAAATCTGATTTCCAAAACCAGGTTTTAAACTCAAAAACTCAGAAATTACAGGAATAGACAAGATGTTATAACTGATAATATTATAGTTAAACTACAATACTGTCGGTTTGTTCTTTTTTTTTTATTGAATTAGTCATATTTTTATTTTATTGATATTTTTAGTGAAAGAATAAACTGTGATACGAATCAGGTTTGTTTTCTAACAATTTGAACCCCATATAAACCCAAACCCACGTAAAAATAATTTTGTCCAGCTAGCATGTAGTATACTTGAACCACTGTGCGATCGTAAGACCATAATCTCGCGAGTTCTCTTGGTTCTCTGTTCTCATTAAATATTCGCGGCGATCGTTGTAGCGACCGACACACACGCAAAAGATTGTTCTCTTTTCTCTTGGGGTTGTAAGGCCCAAGAGACTCCGTGGCGCGCGGTGTTAATTGCTTTATCACTTGCCAAGTTAATCTTAAGTGACTGTTTTATTAATGCGACGAAAAATGGACTTGCTGGTCCGGATGATGAACGGAGAAGAACACGAATGTTTGATTAGCTCCGAAACGCGCTAGTCCGGATGATGACTAGAATCACGTGAACTATTGACTCCGAGTCTTAGTCGAAAGCTTGACCAGCTCCGAAACGCGCTAGTCCGGATGATGACTAGAATCACGTGAGCTATTGACTCCGAGTCTTAGTCGAAAGCTTGACTAGCTCCGAAACGCGCTAGTCCGGATGATGACTAGAATCACGTGAGCTAGACTATATCGTTGCCTGTATCAGTAGAGTGCTGAACGAGTTTGTAAACGAGAGATGAATGCGTTCGCTCGAGCGAGGATTGAATTCCTCCTCCTCTAGCCTGTCGGCGTCGAAGGTAGACAAGACTTCAGATTTTCGGGAGGTGTCAAATTGCTGATTGGCTAGCCTTTCCTCGAAGAGGAGGAACCTTCCTTCCGCGATTTAGTAGTGGAGGAGGAAGGCTTCTCCTTCTTGGTGACGTAGCGGAGGAAAAACCAGACATCTGGCTAACAAACCTAGCTAGGTTGTTCGGTCGGAGTGTTTAGCCAGGGTCGCGGTTTATGACCGTATTGTTCCGTGAGTCAGCGGTGGACGACGGGAGGTACCGGTCCGAGGTAACCGTGTACCCTCGCTGACAGAGCAATTTAACGGATTATCTAAGGACGAAAGTAGTCAAAAATACCAGGCAAAAACGGCACGATGTCGATTGCCTCTTAGTCATATGGCAGGCAAATGGTTCCCAACGAACGTTTTGAGAACGAGCAATTGCCCACCGTAAAGGACTTGAATTTTCGCCTCGCCTTGAGCCCGCTTTTGTCTCGTAAGACGGAACAATCGTTACAGAATCCATTGGTATATCCGAGGAAAACGCCACGGTTGCGGGCCTCAACAAGTCGCCAAATGGAGGGCCGGCAAGAAATTGGGCGCCTGAAATAATGAATAAAGCCCTCCACGAACTGAAAACGGGCAATATTGCGAGAGTGAGCGACGCGTCGAGAAAATTTGGGATTCCAAAATCAATGCTTTATCGATATTGTCAAAGCGAAGGAATCGAGTGGCAAAACAAATAGGGTTAATTGTATGAAATTAAAATAAAAAAAACTGATGGAACATTATCCGAGTACAGAGTCCATTAATTAGTTTAAAAGTATTTTGTTTTTATTTCGGGTTAATATTTATAGTATTGTCTCCCTGAGGGCTCGCTGTTCGGGACCGAGCGAGATGGAACGCTTTGCGTGCGCGGCGGGCGTGCGCGACGAGCGCGCATGCAAAGGACAAAGTGACAGGCGTCCGAAAGACGGAGCGAGACAAAACATCAACGCATCATCTGGCTTCTACCGTCCTCGCTAGCTTTCAGTGGCTTTCGCTCGCTCTCGTTCCATCTCGCTCTCGCCTTCGCCGGACAAGAGTGAGACAGAAGTGGTGTGGATTGCGAAAAGCCCACATCGTTTGCACCAAACCGAGCCCATAGGGAGACAATACTGTAATTACTGCCTATGAATAAGAAAAAAAAAATAAAGGGACTTTATTCTTTTAGTCCAAACCTCTAAACTGTTTACAACATACCTTTTATAGTAAATAATTATAATACATTGTACTGGATCATTTTACCAATACATAAAACTTTGATTCGGAACTACGTCCAAATTCTAAAAGTACAATTACGCGTAACTGGAAGTCAAATAGGTACTTGGCGTGGCCAGGCAAGGTCAAGATGTCGATGAATAAGAATTACTTAAAAACGCAAAATAATGAAAGTGTATGCATATTGACAGAGTTTTAAATTGACAAATTATCTGAAAGCTTGTGAGTGGAAAGGTATCGGTGTCGATGAATGATCTTAGAATTATTTTAAAACGCAATATAATGAAATTGTGAAATATAATGAAATTTGAAGTCCGTTTTAGTAGTTTCCATTAATAAAATGGTTTCTTAAATCCATATTTAAATTAGTATTTATATAAAGTTTCAACAGCTTTCAATTATATTATTTGAGCAAGAGAGTACGTACCTAAAATTGCATCCAATGTAAAACTCAAAAAAACTAATCAATGGCGTGCCATGCATCATTATGATAACAGCACATTCGTTACTTGAAGTGTTATCTTAATTGACCACTATGGGACCCACACAATAAATAAATAATGCGTGAAAATTTACAATGACTTTGCAAAATATACATGTATACAGGGTGTCCCACCTAAGACTGGACAGCCGGTTTTCTCCTAAAGTATTGTCGATAAAAATATAAAAAAAATAGGGAATTGCATGGTTCGAGGGGGGCAATTTATTAGCGCGAACGAATTTTATTTTCGATTATTATTTTAAAAGATACGATGGTCAAGTTCAGTTTTCCAAATGGAACTATTTTTTTTGAAGACCTGAGTTCATAGTGCGTTCCAAGACAAATCCAATAAGCTAAAATGTATACACTTTATTTCCACTGGGTTTTAAGATATTGCGCTTGCAAATTTACTGATTTTGACTGGAAGAAAACCCTCTGGAATAGCAAGGACCGGGGCGGTCTTACTGGCGCCACGGGTGGCACTGCCTGTTGAAATAGATACCTACCTGCCAAAGGTCTACGCCAGGAATGGCAGGCCCAAAGGCTGGATAATTCTTTTCCGTCAGAAATGCTACTTAGGTAGGTACATCTGCGGAATCGAGAAGCGCACCGTTACTTTTATTTCGCACTTGCTTCTACGCTCGGATGGCCGGATCTTTTGGGAGGGATGCAAGTTGGATTGGTGAAATATCCATTACAGCGTATTAAGAAATTCTTTTCTACATCGTGTCGAAAGGGAGGTGACGCCAATGGATTCCTTATGTTTTTCTGATGAAAATCATACCAAATATCATGCAAATCGGACTACTTTGACACAAGCTATTTCTATTCCCTATGTAAAAGTTGTCTGATTTACACGACATTTGGTATGATTTTCATCAGAAAACCCCAAGGAATTCATCGGCGACACTTCCATATCCATACGGTAAAGAATAAAGAAATATTTTAATTCCTAAACAGATACAGGGTAATTCTGGAGCTACGCCCGTCACCCCGTGGTGAGGACAACACCCCGCAGTGCCCATAGAATTTTATGGCTTTCGACCCTCGAAGGGTTTGGAATATCATTAAGAAGTGAGAAATGTTCAGGATTTCAAATGTTTGCTTCTTTTCTCCATCGTATCGAAGGGGAAAGTGATGCCAATGGATTTCTGGCGTTCCGTCGATTAAAATCATAGCAAATATCATGTAAATCAGACTATTTTTAACGAAGTCAAGTCAGCTTGAAATGATATAAATCCATATTCCATGGAATTTCCTTCATTATGGTCCGAATTACGTCGTTCTTGGTGTCAGCTTCATCGGCGAAACATAACGAATCGATAGGTGCCGTTTTTGCAAAGATCTGATGAGAAATGCGCAAGTCGAAGGTTTCTCACTTCTTATTAGGCACTCGAACTCCTTCGCAGGTCGAAAGCCATAAACTTCGGTCAGGCACTGCGAGGGGTTGTCCTCGCCACGGGGTACCAGGCCGCATCTCCTTAACGTGCGTTGCTCCAGAATTACCCTGTATCTGTTTAGGAAATAAAAGAATTCTTTATTCTTTATCGTATGGATATGGAAGTGTCGCCGATGGATTCCTTGGGGTTTTCTGATGAAAATCATACCAAATGTCGTGTAAATGGGACAACTTTTACATAGGGGATTTTCATCAGAAAAACATAAGGAATCCATTGGCGTCCCTTCCCTTTCGACACGATGAAGAAAAGAATTTCTTAATACGCTGTAATGGATATTTCACCAATCCAGCTTGCATCCCTCCCAAAAGAACCGGCCATCCGAGCGTAGAAGCAAGTGCGAAATAAAAGTAACGGTGCGCTTCTCGATTCCGCAGATGTACCTACCTAAGTAGCATTTCTGACGGAAAAGAATTGTCCAGCCTTTGGGCCTGCCATTACTGGCGTAGACCTTTGGCAGGTAAGTATCTATTTCAACAAGCAGTGCCACCCGTGGCGCCAGTAAGACCGCCCCGGTCCTTGCTATTGCAGAGGGTTTTCTTCCAGTGAAAATCGGTAAATTTGCAAGCGCAATATCTTAAAAACCAGTGGAAATAAAGTGTATACATTTTAGCTTATTGGATTTATCTTGGAACGCACTATCAACTCAGGTATTCAAAAAAAATAGTTCCATTTGAAAAACCGAACTTGACCATCGTATCTTTTAAAATAATAATCGAAAATAAAATTCGTTCGCGCTAATAAATTGCCCCCCTCGAACCATGCAATTCCCTATTTTTTTTATATTTTTATCGACAATACTTTAGGAGAAAACCGGCTGTCCAGTGTTAGGTGGGACACCCTGTATGTTACAATGTATACAATGATAACATATGCAACGATAACATATACAATGTTACTATTGTATATATTGTAAAATCATTTTTGCAGTCATTGTAAATTTTCACGCATTATTTATTTATCGTGTGGTTCCCAAAGTGGCCTATTAATATGCCACTTCAAGTAAGGCATCTACGAATGTGCTGTTATTATAATGATTCATGCACGTTATTGATTAGTTTTAATGAGTTTCACCTTGGATGCAATTTTAGGTAGGGGAGACCGGGGTAGATTGTAACACGGGGTAAATTGTAACATAAGGAAAATCTGTTGAACGACAAATATGGTAACCCACAGCATGCGAGAGCTGCTTGACGATATTAGCACCGTCGGTTTTAGTGACACAAACGAGCGTTATGTATTCATTTTGTGGTTATAGCCCAGAATTTTAGTATGTAGAGCACGTAAGTAAATTTTGTTTTAGCAGATTTGGTAATTATATAGAACAGGTGTTTCCTCACCAATTTCAATGGTTTTTGGATATGTTGTCGGGGACACGATTCTGAACAACTTTTTCCTAAACATGTTACCGCCGCTCGACCTTCGTTTCCAAGATATTCGCGAAAAACTGCTGCTACTGCTACAATGTATTCTGCCGTAAACCTACCTACCTACAGTACGCGTCCGCCGCAGCGTATGCGCCAGCATGGGACAAAACAAATGACGAAGTTGACCTTTGTTTCCGAGATATTTGCGAAAAACTTCTTTTGACTTATTCCGACGCAATGCATTCCACTTTCCAACTTGTCCCGGGTATTAGTATTGGTTTGGCCTAGATTAGTGCGGGGGGCGCGTAAAGCGAACCGATGTGAGTTGGGGTGTTGATGGGTGTCCCCACACACCCAACAGGTGCTCTTGAAGGCACCCTGTTTCTTGCAAAAAAATTATGTTTTAGAACCAGAGTCATCCTAATAACCGGCGGCGTCGGCACCGCCGAACAGTCACAGTATTGACGGGCATCCGCAAGTTTCTGGTTCAAACTTCTAAACTCACATCGGTTCGCTACCATGCTTTACGCGCCCGCGAGCGGACGCCCCCCCCCCCCCGCACTAATGTAGCCCAAACCAATACTAATCCCCGGGACAAGTATGAAAGTGGAATGCGTTGCGTCGAAATAAATCAGCAGAAGAACAAAAAGTTGTTCAGAATGTTGAGTTTTACAACATATCCAAAAATCATTGAAATCGGTGAGGAAACACCTGTTCTATATAATTACCGCACATTTATTTCAATTAACCGTCATTAGAAACCGTTTGAATTATTGCTTCTTTGTCGCAAACAAATCTGTACACATTGGTTTATTATAATGTGTACGCATTTTAGTAATTTGATGTTTAGTTTTTCATTTGCTGAGATAAAACGCAAAAATGCAAGCTCGGGGTAAATTGTAACATGTTACTACTTACTCCGCTCTAAATAGTGATAAAACAAACAGGCTACTTGCTGACACACCTGAAAGAGATGCTCTAGACCAGGCCTGCCCCATCGGGTGCAAATACCTCCTGAAGATCTGGGACCCGGGTAACAGCCGAGCGCGGGACTGTTACGTTGCTAACCACAGCATGGGTTGCGGGAGAACTGCATGAGTGCGCGGCCGTCCATGCAGGCTCGTACCATTCGCACACTCATGCAGTTCTCTCACAAATCTCGCAACGGGTAGCAATGGGACAGTCCCGCGCTCAGCTGTTACCCGGGTCCCAGAACTTCAGGAGGTATTTGCACCCGATGGGGCAGGCCTGCTCTAGACGAACAACAGAACAATCGAGAATCCAAAAGTGGTCTCGAAGTGGTACAACCTCCTCGTGGTGAGACCTGGTAATCGGTGAGGATCACCGAGCCGATACCTGCGATCGCGAAATATTTTAGTTGGATATAAGAATTTCTTTGAGTTGCAATACTTTGGTGAAATGTAAGAATAAAATATGTAACTTGAAATGTTATTGGATTGTTCCTACCTGAATGATATGTATTTCGACTTGCGAAATATTAGATGAAATATAAGACGGTCAAAGAATGTATTTTTTGTTTCAATCCAGCTGATCGAAACACATTGAAAATAGCTCGTCGCGACGAGGCATAAAGTTTAATTCGCGATACACAAAATTTCACTCACGAGACGCAGTGTAGGAAAATGGCTCGAAGCCCGAGGCCAAGAACGTGGTTAATCGCGAAGCGGTCGACTACAATAACACAACACGTGTTTACTGTCTTAGCGCACGAACAAGAAGAAGAAACCGAAGGCCTTTCGCATATCGCCGGTAATTCGGCTTGCCCGCCCCTCTTCCGCGCCCGCGACCCGAGCTACTCGGCCCACCCGAATCACGGGAGAGAGGAACGCGGCGAGGCAAGCCTCATCATTGGGCGGCCTCATCATTGGGCGCCATATACAAGCTATGTACAAACTATAACAGCTTAGGTTCTAGTAAAAATAGTGGAAGACATATACAACAAGAATAATAACATAATTACAGTCCTTAAAACTACGACTCGCTCTTATTCAGCGGTCATCGCGAACACTACCCGACCCCAGAGCACGAGTATAATGTTAAGATAGAAGGATAAGTGCAAATTGGAAACTTTGAGCGAGACACTGGAACTGATGCGTTTTTGACAATTTTTAAAGTCCTCTCTGCTTTAGCACCTTATTGAAATATACCAAGTTACGATTCCTTGGCGAGGTATCCCACGTGTTACATCATGAAAGCATGTCTTCCACAAATAATGTTGTTGTTTATATATATTTTTATGTCAAATAAATTTGTTTTGCGTTAAATACACTCGAACAGGACAGCAAGGTTAAAAGGCGTATGTGTTCTTGTTTTGTTATGATCCTTCTTTCTCTGTCCTTGCGCGGAATACGTTTGTAAAACGATCTTTAAATTGTTACTCCAAGAGAATCATTTGTAAATCGCGGTTTTCGAGAGTCCTACTTTTACACGTGTTGAATTCTAATTCCTACCTCGCGTAGCGTTACAATCTGTTTTGAGACTTCACCGGTAACGTTGCATGCGACACTAAAATGATAAGGGGGTCCTAGCACCCCCCCAACCGGTGACAGAAAAATACATTGGTTAATAGGTCTATCCTATACCTCGTCTGTGTCAAGACGATCATCTTTATTTTCTTGTAACGACCTAGAGTCGCATCCTAATTAATTACCCTAATTTCTTTAATATCATAAAGTGTTAATCTATGTATGTATGTATGAATAGAAGTATTTCTTGAATAAATGCTATTAAGATAAATTCTTATTCTGGAATTTTAATTCCTTATCGCACGCCACTCGAACCAATCCTGAAATCTTGTAAAGGGCGTTACGCCACGCCTAAAACCGTTACACCCGTATAAACTGTAGCGCAGTGTTGCTCAGCGATGTGTCATCGATTATACAGAAACGGAATTTCTTTATTTTTCATCGTATCAATATGAAGGTGACACCAATGGATTCCTTGCATGCACCCGATTAAATTGACAAAAAAATTATTTAAATCGGACTACTTTTAACGAAACGGGCTTTCAATCCTGAAAATTAATTTAATGCCTAATATCGTTAATTATAGTTCAAAGTATGTCAGGTTTGGTATCATTTTCGTCGGGAAAACACAAGGAGATGATTGATATCACTTTTGTGCAGATTAGATGAAGAATCTGATTTCACATTTTTCCGTTCGTAATGGCTAGTGCTATCTACAGTCGGTGTAGAAAGTATTCATACAGCGACCAATTTAAAATTAAACTTGAAATAATTCCGTTAGTAATAAATTTTAATGAAAAAGAATGATTTATAAGTATTGTTGCGAGCACCCTATGGATGGAATCCATGGCCTGCTAGTGCTCGCGAGCGGAACAAGAGGACAGCGAGAAGAAGGTGATCGGAACGATCACCTGTCAAGCTGTCATTCGGGAGTCTTGGAATATACGCGAGCGCGGCCGGACGTGTCGGCCTACGTTATATTGTCCTGTAGTGTAAATATAGCAGAGTTGTGCAATGTGCATTCGCGTGTGATTATTCTTATATTCCTTTGCGTCGGGGTGGCCTGCGATGGAAACGCCCCGGCGCAACAGTATTTTTTGATTATTACTCTTGATGTTTACGAAAATATTAATAAACAGACCCAAGTGTACAGAAATAGACGCGTAAAAAGTATTCGTACACTTCTCATTTTTCGTAATAAATCTAGTGTAAACACAACATGACCTGCCGGATATAACGAGTGTAACGTACCGCTACGAACCGCCATAAATTTTTCCTTTTGTTTTCATACAAATTGTTAATTACGTTTACATTATATCTAAGATAATATATTACATATGCGAGAGCGCGTTCGAACAGCGCGCGAGAGAATCCAGTGACGCGCAACGCACGCGCATAACCGTCCTTTCAAACAAGTGAACTCAGTGCCGCGAGTGAATAGAGCGCGCGTGCGTAGACAGCACGATCAACCGGACGCCGAATAAACCGAGCGTAGTACGCGAATGGCGCGAACCGGACGTTAATTATAATTGGTGCGCGAGATCGCGCAGCTAGTGATTGGCGCGGGCCAAGCACCAACAACGAGTATAAATACAGGCTCGCCAGCAGCCAAGGGTGCCAGATTGGGCGGAATTCCGCCAGTTGGGCTACTTTTCCAAACCAACTGGCGCTCATAAATTGTAGTTGGCGGTTGGCGCCTGAATTAGGCTACAACATCGACCATGGTTGCTTTGGCCGAGATTTTGATCTTTCGGCTGCCCAAGACCAAATGAAAGTCCTCTTGAGAATTAGAATTCACACAACTAATAGCTATTATTGCTGTAGAAATTTTAATATTACGAAAAACATGATCTCTAATTTTAAGTCCGATATTATTTATAGTAGAGGAAGTGCAGCATATTTGGAATACTGTTGGTAATTTGGAATACCGTAGTATCTAATAAACTGCTAACGATGTTTAATTTGTAACACTGTAGGTAATAGGGGCTAATCACCTGTTAACTAATGACATTTGTGGATAAACCGCCATTTTGACATATTCGACTTAATCTGCAGAATAAGAAAACGTCAATCTCCAAAACTTTTTCAGCAAGTATTCAATCGTTCCAATCATGGTTAAAATATGTCATAACTTTAGAATTAAACACTTAATCTACTCATTTGCATGTTACTTCCATGGTTCCGTGTCAGTTTTGCGACAATTTCGAAAATACAAAGTGTGACATGAAATTTTAGGTTTCAATGTGATATTGCTAATTCGGAATACCGAAGCTGAAGGTAATTTGGAATTTTCGAAAGCTTGGTGATGCTTATGTTTCACGCGTAAAGACTACCGCTGCGTCGGTTTGGGCCAGCGCTGTCCATTTATATTTACCTAAGATTGTTCCTATATTGTGCTTTTTGAGCCTGATTAGATCATGAAAGAAAACATTTTTATTAACTACATGTTTTTTTTAAATTTATAAAGTGAAGGTAAATTGAAATACCGATATTCCAAATTACCTGCACCTTCACGAAATCGATACTTCCTGTCATTTTTCATTTAGGCCAAAGTTTCAATTATTTTTTGTTTTTTATTATTACTGAGACTTTGAAATATATAAGTTTATTAGTTTTCCTATGATATTATGCAGTTTTATTTGTTCCCATTATCTGCCATAATTTTTTATTCGTCTTAAACAAACTGGTATTCCAAATATACTGCACTTCCTCTACTTATATAAAAGAAAATGATACTGAAGAAGCGTTAGAAATCTTTGATGAATTTGACAATGTTTCTAGTAGCTTCTAGGTTTTTTCATTTTATAAAATAGTTTACCACTGTTGTGTTAAAATGTTAATTTTAATTTTCACATCAGTTTTATTAAAACTCTTTTGGTTCAAATAAAGTTCATTTGTTGTGTCTAAAAGAAATAAGGAAAACAGTTCCAAAAAATATTAAGAAAATATCCTTTTCATTCAAGATATTTGAATTTTGGCGCTTTTGGGCTACTTTTCCTACTCGATCTGGCGGCTCGACATTACAACCATCTGACAACCCTGCCAGCAGCAGAGAATCAGACTTGGTTCTGCCACCGAACCACGAAGAACAGACGACGACGAGGTTCTGCCACCGAACCAGCACACAAGAAGTTATCTTTAAAACCCAAACTCTAAAAGACTTCCTCTCGAGGTAGCTTTAATTAGCTCCTCAATCTCAAAACCGAGGTAGCTTTAGTTAGCTCCTCAACTTCCTCTCGAGGTAGCTTTAATTAGCTCCTCAATCTCAAAACCGAGGTAGCTTTAGTTAGCTCCTCAACTTCCTATCGAGGTAGCTTTAGTTAGCTCCTCAACTTCCTATCGAGGTAGCTTTAGTTAGCTCCTCAACTTCCTACCGAGGTAGCTTTAATTAGCTCCTCAATCTCAAAACCGAGGTAGCTTTAATTAGCTCCACAATTACACACCCAGGGCATACTTACCGTTCCCTACACCACATACTCCAAAGCGTGGGCCAGCTAATAGGCACCAGAAGTCATTACCAAATCCGAAGGAAGGAAGCCAAATTCAACTTCCCTCTGGGGACGCCTTTACCGGCTACCTGCCTACCATCTGAAAGCGCTTACACTAGCACTCAGCTACCATCCTAGAAAGCGTGGGCAAGCTGATAGGCAACTGGAAGCCACCACAATACAGAGAGAAGGAATCCTCTCGATATCTCAACTCAACATTACTAAATCGACCTAGCGTCAATTCCTGTATTACACATTATACAGACTACGTGTATAAGACTTTATGTTCAATTACGATTTAGAATCGTATCTTTAGAATAATTAACGCGATATTCCTTATAACCGACTTAGCGTCTAAAACCTATATAATACTCCTAATTACCGACACAGCGTCGAAACCCAAACCGAGCGATATTCTTTAATACCGACCGATACGTCGTTACGCGATTACCTTATAAAAGAATCTTATTGTTTTATCGACCGAGCGACCAAAGGTCAATAACCATTTATTTTTTAATAAACATTTGTTATTTATTGCTAAAGAAGGACTCTCGTATCTTGAAATTCATTTCTTAATCGCACGCCACCCGAACCAATCCCACAAATTCACAGGTAAACCGCTCTACTCGTGAATCTCCTGTAAGAACGGCAACGTCACGTTCGAGAACGTTACACGAGTGTAACAAACCCCAAAACTGCCCTTTCTTTTTTTTCATTAATAAACTTAATTACTAATCATTTAAATACTTATATTCTTATTATATTCCTATTATTCTTACTTTTATAAGAGTGTTTAGCATTAGTATTAATATTAGTTCAGGATACCGCGAGACGCGAGTATCAGGAGAGTGTAAAGGAGTGGGAGAATCAAACGCATGCGCGATCCTCAGTCGATCAGCGGATCGACGAGAGCAAGGATCAGAAGCAGTAATTGTGATTCGTGCATGACAAATGAGAAAGGGAACCGAGCGTTCCACGCGTGCGCCTGCGCATTAACCAGTCGCTTGGTAGACCGACTAGAGAACGGATCGAGCGAGACGAGAATAATTGAGGCGTAATAGTCGAACTCCGTTCCCATTGGTGCGCTCCCAGTATCCAGAATGTGTATAAATACGGGCAAGAGAGCCCAGAGAGATTCATTCAACATTCAACTTTCAACATTCATATTCTTATGTCCAGCCGAGACGCTGCTAAGAATCATTTAAAGCAAATAGCTGATTCCAACCTAAGGTTAGGCTTCAACTTTGGAAGCCGCCTCGTAGGCCCCTTGGTATTGTCGATCGTTTTGACCAAGGCTATAATCGCCTGGTCTAACGACGTATCTGCCTTGGAAGCCGCCTCGCAGGCCCCTTAGTTGTCAAGCTAGATTTATGATTATTATTCTCAGGTTAGTAATATTACCCCTGAGCAACGAGGGAACAATACTATTCCAGGTGGCAGTATCGCCCCTGATGAAACACTGAAACAATTCAACTGTTCTCAACTTAACATATTCAATTTCCTAGATCTATAAGCTAATTCCTAAATTATAAGCTAATTCCTAAATCATAAACTAATTCCTATATCGACCGAGAGTCATAATCCATTAACCAATTCCTATCATTCGACTAAACGTCATTATTAATTACTTAAGTTATACTACTCCAAATCGATCGTTCAAACGGGCATTTCTTTTGTAACGACCTAGAGTCGCAACCCAAGACGATCAACTGTACCTTTTGTAACGACCTAGTGTCGCAACCTAATTTAATTTCTTTAAATTCTTTAGTATTAAGGCGTTAAATCATATTTTCATGTATCATTTAGAAGTGTTTTTCTTGAATAAACACTATTTAAGTTAAATTCTTGTTCTGGAATTTTAATTCTTTATCGCACGCCACTCGAACCAATCCCGAAATCCTGTAAGGAGCGTTACGCCACGCTCGAAACCGTTACAGGTGTTATTTTTGGTGGCAGCGGTGGGATAATTGATTTGCAAAACCGCGAATTTTGTGGCAAAGGAGTAACCCTCCTATAGCGAAGAACGAGAATTTTTCTTCTTAGATAATTGCGGAGTAAGAGTATCAATCATGGCGCAAAATGATCATCTAAACGATGTGTTAGTCGATATGCAAAACCTGCACTTAGACCAGGAAAATATGCGCCACCCTCAGATTAGAATTAGAGATGCCGCAGATACGGTTCCGACATTTGATGGGCGAAATATTTCCATGTACCAGTATACAAAATGTTGCAAAAACGCAAAGAATATGGTCGCACCAAACGCCGAGTATGGATTAGTACAAATTATAAAAAATAAATTATACGGTCAAGCCTCACGAGTTGTTTTGAATGGTGATTACAACACCATAGATGAACTAATTAAAGTACTTAATTCTCGCTTTGCTCCACTACATTCGTCAATTCAATTATACGGAGATATGTCCAGAATCGCTCAGCTGCCGGATGAAGCGACTGTCGATTACAGTAGCCGTGTGTCGGAAATTCTCCAACAAATAAAAACGTGTCACGAAACGGAAGTTCCCCAGAATGTCGTGCAGTACAATCAAACTGCGGAAATAAATGCTATTCGGACATTTTTGACGGGATTGAGACCGGAGGTTTACGCGAGAATGCGAACAGTTGACTTCGCTGATTTGGATAGTACTATTAGCGCCGCGATCAGAGCCGAAGCAGAAAATCAGGAGAATTTAATGAGAAACAGACTTGCTGAGGGCCTCTCATGTTCTGTGCGGTGTACTAATTGTTTTGGTTATGGGCATACAACAACGAACTGTAGTAGCAAACTCCCTGAGAGACAAATATCACAGATATCCTGGCAGTCAAAATTCTGCGATCATTGCCGACGAGTAGGACATACTATTCAGGAATGTAGAATAAAAAATCCACAGAATAATTCAGTATTACAACCGACATCTCAAATAGAATGTAGATATTGCAAAATCAAGGGTCATACTATTGACCAATGCCGAAAGAGAATATATAATAATAATAAGAACCGCGAAAGAATTGCAAATGCTAAACCAGAAACGTCTAAAGCTTCAAATAATACACAACAAACTTCAACACAAAACCAGGGTGCACTTAATTTGCAAATGTTAAGAATTGGAAGATCACCTAACCTTACTTTATCAGGGCCAGAATTTAACAAACCTGAAATCCAAATGATGATAGATACGGGTGCCGACTTAAGTGTAATTAAACAAGAATCTATTTCTCCTGACATTCCAATTTATACAGATGCTGTATATGAATTAAAAGGAATAGCCAATAGCCCTGATAACCATCTGACGCCAATCTGACATCAGATTGGCAGCAGGGTCTGCCGTGAGAGCGCAGAGCCTGACGTCAGATCCGTAGTCATCTGTGTCCGCATTAGGCTGCGGTCTGAGGTACAGAGCCTGACATCAGGGCCTGACGTCAGATGAGCAGCAGATTCGCATCAGATCCTGCCGTTCGCCTGACACGTATAACAGCGCCATCTGAGGGTCAGAATTGGCAAACAATTCCCTACGCGTGACGTCACATGGCCGTCCCTACACACCAACACAAATGTAGCGTTATTGCTGTAGGTGTATCCCTACTCCCCCATAATCAGCTAGTAGATTCTACAGTTTATTAAATAATGGATTCTACTAATTTCAAAAAGGATTTATTCTTTATTTAATAATATACAGGATTGGTGATTACAATTGTTAAAAAATAATATAAATAGCGCATATAAATTCGAGGAAGAACATTCAATATTTACATTTATAAATCCATATACAATACGTCCCGTAACCAGTGGTACCTATTAGGTGCGATATCAGAAAATTTCCTTTATTTTCGACTTCTTTTTGCTGTAGAATCACCACATTCCGTATTGTGTTAGCGCTGAAAACAAATAGAACCTTAGTATAAAATTAAACGTAACGTATGAATAAACAGGATACATGCAATACTTACTTCAGCTCCATCTCCGCACAGCACACACCCCAGGGGATCATGCATGCTCCTGCGAACATTAACATTTATAATAAAACATGTGTTTAATTATTATCTACTAAACAAGACACTAAACATTCGCACTTCGTGCATAACCATACTTTTCTGTCTTGCAGATAATGTGAAACTCGATTTTCGCGACGTAGATAATTGGAAATTATTCAATTGCATAATTACGTTTGCCATCTGGATACGTCGAGATGATTTGTCTGGATATTGATGGATGAAATTACTTGGAATATTCTTCAATTTTGCCAGCACTGACTGCCACTGCCAGTGACTGCCACCTCGAAAACGAACGCAAACTGGACGTAGAGTCTTGACCAACGCTCTTGAATCGACGCTCGGATTGGCTGCGCCATAGTGCCGAAACTCGTGATTGGTCAAGACTCTATGTCCAATTTGCATTCATTTTCGAGGTATGAGATGACAGTCACTGGCAGTGGCAATCAGTGCCGGCAAAATCGAAGAATATTCCAAGTAATTTCATCCATCAATATCCAGACAAATCATCTCGACGTATCCAGAAGGCAAACGTAATTATGCAATTGAATAATTTCCAATTATCTATGTCGCGAAAATCGAGTTTCACATTATCTGCAAGACAGAAAAGTATGGTTATGCACGAAGTGCGAATGTTTAGCGTCTTGTTTAGTAGATAATAATTAAACACATGTTTTATTATAAATGTTAATGTTCGCAGGAGCATGCATGTTCCCCTGGGGTGTGTGCTGTGCGGAGATGGAGCTGAAGTAAGTATCGCATGTATCCTGTTTATTCATACGTTACGTTTAATTTTATACTAAGGTTCTATTTGTTTTCAGCGCTAACACAATACGGAATGTGGTGATTCTACAGCAAAAAGAAGTCGAAAATAAAGGAAATTTTCTGATATCGCACCTAATAGGTACCACTGGTTACGGGACGTATTGTATATGGATTTATAAATGTAAATATTGTATGTTCTTCCTCGAATTTATATGCGCTATTTATATTATTTTCTAACAATTGTAATCACCAATCCTGTATATTATTAAACAAAGAATAAATCCTTTTTGAAATTAGTAGAATTCATTATTTAATAAACTGTAGAATCTACTAGCTGATTATGGGGGAGTAGGGATACACCTACAGCAATAACGTTACATTTGTGTTGGTGTGTAGGGACGGCCATGTGACGTCACGCGTAGGGAATTGTTTGCCAATTCTGACCCTCAGATGGCGCTGTTATACGTGTCAGGCGAACGGCAGGATCTGATGCGAATCTGCTGCTCATCTGACGTCAGGCCCTGATGTCAGGCTCTGTACCTCAGACCGCAGCCTAATGCGGACACAGATGACTACGGATCTGACGTCAGGCTCTGCGCTCCAGATCTGGTTATCAGGGAGTATTCTTCCTACCATAGGATATATTAAAGTCAAATTTCTAAACACTGAAGCAGAGATCCATGTTGTTGAAACATTGCCTATTGCGCAAGACGGACTATTAGGTACGACCTTTTTCAAGGAAATTGGACCAAAGATAGATTATTCTAGGTCAGCTGTGGTAGTAGGAGTCCATATTTTACCATTTGAGAATTGCAAAGTAACCATACCGAACCGATCAAGGTGTCAAGTACAAGTTAAAGTTCTCGCCTCAGATCTCAAAACCGGATACGTACCAAAATTAAATTTACATCCTAAAATCCTAATGGGAAATGCTCTGATTACCAATAATAATGGGTTAGCTAATCTTTATGTCATTAATACATCCACTGAAGATATAACATTGGCGATACCACCCATACAAATAGAACCCTATGAGGAAGTAAAGGTGCCAGAAATTATTGAAACCCCAGAACATATCGAGCAAGTATTAGAGCTACTCCGTACCAACCATTTAAATGTTGAAGAAAGAAATAATATAGAAATGTTAATTAAGCGTTATTCTGATAGGTTTCACATCCCCGGAACAGAGCTAGAAGCCACAAGTGCAATTAAACATAGAATAATTACGAAAACCGATACCCCAATAAATACTAAACAATATCGATACCCGCAAGTACACAAAGAAGAAATTAATAAACAAATACGCGAGTTATTAAAAAATAATATTATTAAACCTTCATCTTCTCCTTATAACTCTCCGGTATGGATTGTCGCGAAGAAACCAGACAGTAATGGAAATAAAAAATGGGGAGTAGTAATTGATTTCCGTGAATTGAATGACGAAACGATAGGAGATGCGTATCCATTGCCGAATATATTAGACATATTGGATCAACTTGGCAGCGCCAAATATTTCTCAGTATTCGATCTAGCTTCAGGATTTCATCAAATTCCGATGCATCCAAATGATAAACATAAAACAGCATTTTCCACTCCTTACGGACACTATGAATTTAACCGAATGCCGTTTGGATTGAAGAATGCCCCTGCCACATTTTAAAGATTGATGGATCAGGTTCTTACCGGACTACAGGGTGTAGAATTATTCGTGTACTTAGACGACATAGTAATCTACGCTCGCTCACTTCAAGAGCATGCAGTCAAATTCGAAAGGTTAATGAAACGACTTAGGGAAGCAAATTTAAGTCTGCAGCCAGACAAATGCGAATTTTTAAAGAGAGAGGTAGCATATTTGGGACACATTATTAGCGAGAATGGAGTTCGACCAGACCCAAGGAAACTAGAAGCTGTCAAGGATTTTCCATTACCAAAAACAACAAAGAACGTGAGACAATTCCTTGGACTGGCTGGGTACTATCGTAGGTTCATAAAAGACTTTTCAAAAATTGCTAAACCACTATCAGACCTAACAAAAAAGAATAATAATTTCATTTGGACGAGCAAACAGGAAGAAGCTTTTGAGATATTAAAGGACGCGCTATGTCGCGAGCCTATATTACAATATCCAAATTTTGACGCTCCATTTATTATTACAACGGACGCTTCTGGATACGCCGTGGGAGCTGTCCTCAGTCAGGGAGAAATTGGAAAGGACCTTCCGATCGCATATGCCTCCAGAATCCTAAACAATGCTGAAACACGTTACGCACCGACCGAGCGTGAACTACTAGCATTAATATATGGCATGGAACATTTTAGACCCTACGTTTATGGAAAGAAATGTAAATTGATAATGGATCACAAACCTCTAGAATGGCTGCACAAACTAGCAAATCCAACCTCAAGATTAATGCGATGGAAAATTAGGTTAGCTGAGTACGACTATGAAATTATTTACAAACCTGGTAAATACAATACCAACGCTGATGCCCTATCAAGGAATCCAATACCTACTCTTCCTCTACAAGCAAGTGAGAAACGAACTCGATCACAGATGACCACTAATACAGAATCTGGGAATCCAAGACCATTAAAACAACCTAAGGGAGATGCTTCATCATGGGACTCAGATAACTCAGACGACTCTGATGACCCAATGATGTATGACTATCAAATAAAACGAAAAACAAAACGGAAGCATCAAACAACAACGACTTCACCGTCAGGTCGACCAACTCAAAAAAAAATAAGACCAGGTAATGCAAGTGACGCAGACGACTCAACCGATTCCAATGATCCAATAATAGATAACTGTCAAATTAAACGAAAACTAAAGCGAAAACATCAGACCACGACGACTTCACCGACAGGTCGACCAGTCCGAAAACAGACAAAAGGGGAAGCATTATCAGTCAAAGAATCCTTAAGAACTGAACAGTCCACAGACAGTTATGAAATAACTAAGGATATTCAAGTGTCAGTAGAAATATATCCTCCCCCTAAATCAGTCGTTAATGAAGTAGGATCAGGACCATCCAGAATGGAGGTCGATATAATGTCACCGACGAATCAGCAAGCACAAGGTGAAGCCAAAATCAAACCAATAATCAACGAAGATGAGATAATGGAAATCGACGAAGAAGTAGAAGTCCCCAAAACCTATGTGTACCGTGATCCTCCTAAAGTAAATTCTAGCGGCAGTAGCAGCAGCGGCATCAGACTCATCCCTCCTAAAAAGGGAAAAAAATTAGAATCCAGCGGAACAGAATCGGGACGAGTATCGCCATTAATATTAAAAGGAGAAGGAAATGGAAATTATAAAATACTTCCTAAAACCCCTAAAAATAAAAATAAATTTATTAAATCTACCAAATCAGGGAAAAGGAATATTAAACAAAAAGAACCACCCAGGATAATAAGCAATGTTCCAATCAAATGTAAATTTATGGAAATAAATGATCATTTATGGATGAGAAGAGAGACATTAGCGATATTCATTAATACAGAAGGCACTCCGGTAGAGAAGTCAGGAATAAAGTTGAAAGAAAGAACGATGTTAGAAATAACCTCAGAGACCCCATTCGAAATAGGAGAAATAATAAGAGTTTCAGGAGGAAATCAATTAATTTTAGGAATGGTAGTAGAGGATTCTCCGACAATACAGACATATGCCGCTGTATTAGGAAACCTATGCCATAACCTCGTAGAACGGGGTATTAAGAAAATATCACTATCCAAAGAAAGTAATAATACATTATGGGAAAGATAAGGAATATAATTAAATTAAAGTTTGTACAGGCCAATATCACAATAACTGTTTGTAATGGAACTATACAATTACCTACGGAACAAGATAGGGAAACAATAATAAAAGAAAATCATAAATCACCAGTAGGAGGCCATAAAGGAATAACAAAAACGTATGAGCGTGTCAGATGTTCATATTATTGGAAAAATATGAAAGCAGATATTAAACATTATATTAAAACCTGTATGAGTTGTCAAAAACAAAAATTAGTTCGAATAAAAACAAAAGAACCTATGGTGATAACAGACACACCATTGGACGCGTTTGATAAGGTATCTATGGACATTGTAGGACCATTACCATATACTCGAGCAGGAAATAGTTACATACTTACGATACAGGATAATTTAACTAAATATTCATTAGCCATACCATTAATCTCATTTACGAGTGAAGAAATAGCAGAAGCATTTATGAAAAATTTTATATGCCAGTACGGATGTCCCAAGGCAATTATAACAGATCAAGGCTCTTCGTTTATCGGATCCGTTATGAAGAAATTTGCCAAGGTCCTTAATATCGAACAATATAAAACATCCGCATTTCATCCCCAATCGAATGGCTCACTAGAAAGAAGTCACCATGTACTAATTGAATACTTAAAACATTATATAACAAAAGAAAGACAATGGGATCAGTGGTTGCCACAAGCAATGTTTTCTTATAACACTAGTGTACACGAAAGCACAAAATTCACTCCATATGAGCTCATTTATGGAAAAAAGGCTAGACAACCATCTAGCATAGTACCAAATGATTCACTGAACACATATCCAGACTTCGTCGATAACTTGATGAACAAATTGATTATTATTCGTGAAATAGGTAGACACAACTTAGAAAACTCGAAATTACGACAAAAACATTATTACGATAGAAAAGTATCGTCAGTCCAATACCAAAGAGGCGAAGAAGTAATGCTATTAAAACCAAAAAGGAACAAATTTAGCAATGAATATGACGGACCGTATGTGATTATGGACGTACTGGAAAATAATAACGTGAAACTGGCAATAAGTCCCCTTCTCACCAGAGTTGTACATCAGGACAGGATTAAGAAGGCTTACATTTCACCAAACCATAATAATACTAGGGACCATAATCAGATTGGTAATAATGTAGAACCGTGACTTCGAAAAGTGGGGAGATCCGCGGTATTAATTAGTACGCGATCGAATTCAAAAATTTAGTACGCACTGAGATTTCACATAGCGAAAATTAAATCATAGAGGTGAAATAGAAGTGAACAGAAAGGTGATAGAGGAAGTGATAGTGAATAGGAAAGTGAGTAAAACAATCAGTAGAATAAATTAAATTAATAAATAATAGATTAATAAAATGGGATTTTCTATTTTTGATTTTTAAAGATGCCAGTTTTCCATTCTCTGGCAATTCGTCCTACGGATATGGACGAAGAATATTACGGGCCCTGGGACGGGATACTACCCGAAAATTGTCCCACAATATATATGAAATTGTTAAGATTGGTGTGCCTTCAAGGGCCTGGTCTGATCCACGAAGATCGGTATGACGTGTTCAAAAGAAAGATATGCCAAAAATGTTACGAGCATTTACCCGAAAATCACAGATTTTCTTACCCCCAAGCCTTCAATCACCTGCTTACCTCACAGAACAGTGCCCTGGCCTTCCGCGACTGCAAATTGTGTAACGCGGAATTGTACACCGTGTACTATGCGAGACGGTGCCCGGAGTGCATAGAGATGTTTTTTAATTTTAATGAGGAGGGGGCAGATGATGATTTGCTCCGACAGGGGCACGCAATAAACGTGATCACGCAGTGGTGATCACGAAATAATAAAATCGTAAATTTTATTTTCCTATCCAAACTGCGCATTGAATCTCCGTACCAATTCCGTCAATAGGGAAGAAAAAATGGGTCGCGAGAGAACAGGTCGCGAAGATGGGGAAACAATACCGGAACAATCGAACATCACGCGCAGTACGGTAATCGACAGCAGCCGATACAGTTCAGAGCGTAATCAAGAGCAGAAATTTTTATAATTCTAAATTCTGAAATTACCATTAAAATGCCTAATCGTCGTGCAGGCACAAAAAGAATAAAGACAAAAAGAATAGAAGTTCAATGGCGGAAATTAAGTAAAATAGAAATTCCTCAAACGAACTTGTGCGATTATATTAATTTATCCCCCTCTGACCCTCGACAACGAGCATGGAAGTACACATTTCTCTTCGGCTCCGGACATGCACCACCTCCAACTACTGGAAAAAGATTACCGATGGTGGATGACGAAGTCCAAAAATTCCAAAACATGGACGAGGAAATTCAAAAATTCCAATACATGGACGAGGAAATGGACAGCCCAAGCCCTCCCCTAGACCCTTTTGGAAAAACCAATCCCCAAATCTCTGTCTCTCGAGGACGAGAGATTACCCCGGGCGGCGAGATGTAACAAACCCCAAAACTGCCCTTTCTTTTTTTTTCATTAATAAACTTAATTAATAATCATTTAAATACTTATATTCTTATTATATTCCTATTATTCTTACTTTTATAAGAGTGTTTAGCATTAGTATTAATATTAGTTCAGGATACCGCGAGACGCGAGTATGACGAAAGAGAGAATTGAGTGTAAAGGAGTGGGAGAATCAAACGCATGCGCGATCCTCAGTCGATCAGCGGATCGACGAGAGCAAGGATCAGAAGCAGTAATTGTGATTCGTGCATGACAAATGAGAAAGGGAACCGAGCGTTCCACGCGTGCGCCTGCGCATTAACCAGTCGCTTGGTAGACCGACTAGAGAACGGATCGAGCGAGACGAGAATAATTGAGGCGTAATAGTCGAACTCCGTTCCCATTGGTGCGCTCCCAGTATCCAGAATGTGTATAAATACGGGCAAGAGAGCCCAGAGAGATTCATTCAACATTCAACTTTCAACATTCATATTCTTATGTCCAGCCGAGACGCTGCTAAGAATCATTTAAAGCAAATAGCTGATTCCAACCTAAGGTTAGGCTTCAACTTTGGAAGCCGCCTCGTAGGCCCCTTGGTATTGTCGATCGTTTTGACCAAGGCTATAATCGCCTGGTCTAACGACGTATCTGCCTTGGAAGCCGCCTCGCAGGCCCCTTAGTTGTCAAGCTAGATTTATGATTATTATTCTCAGGTTAGTAATATTACCCCTGAGCAACGAGGGAACAATACTATTCCAGGTGGCAGTATCGCCCCTGATGAAACACTGAAACAATTCAACTGTTCTCAACTTAACATATTCAATTTCCTAGATCTATAAGCTAATTCCTAAATTATAAGCTAATTCCTAAATCATAAACTAATTCCTATATCGACCGAGAGTCATAATCCATTAACCAATTCCTATCATTCGACTAAACGTCATTATTAATTACTTAAGTTATACTACTCCAAATCGATCGTTCAAACGGGCATTTCTTTTGTAACGACCTAGAGTCGCAACCCAAGACGATCAACTGTACCTTTTGTAACGACCTAGTGTCGCAACCTAATTTAATTTCTTTAAATTCTTTAGTATTAAGGCGTTAAATCATATTTTCATGTATCATTTAGAAGTGTTTTTCTTGAATAAACACTATTTAAGTTAAATTCTTGTTCTGGAATTTTAATTCTTTATCGCACGCCACTCGAACCAATCCCGAAATCCTATTACACGAGTAATAACAAAGCCGGTCCGTTGCAAGTCAGCCTTTGTAGAAACAGTACAAAAATTAGAATTATTTCTCAAAATGGGTCGTAAAGGTTCCGAAACAACGGAAAATGAACGAAAACTTATTATTGGCTTACACAATCAGTGCAAACCGCTTGCAGAAATTGCTCGCATTGTAAATAGGCCAAGGTCTACTATTCAGAGCATTATTGATAGGTTCGGAGTACGAAAAACAGTACAAAATAAGCGAAGATCTCGACGTCCAAAACAGTTCAATGAATATGTTGCACGAATAATTACTCGCAAAGTGAAACAAAATCCGCGTATATGTGCAGAAAAAATTGCTGCAGAGCTAAGGAATAACAATGGCGTAATTGTAAGTGCCCGTACAGTGCGTAATTATTTACGAAATAATGAGTATTACGGTAGAGTAGCCCGTAAGAAATACTTCGTGAGTGAAGGTAACCGAAAGAAAAGGTTGGAATTTGCAAAACAGCACATTAACAAACCAGTGCAATACTGGAACAGAATCATTTTCTCTGATGAGGGTAAGTTTGAAATATTTGGGTCCACTAGACACTTCACGGTATGGAGAAAGAAGAATACGGAGTACCGAAAAGAAAACTTGCGACCTACAGTGAAACACGGCGGAGGTTCGCTATTAGTCTGGGGTTGCATGAGTGCAGCTGGAGTAGGGTCTCTACATTTTATCGATAGAATAATGAACCACAGGGTTTATATTAACATTCTAAAGAATCACCTCCGCTCTAGTGCAACTAACATGGGATTTGGAGATAATTTTATCTTCATGCAGGACAACGATCCAAAGCACACTGCTTATAATACCAAACTGTGGAATCTTATATAACACCCCAAAGTACTTAAAGACGCCTCCACAATCTCGGGACATCAATCCCATTGAGCACCTACAGCAGCAAAGATCAGGTGGACGGACCGAGGACGCTAGCATCCATAGCGTCTTCTACGTGTTGCGTGGAAGGGGTGCTCGAAGCCAACGAAACGGCGGGTATGCAACGGATAGGGAAAACTCTAGTAGTGTGCGTGTAGGCTTGTACCCTTAAGGTGAAGTTCCACGGCGCGTGGCTCGCCGACTCGCGCTCTCCAAGCCAACTCGCCGAACCTGGGCGAGCCGAGCTACGCGCCGTGGAACTTCACCTTTAGGGCCTAAGGGCACACTACTAGAGTTTTCCCTATCCGTGGCATGCCCGTCGCTTCATTGACTACGAGCACCCTCTTCCATGCAGCACGTACAAGACGCTATGGATGCTACCGTCCTCAGACCGTCCACCTGATCTTCGCTGACCTACAGAGACTAAACTTAGTTGTAAGCGCCCCGGAGCAAGGATTCTGTTTGGCATCCCCTCCCCCCCCCCCCCCAACATTTTACCACCTTATATTGCCCACCATGGGAGGTTGAGTCCATACTTTACATATAAAAGGCATAATAAACGTGTTTATTAACTGGTTTCAAACATATTGCAGGTACCCTAATTTGTGAGCTGTTTGATAACAAATCAATAAATTTTAAATAAATACATTTTAATTACTGTTTCATAAAATGTGTATCTCCTTTATTCCCAATGGAATAACGAAATATATCAATTTGAATAAAGTCATTGATGTAGTTTTTCCGAAATTATGTCTTGTCTCCACGACCAGGCAATATTCACGGGAAATTGTAACATCGGCTCGCTGTAGTGGCATGTGTTACTAATACATATATACGCCATGCGTTGCATCTAATCTTCCTTTACGGACAGGAATAGGGGAACCCCAATTGCTCACTACGGTGACCCTTATTTTTCAACATTTGATTTCTTTTCCTCTTACCCCGTAAAATGGGTTCCATTTCGTAAGAAAATAATCCCTGAAAAAGTTTATTGCAATCGGACAACAGGAAAGGGTGCCGACCAGGCCTTAAAGTTTAGAATTCATCAATGGTTTAGATTTAAAGAATTTCTCAAAAATGGTAAGCTCTATCGAAATTTTGTTAAAGTAATATTAAAAGAGCGTTCAATTTCCGTATATTTGATTTTTTCGTGCTTCCTACCATTTTTTACATAATAGCGTTCAAATATAGAGAGGTCCGCACTACGCGCGTATAGACAATACGCCACGCGCGCCGCACAATGGGCCGGATTCACTTATTTAGCACCATTTGGGTCTTTTTTTTAACATTTCTGAATGAAAGGGTCTAGCTGGATAAGCATAGTGAAAAGTGCCCTTGAACCGATTTTAGCTGACAATGCACCTTTCATTAGTGTAGCACAGGAAAACATTGTACACCAAGTTTCAACCCCCTATCTCAACCAGGAGGGTAGTTATAGGGTAAATTCGAATTTTCGGTTTTTGCCATATTTTCCCTATTTAATGGTCAGCAAAAATTCTAAAAAAAATCTGAAATATTGTAGACATGATTGTGTATGATTGTGAATTTTTTCAGATTTTTTCGTTGCAACTGCTAAGTGTAAGAAATAAAAAACGCAAAAAAAATGTCGAAAAATGCAGATTTCGTGTTGAAGTTTTCGAGCGATTAGATTTTTAATTTTACAGTAGTTAGATATTGACATGACTATTATCTAAAAAAAATTTCAGATTTTTCGGTAAGGTGCGCCATAGCTAAAAAAATCAGAAAACGATATTTTCGAGATATTTCGCGTGAAAACGTGATAAGTACTTTCAATTTTTGCATTTCCGTCATACAGTGAATGCATTATATGATTTTTAATATCTCTACATTCGACAGAGTAATATGTAAACGGAGGGAATCAAGTTAATATGATTAATTGGAAGTGCATACGCACCATATATCATATGGTACGAAAGAATCATTCAGAGCCGCAGTTAGCGGAGTGGTTAGAGTGTTAAGGCGGGATTTCCTACCTGCGACCGGTCGCAGCGACCAGCAGCGACCCCACTAGTGCAAGGGAGAAGTATGCATCTGTTTCTCTCTTGCACTAGTGGGGTCGCTGCCGGTCGCTGCGACCGGTCGCAGGTAGGAGATCCCGCCTTTAAGGCGGGATCTCCTACCCGCGATTGGTCGCTGCGATTGATCGCAGCGACTGGTCGCAGTATACTCCTGCAATGGGAAAGCATGTATCTGTTCTCCTACAAGCGACTGCGATCCTCGGGTATGCGCCAGACATAGGAGCCTGACGCGAGTCTGTTTGAGTACCAGCCTAGGCTACTCGAGAGGCAACACAATGCGAGGAGGGTCTGTTTCCCATTATACCTAGTCGCAGGCTGGCATTGCGACCACCGGTCGCTAGACTCCTCCTGGAGGGAGTCTAGCGACCAGTCGCACTGCGACCCATTGCCACAGTAAGACAGAATCCCAAGAAATAAGGAAAGAAGTCAGAATTCAAAAGATATGTATTTTTATGTTACCTGTAGACTACTAATATGAGCACCTAAAAACGGTAAAAATATCATGACGCCTACTTCTGATCTGTGTGCAAACACGTGTTTATGATTGTATGTATTTTTCGTGCAGAATTTTAAATCGAGTCTTTTAATTTTTGGTGATATAAAAGAAAACAATTTTTGGAGTCCCAAATGAGTAGTGTCTATTCTGTTAAGTAATAGCAAATAATTAGTTATATACATTTTTTTTCCATAAGAAACCAATTGAAAAATTGTCAGCAATCATCCCTTTTTAGTTCCACTTCCGGAAACTTCTGAACAAATTTTTTGTTTGTTTTCTAATCAACATAATCTAGACCTTGCTACTGCGGAAAAAGCATTCGCGAATATTTGGCAGTTATGGATTAAATACGTGTATTCTATGTCGCACAGTGGGGGCAAATCCCCAAAAATGGGAAAAAATGCAACATCCTGTATTTTGCAATTTAAAAATGCCGAATATTATTAAGGAAATTGATACTAAAAGTGTTAATATATAAGTTTGACGTTATTTAAGAAAATAACGTCAATTCGTCATGATTTAGCGTCAATAGTTCCAATAAAACTACAAGAATTTGATAAATATGCCGTGGAAAGTGCAATGTTCCTATCGACACACGCGCGAAGTTCCATGATGTAGCGTGATGAGTGATGCCCTAAACGGATTGTTAGCGAGCCACGGTTTACTACAGCTTTATGACACTAGACCTTTGGCCCCCTACACGATATACAGTAATTAGGAAACATCTGCCAAGTAACTTCCAGAACAGCGGAACAATTTTTAGGATTAATCCCCAATTGCTACAAGCTAATTCCTCTACGTTCGGCAGGCAATAAACCGTGTTTCGCTCCAGTATAAAAGAATAATAAGTATGGTTGGAACGTTGACCGTGACGAAAATTAATTTTAAGGTCCGCACAATTACCAAAAGAAGAAGATGTTCTTATGTTAGATCGAAGAATGTTTCCTTGGCAATGGTGTAGGAAACGAAATTATTCTGCAGAAAGACCAGTGCGCCTCGCGGAGAGCCGCAGGAAGAAAAGGGGGGGTCCGCTGACTGCGCGTGATACCTAATCTCTCGAATATAAACACGCGTTGGAATATCAAAATAAAAGCACGCGCTGACGTATTCGGTGCAAGAGAACGTGTGCCATAGGGAGGAGATATTACGGTGCAGTGGTGGAAAGTTGCCGTTTCAAAGGAATGCAGGACCGACTGGACATAATATAATCTCCTCCCTATACCTTGCGTGTTTATTCTCGAGAAATAAGAGATCGGTCTTGAATTTGTCGGGAGGATCAAGCAGGCGGCATCCCGCACAGTCAGCGGACTACCTCTCTTCTACCCCTTCGCGTGGCGTATTGATGTTGGATAATACTTTTTAATTGCTATATTGGTATCATCTTTGTCACATCTTGCATATGTAGATATTATAACAAGTGCCTAGCACGGTGAAATAGGGTTCAACGAGACGACCACCGTTTGTCGTTTATGTACCTGACTTCTTGGAGGCCTCGATATGTAATTTACAACCTCATGCGACATTAAATGACCTTATGTTCGAACTTCTTTACTTCGTCTCAACAAATGATATCGTATTATGAATATAAATGCATGCCAATGAAAGAATACCCATCCATAACCAGGTATAACGATAATGAGAATTCGTACAGTACCTACAAGGTTTCTGCTTTCAACTAATTTATATTTTTCACTTCATTGTATAAAGAAGAGAAAATGACATGAAAGTAATTGTTGTTTCGATATAATTATGAAACTAACATTTTGGGAACATCGTTCTTCGAGAAGGGGAGACCCTCTCTCTCTGTTGACGAAGTGAGGGAAGAAAATATCTACCACATTTGGTTCCAAAATACATATGTACTATCCACTGAAAGAGCAATATACGGATTAACTCAGGCTGTAGAATGCCTAAAGTTCTTAAAGACCCACCACGTGCTTGATTGCCATTTAGAAATGTGGCAAACGGATATTGTAGAAACGTTCTTGGGAAAATATGAATATTACTGCTCGTAAACAACGAATGAATTTTCACCTCGCTGTGAAAAATTCATCAGGGTGATCGGTCAGAGCGTCTCGCCAGGGTCGCGGTTTATGACCGTATGGTCCCGCGAGCCGGTGGTAGACAACGGTACGTGCCGGTCCCAAGTCCCTGTGTAGCACCCGGTGACAGAGCAATCAACGGATTAACTCAGTGCGAAGAAAGTTCAAACCCCTGCAAAGAAACGGCACGGTGTCGATTGTCCCTGTTCGACATCAGGTACACAAATACTTCCCGACGAACGCTTCGAAAACAAGCAATTATTGCCTACCGTAAACGAATGAAGAAATTTCGCTTCGAAAAATTCTAAATTACCGGCTGTAAAAGATAATTGGAATTTCCGCCTCGCTCTGAGCCCACTTTTGTCCCACAAGGCAAAACATGCAGAAATATTTTTAAACCTGTATCCATGTTATCCTATATAACCAAACACTGTTTACAAAGTGTTGATACATTCCTGCGAAAATATAAAATATTTTGGCAACCTTGCAATCGGCCAATTAGGTGGAGAGACCCAAGATGAAGTCAGAAATAAAGATTTTAAAAATTATAGAACAAATTGTAGGTCAAAAGATTCCCACTGGAATACAGATGAAGGTGTTTTAAACTTTTTATGCATTTCTGTAGATCCAGTAATAGTTTTCTATCTTTGCCGAAAGAAAATCAAACACCTTTTTTTATGAAGTAGCTTAATATGATTCGGCATTTCGATTGCGAAAAATGGCATGTTGAATAATTTCTCTATTTCTTAAGATTCCGGTCCACTGTGCGTTGGGATAAAAGCGGGCTCAAAGTGAAGCGTGAAGTCATTCATTGCTTTCGACCGGTAATTTCATATTGCCCCAAGAATGTTTCGACAACATCTGTTTGCCAGTATCTCTAAAGGGCAATCAAGAACGTTGTGCTGTCTTTGATAATTTTAGGCATTCTTCAGTCTGAGTTAATCCGTATATTACTCTGTCGGTGGGTAGTGCGTACGATGACTTCGTGACGCTTCTTATTATATCTTCTCTGAGCGGGCAATTTGATTTCAAGTCGGCTCGGCAAAACTCGGACGCGATCGGCTCGAAAGCCAGCTATTACGAGAGGACCGAGACGAAAAGAATTATGTATATAATTTATATCAATACCAGAGTGATAAGTTTTTACCTTTCTGTCTCCTGTTGAATCATAATTTGTATCTTATTATTTATTTACATATATATGTATTTTCATTCCTACCAAATAGTCTGTGAATACTGAACATGTCCATGTACGTACTTAAATAAATACCATGTTCAGAACTTGGGAAGAAGACTATTTTTATATCGACAATATTTTAAAATTTTAATAAAATATACTTCATACTTAGTACTTTATGTAAAGGGGATATATAGGGTATTATCTTTTTCGGGATAGGTTCAGATTTAAAATAGAAAACGTACGAACAACTATAAGCATACAGAAAGGAATATTTCCTGGATGTTTCATAGTAACAACAATATACAGGAAGGCGAATATTTTATTATTTCAAATTAACGTGTAAGAAACATAATTTTTCTATGTTCTCGGGTAATAATTTTGATCTATTACTGGTAACGATATCGTCCGATCGCGTCCGAGTTTTGCCGAGCCGACCTGAAATCAAATTGCCCGCTCATGGTGGCTATGCTTGTAGCCCGAATCGAGTCTCGGGACCCCGCTCGATCCCGCCCGAAAGTTTCCGGCCCGTCCCGAGCACACCTCTGGTCGCAGGCAAGGAGATTCAGCCTAGGGCCAGTCGCTGGGTCAAATCGCTGCGACTAATCGCAGCGACCAATCGCGGGTAGGAGATCCCGCCTTTAGACTCCAAAACCGCCGCATACCCTCTTTTGTCGTAGGTTCGCACACCACCAAGGTCCAATTTTTTTTTTCATGATATAAATTTTTGTTCATCGGTGATTACATGACAATACACGATATTCATTTAAAAATGTTTCTAGAATATTTTAAAAATATTTTATCATAAGGTTTCCATAAAAATAATTTAAATGCACCGCCGCGCCGGCCGGTTTTCTGCCTATGTATTGTTCTAGCTCCGGATAGTTTATAATTATTTTGTCAATGGAATAGATGTGTGGTATTGGCTTATGATACGTATTCTGAATCCATTGGTTGGATTCGTCATTCTTTTATCAACGTACACCGTCCTCATTCGATTGTGGTCGCGGTCCGTTCACTTAGTGTCTGATTCCCTGATCAATAAAATAATATAATATAACATACTATAACAGTAGTATAGCATAACAACAAATATATAACAAAAATGCAATGCAATGCAATGCAATGCAATATAATATAGTATATTATAATGTAATAAAGCATAATAACAGCTGTACACTACAGCTAGCTTATGGCAATATTTTTACGTTTATTTTTTTAAATCAGACCATCAAAAATTGACCACAATCGAATGAGGACGGTGTACGTTGATAAAAGAATGGCGAATCCAACCAGTGGATTTACAATACGTATCATAAGCCAATACCACACATCTATTCCATTGACAAAATAATTATAAACTATCCGGAGCTAGAACAATACATAGGCAGAAAACCGGCCGGCGCGGCGGTGCATTTAAATTATTTTTATGGAAACCTTATGATAAAATATTTTTAAAATATTCTAGAAACATTTTTAAATGAATATCGTGTATTGTCATGTAATCAACGATGAAAAAAATTTTATATTGTTGCGAGCACCCCATAGATGGGAATCCATGGCCCGCTGGTGCTCGCGTCGATGACAAGAGGACAGCGAGAAGAAGGTGATCGGATCGATCACCTGTCAAGCTGTCATTAGAGAGTCTGGTACCGAACGCCATAGCGTTCGGACGTGCGGGTTGTACCGTATTACTCTGTATACCGAAATATAGTCGAGTAACCCGCGTATCTTTCTTATTCCTTTGCGTCGGGGTGGCCTGCGATGGGAACACCCCGGCGCAACAATATCATGAAAAAAAAAAATTGGACCTTGGTGGGGTGCGAACCTACGACAAAAGAGAGTATGCAGCGGTTTTGGAGTCTAACACTCTAACCACTCCGCTAACTGCGACTCTGAATGATTCTTTCGTACCATATGATATATGGTGCGTATGCACTTCCAATTAATCATATTAACTTGATTCCCTCCGTTTACATATTACTCTGTCGAATGTAGAGATATTAAAAATCATATAATGCATTCACTGTATGACGGAAATGCAAAAATTGAAAGTACTTATCACGTTTTCACGCGAAATATCTCGAAAATATCGTTTTCTGATTTTTTTAACTATGGCGCACCTTACCGAAAAATCTGAAATTTTTTTTAGATAATAGTCATGTCAATATCTAACTACTGTAAAATTAAAAATCTAGTCGCTCGAAAACTTCAACACGAAATCTGCATTTTTCGACATTTTTTTGCGTTTTTTATTTCTTACACTTAGCAGTTGCAACGAAAAAATCTGAAAAAATTCACAATCATACACAATCATGTCTACAATATTTCAGATTTTTTTTAGAATTTTTGCTGACCATTAAATAGGGAAAATAGGGCAAAAACCGAAAATTCGAATTTACCCTATAACTACCCTCCTGGTTGAGATAGGGGGTTGAAACTTGGTGTACAATGTTTTCCTGTGCTACACTATTGAAAGGTGCATTGCCAGCTAAAATCGGTTCAAGGGCTCTTTTCACTATACTTGTCCAGCTAGACCCTTTACGCCCAAAAATAGGAAAAAATTATTCCTTTGTTACGACGTATAATTTAATTTTTTTCGGATTTATTTATTTATTTATTTTCCAATTTTGTTAACTTATTTGTGATAAAAAAATTTAATTCCGTTTATTTGGTACCTTATTTAATGCCCTTTTCAGTGGTTTAAATGAAATGTTCCGGAAACTTTTCGTTTCCATGTTATAAGGAAAAGTCGAATAATAAATGAATGAAACCAAATATCGTTTTGTTGTAATTAAAGACTCATTTTTTGCCCTAAACGTCATCGTCTAATAGTAATTAATGTAAATAATTGTTGGGGATTGCGCAGGGGTTGGACTTGCATGATGGCCGGCTCCACGCTACGGACCGCTTGTTCTGTGTGCTTTGTGTTTTACCTTAATCTAAGTTCTAGTAAGAATATATGCAGTTTACTATAGATACGTGTGTCAAGTGATTTCTCCCGGAACCTCTCATCCTATCCCTTGGACTCAACAATAATATATTGAAAAATAATTCTGAATATAGTGAGGAAATTAGCGATATTTTTTAAAATTGCGAGGTATATTTTTATACAAATAAATATTTTAATACGAATAAATATTTTATTCAAACTACTTGGCGCTGCGAAATCGAAAAAATTTTAATTGGCTTAGTATTAATAATTTACAATACCTCCCTTCCAATCTGAAATACATAAACATATACATATACATATTAGAAACGCAATCAGATTTATTCTACATATATTTAATTCTAATATCATACGTAGCATATGCACATTAGGGATGTGCGGGTAATTGAATGTGTCGGGTACCCGAGCGGTCGGGTCGGGTCGGGTACAGTCGGGCGGGCTCGGACGGGGGCCCGGGACAGGCGGGCCTACGGGTAGTCCGACTGTGTCCTATAGCCCGATTGTGTCGTGTAGACCGATTGTATCGGGTAGCCCGATTGTGTCGGGTAGCCCGATCATTTCGGGTAGCCCGATTATTTCGGGTAATGCGGTGCTTGATAACTTGATATACGTATTCAGCTTTTTTAAACAACCGAGTACTCGACAAGCATGTACAAAATCTTTACCTATATGAAACTATAGAATAAGAGAATTTTCACGTGAAAAAATAATGCTTCTAACGGATTTATTCAAAATGAACTTAATTCGATAGAACCTGTATATTAATTTTGTGTAAGGTGCATAAGTTGAATTTTTATTTAAGGAGGATTCTCGCGTAACAGCCCCCAAAATGAAGTGATATGTATGATTTAAAAAAAAAAACTATTGTTAATAATGCATTAAACTTCCTTTGTTTAATATCGCAGTACTAAATACATGTTTAAAAACGCATATTTTCTGGATGTTTCATAGTATTTAATAAAAATATACAAGCATATGAATATACTTTTTAACGTATTTTTTTTAAATTAGCATGTAAAAGACAAAGCTGTTGCACATTTTTCGGTAATGACTTTGTCCGTGTACTTGTTCCATCGCATGTCTATTTCTCTGTATCAACTCTGAGGGTATTGTTTATTTGTATTCATAAATGTTTATAAAAAATGTTTCTGTATATTTATAAAAGGCGGTTGTTGTTGGGACGAAAACTAATTAAGCCGAGTATCGGGTATGTTAATCGGGTTCAAGTCGCAATCCGGAAAGTATTATACTACGTACAATTGATCGCGTACCTGGTTTTCCATTCACGATTACTTATCGAGATTTATTGTCCCAGCAGCCTGCAGTAAACGATATATGTATGTACGTTTTAAATACCCTTACGATTAGGTCATTATTTAACTAATTGTAGTACATGTTTCTTGAAATTATATTGGTGTTATATTATTTAATATTTCGTTTTCTTGAATAAGTTCAATTCGTGGATTCATAGACTACGTGTTCTTTTCTGAAATCTATTCAATACTAACTTAGTATATGGTGTTAGGTCTGAACTGAAAGAAGGCACTGAAGTCTGTAGTCTTAAGAATCTTAAGGTAAACAAATCTCTGAACGCGGCGATGCACTTCGACTATGTCACACCACGAACCATCGAACCGATACTATAAGACGTTAAATGTTTAGACTAGTTTTAAGTTAACGAATCGGCCCTGCATGCTTGAAGCTCAGTCTTCAGTCAATCGCGGCCACAGCAAGATACTCTTCTCAGTGAAAATCATGAGTGACAATAATAATAATGCGGAAAGCTCTTCCACCGTATCTAATACAAGCGAAAGTGTGTTGCGGGCAACTCGCAAGAAAAGTGATATTTGGCAACACTTTGAGAAAATAGATTCTTCCGGGGCAAAGTGTAAAATTTGCTTGAAACGATTTAAAATTAAGTATTCAAACACTAGTTCCTTACTTCGTCATTTTAAAAGTATACATAACAGAAGACACAATAATGGCACGAGATCAAACGAAGCGGGACCCAGTGCAGAACCCACCATTAGCAATATTACGTACTTAGATAAAAATTCAAGTAGAGCAAAAGAATTGACAAATGGAATTGCACGCATGATGGGCATGGATTTTCAACCATATAGTATCGTCGATGACGTAGGATTTCGTTCGTTATTAAATATTGCAGAACCACGATACGAGATTCCTTCTCGGACAACTTTCTCACGAGTGATAGTCCCAAAATTGTACGAAGAATTGAAACTGAAAATAAAAAACGACTTATCCACAGGTATAAAATATACTTTTTTTTATTATTATTTCATTGCCGAATTATACTCTTTTTCTTTATATTATATTTTGATTAATTCATTCATGTTATCAGCATTAAGAGGCAATAGTGTGTTTGCATTTACTACCGATGGTTGGACATCGCGAGCAGTACAAAGTTACATTTCTTTAACAATTCATTTCATCACAGAAGATTTTGATCTGAAACATTACATGCTAAATTTACACCATGTACCGATATCACATACATTCAAATATATACAAAGCACAATACTAAACTCTTTAAACACATGGAACATAGATATAGATAAATCGGCATATTTTACAACTGATAACGGAAGTAACATGGTTAAAGCTATCAACACGTATAAAAAGTGGACAAGAATTCCCTGTTTTGCCCATTATTTGCAATTAGCCATTAAGTCGGGTATGAAAAATTATAACCAATACGATGAACTCAGGAAAAAATGCAAATCCATAGTCACATTTTTCGCAAAATCAACAACCGCTAGAGAAAAATTAATGAATATCCAAAAATCAATAAATCCAGATATAGCACCATTGCAATTAACGCAAGAAGTAGACACAAGGTGGAACTCGACATATGCAATGTTCCGACGATTTATTTTATTACATACTGCATTAAACATGATTCTTTGCGAAGAAAAGATGCCAAACAATTTAACCATCGCAGAATGGAATTTTGTAGAATGTTTAACAATCGTACTGGAACCATGATGCCACAGAAATCATGAGCGGGGAAGTTTATCCGACACTATCACAGTATTATCCAATGTATTTTGCATTGATTAGTATACTTCAGGATCATTCAACAGAACATCCATTAACAACAGATATTTGCAATAGTGTTCGGAACGCATTAAAAGTAATTTCAATTATATATTTAAATTTTGAAACAAAACAGTTTGTACAAAGGAGTGAAAAGTACGTTATACAAACTAACGTATGAAATTTTATTTGCAGAAACGTTTCGAACCAATTATACACCACAATATATTATACATGTATGCCATGCTTCTGGACCCACGATTCAAAGACCATCTTGTATCAGTAGAAAAAAAAAATATTATTCGTACAAAATTTAGCGAGAAAGTTTCATTAATTCACAATGAGATAAATACTCCACAAACCAACGGAGAACACAGCAATGCTGAAGTGCAAAGTACACGTGAAAATGGTACGTTTTTAAAATAATAAGTACTTACAATGTTTCTTTATTAATTTCACCAATTTCAAAATTCGTTTTTATATTACAATTTGTTTATTAGGTGGGGTAAAATCCAAATTACTGGATTTTTTTAATAAAACGTTGGGGACAGCAGACGACGAACCCCAAACATTTAATTCGCGGAAAAATGGGGAAATACAAATGTATTTTTCTGAAAGATTAATTTCAAGGGAAATAAACGTTATGGATTGGTGGAAATTAAACCACGAAAGATACCCGATACTAGCATTAGCGGCTAGACATATTCTCGCTATACCGGCGACGCAAGTAACAAGCGAGCGTTTATTCTCATGTTCCGGAAATATCGTGACAAATACAAGGACAAAGTTAATACCGGAAAATGTGGAACAACTTTGTTTTTTACATGCTAATTTAAAAAAAATACGTTAAAAAGTATATTCATATGCTTGTATATTTTTATTAAATACTATGAAACATCCAGAAAATATGCGTTTTTAAACATGTATTTAGTACTGCGATATTAAACAAAGGAAGTTTAATGCATTATTAACAATAGTTTTTTTTTTAAATCATACATATCACTTCATTTTGGGGGCTGTTACGCGAGAATCCTCCTTAAATAAAAATTCAACTTATGCACCTTACACAAAATTAATATACAGGTTCTATCGAATTAAGTTCATTTTGAATAAATCCGTTAGAAGCATTATTTTTTCACGTGAAAATTCTCTTATTCTATAGTTTCATATAGGTAAAGATTTTGTACATGCTTGTCGAGTACTCGGTTGTTTAAAAAAGCTGAATACGTATATCAAGTTATCAAGCACCGCATTACCCGAAATAATCGGGCTACCCGAAATGATCGGGCTACCCGACACAATCGGTCTACCCGACACAATCGGGCTACACGACACAGTCGGGCTATAGGACACAGTCGGACTACCCGTAGGCCCGTCTGTCCCGGGCCCCCGTCCGAGCCCGCCCGATTTTACCCGACCCGACCCGAGCCCGAAAAGTCGGGTACCCGCACACCCCTAATGCACATGCACACATACACACATTCACGAACGCACGCACAAGAAAGAAAGAAAAAAATTAATGCAATTTATACATATTTATTCAGTTTAGCAACACGTTGGAAAGCACCTTTATGTACTTGCAGCTCATTTTGATTTCACATCTTTTTTTTATTTTGTAATTATTATTATCTTCTATTTTTTTGTGATTTTTATGATTTCATGTACTTGGCGTAATTTTTTTACTTTTTTGAAGTTTTTTATGGTGATTGTCATAAACAGTTAATGAAAAATAAAACATTACATTTTTAACAATATAATGCATTTACCATATGGTAGACTTTAAAGCTCTATTTTAATGAATAATTTGTCTTTCTTTTCTTCACTACACCCTCTATTGTTCTCAATTCATACAACCTGACCGACTCGCTGTTGTATTAAAAAAATCACACGAGATTACTCGCCGGGAACGGCGATACGCTTCGTGGAGGGACGCAGTAAGAAAAGCGGTAGTCCGCTGACGGCGCGTGGTTCTGCCTGCGTCGTCCCTTCTTCAAATTAAACACGGATTCCTTATCTCTCGAGTATAAGCACGCGCTTGAATTTCAATACCTTCGATACCATCTTTACGACTGCGGAGTGGGCTAAGCTAAGCACAGAAGTTGGTGACGAAAGACACATGGCACTTTGGACCCCTCCGTATGCGTCATTCGTGCTCATTCAGCCTTGCTCAGAGAAATTGAATGTGGAAACATGCGAGAAGCCACTTCTCGTACCGGCCCGGCGTTCAGAGCTGCCAGCGACCGCTGGATAGCAGCGATGCCCGAGCTACGAGAATTTTAGGATGGTCTCTTTCAAATAATAACGTCGCAGAGAGCTATTCGGAATTTCCCGGTTCAGGTAAGCGAGCCGCACGCTCCCCCTTTACGGCCGATTTACCACTCGCACCCCAGATTACTGTAACGAGGTTTGAAAACAATGTGTCGACTGGTCTCGTACCCGTCTCAATTTCAAAAATTTTGGCTACGACAGGGTTGGCTTGATTTTTCGCCACCTGCGTGTGAAAGCCACCATAGTGGCGTATCGTTTCAAAAGAGGATATTAACGTAAGTCACCCCATAGTGGCGTACATCGGGCTGACGAATATGGTTCCAAGTTGGAATACGTTATTGCAACTGACTCAATTTCGAAAAGAATGTGGGTTAGTCCGTTGTTTGCCCTCACTGACACAATTAACGATATTACGTATAAAATTAGTTTGCAGAATTGAAATCTCGTTTCGTTAAAAGTGGTCCGATTTAAATTTTTTTTTGTCAATTTAATCGGGAGAATGCAAGAAATCCATTGTTGTCACTTTCATATTAATACGATGAAAAATAAAGAAATTCCGTTTCTGCATAATCGATGACACATCGCCGAGCAACCTCGCGCTGCAGATTAGACGGGTGAACGATACAATGTCGCTCGGCTCGAGGAGCCGACGGCTTCGATCAAAGGCGCTCAAGGCTCGCCAAGCTTGAAATAACATTCGGATATGAATATAAATGAAAGGGAGAACATTATTCGAAGCTTCGAATGAATTCCCGTCGAATGAAAACATTATTTACGGCGCTTCGAATAATAAATAACTCCGGGTTATTTATATTTGGTGAGTTTCGATTAAAATTTCTGCCTTTTATTCGAAACCAATTTTTTATTTAAAATAATTTTTTGCCCATCTCTGATTCTAACTACCACTAATGCAGGCTGGGGAAGGTACCCTTCCATGCGGCCGCCCGGTCTAGTGAAATGCGCAGGCTGGATGCGCGTGATTATTATGTGGTCCCCTCTTCGAAATGACAGAAAATATAACCTATATGCTGCATGACAATAAATGTTTATTGGCTATTTCGTTCTTCTACGCTACATTTGTCAACTATGTATGACTTAACATCCTTCCAAAATATTATTATTACGCCGCAACAGTATCTTTATGAAATCAGGTGTAGCACATAGGTTATGTTTTCTGTCACTTCGAGGACAGAAAATCCGCTCCTCGAAGTGACAGAAAACATAACCTATATGCTACATGACGATAAATGTTTATTGGCTATTTCGTTCCTTTACGCTACATTTGTCAACATTGTATGACTTAACATCCTTCCAAAATATTATTATTACGCCGCAACTGTATTTTTATGAAATCTGGTATAGCATATAGGTTATATTTTCTGTCACTTCGAGGAGGGGAGCACATAATAATCACGCGCATCCAACCTGCGCATTTTAATGTACCATTCCAAAAGATGACATAAACAGAAGCCACTACAGGTGTGGCGTTTAATAGCTAAAGGGTGTAAACATTCAGACATAAAAATTGTAGAAAAAATTCAAAGACTGCTAGAAACAGCGACACATCCCATTAGTTACCCCTTACTTCCGATCTGTAGTGCATGCACTACATTGAGGATAAAATCACGGAAAAGGAAACCAGAGCATTAGATTCTGAGGCTGCAGAACTAATATATATTTGAATAAAAATTTAAGTCCTCAATTTGTGAAAGTAATGATACAGGGACAACTAGCCTATTGTTTATCGGCGCCATGAATTTTAAAAAGAGCATTATATATAGTATTTAAATAAACAGTTTGCAAAAGCTATTCGCAACAATTATGGTTAAAAAATTAAAAAAATAAAAATTAAGTAAACATAAAATTTGGTAAATTTTCCACCATTAGAAGGGGATAATTTGTCCCCATTTTATGGCGCAAATTGCATTCCGATATCTTTTGTAGTTCAAAAGTTATGCGAAAACAGCCCCAAATTCTTCAACCCGGGCCACCAACGCGTCAGCGTGGTCTAATACAGAGTTGGGCAAAATGTAATCTATTTACAACTTACAAATTACGATTAAACTGTAATTGTGTAGTTGATTACATATTATTTTCTGTAATCGTTAATTTATCTAGTTGATAAAATTGTGGTCAACCACCTACATTAACGATTACAGAAAATAATGTGTAATCAACTACACAATTACATTTTAATCGTAATTTGTAAATTGTAATTAGATTACATTTTGCCCAACTCTGGGCTAATATCGCTGCTGGACCATTGCATACGTAGATAACGGGATCGGCGCGGTTGCACTCTTAAAATGGCTACCGTTCTCTTACCCGTCTGCTACGTCAAATTTAATATTCTCTGCCGAAAGACTACACTTTCATCGTTGGCTCATAGATGGCGGAAGTATTGGCGCATGGTTGTAGTGGAATGCGTCTGTGAGGCGGTGTTGCCAAATTTACCTGTTCGCGCGCGCGCGTGGGTTGCAGTTTTAACGAATGACCCTGTATACGCATTGAAGACTGAAACTTGAAGTACTTTACATGTACTCAGACTATCGAGCCGGTCCGAAGAATGTTCACTCTGTGGTGATTGCAGACATATGTACAACAGGTGATGATTAAGGAGTAGAAACTTGTGGAGTTTCTGAGAACCACAGTGGAGGCTGCATCAAGTATATAACTTCGATTTTTTTTGCTAACCAAAATACTTTAGTGTTAACAAAATGCTGAGCCATTGGAGAGAAAGTTTTTATCATATCAGCCGTTAATGAAAAAAATTATCTATGGGGAGAGGATTGTTAGTTCCCTGCCACTTTTTTTGTGTTAAATAGTTCGTTAAAGTTGCTGATGCAGTCTCTTTTGTTTTTGGACGATTGACATTGTTATCGTCGACAATTTTTTTCGAATGATTCGGCTGAGATTCACAATCATGTAGGTAAATCTTTATTTTGAATATATTGTGCAGTGAAAGGTTCTTGAACGTCTTTTTCTGCAGCAGTTGAGTTTTCTTCTCCTTGATCAGAGTTTTCTTCGTGTTGGATTGACGTTACTCGTGGCCTGCCAACGTTCAACAATTCATTTAAAAACGACATTTGATCCTGGAACTTCCACTTCACTATTTTTGTAGCTTCTTGTCCGGTTTCGTTTTCTGTTCGCTTATATGCTTTAGATATTGGGCTCTTGGTGATTATCAACGTACTCTAGCATCTACAAGTGACAGAGACAAACGATATAATTATACTTCATAAATCTGTATATTGTAAATCCGGGAGACGCGGTCGGGCCGGAGAGCTGGTTGAGTCGCTATATTTCAGACTCTATACGTAAAAATGTGTTAAAGTGCAGACCAATTACTTCTCTAGAAGCCAAACAGTTGAATAAATAGCGTCACTTCGCTTCCTTCTGTGTTTTTCTGGATTTATAGGCTATAAAATATACTTCGAAGTTTATTTTCGTTTAATGTTTGGAATAAGATATGTAGAGATATTGAGGGACAATGCAGCTAAATTATTTGGCCAAATTAACTCTTCCTCTCGAAGCTAACGAGAACACCATCCCTCGCTGCAGAAAGGTGAGATATGGTCGAATTATGATTTTTTTTTATAATTTTTTTATTATGATTTTATTATTATTTTTGTTTATTTAGTTTATTTATTCCCTTTTGTATTCATTTGCGTTGCTAATCGTCAGTAGGTAGTTCACTTTTTCTTTGATGTGTTCTTTACTTGTTTAGCGTAAACAAATTAAATATCAATGAATCTGTAGTTGTATTCCCTCATAAATAATTTTCCTTTATCCTTTGTTAATTTTCCATGAATAATTATGTGAGTGGTCTCTGCCAACGACGAAAACCATTTCTCCCGGCACCTCAGGAGAGGTGGTCAAATGTCATGACTTCAGTTTTCAACCCGATTTACAGTAAATATTGTCTTGAAGCAAATATCGACCAGTTATTCTGAATCAGCATAAAATTCTGAACATGTAGGTTTATTCTGATAAAATAAGTCATATCTATATTAATTTTAATAGCCATTTCATATGAGGTCGACCGCGTCTCCCGGATTTATCCTATAAACTTGTTAATAATAAGAAATAATTCAACATATATAAAATATTTTTATTTATTATAGATTTCTAGCAACAGAAGATTCGTATTGAATAATAGCATTCAGGTATCGTCTTGGTCACTCTACCGTACAAACAATTATCCAGTGTGTCTAGCAATTAATGACAAATTATTGGCTGAATTTATTTCAACTCCACAAAAAGAAGACTGGATAGAAAATTGAGACGGACATATGGACCACGTGGAATTTCCCAAATTGCCTAAGAGCCATCAACGGAAAACATGTTATAATACACATATCACATTAATTAAAGGATCACCTCTAGGAACCCGAAAAATAGGGTCAAGTTAATATGGTCATAACTCCGGTAAAAATAGTCGTATCGATATTTTGAAAATATGGTTTGAAAGCGTGGAATCTCTACTTTCAACCGTCTTTTTCTACATTTTAGATGCATTGCTTTTCGGCAAAGTTATAGCAACGAAAAGAGCACTTGGTAAATTTTAAAAAATTTTCTTCAACTTTGCGATGTTCCACGGGGAGTATGAATATTTTTACACAAATTCCATTTACACCAGTTGAAAGCGGCTACTTTCCTGTGTAAAAAGAGAGTAACAAATTTCTTGTGCGATCTTTTTTGGCCGAGTTATTCAATTTTTAGGTAAAAGTCGTTTTTTTTTACTTTAATTGCTTCTAGCAAACGAACGAATCATCCTATAACGTTCATGAATAAAACAATAGAAAGATCAGTCTGTTCTCTTTAAGGAGCATCTTCGACTTTTTCGATTCGGTTAAAATTTCGGTCTCTGATGTCCTTTCCCAAATATGTTTAAAAATTGCACAAATTCCATTTTCTCTTCAACTCACTGTATCTTCGCGAGGGATGATCGCATCACATCAATGCCTTAAGCTCATTTGAAAGCGGAGAGTCCGCCGATTCTTTTGAGTGCCACCGGAACCCGCTGCGATAATTTTTTACCTGTGGCCTTTCAGTTTGATGTTACCGTTCGGAAAAATAAGGCCAGGGCCCGATCTAGCTCTTCCGCCGCCCTGGGCAAAAGTCATTTTGGCCGCCCTTTGCATTGAATCATAATTAAGTATTTTAAAATATATTTTTTGACACTGAGTAAAATTTTTTGTAGGTATTTGTTGAATAAGAAAAGACTTTTGTTTTATAAAAAATTTAATATCCATAAAATGAAACGTTACCATAACAAAATAAAATATATAAGTAGGAGACAGGTAGGTACTTATTTTTTAAGTCTGGCAAAGCTCATCAAATATTTTAAAAGGTCAATAAAAAAACTTCCACTAAATCGCAAAATACAGTAAAACAGTTTTCATACATGAAAAAACATTTTCAAGTTTAACAAAAATTTTCTTCTAACTTTTTTCTCGGGAAACTCTTTTATAATCTCTTTAAAACATATTTTATCACATAACTCGTGTTCTATACCAATCATAGCCAATCCACTTAGTCTGTTTTGTGTCATGGTGGACCTTAAGTAATTTTTAATTATTTTTAATTTGGAAAAACTTCTTTCGCCACTAGCAACTGTCACAGGTAGAGTCAACAGAATTCTGAGAGCAATATTTATGTTTGGTCCAAAATTTAAATCTGTGATAAATCTTAGAACGTCCCGGGGAGACAGATTTTCATTCAAAAGGGTACATAGGACTAACAACTCATCTGCAAGATCTCGTCCGTTTATATCAGATGAGTCTTTGTCGGTTAAAATAACTTTAAGGCCTTACAATGACCTAACAGTTCATCGTTAGGCATATTTCTTAAGCCATATATGTTATAAAGAAAAGCAAAATGGTCACTGTGTTCACCAATTTGGGAAAATCTTAACTCGAGTGAGTTTATAGCTGTGTCCATTATGTGAAAAAAACATCTATTTTATATTTCTCTTTGGGATCTACAATAGGCTCATCTCGACACTCATAATTAAATTGTCTTTTTCTAGACCTAACTCGATGTTTAGGCGAAGTGTCAAAATTTGTCTCGCTGTCAATTTCAGTGGCCAATTCTTTGGCATCAACAAGCACTTGATTAAAAAAATAATCTGAACGTGCTTTTTTACAAAATTCTGTTATATTCTTTAACAATTGAATTACTGAACATAATTCAAAGTCTGTACTTTGCATTAATTTACTGACAGGGTTAATTCGAAACAAAGTTTCATACCAAATTATAATGGAGCATACAAATTTAAACTGTTTTACTTGATTCAACAAACCGGAAGCTTCATCTCGTGCAGAGGTGTCCATATCTGAATCTTCATATATGCTAAACAATGCATCATAAATTTGACCTATTTGATATCTTAGAGGTTTTATTGCCTCTATTCGACTTTCCCACCTTGTATCACTAAGCGGTTTTAATGTTAAACCACTTACATTTTTCAAGAGTATCGACCATCTCAAAGTTGAAGACGAAAAGAAGACATATCTTCTGCACCATATTAAAAAAATTTGCCGCTTCCAATGAGGACTTTACCATATCATTTACTACTAGATTTAATGAGTGGCTACTACATGGGACATAGAATGCTCGCGGATTCATATTTCTTATCCTAACTTGGACCCCCCTGTGAGCACCTTTCATATTGGATCCATTGTCATATCCTTGTCCTCTCATGTCCTGTAAAGGCAATTCCAGTGTATCTAACTCTTCCAAGAGAACCTTGGTTAATTCTGAGCCTGAAGATTTTTCGCTAGGTACAAATCCTAAAAAATTCTCATTTATTACGACATCTGACGTTCGTGAGTCGTCACTGGTTTGATTAATAGACACATATCTAATTATCATGGTGATCTGTTCAGTTTTGCTAGCATCAGGGGTACAATCTAAGATGATTGAATAATATTTTGATTTACGAACTGCTTTTAGGATATACTATCCAATATTGTTAGATATTACATCAATTAGCTCATTTTGAATAGTTTTACTTAAGTAGGTTGCTTGTCTCTCCTCTTTTCTCAAAACCCTGCGTACATGTTCTTCCATAACAGGATCAAACTCGGCTAACAACTCAATCATTTTTAAAAAGTTGCCATTGTTATTTTGATATAGTTTATCAGATGTACCCTGAAATGCCAAGCAACTTCTTCCAAACATTTTAATGATAGAAACAATCCGCAACAAAACTCCATTCCAATGGTTTATTTCTGAACTGACGATCCTCTGAGACTCCGCGTCTATTGTTTGCGATGATTTAAACCTGCGCGTAAGTTCAAACCAGGATTGTTTAGCTTCTACGTGGCTTTTCGACGTTTCATGAGATTTTAATATATCACCTATATGTTTCCAATTGTTGTAGCCATCTTTAGATAAAAGGGATGTAGTTACGTTAAAAATTTTACAACAAAAACAATAGGCAGCATCTTTTGTAGTAGAATAAACAAGCCAATCCCTCAAAACTTGTTCGCCATTAGTAAGTTTTCTCTTGTAGTTCATCACAGTAAACCTACGCCCCTTATTATCCTGCGGAAATTCATACTGGTACAGAGGACTTGGAGGACCTTCTTTCGCTAAAAATATTCTTTCTGCATCTGCTAAACTGTCGGGCCAGGTTGCTGGATCGGAAGTCAAAATTGTGTTCAAATTTGTTGTCGCTATCTCGCTAACATCTTCTGAAGATGACGATAATTGTCTATTTATTTGTATTTCTGCTGCAGTACTTGTAGTAGCAGTGGCATCCGTTGTAGTGATGTTAAAATTTTGTATAGGTTCAAACTGCGATTTAAGCGCAACTGAATTAGTTGCTTGTTCATGTGCTGGTAGTGTATCAAGTGTCTCTGTCTGTGCGGAACCAACACCTTTCTTTACGAAGGAATCTAATGCCCCAACTTGCTTTTGACGTTCTGCGTCTTTCTCGAACTTTCTTTTTCTATACTGGTACCCCGACAAACGTACCTTGCCGCCAGACATTCTGTTAAAAAAACTATTGATTTATAATAATAAACTTAGAAAGGGTACTTTTGTTCCTTTGTAGAAAATCAAAACTCAAACTAAAAAGGAAATGTTTTCTTTATTTTTTTCTGTTTGAAGTGTCTGTGCAACTTTTGGAATTTTTAGTAAAAATAGTAAAAAAATAAAAATTAATATCAGTTGTTCAGTTAAAAATAATTGTTTATGTTTTGTTTTCCTTTCCTGTTCATACGAAGTTAAGATTTTGTATTAAAAGAAAAAAATGGAATAGAAAGATTTCTAAAATACTGTATTAAGGGGGTAGACACGGGTAATGCAGCGCGCTGTAATACCCACATAATGTGCCCGAAACATGGGTTTGGGGGGATACGTTTTTCGTCCTTATATGAGCAGATTTTGGGCTGGGTGAGGTCTCAATCGAAAGAGGAAGGTTCGATGCAGCCCGCTCTGGTCATGGTTCGACAAGATTGTGTTGATATCTAATAATATGAGTGTTCAAAGTAGAGCAAAAGTCGACAAAATACACCCGCAGGAATCCAAGTATTTTTAGGTCACTAAAAGAGTTTTGTGGCTCAAACGATGACCAGAGCGGGCTGTCTCGAACCTTCCTCTTTCGAATGAGACCTCACCCAGCCTAAAATCTGTTCATATAAGGACGAAAAACGTATCCCCGTGATTGCATTCCCAAATACGAGTTCCGCCATATTGGCGATAATACAGAGCAAGTCACGTGACAAATTTAGTTGAGCTAGTGGACACGAGATGGCGCCTACTCGGGAGGACTGCCAACGTGGAATCATAGCAAAACTGAAGCGTTAGCTGGATACACAAGCCACAGTAAAAGCGTGATGCAGTCAATGCATGCATTTTCGGACGACTTTAGGTTAGGTTATATGCATTTTAGGTATACATTGACTAGGAACTGCTAGGAATTGTCTACATTTACTAAATTCACGCTTTTACTGTAACACATACATCACCGCTGCCGAATATATGTTATAATTATATGGCCACATTATTTCAAATAAAAAAAGAGATTGGAATTTTTTAATAACACTGGAAGTAGTGATTTACTGATATCATATTTTCAGAAAATATAATTATTGCATTTATTATTATTCTTCCGACTATTGTATATAACATATAACAAGGAAAAGTCTCCAAACCGGTCAACAGTTGACTCCTTGATTTTTTTCGTAATTCTTTACGCTCCTATGCAGAGATGGGCATTATTTAATTAAAAGAATATACTTCCGAATGGTCCCAGTGGTCGATCGACACGAGGTTTGGGGGAGGGTGTGTGTACCCTAAATCTAAAATTCTATTTAGCTTCGGGTATTTATTAGTTTCCTTTGTTTATTCGAAGGCCTTTCATCTTTGGCTTCGAATAATTTTTCATCTTTCATTATATCTTTATCCTAAGGTCGTATTCAAATATATTGGCCGGTCGATTCGTTTTCGCGAACAGCGATCGAGGAGAAATCAGCTATCACCATCTGACGATCGTGGATTTGTCAGTTGGAGTTCCCTAGCCACCGAAGGGTATGGTGGGGTAACGGGAATGCTGCTCGGCCCCGTCTGAACGTAGACGTGTGGCTGTTATTTATTCTTATTGTCAGCGTAGTACATATGTAGTTGTGTGCGTCACGAAGTAATGCGTAGACCAATACGAGATGAAGCTATCGAAAAAGAATCAATGTTCTGACCAATAAAGCTCCTGAATTTTTTCAGAGCTAAGGCCTAAGGCACACCTATTCTGATGCCTATTTCTACGCTTCAGCTCGGTTTGGCCTATACATGACAGAAGCTTGGCGCTATCCCCACCACTTCTGGCTCACTCGTGTTCTGCGATGACGAGAGAATACGCGTTACGAATAGGAGTGTGCGGATCGTCCCGCGGCTCGGATTCTCGGCCCTCGGGACGGGTCGGAAAATTTCGGGCGGGATCGGGCGGGGTCCCGATACTTTCGTATTGCTCGAGATCCCGACGGTTTCGGGATCCCGAGACTCGATTCGGGCTACAAGCATGACCGCCATGAGCGGGCAATTTGATTTCAGGTCGGTTTGGCAAAACTCGGACGCGATCGGCTCGAAAGCCAGCTATTACGAGCGGACCGAGACGGAAAGAATTATGTATATCATTTATATCGATACCAGAGTGATAAGTTTTTACCTTTCTGTCTCCTGTTGAATCATAATTTGTATCTTATTATTTATTTACATATATATGTATATTCATTGCTACCAAATAGTCTGTGAATACTGAATACGTCCATATACGTACTTAAATAAATACCATGTTCAGAACTTGGGAAGAAGACTATTTTTATATCGACAATATTTTAAAATCTGAATAAAATATACTTCATACTTAGTACTTTATGTAAAGGGAATATATAGGGTATTATCTTTTTCCGGATAGGTTCAGATTTAAAATAGAAAACGTACGAACTATAAGCATACAAAAAGGAATATTTCCTGGATGTTTCATAATAACAACAATATACAGGAGGCGAATATTTTATTATTTCAAATTAACGTGTAAGAAACATAATTTTTCTATGTTCTCAGGTAATAATTTTAATCTATTACTGGTAACGATATCGTCCGATCGCGTCCGAGTTTTGCCGAGCCGACCTGAAATCAAATTGTCCGCTCATGGCGGCTATGCTTGTAGCCCGAATCGAGTCTGGGGGTCCCGAAACTGTCGGGATCTCGAGCAATACGAAAGTATCGGGACCCCGCCCGATCCCGCCCGAAAGTTGCCGGCCCGTCCCGAGCCCGAAAAATCGGGTAACCGCACACCCCTAGTTACGAAACTCACCGGCCAATAAATCTGAATACGATCTTAGAAGTTCGAATAACCGACGAGAACCTTTGTGTCCCGAGCCGCGCGAGATCGTCGTGCTCGGCGATGTGTCATCGATTATAAAGAAACAGAATTTGTTTATTTTTCATCGTATCAATATGAAAGTGACACCATTGGATTCTTGGCATTCTCCCGGTTATATTGGCAGAAAATAATTTAAATCGGACTATTTTTAACAAAACGGGCTTTCACTTCTACAAACAAATTTTTCACGTAATTTCCTTAATTTTGGTCCGAATTATATCATTTTTGGGGCCAATTTGATCGAGAAAACATGAGGAATCGACTGACGTCACTTTCGCAAAGATCTGATTAGAAATGCAGAACTGCAGATTTGTCACTGCTTAGCGCGCAACATTGTATGGCCCCGCTGGTTTCGAGCGCCGAAGCCCACGAAACTCAGCAAGTCGCATGATTGCCAGCGAGAAGGCCAAGAGGGGACTTTCCATGGCGAAGGAAAATCAGCCTTCTACAGAACCCAAATCGAGAAAGACTTTGCTAACAAACTTTATATTCACGTCAAATAAATACTTGTAAAATTTAGACGACGAACTATTGTTGAATATCGCCAGTTCTTACATATGCCCCACTGGGTTCGGAATTCCTGATCCCAGAGTTTCATGCATTTACCTATTGAAATGTTGCTTCAAGTCATCGGGCAATTGCATTGTTTCTTCTCGTACATATGTATATCTGTTCGCGAGTAGGTGTCATGAATGACGCGACTTTTATTTCCCAAATAAATTCACCCCTATCAGGGCCCTCGCTCGAACCGCTTGACAAGGAGACCGCACGATGTGAACCGAGTGCGAGTGAAATAGCGCACCAGCGGTACACCCTCGGTCGACGGCGACTTGAGTCATCCAGTACTGAATACGAAATGTTGAAAATTTCTCATTACACCTTGATGAGAGTGTTACCATTCATGGATTGTTGGTGAGTCAAGACACGAAGCAATTCAGTCTATTTTTTCTTATGAATACATGATTAGAACACACTCTATGTTGAATAAAAATTGATCGAATTGCTCTATTTTTTTTAGAATTTTCATCGGGAAATCCTAAAATATTCATCGGTAATACTTTCATCAATACTTATCAAAAACACGAACATTTTATTTTTCTGTACTGGGTATTTTATCTAGCTCGTCGGTTTTATTGTTCTCGGCTGTCAACGGGCGGTCTACTAGGACCCGAAGGTCCACGCTCGCAACGAGAAAGCAAAACAGTGGGGTGGGTAGGTCTTTCCCGATAAACTGAGCCCAAAGGCTTCTCAACAATTGAAACATTGGAAGACTGTACATATTCTTTCTGATGCTTTCGGCGATATGCGCAACCATTTGTATGCCCGGTTTCATGTCTAACAAGTCAGGCGATTTTGTTTGTGAGAGCCATATATAAAGACAGTCCTGTAACGTTCACTACATCTTCAATTATAAAACTGCAAATATGTTATTTTACACATGTGTCTCGCTGAGTTTCGTCGGCTTCGACGCTTGAAACCAGCGGGGCCATACAATGTTGCGCACTAAGCACTGATGAATCTGAAGTTTTGCAATTTCTAATCAGATCTTTGCGATCGTGGCGTCAATCGATTCCTTATACTTTCTCAATCAAATTGGCCCCAAAAATGATACAACTCAAACCATAATTAAGGAAATTACGTGAAAAATTTGTTTGCAGAATTGAAAGCCCGTTTCGTTAAAAATAGTCCGATTTAAATAATTTTTCATAAAAAAAATGCGTAGGCTGGATGCGCGTGATTATTACATGGCCCCCTCCATAGACATATATAGACGGATCAGAAGATGGGACTATCGGCGTGGGGAAGGAAGGCTTGGAGGGGTAAAGGCATAGGTTCAGATACAGGCGCGTCGGTTAGCTTCGGATGCATTCGGCATGCATAACCACAGCGTTATCCGATTTACTCGTATCGCTCCCCTTACCGCGAACCTTGCCACCCCGCTCAGCTTACGCTCCACCGTCTATATATGTCTATGGTCCCCTCCTCGAAGTGACAGAAAATATAACCTATGTATACGCTATATGACAATAAATGTTGAGCGGCTATTTCGTTCTTTTGCGCTACATTTGTGAACATTTTATCATCCTTCCGAAACATTATTATTACGTCGCAACAGTATCTTTAGGAAATCGGGTCTAGCATATAGGATATATTTTCTGTCACTTCGAGGACAGAAAATCCGGTCCTCCAAGTGACAGAGAATATAACCTATATGCTATACCCGATTTCCTAAAGATACTGTTGCGGCGTAATAATAATGTTTCGGAAGGATGATGAAAAGTTCACAAATGTAGCGTAATACAACGAAATAGCCGCTAAATATTTATTGTGTTATAGCATATACATAGGTTATATTTTCTGTCACTTCGAGGAGGGACCACATAATAATCACGCGTTGGATTCAACATCAAACACAATTTTATATATGTTTGTTCATAACTGCTTTCTGCATAGGATGTGTATTTCATGTTCTGTTTCAGTGTTTTGCTAATTAAAAAATGTCTATCCTAACAAACTTCATTTTCTGGGGACATGCCCTCATCTATTTTTCCTTTTCACTTATAATTCCTTACTGCCAACGTAGAATATTGTAGCATAAGCACATTTCAAGTAATTAAAATGTACAATGAATTTTCTACGTTTGCAGTACCAGCCGACTTTCCGTTTAAATTTTTATAAGTACAACGCAACAGCTGAGAATTTATTTCCTTATTCAGAATAGAATACGGAAATAGCAAACAGCTCCCTCTCGCGTTTACCGGGCAATCGTCGATCTATCGGTATTACCATTTCTGTGCAGAAAAAACCTGCTGTAATACCGACCTGCCGAATCGGCCAGACCACGTGACGTGTCTACCCCCTTAAGGGGTCATATACGCTTCTCAGTGCTGAAATGTAGTCAATGTTTGCAAGTGATTCAGGGATAAACTATTAATCCCATTGGTTTAATTCTTTTTGTGTTTTACAGGCATATGTTTATATACCTATAGTTATATACCTCAAGTATGAGAATTGGAAATTTTTTAAAAATATTTCAAAACAGTGGGCATGATAACTGCCTCACCGTTCATCCGATTAACTTCATCCTTTACACACATATTCTACATAAGATTCGTTATCGTGTGACGTGAGCTTTTTCAATTAAATTGAACCATTTTTTAATAACAAGCAAAAACGTACGAGTTTTGTAGCGAAAATCACGACCCTTTTCTTCAAAGTGCTACCATTTCCGTAATTTTTTTTTTCGAAAAAATGGCGCCGTCACACGATAACTATGATCCCACAGATTGTTAAAAAATCGGTGATTTTTATTTCAGACCACTCGTACGGGCTGAATCATGCCCACCGTTTTGGGCGGCGCCAGAAAACATGTTCTACGCCACTGACCGCGGACGCCACGTTTTTAAAAATTTTGGAATTCTCATACCTGTGTTATAATCTATAAACGTATACCAATAAAACACAAAAAGAATTAAACCAATCGGACTAATAGTTTATCCCTGAATTACTCCCAAACATTGACCACGTTTTAGCTCCGAGAAACGTATATGACCACTTAAGTAATACCTAAAAGTCAAATGCACTTACTTTCTTCTTTTTTTCAATAAAATCTGTAATGTAATTTATTAGTCACACTGTACAATATACACCATACACGTATTATTCAGATTTTAACTGTACACGCACTACAGTTGTAACGCCAGTAAGGCGATTTTAGCAGCCGCCGTTTGATACAAATGGCATTTGTAAGGAAAGGTTGTTGTCGTCAACCAAGCGAACATCGTTGCGCGGCAACGAAAAACAGTTGAACGCGGTGGCCAGTGCATCGCGAGTCGTGGCAGAACGCTTACGTTACGTGAATACGTAATCTTGAATTTTGAATTTTTGGTGTTAGGTTCGTTATCAGCGACCTGAAAAACCCTTCAACACCAAGTTTCAGAATGATTCGGCGAAATCTTGACTTTTGGCCACAAAAAGCATATTTCCAGCCCACTGTGCACCGGGATGAAGTGCAGCACGCCGCTTTAAGCTTAAGAATGATAAAAAAATTTAAACTATTTCTTTATATTTACTGGAGGTAATAGCGCCTACTTAGGAAACCCTTCATATTTTTCTCTATCACGTTTTTAGTTTATTCATTTTTAGGATTTAACGAATGAAACCAAATAAATATAAGAAAAGGGGAAAAATCCAAGATTTTCAATATAGCTAGGTACGCATCTTTCCCTAGTATAGGTAATAGTAATTACTATTGCCCGATGAGAAGAAGAAGGATTACCCACAAGCTGAAATGTCACAGGGACAAGGGAAATCGCCCGCTCGCTCCACTCTATCCCCTCCAAGAAGTCCTAGTTTTTGGTTCTTAGCGGCTATCCATACTCCGCGGATTGTTGCGATTGATTTCGTTCGCGTTCTTTGTCGCAGGACGAACTGTGTTGAAGGGGATGGGTTGACGCGAGTGGACGATTCCCCTTACCCCTTTGACATTTCAGCTTGTGGGTAGTCATTCTTCTTGTCATCGGGCAATAGTACATAGGTGATTTACAAAAAATTTATAAGTTTGATACTAAATTCATACATGTATTACCTATATTTTACCGTTTGAATCTACCAATTTTGCCGCCCCCCAAAATTGGCCGCCCTGGGCAATTGCCCAACTTGCCCCCCCCCCCCCCCCCCTCTAGATCTGGGCCTGAATAAGGCTACAAAATGTGTCACACTGTCAGTCGTCCCCGCGGAAGCGAGCGCTCTTGTTCGTATCCCCACCCGTCGACATAAGGGGGCCGTCTCAAGTTTGTTTTGGTCCGCATTGATCGAAGCGCCCCTTGCAAACAGACGGACCCTAATGAAACTACTGCGGTCGATAAAAAGAAGTTGTACAGAGGTGACATCTCCAGGTACCCTATGTAGTCGAATTTTTGACGCATAGTTGCCACATTTTCTGTTCTCCCTGTCTCTGCCGCGCTGTTGCCAAAGCTCATTCTATCGAGAAGTCTTGAAAGAATACGGCACGAGAGCTGCGTCTAGCGTCAGAGCCTCGCGGAACGTAAAGGAGGATTGCAATAATGAAAGATAGAGAGGTTGGGTAGTGAAGTTAGGAAACATGTCAATGAAACAATGCTAATTTGCGTATCAATAGTTTTTATTTATACGTGGAAGGATGTAATATTTTGTATAATCAATGTGCAATTTCAAAGCATACAATTTGAATAAGGTACATCACCGAAGTGTAACACGCCGATCGTAATGAAATCTATAAATGCTATAATTCTTCTAAAAACATATGACGCTTTCTTTTCTATCTAACTATACATCAAATTATCTTTTTTATCAACAAGAATTGTCTGTTGTTTAAATACAAATTTAATAACGTAATCATTTTTATAAAACATCAATTTGGACAAAAGTATATTTCAATCTTTTGTACATGCTTTTCTTCGGAATTGTTATTCCACGATTTGTAAAAATGTATCAATATAAACTAGAGATCAGTACTAACAATACGTATATTTTGGAATGTCTCATTAAACGATTTTATTCAGCTACGATCTCCTGTTTGTTTGTATGTTTGATTCAAATCTGGAAACTCAATTTTAATCCACTTCCAAACATCCAATTGTCTTGATACTTTGCAGGGGTGTGTAGTTTGGATGACAATACAAAATTATGGAAAAAAACTCCAAGGGGGTGAAAAAATTACCCAGTCACCAATAAATAATAACCCATAACCACAAATCCAATCGACTTAAAATCAACCACTCGCGTTCTTTACGAACTTTTAGCACTGTAGGGTTGAAGCGAACTGTTAAATAGCATACAGCAATAAAATATATTTGTAAAGAAGTTTGAGTTGTGAAATGTAAATCCACGAACACTAACAACTAGAAAATAAAAAAAATGTATAATAAACGATTTTATTAAAAATGCATTAAAAAATAAAAAATAATTCTTTTCTTATACTACAATTTCGATGGTGTATTTTCACTATAAAATCGTGGCGCAGGATATCTCGTAACAAATTCATTTCGACACTTGATGCTGTACTAAATTGATTCATATTCTGTTATGAAATATCCTGCTCCACATTTTTATTTAAAGTTAAAAAACAACATCAAAATTGTAGTACAAGAATAGAATTATTTTTTAGTTGTTAGTGCCTTTTTTGGGAATGAAATTAGTTCCCAACACCGCCACACTCATCTCACAACAGCACCTCGCGGACTGCGATATAGCATCGCGGAACGAGAGGCAATCTGCCAATCAGCGCTGATCGATTGACCAATCAGCGCTGATCGATCGACCAATTAGCGTGCGCGTCGGCGATCCAAGAGAACGGAGAAGAAGCGCGAACGGTTATTCGCCATAATGTAAACACTCTCATGTGTAGCATTACTTGCAACGTGCAAACGCGTCACTCAAATTCATAAACTCAATTCTTGTTTTCTCGCACTCAAGTATCAATCACGATTTGAAACTCACACTCACGTTTAAACTCAGTGATTTACAGTCATAATAGAACACTCACGTTCCATACAATTAATATAATTGTTTGGACGCCTCGTGGCAAGCCACGAGGTCTCATTTGAACTCACGCGAAATCATTCACTACAGCAGTTTTAATACAAATCTCTGTACGTCACTCACGAACACTCATTCACACTCACTACGACTAAACTTTAATAAATCAAGACAAGTGTTCTCACGCTAAAATCAGTGCAAGTTATTTTCACCTAACCTGTCTAAGAATCCTTCCACTGACAATCAGTAACACTCAAACATGCCTTTTTGATAAAATCGTTTAACAGAACATTTTTTTATATACTTTTTTTGTCTCTAATTAAGTTACAGTAATCATAATAAATTAATCCAACTTCATTGGAGAATTGAAATACGACATTCAAGCTTTCGCCCCCTTGAAATGGACAATTACAGATAAAAAAGTGTATATTTTTTCAAGAATAATGTTATCTTCTCTCATTCTGTGTAATTCCTCTTCTCCATTGACGGTCTTCCTACAATTTTCCCAGGTCGCTCATAACGAAAGATGACGTAGGCAGTGTGGATCTGTAACACATTATGAAATACATTAGGAAATAGGGTTGTTTTATAAGCGTATAAAATTTTACTGTAGATTTATAAGCTGTTAAACTTTACCTGAAATATGGTACTTATTATTCCATTTGTCCTGGCATTACTGTCCCATACACCATGTTTGCAGTAATTTGGTAAAAAGTCCGCCTGTAACAAATGATCGCAGACATTTCGGTAAGTTTGGTATAAAAGTAAAAGTTTGTTTCAATAATTCGTCGAACATCATGCATACCTGCGACGCCCGTACATATGTATCAGCCTGGCGCACTTAGCCGAACCGGATTTCGTCTGTCTGCTCCTGTGAACTTAGAAATGTGTCTGAAAAAATTAAAGGGTGAATTAAATTTATTATTTCCTTCGTCACTTTCTTAGGAAAGTGATGGCGGCGTCGATCGACTCGCGTGATCGTATGAGCCGCGAGTAAAAGTGCCATTGCTAGCACTTGTGACCACTGACAAGAGTCAGCGGTGCGACGCCGGATCGATCAAATTTAATATTTCCTTGCGGCGTCGATCGACTCGCGTGATCGTATGATCCGCGAGTAAAAGTGCCATTGCTAGCATTTGTGACCACTGACAAGAGTCAGCGGTGCGACGCCGGATCGATCAAATTTATTATTTCCTTGCGGCGTCGATCGACTCGCGTGATCGTATGATCCGCGAGTAAAAGTGCCATTGCTAGCACTTGTGACCACTGACAAGAGTCAGCGGTGCGACGCCGGATCGATCAAATTTATTATTTCCTTGCGGCGTCGATCGACTCGCGTGATCGTATGATCCGCGAGTAAAAGTGCCATTGCTGGCACTTGTGATCACTGACAGAGTCAATGGTACCGCGCTTTACAGCGCGGTGCGACGCCGGACCGATACAATAGTTTTACTATTTCCGGAAGGAGACCTCTTTCGCTTTTTCAAGCTTTTCGTTTTTTCTTTCGCTTTCTCTGCTAGTATAAATTGTGGCTCCCGAATAGGCATGCACCTATTGTGCCGACTATCTATTAATTCGGGTAACATGCATTCTAAATAAAATTGAACCAGTTTTGGCTCCATTTCTTTTTTCCAAAACGCATCATCTCTCTCTACTTTTATGGATTTCAGCCCCTTCGGGGTCCAAACGCAAAATATACAGTACTTTCTGTCAGTAATATGTAACTGACCTTGTACTTGATAAAAATAGTGATGCGCTTTGCTCATTGAAATACCTGTGTTACGTGTGAACATGCGCCGGACAGCGGGAACTTGTTCAATAGCTTCTTCTGGCGTAAAGTTCTCCGCTGATTTGGGGCATTTCATTTCCAAAATACCCTCTTGACCGATGATTCCATCCGGTGAAGCTCCTAAGAAGGCGATGCAGCTGTCGATGAAAAATCCACATTCCGCAATATCTGTGTATTGCTTCTTCAATTCTTCGCGAGCAATATTCTCGCATTCTTTCCCGTATTCCACCGCGGGTGCACTAATTATCTTCGGATAAAGAATTGATTTTTCTGTATTTGCGCAAAGCGTGTCAGGTCGGCGACGGCACACTTGTCCAAAATTGGATGCTGTTAACAATTTGGACCTGTACTGCAACCATCTGCGGTTCTTTGCTTGTCCGATTGTTTCATCTTCAATGGCATGTCTTTTCTCTTGCCAGTCACTGAGCATTTGCATATGCTTTTCCCGCTCCAGTTCATACATTTCGGATGGCATGTCTGGCTTCTGTGCATTTTGTCCATAATCAGAATCTTTCTGCGAAGGCAAATGCTTGCGTACATATCGCGCAGCCTTCGTTTCTTTCTGTTTTGCAGCTCTCTTTTCCTTTTCTTTCTTTTTCTTTTCTTCCATTTGGCGCACAACCTCGGGCGTTTTCTTCTTCATAACCGCATGCAAGCGCGAGTGCACTTGCTTACTGTTGTACTCCACGACAGCAGCAGCACATCTCCGTGCATAGGATCCTCTTTCGGCGAAATTTAATCTTTTTCCGCCAGTGTACTTGGCAATTAGTCCGTTCAAAGTTTCCACAGCGTTATTAGTAGTATTATAGAGTAAACACTCCGCATGAGCTAATAGTGGACGAATATTTCTTTTACGTCCTGGTACACTCCAATTTTTATCAAGTCTGGAACGATGTTTTTCTCATTCTCTTTATTGTTTCCATCGCAGAAATATTCTAGTCTTGCACACTCTGCGTGTTCACCAAACACGTGGCTTGGAACATTCTGTATGTCGCCATACAAATTCTTCGTTTTCTCGTCGATTGATACATTCTGATCGTATCTAAATTTTGCGGCTTTTACGATGTCCGTGCGTATCCGGCGAATGCTACTTTCTACAGCTTGCCTCAATGGTCCAGGTGTAGTCTTTTTCACAATCGCTTTCATTTTTGTGCAGAAGTTTCGCAACAAATGATTCGTGCATTCAATTTTCTTTACGCGAATCTGTCTCTTATATGGGTCAGCATCAATAATCTTCTTATACACGCTGCTGTCCCCATCAGCAATCAGAGTAGAATAAACGAGCCCACGTTTTTCTACGCTAGTGTTGAATCCTTCTACTATAGCATCGCTTTCCATAGCAGTCGATGCTCGATTTGCACTCCAGTTTTAAAGCATACGTGCTTTTGGGGTTCTTTCTCGTTTTTCGCAGCAATCCGACAAATTCTGCAAACTTTATTTCGAACGCCGTAAAATAAAACTTTTTTCGTGTGATAGCCAACTATCACGCCGACTCCAGACGCAGAATCGTAACATCCACTGCGGTAGGATCTCTTCATCCAGCTTCCGTCGGCCACAACGGGGATGTGAGGTGTCCCTGATCCGGTAAGAATGTCGCCTCTTTCAATCGCCAAAGTTTTTCTTCTTCAGCCGCTGCTAACATCTCTTCTTCTGCAGCGGCAATTGCAGACTTGACGAATTCATCTTGATTCTTCACGAAGTCTTTCTTCGACATGCAACGTATGTTCACTCCTGCAAAAGTGTCCTCTAACTGGGCATAAACGCCTCCACATAAAATTGTTGCATTAACGGCGCCCTGATTGCTATCCACGTCTTCGGCTTCGTCCGATTGATTGTAGATTTCAGCTTTGTAATGGCATAAAGTGCACATTACGCTGAAGATGCTCTTGAAGCCACGCCGTTTCACACCAGTTATTCGTAGGTGTTCAATGCCACAGTCTTCCCTATCTTTTGCATGCTTAACTATTTTTTGCAATTGAGCAAGCACATTTGGGAAATTCATTATGTCGTTGCTATTTAGGAGAGCCAATTGCTCTTGTGGCTCGTTCGGCGCAACTTTTTCTGTAACGAAGTTTTCTTCTTCGTTACTTTCTATATAAAACTCTTCAAGCGCCTCTTCCGTTTCTCTCGAACTGACCGTATCAGTGTCTTCATCGGATGGCGAATACATTATCTCTTGGGACGTATGATTTCGTCCATCGGATGTTGATGGTTCCTCTACCATACGTTCCTCGGCCCCTTCTGAATGTTGTCCTACAGCAGTGTCGTCTGTCATTTTTGTCCTTTCCTGTTTTTTCTGAAGGGTCAAAGGCCTTCTCTTTTCGCGATATACTTTCCGTTTCGATAATCTCCTTGCGTACGGACGTAATTTTCGCGGACGAAATGGAGAATTATTGTCCATATCTTCTTGCACATCCTGCATATTCACATTTCCAGTGATACTCATTTTACACTAAACCAACAAACACAACACAAATACAATACAACACAACGCAACACAACTCAAAATCCTTCTGCTCGTTACAAAAGAACGTAAACGCGAATCGTGAACGTGAAACGCGAATCCGAAGATTCGTCTGTGGTGCGTTCTGAAACAAACAGAGATCGGAGGGCTCCGGTCGGTGTTGATGGAGGGGGAACACCTACAGGAGAGGTGGTTATGTGTGCGTGACCGATGCAGGCGCAGTTCATGCACGCATTACCACCGCTCCTGTAGGTGTTTCCCCGTCCATTCCTGGTTATTTAGGAGCCCGGCGATTATCCCCACAATTTATTGGAATTCTTTGGTCGAGAGTGAGAGAATCCGAGAACGAGCGAGAGCGGACAAAAGAGTCACACCAGAGTTGGGCATTATACGAATAAAAAGTGATTGAAATAACTTTTCAAATAAAGATACTTCATCTTTTTCCTTAGTCGACTAAAAGTCACCCGAGTTAGCTTTTAGCTTTATTCAAGACGCCAGAGATGAAGCCGGTTATTCAAGGATCTTTCATCTTGGATGGTGAATAACGTTGATTCGACTAGAAGGTCGACTAACCGGTGAAAGCCTTTGCGGCCCGATCCGCGCGCTTTATTTTTCATCGTATCAATATGAAAATGACACCATTGGATTCCTGGCGTTCTCCCGATTAATTGGACAGAAAATAATTTAAATCAGACTATTTTTAACGAAACGGGCTTCGAATTCTGCAAATAAATTTCTCACGTAATATCCTTAATTATGGTCCGAATTATATCATTTTTAAGGCAATTTTCATCGGGAAGGCATAAGAAATCGATTGGTAATACTTTCATCAACACTTATCAAAAACATGAAGATTTTATGTGGCCCGGTTGTATTGCTCTTGGCTGTCAACGGGCGGTCTACTGGGGCCCGAAGGTCTTCGCTCGCAGCGAGAAAGGAAAACAGTGGGATGGGTAGAGCCGTTGAGCTGAGAGCAATAAAACTGACGGACCACATAAAATGTTCATGTTTTTGATAACTGTTGATGAAAGTATTACCAATCGATTCCTCATGTCTTCCCGATGAAAATTGTCCTAAAAATAATTCGGACCATAATTACGGATATAACGTGAGAAATTTATTTGCAGAATTCAAAGCCCGTTTCGTTAAAAATAGTCCGATTTAAATTATTTTCTGTCTAATTAATCGGGGGAACGTCGGGAATCCATTAGTGTCACTTTCATATTGATACGATGAAAAATAAACAAATTCAGATTCTGTAGAATCTGACGAGTTGGCGACCGCACGCGGGTCGGGCCGCAAAGGACGGAGTGTCAGGCGTCTGAAAGACGGAGCGAGACAAAATATCAATGCGTCGTCTGTCTCGTACTGTCCTCGCTCGATTTCAGTGCCTTCGCTCGCTCTCTTTCCATGTCGCTCTCGCCTTCGCCGGACAAGAGTGAGACAGAAGTGGTGGGGATAGCGAAAAGTCCGTATTAGAGGTCGCGGCTTTTCACGTGTATTTAAATACACGTGTACACGGGACACGTGTAACGTGTATTAAGGAATTAAAAATCCGTGTTCTTAAAACACGTGTACACGGATTATAAGTACACGTGTACACGGATATCCGTGCATTTCTGTTCACGGGTACCCGTGTATATCTGTTCACGGATACCCGTGTAGTTCTGTTCACGGATACCCGTGTATTTCTATTACACGTGTACCCGTGTATTTCTATTACACGTGTACACGTATATTTCTATTACACGTGTGCACGTATATTTAAATTGGTTCGTCACGATTAATTTTGCGATTGCTTATTAGGTATAGTATCTCTTTTTTCTGTTTAGCATTGCATGAATGGTCTCACAGATCTAAATATGAGACACTGCAGTCTGCACGCACGCAAATACTTACATACCTACCTCCATCGCATCACACTGAAAGATGCGTGCGGTCCTGAGTTCGACGCCATCGATAGTTACCGACGTGACAACAAAGTATGTACATATTTCTATTTAGTCGATTGTACGAGGCGGTACTTGGCGACCTTGCTATTTCTCTGCACAACTATACCTACGCGTATATTAATTATTAACTATTATTCAATTTGTGTAATTTTCGATGTGTGAATATCTGAGTATCTAAATATATTGGCCCGCTTTTTCGAAAACAAACTAATCTTCAGGTTACAGGTTACAATAAACAACACATAATAAAATTCCATAATAAAATTGAATCTATTAATTTTCTATTTTGGTACAAGAAAACTAAAGTATCGACATTTTCAGGTAATAAATGTGTTATGGCAGAGCGTCGCTTTGAGTTGAAGGTTGTAAATCTTCACGATTCTCTGACCACTTCTCCTGCACTATGAGATCGTGCAAGAGCCCAAAAATGCTTGAACTGATGTTCAAATATGAGAAGCACACTGACGGGGTGATTGAGTAAAGACCGCACACAATATAACACACAATAATATTATATATTTTGAATAATAACTCAACAAGAAGAATATGATCGGAGAAGTTCACATCACATTCACGATGTAAGAGTGTTACTTGAAAAGGCGTCTGCTCGCAAGCAGAGCTCGATGGATCACCGTGTGTCTCTAATTTGCTTCTGCCCTAGACGGCACATTCGCTCGCGACCGATGACTCCAGAATACCTCGCAGGGGTGGAGTCTTAAGGGGGTAGACACGTCACGTGGTCTGGCCGATTCGGCAGGTCGGTATTACAGCAGGTTTTTTCTGCACAGAAATGGTAATACCGATAGATCGACGATTGCCCGGTAAACGCGAGAGGGAGCTGTTTGCTATTTCCGTATTCTATTCTGAATAAGGAAATAAATTCTCAGCTGTTGCGTTGTACTTATAAAAATTTAAACGGAAAGTCGGCTGGTACTGCAAACGTAGAAAATTCATTGTACATTTTAATTACTTGAAATGTGCTTATGCTACAATATTCTACGTTGGCAGTAAGGAATTATAAGTGAAAAGGAAAAATAGATGAGGGCATGTCCCCAGAAAATGAAGTTTGTTAGGATAGACATTTTTTAATTAGCAAAACACTGAAACAGAACATGAAATACACATCCTATGCAGAAAGCAGTTATGAACAAACATATATAAAATTGTGTTTGATGTTGAATCCAACGCGTGATTATTATGTGGTCCCTCCTCGAAGTGACAGAAAATATAACCTATGTATATGCTATAACACAATAAATATTTAGCGGCTATTTCGTTGCATTACGCTACATTTGTGAACTTTTCATCATCCTTCCGAAACATTATTATTACGCCGCAACAGTATCTTTAGGAAATCGGGTATAGCATATAGGTTATATTCTCTGTCACTTGGAGGACCGGATTTTCTGTCCTCGAAGTGACAGAAAATATAACCTATATGCTAGACCCGATTTCCTAAAGATACTGTTGCGACGTAATAATAATGTTTCGGAAGGATGATAGAAAGTTCACAAATGTAGCGCAAAAGAACGAAATAGCCGCTCAACATTTATTGTCATATAGCGTATACATAGGTTATATTTTCTGTCACTTCGAGGAGGGGACCATAGACATATATAGACGACGGAGCGTAAGCTAAGGGGGGCGGCAAGGTTCGCGGTAAGGGGAGCGATACGAGTAAATCGGATAACGCTGTGGTTATGCGTGCCGAATGCATCCGAAGCTAACCGACGCGCCTGTGTCTGAACCTATGCTTTTACCCCTCCAAGCCTTCCTTCCCCACGCCGATAGTCCCATCTTCTGATCCGTCTATATATGTCTATGGAGGGGGCCACGTAATAATCACGCGTATCCAGCCTGCGCATTTTTTTAATGAAAAAATTATTTAAATCGGAATATTTTTAACGAAACGGGCTTTCAATTCTACAAACAAATTTTTCACGTAATTTCCTTAATTATGGTTTGAGTTGTATCATTTTTGGGGCCAATTTGATTGAGAAAGTATAAGGAATCGATTGACGCCACGATCGCAAAGATCTGATTAGAAATTGGAAAACTTCAGATTCATCAGTGCTTAGTGCGCAACATTGTATGGCCCCGCTGGTTTCAAGCGTCGAAGCCGACGAAACTCAGCGAGACACATGTGTAAAATAACATATTTGCAGTTTTATAATTGAAGATGTAGTGAACGTTACAGGACTGTCTTTATATATGGCTCTCACAAACAAAATCGCCTGACTTGTTAGACATGAAACCGGGCATACAAATGGTTGCGCATATCGCCGAAAGCATCAGAAAGAATATGTACAGTCTTCCAATGTTTCAATTGTTGAGAAGCCTTTGGGCTCAGTTTATCGGGAAAGACCTACCCACCCCACTGTTTTGCTTTCTCGTTGCGAGCGTGGACCTTCGGGTCCTAGTAGACCGCCCGTTGACAGCCGAGAACAATAAAACCGACGAGCTAGATAAAATACCCAGTACAGAAAAATAAAATGTTCGTGTTTTTGATAAGTATTGATGAAAGTATTACCGATGAATTTTTTAGGATTTCCCGATGAAAATTATATCAAACATGGAGCAATTCGATCAATTTTTATTCAACGTAGAGTGTGTTCTAATCATGTATTCATAAGAAAAAATAGACTGAATTGCTTCGTGTCTTGACTCACCAACAATCCATGAATGGTAACACTCTCATCAAGGTGTAATGAGAAATTTTCAACATTTCGTATTCAGTACTGGATGACTCAAGTCGCCGTCGACCGAGGGTGTACCGCTGGTGCGCTATTTCACTCGCACTCGGTTCACATCGTGCGGTCTCCTTGTCAAGCGGTTCGAGCGAGGGCCCTGATAGGGGTGAATTTATTTGGGAAATAAAAGTCGCGTCATTCATGACACCTACTCGCGAACAGATATACATATGTACGAGAAGAAACAATGCAATTGCCCGATGACTTGAAGCAACATTTCAATAGGTAAATGCATGAAACTCTGGGATCAGGAATTCCGAACCCAGTGGGGCATATGTAAGAACTGGCGATATTCAACAATAGTTCGTCGTCTAAATTTTACAAGTATTTATTTGACGTGAATATAAAGTTTGTTAGCAAAGTCTTTCTCGATTTGAGTTCTGTAGAAGGCTGATTTTCCTTCGCCATGGAAAGTCCCCTCTTGGCCTTCTCGCTGGCAATCACGCGACTTGCTGAGTTTCGTGGGCTTCGGCGCTCGAAACCAGCGGGGCCATACAATGTTGCGCGCTAAGCAGTGACAAATCTGCAGTTCTGCATTTCTAATCAGATCTTTGCGAAAGTGACGTCAGTCGATTCCTCATGTTTTCTCGATCAAATTGGCCCCAAAAATGATATAATTCGGAACAAAATTAAGGAAATTACGTGAAAAATTTGTTTGTAGAAGTGAAAGCCCGTTTTGTTAAAAATAGTCCGATTTAAATTATTTTCTGCCAATATAACCGGGAGAATGCCAAGAATCCAATGGTGTCACTTTCATATTGATACGATGAAAAATAAACAAATTCTGTTTCTTTATAATCGATGACACATCGCCGAGCACGGCGATCTCGCGCGGCTCGGGACACAAAGGTTCTCGTCGGTTATTCGAACTTCTAAGATCGTATTCAGATTTATTGGCCGGTGAGTTTCGTAACTAGGGGTGTGCGGTTACCCGATTTTTCGGGCTCGGGACGGGCCGGCAACTTTCGGGCGGGATCGGGCGGGGTCCCGATACTTTCGTATTGCTCGAGATCCCGACAGTTTCGGGACCCCGAGACTCGATTCGGGCTACAAGCATAGCCGCCATGAGCGGACAATTTGATTTCAGGTCGGCTCGGCAAAACTCGGACGCGATCGGACGATATCGTTACCAGTAATAGATTAAAATTATTACCTGAGAACATAGAAAAATTATGTTTCTTACACGTTAATTTGAAATAATAAAATATTCGCCTCCTGTATATTGTTGTTATTATGAAACATCCAGGAAATATTCCTTTTTGTATGCTTATAGTTCGTACGTTTTCTATTTTAAATCTGAACCTATCCGGAAAAAGATAATACCCTATATATTCCCTTTACATAAAGTACTAAGTATGAAGTATATTTTATTCAGATTTTAAAATATTGTCGATATAAAAATAGTCTTCTTCCCAAGTTCTGAACATGGTATTTATTTAAGTACGTATATGGACGTATTCAGTATTCACAGACTATTTGGTAGCAATGAATATACATATATATGTAAATAAATAATAAGATACAAATTATGATTCAACAGGAGACAGAAAGGTAAAAACTTATACTATTATATATATTATTAACCATACCCTTCGGTGGCTAGGGAACTCCAAATGACAAATCCACGATCGTCAGATGGTGATAGCTGATTTCTCCTCGATCGCTGTTCGCGAAAACGAATCGATCGGCCAATATATTTGAATACGACCTTAGGATAAAGATATAATGAAAGATGAAAAATTATTCGAAAACAAAGGTGAAAGGCCATCGAATAAACAAAGGAAACTAATAAATACCCGAAGCTAAATAGAATTTTAGATTTAGGGTACACACACCCTCCCCCCAAACCTCGTGTCGATCGACCACTGGGACCATTCGGAAGTATATTCTTTTAATTAAATAATGCCCATCTCTGCATAGGAGCGTAAAGAATTACGAAAAAAATCAAGGAGTCAACTGTTGACCGGTTTGGAGACTTTTCCTTGTTATATGTTATATACAATAGTCGGAAGAATAATAATAAATGCAATAATTATATTTTCTGAAAATATGATATCAGTAAATCACTACTTCCAGTGTTATTAAAAAATTCCAATCTCTTTTTTTATTTGAAATAATGTGGCCATATAATTATAACATATATTCGGCAGCGGTGATGTATGTGTTACAGTAAAAGCGTGAATTTAGTAAATGTAGACAATTGCCAGCAGTTCCTAGTCAATGTATACCTAAAATGCATATAACCTAACCTAAAGTCGTCCGAAAATGCATGCATTGACTGCATCACGCTTTTACTGTGGCTTGTGTATCCAGCTAACGCTTCAGTTTTGCTATGATTCCACGTTGGCAGTCCTCCCGAGTAGGCGCCATCTCGTGTCCACTAGCTCAACTAAATTTGTCACGTGACTTGCTCTGTATTATCGCCAATATGGCGGAACTCGTATTTGGGAATGCAATCACGGGGATACGTTTTTCGTCCTTATATGAACAGATTTTAGGCTGGGTGAGGTCTCATTCGAAAGAGGAAGGTTCGAGACAGCCCGCTCTGGTCATCGTTTGAGCCACAAAACTCTTTTAGTGACCTAAAAATACTTGGATTCCTGCGGGTGTATTTTGTCGACTTTTGCTCTACTTTGAACACTCATATTATTAGATATCAACACAATCTTGTCGAACCATGACCAGAGCGGGCTGCATCGAACCTTCCTCTTTCGATTGAGACCTCACCCAGCCCAAAATCTGCTCATATAAGGACGAAAAACGTATCCCCCCAAACCCATGTTTCGGGCACATTATGTGGGTATTACAGCGCGCTGCATTACCCGTGTCTACCCCCTTAAGGCGATAGGGATAACAAACGCAAAGTATTGGTGGAGGTTTAACAGAGAGGTGGTAAAATTATACTGTCTATTGGTGGAGGCGTGTCACCATCGGGGATGGTTGTGAGGCGTGAGAAAGGGAACTTTCCAAATCTCGGAACTGCTCTGGAAAAGATTTCTCGAAACATCGGTGTCTAATTTATTATGGTTTCCCGATGGTGCGTCGACTCCAGTCTAAACAAGTCGATGCGAGACCACCCGAGTGGAACTCTTACCCCCTGGGAACTTCAGTTCCGGCTTAGGCGATGACTCGACCCTCGATAATATATGGCTGAACAACAGCCCTTGAGCTGACGAAAAACAGACGCGTATCCTTTAACCTAAACACGTCGATACGCCGATGGCCCTATCTGGCCTCGATGGTTTGACGTCTTACATTTTCTCTTCTCAACAAAATGCGTTCTTTTTCGTGTTACAATATTTCCAGCAGTGGCCATTTGCCAAATACCCAACAATTGCGGAACTCGCAATTAAATATTTGGCAATATCGGCAACATCGGATACCTCTGAGCGGTGTTTTTCCACTGCTGGAAATATTGTAACACGAAAAAGAACGCGTTTATTTAGTTTTCTTGTACCAAAATAGAAAATTAATAGATTAAATTTTATTATGAAATTTTATTATGTGTTGTTTATTGTAACCTGTAACCTGAAGATTAGTTTGTTTTCGAAAAAGCGGGCCAATATATTTAGATACTCAGATATTCACACGTCGAAAATTACACAAATTGAATACTAGTTAATAATTAATATACGCGTAGGTATAGTTGTGCAGAGAAATAGCAAGGTCGCCAAATACCGCCTCGTACAATCTTTGTACATACTTTGTTGTCACGTCGGTTGTCGGTAACTATCGATGGCGTCGAACTCAGGACCGCACGCATCTTTCAGTGTGATGCGATGGAGGTAAGTATTTGCGTGCGTGCAGACTGCAGTGTCTCATATTTAGATCTGTGAGACCATTCATGCAATACTAAACAGACAAAAGAGATATACCAACTAAGCAATCGCAAAATTAATCGTGACGAACCAATTTAAATATACGTGCACACGTGTAATATAAATATACGTGTACACGTGTAATAGAAATTGTAAGAAAATCCGATGGACACCTATTTGAATGGCGCGCCAGAAACGCGGCCTACCATCCGGAAGCCGAAACACCCCGGCCGGAACCGTCTGCGCGGGAAATACTGGGAAAAACCCAGGCCCAACGGAAGCGCAGCGAAAAAGGAGGCCACGCCGGGACCGCTTGGACGCGGTCACTCTTGTACGGTCTTTGGGACACGCTGGTCGCCACTCAGGAAGCCCTCCGCGTTCTATTGTACGACTTGCTATATTCTGGCAGAATATTAAACAGTGTATCATCGATAGTTTATTCTACGCGTGTTATTGTTTATTGTAAGAAAAACCCGTCTTACATATCAGAAGTGGGATATAGCCACGTGCTGTGACGCGTTCGCGGAGTTTTCTGTGGAACGGCTGCCGAGCATTTGCCTCGTAGTGACGCGATAGAGACGCCATTGTGCTACGAGGAGTGTATATATTAAATAGATAGCATTTAGGGTCATCGTGTATATAGTAGCTTGTAGTGTCGTGTACAGTTTTAGTGTATAAGAAAACTGACGACATGGGCCGCAATTCCCATCGGAACGAAGACGCCGCCGTCGAGAGGCCAAAGGGGAGACAACATGACTCCGCCTCTGATACCACCGTCGAGGAGAGCGTAAGGGAGCAGAACGCGCGACTTAGTCGCCTAGAACAGCTGATCGAGAAGAATTTTACCCGCGGATCACGTTCGCGCTCGCGTTCTCCCTTGCGGTTACGCTCGCGTTCTCCCTCGCGTCCACGCTCGCGTTCTCCCTCGCATCCACGCTCGCGTTCAACCTCGCGGCCGGCCTCGTGATCGTATACGCCCCCCTTGCCCGTGCCGAACACCGTTACGGATCGGTTGGACCGATTGGAGCGGATGGTGGAAAAGATGAGTCGCCGACGCTCTCGTTCACGGTCGCGAACATCATTCCACGCTAGGGCAGGAGACGAGCTAATGATTCCCGTCTACGACCCGGAGGAAAACGACCCGACCATAGAACGGTGGATCAAGCAAGTGGACGTGTTGGCGGCAAGGTATCGTTGGAGTGACGATACGATTATGCGTTTAATCGCTACGCGGTTGAAGGGCCACGCTCGAAGGTGGTACGACGCGCGACAAGACGTTGCCGCTACCTGGCGTGAAACCCAGGACGCCCTGAAAAAGCAGTTCCGCGTCGCGAGATCGTTCAACCAACGATTGGAAGATGTTTTTACGTATAGAGCGAGACCGGGGCAGAAACTGGGGGATTATTGTTTCCGAAAATTGGAAAAGTTGCGGAAGTTAGGTTATGCAATTACGAACGAGGATTCGATCGACGCGGTGATCGGTGGCATATCCGATACAGGTGTAGCCCGCGCTATACAGTCCGCCAAAATGAAGGACGTCGATGAGTTATATTTGTTCATGCGGCGTATGAGTGACGTATCAACGCAAAATGGACGACGGAGGACAACGCCGGAGCCCTCACGAAGGAAGCAGCCATCTTCGTCAACGGCGTCAACCAGTCGAAGGCAGGAAAAGGGGCTGCAGGCGCGGCAAAAAGGGACCGCCGAGAAGGACCTCTCACAGGTCAAGTGCTTCAACTGCGGAACGATGGGACATTACTCGCGGGACTGCACGAAACCACGAGTGCAGAAAGAGAGATCGATGCTGAATCACTAAAACAGCAGTAGCGGGCGGCCGCGCGAGCAAGTCCGCGAGCGGCGTACACTGTGGGCAATGCAACGAGGCACCAGGGGTGCCCAACAGCAGCAGGAGACGTACGAGACAACATCATCGAACGTCACTCAACACCATCACGCAGCAGCAACGGGAACGACCGAAAGGGTACTGGGTGCCATTGGTCGTGGAGTGGTCGAGGATGAGTACTGGGTACTCTAGATCAGGTTGATCTCTGGGTACTGGGTGCCCTAGGTCGTGGCGGAGTGGTCGAGGATGAGTACTGGGTACTCTAGATCAGGTTGATCCCCGAGTACTGGGTACTCTGGATCAGGTTGATATCTGGGTAACACTGGGTATTACGCCGGATCAACGGGAGACGACTGATCGAGACAGACACAATATGGTGTTATGTTGAGACAGTCGGGAATGGTTGATTTTGACTGACGCTGGGCGTTAGGTCAAGACAACTGAAGACAGAGGACGACAAGCAGGCGAAGCGTGGGAACGCTTCTTCCCCAGCCAGCGCAACAGCGCTTCTCCTTCAGCGAGCGTAGCAGCCCTCACCCTGCAAGACAACGCTGGATTTCGCAGTGGCGTAAGAACGCCTACCCTCCAGCGAGCGCAGTGGCGCTGAATCTACAAGGTGGCGATGGACATCGCCGTGGCATACAAATGCCTACCCTTCCTCAGGAGCGCAGTAGCGCCGACCAGCGCCAAACAGGCTACACAGAAGTCACCAGCGAGCATGTAAATGCTTGTCCTCAACAAGCCACAAACACAGGCCGCACAAAAATAGCGTGCGGCACAGCAAACAAACAGACAACTACGGTTTCGATGTTAACAGATTAAATAATCTAATCGAAACTAGCTTGTCCATCACGTTGCACAGGATAAGTACTTTTCCCCGAACATGTAATCTGCTCCTTAATAGATTGTCTGTCAAACAACCACTGTTCGCATGACAGATCACACGTCTGCGGACAGACTTATTGTCAGGATTGGCCGAATGTAAGAAAATCCGATGGACACCTATTTGAATGGCGCGCCAGAAACGCGGCCTACCATCCGGAAGCCGAAACACCCCGGCCGGAATCGTCTGCGCGGGAAATACTGGGAAAAACCCAGGCCCAACGGAAGCGCAGCGAAAAAGGAGGCCATGCCGGGACCGCTTGGACGCGGTCACTCTTGTACGGTCTTTGGGACACGCTGGTCGCCACTCAGGAAGCCCTCCGCGTTCTATTGTACGACTTGCTATATTCTGGCAGAATATTAAACAGTGTATCATCGATAGTTTATTCTACGCGTGTTATTGTTTATTGTAAGAAAAACCCGTCTTACAAAATACACGGGTATCCGTGAACAGAACTACACGGGTATCCGTGAACAGAACTACACGGGTATCCGTGAACAGAACTACACGTGTATCCGTGAACAGAAACACACGGATACCCGTGTATTAAAAATTACACGGATTGAAGTTCGGCTACGTTTACTACACGTGTACACGTGTATGTAAATACACGTGAAATATGGACCTCTGGTCGAAACCCACGAAACTCAGCGAGTTGCATGATTGCCAGCGTGAAGGACAAGAGAGGACTTTGCATGGCGAAGGAAAGTCAGCCTTCTATAGAACTCAAATCGAGAAAGACTTTGCTGACAAACTTTACATATGTATATTCGCGTCAAATAAATACTTTAATTGTAAAATTTAGACGACAAACTATTGTTGAATTTTGCCAGTTCTTACATATGCATCACTTGGTTGGGAATTCCTGATCCCAGAGTTTCATGCATTTACCTATTGAAATGTTGCTTCAAGTCATCGGGAAATTGCATTGCTTCTTCTCGTACATACATATATCTGTTCGCGAGTAGGTGTCACGTGTGACGCGGCATTGGTTTCCCAAATAAATGCACATTTATTAGAGCCCTCGGTCGACGGCGAATTGAGTCATCCAGTACTGAATATGAAAATGTTCATATTTCTCATTACACCTTGATAAGAGTGTTACCACCGATGGATTGGTGAGTTTATGTCCACGAAAATGAGTCGAGACGCGAAGCAATTCGGTCTATTTTTTCTTATGAATACATGATTAGGACACACACACACACTACGTTCACTAAAAATAGACCGAATTGCTACATGTTTGGCATGATTTTCATCAGTAATGCAGTGCTCTGGTGAAGAACATCGTAATAGGGAACTAATATTCTAGGCCAGCGCTGGTCAAGGTCGCTTACGCGTAAGCTCGGGGTTCTCCCACTCTCGTCCGCGTTGTCAGGGATACCGCGCGACGCTAACACATACTTAAATACGACGTGCGTAGCGCTCGAGCCCCCCTAACCGCGAAGACGCTAGCGAAGATTGGAAGGGGAAGCTGGCGCGTGAGGGGCCCCACCGCTGGCCAGCGCTGTTCTAGGCCCTAGAATCTACGATATTGTCAATGTGCTGTTGAAACGCACGCCGCTTCACACTATCGTTTCTTAGCATTTATACGGGGTGATTCTCTAGCTAGAGTCGTGCTCGCCGACAATCATGTGTCTCGCTGAGTTTTGTGGGCTTCGACGCTCGAAACCAGCGGGACTATACAATGTTGCACGCTAAGCAGTGACGAATCTGAAGTTCTGCAATTTCTAATCAGATCTTTGCAAAAGTGACGTCAATCGATTCCTTACAATTTTATATATAATGTTTGTTCATAACTGCTTTCTGCATAGGACGTGTAATAAGTGTATTTCATGTTCTGTTTCGGTGCTTTGCTAGTAAAAAAATGTCTAACCTAACAAACTTCATTTTCTGGGGTCATCCCCTCATCTATTTTCCCTTTTCACTTATAATTCCTTACTGCTAACGTAGAATATTGTAGCATAAGCACATTTCAAGTAATTAAAATGTACAATCAATTTTCTACGTTTGCAGTACCAGCCGTCTTTCCGTTTAAATTTTTATAAGTACAACGCAACAGCTGAGAATTTATTTCCTTATTCAGAATAGAATACGGAAATAGCAAACAGCTCCCTCTCGCGTTTACCGGGCAATCGTCGATCTATCGGTATTACCATTTCTGTGCAGAAAAAACCTGCTGTAATACCGACCTGCCGAATCGGCCAGGTCACGTGACGTGTCTACCCCCTTAAGGGTAATGCAGCGCGCTGTAATACCCACATAATGTGCCCGAAACATGGGTTTGGGGGGATACGTTTTTCGTCCTTATATGAGCAGATTTTCGGCTGGGTGAGGTCTCAATCGAAAGAGCAAGGTTCGATGCAGCCCGCTCTGGTCATGGTTCGACGAGATTGTGTTGATATCTAATAATACGAGTGTTCAAAGTAGAGCAAAAGTCGACAAAATACACCCGCAGGAATCCAAGTATTTTTAGGTCACTAAAAGAGTTTTGTGGCTCAAACGATGACCAGAGCGGGCTGTCTCGAACCTTCCTCTTTCGAATGAGACGTCACCCAGCCTAAAATCTGTTCATATAAGGACGAGAAACGTATCCCCGTGATTGCATTCCCAAATACGAGTTCCGCCATATTGGCGATAATACAGAGCATGTCACGTGACAAATTTAGTTGAGCTAGTGGACACGAGATGGCGCCTACTCGGGAGGACTGCCAACGTGGAATCATAGCAAAACTGAAGCGTTCGCTGGATACACGAGCCACAGTAAAAGCGTGATGCAGTCAATGCATGCATTTTCGGACGATTGTAGGTTAGGTTACATTCATTTTAGGCACACATTGACTAGGAACTGCTGGGAATGAATACATTTACTAAAGCTTTCACCGTGACACATACATCACTTGAAATCGCTGTCGAATTTATGTTATAATTATATATAATTATATAATTATATATAGACCACATTATTTAAAATAAAAAAGAGAGATTGGAACTTTTTTACTAATACTGGAAATATTGATTTACTGATATCATATATTCAGAATGTGGAAGTTACAGCAATTATTTGCAATTATTACGCTTATTATTATTCTTCTGACTATTGAATTCAATAAAACATATAACAAGGAAAAGCCTCCAAACCGGTCAACAGTTGACTCCCTGATTTTTTTGTAATTCCTTACGGTCCTATGCAGAGATGGGCATTATTTAAATAAAAGAATATATTTCCGAATGGCCCCAGTCGCCGATCGACACGAGGTTTGGGGGAGGGGTGTGTACTCTAAATCTAAAATTCTATATAGCTTCCAGTATCTTGGGCTCCGAATAATTTTTCATCTTTCATTATATCTTTATCCTAAGGTCGTATTCAGATATATTGGCCGGTCGATTCGTTTTCGCGAACAGCGATCGAGGAGAAATCAGCCATCACCATCTGACGATCGTGGATTTGTCAGTTGGAGTTCCCTAGCCACCGAAGGGTATGGTGGGGTAACGGGAATGCTGCTCGGCCCCGTCTGAACGTAGCCGTGTGGCTGTTATTTATTCTTATTGTCAGCGTAGTACATATGTAGTTGTGTGCGTCACGAAGTTATGCGTAGACCAATTCGAGATGAAGCTATCGAGAAAGAATCAATGTTCTGACCAATAAAGCTCCTGAATTTTTCCGGAGCTAAGGCCTGGGGCACACCTATTCTGATAGACCGAGAGCCAGTGAACATTTTACCTACGTCATTTTTTAATGGAAATAATTCTTATTTTATGAAATCATGTATACAGACGATAACGGAAACCATCGTCTGGCAGCCGGGCGTTAGAACAACGACGCGTGGGCGGACGTTGAAAGTGCAAAAAAAACAGTAAAATTACGTCATTTTTTAATGGCTGATTTTTTGTGTGGTAATTAATAACATAATGGTAAGTTATATAAAAATGTTGCCAGACGTTTTTATTAGAACTTAAGGGGTGCCAGACAGTCATAAAGTTGCATATTTACAATGATCATTTACATCATAGGTAAATGGCTGTTTCTTTTTTTAAACTTTAATTTAGAACCCCTTTAACACTAATATACAATTGCCAGACGAAAATCGCGGAACTAATACCTTGCCAGACGTGAGCAAAGTCTCGGCCGGCGCGCACCTCGACACCTCGACGCTACGCTTAATCCATTACTGTAATATTTCCTCAACAATTATATACGTTTTCCAGACGTATATATCGAAACTAACATTTTATCAAACTGCTGCAATGTTAAATGTACATACCTTTTCGCTGTTGGCGTGGGGGCGGATGAGGCTTTGAGAGTGTGTACAAGACAATAATACCGAGATATTTTTATGGAAATGATTTTAATTGCTAAAAGGAGTCTAAATTTAAGATTGAAACAGAAAAAATGTTTAGGAAGTAAAGTAAACAAGTTATTTTCTATAAGTTTTTTAATACTTTCTGAGGAACATATTTCATTTTATTATTATGTTGAATAATTTTATGTCTCCTCATCGTCGAGATAATATTCATCGCGGTCGTCGACATCATTATCATCATCATCACAATCGAGATCATACTCAGTTAAATCATCTATAAAGAAATATAAGTTATTAACATCGGATATTACGTATAAATTTTAATAGCAGTAAAATAAATGCATTATGTGTACCTGAATCATTGTTTTCCTCGTCGAGAACGGAGGGTTGAATACAACGTCGCTGACGAGCGTTGGTAGTGTGTCACCTTTGTACCATACGAAATCATACTTCTCACCAGCTTCCTCCCATCCATGATTGGTTGGCAATAATAATGTTCCATTTTTTAAATATGCGTTTCTCCATACATGACTGATATATGCGGCTCGTAGTATATGCTGCCGTAATTCCACTTTACAAGGTGGCAGTTTAGATGCGTCGCAATTTTTAACATTTATACTAAATTCTTCAGTATTAGTCATGGTTTGGTAGGTTTTTGTGAACAACGCAAATCTAGCTTGGTTTACGTCATTAATTTTTTTAAAACCATATAAGCGGCACACAAATTCTTCCAAACTTGTGCAAATTTCTGTTGAATTGCATCCATTTAAAGTCGCAAGGTCAGTAAATGCTTGTTGGTATTTTTGAGACTGCAGTAATAGTTGAAAGGGTTTTTTTTACCTTTCATAAAAAAAGCAGCGTTGTAATCGCAACCAGTAAATGCATGAAATCCTGGTAACGAATTGCACACAGAATTTTCTAGTGCGTCACTCATTCGCGTTACATCTATACATCGCTGTCTGTTACCTACGCCAACTTCCATCCAAATTTTGATGGGGCATTTTAAGCGTAAGATGTTTCCCAGCATAATTATAAGCACATCTATATCTGCACACCGAATCAAAAAGTTTCCTTCGATTTCAATATTACAGATGTGATATATTATTTTTGTATCTGCTTCTTCGTGTTGTTCGCATGATAAGTTTTCATCGACGGTTCTTTGTACTTTTCCATTTTTTACTTGATATTTGTAGCAAACATCAAAATTCAAATTTACAGTTTTTGCACCGATAAATGGCACTAACTGATACCATGACTTCTAGCCCAGCGCTGACGTGCTGAAATAGAGTTTGTAAAATGGAGAACACCTGTTAAGCTTCTCCCAGCGTCTGCATTGATTGTTTGCTCTAAGGTTATATCTATTGGTTGTCTTGAAAACGGCTTCTCTGTCCTTTTGATTCCAAAACAGGCTTCTATGAATGATTTTTTTATACCCGGATGAGTCTCATTAATTTTAATAAGGTTATCATGATATTTTACTAGCCAACGGGCATAATTGGGTTGATTGAATGTAAAAAATAAATTTGCAATTTTAGGCAATATATATTTAAACAGTTCGAAATTTCCAGTCCTAATACTTCTATTTAACATCAAATAATGATTTATTAGATTTATGTAAATCATATAGAATTGGGGCGTTTTGCCGAATACGCCGCTCATCGTTGATTCTTCATATGCAGAATACTCTTCTAGCAATTTCAAAAGAGCTGCATTAGCAATAGTGGGGTTCTCTGTTTTATTGTTTTGAAACTCATTTAAATAATTAATTACAGTACTTCCTATTTATATATTACTTTTTTCAATGAAATCTTCAAAATGTAAAATGTGCAGAGCCAAACTTATCAAAGGGTGTAGTCTTTTACACCTATTAAAGTGCTTCCCTGCTATGAAACCAGGTACTGAACCACTAGCAAGCAAGTCACTGTTAACCATGATGTTGTTTAAGCCACAATTCTCAATAAATTTGCCAACTGCTTTAAAATACGCTAACATGATATGAAAGCTACCGAGATTAATAAAAAGATTGTCAAATCTAGGCTTCTCTGTTGCTTGTATTGACATTGCAATTTTTGCTATGGCTAAATCATAGGTTACTTGCATGTATTTTTCACTGCACTCGTTGGCAACTTTTTGGCTTTGCACCATAGTCTCTAAAACAACAGCTGTATTTGTCGGTGATAAGTTTATAGGCGTTAGATATGAAATTTTTTGCATTGATGATGTATCGTTTAGTATTTTGCTATGAAACCCCGTCCACATAGGCGTGTTGGGTATCTTCAGTGCATGAGAAATCATCCAGGTAACATCAATTTCTTTCAATGTTTTCAAATCAGCTGGATCGGCGAGGCTGGAATAAACATCAATCGGTTGCAACAACTCGACTACTCTCGGTTTTTTATTGTAAGCTTCTAATTCTGGAGTAATTCCATCAAACGTTCTTCTTCTTTTCGTATTTGGCGTATCATTGTCCGTGCCACTCTCATTCTCTTCAATAGAAAATATATCCGGAAGAAAACCAGCATCACCATTGGTATTTTGAAAAATAATACCAACGGTGTCGTGTAAGGCAGTGGCGAGCAACCTTTTGTCAGAAGTGGGCCACAAATGGAATCCAACTTCTCTACGCGGGCCGCAATATTAAATACATAAATATAACTAATCCAAGCTCGTTCGTGAAAAACATATATGGGCGATGTTCAGGTGGGCCACAGGTCTGCGGCTGGCGGGCCAAATGCGGCCCGCGGGCCGCGGGTTGCTCATCACTGGTGTAAGGTATCCTTACCATTTCTCGTGTCAAAGTTATCGAGAATCGATCAAAGTTATCGAAGGCGACTCCTGTCATTAAATTACGTACTTGAATAATATCTTGAGCACAAATATTTGATCGCTTAGAGGAAGAAAATGTTACTTCGGTTTCTAGTTCTTCAATTACATTATAGCTGCAACAATGACCGTATCTATTAAAAACGTCAATAACTTTTCTGCTGCTAGTTAAGCTTTTCATAGCTAATCCCAGAGTTACATGCTTTGACGTTTTGACAGTACCATTTTTTACGGCATAAATGACGACTTGTGCAAACGATGTTGCAATTCTCAAGCAGGTAGGACTATTTTTTCTTCGTCGAGAAGAGCCACTCAAAAGCGTGATATAAAAATCAAGAAGAACATTTGGAATAGAGCATTTAATTGTTTCCATATTCATAATATTTTGACGTAAAAGCAGTGCTGCTCTTTGTAAAATATCAGTATTTTGCATATTTTGAAATTCTATTTCATCAAGCGCAACATGGCGGTTTGGTGCGACTATTTCTTTTTTACGCATAATAAATATTTTTATTTTATCTGCAAACGTCTTGACTATTTTTTTTTTTAAGATGCTGAGGCGTAAATAAATTTGGAGAAGAATCAGAATTGTTTTCACATTCCTTCTTTAAACTGTCCATGTACAAAGTGCATAAAAAATGTAAAAAAAAGCATGGATCATTTTTTATTATATTTTCTTCAATAAATGCGCATGTTTCTGCATATGCAGCTTTGTGGATGTCTCGCGAGGCATGCCAATCGGTGCGCTTTGCATTTTTCGGTAAATCTCGGTTGCTTTTATAATTTTGTAGACACGTACTATGATATTGAATTTGAATATTTTGTGATTTTAATTTACTAATTTTTCCTAATAATTTTGAATATTCTGGCTTTGTCGCTAGTGCTATGATGTTTTGGAGCACACTATCATTTCCACAACTGTGTAAATTCTCCCAACGACCTTTATTCTTCTTGCGAACAGAATTGCAAAATATACATACACTTACATTTATCTCAGTGTCGTGTGCATCGCTGCTTGCCGTCGTCGTTGCAGTAGAAGTAGATGCCTGCGATGATAAAGTCGCCGAAGATGGCAAGTCGATCGACGTTGCACCGAGTTTCTTATATTTTTTCATTACTGCTGTAAAATTGCTATAGCACTTTGCATGATATCCTTCCTTGGAATTCACATTAGATGGTAAAATGACATCACCATATTTTAAATTGTTTGTCTTACGTATGTTTAATGCACTGTCACATTTTTGTAAAGTATCGACCGTAAATAAACGTAACTTGTTCAGATCACTATTGCAAAAGACACACTTTAAAATAGCCTTAGCCATCTTATTAACAATAAGGTGGTGACACTCACTAATATAAATAAACAAATTACACGGCAAAACAGTTCCTTACAAAAGTAAGTGTTGCGTACGCGAGTTCTTAGCCTTGATTACCGAACCGTAGGTGTATCTCACACGTCGATTTACAATAAATCTTGTAATTATAACACAACAAAAAAACTGTACATTAAAGCTGTTGCCAGTTTAAACGTATGCTTCGATCTGACTGATCCACTCAATATTTCCGCAAAGGAAAACTCCAAGTGAACCCGATTGGTTGCTTCCAAAGAAAATGGTGTGAAAATTTTGACCTGTCATTGGCTGGATAAAAAATTAGGCGCGGTGATTAGCCAGTGGTGGTAAGATACGCTTATCTGAGGGAAAGCCGTTCTCACCCTCGAATCGCGGGTCTGGTAAACCTCAACTCGCCCGAATTTATAGCCGCGTCCAGACGGTGACAAGAAAAATAAATAACCCTTGGCGTCTCAACAGTAAGGATAAAGTACTCGCGGATCGCCTACGACGTACGCACGTGCGGGGTGTCAAGTTCGGAAAGAGATAGACTTAGAAAGAAAAAGAAAGAAAATTTTGTCTTGTTTCCCGATTGCCGCCAAAATGCTGCCCCTTATCGAAATATGCGATAATGTCGAATCGGTATTTTCCAGGAGAACCCATATACATATAATAATATAAATTGTAATACAACAGGCTTCTATTTGCAGCTGGCAATATAACACGTTCCGACGAGAGGAATCCGCTTGTATGTAAAATAACGGTCAACATTTAACATTGCAGCTGTTTGATAAAATGTTAGTTTCGATATATACGTCTGGGAAACGTATATAATTGTTGAGGAAGTATTACAGAAATGGATTAAGCGTAGCGTCGAGGTGTCGATGTGCGCGCCGGCCGAGACTTTGCTCACGTCTGGCAAGGTGTTAGTTCCGCGATTTTCGTCTGGCAATTGTATATTAGTGTTAAAGGGGTTCTAAATTAAAGTTTGAAAAAAGAAACAGCCATTTATCTGTGACGTAAATGATCATTGTAAATATGCAACTTTATGACCGTCTGGCACCCCTTAAGGGAGGTTTCTGCCTTGTTGGGTCAAAAAAATTTTTTTTTTTTTTGATGTATCGGAAAGAGCCAATGTTTAAGAATACGTACAGCAAATTGCAAGTCGATATAAATAAAATTCGCAAAGTTATAGGCTGACGAAGAGAAGCGGGCGCCGCAGGTATGAAATTCGGAGCGCTTGGACCGGCGCACAGTGGTCAAAAATCGAAAAAACCTGCCCAAAACCTCAAGATGACCTTTGATTTGTTTAAAAATGGGTATACTAAGGTTTTCGAGGTCGCTGATTAAGAATCTGAAGTCAAAATTGCTATACATAAAATGGCGGATCCAATATGGCGGACGCGCATATCAGAAAAGCATTAGATTTAATCTAAACTTGGTATCCTGGGGTTTTCAAGGTCGCTGATTACGAATATGAGGTCAAAATTACAAAAAACAAAATGGCGGACCTACTATGGCAGACCGCATATAAGAAAACATCAAATTTGGTCTAAACTTGGTATTCTAGAGTTTTCGAGGTCGCTGATTACGAATTTGAGGTCAAAATTTCAAAAGAACAAAATGGCAGACCCAATATGGCCAACCGCATATCAGAAAAACATCAGATTTGGTCTAAACGTGGTATCAGCAGCCAACAGTTTGTACTTTGACGGCCGCTAAAAAAAAGTTCAGATTTGTTCCACCTTGGGACTTGTTGGAACTTGTTCACAGAAGTGTAGAGAGTCTGAAAAAATTATTTCCAGCTGCTACTTTTTGCAACTTTGGAACGCATATCAAAAAAACATCAGATTTGGTCTAAACTTGACATCCTGGCGTTTTCGATGTCGGTGATTACGAATCTGAGGTCAAAATTTCAAAAAAACAAAATGGCGGATTCAATATGGCGGGCGCGCATATCAGAAAAACATCAGATTTGGTTTAACCTTGGTATCCTGTTCCTCTCGCAGAGGAATTCAAAAACTTTTCTTCTCTTCAGCAGGAAATTACCTGTAAATAATCAAAACGCTTGTACACCACTCGTTCGCTATCTAAAAACTCTCGTTGCTTTAAAAACGAAATGCACGGTCTCCCTACACACATCCACTCCCACACACACTAACGCAACGTCGCGATTCGCTCGTTGCCATGTACGACCGTCAACAATCATGGCAACGCGTCCCGTCTTAGATTTTTAGTATATTTTTTATTCTAGGCAAATAAATAATGTATTCAAGTTTTAGGATCCTTGTACTTATGGTTCATGTTGGAATCCATCACAGATTGAGTAAATACCCGAAATACTGCCACTAAAAAATGCCACGATTGACAGACACTGACGCGTAAGGACACTTTGATCGTCGACTCACGCGTACGTGACATATATTTAACGTATATTTAACAAATGAACAAAGGTCATGAACAAGTACTGTCTTTATTACTTCTATAAATATATTTTATAAAATTGAACTGATTTTAATTTCTATCGCGCGTTCATCCCAATCCCACATTTCTATATTCGATTTTCATCAAATAAACGTATATTTAGTCGAATTACTCCATTCGGTTCCATAGATGAAGCGGAAATAGTTCTGTCCAGATGAATAGCCCATTTTGACCACTTGCGAAGGCTGTCGACTGCTGATACCAAGCTTAAACCAAATCTGATGTTTTTCTGATATGCGCGCCCGCCATATTGGATCCGCCATTTTGTTTTTTTGAAATTTTGACCTCAGATTCGTAATCACCGACATCGAAAACGCCAGGATGTCAAGTTTAGACCAAATCTGATGTTTTTTTGATATGCGTTCCAAAGTTGCAAAAAGTAGCAGCTGGAAATAATTTTTTCAGACTCTCTACACTTCTGTGAACAAGTTCCAACAAGTCCCAAGGTGGAACAAATCTGAACTTTTTTTTAGCGGCCGTCAAAGTACAAACTGTTGGCTGCTGATACCACGTTTAGACCAAATCTGATGTTTTTCTGATATGCGGTTGGCCATATTGGGTCTGCCATTTTGTTCTTTTGAAATTTTGACCTCAAATTCGTAATCAGCGACCTCGAAAACTCTAGAATACCAAGTTTAGACCAAATTTGATGTTTTCTTATATGCGGTCTGCCATAGTAGGTCCGCCATTTTGTTTTTTGTAATTTTGACCTCATATTCGTAATCAGCGACCTTGAAAACCCCAGGATACCAAGTTTAGATTAAATCTAATGCTTTTCTGATATGCGCGTCCGCCATATTGGATCCGCCATTTTATGTATAGCAATTTTGACTTCAGATTCTTAATCAGCGACCTCGAAAACCTTAGTATACCCATTTTTAAACAAATCAAAGGTCATCTTGAGGTTTTGGGCAGGTTTTTTCGATTTTTGACCACTGTGCGCCGGTCCAAGCGCTCCGAATTTCATACCTGCGGCGCCCGCTTCTCTTCGTCAGCCTATAACTTTGCGAATTTTATTTATATCGACTTGCAATTTGCTGTACGTATTCTTAAACATTGGCTCTTTCCGATACATCAAAAAAAAAAAAAATTTTTTTGACCCAACAAGGCAGAAACCTCCCTTAAGGGGTGCCAGACGGTCATAAAGTTGCATATTTACAATGATCATTTACGTCACAGATAAATGGCTGTTTCTTTTTTCAAACTTTAATTTAGAACCCCTTTAACACTAATATACAATTGCCAGACGAAAATCGCGGAACTAACACCTTGCCAGACGTGAGCAAAGTCTCGGCCGGCGCGCACATCGACACCTCGACGCTACGCTTAATCCATTTCTGTAATACTTCCTCAACAATTATATACGTTTCCCAGACGTATATATCGAAACTAACATTTTATCAAACAGCTGCAATGTTAAATGTTGACCGTTATTTTACATACAAGCGGATTCCTCTCGTCGGAACGTGTTATATTGCCAGCTGCAAATAGAAGCCTGTTGTATTACAATTTATATTATTATATGTATATGGGTTCTCCTGGAAAATACCGATTCGACATTATCGCATATTTCGATAAGGGGCAGCATTTTGGCGGCAATCGGGAAACAAGACAAAATTTTCTTTCTTTTTCTTTCTAAGTCTATCTCTTTCCGAACTTGACACCCCGCACGTGCGTACGTCGTAGGCGATCCGCGAGTACTTTATCCTTACTGTTGAGACGCCAAGGGTTATTTATTTTTCTTGTCACCGTCTGGACGCGGCTATAAATTCGGGCGAGTTGAGGTTTACCAGACCCGCGATTCGAGGGTGAGAACGGCTTTCCCTCAGATAAGCGTATCTTACCACCACTGGCTAATCACCGCGCCTAATTTTTTATCCAGCCAATGACAGGTCAAAATTTTCACACCATTTTCTTTGGAAGCAACCAATCGGGTTCACTTGGAGTTTTCCTTTGCGGAAATATTGAGTGGATCAGTCAGATCGAAGCATACGTTTAAACTGGCAACAGCTTTAATGTACAGTTTTTTTGTTGTGTTATAATTACAAGATTTATTGTAAATCGACGTGTGAGATACACCTACGGTTCGGTAATCAAGGCTAAGAACTCGCGTACGCAACACTTACTTTTGTAAGGAACTGTTTTGCCGTGTAATTTGTTTATTTATATTAGTGAGTGTCACCACCTTATTGTTAATAAGATGGCTAAGGCTATTTTAAAGTGTGTCTTTTGCAATAGTGATCTGAACAAGTTACGTTTATTTACGGTCGATACTTTACAAAAATGTGACAGTGCATTAAACATACGTAAGACAAACAATTTAAAATATGGTGATGTCATTTTACCATCTAATGTGAATTCCAAGGAAGGATATCATGCAAAGTGCTATAGCAATTTTACAGCAGTAATGAAAAAATATAAGAAACTCGGTGCAACGTCGATCGACTTGCCATCTTCGGCGACTTTATCATCGCAGGCATCTACTTCTACTGCAACGACGACGGCAAGCAGCGATGCACACGACACTGAGATAAATGTAAGTGTATGTATATTTTGCAATTCTGTTCGCAAGAAGAATAAAGGTCGTTGGGAGAATTTACACAGTTGTGGAAATGATAGTGTGCTCCAAAACATCATAGCACTAGCGACAAAGCCAGAATATTCAAAATTATTAGGAAAAATTAGTAAATTAAAATCACAAAATATTCAAATTCAATATCATAGTACGTGTCTACAAAATTATAAAAGCAACCGAGATTTACCGAAAAATGCAAAGCGCACCGATTGGCATGCCTCGCGAGACATCCACAAAGCTGCATATGCAGAAACATGCGCATTTATTGAAGAAAATATAATAAAAAATGATCCATGCTTTTTTTTACATTTTTTATGCACTTTGTACATGGACAGTTTAAAGAAGGAATGTGAAAACAATTCTGATTCTTCTCCAAATTTATTTACGCCTCAGCATCTTAAAAAAAAAAATAGTCAAGACGTTTGCAGATAAAATAAAAATATTTATTATGCGTAAAAAAGAAATAGTCGCACCAAACCGCCATGTTGCGCTTGATGAAATAGAATTTCAAAATATGCAAAATACTGATATTTTACAAAGAGCAGCACTGCTTTTACGTCAAAATATTATGAATATGGAAACAATTAAATGCTCTATTCCAAATGTTCTTCTTGATTTTTATATCACGCTTTTGAGTGGCTCTTCTCGACGAAGAAAAAATAGTCCTACCTGCTTGAGAATTGCAACATCGTTTGCACAAGTCGTCATTTATGCCGTAAAAAATGGTACTGTCAAAACGTCAAAGCATGTAACTCTGGGATTAGCTATGAAAAGCTTAACTAGCAGCAGAAAAGTTATTGACGTTTTTAATAGATACGGTCATTGTTGCAGCTATAATGTAATTGAAGAACTAGAAACCGAAGTAACATTTTCTTCCTCTAAGCGATCAAATATTTGTGCTCAAGATATTATTCAAGTACGTAATTTAATGACAGGAGTCGCCTTCGATAACTTTGATCGATTCTCGATAACTTTGACACGAGAAATGGTAAGGATACCTTACACCAGTGATGAGCAACCCGCGGCCCGCGGGCCGCATTTGGCCCGCCAGCCGCAGACCTGTGGCCCACCTGAACATCGCCCATATATGTTTTTCACGAACGAGCTTGGATTAGTTATATTTATGTATTTAATATTGCGGCCCGCGTAGAGAAGTTGGATTCCATTTGTGGCCCACTTCTGACAAAAGGTTGCTCGCCACTGCCTTACACGACACCGTTGGTATTATTTTTCAAAATACCAATGGTGATGCTGGTTTTCTTCCGGATATATTTTCTATTGAAGAGAATGAGAGTGGCACGGACAATGATACGCCAAATACGAAAAGAAGAAGAACGTTTGATGGAATTACTCCAGAATTAGAAGCTTACAATAAAAAACCGAGAGTAGTCGAGTTGTTGCAACCGATTGATGTTTATTCCAGCCTCGCCGATCCAGCTGATTTGAAAACATTGAAAGAAATTGATGTTACCTGGATGATTTCTCATGCACTGAAGATACCCAACACGCCTATGTGGACGGGGTTTCATAGCAAAATACTAAACGATACATCATCAATGCAAAAAATTTCATATCTAACGCCTATAAACTTATCACCGACAAATACAGCTGTTGTTTTAGAGACTATGGTGCAAAGCCAAAAAGTTGCCAACGAGTGCAGTGAAAAATACATGCAAGTAACCTATGATTTAGCCATAGCAAAAATTGCAATGTCAATACAAGCAACAGAGAAGCCTAGATTTGACAATCTTTTTATTAATCTCGGTAGCTTTCATATCATGTTAGCGTATTTTAAAGCAGTTGGCAAATTTATTGAGAATTGTGGCTTAAACAACATCATGGTTAACAGTGACTTGCTTGCTAGTGGTTCAGTACCTGGTTTCATAGCAGGGAAGCACTTTAATAGGTGTAAAAGACTACACCCTTTGATAAGTTTGGCTCTGCACATTTTACATTTTGAAGATTTCATTGAAAAAAGTAATATATAAATAGGAAGTACTGTAATTAATTATTTAAATGAGTTTCAAAACAATAAAACAGAGAACCCCACTATTGCTAATGCAGCTCTTTTGAAATTGCTAGAAGAGTATTCTGCATATGAAGAATCAACGATGAGCGGCGTATTCGGCAAAACGCCCCAATTCTATATGATTTACATAAATCTAATAAATCATTATTTGATGTTAAATAGAAGTATTAGGACTGGAAATTTCGAACTGTTTAAATATATATTGCCTAAAATTGCAAATTTATTTTTTACATTCAATCAACCCAATTATGCCCGTTGGCTAGTAAAATATCATGATAACCTTATTAAAATTAATGAGACTCATCCGGGTATAAAAAAATCATTCATAGAAGCCTGTTTTGGAATCAAAAGGACAGAGAAGCCGTTTTCAAGACAACCAATAGATATAACCTTAGAGCAAACAATCAATGCAGACGCTGGGAGAAGCTTAACAGGTGTTCTCCATTTTACAAACTCTATTTCAGCACGTCAGCGCTGGGCTAGAAGTCATGGTATCAGTTAGTGCCATTTATCGGTGCAAAAACTGTAAATTTGAATTTTGATGTTTGCTACAAATATCAAGTAAAAAATGGAAAAGTACAAAGAACCGTCGATGAAAACTTATCATGCGAACAACACGAAGAAGCAGATACAAAAATAATATATCACATCTGTAATATTGAAATCGAAGGAAACTTTTTGATTCGGTGTGCAGATATAGATGTGCTTATAATTATGCTGGGAAACATCTTACGCTTAAAATGCCCCATCAAAATTTGGATGGAAGTTGGCGTAGGTAACAGACAGCGATGTATAGATGTAACGCGAATGAGTGACGCACTAGAAAATTCTGTGTGCAATTCGTTACCAGGATTTCATGCATTTACTGGTTGCGATTACAACGCTGCTTTTTTTATGAAAGGTAAAAAAAACCCTTTCAACTATTACTGCAGTCTCAAAAATACCAACAAGCATTTACTGACCTTGCGACTTTAAATGGATGCAATTCAACAGAAATTTGCACAAGTTTGGAAGAATTTGTGTGCCGCTTATATGGTTTTAAAAAAATTAATGACGTAAACCAAGCTAGATTTGCGTTGTTCACAAAAACCTACCAAACCATGACTAATACTGAAGAATTTAGTATAAATGTTAAAAATTGCGACGCATCTAAACTGCCACCTTGTAAAGTGGAATTACGGCAGCATATACTACGAGCCGCATATATCAGTCATGTATGGAGAAACGCATATTTAAAAAATGGAACATTATTATTGCCAACCAATCATGGATGGGAGGAAGCTGGTGAGAAGTATGATTTCGTATGGTACAAAGGTGACACACTACCAACGCTCGTCAGCGACGTTGTATTCAACCCTCCGTTCTCGACGAGGAAAACAATGATTCAGGTACACATAATGCATTTATTTTACTGCTATTAAAATTTATACGTAATATCCGATGTTAATAACTTATATTTCTTTATAGATGATTTAACTGAGTATGATCTCGA